>CM073490.1:16036250-17436875 GCA_037074585.1 Biancaea sappan | reverse complement strand
ATTTTAATTATTGACAAAGATGGTAATTATATCACAATAACATCAAATGTATAATATAAAGAAGTTTTTAATAAATTGTGTTAAAGTAAATAAATATCTAAATTCAAACATGTGCTATGTCTCTGTATATTGCATTGGTCAGGTACACTAGTTTTAAACATAAAGTAGTATTATTTTTCATTTTGCCTCTAATAAAGAACGAGTGACAACCTTTTATCCTGTTAAATACAAGCTTATACAAAATCTAAATTCAAACATGTGTTATGTCTCTGTATATTGCATTGGTCAGGTACACTAGTTTTAAACATAAAGTAGTATTATTTTTTATTTTGCCTCTAATAAAGAACGAGTGACAACCTTTTATCCTGTTAAATACAAGTTTATACAAAACAAGTGATAGAATATAACCGACCTTGCTCTTCTTTTTTTCAAAAAAAAAAAACCACTGTTAAAACTATCCTTAATAGTATAAAATAACGAATTTAAAAAATTTAGTAAAATTTACAATCAGTTAATTAAAATAAGCTGTCATTAAAAACAAATATATTCCCAAAACTTTGAAAAAATTGTATTCAATTAAAAGACACTAAATTAACACAAACAGTTTTCTAAATAAAAGAAAATTTAAAAAAAACTAAATTGGTTATTTGTAACGCAATAAATAAAATTAACATAAAATAAATTTGTATCAACAAAATCAAATAATTATTTAAGATGCAGTTTTAACAGAAGAAAACAATAATTCTTCTTCTAGAAAGGAGGGACTAACGGACCGAGGCTTAAGGCAAAGGGGTAATAAAGTTTTTAGTAGGTAGGTGGTAAAGCCTCCTAGGGAAACGACAGCATAAAAAAATAATAATAAAAAATTGTGTAAATTGTTTTCTTAAAAATATTTTTTTAGAAAAATTAGATATTTTAGTAAAATATTTTTTACCAAACAGTTAAAAAATAATCCATTACTTTCTTTCGGTGAAGTAGACACGTGCTGGTCACGGGCTGGTCTGTACTACTCATAATCCCGAGCGATCGTTCGTCCGTCGCCCCCAGCTTCTGTTTCGGGTTTTCGACTTCGGTTTGAACTCTTTTCGACAAATCTCAGCGTAAACCTCGCGGCAAATCGTTGATCTATCTGCCCTTCCCCTCTGCCACTTCTGATTCATCTTTCTCTCCTCTCGAGAGTCTCCGCGTTGGTTGGTGGGTTGTTCTCTTTCACAGCCCGTTCCAGCCCGCTGCCAACCGCCGCCTCGTTCCCTATCGGATTTTTGCTTAAAGCGTTTGAGGTCCACCCTCTGCGTTTGAGGTCCACTCTCTTAATTCCGTTCTTTTCACATTTATGGTGATGCCTTTCTTTTCTACTCTTCTTCCATCGGACATTTATGGTGTTTGATTTGATTCAGACATTTTGTTGAGATTTTATTTTTTGGAGGTGCTTAGGCATTGTTTTGGTTTTTCTCCGTGACTTAATTAGTTTTGCTCCGGATCTTGTTGAACTCTTTTGTCTTATTTGGTCCCTGTGAGGAAGTAATGAATATGTGACTGTAAATTTGTGTATCTGTTGAATTTTACAGGGTCCAAGGGATTGTGTTTTTACTCTTTATAGCAATATTGCACTGCGGTTGCTCGTTTAGATATGTTTATTATTGGCTTTAGTGCAAAGTTGATTTTAGCGTCCTTTGTATTTTTCAATTCCCATCTCTTCATACACCGTGATGTTTAGAGCTAGTGTGTATTCTTGAAATTGTGCCATTGTTCGAATTTATGGTCATCTTCATCATCTTTTTTTTTTTTGGTCATCATACGCTGGTGGAGCTGTGCAAGTATTATTTTCCCCTACTTTCTTTTTTGTATCAGGCCCTTGTAGTTAAGCTAACATGTCAGGATTGATTTGTTTACTAATTATTCACTTCGTGATGTTTGAATTTGGGTTTGAAATTGCAAGGTTAAGATGATTTTGATGATATATTGTAGTGAAAAGCCTGGGCGCTGGTCTAGTACCTTGGTGCCTGCGCATCCTCCATATTATAAATGGGTTGTTTCAGCTCTAAAGTAAAAAGACAATTTCCCAGGCATGAGGATCCAGTAACTCTTGCGTCACAGACAGCTTGTAAGTTGATTGGTTTTTGACTATGCAAAGCTTAATTCTTGCACCACGAGAAAATTATGATTTGTTGTGACTTGGAACACTGTTGAATACTTGGATTCTAATTGATGAAGTGTACGTGCTCTTCAGCTGCTTATTGTGAATCCACTGTCCCCTTTCCCCTGCGTGGCTGAACAAATCTCAAAAGCATGATGATGAAAAAATTAGAAGGCTTTATTTGTGGGTATATAAATAAAAAGCAATATATGTTGCAACTTTTCTCGAATTTGTGGTCTAAACCATAGAAAGTGGTGTTAGTAACTTTTCTGCTTGATATATTGAACAGGCTAAAGGCTGATCTCCCATCCTTTCTTTTATTCCAAATTCTTTAGCCTACACTTGAAACTCAACTATTCTGTCACCTCAGAAACTGTAGTTTTCACATTTTTTGGTTTCATCAGGTGAAATATTAGTTTAAGGAGTTCTTCGGCACAATTGCAATTCTAGTTATATGGATGTACTTTTTTATCTCATCCACTTTCTATTGGGCAGAAGACATGCAAGATGATAAAATAAATTGGGCCTACTCTTATGTTTTCTTTAAGAAAATTCGCTGGCTTCTTGAATTTCTTTGCCAACAATTTATATGATAGGATGAATCTGTCTTACACCTTGTATTGTTGCTTGTTAACTGTGGCTTCTTGCCTGCATTAAAAGGCTTTTCCTTGTATGGGTCTGAACTTTGCACAAAAAATTATTCTCCTTCTTGGACACATTTTAAAACCTATGCATTCAGCAGGCTCTACCAATCTGAGAAACAAAGTTGAGCCTTTCTAGTTCATATAATTTGGGAATGGATGTAATGATTGTGTTTCAGTCCTTGTCTGTTAGTTATTAAAAGAAGGAGAAAAAGACCTTTCCATCTTGGCTTTGTCCTCATCTATATAATGCATTCGCTATGGAATTCCCCATTTCATTTTTAGGCACCTTGTTAATTTGGTGGATTAAACTTGTGTGTCTTATTTTTTTGGTTTTCCAGTCAGTGTTAGCGAGGTTGAAGCACTATTTGAGCTTTTTAAGAGCATTAGCGGTTCTGTCGTTGATGATGGATTAATAAGCAAGGTACTGTACGGGAAATGCTTTTTTTATTTTTTTATTTTTCACAGTTGGTTTATGACATTGCATTGCCAACTTTTTAAGTGGTTTTTAACTTATCTTTTGCTTTGCTATATTATAGACTATGTCATACAGTATTGCTTTTCATTTACGATTGATATTTAAAATATCATGTGCTTCTTGCATTGGAATCTTTCTTCATGTTGTGATTACGAGTGTTCTTCCTTTGCAGGAAGAATTTCAGTTGGCAATTTTCAAGAATAAGAAAAGGGAGAATCTCTTTGCAAATCGGGTACAAAAAGACATCTTTTTGCTTTCTTAGAAACTATGCCATAATAGTTGAGATTGCTTGATCATGTGTGACAGTTTGAGGGCCTGCAACTCACAAATGCCCTCTTTAGATTGATGATCCACAATTAGAAGAAATATGCAGTTTTACTTCGTGCTTCTGGAAGAAACTCTTAATAATTTTGTGCCATTTATTGTGTATTAACGAAAACATTTGGTTGGCTTCAATTAGTTTTCATATATCCAATATCTGTTTTGAGAGTGGAGAAAAGCCCTTGTTATTTTCAAAAACAAATTACTGCTTATTAGCTTAGGAATTTTGTTATAATTTCTTCGTTGACATTTAATGACTTGCTGATTGTGTTATATTTGCATCAAATAGTCTTTTCTATCAACTGAATGTGTGTTAATATTAGATTCATTCTGCATGCAGATCTTTGATCTGTTTGATGTTAAGAGGAGGGGAGTCATTGATTTTACTGACTTTGTTAAATCACTCAATGTTTTCCACCCGAATGCACCACAAGAAGACAAGATAGATTGTAAGTTGATGATTGAATTCTCAACCCTCTATTGTAGGTTATCCTTCTTTCCGTTGTGTGATCTGTCTGTACTAACGGTTTAGGTTTGTAATTTTCTTTCAGTTTCATTTAGGCTCTACGATTTGGACGGTACAGGCTTTATAGAGCGCCAAGAGGTAACATGGTTATTATTTGTGCCTATACTTTTGAATGCCACTAAAAGTGTTTTAGTTTTTAGTCTAATGTGACACCTTTATAAAAATTGTTTTGTTGTATTCTTCTCAAGTCTCTGCAAATTGATGGCTATAATCATCTGGCGTTTTTCTTATAAATACTTTACCTATACATGCCTATTAAGTTCATAAGGCATCACTTTTGCTTCTGGGTTGATTTCTGGCAGGTCAAGCAAATGTTAATTGCACTTCTTTGTGAGTCTGAAATGAAGCTGGCGGATGAGACCATAGAAACAATTCTTGATAAGGTGAGTTTATTTGTTAAAGGGACTTTCATTAGAAAGCGAATCAACATTCTGGGAAGTTTTGTAGTTTATTTAAGCTGTGCTGTAACACCCCAACCCCCATCTTCCCCCCCCCCCCCCCCCCGGGGCGAATCATCACAAAATGAGTGGCTTAAACCTGACGGTGACTATATATTTTGTGGTCAGACCTTTTTGGATGCGGATTTGAACCATGATGGTAAAATAGACAGGACCGAATGGCAAAACTTCGTTACAAAAAATCCATCACTACTAAAAATCATGACTCTACCCTACCTGAGGTATGTGCGATGCCATTTTTTTTTTTTTAAATGGTGAATCTTTTAAATTACTCTCGTTCAGATCAGGGGTTCTAATTTAATCAATGGTGAAATCAATGCAGGGACATAACAACAACCTTCCCAAGTTTTGTATTTAATTCCGAGGTTGATGAAGTTGCTACTTGAGAGAGTTGAGAGCATATTAAGTTCCTCTTCATTTTTTTTTTTATTTGGGGTAGGGTTTTGAAATATATTAGATGGTTAAATACAATTAGCCTCTCTTAGAAAACTGTAAATCATTTTCCCATTGAAAAACTTCCATTCAGTCCTCATATTGGTGGTCCTTTGATGTATCTTTGTTTTTTTGAGTCAGTTGCTCCGACGTTATCGTTATTTATACCAAACCAAAATTGAAAAAGGAGCGGTTTCTTAACATGTTGTCAACAATCGATTGACGCCCCTCGAGTCAAAATTTGTTGGCTTGAAGATCGATTCTAATTGAAGTATTTAAGTTGTATTAGATAAATATCAATACGCTAAATAGATCGACAATCATAACAATTTTTAATGATGTTCAGGACAGCTTCTGATTTAACAGCTAAAATACGAATTAGATGAAAAATGGAAAAGGGAAGGGAACAAATATTAGTTTAATCCTTCATAGTTGATTATTATTAAGGGAAAATTACATTTAAAAACAAGGTTCCGTGATCATAACATTGTTTTTACAATGGCGTTTGAGTGGTTTGACGTTCTCATTGTTAGCTTATGGAGTTCTTATGATTTAATTTTGAAAAGATTTAACGGAAAATGTCACATAAGTTGTACTTAGCTCAAAATAATTCTCAATTTACTTATAAAGATTTTGTAAGCTTTTAATTATAAAGATTTAAAAGTTACATATATGGTAGTTGATTTAAAGACATTACAAAAGTGAAGATTATTGATAATCCAGGAAGCACTTAAAGAGACAATAATTTTACAAATATGAATTGTATCTTAAAAAAATTATGTATTTTTTTTTACCAAAATTTTAATATCTAATAAGTTATATATATATATATATATATATAAAGTGACTTACGGGCTAAGGATAAGGCTGTTAAATGAGTTGAGCCCAAAGTCCTATAAAACTAATAATGAGCATGACATTAGGTTAAACCAAATGAGTCTATATGATTTGGGGTCTTAAAATCCTAGTACAATCAAGCCCATCAATTATTATGGATTGGGTTGGGTTAGTTCATATAGATTAAATTGTCATTTTTTAAAAATATATTTTTAATTACAGAAATTAGATTTTGAAATTATGAAATTAAAAAAAAAATTGGATTAAACTTTTAAAAAAGCATTTTAAACCTTAAAATAAATATTTTTTAAATATATTTTTATTAATTTTTAATAACAAAAATTAAGTATTAAAACTATAAAATTTTAAGAAACTAAATTATTAAAAAAGTAAACTACAGTTTAAAAAATAAATAAAAATTTAAAAGAAAAACCAACATGGCCGATCTATCATAGCACTACTCAAAAGTTTTAATAGGTTGAGCCAAAATGGATTAAAATAAGCTGACCAATTAATTGAGCTCATTTTAATACCTTTACCTATGAGCCACAAGGGAAAGAGATAGATGCTGCAAAAATAGCCCATTTGATAAGCGACCTAACCCAACTTACCCTATTTGACGATACTTATTATTATTATTATTATTATTATTATTATTATTATTATTATTATTATTATTATTATTATTGTAGAATAATTAGTTTTGACATGTATTTGGCAAATAACTCAACTTTTAAAGAACATAAACTCAATAATAAATTAAAATTTTGATTTATTTAGAGACCCAACTCTCTGCATGGATAACTGATTAATGGCGAAAAAGGTGGCGGCCGTTGGAAAATGCTTTCATTGTGTAATACAATTTAGAAACAGAACCCAAACAAAATATCTCGTCATGTGTAGTTTGTAATATTAAAATAGAATTAAATTCTTACGTCTAACATAATAGGATAATTATAAGAATATTTAATTGATGTCCATTTTATCAAATTTAAATTAATTTTGTATGCAATTTATTAATATGGTAAAATGATATTTTATATTCTTTATGTTTGCACTGAGTTTTGTTTAGCTTCTAATGTTTTTTTGAACCCTTTTATGACCACATATTTTAATTTATGTTATATATACTCTTTTTTTGTAACTCTATCAGTTAAGTTAATAGAAATGCTGGGCTGTTACGTGACAAAAAACATCTGCCATGTGGCAACCACGTGTACTCCTTAGTAATTAAAAAAAAAAATTCAGTTTATTCACTTAGGTCCTTAGTCAAATTTTTCCTTTTGTCCTTTATTTGATATAAACTCGTCTTCTATTTCGTCTAGATCTCTTGTTTAAGAATATATTTTATTCTTTGTCAAATTCATCCACTAAAATTTTTTTAGTTTGTTCACTTTAGTCCTTGTTCTTCACTGTCATATTTTTTTCTTATAGTTTGGTCCTCCAAATCAGTCCATAATTTTACTTTTAGACATAATATGATTTAATCTATCATTTCTACCCAAGAACAATAGAAGAAATGAATTAAAATTCAATTTTCAAATATTGTATAGACTTAAAATTCAAGTTTCAATATTGTATACTTACCTTTTATGAGAGGGAGAGATGTACAACATTTGAAACTTTAAATTTTAATTTATTTGGGTAGAAATGATAGATTGAATCATATTATGACTAAAAATGAAATTATGGACTGATTAGGATGATTAAACCGTGAGAAAAGAGCATGAAAGTGAAGAACAGTACTAAAGTGAACAAACAGAAAAGTTTGTTAAGGGTGATTTTGACAAAGAACAAAATATATTCTTAAACTATAGATCTAGATGAAGTAGAAAACGAGTTTATATTAAGAAAAAGACAAAAGGAAAACTTTCACCAAGGACCTAAGTGAATAAACTAAATTATTATTATTATTATTATTATTATTATTATTATTATTATGGAATACATGTGACTCCCACGTGACAGATACTTTTTGTCACATGGTAACCTAATCAACATTTTTGTTAACTTAACTGACGATGTTACACAAAAAAAAGTACTATGACAAAAATTGAAACATGTGGGACATAAATTGGTCAAAAAAAAGTTAGGGGGATAAATGTAACTTAGTGCAAATATTAGGGACATAAAATACTTTTTTGCCTATTAATAAATATTAATTTACAAATATATATATCTAAATGACTTGGACTCTTTACAATTAATTACTATTTTTAGCAATTTATTTGAAATAATGTGTTAATTAAATTTTGAATTATTTTAATGAATTTGAATATACATGTTGATTAAATTTAAATAGGCACATTTAAAAAATTGAATAAATACATCTGTTGAAAATTGAACAAATATATCTATTAAAAATTAAACAGATATGTCTATTAGAAATTAAATAGACATTTAGATCTTTATATATATTGTCACATCCCAAAAATTGAACATGTGAAAAGATACTACTCATTTGATAAAATTCTCAAACATACGTTATTTACATATATTCTGTAAGGTTTTGCATTCAACCTTAATCATTCATTACACACTACAGAATTATATTCATCTGATAAGCAAATATAGACATACATAATCTGATGTTTCTATCTCATCGCAAGCCTAGGAGACCTATAGTAAGTACAGAGCGTTCCTAGTATTCACATTAATAAGTACTGTACTGGTATCCCACCAGACAGAAACAGATAATAACTCCAAGGGGCTTCTAATATTCAAACGGATACTCTTCTTCATTGTTTCCTGTATCTGAAAAGATAATCATAGGGAGTGTGAGTTTATTTAAAAACTCAGTAAGTAAATAACTGTATTATATAAAATATCAAAAGTACAAATACCACATTTACTCATATAATTAATTGTCTTATACATCGAGTAGTATGAGACTCTAACCCTTTCAAACTCGTGAATAAGATTTCATAGATATACACCGAGTAGTATGAGACTCTAACCCTTTCAAACTCGTGAATAAGTTCTCATAGATATAAACCGAGTAGTATGGGACTCTAACCCTTTCAAACTCGTGAATAAGTTCTCATAGATATACATCGAGTAGTATGGGACTTTAACCCTTTCAAACTCATGTATTAGATCCCGTAGATATTTACTCATTAATAAGATAGTGATAATTTATCACATAGTACAATTGCCATGAAATAAAATAATTTCTACATACTCTTATTCCTTTGAATTTCTGTAAAAAAAATATACCAATCATCATATACTGTCATATGAAAAATTGATTGATTAATATCCAATAATATTGTAAATGGGACTTATATTGTACTTTGACTAGTAATATCAAATTAGCTTAGCAAGGTTATTCACTTACCTTGATGTTAGTCCAAGTTTACCTTGTTCCACACTAGAATTTGTGTAGGAAAATTTCCTAGTAAAATATATTACAAGGAAACATAAGAAAGGAAACAAAATCACGAAAATGCGCAAAATTTTCTGATTGCTACAGTAACGGTTTGGTACAGTACGGTTCGCTACAGTGACGGTCGCTACAGTAACGTTGACTGCTACAGTACGTTGACTGCCGACACTACAGTAACTGCTACAGTACTCGAAGAAAAATTTCCAGATTTTCCAGTTGCTACAGTACTTCGAATTTTGCAGAAAATCTTTCAAAAATTTCATCTTATAATTCCTTGTTTCTAAACCAAAATTTCATCTCTTATAACTTACTTAACTCAGTCTTAACTCAAAAACTTCCAAAAATAACTCAAATCTATGAATTATTATCAAAATTTTCAAGAACTAAAATTTCCTCCAATCTTCTATATAAACTTAGATTTAAGGAAAATAATGAGATTAAAGCTTACCTTTGATCCTTACAAAGCTTTTGAACCGAACAAATAATCGAAATTCTGAACATCAAGGAAAGAATTTGAGAAGAGGATGAAGAAACGAGAGAAAATGAAGTTACTGTTCCTTTCAACCCTGCGAAATGAGAAATGAGAGGTACTATTGAAGCTTTATATTAAATATTTCTAATGGGTTATTGAATAACTCATGAGTATCCATAACCCAACATCCAAACCCATCCAGTCAATTTACAATAAATGGACTAATTGACCATTCTTAAACCACTTTTCCATGAATTTCACCATTCTTAGAATATATCCCACATGGTGCAAATATTCAGTCCAGTCATTTAACTCAATTTTCATAAATAATATTCAAAGAGAACAATTAAATATGAAAATTAAAAATGACCAAAATAAATAACTAAAGTAACGTTATAAAATTCTAAAATACTCTTAGGCGAATTATATTACAAAATTAACGGGTATTACATATATCATATTAAAATTATACAGTTGGTAACTTTAATAGAACATATATAGACAAAGGTTACAAAAGAGTTTTGTTGTATCTTGAAAAAAACTGTTTGTAATTCTCCAATATACAAATATAATATCTTTAAAGATGATATCTGTTATGCCTCAAAGTCATTTTATTGGACTAAGCTTATCTGCTTGGTGAGCAAAGCCAAGTACTTGCTTAGCTTTGTCCAGCCATATGATCCATTATGTTTTCTCTCAAAAAGGTCCTAGCCCCTTAGGTTTCTTTTAAATTTCAAAAAACACCTCCAACCAGTCCCTTTTATTTCAAAAAAGCCCCCAATCCCTTATTTTCTTTCAAAAATGTCCCTAAGAAAAACTTTCCCTTTATTTTCTTTCTCTTGGGTCACTAAAACACAGCATCTGAGAGAGAGAGAGAGAGAGAGAGAGATAGAGAGAGAGAGAGAGAGAGAGAGATGATAGAGATGGAGAGACAGAGAAAGTGTGAAAGTAGGAGAAAAAAACACCTCCAACCAGTCCCTTTTATTTCAAAAAAGCCCCCAATCCCTTATTTTCTTTCAAAAATGTCCCTAAGAAAAACTTTCCCTTTATTTTCTTTCTCTTGGGTCACTAAAACACAGCATCTGAGAGAGAGAGAGAGAGAGAGAGATAGAGAGAGAGAGAGAGAGATGATAGAGATGGAGAGACAGAGAAAGTGTGAAAGTAGGAGAAAGACGAAAAAATCGAAGGAAAGTCACTCGTCACTCTCTCTCATCTATCTTTCTATTCTTCTCTATCTCTTTTGATGTCTCTCTCTTGATCTCTCAATCTCTCTATTTTTCTTAGCCCTCAACTTCTCTCTTTCCATCTCCACCCTTTACTCTCGTAATCTTTCCTTCTCTGTTAGTTTCTCTCTATTTGTCTCTCTTCCACTTGCACACTCTCTTTGTCTGTCCATCTCTATCATATCTTTGTTACTTTGACTCTCTCTCTCTTAGGTGCTTTGTTTTAGTGACCCAAAGAGGGGGAGTGTCACGACCCATTTTCTAGGCACATGACCGGCACAATGATGAATATCCCATCACTGTAAGCCTTTCGATAAATTCTTCCCACAAGTAAAATTGTTAGTCATTATCTCTATATTCTCAAAATACCATTCCTTAATAAATACAAAGAAAATACATCAGATTTTCTTAATTAATAATAGATCCTGAGTACAAAACACATTATCATACTGAAATACAAGCCAAATACCAAACCCCTGACCTAGATGTCCTAGACGGTTACAGAGCAACATACTGTATAACAAAAGAAGGGCCTACCCGACAGCGGGAAGGTCCAACGTGATCTACTCCTCTAGCGGATGTACTTCGGCGGCAACCTGATCTAAACAAAAAGTTTGTACAAACAGTGTGAGCTTTTAAACTCAGTGAGCAAATCGGCCTCGCGTTAATAAAATTCAAATATATCACCAGTCATGCAAGCATATCCGAAGGCTCAAGCTTAACCAATAGACATAGTTAGAAATTACATACAAGAAAAATTCATCCAATTCAACAAACGATACTAGTACTCGTCAATGGCAATATATCCCGGAGAGCGCACACAGGCCGGCTCACCAATTTTATATTTTTTCGCCATGACGCACAACCTCATCCTCTTAGCTAGGGCGCCTCACGGATTTATCACCAATCCGGGCTATATCCCTACTGAGGGAATCGTTGTCTCCACACTCATTGGTCAAGACACCCTTTAACCCGGGTTTTTCGCCTTGCCGTGAGAGGGGGGTACTGTACCGCTCAATCACAATCAATAGTACAACAGTTCATATCATAATCAGAAGCACAATATAATACTCATCCATATAACAGGTATAGTATATAACTATATGATTCAAATTTCATATCATCATGAGATACTTGCTTTGTCTTATCCATACTTCTGGATTAATTATCTCATTATATTCGTCATTCTGAATCCAATTTCCCCCTATGAATCTTGGGAGTGTCCTACGACATACTTTTTATCACCAGTAATGCTAAAACTCTATTAAAACAGGGTCGTTTCACTCACATGTATTCCGTACGAGTATCACTTCTCTAAATCGTTACGGACAAGAGTACGCAGGTGAATTTCAGTGTTCCGCTACAGAGATTTTCATGAAAGATTACAGAAAATACGTTAAGATCGTTTTCATACAGATACTGTTTATACGTACGGATACTATTCATACAGTCACTATTCATACGTATGATACTATTCATACGATCACTATTTATACGTACGGGTACTATTCATACCGGAATTACAGAATACAATCTGTAAAAGAGTACACCAGGTAAGTTCCCAGGAAAGAGTGGAGGGTCACACTGGACACACTTAAAAACCAGGTCTTTCCTTAGCCAGAACTTTCCTAGACATGTATTCTCCACAGATTATATTCTATTTCGGTAATCAGAGAATCAAAATAACAGCTAACGACAGTTTTTCTGATGTGGAAGATCGGCCAAAGCCGCAACCACATAGCATACTTAAGAAAATAACTTCTAAAATTTGAAAGACATAGAAAGAGTATAGTATCCTTACCTAAGCAAAAACGGAAAGACCCAAAATCTCAGAAGTCTAGCGTCGGAGCAAGAGAAACTTAAGGAGGGAAGAAGAGAAGTTGAAGGTGTGAGTTTAGAAGTGAAATGGAAGGGCCTATTTATAGCAAAAATCAAGGGTACTATTTGATACTATGTGCTAATAAAATATTCAATTTACTATTCATGAAAACGATATTTTTAATAATGCAGTTACTGTGCATCTTACACAAAAATTTTCGTTTATTTACTATTAAAAACTTTAAAGGGAAAACTATCCTTTCACCTTAAACCTTTAAGTTTCTTTTCAATTCAGTCCTTTCAATTTAGTCCCTGAGGGTATTTTTACACATAAAACGTCATTTTCTCCTACAAACTTCTTTTTAGTTTTCTGTTATGACCAAACCACATCTAGTATTTGACATTTTGATTGTATAAATGAACAGTACCATATACGTAAATAGTAACAGTAGTTTGAAAACACGCATTTATATTTTATTTTTCATGGGTATTACAGGGAGAGTTTTTCTTGAGGACATTTTTGAGAGAAAAAAAAAGGAGTTGGGGGCGTTTTTGAAATTTGAAAGAAAATTGAAAGGGACTGAGAACATTTTTGAAAGAAAATAGTGGGATTGGGGGCGTTTTAGAAATTAAAAAAAATCTAAGGGGGCTAGAGATGTTTTTGAAAGAAAACAGAGTTGACTGAGGCATTTATACGCTTTAATCTTTTAAAAATGTCATTGAACTGGTTAAAAAAAATAGACTCGTAACTATTGATACAAGATCTAACGGTTGGGAAAAGCCAAGCCACCCACCAGACGAGAGAAGCTCGGTCTCATTTTATTCTCTAGAAACACGAATATGAAAACTTATGAAGAAACGCAATACTGTCACGTATACACAGAACTGGAATAAAAAAAACTCACGAAAGATCTCAGTCACAATCACAAATCAAAAACTATGAAGATGTGGATGCATGAGGATGAGGGTCGAAAGAGAGGGTCGTCGTAAAATTCCAAGGTTTTATAATCTTAATTAACTTATGAGCCGTTGTCTGTTAAGGATTGGTATGTAACTAATAACTGTGTGATGATAGTTTTATAATCTTCTCTCATTCTTTCTCTCTTGCTTTCTCCCCACTGTTATTTTTAAGCACAGACCGAAACCCGAAATTGCCAACCAGAAATATAGGAAGAGAGTTTTTTTCTGTGTGTCTGATTCTGACAAGTGTGTCAATTGCAAACCCTAGCTACGATGATTGGGTAACATTTCGTTGAAACCGAGTTACGGTGAGGGGGAAGAAGGTGGAAGGAGGTATGTACAGAGAGGGAGGAGGTGTTGGGTCCAAGTCCGAGGTGGGTCCCGTCGATCGGAAGCGAATTAACGACGTTCTCGACAAGCAGCTCGAGCGATCCTCGCCCTCCACTTCTAGGGCTATCAAGGCCAAGGACAGGTCGTCGCAATCGCTTTTGCCCGCTAAGCCATCCCATGATCAGAAGGACTCTCGCTCTGCCTCCATTAAGAATTCCAACGCCTCACATGGTTAGGACTAAGGACCTTCCTTTCTAGTGCTGTTCTGTTGTTCTTGTTTGAGAATGCAAGTGCTGTCAAAAGTTAATACCATTTTGTGATTTTTTTTTATTTATAAAGAAGGATCCGATCTGTTATCCATTGATAATATTTCTGTTTGGTAAGAGCAGAAATTTGTAGAAAGCCTACATTTTACTATGGATTTTTTTTTTTCTCCGTATCGTCTCCCCTTGTTTCTGTCCTGCTAAACAAATTACTTAAATTTGACAGAAGTAAAACTTTCGCTATCAGGATGTTGTATTTAACGTGCCTAAATCAATGGAGTATGGACTGTTTCCAATTAGAATGCCATTTCTGGAATAATTTATTTTTTTTATGGTGTAATAAAATCTGGTTTGGAGATGTTTACTTTCAAGGGTTAAGTTTCTGAGTTTCTTGAAATGGTGCTAGAACTGCATACTCTGGATATTACCTATACTTTCTCTTTACTAGCATTCCCTTTCTCCATGCTCCATATTAGATGTGTGGTATCAAGTATTTACAATACTATACTTTAGATTGATATGTCAATGCGTGAACTCTATCATGCCATGAAATGTCGGTGGCATCTCACTAGGACAGTGGAGGTGACTCATTAAGCTTTTTTTTATGACTCTCAAAGCCAGTACAGGATAGGGAAAAACAAATGGTATAAAATAGTGTCTGTGAATGAGTTAATAATTTATGTTATTAAATATTTATTACTGATGTCTTTACTTGTTATATTCTAGCAGTGGCAAAGCCAGACCATCTGGAATTTAAATTATGTAAATGAAAGGTATTTTGTAGTAACTAGTAAGGCAAGAGGAACATAAATTAGTCTGATATCTTCTGAGTCATTACTATTTTCCCTAAACATACTAGGCAGATATTTATACCTAAAATTTAATGGTTATCAGCAATTTTATGGTGTTGAATCTATAAGGATTTTTTAAAAGAAAAATAGATTGCTAGCACTTACCATTCCACAGCTGGACCTATTGCCATGTGTGTGTGAGAGAGAGTGAGAGAGAGAACTCATGTACTTGATACAGAGTTGCTTAGGATGACATTGATCTGCTGATCTAAATCTTATAATTACTGGCTGCAGAGGAATCGGAGACAGACACTGAAGAATCAGATGTTAGTGGTTCTGAAGGGAATGACACATCTTGGATCTCATGGTTTTGCAATCTGAGAGGAAATGAATTCTTTTGTGAGGTAGATGAAGATTACATACAAGATGAATTCAACCTCTGTGGATTAGGCAGTCAAGTGCCTTACTATGAATATGCACTTGATTTAATTTTGGATGTTGAGTCCTCCCATGGTAAGCTTCTTTTTGTGTTTTTAGATTTTGATGTACAAATCTAGAATACAGGTGATGCTATGTGATGAATATACTTGTGGTTCTCATGGTATAGATGCAATTTGATTGAATTAAGGCAGTTATTATCCTTCAAGCAACCTGTTCATTCTTTAATTTGTATGTTTAATACTACTTGGGGTTGGTTGAAACATAAAGGTGACATGTTCACAGAGGAACAAAATGAGTTAATTGAATCAGCAGCGGAGATGCTTTATGGTCTGATTCATGCCCGGTACATTGTGACAGCCAAAGGATTGAGTGCTATGGTAAGATTTTGCTGCCTGTTGTCATCCCTGTTTTCATACTTTACTGCACTCATAGTTGGCACTGATTATGATATTGCGTTGCCGGAAGCTGGACAAGTACAAGAACTTTGACTTTGGCAGATGTCCGAGAGTTTACTGCGCTGGACAATGCTGCCTTCCAGTTGGTCAGTCAGACATCCCTAGGTCAAGTACTGTAAAAATTTATTGCCCCAAGTGTGAAGACATTTATTACCCACGGTCTAAGTATCAAGGTAGTATCCTTATATGTACATATTGGCATTCCACTTTTTGCTTAAATTTACCTCGCTCTTTTTTTTATTTTTAATTTGATATCCGTGTATTATTTTTAATTTGCAATCTGAAACCAAAAGTTTTATGTTGATCCTAATTGTCTTCCTTTATGATGGTTAACTATGAATATGAACTTCCTTTATGAACTATGCTCACTGCCTTGATGACTGGAAACATAAGCAAGACTAAGCTAAGTATTTATTTGGCCTTGCTGTGAAATTTCTGCCATCATAGCAGTTGCTTCTATCAAGAAGTGCTTTCATAAGAATCACTATGAAACCTATATTTGTAATTAAAGTGGTCAACTATGGCACCTCATCTCAGAGTTTCAGTTCTTCTGGATGGATTTATTAGACTTTTCATACGTGATGTTGAAGGAGAAATAATTGAATCTAACAGGTTTCTCCATCTCTCGCAGGCATTGAAGTTTTGCTCGATTTCTGGTTTTGACTTTTTCTATAATTCAGTAAACAAATCATTTTGTTGATTGTAAGAATTGTTCCCATTCGGGCGAGCTTTTCTTCTTGTGATTATATGAGATGTATACTGAATGTTTTGGCAATAGATATATATAATTGTGGATGCATCAGCGTACCCTGTTCTTTATACCAAAATTTCCTTAAGTGTTTTTAGATATTGATGGAGCTTATTTTGGAACTACATTTGCTCACCTCTTCTTGATGACATATGGGAATGTGAAGCCACAAAAGCCATCACAGAGCTATGTTCCAAGAATTTTTGGTTACAAAATTCACAAGCCATGAGGCTGGACGGATTTTCAAGCTTTCAACAGAGTCTGCTCATTGTCTTCCTTACCTGTCTTTGTTGTATCCCTCGAAAATTTCAGTGGATCACAAGGTTTCCAAATCGGAGCTATCTAGATCCTCCTGTTTTTTATTTAGTAACATGTAAAGATGTATGTCAGCAGTTCCAGCAAGTGCTTAATTTTGCTTTCAGCTTCAAATTCAGCCAGCTTTTGTAAAACTTCCCCCCAACCCCCTTCCGTAATAGGTGTAGGTTAGGTACCGTAAACGTACTTTTAATGGCTTATTTGATTTGTTTTCTTAATACTTCGCTTCACTTCATATTGTCATATCCCTGCAGATTTTTATCTTATTCGTTTATTTATTGCCACCTGATCAATGGTGTTACTATGATTTGAAGAGGTGCACTTGGACTCTATAATTGTGGGCTTCGAAGTCCAATTTAGTGTGTTGTAAGTGCTCCACTTTCAAGTCCATTAATGCTGACATGACTTCTTTGATGGTTGGGACTTGATGATCAAGCTCATCATCAATCCGTACCTTCATGGTTGTTAAAGTTCGAGTTAATTTTAAACCCAATTCGAATTTGCAAGTTTAGGTCTTAAATTGAATAAATTTGATTTTAAAATTAAAACTCAAGTACAAATTTGGATAAACTTGGTTAAACTCGTTAAATTTACATTGAGTTGATCGAATTAACTCAGTAATAATTCAAAATAATTGTTTTTGGTTTTTTGTTTAGGTATTTTTTGGTATTTAATTTAATGTATAACTATGATTTGTATTGAGACTTAAAAGTGCTAGATAATTATACAATGTAAATTAAGATATTAAGTACTTTTTATCTTAATTATGAATTAAGATATTGTGTTAATATAGATAATTTTAATAATTTATTAAAAGACAAGAGATATGTAAATTTTTACGAGTTTACAAGTCAAATTTATATTGAGTTTATCTTATTTTTTAAATTTATATAATTTTTTGAATTTGACAACCCGAGTTAACATTGATTGATGGCAAGATTCATCATAAGTATTGAGTGTTCATGGTCTTTCTTGTCTATACAAAATTTAAGGGCACGCTTCTGCACATCAATTTGGCATATTAAAAATTTTTGTCATAGAAAATAGAATGGTTTTCAAGAGAATTGAACTCATCGTTAAAGGAAGATATGGTTTTAATCTAACATTATGTAGAAGAGGTAAAAGAAAAGTTTCAACTTCCATTTGTGAACACAGTGAAATTTCAACTGCATGTATCATGTATGTGTACTTTTGTAGCTTTACATAAAAGAAATAAGAAGGGACACCCTCAATTGTTAGTCATTGTGGAGTACTTTTACTTGGATGCCCTATGCGATTATATTGAAAAGGAAACAAATGAAAGGCAAATTGTCTTGTAAGCAAAAAAGCCATCACATCTCAAAGATTCCACTAGTACTGATACCAATTACCATACACTTTCTTGAAGGCATGTGTTGTTATTCCTTATTGCTATCCAAAATAATTTAAATGGGTTTCTTCAGTTTCCGAAAGTACAACAGGTAGCTGGAGACTGAATGATGATGTGTTGGGTTATATCAATATCAAGGGATTTCGAGACATCAAAGATAGATGAAAACGGAAAAGGACAAAAGGGTGTGGGATATGTAAGGCCATAATGAAAGGTCTGGGCAAAGATTGGATAAGAACAAAATAAGGCCACCTGTACACTCAGTCAGACAGATGTGGAGGAGGCTTCACCCTTTTTGAATTTTATAATTGAATTCAGACCTTATCTTTCCCTTTTGTTAACAGTAGTACCTACATACATGCGAGTTTTGAAGATTGACGTTGGAACTCGAAACATTTAGGATAATAGAATTTAAAATTAATTAAATAATTATGACCAACCATTAAAAAATTTAATTACTAGGTCGGCGTCTCTAAATCCCATGGCTTTTCCTTTTGTCACGTTTCCTTCTGTGGAAAGGGCAAAAGTGGAGTGGCGTTCCCGTAAATATAGATGAAGCATGTGACCCTTTTGTTTATATCCAATTCGGGAAGCCACGTCAGCATCAGCAGCCAAGTAGATATGCTGCAAACGTGGCAGTTAAATGTTACGCCAAGTTGATAGTTACTAGTTACTAGTCAGCTTGGGCCGTTACCGTTACGTATGAACTGTTGATGATTAATATATTGTTTTTTAAAAATGAGTTTTAAGGGGATGTGATTATTTCTTCACTGAATTTCCTTAATATATAAAATGAATGTTTTAATGGGATGTGATTACAGTAGAATGGATGTTTCTATAATAAAGGAATGTAGATAAGTTCATTGGGCTTTTTTTTTTTGGTAATAGATAAGTTGTTTGATGTTGGCGCTGACAATAATATGAAAAGCTTGGCGGTTTAGTTATTTTTGTAGATCATAGTTTTAAAAATCTTATTGTTACAATCCTGAAATTATTGAATTAGTTGTTGAATTGAAAAAATAAATAAAGTATTATATGTATTTATATATGTTGATAAATAAATATTAAATAAGTAAAATAAATTATATGTTAATTTTATAATTAACATATGTTAAAATAGTTTAGCACATAAATTTTACAATTGATAGATAAATAAATAAAAATATATATAATAATTAAATTAAAAAATATAAAAATAAAATTAAAAAATAATTTATTTTTAATATTTAATTGTTATTTTTAATATTATATGAAATTATAATTTTTTGCTAACATTGTTTAACTTTCATGATTTAAAATCATTTATCACAAAATAATAATATTTACATAAAATAATAACATTTTATGTTTTATAATAATAATGTAATAGATTTTATTTTTCTCAAAATCTATTTTGCTCCTACTTTCACAACATAGATTTAATGAAAAAAAAAGGTCGAGTGGCTAGTCACCTGAATTTTGATTGGGTCAAGTAACCCAGTCTTATTGAATGACTTAGATGAAATTACTTATTAGATTATCAAGTTCGCTTTTGATCCAACTGAATTTGTTCAGGTAAAAAAAAAACAATGATACACACTTCTCTACGCAATTCCTAATCAATGCAAATTAATATATATATATATATATATACATACTTCAAAGACTTCATTTTTCTCATATTATCCAATAATAAATATTCACCATTCAAGGCAATTTGTTGATAAAAATTGTTTAAAGTCGAAGGTTTTTTTTCCCCACAGAATTTAAGTGCATATTCTAAATCTTTAATATTAAATTTTTGTTTAAAGGAATTAATTATTATTATTATTATTTTTTTCTTATTTTTTGTTCTAATAATTTTTTGTCTCTCTGTATCATAAATCTAATTTTTGATTCAATCATAAAAAAAATTGATAGATAAAATTAGAATAAGTGCGTATTATAAATTCAAATTGATAAATTAATTAGTTTTCCGAAAATTTTCATTCACACAATATACTTTAACTTTTAATAATTTTTACTATTTTCACTTCCATTAAAAAAAAATCGTTTCCCCAGTATAACGTTATTAGATTTTTTTTTTTAAAAAAGTCGCTGTACGAAGTAAAATAATAATAATAAAGTGCTTCCGTAAATCCAAACGAAAATCAAGGCCATTTGCTATCAGGCAAGCCGGCTTCCTGTTTTCGCTTTCCCTGCTCAATCCATTCATCGCATTGAACCACAAATTTTCCAAACATCCAAACGGAGGCCATTAGCCGCAGCAATCTACTCGCCTCATCCAGAAACCAATCATTGCAAAGTCCTCGCATTTATATATATATATATATGTACTTTCACTCACCATGCTCGGTTGCTTTGTACAGAATCTACAGAGGGAAAACGAAAGCCTTCGCACCATTTTTGCAGGTTAATGCATCATCAGAATTATGCACTCAAGATCGGAAAAGAAAGCTCAGGCATCTCTTCCGATTCCACTTCAATTCCACCCATCTCTTTCTCTCCTACCCTCCAAATTCAAACCCAATTTGACCCACAAACTACTACCAGCTTCCCTCCAAACCAACACCACTTCCAAACTAATTTCGCAATCCAAGTAGAACCATTATCTTCCCTTCCACAGAACCCACCAAATCCACCAACGCCTACCCAACAACACTACACCGGAAATTTCTCTCACCATGAGCGCTTCCTCAATAATCCATTGGCATTGCAATCCCCGCTTTCGTCTCCCCACAAGAGGACTGCGATGTCCCAGATTTCTCCATCCCCGTCATCGACGGTAATATCTTCTTCTTGCCCTAATCAGACGCATAGCTTGCATACCAAGTCCTCATGGCCTTCGTTTTCATGTTGTAGTTTGTTATTTCAGAATTTCAGGGCTTTTGCCCATTTCCGTTGCGTTCGATTGCACCGGCTTCATTGCCGATTTCTTATTGTCCTTTCCCTGCCTTATCTTTTCTTTTTCGTTGCGAAACCTCGTCGCTATTTCTTAATTGATTTCTTCTCCGTGACCGCTTTCTCCGCCGCGCTCTTTATTTCTATTAACCTAGCACTCCCGCGTCTACCTTCGATTCGCCTATTTCTCGCTCGATCCTTGCCGATTAAGCTCTCTTTATCTCTTGCTGCTACAAATTCTCCTCAGCCAGTTCTATGGTCCATTGGATCGAAGCCCAAATCAGAGGAAAGCACAACTTCAGGACCGTGGGTGCAAGTTTACAGTAATGGCGATGTATATGAGGGTGAATTCCACAAGGGGAAGTGCTCGGGGAGTGGGGTTTATCACTATCAACTGAGTGGGAGATATGAAGGTGAATGGATTGATGGGAAGTATGATGGTTATGGTGTTGAGACATGGGCTAGAGGAAGCCGATACAGGGGGCAGTATAGGCAGGGTTTAAGGCATGGAATCGGCATTTATGGATTTTATACTGGTGATGTTTATGCTGGTGAATGGTCCAATGGCCAGTGTCATGGTTGTGGAGTCCACACTTGCAAAGACGGTAGCCAATATATTGGAGAATTTAAACGGGGTGTGAAACATGGACTCGGCCATTACCATTTCAGGTATTTTTCAGTTCTTTTGTCAGCATTAGCATGTAGAAATGGAAATATGTTCCAAATTCTCCAAATTTTTATTGGTTTATGATTTGGATGGTGTAGATTGTAGAGTTAAATTGGGTTCTTAGGTTCAACTTTTCTAGGTACTAACAATCTAAGTCTGTTTGGTTTATGAAAACATTTCATGTTTTCATTTTCAGTATTTATTTTCTGAAATTCATTTTCTGAAACACTGAAAATATTTTTTTAGTGTTTTCAGATTTAGGCATATTTTAAGAAATATTTTCAAGAAAACATTTTCAGTTAATTCAACCAAACGCATTTTCAAGTTTATTTTTTGTTTTCAATGAAAATAAAAACAGGAAATGCCCAAACCAAACAAAATGCTCATGAATACATACATTCTGTTTCCACTGTGATGGTACAGCTTGGAAGGTGTGAATATTTAAAATAAATCTACTTAAGTTTGAATTCTCAAGCTGTTTAATGCACTGGAGCTTGATTTTCTGGTTGGAACTTTTTGAGCATTCATAGTCTTTTTCTGCAGATGGCTGACATGCTTGCTTCTGTTCTGAACATAACTCTTAGTTAAAGATGGATTTCTATGTATCCCATTCTGGATTGTCTTCTTTGTTAGGCTTTATTTTTCTGCTTCTTCCTGTTTTTTGCTTTAGTTTTCACATCATTAAAAGATGAAAGTCCGAAACTGAGCATTGAATTCTGTTCGCATTTCCAGCGCTGTATAATTTCCCAAATCTTACCACTTCAGGTTTTCCTTTATGGACTAAAACACAAACTCTCTGGAAGGGATTATCAGATATTATTTCATCGTTGCTATATGCCTATATCCTGAGGCTCTTCATTATATTGAATGCAAGGAACGGGTGGGGTACTTGTGAAACATGTCTCCCTGCTGTTTCTTTATGCTAATTTTCTGTATGCTACTGCAGAAATGGAGACATATATGCTGGGGAGTATTTTGCTGACAAAATGAATGGTTTTGGAGTCTATCGATTCCAGAATGGTCATCTGTACGAAGGGGCATGGCATGAAGGAAGAAGACAGGGATTGGGAATGTATACTTTTCGAAGTGGGGAAACAGAATCTGGTTATTGGCAAAATGGGATACTGTATGGTCCTACAACGCAAAACAGTCATACGGATGACTCTCCATGCGCTGTCAACCATGCCAAGGTTTTGAAAGTAGTCCAGGTATCACTCCTTTTCACATTTATGGACAAACAATATATGAAATTTGTACCCTTCAAGAGCCTTATCACAAGTCACCTCCGAAAGACATAAACTCTAGGAAATTTTGATGTTGTGCGTTCGATTTTTCCCATGGCCCTTTCTCACTTCCCTTTCCTCAGGTCTTGTTTCTATTTTGTAACAAATATATATATATATATATATGAAATTTCTACACTAATTCAAAAAGATTGTAATATAACAAAAAACAAGGGGGTAATTAAGAAGAAAAAGAAAAGAGCATTAATTGAGATGCTCTTCCAGTTACTCTTCTAGTTTCATCCTCATTAATATCATGGAGTGGAGGCCAGTCGGATAAAATCACTTTGACTAACACTAAAATAAAATCACTTTGACTTTCACTAAATTTGTCTGGCTCTGATTTTTGCAAAATAACTTTGGGGCTTCGTGATTGACACTGAACTGCTTGATATCTTAGACACTATGATCCCATTCTGAATCTAATAGTTATTGAGACATGTTATAGACTTGGGGCCGTTTGGTATAAATTTAGGTAAGAGAAAGGGAAAGGGAAAGGGAAGGAAATTTTTAAATTATGTTTGGTATAATATAAGAAAAAATGGAAAGAATTAGATTTATTTTGTTTGGTATGAGGCTTAAATCGAAGGAAAGGAAAGAATTAGTTATGAATTCACTAAATTACTTTTTATTATAAAATTAATAAGAAAAGAAAAAACAAAAACTGTACTCCCAGCGCGCTCTCTCTCCCGCAGTTGTCCATCTCCTTCTCCATTTCGTCTAGTTCTTCTTTCTTCTTCTTCCTTCGGTCTTTCTTTCCCCCCAGTTCTTCTGGTTCTTCTTCTTCTTTCTTCTTCTTCTTCCTTTGGTCTTTCTCTCCCTCCATCTCTTCCTCCTTCTTCCATCTTCTCCCTCTTCCATCTCCTCTCTGTAATCATTGTGGGTGACGATGGGTGGATGATGGTGGGCAGACTATAGAAGCGCGACAGGTGACGATGCACGGAGGGGGCTTGGGGGCTTTTTTGTCATTTTAGTTTCACGGAATCCCATTCCCTCCCCTACCTGATGGATTCCGATTCCAGCAATCCGTACATTTTTTAACGGCTATGGATTCCCATTTCATCACCAAAATCAGTACCAAACAAGCTTCTACAGTGTCATGGAATGGGAATCCTTTTCCCTAAATGAATACCAAACATGGCCTTATAGTCGTTTCTCTAAATGTGAACAGGATGCACGTTGCGCTGCTGAGAAAGCCTTCACAATGGCAAAGGTGGATGAAGGGGTGAACAAAGCTGTTATTGCAGCTAATAAAGCAGCAAACGCAGCCAGGGTCGCAGCTGTAATGGCTGTGCAAAACAGGATGCAACATAATAACAATGATAAGTGAACATGGCTGGTTTCACGAACTCGAAGATTGAAGAGCATTTAATGTCAGTGTCATCTGCCATCCTAGACTGCATTCAGAACATTATTAATATGAGGAATCTGAAGGATGGAGAAGAGGCAGAAATAGTGATATTTTCTACCAAATTTGATGGTTAGTCTAAGTATTTCTTCTTCTCCTCCTTCCTGCAGGGGAGGTGTTTCCATTCCTGATATTGTGATACAGCTGCGAGGTGCCTGCTTGGAACCACTTTCTGCCATTAAACTCGATGTCTGATTGTGGAGCAGATAGGCCCCTCCCTTCTAATGGCGGCTTCTATATGTACAGAAATACCAAGACTACGAATAATAGAGTTACTAGTTACAACGTGTAAGGCAAAAGTGCCATAAAGATGGTAATTTGTTTTTGCAGTGCAGTTGTCAATGTATTATCTTTCTTTTTTAGGTGTGGTTATTTTAATTCTTGGTTCTATTATGAAAGTTGAGTTAAATTAGTAGATAATAGATGCTGAATACACGATTATACTCCAAACGAGATCATATCATATAGCTTTGAAAGATGATCACTTCAATCCAAAGAAGAGTCGGTTTCCATTAAAAAATATATATGTAATCAGCTTCATTCAATAGGTTTTTTCCCCCCTCCTTTTTTGGTTTCTCAAGAAACAGTAAACCGTTGACCTTCTAAGAATTGTGGTAATGACTGGTGTTTAATTAGCTATAGAATGCTGCGGAGAAATTTCTAGATGTAGTTGGATTCTGGTTATAAGAAATTTCTAGATGTAGTTGGATTCTTGTTATAAGAAATTTCTAGATGTAGTTGGATTCTGGTTATAAATTTAAGTGGGAGGAGTTTCTAATAGTATTTGATTAATTATTAAGTGAAAAATGAAAGTGGTAGAAATAGATGGATTTGAGACTCAAAAAAGTGCAGAGTAAGTAGCCTCGCCCTACATATGGTATGTTTATCTTTAAGGTTTCGCTTGCTTAATGTAAAAAGGAAGTTATGTTATAACTATTATTTTAACATAAATTTTTCTAAAAATATAAGTTAGTTCGTGATAAAGAAATTAAAGTAAATTATGCAAATCCCTTCTTGAAGTGCATTCTTTTAAAAAAAAAAATGTTAATATTTAGTGGCTTTTACTATTATATTAAAAATAAAATTACAATCTCATAGTAAAATTTAATATCAATTTAGATGTCTTTATGTATATCAAATTAATTTTAGTGACAAAAATAATAGCATAAGTAATTTTACATTTACATCAAATATTAAGAGATTAGAATAATATTTTTTTAAAAAAAAAACATTATTATTTGTTGTAGTTTTACCAAATCTTTAAAAATGCTATTGTAACTTATTTCAAATTTTGATATGTGTTGAGAGAAAAGTTGAGAGATTAGCCGAGGCCATAACTATATCTAGTTAATCTCTTTAAAAGGTGATTAACTAGCAACGATTTTGATGGTTGTTAATTAATTCCTCCTATTTTTTAAAATTTATTTTTATTAACAGATTTATTTAATTAGTATCTTATGTAACCTATTGTTTTTATTAGAATTATAGAAACAATTAATATGTTCAACTTTTCTTAGGTTGGTTTAGTTGATTCAATATAAATTGATTAGCTAAACTAATTCATCATAACAATGAGTTGTTTTCGCTTAATCGGCTTGGTTGAGACTTGAAATTGAGAGAATTAAACCTAAATGGACATATTAATGGACTATTTAGGTTGGTTAAACCAATTAATTTTAGGTCTTAAATAAACCAAAGCGATTATTAAATGAAACTTAATACATTTTAGTTTAGTTCATTTTGGTTTGTGTTTGTGTTTGGATTTGTGCACTCCAAAAACAAACAGATTATAAAATTAATTGATTTTAACAAATTTCCAAATAAAAAATGTCAAGTGGGTGATTTATTTTTGAATGAACATAACGTAATAATTCAATATTTAAAATTTTTTATATGAATTATTTTTTAAATTCATGATGTGCTATATGTTAATTCTTTTATGAATAAATTATATACTGTTTATTCTGAGAAACTAACTCTTCAGTCTTCATATACATAGTGTAAATTTTTAAAAGATTAATAATATGAAAAATAAATTTAAGAACAAGAATACGTATTTTTGAAAGACTTCATTGTTATTATTATTTTTTTTTTTGAAAGGCGAGACGCTGTTCTCTTAATATCCTTCTCTGAAACTCACAAATGCATCAAAAACCCTAGCTGCGAAGACGCAAGGCCAAGGGGTCTCTTCGTGATTCCTAGTCACGCTATGATTGGCTGACATTTTGTTGAAATTGAGTTTAAGGGTTAGGAGGAAGAGGTGGAAGGAGGCATGTACAGAGATCGGGTAGGTGTTGGATCGAAATCGGAAGTGGGTTCCGTTGATCGGAAGCGAATCAACGACGTCCTGGACAAGCAGTTGGAGCGATCCTCGCCGTCTACATCTAGGGCTATCAACGGCAAGGATAGGTCGTCGCAATCCGTGTTGTCGGGCAAGCTACCCCCTGATCACAGGGATCCTCGCTCTGCCCCCATCTCCAAAAACACCAACGCTTCAGATGGTTAGGATTCATCTCTTTCTTTTGATGACCAATTGTTTTGTTCTTCTTTGTATGTATAGAAAGAAACTGTAAAAAGTTATACGCTTTGTGTGTGCTTTTTTATTTAAGGACCTGATCTTTTTCCATTGCCAATCTCTGCTTAGTACTAGGAGGAGGGTACAAAATTATTGGCAATGGAAAAAGATCAGGTAAGAGGAGGGTACAAAATTATTGCGGAACAAATTTCTTTCTCTACCTATTTTCTTAGGAAAATACCAAAGAGGGATTCAAGCATGTGTATGGGGTATAGCTTGCATAAAAATGGAAATTTTTGAAGATTGTTTATCGCATCTAACATACCTAGTTCAATCTATGTCTTTTTAGTGCAGCAATGGTCATATTTGTTTCTCTTCAGTTTATAAGTTGCGGCTTGGAGATACTTACTTTTCAGGAATCGAGAATATGATTTTATTTTTTATCGTATTTGAGAGTTTCTTGAAATAGCCCTAGGACTCTAATAAGATGAAATAATTTCTGATTCTTCCCAATCGTCTCCTACTCTAATGCATATAGATGAGTGATCTGAACTCTATCCACTTAAGAACGGTATGAGATCGAGTAAAATTAGTTTCGTATATCGGGGTAGGATTTTTTTCAACGGACTGCTTGTAATTGAATAATGAACCTAGAGATGCCTACAATTCATCTAGTCAGTTATAAATTCATTCTTTCTATCTTTTGGTACAATGACTTCATGAGGGTTGAGTTCTGAACCTATTGGAAATTGCTAAAAGCCTTCACCCATCACATTGATGGCTATTCAAAAGTGACCAATGGGTTGAAATGAAGAATTTTCATTTCTCTAACTCTATCCACTTAAGAACGGTATGAGATCGAGTAAAACTAGTTTCGCATATTGGGGTAGGAATTTTTCAACGGCCTGCTTGTAATTGAATGATGAACCTAGAAACGTCTACAATTCATTCAGTCAGTTATAAATTCCTTCTCTCTCTCTTTTGGTACAATGACTTCATGAGGGTTGAGTTCTGAACCTCTTGCAAACTGCCGGAAGCCTTCACCCATCAAAAGTGACCAATAGGCTGAACTGAAGAATTTTCATTCCTCTAAATTTGTTTATGGGGGTGTAGCCTGTGGCTCAGTTCTGGAAAGTTATTATGTTCACCTTGGGTCTGCTTAGGTGAAGGGGAAAGGGTGGTCAAACTGAAAATTGAAAGTTTTCCCTCATCTGATTTCATGGTTCACTCTATAAACTCATGCAGGATGTAACTAAAGTACAGATAGGATATAATAGTATTGATAAGTAAGTGAATATTATAAGTATAATTACAGTTACTGTAACATGTTAAGATTCAATCTTGTGAAAGGCAAATCATGGATATTCATTAGTTTGACATCTTTCCATTTATTACCCTACATGCTTCAGGATACTTTTTTTTTTTCCTGATTACCATTTTAATGTTATCTTTTATTTTTTGTGCGCTTGTTTCCATCTTGACAGCCCATTATATTGAACTAAAAGAGAACACCTTTTTAAAACATTGGTCTGTATATTCAATCACAGGACCTGTCACACAAAAGATTTGATTGGCACGAAGATATATTCTATCATGGAAAAAAGACAATGAATTTAAAATGTCAAGATGGACAAAATTTATTTGTCTAGTGCCAATGATTGTATTAATGAACTAACGTAAACTCTATATGCATTCTCTGCAGAGGAATCTGAAACTGACAGTGAAGAGTCAGATGTTAGTGGTTCTGATGGAGACGACACATCTTGGATTTCATGGTTCTGCAATCTGAGAGGAAATGAATTCTTTTGTGAGGTTGATGATGATTACATCCAAGATGACTTCAACCTCTGTGGTTTAAGCAGTCAAGTGCCTTACTATGATTATGCGCTTGATTTAATTTTGGATGTTGAATCCTCCCATGGTAAGCATGACTTAATATTTTCCTCGAAGCAGAATTTATATTGCACACTTATATGCCTTTAGTCCTGATCACCTATCTGGTCATTCTGTTCTTTGTATTTCATAACTGCTAATTTTGGTTGGTTGGAATGTATAGGTGACATGTTCACAGAGGAACAAAATGAATTAGTTGAATCAGCAGCAGAGATGCTTTATGGTCTGATTCATGCCCGATACATTTTGACAAGCAAAGGAATGGCTGCTATGGTTAGATTTTCCTGTCACTTATCCTTATTTTCATTCTTAACCATCCATAAAAATTGGAACTAATAATGAAATGAGATATTTTGCAGCTCGACAAGTACAAGAACTATGATTTTGGCAGATGCCCAAGAGTTTACTGCTCTGGACAACCCTGTCTTCCAGTTGGTCAGTCAGACATTCCCAGATCAAGTACTGTGAAAATATACTGCCCTCGATGCGAGGATATTTACTATCCGCGGTCTAAGTATCAAGGAAGTATCCTTATATATATTATTGAGGTTTTTTTTGGGGGTTACATTCACTGTGGCTTTGTATCAACATGTTTCTTGGAATTTATTTTTTCTATCATTTTATGGCTCTTACATTTCTCTTGCTTTTAGTTTCCATTCTTTTATTCATTCTCAAAAGATTCATAATCTAGATTTCCCTTAGAGATATCAAGTAGGCTATTTCTAAATCATACTAGTTGATTTTCTGTTTTCTGTATTTGAAAATAGTTTGGTGACGTTGTGAAGACCACCAACATTTCCTGTTTGAGAAAAATTATTCTGCAGCTGTATTTCCTGCCACTTTATCAGAGCATGGCACTGTTTTGGAAGATTCGGTTTTTATGGCAACATGCATTTGTTATTAAGAAGATTTGGTTATTATGGCAACATGCATTTGTTATTAAGAAGATTCGGTTATTATGGCAACATGCATTTGTTATTAAGACCGTGAAAAACCAAAATGTTGCAAGGACAAAGCCACAGAAAGTGAATGGTTGTTTTTGGGAATTATAGACAGTTTTTGAAGATACATTCCTGCTATTTTTTTCTCTGAAGGTTTTCATAAGAAGTTTTGCTTACCTTATTATTTTTGTCTGAAAGGCCATAAACAGGGACTCTTGTTTATGGCTCATTTTAGTTCCATATATAGATTAAATTGTTATATGATTTTGATGTATCGTTCCGATGTTTATGGTTTGTTTTGTGTATGATTTTGGGATGTTCATATCTTCTCTGTTTTTCACATATTTAGTTGTAGGTCCAGTTTTATGGGTGGATCATTGTATCATATACTTGCCAATTTTCCTTGAGTCTGTCTAGACATTGATGGAGCTTATTTTGGAACTACATTTCCTCACCTCTTCCTGATGACGTATGGACAACTGAAGCCGCAGAAACCGTCGCAGAGCTATGTTCCAAGAGTGTTTGGTTTCAAAATTCATAAGCCATGAAGCTGAAATTTATACAGAAAGTGTCCATTTAACTATGTACTATTCCTTGCAATGTTCAGCAGATCATAAGTTTTCCACATCAGTACAATCTAGATGAGCGTATGGTAAAGAAATATGCAGGCATGTCAAGCAAGTGCGGATACAGTGAGCAAGTGCATGGGTACTTCGATGCTCTTTTGATGGCTTTATGCTATTGTTTTCTTGAGATTAGCTTCCCTTCATGCTGTTCAAGATTGTGATTACAGATCCCCTGCCTTTTTTATATTATTTTATTCCTTTTGCCACCATTTATGTAGCTTTTGAATAGATGGATTGACCTCAATGAATTCGAGTAGTTTATAAATTTAAATATTATGTCAAGCCTGTCTGCAGAGACATGATGATTATTTGGAATTTGAATACAATATGCACCTCACCTCTGAGTCTCGGAATGATCTGTGAAACTCTAAGTACTATCTAAATGCTTCAAATGTGAGATCTTTACATCTGAGTTTGAAGTTTTGTAGAGTGAAGGATCTTAGTAACATTCTATAATATTGTATTTATATTGCTTAATGCTAACTTCATCTATTAATGTTTAGTTTATATGTATATAAATTAATGGAAAGCAAGGAGCATTATGTATTTCCTCCAGATGATAGACTTATTTGTCTATAAGAGCATTTACAATGGTGGTTCTTAAGAGGTTCTTAAATTTTAAAATCAGTTTTTAATTTAGTTTACTACTGTAGTTCACCACGTTGGCCGTCACGCGTAAGAATGGTTTTTATATAAGAACCGATTCTTATACAAAAAGTAATATAAAATAATTAACTTATAATAAATGTTAGTGGAGTTAGTGGAGAATAATAAATGCTGAAGTAGTGGAGAATTGATTGTGGGACTCATTTGTAGATTCTTAAGAGGTTCACCACTAGAGTAGAAAATTGTTTAAAATAATAAGGAGTTATTTAAGCTGATGTGGTATAGTGAGACCCACAATAATAACCAAAGATGCTCTAATAATTTATAGTTGTTTTTAAAGGAATTAATACTAGCTAACTTTTTGGTAACCACCTAATCAATGGAAAGCTGGAGGGGAAAGATTAGATCTAACGAGTAAAAAATTAAATAAGTCAATTTTCTTTTAATATTTTTTTGTGCAAATTATTGAGTGTCTCCCCTGCTTGCTGGAGTATCCAGCCCCAAGAGGAGAGTCAAATACGCCACCATAACCATTCGCCTTTTTGTTGTTATCGTCGTCACTGTCCTTGTTATTATTATTTATTAATCTGCTGAACTTGGCTACCCCTGGCCTTCTTTGATAAATGATAACACTAATCTGCCCTTTAGCCTGATTCATAACACCCATCTTCTCTCAAGCCAAAGTTGATGCTAAGATTTATTAGTTGGAGCAGAATCGTCCAATGAGGCAACATTTTCTACTCATCTTTGTATTTAGCCATACATCATTGGCCATCACAGCGCTAGGGAGTAGGATTCGAGTGCAATAACTAGCAGCGGATGAGATATGCAGCCCATTATTATTTCATCGTCCATGAAATCACCTATCAAGGCGCTCTTCTTCAAGTCTATCCTTTGCAGCATATACCTAAATAACCTGAGAAACACAAGGTGGGTTCAGAGACGACGTTTACAAACTAACCAAAATAACTTCGGAAGCCACTGAAAGAGCAGCAAGACGTACAGTGGCGTTCTGAAAACGCTACCACCAGCAATACCAAACATGGCCTCCCTGGAGTCTATCGCAAGCAGAACTGCCAGAACCATACAAGATAGCAAGAGAAGGGCCCTTCCAGGGCTCGTGTCAATTTTGTTTAACGACAGGCAAAGATGAAACAATTGAAGCTTACGAAGAAAATAAGTGAACTTAGGAGTATTGATTTTAAAATCAGGTTTACAAACAATTAAATTAAAATGGTATTCTCAGTCTGGAACTTCAATCAAAAGTTGGTTGGTTTAAAACAATGCAGTCTCTAAACATGATGCGTCTCTGGTCTATTTGCACATAAACTAGCATTCGCCAAGAGCTCAACCCTCAGTTTGTTCCCTCAACCTCCGAATGGTACTCCGTACAGTCACAGCACTTGCAGTGCTGTCAAATGGTAAAATACAAAGTCATCTGTCAGATAAGAGGAAGAAGAAAATAAATAAAACATGAAATCAGAGGGAGGGGAAAGAAAGGCCTACTTCAAAGTATAAGCACCGCCTGCCTTCACTTTGCCACAATCCTTACAGCCCCATATCCCTACAGCTTTTCTCTTCACGGCATACTGCAACAAATAGGTTGATAATAAAAGTTTAATCCTTTTGAATATAGGTTTTCGTATCTAAGCTACTAAGCCTTATGAATGTAGTGTGTAATAAATAAAAGATATAATATAAAGTCAATTCAGCATCGATAAAGTATGGAACCACCTTTCCACAAAATTCACAGAAAAATTTGCTATGCTGACTAACTTCCATCTTCTTGATCTGCTTACGAAGACTAGCACCATATCGGGTACCTGATGTAAGAAAGTAAACAAAATGGCTTCTCAGGAATCAATCCAAGCAAACTAACTGTGCTATTGAAAGCATATTCTGTGGCCTATAATTAACTCCTAATCTCTTGATGCTAATTGAAATTGTACCCAGTAAACACACAACAATTTATGAACTAGGAAAATTTTAACAGTGATCACGCACATTACTTCTGCCCAAAAACCCCATTCCAGTTGGGATCCCACAGTCACCTTCCGAGAAATAAGTAAAGCAGGGGTCTTAAATAAGTTGATCATATTCAGAATACATATATAGGTCTTGAATGAAATGATTTCAAATAGCTAATCTTTTAGTAATAACAGCATTCTACAAGATTACTCATTCACACCTGTTAACTGGGAAGCGAGGAGATAGCAAGACAAATAGCGTTTTTCTTGTTTGTTCTTCTCTAATAATGGAGGTGATAGAAAGCCAGATAGCACTTTTTTGCCTCTAAACATTCCATATTCGACCCCCCAAAACACAAAAAAAATTAAAATAAATAAATAAATAAAAACGAAGTCTTCATATCCTCCCAAGTCATAAGATCATTGATGTAGCACAACCTTCCATATAAGCCAGGAGTTTAATGTAATCATTTCAGACACCACGTGATCAAGCTAGAAGTAGCACAATGTGCAAAATCTAAAACAATATCATAGTTGAAACGCTTACCGTACTTCCCAACAATGCCTGCCTTCTTCGTTCTCTTAGTCTGCAAAAAAAGAACGGTATCGAGTTAAAGCCTTCTGCCCAATAAGAAGCCAAAGAAAAGCAATATGTATATTTTATGTGATATCAGAAAAATTAGAGAGTTGACTTAATACTAAACAGCCTAAGTTATATAATGCTTTCGGAGGGATAAATATAAATCACAAATGATGCTAAACATTGCTCTGCAACTTCATCTATTCACTACTAATTGTACGAGAATTTCACAGAGCTTCTAAAAGATTGGCAACTTGTTTATTTACGACATCTAAAATCAGCACATATGATTAATCATGCTTCCCGCGGAGTCGTACAGTAAAATCATAAAGCACGACAAAAGCCTCATGAATTGTCCGTCACAACGAAAACTCTACAACCCTGAATCATAGATAAACAAAAGAAGTAGAATTCCGTATATAAATGAATCAATGGATGAAAGAGTACCATGTTTTCTCGTTTGTAAGCACTCGAAGCACGGAGGCCACGAAGCGGCAACTAGTAGAGGGACTGACCAGAAAAACCCTAGAAACGTCTGTTTTTGGGCACTATATATCTGTATCCGTTCCGTGTCGTTAGACGGATCGATTCATGAATCGGATGCAAATCCGACTTCATTCGACCCGTGATGGAAAAATAATCAAAATAAAAGAAATTACATTCTCCTCTTTGGAAGATGTCTAATTGTCCAACTCCAGTCGTAATAAATTACATTCTTTAATATTAGAAAATGTTTTTATGTACATAATTTTTATAAAAAAATTATAATAAATGAAGTTCCAAAACAGAAAACAAAAAAAAAAAAAACCAAATTCGTTTGTGCTGTAAGAATGCTAAAAACAACTGTTTTTTCCCAATGTGCATTATCTTAAGCTTTTTGATAAAATGTTTACATATATTTTGACTCAAATATTATTATTTGTATTATTTATATAAAATGTAATATAACAAGTCTTACACATACTTGTTAATATAAAGTAATTATTTTTAACATTTAAGATAAATTAAATTATAATTTTTAACAGAAAATGAATAACATTGAATCAAAATGTTAAAAACATATATGTTTATTAAAAATAATATTATTCTCAAGAGAAAACTTATACAAATTACTTATATCTTTGTTATCAAATTCTCTAATAGAATTATAACATGTGTGTTTAGTTTATCACTTTATTGAAAAATCAATCATGCAATGTTGTAAAAAATAGAAAATTATTTTTTAAAGACTATATACATGTTGTGTTCTTATTAAAAAATTATACACTTGTTATATTTTAATTGAAAATACTTGCTAGCAAATATAGAAGAAACTGCACTTAATTTTTTTTTTTAATTCTCATGTCATATTTTCATTTTAAGCATTCTGGTATATTCTTATATTTAGACATTTTCCTGAAGAAAATGATAATTATTGAATGCCTTGGGCATCACAAAGACTCCGTTGTAGTCTAGTTGGTCAGGATATTCGGCTCTCACCCGAAAGACCCGGGTTCGAGTCCCGGCAACGGAATTTAGTCTTTGCTGCAATTTTGAGTTTTTTGGTAACAGTGCTTTGCGTTTTTGTCACGAAAAATGGTTGCCGCCTCCGCAACTATCCTCTCAATTTTAAGAGAAAGCGTTTTTCCCTTCTTCGGGTTGGCAAAGAATGTTCGTGAAGACTGATTGAGTCAAATAAAGTGATTGAACATTTAACCAGATGCGGAAAATATGAACAAGGTGACCCCATAATTAATAATGGCGGTTCCCAAAACAGACAGACAGAGAGCATAATATATAATGGCGGTTTTGTGATTTGATGGATTTTGCTGTCTCTCAAGGGAAGGAAAAGAAAAGTACTTCACTGGGGACTTTTCATGAAGCATGAGTCACCCATACATTGTCAAATATTGTACTGTGCCTTGACTGACTATTCCAACTTCATCGTATCACTTGATTGGTTCATTATGTTTCACTCACCTTCCTTGAAACATCCTTATAAGTTATAACCTTCCTCCTCCATATCGCGAAGACAGTAACTGACTCTGACAGTTTTTGCTTTCGTTTCGGTTTCTGGAGTTGCAAATATAGAAGACGTTTACTGCTTCGAATTTAGGTCATTATTGTTTCTTACTACGGTTGTTACATTCACATATGTTCTCAGAATTATGGCGGACATCGTACCAGTCAATTTGGTTGAAAATTTGATAAATTGATTAAGTATTTAATTAAATATAAATTTAAAAGTTGATAAACAATTAAACTGATAAAAAATAATCAAATTATTAAAACTAATCAATTCAATTTTTTTTATTTTTTTATTTTTTATTATATATTTTTAAAACATCTTCAAAAATTTAAATTATTAGAAAAAATCTAAAACTAATATATATATATATATATATATTTGTAACATATGCCTAAGATATATATATATAATATAATATTTGAATATTATAAATTATATATTTAATATTTATATTATATACATTAATTATATATTTTTATATTTTAATTTTTAAGTCTGTTTATCAATTATAATTTAATTATTAATTTTTAAATTAATATCTCAATCAATTCAATAACTAATATTACTGGTTGAAGTTTACTTTAAATTATTACAATTAACTATTATATATATATATATATATTATAATAACGATCCGTACTTTTTATCATGTAAGATATTTAAAAATAGGCAAAGAGGTTAAAAAGGTCATTGTCTCTTTTAGATGTACTGGTTTGTTCTAGTACCATTAGCTGGAAAAGCACATTGTGGGCTTTGTATTTTTAATTCATTTATTATGAACGTGGCTTACTGCTGTTTTTTTTTTCTTCCCTCCCTTTTGTAGCTAAAAAAAAAATTAAAAATACACTCTTTATGTGTTACTTTCAAAAATTTTAATGCTTCAATCTTGCCAATAAAAATGCCACCACAATTTTTATTATTTGCCACCACTCATATTTCCATTCATTTATAATAAGTAATAAATGACAATCTGATATGATATTAAAGCTGTCAAAATTAAGCCGGGTTTAAGTAATTTGTAAATTATTCATTTAATATACTTTTTTTAAAAAAAAATCAATATTATTACATTTAGTCCTTTACTAAATTCACAATTGTTTTCTTTCTTCGTCTCTCTCTGGCTCCACATGTCATATTTCCATTCATTTATAAGTAATAAATGACAGAATTTGGTATGATATTAGAGTTGTCAAAATTAAATAACTTTTTTCAGCCAGCTTATAAAAGATTGGGCTAAGTTGGATCCAAGTAATCTGTGAATTATCTGTTTAATATATTTTTTTTAAAAAAATAATATTATTACATTTAGTCATTTACTAAGTTCACAATTGTCTTCTGTCTTCATTCCTTTAGTTTCTTTCTTCCCAAATCAGTGAGGAACTGTGATTGTGTTTGCGAGGAGCAATTATGACAACGAGGTTATGTGTGAGGTTGTGCAATTGACTCTTCCTACTCCCTCATCTTTTTCTCCTTTCTCAACATATTTTTCTACTAGTTAGAGACAGAAGAGCAGAGAATGAGTAAGATAGGATAGGAACGTTAAGTGACGAGCGTGTGGCTGTGTAACCCCTCATCATGAACCATTGTCGTCTTGCTTCAACCTTCAGGTGTTGGCCGTGTTGCACCCCTCTCTCTTATTCATGTCTACCGTCATCCAACTCCAAGTCTCTAAGTCCTTCTCTTCATGTCTTCTCGAATCATATGCAAAATAAACTCTCTCAGTCTCAGGCTCTCAAACTATTAAAAAAAAAATAGCCACTGCAAGGATTAACAGGTTGATCTATTTGACCCGCAAACTCGTATAGTAGAAGGTTGATCATTTTTTAACCCATTTTAAAACAAATTAATCCGACACGATCCAATTTTTCACATTTTTCAAAACCATTTTGACATATCTATATGATATGTAAAGGAGTTAATTAAAAAGATCTTAAAAGAAGTTTAAAATCTTGAAGATTAATAGTTAAGGAATTTTTTAACATTTAAAAGAAAAAAAAGTTTTATCTCCTTTTTTTTTTTCCTCTTTCAAACGTTCGTTGTTGGGTATTAACGTGTGTTGGCATTGGTCGAGCCTCCTGTGCCAAAAGAGAATGAAGAGATCTCTTATTAGACCTAATTCTTTTGAATACTGTACCTTGGCTTAGGAACAATTTGATTTGACTCTCTTAACTTTCCTTCTTAATTATCACTATCTTTTGTAGTGGGGTTGAAAGTTGATGAGGCGTTCAACTCCAAAGTCACAACTCAACGACTTTTCAATGCAATATATTTCACCGCCAACATAACAGGCACATTTCAGGAGGCTTTAAAGTTATATTTAAACATAATTAGAAGCCATTTCTTCCATGCATTTGTATAGTTGGTTGACATTTAAGTGTTTCTGTATGTTAATTTCTTATTATACTGTCGCACGATCGACATTATGACGACTTTTTGAGTCTCTGTGTAATATAATATATATATATATATATATATATATATATATATAACGAGGGAGTCGGCAGCATTACTCAGAATCCTATAGTGTAGAGTTGAGATGACTATTATTTCATCAAAGGAATAAGATGGTGGCGAAACGTCTGAACACAGATAACACAATGAGAATCATTCTCTGAGTTTCAAAATTAAACAGGTTCTTAACTCATTTGAATTGTTGTTTGTAAAAATTAAAAGTTCAGATTTTATGATTAATTTTTAAAAAATAAAAATAAAATAAAATCAGTATCTTAAAATTTAAGTTGTTAGTTATAAAAATCAATAATTCATATAGACTAAATACTTTGTTTGACTTTCAAAGCTAAATAAGAGATCTATTAACAAACATGGAAACAATATATGGAGGGCCAAAACAAAATTAATGATTCTGTGTCAATGTATAGAATTAATGTCACCCATGTTCTGCTTATATATATTAACTATTTTTATTTTTCCTCTTTTGCCAGGTCATCTAATCATTCCTAATCTGCTGCATGTAATTATTTATTGATCTGTGTAATGCTAATTATTGAAATTTTGTTTAGGAGAGTCTGTCTTTTTTATCCGCGTAATAAATTAATAGGGAGGGAATTTAAACATTGTCAAAAAATAAAATTCTTCCTAGTATTACTCTTCTTAAATTGACAAATAATCAGAATAGTGGACTCTTATATACAGGAGGCAAGCTTTTTCTGAAAAAAATAAGTCTCAAATTAATTAATATAATTTTTGGGTGAATATTATGCTCTTGAAATTTAATGTTATGCTACTAAAATTTAATAAATAAAATTCAATGTTATGCTACTAAAATTTAATGAAACAAAATTCAATGTTATGTTGTTATATATGTTAAAAATGGTAAGTTAAACTAATATTATAAACGTTACTATAATTCAATTTATGATGTAATAAAATGTTTGATTTGTAAATGAGTTCTTATGTATGTTTGAAATTATGAATGATAACTTCAATTTGTATTGATATGATTAATGAAATGGCATTGTTAGAAATACTACTAGAGGTCCCATGGGAGTATTTTTTTCCCTTGTACTTTGGTCCGTGATTATGTTAGGATTTATAATCTTAATTTTGTGGTGATTTTGGAGCTAAGGATCAGTGATAAGAAAGCTGACGGTGTTGTTAAGAAGATTGGCTTGGAAGGTGTGGTTCGTGTTGATGCTAGTGGCTTTTCAGGGGGTATTTGGTGTCTTTGGAACCCTTCTAGACTTGATGTTTCGGTTATTACGTCCTCAAATTTTTGTATTCATTTGAAGTTTAATTTTCACTCGCCCTTTCGTGGTTGATGTCTATCGTTTATGCCAGTCCAAGCCCCAAAATTACGTTTTGGGAGGATCTTTGTCAATTTGGGGTGACTGTTAATATTCCTTGGTGTCTTGTAGGGGATTTTAACATTGTTCTCCATGCTAGTGAGAAATCTGGTGGTGCTCCTATTAATTTCCATCATTGTGTCCCTTTTGCTAATTGTATTGATGTTTGCCAACTGGTGGATTTGGGTTTTAAAGGTCCTTGTTTTACTTGGAAACGTGGCAATCTTTGTGAGCATTTGGATAGGGTCTTAAGCAATATTTCTTGGAGAACTCGCTTTCCCTCCTACTCAATAGTTCATCTCCCTATTCAGTCTTCAAATCATTATGGGCTTTGGTTATGCACTAATCCTTCAGATGTGAGTCAAAATAACCGTGATTATTTCAAATTTCTTAGTCCTTGGCTTGATCATTGTGATTTTCGTAATCAAGTTATTCAAAATTGGCAAATAAATTCCAATTGGAATGAAAATATTCTTCATCTTTCGTCTGCTTTTAAAATTTGGAACTGGGATGTTTTTGGTAATATTCTTAGAAGGAAACGCAGGATTCTTGGTCGCCTTAAAAGTATTAAAGGATTTTACTCACCGAGGATAATAGTAGACTTGTTGATCTTCGGTATTGCCTTGGGACGAATATTCTTCGATTATCCACTAGGAGGAAGCTTACTGGTTTCATCAGGCTAAGTCTAAATGGATAAATTTGGGTGATAGAAATACTCGATTTTTCCATCAATCCACTATTGCCTGTAGGAGTCGTAACAAGATTTTTGCTCTTCGGAATTCTGATGGTGCTTGGATATATGATGAGAAAGAGCTCCAGAGTCTTGTGTTGAATTTCTTTAAGGCTTTATACTCGTCCTAGAATAGTCCTCGCTCCTCCTTCAGTACTTCTCACTCTTTCCCTCCCCTTACTAAGGCTGACAGAAATATGCTTAGTAAGGGGGTGACTCTTGAGGAAGTTAAGAAAGCGATGTTTAGTATAAAGAACTTTAAATCCCCTGGCCCCAGTGGTTATCACCCTATCTTTTTTAAGTCTTAATGGGAGCTTATTGGTCCTTCTATTTTTAGGTTTGTCCAAGATATTTTTTCCTTTTCTAGTAAAATTAGTAAGGTGAATCATATGCTTATTACTTTGGTTCCTAAAAGGGATGATTCTTCTTGCATTTCTCAGTTTCGGCCCTATTGCGCTATGTAATGTTATTTATGAAGTGGTGACCAAGCTTTTTTCTTCCCGAATTTAGAATATTCTCCCACCCGTGATTGATTCTTCTCAAAGTAGTTTCATTCAGTGCCGTTGCACTATTGATAATATTATCGTCCTTCAGGAGGCTATTCACTCTTTGTCTCACTTTCATGGTAAGAAAGGTTTCATGATAATTGAGTTAGATCTTGAAAAAGCTTATGACAAGGCTTAAATAGAGTGTAATACCCATAAAAAAAATTTTCAGTATATGATACTATTTACCTATATAGCACTATTCACGTATACAGAACTGTTCACGTATATGGTCATCATGAATGAGTGCTAATTTTGATTTGGAATAATTCAATGGAGAAAATGATCTCTCTGTCTATTTAATTTCCCATATGCTTATGTGAATCTTGTTATCTTGTATGTGTATATTGATGAAAATACAGATTTTCACAATATTGTATAAATTGTAGGATGTGGCAATGATCCCACGGGTAAGATGTGGATTGGGCATAAGAGGAAACTAGAAAGAAATTGAGAGAAAAATGACGTTTTATATAAGAAAATCTCCCTTAGGGACTAAATGGAAAGGAAATTTAAATAGTAGATTGATTATACTGATAGATGAGACCGATAAGTAGAACTGGTAGATGAGACTTATAAATAAAATTGGTAGGTGAGACTAGTAAGTGAAATGGTAAGTGAGACTAGTAAGTGAGACTGGTAAGTGAGACTAGTAAGTGAGACTGGTAAGTGAAACCGGTAGATGGAATAGTATAGGAGAACGGTAGATGGAATAGTATAGAAGAACGGTAGATGGAATAGTATCAAATAGTACCTTTGATTTCCCTATAAATAGGTCATTCTATTTCACTTTTAAACTCACACCTTCAGTTTCTCTTCTTTCATCTCCTCAAACTTCTCTTACCCCAGCACTAGGTCTCTGAGATTTTAGGCATTTTTCTTTCAGCTTAGATCCAAGGTGAGAATACTATACCCTTTCTTATAATTATACAAGTTAAATTCTTTAGTATATTTTGTGGTTGCAGCTTTAGCTGATCCTCCACACCAGAAAAGAACTTTTCCTAGTACGAATAGTGATCATATGTATTTATACCGTATTTATGAATAGTATCCATATGTATAAATAGTAACTATACTTATAAATAATATCTGTACATATGAATAGTGACCGTACATATGAATAGGGACTGTATATATAAATAATGATAGTATGTATGAATAGTATCTATACGTATGAATAGTAACTGTACGTATGAATAGTGTCCATACATGTAAATATTAATCATACGTATTTTTGAATATTACAAGAGTCGAAGAAAAAGGAGAGAACAGTGCATCCCAATGGAGATGCATGTTTAGCTTTGAGCCTTCAATGAGATTTTGGACATCCTTTGATTGATATAAGATGTAGAAATCTAGCTCGGACCCGAGGTAGGGATCTAGCTATACCTTGTATGATTTTATTTTCTATGATTGTACTTTCTAAAGTTTCGTAAAATGATATCATGTGATAAGGTGATTATGTGTTTGACATACATGATGTAAGGTACCACATGCATATAATTTGAGCTTGCAAACTGTATGTGGATGAAGGAATATAGAACATTATACTATACCTGAATTTTGAAAATTTGAGCTCAGTTGAAGGATTGATCTAGCCTTGTCTTGTTTGATTTATTTTTAAAATTTTGTTTGTTAGAAGATACAATAAATTAAGGAATGAATATATTTTCTATATATTTGGATAGAACTTGCAAAGGAAATCATGTGAATGATTGATGATTATGAATGACATGGATTTATTAAAGTTCATGATGTGCATATGAATGCTCTTGATTGTGCAATTGATTGTATTTGAAAGAAACAGAGATTTCGAACACTTTTGCGTCCTTTGAGGACAGGGGTGAAATAAGGTTGAATTGCTTGACGTCCTTTTTAGGGCTTGACACAAGATATTCAATGTATATAATTATACACATAGAATAGTTGAGGGATTAATCCCTCCAAGATACAATATAAATTCCATCTCATATCGCAGTTAGATTCTATATTTAATGATGATTGCTAGATAATGAAATTTATTGTTGATTTAAGATTATATTGATGAGAATTATGAATTGAGTATATAATATACATGGAATGGTTGAGGGCTTGACCTAAGATACCAATGCATAGAATTATACAAAAGGAATGGTTGAGGGCTTGACCCAAGATACCAATGCATGGAATTATACACATGGAATGGTTGAGGGCTTGACCCAAGATACCAATGCATGGAATTATACACATGGAATGGTTGAGGGCTTAACCTAAGATACCAATGCATGAAATTATACACATGCAATGGTTGAGGGCTTGACCCAAGATACCAATGCATGGAATTATACACATGGAATGGTTGGGGACTTGATTTCCCAAGATACCAATGCATGTAATGGTTGTAGACATGAATATATCTTTAAGCAGAAATATTACCTACGGGCAGGATGACATCTACAAGTGGGATAATGCTTTCGGGCGAGGTGCATGTGATTATTTATGAACTTTCTTATGATGAATTCCTCTTGACTTACATTTATATCATGAATTATTAATGTTATGAGTTTTCACATGTTCATACATGATTATATGTACTTTTGGCATGCATAATTGATTATATGTGTGGTAAGGCTATTTTATGGTGAGTCAAGTGGATAAGACTCACCCCCTTATAGTTTCAGGTAAAGAAGACCCTTTAACTTCTAGGATGAACGTGTTGATGATACCTCCCCTTTGTTCGGGGTACGGTAACAGACTTAATTATGTTGTTTTAGTAATTTTAGAAAGCTCTGTAATCGGGTAGGTCATGTATTGTTGTATAAGATGGTTAAATTTGAAAACATTTTCTTGTTTTACTTCTTCATTGTGTAATTTAAAACAATTATATTTAAAGGAATAATTGGATTAAGGAAAGAGTAATAAGTTAAATGGAAAGTTAGGCTTGCGGTGGTGTGAGTTTAGACATCGTCCGCGCCGGTCACGGGCTTAGTTTTAGGGCGTGACATAGAGCTTTATCCGGGACACCCTGACTCTTCTTGATTTCCTTTTTTCTATAAGGGAACTCATCAATTCCTGCTTTTCAACGACTTCTATGAGCATTAATTGGAACATGACCTCTCTTCTTGTTTCTCTTCCTCTTGAGGTCTTCGCCAAGGGGACTCGATCTCTCCTTACTTGTTCATGCTTTGCTTGGAAGGCCTGGGGCATCGGGATGCAATGTCTAGTTGGAATTGGCATCCTATGAGTTTTAGCAAAAGGTTGGGTCCTAAACTTTCTCATATTTTCTTTGTTGATGATCTGGTTCTGTTCGCTGAAGCTTTTGAGGATCAAGTTTAGTTAATCCGTGGCATTTTAGATGAGTTCTATATTAGCTTTGGTCAGAAAGTGAATTTGAATAAATCTAAGGTGTTTTTCTCTAGTAATGTTAATAAGCAATTTGCAGACATGCTTAGTCATCAACTTGGTATTAAGAAGACTAAAGACTTTGGTATTTATTTGGGAGCTCCTATGCTCGATCAGTGTATCTCAAAGCATTCTTATGCTTATGTTCTTGATCGTTTGAGGAAGAAGCTATCTGGGTAGAAGGTGTCTTCTCTTTCCTTTACTGGTTATATTACTCTTGTTCAATCTTCTTTAGTAAGCATTCCGGGGTATATCATGCAAACTTCATGCATTCCTGCACTGATGTGTGATGAAGCGGAGAGGATTTGTCGTAATTTTATTTGGGGTGTTACCCAAAATCAAAGAAAATGCCACTTAATTTCTTGGGACAAGATTTGTATGCCTAAGGAGATTAAAGGATTAGGTTTTTGCAATCTTAGGGTTCTTAATCATGCCTATTTGATGAAGTTGGCCTGGCATTTGATTTCTTTTTCGAAAAAGCTTTGCGTTCAAATTTTGTGTGCTAAATACGATTGTCATCATTCTCCTATTCCTCGTTGTTCTGGGAATAATCATGCTTCGTCCCTTTTGAGAGGTATTCTTCATGTTCTGCCTCTTGTTGGTAATAATCTTACCTGGGTTCTGAGGAATGGTCCTTGGAGTGGGTTGTCTTACCGACCATGTTCAAGGCTTGTTACCTTCGGGAGAAGGGGACTTCTCTGTTTCTTCGTATGTGGGAGAGTTTGGTTGGCACTGGGATCGTTTTGGTCATCTCTTCTCTAAGCAGTTTGTGGTAAGATTGCCTCTATTTGTCCCCTATTTGGGGAAGACAACGACTTTCCTCGCTGGAATCATACCTTTTCTAGTTTGTTTTCGTTGAGTTCAGCTTATCAAATCCTTTCTAAAGAGGATGACTTTGAGGATCTTAATCCTTTCTTTAAGCTTGCTTGGCATTGGAAGGGTGCCCAAAGAGTTTGCACTTTTCTATGGAAGCTAACTCATGGGAAATTGCTTACGAATGTTGAGAGGTTTCATAGAGGTATGTTTGATGATTGTTTCTATCCTAGATGCTCTACTGAGGATGAATCTATTATGCACTTACTTCGTGACTGTGAGGAGGTTAGGAATTTTTTGTCCCATATCATTAGTGAAGATATTTGGAGTAAATTTTTCTCTCTTGGTCTGAATGCATGGTTGGAGTGGAATCTTAAGGACCATTTTATTAATAATCAGATTCAGGGGGATTGGTGTAATACTTACTAAATTTGGAGTCAGGTATTTTGGAATATTACTATACCTTATAGCGTTGTTTTGGTATATTTAATTTTGTCATTTTAATTTTTCATATTTCATTAATTTTTTGAATATTATTTATTTAATTTGGATGAAATGACTGAATTGAATATTTTTATGCTGTGTGGAGTATTTTCGTGGACTATAGAGTTTATGAGAGAAGGACTTAATTTAATTAATTTAAGAATTAATTATGAATATTTTTCTTATTGAACTAAGTGGGTTGGGTGTTTGGGCATGGGTACCCATGGATCACCCATTAACCCACCTAACATAACATAAGCCTTAATCTTCTCTCTATCTCCTTATTCACGTTGGAAGGCTCTTGGGAAGCAAGAAGAGAAAATTTCATTCTCTCAACTCCTTCACCTATTTCTATCAATTCGTTTAGAAATTTTCTTTTCCCGATTGTTTTTCGGTTTATCTGAGTTGCAAAGGATGAAGGTAAAGTCAATTCTCCACTTCAATTTCCATTTTCGAATTTGGTTTTGCCTATGGAAGAAAAGTGTGGTTTTGATTTGATTTTAGGTTTTAATGGATGAATTTAAGTGTGGGTGTTAATCTAAAACATTCCTACATGTTTTATGATGTTATTGGAACAAGAAATTTAGAGAAAACTAGGAGAATTTCATAGAATTTGGATATTTGAAAAAGTTAGGGTTCTTGATGAAAATTTGAGATTGGAGCTTGGATTGTTGGTACAAATTGGGGGTTTTAATGTCAAAACACTCCTTAGACATTAAGGATGAAAACCCATGGAAGAAATCAAGAGAAATGGTGATAATTTGACCTCAAAATCGTGTAATATATACATCTTCAGGCGAGGTGGTCTCAGATTAGGAGGGTTGTATTGTATCATCACCCCTCGGCTATTCCTTGGGGCGAGAGACAGAGCAATGTCATGGAGGGTAGTGTAAATCTCATTCATGCAATCAACACTTCTTTGTTGTTGATTGCAGAAATACTGGGCAGACCAATAGAAGAACCTGTCTATTCTTGAAGTCATTGTCGCATTATTGCGTTTAGCTAACTTCTCCAGGTCCTCTATCATCTTCTTCAGATTCATCATCTCCTTCTCTAAACAAGCGATTTTGTCTTCGATGTATAGCCCGTGCTAATCTTCTCAGCTTCTTCATTCTTCATCTTCTTCTCCTTTTGATTCTCTTGATATCCCTCGAAAGGTCTTTTTCCCTTGTCCTTGCCTAAACTCAAGTTTAAGTCAAACTCTTCCTCCTTGGCCTCTACCGTGAGATCAATGAACTTCCTTGTGGCCATGATTTGAAAAATTTAGAAATTTTTGTAAGAGTATGAAGAGAGAGGAATGCGGGGAAGTTGTAGGCTTAGAGAAGAATAATTTTTGTGGTGTGGTAACTGAGAACTCTGGGGCAATTTTTATAGAGAAAAATTTGGACATAGAGTTAAAGAATATCTCTCTTCGCCGCATCCCTACACACTCAATGTAATACCCATCATTTTTATTTTTCATTTAATTTGATGAATTTTATTTCACAAATTGTTGATTTGAAAATATTGTGTAAAATGTGTGTGTGATATCACAATATAATGTGATGATGCTTAGATATGTGATTTCAGGCTGTAGGCTAGCAATGTGTGATGTTAGGTTGTATATGGACTAAAGTGAAACTCGCAGGGACTAAAATGAAAGAGTTTGGAATCTTGTGGGGTGTAGCAAAAATGTGTACAAAGTATTGGTATAGATGAAGAAAATTGTAGAGAACCTTAATCTGAAATAGAAAATAGAAATTAATTTCTAAAACTCTAGATATTATTTTTGGAATATATAGTTGTAATTAAGAAATAGTCTTATACAAAAAAAGTCTAAAAGGAAAAATTTAATGAATTACGAAAACAAATGAAAAGGAAAAATTTGAAATATACCTTCCAACATTTGAAGTAAGATCTTAGATTTACACAATCTAGCATTGGGCGTTTAAGGTTGAATTTTGAAATTTGAACAAAAAGGAATTAATAAAAATACAAGTTGATAAATTAACCAACTAGGATACTAATCCTATGAGCAACAGGGGATTTCGAAAGACTATAAGTAATAATTAAATAGATATTAGTAATAGTAATTAAAACAAATCAAAATTAACTAAATAAAATAATATACATATAATATAAATAGTAGTAGCAATGGTTAAAGGATAATGCAAAAGATTAAATAAGGAAATTAGATAATTATCCAAACTAACCAATCTAATTAGACATTAAATTGAAGGATAAATTATCCCAATATGAAATCTGAAATTTTTTTTTTAGAAATCTGAATTAAACATATTATTTTTAATTAGAATAATCTAAAATTAGAATAACAAAATTTATTTAAATTTAAACAATTAAATTGATCTATCTTAAACTAAGTTAGAAACCCTAGAACAAATACATACTCAATCAAACTAATCCCTTCCACAAGCACACTCTCTCGGGTAATCTTTTTTCTAAACATCAATACTCAATTTTCAATATTGGAGAGCTCAAGAGGAGTTAACAACTAATAAGCAAGAAAAAATTAAGGTAAGTCATAATCTTCCCTTCCTTTTTAGCAATGTCGTTTCTTTTGAAATAAACATAAGAACAACCTTAACCCTACATCATGTTTTACAGCCTACACATAGTCCTAGGATCTGCACATTCCATACCCAAATAAGAACTCAAAGGGTTTCATCTATAGCAAGAATTAAAACAAGGTAAGAACATTTATTTTCAGAAATTCTGGAGCAATTTTTTTTGAAAATTAAAACGATCATATCTCTCTCTAGAAAACTCCAAAATTTTCAAATTACCTATGCACAGAAAGCTATTTCTGTCTATTTTCTAGAAAAGCTAAAATCGTTTGAAAACCCCATATAATTTGGGAGATATGGCCGAAACAGTACACAGAGGTCAGAAAACTGAATTAAAATAATTTTCTGTTTTAATTCCAAAGTTTCTCTTTCAAACATATGATAGGAAAATCCGGCACATTACCGAAGAATCTTGGAATGTCATGCTATGGTTTAGCAAGGAACCCAGGTGAGTGAACTAACATTTCTTTAATATTATTTTAAATGTTTAAGTAATAAGATATAAAGATAGGTAATGATCATGGTGGGAAAGAGAGAATTCAAAAAAAAATCCAAAATATTGAAATTGAAACTTCTATGCATAGATTAATTGTTGATAATGTCACGACCCGTTTTCTAGGCACATGACCGGTACAATTATGAATCTCTCATCACTGTAAGCCTTTCGATAAATTCTATCCATGAGTTTAAATTATCAAAATAACAATTCCTTAATAAATATGAAGAAAATATATCAAATTTTCTTATTTGAAAATCATAGAGATGATTTGCATGTAATAATAGATTATCAATTTAAAATACATTATTATACTGACATACAAGCCAAATGCCAAACCCCTGACCTAGATGTCCTAGATGATTACAGAGCAACATAGTCTACAACAAAAGAGGGGCCTACCCGACAGCGGGAAAGTCCAAAGTGATATACTCTTCTAGCGGATATTCTTCATCGGCAACCTGATCTGAACAAAAAGGTTTTTATAGAGAGTGTGAGCTTTTAAACTCCGTGAGCGAATCGGCCTCGCGTTAATAAAATTCAAATACATTACCAGTCATGTAAGTATATACGAAAGCTCATACTCAACCAATAGACATAGTTAGAAATTACATACAAGAAGATAAAAATTCATCAAATTCAACAAACGTTACTAGTACTCATCAATGGCAATATATCCTGGAGAGCGCACACAGGCCAGCTCACCAATTTTGTATATTTCCGCCATAACACACAACCTCATCCTCTTAGCTAGGGCGCCTCACAGATTTATCACTAATCCGGGCTATATCCCTACTGAGGGAATAGTTGTCTCTATACACATTGGTCAAGACACCCTTTCAACCGGGTTTTCCGCCTTGCCATGAGAGGGGGTACTGTCCCGCTCAATCACAATCAATAGTACAGTATTTCATATCATAATTAGAAGCACAATATAATATTCATCCATATAACAGGTATAGTATATAACTATATTATAGATTTATAAATCACAAATCAAGATAACAATTAATCTGTTTTTGAAAAGATTCAAACTTCACATCATCATGAGATACTTGCTTCGTCTTATCCATACTTCTGGATTAATTATCTCATTATATTCATCATTCTGAATCCAATTTACCTCTATGAATCTTGGGAGTATCCTACGACATACTTTTTATCACCAGTAATGCTAAAACCTTATTAAAACGGGGTCGTTCCACTCACATGGATTCCGTACGAGTATCGTTTCTCTAAGTCGTTACGGACAAGAGTACACAGATGAATTTCAGTGTTCTGCTACAGAGATTTTCATGAAAGATTAGAGAAAATACGTTAGGATTGTTTTCATACAGACACTGTTCATGCATACGGTTACTGTTCATATGTATGATTACTATTCATATGTATGTATACTATTAATATGTACAGATACTATTCGTACATATGGCTACTATTCATATGTACAGATACTATTCATACCAGAAATAGAGAATACAATCTGTAAAAGAGTACACCAGGTAAGTTCCTAGGAAAGAGTGGAGTGTCGCAATGGACACACTTAAAAATCAGGTCTTTCCTTAGCCAGAACTTTCCTAGACATGTATTCTTCACAGTTTACATCCTATTTCGGTAATCAGAAAATCAAAATAACATATAGATAGCTAATGGCAATTTTTCTGATGTGGAAGATCAGCCAAAGCCGCAACCACAGAGCATACTTAAGAAAATAACTTCTAAAATTTGAAAGACATAGAAAGGGCTTAGTATCCTTACCTAAGCTGAAAAGGAAAGGCCCAAAATCTCAGAGGCCTAGCATTGGAGCAAGAGAAACTTAAGGAGAGAAGAAGAAAAGTTGAAGGTGTGAGTTTAGAAGTGAAATTAAATGGCCTATTTATAGGAAAAGTCAACGGTACTATTTGTCACTATGCGCTAATAAAATATTTAATTTACTATTCATGAAAATGACATTTCTAATAAAATATTTCACGCATTACTGTGCAAAACGTGGAGGCGGCTTGAATTATTGGTTACTATTGAAACTTAAAGGGAAAACTATCCTTTCACCTTAAACCTTTAAGTTTCTTTTCAATTCACTCCTTTCACTTTAGTCCCTGAGGGTATTTTCACACATAAAACGTTATTTTCTCCTACAAACTTCTTTCTAGTTTTCTCTAATGATCAAACCACATCTAGTACTTGACATTTCGATTGTATAAGTGAACAGTATTGTATACGTAAATAGTATTATATAGGTGACCAGTACCGTATACTAGCATAGTAACCATAGTTTGCAAATATGCATTTATATTTTATTTTTCATGGGTATTACAGATAAAATTACTAACGGGAAACATTAGAAGAAAAGAGATGGTTCATGAGATAAATGTGATATATTGTGATTCTGAATACTTTAGAGTTATCTGGTGAAAATTGATACGATGATTACATTGACGATTATAATGATGAATATATTGTCGAATGTGTTGATGAATTGTTTTTGGTGATTTATATGAAATTGTTTGATCCTTGATTGTGTTTGAGCGGGATAATACCCTCTTTCATGTTAAGCAAAAAATCTGGGTGACAGGATGATTTGATCTTTGAGAGTAGAGACAACGATCACTTAGTAGGACCTCAAGTCCGGATTTTATCCGTAGGGCTCCCTGACCGTTGAGGATGAAGTTGTACGTCATGGCGGATTTTTGATGAGATTGATGAAATTGGTTAAGTGAGCCTACAAGTGCTCCCGGGTGTGATGAGATTGGTTGAGCGGGCCTACGGACGCTCCCGAATATTTTGCCATTGACAAGTACTAGTTTTGTTAGTCTGATGTTTGATTGAATTCCAAACTTTTTGATGTGTAACTTTCCTCGTGAGTTATGATTAATGTCTATGTTTTTATTCTATTACTTTTGCATAGCGGGTTTTATTAGGGCGGGGATTGGCTCGCTCACTGAGATATTTATCTCACACTCGTTGATCTAACCTTTTTTTTTAGATCAAATAGCAAAAAAAGAGTATCCACATGAGACTAGGTTCGCCGTTGGACTATCTCATTGTTGGGTGGGTCCCGAGATGTTGGTATTTATTTTATTAAACATTAGGAAGCTCTGTGGTCAACTAGGACATCTAGGAGGTCTGTGATGAGTTGATTATTTTATTTGAATAAAACATTCTATTTAGACTTGTTAATTATAAGAATTATTTTTGTTTATTTTGTTATAAATATTCATAAACAAACAAAAATGGGTAGAAATCGAGATGTTAGTTAGGCTTACGGTGACACAGGATTTGTGTCAACGTGCCGGTCACGTGCCCGAAATTTGGGTCGTGACACTGAACCTACAAATTTCTGCAAATTAGAAAACAAAAGTCTAGAGTAGGCATGCACACCAACAGTGCGTTGCATTAATCCTGAAACCACGAAAGTCAATTTCGATAGATTTATAGCTGATTCAATTTGTTTTTATCAAAAATTTTAAGGATTAATGAAATAGTGATGAATTGAACTGTATTTCTCTGTTTGATTTTGTTGTTTTTGAAAGCCTTTAGTTGGGTATAATATACATGATTGATTGAATCAACTGTGATTATATGTATCTAAAAACATATAATATGTATGCTATTCATGCATATAATTGATGGCTATGGCCAAGGATAATATGTAATGATTCCACATGCACCCATAGAGAATGAGAAGTCAAAAATTAAAATGACTTGAATAAAATAAAATGTGTAGATGATGATGCATCTTCATGTTTACACATACATACATATAATGCTCTTGTGGGCAAATGAAAGGCAATGATTTCCTTGTACCATGATAATACTTGATGTATTCGACCGTAAGCAGTTAACTTTGTTTTAAAATATATATTTATATATATATTATGTGTAAGTCTAGAGTAAAGACACTGATTAGAATATAAGATAAGGCTAATATGAAACTACATAATCATGGAGTGACATTGTGATATGAGATTACAGGACAAGACAAGTTTAGAGTGAGAAAATCTTAAACTAAAAGAGGTAGTTAGTCAAAATTTTGAGAAATGTCAAGATTAGCCAAAATTTTTGAGGGAATATTTGACTTGTATTGATTATATTAAATTATATTTACTATTTACTTACATGTCCGACATCAATAGCTAGCATTGTGACGTATGAGATCTATAAACCTCTTAGGGAGCGGCGTATAGGTAGTGGTGGCTCTAGTTCGAGGGGCTTTGTATTGCCTATAAATCTTGTATACCGTTATCCCATTCACCACACCAAGAAAACCTACTTCTTTCATTACATACCTATTCCTCAATCTCCATTCCTTTCTCATTTGAACTTATTTCTGAGGTCCCTAGAGCAATGGCTGACAATAAATCTTTCAACTTGAATTTTGAGACTGGCAACGTAGAGCTTAATTTAAATCTAAGTCTCGGAAATAACAAAGGGAAGAGACCTGTAAATAGGTCACCAGAAATTAAGAAGAGAAAAAGGGATGTAATAAAGTTGGAGGAGGACAGCACTACAACATCCTCAGAAAATGAGCTTGCGTTCCTAGAGCATAAGATAGAAAACTTGGAGCATAAGATAGAGAGCCTGGAATACAAGACAGAGGACCAGAAGCGACTAATAAATCGTCTCTTTGAAAACCAAGAGAAATTGATAAACCGTTATTTTGGGGAACTAGCTAATCGAGTTGATAGACATTCGATGTTTGCAACTCAAAATTTTCATGACCAACAAGCGAGGTGTATTGACTATATGAACGGAGTGGCTTCTGCTCTTCACCAAATTTCCCAAGCGCTAACTCCAAAAACCCTTTCTAGGCTGCAACGATTAGCTTCCTCCTTAAGGTCTGAAGCACCTTCCTCTTTTAGACTTGGAGCACCTTCTACATTTCAAAAGCCTCCTCGTCCTTAATTTATTCTTTCTTTTGTTTATACCTAAAGCTGATATTTGATCTAAGCTTCACGTATTAAAATTGTCTATTTTGTAAATCAAGTTAAGCTTGTTGTCTATAACTTATGTACTAAAAATAAAATTTTAGTTAGTATTTGGATCTTCTTATGTTGAAGTGATTCTTTTTACTGAAAGAACTTGAAGAATAAGAAGATGTTGGACTTGTTATATTTCACACTTGATTATGAAAATTCTAAAGCAGAGTATGGTAATATCCTTTCGATTGAGCAGAGTTACTAAAATGATATTTCATTGTACTTCTAAACTATAGATGAGTGCTAAATAAGTATTTTATGAACCTATACATAGAGAATTATAGGTTTACCCCAATCATTGAAGGGGTACGACTCTATATGAGTCATTGAGGTGAGAAGAATTTTCACATATATTTATTTTATAATTATGTGTGAGGAGTACGTTATTTACTTATCATATTTTCTAGGATTGTTCTTCTTAGAGATTTATGTAATGATTTCATGTGATTTTGCCTTTTAGATGACGCCTTCAGGTGAGAATATCGCCTTAAGGCAGGAGGATCACCTTCGGGCAAGAGTATTGCCTATGGCCAAAATGATGCCTTCGAGTGGGGTGTTTGTATTCATAAATGTTATGAGCTATGTGTGTGGTAACAAGTGTTCTGATATTCAGTGTGAACTGGAAAGACCACGTGCCACTTTTGAGACGACACCTATTTAAGGTTTTACATGGAGATAGAGTTCGTCTCGAATTAGATGGTTTGAGTTTGATAAGGTTAGGGGGATGAGACACTTTATGGAACAAAAGGTCGTGGAGAAGATCAAACTGATGAGGAAGAGATTGCTTGCTGTTTAGAAAAGGCAAAAGTCCTATGCAAACCACCGATAATGCGATTTAGAGTTCACAGTCGATGGTATAGTGTTCTTGTGAATCTCACCAAGGGTGTGACGAGGTTTGGGAAGAAAGAGATGCGAAGGATGAGATATGGACGAAGTATCCACACTTATTTCAATCTTGAGGTGAGTTTTGAATTCGGGGGACCGAATTCTATTAAGGGAGAATAATGTAATACCCACTAAATTTGGAGTCATATTTTGGAATATTACTGTACCTTATAGCGTTATTTTAGTATTTTTAATTTAGTCATTTTAATTTTTCATATTTAATTAATTTTTTGAATATTATTTATGTAATTTGGATGAAATGACTGAACTGAATATTTTTATACTGTGTGAAGTATTTTCGTAGATTATAGTTTTGTGAAAGATGAACTTAATTTAATTAATTTGAGAATTAATTATGAATATTTTTTTTATTAGACTAAGTGGGTTGGGTATTTGGGCATGGGTACCAATGGATCATCCATTAACCCACCTAGCATAACATAAACCTTAATCTTCTCTCTCTCTCTCTCTCTCTCTCCCCTTATTCACGTTGGAAGGCTCTTGGGAAGCAAGAAGATAAAATTTCATTCTCTCAACTCCTTCACCTATTTCTATCAATTTCTTTGGAAATCTTCTTTTCCCGATTGTTTTTCGGTTTATCTGAGTTGCAAAGGATGAAGGTAAACTCAATTCTCCACTTCAATTTCTATTTTCGAATTTGGTTTTGCCTATGAAAGAAAAGTGTGATATTGAGTTGATTTTGGGTTTTAATGGATGAATTTAAGTGTGGGTGTTAATCTAAAACATTCCTACATGTTTTATGATGTTATTGGAACAAGAAATTTAGAGAAAACTAGGAAAATTTCATAGAATTTGGATATTTAGAAAAGTTAGAGTTCTTGATGAAAATTTGAGATTGGAGCTTGGATTGTTAGTAAAAATTGGGGGTTTTAGTGTCAAAACACTCCTTAGACATTAAGGATGAAAACTCATGGAAGAAATCAAGAGAAATGATAATGATTTGACCTCAAAATCATAAAAACCTAAGAGGAAAATCACAGATTTACTGTATAAGTACTGTAGCATTTATAAAATTTCTAGATTTGGGTTACTGTAGCAAACCGGTATTATAGCATCAATATTAAAATGGTTATATCTCTTTCATCCAAACTCCGTTTTTAGTAAATAAAGTATCGTTAGAAAGCTCTTCGAGTCTATCTTCAAAGGAGAAAAGTTTCATTTGAAAATTCTTTACCATTTGAGAGTTATGTCTAGAAAAGTAATTAAAGGTCAGAATTATAGTAGGAAATTTTCCTATTTTGTGATCTTGACATATTTTTGTATGATTATCTTATAGGGATGTATTCTTTGATGCATCTTCCATATCTTTTGAGATATTATGACTAGATTGGAATAAAGGAAATTACCTTCTATCATCTTACACATCTTCGAGGAATGTTCAAGGTAAAATTGGGCAAATATCAAGGTGAGGGATCATATCTTATCATGCTTGCTTATTTTATGTATATATTAAAAGTATACTATAATATATATATATATATATATATATATATATATATATATATATGACGGGAAATTAATGCATTCATGTTATGCATTGAAATGTGCAAATGTTAGACTATTGTGAACTTTTCCTGAAATGAAATACATATGGTTGCTTATGATTGTGTAATGTGATTGTGTTTGATCTTGAGAGAAATGAAAATGAAGTTTATGGGATCCTATGGAATGAAATAAGGGTGGAATGAAATCATTATGGCCACGTGGTATTGAATATGATATTCGTCTTTTTAAGAACAAGGTGAAATAAGGTTGGACTACATATTTGTCCCTTTGAGGACGAAATAAGGGAGAATGCGGCAGCGGCCGTGGGGTAACGACCACTTTATGTGGACAGGACCTGAAAAATGTCTGGAAACTTAAATTGAAATTGTATGAATTGTTTGAAATGTGATTTCACTTGATTTTGAATGTGCTTGTTAATAATTGTGAGGTAATTTCAATGTGTGTGTCTTGATAAATATCTTGTACACTAAAACTTAGATGATTGTATTGTTAGATCAATTATATATATCTACATATATATATATATACCTATATTGTATGTGAATGTGGTAGGATTCTCTCAAGTAGAAACTGTCTTCAGTTTCAGGTATAGAGGACTTCCTAGTTTGATGACGTTCACGCCAAGATTACCTTTCAATTTGTTCAGGATAAAGACATAATGTTTAGGTCTTATAATAAGTTGTATATATTTAAAAAAAACTCTGTAATCGGATAGATTCGTTCAGCGATGTAATATGTATGACTGTAACTTGCATAGAAAACTCGGTTTAGTCGTATTTTCTTTTTTTTTTTGTGAAAAGAGGAATAGTTCTCTTATTTTAATTTTTAAATTATGTAATTTAAATTAATTGTATTTAAAAAATAACCAAAATAAGGATTAGTATTATGTTTAAGAGAAAAATAAGCTTACGGAGGTGAGGTGAAATTCACCTTCCGTGCTGGTCACGTGCTGAGATTTTGGGACGTGACAATTGTCATACTTTCTTCGGTATCACTGTGTGGTGTCTTTGGAATGATCATAATTCTTTAGTCTTCTCTAGGAAATATGATATTGGTGGGAGTCTTCTTAATGCTATTAATAGTCATGTGAGTTTCATTGGTAATAAATTGTAATACCCGTTAATTTCAGAATATAATTCGCTTAAGAGTATTTTAGAATTTTACAACGTTACTTTAGTTATTTATTTTGGTCATATTTAATTTTCATATTTAATTGTTCTCTTTGAATATTATTTATGAAAATTGAGTTAAATGACTGGACTAAATATTTGCACAATGTGGGATATATTCTAAGAATGGTGAAATTCATGAAAAAGTGGTTTCAGAATGGTCAATTAGTCCATTTATTGTAAATTGACTGGATGGGTTTGGATGTTGGGTTATGGATACCCATGAGTTATTGAATAACCCATTAGAAATATTTAATATAAAGTTTCAATAGTACCCCCCTTATTTTCTTCTCACGATCGAAGCAGCTGAAGTGAATAGTGAATTCACTTTCTCTCGTTTCTTCACCCTCTTCTCAAATCCTTTCCTTGATCTTCAGAATTTCGATTATCTGTTCGGTTCAAAAGCTTTGTAAGGATTAAAGGTAAGCTTTAATCTCATTATTTTCCTTAAATTTCAGTTTATGTAGAAGATCAGAGGAGGTTTCGTTCTTGAAGATTTTGATGATAATTCATGAATCTTAGTAGTTTTAGAAGTTATATTTGAGTTATAATCGTTTAAAAGAGTTGAAATTCTGGTTTTGAAACAAGAAAGGAAAGGATGAATTTTTGAAAGATTTTTCTGCAAAAATTCGAGTTACTGTAGCGACCAGAGATTTCGGAAAAATTCTGGAAAATTTTCTTCAAGTTACTGTAGCAGTACTGTAGTGTCGGCAGTCAACGGTACTGTAGCAGTCAACGGTACTGTAACGAACCGACACTGTAGCGAACCGGCACTGTAGCGAATCGTTACTGTAGCAACCGTACTGTAGCAAACCGTCACTGTAGCAATCAGAAAATTTTGCGTAATTTCGTGATTTTGTTTCCTTTCTTATGTTTCCTTGTAATATATTTTACTAGAAAATTTTCCTACACAAATTCTAGTGTGGAACAAGGTAAACTTGGACAAACATCAAGGTGAGTGAATAACCTTACTAAGCTAATTTGATATTACTAGTCAAAGTACAATATAAGTCCCATTTACAATATTATTGGGATAATAAGCAATCGATTTTTCATATGGGAGTATAAGATGATCGGTAGAAATAAGAGTGTGTAGAAATTATTTTATTTCATGGCAATTGTACTATGTGATAAATTCTCTCTATCTTATTAATGAGTAAAGATCTACGGGATCTAATACATGAGTTTGAAAGGGTTAAAGTCCCATACTACTCAGTGTATATCTATGAAACCTATACCCGAGTTGAAGGGGTTAGAGTCCCATACTACTCGACGTATATCTAAGAAATCTTATTCACGAGTTTGAAAGGGTTAGAGTCCCATACTACTCGGTGTATATCTATGAAATCTTATTCATGAGTTTGAAAGGGTTAGAGTCTCATACTACTCGATGTATAAGACAATTAATTATATGAGTAAATGTGGTATTTGTAATTTTGATATTTTATATAGTACAGTTATTTACTTACTGAGTTTTTAAATAAACTCACACTCCCTATGATTATTTTTTTCAGATACAGAAAACAAAGAAGAAGAGAATCCGTTTGAAGATTAGAAGCCCCTTGGGATTATTCTCTATTTCTGTCTGGTGGGATACCAGTACTTATTAATGTGGATACTAGAAACGCTCTGTACTTTCTATAGGTCTCCTAGGCTTGCGATGAGATAGAAATATCAGACTATGTATGTCTATATTTGCTTATCAGATGAATACAATTCTGTAGTGTGGAATGAATGATTAAGGTTGAATGTAAAACCTTACAGAATATATGTAAATGACGTATGTGTGAGAATTTTATTTAATGAGTAGTATCTTTTCACATGTTCAATTTTTGAGATGTGACATAAATTGTCAAAAGACTTTCTCCTTTACATTGTGAAACCTCGAATGAAGGTTATTATTTCTTAGGTCCCTCCTGTTGAGGGTAACTTTAAGGTGAACGTTGATGGTTCATATCGCAACTCGGAAGGAAAGGCAACGTATGGTGGTTTAATTCGTGATAGTCTGGGCAAGTTTATGAAGGCTTTTCATTGCAATGTTGGCCTTTGCAGTGCTATTTGGTTTGAGTTGTGGGATCTTCGTCTGGAAATTAAACTTGCTCGCGTCCTCTCTCTGTCCAGGGTCATTTTTGAGATAGACTCTAATGTTGTGGTGCAGATGGTGAATTCTGGTAATACCTTTTCTCGCTTCATGCAATCTTTGCTTCAGGAGATTCTCTCTTTGCTCCAGCTATCGGACTGGAATACTTTTGTCACTCACATCTTCCGCGAAGGTAATTGTTGTGCTTATCATCTAGTTAATATGGGCCATAGGGGTAATTTTTCTTGGAGTATCCTGGAAGAAGCTCCTCCTTCTCTTCATCTATTCTTATCGTCTGATGCTATGGGGTGTGGTATTCCCCGTTTAGTTCCTTAGTTTCTTTTGTTTTATTATTTGCTTCTTTTTCTTTCCTATTTATCAAAAAAAAAATACTGCTAGAGATCAACAACATAGGTAGGTTTTATTTTTGTAAAGCTTTTAAATCTTTTAGGACTGATTAATCTATTTTGGGAAATTCCATTAAACGACAGCAAGATATGCCACATCATGAGCAAAACCACATTGTTTTGCTAATCGAGAGACTCACAAATGCCACATCAATGTTTAATAGGATAAGTAGGTATATAACATCTAACGTCATTTGAAAAAATGGAGCATATGAACAGTTGTACTAAAGAATACAATGGTTTAATATTTTTTGGATGAACAATTATTTGGTATCTAAACACTACATAAGCATCAATTAGTCCGAATTTGAGTTAGGTAGAATCACAATGAGTGGCAAAGCTCTTTCTATTAAATTTTAGCACAGCTTTATTCTCATGAATTCAAATTCGAAACCTTTAGTTAAGTTAAGACAACCGCTTATTAGATGATCTACATGCTTGCTGGTAACAATTTCATTTTAGGGACTAATAAATATAATAAAAATCTTCTAAAAACCCAAACAAAGAGTGAAAAAATATTTCATGGACTAGAAAGCGAAATTAGAAAAAAAAAACACTTATCCTAAGAAACTAAACTATAGTATTTCCTACTTACATAGTGCTGAAAGTGGAGAAAGTCCTCTGAGGCGATTTTATTTTCTCATCTTCTCCTGCTTATTCTTCTGTGTGGCTACAGTGGGAGTTGCTTGAGTGTAGTCCCCACCACTTTTCTTCTCTTTCATGGATCTCCTCTTTGTCTCTCCTTTGTGAGAGTTTAGTCTCTCCTTTATGAGAGTTTTTGTCTTTTCTTTGTAGAAGTTATCGTCTTTTTATTTTTATTTTCAGATTTAGTTTCCTTGTCAATTTTTTTTTTGTTTTCAGTGTTTTCGATTTTAGATCTATGTTAAGATCTGGTCTCTTTATAAGTTTTTTATTTAATTTGTTATATTTTGGGTTAATGTTGTTCGAGGTTCAATTCTTTAATAGAACTTCGAATTTGCCTGAGATTTTAAAGAAATAGGAACTCATTATTATTTAATATGTGCAAACACATATCGATATGATCCAAAGGTGCATAGATAAAATGACTCTACAACTTTTAATAATATTTATTAGTTTACCTTCTTTAATTAATAATTTATTGTATACTTTTTCTCTAAATTCATTGATAAGTTTTAGAGTTTTTTTGAGGAATTATCCTCTTTTTTATTTTTTTTATTTTAATTTTAAAGGTCTTTGTTATATTTTACCAATATAATTTTTTTTAATATGAATTGATTTAAGTCTTATATTATCAAAAAAAAATTATGATATTTCTTTATCGCCTCTTCATTTGAACAAACTAATCTCGCAAACGTGGCATTCTATTGTATGCCTTCGCCTCTTATTATTTTGGCAATAATGAGCATGGTGGTTCACTTCCCACATGTGGAAGCCACCATGCATTATTTCAATAATATATATATATATATATATAAATATACACGTTTTGATTTTCCTGCATTCAATAATGAATGTCCATTTCGTTTAAGAACTCTGTTCCTTTGGCATATATATATATATATATATAATTTTATAGGTTCAAAATTTTATGTGGAGACTGCGATATAATATTTTATATATCACATGTCGACATATATACAGGCAAAACGACAGGAATTCCGTCATTTGATTGTCAAGAGAGAAAACACTGAATCCACGTATGGCTGACTCAATGCTTAGAAAATCGGGGTTGATTATTAAATTAATCGAGATATATGATCACGAACATAAAATATATTAAAATATTAAATATATAAGATATATGTGATAGATATTATAATATTGAAATATTTAATACATGTTATATATATATATATATATATATATATATATTTATACCTATTTTAAATTTTTTAATAATTTAAATTTGTTAAAATTTTTTTAAAATATATAATAATATCTACTAAAATTAAAAAAATCAATTGAGTTGTTGAACCGATTTTATTTGTTTGAGATTGATTTGATTAATTTTTTTATTAATTTAAATACTCATTAATTTTTAAGTCTAAATTAAAATAGAAATTTGACTAATTTACTAATTTTTTTTATCAAACAACATATCAAATTCAATTTTTTGAACTATTAACTGGTTTGACTCTTATATAAAATTATTATTAACACACAGCTTTTCTATATACTATTTTATTATGATATTTAATATATTAAAGAATGTGAAACCAAAAAATTATGTAAGAGTGACGTCATTATTTGTATTTTGGGTCATCTGATCATTTCTTTTATCAAAGTTTGGTACCTATTTTTTTTTTAGTTTTTATCTAGATAAGATTTAAGTAAACTTTTAAGTATTCATCATTAATTAATATTAATTAAAAGATAGCATCTAAACAAATTAACAAAGAACTCAATCATATAGTATTATATTATGAAAAACTCTCTAATTACTATGTTTTCATCAGAAAAGTTACCATCAAACATTTAAAATTATATCTAAGATTTGACATTGTTCTAATATATTTATCTACTACGCCAGGTCAGCAACAATTTAAATCATTAAATAATTTTAATATATATATATATATATATATATATATATATATTAGAGGAAATTATGTATTTAACCTCATAGTTTATTTAAACTTTTTATTAAGTTGATTATGTGTTGTTACTTTAAAACTGACTTACCTAACGAATTATTAAGGGTGTGTTTGTTTGCACGTCGAAGTTGTCGCACCTGGGTTTACTGTGAGGCCAATCGCAGTTTATAGGAATGGATGATGTTTGGGAGGATTGGTGGTCCGATCACGTCAAGCGTCAACCGAGGTTGGGAGATCTGTAACGCGGTTGGTTCTACAGCGACGATTTCTGGCTTTTCCAGCAGAGGCAACGCAATTGGCGTGTTTTTTGACATATGTTATTCCTAAGTGGAAGGATGGGAGGAAGGGAGGAGTAATGGAAGGGGAGAGATGGCAGAAGGATTAATGAGGAAGAAGGGAGAAAGGAGAAAGAAACAGAGGAGGTAGGCTGGGAAGGAAGAGGACAGCGTCGATGTCCGAGGAGAAAGAAGGGGAAAAAGATAAAAAGGAAACCGAGATAGAAGGGAAAGAGAAAAAAAGGAAAAAAAAAAGAAGAAAAAAGGAAAATTTCAAGAAAGTAAAATAGGATTTATTTCAGTAAGTTGAAAATAAAAAAAATAGTTGCACACCGTGTATATATAACGCGCAAGGGGGAAATCATCCGATTTGCACTTTATCAACTTTAATTTGTGTTGGTTCATGTACACGAGAGTTCATCTCTTCTCTAACCCTTTATGAGCTCAATATTACATTTACATTTATAAAGCCTCATCCCTCTCTTGATTTAAGTAATGTAAGACTTTTTAAGTATATAATGCTTGTTTTTTATTTATTTGTCTTATCTCTTTAATGAGAAGCTTGTTTTCATTAAATTATTATAAGCTTGTCTTCAATAATTTTAATTGAGATAAAATTAATTTAATAGAGAATACAAAAACTGTATTGAAATTTAGTTAGAGATAAAATTAATTTAATAGAGAAAAAAATGTTTTGAAATTTAATTAGACATCTTTAATTTATTGTGACTAATTAGTAAATTACAAAATAAAAAAAATGAAATAATTCATTAGTGATTATTATGTAATATTAGACAAATAAACAAAAAAATTAAGTTTCATTTTAAATAAATGATAATAAATAATAATATTACATAAAAAAATTAAATAAAAAATTTATGCCCTTTATGGTAATTACATATTTCAAACTATGTTTGTACACTAATATCTAAACATCATATTCCTACACCAAATCACGTTTGTCTGATCCAAACTACGTTTGTCCAAATGTCTCTCAAACATAAATTATGTTCATTCAAACTTAGTTTCTTTCAATTACGTTTAATCAAACCTAATTTTCTCTAATCACGTTTAATCCACCGAGTTTCTAAACACACACTAACATGTCATCAAACAACGCCACCTAGATTTTAAAAACTACATATTAAATTCAGTATAGTTTGTCTAGATTTTTAATTTAGGTTTATAATTTATCCAAAATTTCAATTAGCCATCGATGTGAAATTACATTATTAGTATTTTTTAATTTCATCATATTCATCAATTTTTTTTATTTTACACTGCATTTAATCTATGTTTCTTTTAAAATTACATAGTAACTTTCAAGTTTTAACTGATGTATAACAATTTTTTTTAAAAAATAATATATCAAAATTAAATGATAAATTTGAGTTTGAATTAATGGCATCAAGTAAATAAAAATCCTTTATGTTAGTGAGACGATAAAAAAAATAAAAAGATCTTAACAAAATGGCCGTGTTATTTACCTTCAAATTATGAGAATGAATTTAAAAAACGATGAAAAAAGAATTCGTATTTAACTTCAAGTCGTTACAATTTGCAAGTCACAAATTTAATTTACTTACGGATTTTGGAAGCATCGATGGGACTTGAAGAAGGAAAAATTGCTGGTCAATGTCATATTCACAAAGACATTTTCAAACAGGTAAGTCTACGAATAATTTGAATTTTTAGGAGGCTGAGTTTTTTAATAATAAATTATTTTAAAATTTATATAAAATATTTTCATATTATCATAAACATAAAATTAAAGTTATCTAATAATAAAAAAACTTAACTTTTAAAAAATAAAATTTTTCGTAGACTTGCTCTTCACAAGTTACCAGTTAGTAATTAAGTAGTAAGTAAGTTTATAAAAAAAATTATCTTTTCAAAAAGTTAAATTTTTTTATAATTGAATATTTTAAGACCTATATAAATTATTTTTTATTATTATACATTCAAATATCAAAACAATTAAAAATAAAACACTCAACCTTGAGTTTCGAATAGAATTATCCTTGAGAGCAAGCCACCAGACCCAAATAGAAAGTTGTCAGATTGAAGATGGATTGTGTTTTAGGTTTGAAAGGTCGTCTTGGTCTTATGCCCACACACACGGAAATAGCCAAATGGGTCTTACTTCTGTCTTAATCCATCCACTATTTTACTCTGCTTTCGGTTCATCTCTCTCTTCCTCCACGCGGATATGAATATCTTCCACGACTTCTTTCGGGTTCCCACGGGCTTTTGCTCCCCATAACTCTCACCGTTCAATTTCTTTCACTTCACGGAATTCTTAGTCACCTCCAGTCTTCAGTTTTCATCCTCGCCTTCCGTCTTTTCCCACTTCGTCTCCACCCCTCCGCTGGCTTCTCAATTGCTACTTTTTTTTGTATATAAATATATTATCCGCATGAACCTCCATTTTCCCATCTAGGTATTTCTCTATTTTTTCCCTTTGCTTCACTTTTTGCGGTCGGCCTTCTGAATTCTGAGTGTTTGATTTCATCTAACTGTTCTCATGAATTAGATTGTTCGGGTGAATCGACCTCACTTGATTGGTATAAGCAAGTAAGAGTCGGTTATCAGAGTCCTGAATTGGGAATTTGGGTATATTCATGCTTAGAAAATGAAGTGTTTCTTCTTCAAAGAAAAATGTACCAGGAAAGAGTCAAAATCCGCCCCCGAATTGCAAAACGACAGGAAGAAGAAAAATCCGGCAGTGGATCGCGTGTGCAAGTCGACGAGTTCTGTACCGTCGCCAAGGAGCTTAACAGAATTGTACAAAGAGAAAGCAAAAGAGCAGGGTTTCAGAGTTTTCAGTTTGCAAGAGCTCATAGATGCAACAAATGGTTTCAATAGGATGCTCAAGATTGGAGAAGGTGGTTTTGGAAGCGTGTATAAAGGGACGATTAGGCCTCAAGATGGACGAGGTGATCCAATCCCAGTTGCCATAAAAAGGCTTAACACGCGAGGCTTCCAGGTACACCTCTTATTCAGTTGTTTCGTGCATGATTTAGTAACTATTACTTGATCTGGTAAAGATCGAAGAAATGATTGGAATCTCTGCGTTCCTTAGCTGTTGCAAATTATATGATATATGATACTGTGCCGTATTGTTGCGTTTTCTGGGTTATGTATTTCTTAAAAGAACGTGCAGTACAAGAAGTTATAAGCGCTTTTAGAAATTCAATGTGACTGCTTTTTGACGTGCAAATGCCAATGCTTGGTACTTTTGTTTGATAAGCATAAGAAATTTTCTAATTCACATGTACGAAGTTGGTGCTGTATACAGACAGTGAAAGTGTAATGTTCATAAGCAGGTTTAACCAAAAAGGTGGAAAAACCTGTTATCTGGAGTCATTACAAGTATACTTTGTGAATATTTTCAACATTATATACCTAAAGGTTATCTGGATCTTAATTCATCTTTTAGCATATGACTTAAATGCTGGATATATGTGTTGTTACTTAAGCTGATCGGATATGGCCACCAATCTTTGTCATTGTTTTTACTAGTTTGTAATTGGACAATTTAAATATATAATGGATAATTTTACTTGTTTCTTACGGTAGTTGTTTTCTTTTTTCTTTTTATTTTGGGTAAAGGGGCATAAAGAATGGCTGGCAGAAGTTCAATTTCTTGGCATTGTGAATCACCCAAATCTGGTAAAACTTTTGGGATACTGCTCTGTAGATGGAGAAAGAGGAATCCAACGGTTGTTGGTGTATGAATACATGGCCAATAGGAGCCTAGAAGATCATCTTTTTAATCGGGGACTTCCCACCTTGCCTTGGAAAACAAGATTGCAGATCATGATTGGTGCTGCCCAAGGATTAGCTTATCTACACGAGGGATTGGAGGTTCAGGTACGTTATATTTTCCTTTTGAGTTGCAGTTGGACCATTATTTTATTATCATACATATGGTTCTTGAATTGGATAAGCCTTTTTTCTTTTTCTTTTTTTTTCCTTTTTAACTTTTTAAGTCATACATGCTGGATGTTTCTATGGCATTCTGTTTCGGTACTGGTAGAACTAAAGAAACATACATATAGTACACGATGCAAACTGTTCTATATATTTGAGGATGATATTTCTTACTAAATGGAAATCCACATTCCATTCCAGTATTCCTCACACGTGCTTCAATGATTTTGAATATTCTTGATGTGAATTGGACATTCCAATGCTTATTTTTGTTGATTATACTTTCGTTCTTTTTATATCTTGAATTAAGGTGATATACCGAGATTTCAAGACTTCAAATGTTCTATTGGATGCGGACTTCCACCCAAAGCTCTCAGATTTCGGTCTTGCTAGGGAAGGTCCATCGGGTGATAATACTCACGTATCTACTGCGGTAAGTTGATCATGGAGTATGTAATATGTATTGTTACTGAGAACCTATATTGGTTTCACAAATGACTAAATTGCATGGTTTTCCATAGTTGAAATTATTAAGCTTCAAACCATCCCTTAAACTGTTACACCAAATTAGCCCCCGGTTTTGGCTATTTGATGCATGAATAACCCTGAAGGCATTCCCATGATTTAAGCAGCTGCATCTTTCTTAATTCTTAATCTTTGTACTGCTGTGTTTTGATCAGGTGGTTGGAACGCAAGGATATGCAGCCCCAGAATATATTGAAACAGGGCATCTGAAAGTTGAGTGTGACATTTACAGTTTCGGTGTGGTACTGTATGAGATCCTCACGGGGAGGAGGGCATTAGACAGAAATCGCCCAACAACAGAACAAAAGCTTATAGAATGGGTTAAACAGTATCCTGCTGACACTGGCAGATTCAGCATGATCATCGACCCACGTCTCAGAAACCAATTTTCCCCTGGTGCTATCCGCAAAGTTGCCAAGCTGGCTGACTCTTGCATAAAGAAGAATCCTCAGGATAGGCCAACCATGTCTCAGATAGTGGAAAGCTTGAAGCTAGCATTGCAGTATTCAGAGACCCCTGACACTTCTCAAAGTGCGACTCCTGAATCATCTCGATCTTCTTTGGTTCGAAAGGGTAAATAAATAAGTGGTTTTTGGAGAACCAGAGAGTGGGTTTGTCTTTGCTTAAGCATAATTGGAAATGTGGAATAGATATCATTTGTGTCACCAGAGACGAGTTAATCAATGTCAAGCTTAGCAAGTCAGTTTTGTAGATTTCCTATTTCGGCGGATCTCGAGTCTGTAGGTTCTGGTTAGCTTGACTCAGTTCAACAAAGCCAAATCCTGTCCTTGCTACATAAATTGTTTACTTTTCAAAACTTTCTGCACAAGTTATTAATACTGGAGGATGGTGATGAAGATGAGGCTATAGAGTTTCTGTTTATTTGAGTCCTTGGTTAAACAGGTTTTCATATTGTAATTCATTCTCTAAGATTTATTGGAGATTGTACTTCAAATTTTACAGCGAGGGGAGGAGAATATTTCCACTTTCTATGCTAAAGCTAGTGTACTAGAAGCTAACTGGACCATTAAATTAGTCAATTCCTGTTGTATATTAATACTTAGGGGTTGTTTGGTACGCTGGTTTTTGCTGGAAAGAAAAACGTCTTTTCATTACTATGTCTTTTTTCCGTTGCTTGATATGGCTCACTGTAGCGATAAGAAACGGAAGTCGGCATTCCCTCTTCTTTCAAAATCTTGATATTTGTTTCCATCGTTTTATCAATGGAAAACCGATTATGGAAAGGGGAAAGGAAGATAAATGTCGAATTTGTCCACGCTCTGCTCTCGCGTTCTAGTCCTCCTATCCCATTTATTTCACACTTTTATTTTCGACCATCTCGCTCTCGCATACATATTCATATAATAAATTAAATAGTAGTACTATACAAGACTGCAATATCCTTCAGTGTCACAATCACGTTTCAGCCTCTCACTGATTTGCCCTAGTTGTCTTTTTTCCTCAAGTTTTGAATTGCTCACAATCACAACAATAACATCCAACAAGCAAGATTCAAACCTTCTTGAGTCAGAATGGTGACACTAGGCGATCGGCCGGCTGGCGGGCAACTGACATGCCGACCAGCTCCTGTCAGGTCTTAGCAATCAATCAACCGGCTCCTGTTGCTGCAGCCACTCAACAGGCCTGCAGCAGGCCGGTTGACCAGCCTTGCCAGGCTCTGGTAGCCTGTCGACCAGCTCCTACCAGGTGCTGGCAACCAATAGACCTGCTCCTGGCAGCCAGTCGACCGGCTCCTGTCAGATGCTTACAACCAGTCGACCAGCTCCTGGTAGCCAGTTGACTAACCCTGTCGAGATTTATTGGGGTTAGTTAAGGACAAAATAGTAAATTATTTTTATGTTTATTTTCTATTATGTTAAAAAAATATAATAATTTTATTTTCTTTCTTTTTTTTCCATTGCATACTAAACGAATTTTTTTTTTCCTTTTTTCATTCCCTTTTCTTTTCTATTTTTTTATTTCCTTTTCATTCTTACTCTTTCTTGTATACCAAACAACTTCTAAATTGTATTGATTCTGGGGGTGAGTTAATAAGACTAATTTTGGCTTGACGCCGATTGAATGATCTAATTTGGTTTGGTGGCTGTTATTTATGTTCTTGAACATTGAAATGGTAGTTATTCCTGCAATTTTAACTTAATCAATTTCCCGTAAAACTGGTCGTTTCAATAAATTTTTAAACATTTGTCTTACTCGTGTGGTCCAAAAACAGCCATTTGAGATGGAAGTCTAAGAAATTAATAGCAATAAAATAATGCTTAAGTGATGGACAACGGAACAGAAGGGGCAAATATTAAATGAGATGTATAGGGACATTTCAGGTGGCTTATGACTTTCTTAACATGCGGTATTTGACGTTACGTTTCGTTGGAAAGAAATCGGAGGTCAAGTGGTTAACATCACGGATGTTGATATAATAATATAATATTGCTATTTGATTAAAAAATGACCACTTCTTTTTATTTAACAAATGAGCTTCAGTAATTACTATGATTTATAGGCAAATATTTCTTATCCTCATGTAATATTAAAAATTAGTACGCATTAGTAATTTTCTTTTTTAAATTTTTAAAGCATAATTAGATTACATAAAATTTAAATGATAATTATATTGAGTACTTAGCATTACAAAAGTATACAAAGCACAGAAGAAAATAAAAAGATAAAAATATTTGTTATGTCTTTAATATTTAGATTAAGTTTCAATTTCATTTTTAATATTTTTTTACGTCAGTTATGTATTATATATTTTATTTTTTTAAATATACCTTTTTTACTAACATTGTTTATTTAATTAACAAAAAATATTGATTGAGTAGTTCACGTGACACATATCAGGTAACATGTTATTTGTTATGTGGCAGTTAGGGGTGTTCATAGGCTCGGTTCGGTTTAGTTTTGATCCTTAACCAAATCTACCTGAACTAATCGGTTTTACAAAATTATAGATTTATTCAGTTTTTAATTTTTGAGTGGTTTGATTTGGTTTTGAACGGTTTTATTTACAATAATTTTTAATTTTTAATTTTAATAAAATATATATAAATATAAAAGAGAGACCAAATTAATTATAAAATATATAAAAATAATTTTGTTGACATAAAAATATAATATTATATATATACACAAAATATAAATTTTTTTATATATAAAGTTGGTTAAAATTGAACTAACTTGACATCCGAATCGAACCAATTAAAATTTATATTTCAAAAATCGATTTAAACTTTTTTTTTTTGATTTTGGTCAATTTTTAATCAATTTGGTTCTGTTTGTTTTGAACACTCCTAGTGACAGTCATGTTATATATATATATATATATATAATGAAATTACTCTTAATTTCTCTTTCCTCATCCACACTCTCTTCGTCTCTCTCACCTCTCTTTCTCTCTCCTAACCATAAGACATTGGTGGGTCATAGGAGACATTCTTCACCAGTCAAAACTCTGGCCAAAAGTGACGGTGAAGAGACTCGTCAGACTGCACCACCCTTAATTTTGAAAAATAAAAAATTAAGTATAACTCCTTGATACTTTCCAAAAAAGAAAAACTCCCTAATAATAGGAATGTATGGTTTTGGTTTTTTTGTTGGGTTCTACATTCACCAGCCCAAGACTACTCAGGAAGGCCCATTGGATCTATCAAACCTGTGTTAGTTTGTGCAGTTCCAGTTAAATCACAATACTAAGTCAAAACAACCCAGCCTACGGATATTATTGTTAAGAATAACAATACTGAAACCGCAAATGCATAATAACAACAAGTACATGGACTAATTTAATTTTCTCTTTTGGTTTACATATCAGTATGTAGCGTCGAACATGAGGGGGGTTGAGGTTGAATATATATATACCTCAACGTGGAATGAAATGATATGTTGCGCGAATTATCTCAATATTTGTCCTATCTTCCCTCTTTCCTCTGTTTTCTGATGCTCATTACAATTTATACATATACCATATGAGGCGTGAGAATGATTTGTGTGTATCGAGATAGGTTTATACTTTATCTATCCATTCACACAAGAGCATGGTGTTGAAGACGATTATTGTGAATCCCTGTGATGTGTGAAACGTAGAGATGAGTCCCGCATGAATCGTAATCTGGAAGCGTGCGTGAGCGACCTCCTTCCGACATGGCTTTTACAAAATCCACAAAATGGCGCCAATTATCGCCTTCGAACAACCTCTTGTTCATCCTCAAGTACGTGAACGCCGCCAATCCGTTCCCACACTCCGATCTACTGGTTTCCAGAACCTGACCGTATCCGTCCCAATCGTACCTCTCCAACGCGTTTTCTCCGGCGAGTTGGACTCTCGCCGTCTTCGTCGCAGTCTTCACCTGACGAACCAGTCCCTCGGGCGAGCAACTCGCGTGCTGAGGTTGCTGCCAATCCTTCATCTCCATACACGTGAAGTTGAAGATCGCTCCGTGTTTGGCCAGCATTTGTGCGATTGGGAGGTAGCCGTCGCGGAATCGGGTGTTGTAGTAGCCGGCGGTGAGTTCGGCGGCGTGAGATCTGGAATTGTAGTGCCAGTGGATGCCGGCGATCTTAGCGGATAGTTTGGGTCCGGACGATTGGAAGATTCGGTTGGCGGATTCGAGGATTGCGTCGCCGTGTTGGAGGAGTTTGGTGGAGTACCAGGTGAGGAAGAAGTCTCCGTACTCAGAGTTCCATGTTCCTTCGCGTCTGAAGAATCCGGTGTCCTCCGGGAACTGATTGTACTGGCCGGAGTCGTGCGGCCCACCCCTCCCCCATTCCTTCTTCCCTATCGCCTCCGCCGCTGCTTCCAACGACGCTCTCATGTACTGTAATTTTCAAATTTTCAGTTTATGACAATTCAAAAATCAGAGTAGGTACGTATTTTTGAGTAATCTTTTTGGTTAATTGACAGGAATTGAAATAATAGTTTGAGTGAAATACCTTGTCGTAGCACTGGAATTCACCTATTCCAGGAAATCTCCAGGTTCCATTGCTTTCTGGATAAGAAGGATATCTGAGCTCCCCACAGGGACCCATCCCCACCTGAATTTCCTGCCCAAAAAGAAAATGGTCTCATAAGCAAAATGGACATATTTCCCCAGTATTCTCAAATTTATCATCACACACTGTTTCATATATAGCTTCAAATTAGAAGTAGGTGCTTTAATTTGCTTACCTCGATAACACTACCCAAGTAATCTCTGAATCTGTCACGGAAACTCGTCATGAAATCAGAGTACACCTGAAGAGGCGTCCTTCCTCTTAGAACTGGTATTGAATCACACCCCAAAGAGATGTACTCGGGATTTCTTCTCCCACTTCTGTCTGTGTAAACCAGATCGGGGTTCTTGCTGATTTCTTCAAGCACCCATGGGGGTAGAGGAATACTGAAAAATGCGTAGACAGAAAAAAGGAGGTCACAAAACAGAGCATTCAGCCAGACAAAAAGCATAACATAGACTTCAAGCTATGTATATATATATACCTGCAGGAGTCGCCAACATTTCCTCCACACTGGTGGAAAGACATGACGACTTGGAGCTTCAACCCGTGCTTTTGTACCATGTTAACAAGCTCTGCATAGGCGTCCCAGTTATACTTCAAAGGCCCATTTTTTTCTACTAATCCCCACCAAGCATCCACCATTACTCCTTCAACTCCTGCACTCTTTAAAGCCATCAAACTAGCATTCATGGCTCGTGCCTTATTCAAAGTCCCTCCCATCGTCACTGTGTCTAATGGCAGCATCACAAACACAGGCACTCTCATTGAATCATCGTGTCTGTGGGGAATCAATGGCGGATGCAGCTTCTCCCTTGCTTCTGAGCTCATGCTATTGTCGGCGCGAGCAAGATGATGTTCTTGCATCGAGCTCTTCGCTCGGAGACGGAACGATGGCTTGATTTTTGCGAAGCAAATTGTGGAAGGGAAGTCATCAGTGGTTTTGGCGACTTTGGTTTCTATCTGGCTAAAGAAGAAATTGGAAGAACGAAGTGTTAAAGCCATTTTTTGTTTTCTCTGTAAGTCTGTTTACAGATGAAGATGAAGGAAGCAGATATATGAATTTCTGAAGGATGGCATCCGTTTATTTATAGGAAGGAGCTTAAGTTTTGGAAACGAAGGTGACAAAATTGGTGGGGTCAAGTTGGAAAGTGCAAAAGTGCACAAAATTTAAAACGAGTTGGCTCACACCACTTGACGGGACAGATTGACCATTACGTGTTTCCACCTCATCCATTCTTATCTAACTGAAACATGAGGCCCTTTTGCTTAGCCTTGGGCAGTTGGGATTCGGTTTTTAAATGTTACATTCTTATAGTACGTTATTTGTCTTGGTTATGGGAATTATATGCGTTAATGAAAGGAAAATCATGTGGCTAAGCTTATAGGAATCTGAAACATTTTGTTTCTTTGCCATTTTCCTGAGAGTTAACCAGCACTAGCAGTGTAGATAATATAGTTTAAAAATCATTCACAGCTTAAGGGGATTGCAAAGTGCAAAGACATTTATATTTTAAAAACGTCTGTTTAGCAGAGCTTGAATCTGAGAACAAATAGATTAAAATATATCTTTAGTCTCTATAATTTTATCTAACATTGAATTTAGTACCTATAATTTTAAAATCTTAAATTTGATCCTTGTAATTTTCAAAATTATTAAAGATAGTCTCTAGTATTAGTCAATCGTTATATATAAATATGTGACGTTAATTAGAACTATTAACATGCTTCATATTAGTCTTATTTACTTGTCACGTTATGCTTAGTAATATTTTTTTAAAAAAAATTGTTACTATGTATATTTAAAGCAAGATCTCTCTCTCTCTTTGAGAAAGAGAGAGAGAGAGAGATCCCTCTTAGACTTGACATAATAATGAGAAAAATGTTTTAAAAAAGGATTTTGTTACAGAGAGGTTGAGCTCCTCAACGCTCGACCTCTTCCCTCACCAGTACGTATTGGAATGCGTGTTGGTCAAATTTTTTTTAACTCAGGAATGGATCTTGGGAAAGATGTGAGAGGGGGAGGTCGGGCGCTGGAGAGCTCAACCTCCCCATAGCATTTTTTTTAAAAAAAGATAATAAGACATGTGAGTAACACTGATGTTATATTTGATATAGATTTAGATACTGAGTAAAGAATCCTAGTCAATGTTACATGTGCACATATAATGGTTGACTAACATTCGAGATTATCTTTAATGATTTTAGAAATTACATAAACCAAATTCAATGTTTTAAAATTATTAAGACTAAATTCAATATTAAATGAAATTATAGAGATTAAAGATATATTTTAACCGACAGTGAAACAATTAAAATTAAAAAAAATACTTGATTTTCTGACATTTTTAGAAATGATCCAATTTGCAGACAGTCAATGTAGCACAGCCACAAAGGAGGAACATCTTTTTTTTTTTTTTTGGGTGCAAAACTATTGCGTCAGGCATGATAAATAACGAGTGGCTTTGTGTTGCAGAAACAATCAAACAAGCAAACCCCACCAAGTGAGCTAGTATGACGTTTTGTTTCTGCCTCTTACAAATTAATCAAAGTTTGTTTTCGTGGACGGAAAATATCACAGAAATTCAAAATTCTAATGGTTCTGGTCCAATATGCTCACTAGATAAGAAAAACGCTACAGGTCCTTTTTAGTAGGCAAATAAACCTGTGGTTCAGATCAGGTCTTTGATTCCATTATATATAATTTCTTGGATTCTTCTTTCTGCTTGTTTTTGAATTGAATTATCCAAACCCAGTTTTATTAACAGTATAGCACTTGCCTTGATGACGTGGACGCAGTCATTAAGAGATAAGATTAATTTGAAGTTCATTTTGTCATGAAACAACTATTTTGTTTGTACCCCACCAAAAACTTGTAATTGCTCGGGGAAGAACTTGGCTTACAAATGCAAAATAATGTCGGTGAATGCGTCATCAGCAAGTGGGTTGTCTCAGCTCAGAAAAAGAGGATTCCGAATAATTTTCAGATGCTTGATAATTGATAGTTTGTACTGTAATATAGGAAGGATCATGAGGTGAGCTTTCACCACGTATTTCATAGGCCTACCAATACTATTTTTTTGTGGAAGAAAAAGGATCTTATCTTTCTGTTTCTCTCGCTTCAATTCCCCTCTCTGAGAAGAAACAACAAATCAATCAATTAACCAGAAATTGTAGGAAGGAGGCCATGGAAGGGACATAAAAACAAGTGGACCTTAATTCTTATACGTTATGTATAGAATTAGTGTATGGATTGAAATCAATAGATGACATACATGACGAATGCTACTCTTGGCCTGCAAGGAAACATCCTTTTTCATTTACGTATGAAGATGCGCACTGTCCCCTGGCAAATAATACAGATTTGAAGTTTTAAATGACAGCTTTCTTTGGGTATGAAATTCTCCGTGAAAGATTAAATGGGTTATCAATGGATAGATCTAACGTCTTGTTGGATAACGTTGGAATGCTTAATCAGTTTCAAATCATTTGGGAATTAATGACATGTCATTAATCATTGTGTTGCTAACGTATGGGTCTTTATGTTCAATGGCCAACGGATCTCTTCCACGAAATCTATATATAGTGCGTTTTGTTAAGTGTGAAAGTGGGTGAATTTATATAAGATATAGGTGATGGAAAAGCATATGAGACGTGGAAATATATATATATATATACACACACACACACACATATTTTATGCATGAGAAGTAGGGTCACTCATGTCTACAGTTTTTTGTACAGAAAATGTAGATTAAATATGCTTGTTTTGAGTTATTTTATTGTGAAAGTAATATATATATATATATATATATATATATGTGTGCGCGCGCGCTTCTACACCAGGTAATATAATAAAATAAATTCATTGAAGACGTGAAAAATTATCTTAAAAAAAATCAAAATACTTGAATTTTAGCCCAATATCATATAATATATTTTTAACACTAATATACGATTATTCTATTTTGTGTTAATTCTTATTTTTTAAATTTTTGTTCTACCACATGGAAGTTCTTATCCAAATTAAAATTAGTCTCTTTCATTTTTTTTTTTTCAAAACACGATCAAGTTTGTGAGGATGAGTTAGGAGTTAGGACAAGGAAGAACAACTGGGCGTTACTTATTTCCACACTTCCTTCTTTGCATTACTTTGCTTGTATTATGGATCATATATACTCGTAAAACAGATGCCTTTTCAAATTACGCTAAGCATTGCTAAAAATCTAAGATAGTGTTTCAAAATATCTTCACGTATACTTCCCACTATGTAGATATTTTCGTAAATTAAAGCATTATATATAAAACAACACATATGCATATGTACCCCGTAATGTATCTATCATTATCGCGTACCCGTCCCTCTCTCTCAAACACTAAGCATATGCAAGCTATTGACCTTGAGGCTCCTATATGTAATCATAGTCGTTAGATCGCATTTAAAGATTGTAATATTTTTTTAGTATTTTTTATTTTTAAATTACATTAGTAATTAGATTTAGTGATAATTAGGTTAAATCTAACAGTTAATAGAATTTTTTAAAAAATATAATAAAAGATAAAAAAAATAAAGAAGAGATCACAGTTATTGTATGTTACATCCAATGATTGTAATTGTGCAAGAGTCTCTTGCACATTGATGTGCAATCGGAATGATTGATCTCTCCAACAAATCTAACGGTAATAATATATATAACAAAGATATTCTGAAAAGATTCTAATAAAATATTCCACAAACAAGGAAACACTTCAAAACCCATCTTCTCAAGTCTTTCTATATCACAGGCTGCTACTTGCTTAGCAACTTCAAACTGGCTCTCATTATACATATTTTGACCTATATATGTGCATCACCCAAACATCAATCCTCAACACATGCAAGCTATTATCAATTCGCAATATATTAGGTCATGTTAGTTATCCTATATTGTTACCGTTAGTTTCTGTTATTACTTCGCTTGTATCTAAATAACCCTTCTCAATTAGTAATAATATCAGTTTAGTTCATTCTTTTTCCTAAGTCTTAGATGGTATTAGAGCCATTCTAATCGAAAGATCAATGGCAGCTGACAATTCAAATTCGTCTTCCACTGTGACTAGTCGTGATCAAGATCCAAGCATGCAAGTTCCTGTACAGAGTCAAGATTTGAATATTCGTGGTCCATTACTCGGAATCTCCACCGATCTACTGATATAATCTCTTTTTCTCACAACGTATCTATACACCTAGATGAAAACAATTACCTGTTATGGAAACAACAAACAGTTTCTACAATTTATGGATATGGGTTGGAAAAACACTCGGTAGAGGACCAAGTTATTCCAATGTTCAAGAATCATCAAGAAAAAGCAATAGCAATTCTTAATTCTGTCACTACAAAAAAAGTAACATAATGGCATTTATTTTAGCAATATAGTGGTGTTTGAAAATGTCACTAGTAAATTTAGTGACGTTTGGAGAAAATGCCACTAAATAAAGTGACACAAGCTATTTAGTGGTATTTCCAAGCAAATATAGGCACAAATGCCACTAAATATATACAATGACATTTTTTGTGATGATTACAACCATCACTGATTTTGAACACAGTGTAAAAAAAAAACTCGTTCAATGGCAAATTACAAACACCACTATATAGTAACGTTTGCAATTATTAAATGCCACTATATAGTTGTATTTTCGTTTATTAATGGCATTTTTGTTTTTAAAACGCCACTACATAGTTGCATTTAATAATTGCAAACGTCACTATATAGTGGTGTTTGTGATTTTTAAATGCCACCATATATGCAAATATAGCAGCGTTTAACAATCACAAACGCCACTATTTGGAAAAAAAAAGACTTATACTAATTGTTTCTTCATTTTTTCCCCAAATTATGTTCCTTGCATATTCAGATGACAGTCATCTAACAGCTCAATTTAATAACAACTTCAATGCAATAAGTATATAAGTATACAAACAAATGATGAATTCATTAATATAATAAGTATTATACAAATAAATTTACCAAATGTAATTCTTCATTAATAAGTTTCTAAAGTATCGCTAGGTCTTAATTACATAAATCAAAGCTTCTAATTACTAATTCAAATTGCATCATCTTCATCATCCTCATTATCGTCCTCTTTATTTTCATTCTCTTGATTACAAGATAATGGAAAGTTTGTTGCTGGTACAGAACCACCTCCACTTCCTTGATAAAAAAGCTACAATTATAATAAAAAATTATAATAAATTATTTATGAATTGTATAGAAAAAAAAATCCAACACAATTTAGTCTAACTTACTCTTTGTGCAAGATGTTGTTGAAGAGGAAGCTGATTTTGCTAGAGGCTTTAGAAGAGCTGCATCATTTCATTATGCTTTCTAGTCATCTCTTCTATTTAAGAATTAAGGCTTGACATCTCCTCCACTTGAGACCTCAGATTTACAACCTCTGTCTGTAACTCATGAACAGATTGACCAGAAGATGACTCACCAGCGAAGCGAGAAGTGTGCGTAAACACTTGAGAAGGACATTGTCCGAATCCCAATCCATGCACTTGTCCAAGACGCTCTTGACTTCCTAAAGCTAGGGCTAATGCGTCCTGAGATGAGACCGCAGTTAATGTTGACCCCTGCAACTTGATCTCGGATATTTTTCCTACATATGCAGATATAAAATAAAAACATTATTAACAAATTAACAATTGTCATAATTCAGCTCACATTACAGAAAATTTAAATATAAAACAACTTACACTGATGGCTTTTGCTTCATTGCTAACAAATGAGCTATCCTTCTTCTTGTGAGTCACTGTCCAAACTTCCGCCATGCTAACGGGTTTACCATGCTCAGCAGCCTACATAATTAAAATTAGTTAATTATGAAATAATATTATACTATGGATTAAAAAGTAAGTTTACCATCTCGGCTCCTTTTTTAGCCAAACTCTTCGTGCTTCCTGTGTGGTTGAGGGTCCGACACTATCTATTGGCCTTATTTTTCTCAGCCCTCTCTTGACAGTTGGATAAATAATGTTATTATAATGTCAAAAAAAGATTTAAAAAAATAAAAAATGATGTTTCAAAGTGTCATTACCATATAGCGTGGGTCTTGAAAGTGTCAAACGAAAGTAGTCCAATCATCCCTTGGAATTCGAGCTGGAACATTTGCCGTTATTTCTTTTCTCGATTTGATCTCGTTGTTTCGAGCCTTGTATAGATCTAGACTCATGTTCTTCCAACCAAGGCCAATTTTCCTTACAATGAATTTTCTTTCCGTAGCACTTTCAACAACAAATCTGGTCTGAAACACAAAAATAAAAAGCTTAATTAGAATATATATAATTAAGAAAATAATAAATTAGTAATAAATAACTACTACTGCTATATTATTTGTAAATACAGATTCCTTGTAGTTGCGTGGAATGGCTTTCCAATCTAGATAAGAGATAGGTAGGGCTGTGTAGTTATGCCCCACAAGACCCGTGAAATGATGACAACAACCCTCCAGCTGGTCCAATGGACTGTACAAGATCATTCCACTCAAATTTTGACCCTCTAATCTAAGAGAAAAGCCCAAAAATTATCCACCAATAGTCGCTTAATCCGCACAATTCCATTATTATCTATAAGAAATAGGTATCTTGGACAATGAAATTCATTAACATAGTTTATTACCAACAATCTGTGTAAGAAAAAAAAAGATCGATCATATAGATAAAGAGAGGGTATGAAGCACAATACTAGTTAAGAATTACCCCATTAATTGTTGGATTAGTATTAATGTAATAACTGTAAAAAAAAATTCAGTATATGATATTATTTACCTATACAACATTATTCACGTATACAGAACTGTTCACGTATATGGTCATCATGAATGAGTGCTAATTTTGATTTGGAATAATTCAATGGAGAATATGATCTCTTTGTCTATTTAATTTTCCATATGCTTATGTGAATCTTGTTATCTTGTATGTGTATGTTGATGAAAATACAGATTTTCACAATATTGTATAAATTGTGGGATGTGGCAATGATCCCACGGGTAAGATGTGGATTGGGCATAAAAGGAAACTAGAAAGAAATTGGGAGAAAAATGACGTTTTATATAAGAAAATCTCCCTTAGGGACTAAATGGAAAGGAAACTTAAATAGTAAATTGATTATACTGATAGATGAGACTGATAAGTAGAACTGGTAGATGAGACTAGTAAGTGAGACTGGTAAGTGAGACTAGTAAGTGAGACTGGTAAGTGAAACCGGTAGATGAAATAGTACAGGAGAACAGTAGATGGAATAGTATATAAGAACGGTAGATAGAATAGTATAGAAAAACGGTAGATGGAATAGTATCAAATAGTACCTTTGATTTTCCTATAAATAGGCCATTTTATTTCACTTCTAAACACACACCTTCAGTTTCTCTTCTTTCCTCTCCTCAAACTTCTCTTACCCCGGCACTAGATCTCTGAGATTTTAGGCATTTTTCTTTCAGCTTAGATCCAAGGTGACAATACTATACCTTTTTTTTTTATAATTATACAAGTTAAATTCTTCAGTATATTTTGTGGTTGCGGCTTTAGCTGATCCTCCACACCAGAAAAGAACTTTTCCTAGTACGAATAGTGATCATATGTATTTATACCGTATTTATAAATAGTATCCATATGTATGAATAGTAACCGTACATATAAATAGTATCTGTACATATGAATAATGACCGTACATATGAATAATATCCGTACATATGAATAGTATCCATACATATGAATAGTATCTGTATGTATGAATAGTACTATACATATGAATGGTATCTGTACGTATGAATAGCATCCATATGTATGAATAGTATCCGTACATATAAATAGTATTCGTATGTATGAATAGTAACTGTACGTATGAATAATGTTCATACATATAAATATTAATCATACGTATTTTTTAATATTACAAGAGTCGAAGGAAAAAGAGAGAACAGAGCATCCCAATGGAGATGCATGTTTAGCTTTGAGCATTCAATGAGATTTTGTACATCCTTTGATTGATATAAGATGTAGAAATCTAGCTCGGACCCGAGGTGAGGGATCTAGCTATACCTTGTATGATTTTACTTTCTAGGATTGTACTTTCTAAAGTTTCGTAAAATGATATCATGTGATAAGGTGATTATGTGTTTGACATACATGATGTAAGGTACCACATGCATATAATTTGAGCTTGCAAACTATATGTGGATGAAGGAATATAGAACTTTATACTATACCTGAATTTTGAAAATTTGAGCTCAGTTGAAGGATTGATCTAGCTTTGTCTTGTTTGATTTATTTTTAAAAATTTGTTTGTTAGAAAATATAATAAATTAAGGAATGAATATATTTTCTATATATTTGGATAGAGCTTGCAAAGCAAATCATGTGAATAATTGATGATTATGAATGACATGGATTTATTAAAGTTCACGATGTGCATATGAATACTTTTGATTGTGCAATTGATTGTATTTGAAAGAAACAGAGATTTCGAACACTTTTGCGTCCTTTGAGGACATGGGTGAAATAAGGTTGAATTGCTTGACGTCATTTTAAGGGCTTGACACAAGATATTCAATGTATATAATTATACACATGGAATAGTTGAGGGATTAATCCCTCCAAGATACTAATACGTGTAATGGTACACATGGAATGGTTGAGGACTTGATTTCCCAAGATACCAATGCATGTAATGGTTGTAGACATGAATATATCTTTAAGTAGAAATATTACCTACGGGCAGAACACGCCTTCGGGCGGGATGACATCTACAAGTGGGATAACGCTTACGGGCAAGGTGCATGTGATTATTTATGAACTTTCTTATGATGAATTCCTCTTGACTTACATTTATGTCATGAATTATTAATGTTGTGAGTTTTTCACATGTTCATACATGATTATATGTACTTTTGGCATACATAATTGATTATATGTGCGGTAAGGCTATTTTATGGTGAGTCAAGTGGATAAGACTCACCTCATCATAGTTTCAGGTAAAGAAGGCCCTTTAACTTTGAGGATGAACGTGTCGATGATGCCTCCCCTTTGTTCGGGGTACGGTAACAGACTTAATTATGTTGTTTTAGTAATTTTAGAAAGCTTTGTAATCGGGTAGGTCATGTATTGTTGTATAAGATGGTTAAATTTGAAAACATTCTCTTGTTTTACTTCTTCATTGTGTAATTTAAAATAATTATATTTAAAGGAATAATTGGATTAAGGAAAGAGTAATAAGTTAAATGGAAAGTTAGGCTTGCGGTGGTGCTATTGACCCTAAGGATTTATGCCATAAGTTTTGATGATGACAAATGTATTTGAATTGTAGCATTGATATATATAAAGATTAATTATCATATATATGCTACAAGTACTTAAGCAAGATTATGTTATTTAATATGTTTGTTGCATATATTGAATTATGCTATTGAACTAACCATTGGGTTTGCAAGTAAGATATATTTTATAGGTTGGTTCAAAACAAGAAGAGTGAGCATTGGATTGAAGAACAAGGAAAAGTAACATCATGCCTCACTCAAGGAAAGCAACATACAAGGATAAAGCTCCAAGAAACGAAGAACTAGAAGATTTGAAGTCTTGGAAGCTTGGATGTGTAATATCCCAAGAATTTATATGAATATTTAAAATCTATTTGAAGTTTAGTGAAAAATTTAATTACGTGAAAAATTTGCTTTTTGAATTAGTGAAGAAAATGTGGGAATAGAAATTTTAATTTTTAATTTAGGAAATTTTTACAAATTCTCAAGGACTAAAGTGAAAAGAAAAGAAAATATGGATTACTTTTGAGAAATGACCAAATAGGAACCTGAGAGGAATAATAAAGCTTATGAGAATGAATTATGAGTCCGGTACCGAAAAGATGATTGATTCGAGGTTAAAGTGGTATTTGAGACATCGAGAGGGATTAAAGTGAACAAATCTTATAAGTTAAGGTGGCTATGAGCGATTTTATCGAAAAAGAAATCGGTGAGGCCCACGCGTATACACTCCTCTCTTATTCTTCTCATTCTCTCTTATTCATTTTTCTATCTTCCTCCCGTAGCTCTCGGCTGAGGATCCCAAGTTCTCTTCTTCACCTCCATCCATACCAAATGCTTAAGGAAGGAAGCCTTGGAAGCTAGGAGGATTGGTAAGTTAATGTTCTTCTTCTTCTTCCTCTTATTACAAGACCAAATCCTTGGTTATCTTTTTGCAAAATTTTTGTAGAATATTTTAATGGATGAATTTAATGTGAATGTTAATTTCCTAGGTGGTTTATGATGTTATTAGAACAAGAAATTTGGAGAAAACTAAGAGAAATTCGTAGAATTTGGATATTTGAAAAAGTTAGTGTTCTTGATGAAAATTTGAGATTTGAGCTTGGATTGTTGGTAGAAATTGGGGATTTTGGTGTTAAAACACTCCTTAGACATTAAGGATGAAAACCCATGCAAGAAATCAAAAGAAATGTTGTTTTAGATATGATTTTAGGATTTTTGGATGAAGAACACGAAGAACATTCGAAAATTTTCCCCAGAAAATACTGTTCACCGAGAAAATTTTTTCAGATTTTCTCGGGATTTTCTCGATTACTGTAGCGTTGACTCGGTCAATGTTACTGTAGCTGCGTTGACCGTTAACCGTTACTGTAGCATCAGTTTTTTTTTAAATATCGTTAAAAAGCTCTTTGAGTTTAGTTTCCAATGGTATAAATTTCATCTGGATATTCATTACCAGTTAGGAGTTATGATTTGAGAAGTGGATGAAGGTCGGGAGTAGTGGTAAGCAATTTCTCTATTTCGTAACCCTGATGGTTTTTATCTGGTTACAATAGGAATGGTCAAGGTGCAAGGTGGGAGTGCCGAGAGCGTGAAATCCATGTGAGTGGGTTAATACTTGCTATGATTAAATATCTTTGTTATGGACTTTATGCATCATAGTAGAAATATGTTGTATATCCAAGTTTGAAGAGGATGATGACTCAAATATATATATTTATATGTTTAAATTATATTGTGCTTGAATGGGACGATGAGACATAAACAATTGTGGAACTTGCCTGGTGATTCTTACTTTCTCATGAATGGAGGTTATATGATGGAATGTGAATGACATGTTAATTTGATAATAGAAATGTGTCATACTCTGATTATTGAGTTCATCCATATGCGGATAGTTGAAGTATGTTATTATTGAATAATTGATCTATATTATGGATTATGTTGTGACTTGAATTGTAAATGACTGAGTTGTGTATGTAGCTCATGATTATGATTGAGGATGCTCTTAGATGTGATTGTGATTGTGTTTGTCTAGAAAGGAAAGGCATGGTGGTGCACCCCATGGAGAAAATCTACATGAAGCTATAAGGGTGGAGAATATACATGGAGCGATAAGGTTGGATGCGGCGGGGGCCGCGGGCAACGATCCAAAGGTATCCTGTACGACCCGGTTGGTACGGAAAATGTGTGAAATTGATTTCACTGTTTGCTGTTGTGAATTATTTGAATTATGTTGAAATGTATTTGATTTACTTGGATATTGTTGTGGAGTATTATGAATTATATTATATTATGATCGATTACGTATGATTGCTGCATGTTATCATTATGATGCATGATATTTTTTTGTCATAGTGTTGTGTTGTCTGCTCACTGGGCACGTGGTTTGCTCATACCCCTCTTATTAACATTTTTTTCAGAGTTGACAACTGAAGGTAAATATCTGTACAAGGAATTATGGATCCTTAGCCCATGATTACCTTTTCATTTGTTCAGGATAAAGGTATAATAGTTAAGTCTTATTTTAAGTTGTATAAATATAGAAATCTCTGTAATCGGGTAGGTTCATTCAGTGATGTAATGTGAATGACTGTAGTGTGTATAGAGAACTCAGTTTGGTTGCATGAAAAAGAATGGTATGATGCTTAAGAGAAAGATAGACTTACGGAGGTGAAATGAAATTCACTTTCCGTGCTGGTCACGTACTCAGATTTTGGGACGTGACAGGATGCATCAAGATAGCCTATGTGTTTACATTAGGTATATTTTATATAGGCTAGTATACTTATGCAACTCAATGATTTAGATTTGCATACATTAGCTCAAGCATTTTAAACAAAAAGATAGTGAGATATGAAGTTTTACAAAAGTTAGTTTTTGACCTTTGGTCACTCTTTATATCATATCTCACAAATAAAAATCGGTTTTTAAAGTATCTTAATCTCATTTGATAGTAGACTCAAAGATCTTTCCAACGGTATATTATTTATTCAAAACGGAGTCCAAATGAGAAATATATGACTATTTAAAGTATAGTTTGAAAAACTGAAAGTTGATTTTACTGTACTCAAAAATTATTCTGTTCTGACCTATAGTCAATGTTTTAATCATATCTTTTAAACGAAAAATAATTTTTGAGTGAAACATAGTTCATTTGAAACTAGACTCCAAGAGATTTCCAATGATATATTATTTGTTTAAAACGGAGTTCAAATGAGGGAGTTATGAATTTTTAAAGAAAGCTCAAAATCTGTATTTCGCTACTGCCAGCCGGTGGTCGACCAGGCAGCTTCTGGCTGGTCGACCAGTTGCCCTGAAAATGCTATATTTTGCTACTATCAGTGGGTGGTCGACCAGGTGACCCTAACTGGTCAACCAGTTGACACCTGAACTGCACTATAAGTGCTGTAACGGCTATATAACGGCTAGTTTTGTAAAATCTTATATATATGACCTTAGATACATGATTTTGAGCCAGAACAAAGTCCTACAATGTGATATTAACTTCTTCTATCATCTTTGAGAGAAAGGAAAGCATTCTTGTAATACCCATTATTTTTTTTAAGTTATAAGTATTCAAGAATTACGATAAATTTATTTTGGAGAAAATAAATTCCCTATCAGTTTAATTTTTGTATACTCGTTTGTGCATATTGTTGAAAATATAAAATTATAGATTCAATCAATTATGAGATATAATGAATTGTAGATGAAAACTGGTAAGTGAGACTGGTAGATGAAATAATATAGGAGAATGGTAGATGAAAACTGGTAAATGAAACTGGTAGATGAAATAGTATAGGAGAATGGTAGATGAAAACTGGTAAGTGAAACTGGTAGATGAAATAGTATAGGAGAATGGTAGATGGAATAGTAACAAATAGTACCATAACTTCTCCTATAAATAGGCCCTTCCATTTCAATTCAAAACTCACACCTTCAGTTTCTCTTCTCTCCTCTACTCAAAACTTCTCTTGCTCCGGCATTAGAGCTCTGAGATTCTAGGTCTTTCTTCCTTAGCCTAGATCCAAGGTAAGAATACTATGCCCCTTTTCTGTGCCATTCAGATTTTTTAAAAGTTATTTTCTTAAGTATGCTCTGTGGTTGCGGCTTTGACCAATCTTTCACATTAGAAAAACTGTCCTTAGCTACCTATATGTTGTTTTGATTCTCTGATTACTGAAATAGAATGTAAACTGTGAAGAATACATGTCTAGGAAAGTTCTGGCTAAGGAAAGACATGGTTGTTAAGTGTGTCCATTGAGACTCTCCACTCTTTGTTGGGAACTTACCTGGTGTACTCTTTTACAGATTGTATTCTTTATTTTTGGTATGAATAGTAACCGTACGTATGAATAGTAACCGTACGTATGAATAGTACCCGTACGTATAAATGAATAGTAACTATATATAAATAGTATTTATATGTATTTTTGAATAGTACATATATGTGTACATTTTTATATGTATTTTTGAATAGTATACGTACGTATATGTGATTATATGTATTAAAGAATTATATTAATTGAATCCATTAAATGTAATTGTGTAGATTTAAAGAAGATATAGTAACTTGGATTTCAGGTGAGTAGCTAACCTACTTGGATACTTATTTAATTATATGAATAGTCCAAGTAATTTACATATTCAGAGTATATCTACTATTTCCTTTGACTGAATAATTCAATTAGTATGAATATGGCTGTGTGCCGAATATGATTATGGTCATATGCTATGGCTGTGTGCCGAATGTGAAGATGGCTATGTGCCGAATATGAATATGGCTGTGTGCCGAATATGATTATGGTCATATGCTATGGCTGTGTGCCGAATGTGAAGATGGCTATGTGCCGAATATGAATATGGCTGTGTGCCAAATATGATTATGGTCATATGCTATAGGTGTATGCCAAATGTGGAGATAGCTGTGTGCCGAATATGATTATGGTCATATTCTATGGCTGTTTGTCGATTATGAGTATGATATGATTTTACTTATGCATTTTATACATATACTTGTGTATTGTTAATCACTTGATGATTATCTGTAATTAAGTTTCTATCCTTGTAACGTTATCTATTCATTGAGATTATTATCTCATATTGTGGTGGATATATTTTTCAGATCCTAAGGTTAACGAAAAATATCCGTCTGAGGAGTAGCGCAAGTTCAATATCCTAACCCTCTTTGCTTCAAGGGTTGGTGTTTATTTGAATTAAAGCTGTTTCTTCAGTTTTAAATTCTAGAAAGCTCTGCAGTCAAATAGGACATATAGGAGGAAGTGGTTATTGTACATAATTATGTTATTACAGTACTTTAAGTTTACTGTATGTTTTGTAAGATTATAGCTTATTAAGTAAAATCGGAGTGTTTAACTAAGATAAGTCTTTGTTATATTATTACTCTCACATTTTAGAATGATTATTATATGAAGCTAAAAGCATAGGCTTACAACTAGAGAGTATCTCTAAGTTGTGCCAGTCACGTACCATTTTGAGGGTCGTGACAAAGTTGGTATCAGAAGTATTGGGTTTTTAGGTATCTTATTGACTACAGAGCAAAAGGTGTCTTCGGTAGACCCTCCCCTATTATTGTGAACCGCGGCACAATCATAGGATGAGGTTCCACAGAAGGCACCATAGGATGTCATTAATATTCCTTTGGTGTCATACTCCTTAATTAGTATTGCGCTCTAAGGTATTCTTAACATCTAAAGGTGTTTGCTAAATCTGTGTAGATTTTGACACCTTTAATGGCAAGAGGAAGACCATCTAACCAAGGTAGGCGTTTTGGCTCTAGAAGCGTGCCAACACCTTCCTCCTCAGTGAATGCATCACAAGAAAGCAGTGAACGTACTGAGACTGTAGGTGCTGATGAGATACCTCCTCCAAATGATCCATTTCTAAGGGCTATGTTCAATAATATCCAAGATCGAATGGATAGAATGGAGGCAATGATAATAGGGCAATCTATTCTGAACAATCCCCCAGTGGCAGCTCAAACAAATACGCAAGCACCACCTCTTCCCCAACAAGAGGAAATTTTGACAGAAAAACAACTTACGAGCTTCCTAAAGCTCAAACCTCCATCATTCTCTGGAGAAGATCCAAACGAAGACCCAAGAAAATTCTTGGATGGTATTGAAAAGGCCTGCACAGCTTTGGGATGTTCAAGTGTCCGAAAAGTGGCATTAGCTATTTACCAATTGAATGGGGTTGCTAAAGAATGGTGGAACAGCTTTAAAGGGGGTAGAACTAGTAATGCCCCACCAGTGGAATCGGAAGAATTTGAGAGGATGTTCATGGAAAGATTCCTCCCTCAAACAGTACGAGGCACAAAAACCCAAGAATTTGAAACCCTCAAGCAAGGGTCCATGTATATCCACGATTATAACACTAAGTTCATACAGCTCTCTCGATTTGCAGCTAACAAAAATCTTGATGAAAGAGAAAAGATAAGGAGATTTGTCATGGGCCTTCGCCCCTTTTTAAGACAACTTGTGGGGACCCAAATTGAAACATATCCTTCTTATGCCACAATGATAAGTACTGCAAGATTCATGGAAATGGCAGAAGAGGTGAAGGGTCAACAAAGAACGAAGAAAAAGCGAGGACGGGAAGAAAAGCCCTACAATAGCTCAGCAGGAGCACCAAAGCCGCCAAATCGAGGCCAACCAAATCCTATAGAATTTTCGGGGCAAACTATTGCGTCATCTAGTGTAGTACAACCGAGTTTCAACCAAAGGAGGGATGATCAAGCACCAATTCAACAAAGGCATACTAAGCCTATGTGCCCGAAATGTGGGAAGTTTCATTCGAGAATATGTTATAAAGAGAGCAAAATTTGCTACCATTGTGGTCAAGCGGGTCACTTTGCAAGGGAATGTCCACAATTACTTATTGGGGCTAGGTCTGCACAACCATCACATCCTCAAGCAATGACAACATCAGCTAGTGTAGCTCATTCATCTGCAGGAAGGGGTGGACTAGGAAGAGGAGCCGGAAAAGGAGCAGGAGGAAGAGGGCAGCAGTCTTTTAGTCATGGTCCAGCTAGGGTGTTTGCTCTTACCAGACAAGACGCCCAAGCATCTAATGCTATTGTCACAGGTATTTTGACCATTTACTCACATAAAGCTCATGTATTATTCGACCCTGGATCTACCCATTCATATGTATCTCCAAATTTTGTTAAATACATCCTTAAGAAACCGATAAGTTTAAAACAACCATTTCTTGTGTCTACCCCTATGGGAGAAAGGGTTCTAATGGAGGAAAAGTATAAAGAGTGTAGTGTGGTTGTAGGAGGGCTAGAAACCGTGGCAGATCTTATGATCCTTGATATGATAGATTTTGATGTACTTTTAGGCATGGATTGGTTGGCTTCATGCCACGCAACCCTCGATTGTCATAGTAAATCCATAAAAAATTTCTATGCCCGGAGAAGCCACATTTGTATTCCAGGGAGACCAAAGTAGGACACCGCATAACTTGATCTCCCTAATGGGCGCCCAACGATTATTGAGAAAAGGGTGTAGAGGGTTCTTAGCCTTCGTACAAGACGTAGAGAAGGAAAAGCTCAAACCTGAAGATGTGCCAATTGTGAGAGAGTTTTTAGACGTGTTTCCAGACGAATTACCAGGACTACCCCCGGATCGGGAAATTGAGTTCAATATAGATCTGGCACCAGAAACTCAACCTATCTCAATTCCACCTTACAGATTGGCACCAACTGAGCTGAAAGAACTCAAGGAACAACTGCAGGATCTTCTAGATAAGGGTTTCATAAGACCCAGTTATTCCCCGTGGGGTGCCGCTGTTCTCTTTGTAAAGAAGAAAGATGGATCAATGAGACTTTGCATTGATTACAGGTAACTGAATAGGGTCACTATAAAAAATAAGTACCCTCTGCCTCGTATAGATGATCTCTTTGATCAGTTACAGGGAGCTAAGCATTTTTCTAAGATTGACTTGAGGTTTGGTTATCACCAACTCAAGGTCAAAAAGGCAGATATACCCAAAACAGCATTTCGTACTAGGTATGGACATTACGAGTTCACAGTTATGTCTTTCGGACTAACAAATGCCCAGGCAGCTTTCATGGATCTCATGAACCGGGTATTTAAACCATACCTTGATCGATTTGTCATAGTATTTATAGATGATATATTAGTTTACTCAAGGAGCTCGGAGGAGCACGAGCAACATCTTCGTATGGCATTGCAGAAGCTGAGAGAACATCAACTTTATGCGAAGTTCTCAAAGTGTGAGTTCTGGATTGACCGAGTAACCTTCTTAGGTCATATGATTTCAAAAGATGGCATACAGGCGGACCCAAGCAAGGTTGAAGCGATCAAGATGTGGCCGAGACCTACTTCGGTAATAGAAATTCGGAGCTTCCTAGGATTGGCTAGTTATTACCGACGTTTCATCCAGGACTTTTCAAAGATAGCTGCCTCTCTCACACGGCTAACAAGAAAGAATGTAAAGTATCAGTGGGATGATGAATGCGAGAAGAGTTTCTTACAACTTAAACTGCAGTTGGTTACAGCCCCAATACTGGTATTACCATCCGGACCAGGAGGGTTCACGGTATATTGTGACGCCTCTCGAATAGGACTTGGTTGTGTCCTCATGCAGAATGGTAAAGTGATAGCTTATGCCTCCAGACAACTCAAGAAACATGAGCAGAATTACCCGACACATGACCTAGAAATGGCAGCGGTTGTGTTTGCACTTAAGATATGGCGGCACTATCTCTATGGGGAAAGGTGTGAAATATTCACTGATCATAAGAGCCTTAAATATATCTTTGATCAGCGTGACCTTAATTTACGACAAAGGCGCTGGATGGAATTGATGAAGGATTATGACTGCAATATCCTATACCACCCTGGAAAAGCAAATGTGGTAGCAGATGCCTTAAGTAGAAAATCCTCAGGTACTCTTGCACATATAACTGAGGTAAGAAAGCCCTTAGTATAGGAGTTACAAGAATTAGAGTCTCGTGGGGTATACTTTGAGATATCCGACTCTGGCATGTTCTTGGCTCACGTTAAGGCTAAATCTTCCTTATCCGACCATATTCGTCTATTTCAGAAGGATGACCCAGAATTGGCCAAGATCATGGACAAGGTACACAATGGAGATACCCAAGAGTTTACACTTGATGACACAGGCACACTTTGGTTTAAAAATCGATTGTGTGTTCCTAATATGCCGGCTATGAGGAGAGAGATTATGGAGGAAGGACATAACACGGCATACACAGTTCACCCTGGTATGGCCAAGATGTACCAAGACTTGAAACAAATTTACTGGTGGGATGGAATGAAGCGAGACGTGGCAGATTTTGTATCAAGATGTTTAACTTGTCAGCAAGTTAAAGCTGAACACCTGAGATCAGCAGGGAAACTTCAGCAAATTAAAATTCCTGAGTGGAAATGGGAAGATGTGACGATGGACTTCGTAGTAGGATTACCACATTCTTCTAGTGGCTATGATTCTATCTGGGTCATCGTTGACCAGTTAACTAAGACGGCCCAATTTATACCGGTTAAGACAACATATAGTGTGTCTAGACTGGCTGAGCTCTACATCAAAGAAGTTGTGAAGTTACATGGAGTGCCTTTGACGATTATCTCCGATCATGGGCCACAATTCACGTCCCGATTTTGGAGAACTTTTCAGGAAGCCCTTGGCACCAGAGTAAACCTTAGCACGGCTTTTCACCCGCAGACTGACGGACAAACAGAGCGGACTATTCAGACTTTGGAAGACATGTTGAGGGTATGCATCCTTGACTTTGGTGAAAGTTGGGAAAAGCACCTTCCGCTAATGGAGTTTGCCTACAACAAAAGTTACCAATCAAGTATCAAGATGGAACCTTATGAGGCCTTGTATGGTCGCCGGTGTCGATCACAGATTGGATGGTTCGAGATGGGTGAGATAAAAATCCTGGGACCTGATTTAGTGCAAGAAGCAATCACCAAGGTAAGAGTTATCCGAGAACGGATGTTAGCAGCCCAGAATAGGTAGAAAGCCTATGCTGACCATAGATGAAGAGACTTAGAGTTCATCATTGGAGACATGGTGTTTCTCAAGGTTTCACCCATGAAAGGTATAATGAGGTTTGGGAAGAAAGGGAAATTAAGCCCCAGGTATATTGGACCTTATGAGATCTTAGAGAGAATAGGCAATGTTGCCTACAAGCTAGCCTTACCCACAGAATTAGGGGGAATCCACCCCGTCTTCCATGTGTCTATGTTAAGGAAGTACCTTCCTGATCCTTCACACGTACTTCATCAAGATACCCTCCAATTAGATGAAGATTTGTCATACGAGGAAGTACCGATAGCTATCCTGGATAGGCAGATTAAGAAACTCCGATCTAGAGAGATTCCATCGATAAAAGTACTATGGCGAAATCAGACTCACGAGGAGGCCACATGGGAAGCCGAGGCTGATATGCGAATTAGATACCCACATCTATTTGAATCTTCAAGGTAATTTAAATTCAGGGACCGAATTTTTTTAAGGGAGGTAGAATGTAATACCCATTATTTTTTTTAAGTTATAAGTATTCAAGAATTACGATAAATTTATTTTGGAGAAAATAAATTCCCTATCAGTTTAATTTTTGTATACTCGTTTGTGAATATTGTTGAAAATATAAAATTATAGATTCAATAAATTATGAGATATAATGAATTGTAGATGAAAACTGGTAAGTGAGACTGGTAGATGAAATAATATAGGAGAATGGTAGATGAAAACTGGTAAGTGAAACTGGTAGATGAAATAGTATAGGAGAATGGTAGATGAAAACTGGTAAGTGAAACTGGTAGATGAAATAGTATAGGAAAATGGTAGATGGAATAGTAACAAATAGTACCATAACTTCTCCTATAAATAAGCCCTTCCATTTCAATTCAAAACTCACACCTTCAGTTTCTCTTCTCTCCTCTACTCAAAACTTCTCTTGCTCCGGCATTAGGGCTGTGAGATTCTAGGTCTTTCTTCCTTAGCCTAGATCCAAGGTAAGAATACTATGCCCCTTTTCTGTGCCATTCAGATTTTTTAAAAGTTATTTTCTTAAGTATGCTCTGTGGTTGCGGCTTTGGCCAATCTTTCACATCAGAAAAACTGTCCTTAGCTACCTATATGTTGTTTTGATTCTCTGATTACCGAAATAGAATGTAAACTGTGAAGAATACATGTCTAGGAAAATTCTGGCTAAGGAAAGACATGGTTGTTAAGTGTGTCTATTGGGACTCTCCACTCTTTCCTGGGAACTTACCTGGTGTACTCTTTTACAGATTGTATTCTCTATTTCTGGTATGAATAGTACCTATACGTATGAATAGTAACCGTATGTATAAATGAATAGTAACTATATATAAATAGTATTTATATGTATTTTTGAATAGTACATATACGTGTACATTTTTATATGTATTTTTGAATAGTATACGCACGTATACGTGATTATATGTATTAAAGAATTATATTAATTGAATCCATTAAATGTAATTGTGTAGATTTAAAGAAGATATAGTAACTTGGATTTCAGGTGAGTAGCTAACCTACTTGGATACTTATTTAATTATATGAATAGTCCAAGTAATTTACATATTCAGAGTATATCTACTATTTCCTTTGACTGAATATTTCAATTAGTATGAATATGGCTGTGTGCCGAATATGATTATGGTCATATGCTATGGCTGTGTGCCGAATGTGAAGATGGCTATGTGCCGAATATGAATATGACTGTGTGCCGAATATGATTATGGTCATATACTATGGCTGTGTGCCGAATGTGAAGATGGCTATGTGCCGAATATGAATATGGCTGTGTGCTAAATATGATTATGGTCATATGCTATGGCTGTATGCCAAATGTGGAGATAGCTGTGTGCCGAATATGATTATGGTCATATTCTATGGCTGTTTGTCGATTATGAGTATGATATGATTTTACTTATGCATTTTATACATATACTTGTGTATTGTTAATCACTTGATGATTATCTGTAATTAAGTTTCTATCCTTGTAACGTTATCTATTCATTGAGATTATTATCTCATATTGTGGTGGATATATTTTTCAGATCCTGAGGTTAACGAAAAACATCCGTCTGAGGAGTAGTGCAAGTTCAATATCCTAACCCTCTTTGGTTCAAGGGTTGGTGTTTATTTGAATTAAAGCTGTTTCTTCAGTTTTAAATTCTAGAAAGCTCTGCATTCAAATAGGACATCTAGGAGGAAGTGGTTATTGTACATAATTATGTTATTACACTACTTTAAGTTTACTGTATGTTTTGTGAGATTGTAGCTTATTAAGTAAAATCGGAGTGTTTAACTAAGATAAGTCTTTGTTATATTATTACTCTCACATTTTAGAATGATTATTATACGAAGCTAAAAGCATAGGCTTACAACTAGAGAGTATCTCTAAGTTGTGCCGGTCACGTACCATTTTAAGGGTCGTGACAATTCTTGAGCCAAATCTGACATATTCTCTATCATTAGAGTTATTAGAGCTTCATTTGTATTCATCTACTCTTTAGAGAGAGTTTCTCTGTATTGTTGATTTTGATCAACACATATATTATTCCGAGTTGAGGTTCGCAAGTACCGGTGTTGGAAGAACTTGCTTTGGGTTGAGGAGGAGCCCGGATTCATAAATTCTCCATTGTGGTTTCGCAAATACCCGGATCAAATTTGCGTGGTTGTAGTGGTTTGCAAGTACCCAGATTAAACTTAAAATTATAGTGGAAATACTCAAGTGGTCTCTTGAGGACTGGATGTAGGCTTGGATTAGCCGAACCAGTATAAATCTCTGAGTTTGCTCTCTCTATCCCTTACTCCTTTATTTGTAATTATTGTTATCTATTCTTTATTTCCTTGCTTCTCATAATTATTCATCTTGATAGCACATTGATTTTCTGTGTTGTATTTATTATCCTAAACATTGTACTTTTACAGAAAATTATTTTAACTTCCAATAAAGTTTTGTGAAAAATTTATAAAACCCAATTCACCCCCCTCTTCGGTTCCAACCATTACTTTCAGGTGTGAGTTTAGACATCGTCCGCGCCGGTCAGAGGGTTGAGTTTAAGTCTCCTACTGATTACAGAGCAAGAATTCTTTAGTGGATCCTCCCCTATTGTCGTGACTGCAACACGACCATAGGATGAAGATCCATAAAAAGGCCCTATATAGTCAATAATGTCTTTCTTTCGTGTCATACTCCTCACTAGTGGTTATGTATACTTTTCTCTACTTTGAACAGAATGTTCATAGAGTAAAGATCTTGTCACCTGAGGTAGGACACGGAGGATTTATGTATTCTGGATAAGCATGTAGACTATAATGAAGTATTTACATGGCTACCGATATGATGGTACATGGACACCATGGAGTATTTTGAACACCCTATTCCCTCGTGAGGCTTATATGAAATAATGCTTGGTATACCCACCTCCGTCGTGTAGGCAAATGGTACACTATGAGATAAATGATAATTATAAAGCATATGAATTTAATTGAAGTCATTCATTGGGTATTTTAATGATATATAAGTTAAGGATATTGGAATAATATTGGACTGTGAAAAAGGATGTCATTTAAACGCCTTATTAAATTATGAGTAATTCCATTTAAAGGAGAAGTTTTCTTTGAACCATGAATGTGGTAACTATGAATAGTGGTAGGAAAGAGAAATATACTATAATTAGTTTACTAATATATGAATCTAATTTTAAGGATATACTTGAGTGTACGGCATGAAGAATAGTGCTTTATAAAAGTTTGTGATCGAATTATAGTGATAGGTGTAAGAACCCAATTCAGGTCTTTTGGGTTATGTGATGTGAGTTAGGCCTCATCTATTGAACTACAAGTTTGTAAGAATATAAGTGTACCTTAACTTATGGAAGGAGACAATCATTATGTTGTTTGTTGTCAAATAAAGATATACCTGGGCAGTAAATCCTTATGGAGATAAATTTAGGGATGAGATTCCAAGATTAAAATGTGTTGGGACAACCTAGATATATCGCTATTGTGCTAAACTTACCCTTATAAATTGGGAAGGTTCTTATTGTCATTAAAAATAAGGAGTTTATGATGAGGGTAAGGATACATTTCTTGTCTTAAACACATGCAAAAATAAAGCAATTCAAGACCTAGTTGAAATCTATCAAGAAGGGTTCTCTTAAAATGTTTGAATATCTACTAAAGGTTAAAGGCATAGTAGATTCTTTGGCTACAGTAGGAAACCCTGTGCCAGCCAACGACTACATTGAAGCCATCTTTGATGGTCTTCCAGATGAGTATGATTCTATGGTTACTATTGTTATTTTAAAAACAGAGTCATATACTATAAATGAAATTGAAACTCTATTATTAGCTCAAGAAATCGAGTTGTAGAAGAAATGTCAAGTTTAGATCCTTGACGCCAACAAAACAGAGATAAGTAGCACAGTAACGGCCAATGTGATGCAAACCAAGAACAACACCAAGAATTCAAATGGAGCCTTCCATAATAATAGAAGAAGGGGACAAAGATTTTTTTTTTAACAGCAGAGGAGGTAGACAATTTTTTCAAAATAATTTTCAAAGTTTTAATCCTAACATGATAGGAACACAAAACCAACAACTCATCTGTCAACTCTGCGGAAAAACTGGGCATTCTGCATGGAATTGTTATCATCGCTTTGATTACAATTTCTAGCCATATCAATATAACAATTAATCTTCCAATAACCCACGGCCTCAAGGACAGATTTCTGCCATGTTTACTACTCCTACAGCAACAAATGATACAAACTAGAGTGTAGACTTAGGAGCCTCAAGCCACATTACTCCTGATCAGCAAAATCTCATGTCTAAAACAGATTATAATGGGTAGGAAATGGTTCATGTTGGCAATGGCACAGGTATGCATATTAAATCTCTTGGCCATTCTTTTGTTAAAACTCATGTTTCTTCTAATACCCCAATAATTTTTATGAATATTTAAAATCTATTATGAAGTTTATTGAAAAATTTAATTACGTAAAAAAATGTTCTTTTTGAATTAGTGAAGGAAATTTGGGAATAGAAATTTCAAATTTTTAATTTAGGAAATTTTCACAAATTCTCAAGAACCTAAGTGAACAAATCTTACAAGTTAGAGTGGCTATAAGCAATTTTATCCAAAAAAATTAGTGGAGCCCATACATTCACTCAAAACACTTATCTTCCTTTCTTCTTTCTTTCCTCCCTGGAGGCTCTCCATCTTCTCCTTCATCTACCATTTTCTTCCATCTCTTTCTCCAATTTTTTTCAAGTAATCTTGTATTTTCTAACCATACTTCTTATTCTCAAGAGTTTTACAGGCAAAGAGGTAAATTTTATCTACTCTATTTCTCTTTTTCTCCATTTTCAGACCTATGGAAGAGAATTAGAATTTTGAGTTTTAATGGATGAATTTAAGTGTGGATGTTAATCTAAAACATTCCTGGGTGGTTTATGATGTTATTGGAACAAAAAATTTGGAGAAAACTAGGAGAAATTCGTAGAATTCAGATATTTAAAAAAGTTAGTGTTCTTGATGAAAAATTGATGATTGAGGCTTGGATTGTTAGTTTAAATTAGGGGTTTTGGTATCAAAACACTCCTTAGACATTAAGGATGAAAATCCATGGAAGAAATCAAAAGAAATGGTGCGTTTGGAGGTGATTTTGAGATTTTTGGATGAATAACACAGAACGTACTATTCATTTTGAAAATTTTCTAGAAAAATATTGTTCATTGAAATTTTTTTTTTCAGATTTTCACGGTTATTGTAGCATTGACTCGGTCAATGATACTGTAGCATTGACTTTAGTCAAGTACTGTAGCTACGTTGACCGTTGACTGTTACTGTAGCATCAATTTTAAAATATTCATAAATCTTTCATCCGAACTTCGTTTTCAGTAAATAAGATATTGTTGAAAAGATCTTTGAGTCTAGTTTCTAATGATACTAGATTTATTTGAAAATTCTTTATTATTTGAGAGTTATATTCAGAGAAGTGATCAAAGGTCAAATTATAGCAAAGAATTTTCCTATTTTGTGACCTTGATATGTTTTTGGCATGATTATCTTATAGGGATAGATTATTTAATGCATCATCCACATGTTTTGGAATGTTTTGATTAGTTTGGATGTAGAAGAAATTACATTCTATCATCTTACACATCTTCGAGAAAGATTCAAGGTAAAATTGGGTAAATATCAAGGTGAGAAATTCTACCTTACCTTGTTTGCTTATTTAATGTATATATTAAAAGTGTACTATATATATATATATATATATATATATATATATGACATGAAATTCATACATTCATGTTATGCATTGAAATGTGCAAATATGAGACTGTTGTTAACTTTTCCTGAAATAGGATGTATATAGTTGCCTATGATTGTGTAATGTGATTGTGTTTGATCTTGAGAGAACCAGAAATGAAGTTTATGGTATCTCATGGGATGAGATAAAGGTAGAATGAAAATACTATGGCAACGTGGTATTGAATATGATATTCGTCCTTTTAAGGACATGGTGAAATAAGATTGAACCACAGATTTGTCCTTTTGAAGACAGGGGTGAAATAAGGGAGGATGCGACAGGGATCGTGGGACAATGGCTACTTATTGTGGACGGGACCCGAAAAATGTCTGGGAACTTGATTTGAAATTGTATGAATTGTTTAAAATGTGATTTGGCTTGATCTTAAATGTGTTGTTAATAATTGCGAGGTGATTTCAATATGTGTGTCTTGATAAATATCTTGTATACTAAAACTTAGATGATTGTACTGTTAGATCAAGTATGTATATCTGCATGTATATATATATATATACCTATATTGTGTGCGAATGTGGTAGGATTCTCTCAAGTAGAAACTGTCTTCAGTTTCAGTTATGAAGAACTTGCTAATCCGATGACGTTCACGCTAAGATTACTTTTTCATTTGTTTAGGGTAAATGTATAATGTTTAGGTCTTATTCTAATGTATAAATTTAGAAAAGCTCTGTAATCTAGTAGGTTTGTTCAATGCCGTAATGTGTATAATTGTAACGCATATGGGAAACTCAGTTTAGCCATAATTTCTTATCATTTTATGAGAAGAGAAATAGTTTTTTTTTATTTCTTAAATTGTGTAATTTAAATTAATTGCATTTAAAAGAATAATTAAAATAAGGTTTAGTATTGTGGTTAAGAGAAAGATATGTTTACGGAGGTGAGGTAAAATTCACTTTCCGTGCCAGTCACGTGCTCAGATTTTGGGACGTGACATTCCTAATCCTTTTATTCTTAACAGTCTATTCCATGTTCCCAAGATTACAAAGAATCTTATAAATGTCTCTAAATTTTGTCAAGAAAATTTAGTCTTTTTTGAGTTTCACTCTAACTTTTATTGTGTTAAGTCTCAGGACTCCAAGACTATACTTTTGGAAAGGAAAATTAAGGATGGGTTATACACATTTGACAACTTTTAAATAGAAATGTTTTAGCTATGACTACTGTATCTTCAAAGCCTACATCTTCTACTATCTGTACTTTTGATAAATGGCATCAAAGATTAGGCCATGCCAATGCTAAAATTGTATCATCTGTATTGAATCTTTGTAATTTTTCAATTTTGAATAAATCTTTATCATTTTGTAATGCTTGTTGTTTTGGTAAAATCCACAAGCTACCTTTTACTGATTCTCTTATTATTCATACTAAGCCCTTAGAACTTGTTTACATAGATCTGTGGGGACCTGCACCAACTCACTCTACTGAGGGCCACTCTTATTATATCACCTTCGTTGACTCATATTCTTGATTCACTTGGATATATTTTCTTAAAAGAAAATCATAAGCTTCATCTATCTTTGAGAAATTTAAAACAAGGGTTGAACTTCAACTTGAAACTAAAATTAAGGCAACTCAATTGGATTGGGGAGGAGAGTACAAACCCTTTTCATCCTTATTGTTGAAATATGGTATTTTGCATAAACTTATTTGTCCACATACCCATGAGCAAAATGGTGTTATTGAGCGTAAACATAGGCATAGCACAGATATGGGATTAATTTTATTGGCAAATTCTTTTATGTCTCTCAAGTTTTGGCATGAATCTTTTGAAACTTCTGTCTTTCTAATAAATAGGTTACCAACCAGTGTTCTCAATGGATTATCTCCTATTCAAAAGTTACTTTGGATAATACTTGATTATAGTGTCTTAAGGATTTTTGCATGTGCTTGCTTCCCTTTTTGACATCCCTATAACATTCATAAGCTGTCCTATAGGTCTAGTGAGTTTGTTTTTATGGGCTATAGCCTAAGTCATAAGGGATACAAATATTTTGATCCTTGTAATCATAAATTATACGTTTCTCACTATGTTCAATTCAATGAAGACTATTTTCCTTTTTCAAAGATCACACAACAATGGTCTATTTCTCCTTTATCACATATCTCTCCAAGTATACCTGCTAAACCACCCCTTGTTCCTCGTGTGACTGGTATGATTGATCCTTTGTCTCCAACTCACAGTAGTAGTACTCATCATTTGGGATCAACACCAACATCCACTCAAACTCCAGGCTGTACTCTGTTCCCTAACTCTACTAGTTCTATACAAATTTCTGCATCAAACTCATATTTACTTTCTTCTTCTGTAGGTCACAATTTGGAATCTCTTCCTTCCTCTAGTTCAAATACGACAAGTCAATCAACGTCTTCACAACTTCACTCCTCACAAATGCCCTTCACTAATCAGCGTCCTATGACCACCAGAGCCAAATCAAAGATCTTCAAACCCAAAATTCTCTTAACTGGAAGAATCATTACAGGATCCTAACTGGAAGAAAGCCATGATGGATGAATTTCAAGCTCTTCAACATAATAAAACTTGGACTCTGGTTCATGTACCACCCAACCGCAAACTAATTGGGTGTAAGTGGGCCTTCAAAGTTAAGGAAAATATAGATGGCTCGGTTCAAAGGTACAAGGCCTTGCTCATTGCAAAGGGGTTTAACCAGAAGGAGGGTTTTGACTATACTGAGACTTTTAGTCCAATAGTTAAGCCAGTAACCATCAAATTTGTCCTTACTTTAGCTCTCATGTATGGTTGGTCAATTGCTCAATTTGATATTCATAATGCGTTTTTGAATGGCACATTGGAAGAATAGGTTTTCATGCAACAGCCCTTGGCTTCGAACACTTTGACAAAACATTGGTTTGCAAATTGGAGAAAGCAATATACAGTCTTAAACAAGCACCTCGGGCTTGGTTTGAGAAATTTGCTTCAGTTTTGGTCAACCTTGGATTTACAGCAAGTAAGTGTGACAGTTTTCCATTTGTCAGCTGTAATGCCCCAATAATGTGTATGAATATTAAAAATCTATTTTAAAGTTTATTGATAAATTTAATTACGTGAAAAATGTTTTCTTTCTTTGAATTAGTAAAGAAAATTTGGGAATAGAAATTTCAATTTTTAATTTAGGAAATTTTTATAAATTCTCAAGAACCTAAGTGAACAAATCTTAAAAGCTAAGGTGGCTATGCGCAATTTTATCGAAAAAGAAATTGGTGGGGCCCACACGTACAATTATTAGTTTCTCTTCTCCTTCTTCCTCCCGAGACTCCATCCACTTCTTCTTCGTTTATCATTTCCATCTCCTCCAATCCTTTTTTTAAGTTCTTCCGGTGATCTGATATTTTCTAACCATACTTCCGATTCTTAGGAGTTCTAGAGGAAAAGAGGTAAGTTTTATCTGCTTTATTTCTTTTTTTCTCCATTTTCGGACCTATGGAAGAAAATTAAGATTTTGAGTTTTAATGGATGAATTTAAGTGTGGATGTTAATCTAAAACATTCTTAGGTGGTATTCTTTATTTTTTTCATCTTATTTGCAAATAAGATATTGTTAGAAAGTTTCACTGTAGCTGCGTTGACCGTTGACCGTTGACCGTCACTGTAGCATCAGTTTTAAAATATTCATAAATCTTACATCCGGACTTTGTTTTTTGTAAATAAGATACTGTTAGAAAATTTCACTTGAAAATTCTAATGTATTCTTTATTTTTTCATCTTATTTGCATTTTAGGAAATCTTTGAGAGTTATTTCCTAACACCTCTCATAATTTAGCTGCAAAAATAAAGGTAGTTAGGGCCACATTCGAGGTGAGTGTGATAACCTTATCTCATCTATATTTCTTCAAAAGTATTGTCATCAAGTATCATAAAGAAAATTGAGAAGGTGGACTTAAACGGTATATTGTGTATTCATTATCAAGGACTTGTATTCCTTATATTTAAAGGTATTGTGAATTTCAAACCTCTTATTTGATTAAATGTTAATTCTTATAAAATATGAATATTACTTAAGGTTCCTTTGTATAAGACCTTGACGATGTTTTTAACTTAGAGATAATTTGAATCGGACTCACTGTTGAGGATGTGGCATCAGCAGAAAGAAATAGCATAGAATCTTTGTTCTTTTATATGTGGATGATATTCTCGTTAAAGGGAGCTCGAAGGAGGTTGTATCACAGCTTATTACGACTCTCAATCAGCATTTTTCTCTCAGAAATTTGGAAACATCAATTATTTCCTATGAGTAGAAGTTAAAAGAACTACAGATGGTAGTCTTCATTTATTATAGGCTAAGTACATCAGGGATCTCTTAACTAGGACTAAAATGCATTTGGCTAAAGGTATTAGCTCCCATATGACACCTGGACATAAATTATAATCGTTTGGCAGTAATCCTTTTCCTGATCCTTCATATTTTCGATCAGTTGTGGGTGCCTTGCAATATGTTATAGTAACCAAACCAGAGATAGCCTTCTTAGTACACAAAGTGTGCCAATATATGCACACACCTCTTGAAGACTACTAGACATCTGTAAAAAGTATTCTAAGGTATCTAGGTGCCACTGTTTTGCATGGTCTATTACTACAACCTGCAGCTCCTACCACATTGACAATTGAAGCTTTCTGTAATGTTGATTGGGGAATGGATTTTGAGAATAGACGCTCTGTTTCGAGTTACTATGTATTCCTTGGCCCTAATATGTTATCTTGGAGCTCGAAAAAGCAGCATATTGTCTCAAGATCAACAGAAGAGGCTAAGTACAAGGCATTAGCTAATGTTATAGCTGAAGTCAAATGGGTACAGACCTTACTTCAAGAACTGTAAGTAACGTGTTCAAGAAAATCTCTCATCAATGTGATAATATCAGTTATGTTATGTTAACTGCAAATCCTATTCTTCATGCAAGAACAAACACTTGGAATTGGACTTGTATTTCATTTGAGAAAAAGTATAGCAAAAAGAAATTGATGTTCAACATGTCAGTTCCCATCTCCAGGTCGCTAATGGCTTTACCAAGCCTTTTTCTAGTCCCAAGTTTTAGAATTTTAGAGACAAGCTCAAAGTTGTCAATCCTGACACCTTAAGCTTGAGGAAGGATATAAAAGGAGAGTAGTTTAAATTCAGGGAGGATATTAATTCATGTTAGTTATCCTATACTGTTACCGTTAGTTTCTGTTATTACTTCGCTTGTATATAAATAACCCTTCTCAGTTAGTAATAATATCAATTCAATTCATTCTTTTTCCTAAGTCTCACACAATGCTAGCCTTAAAAGCAAGATTATCCAATACTACATAATGTTCCTCAAAACATTAATCCATGTGCCTCCTCTTTTTTTTTTTAATAATGGCCAAAATGCTCGAGACAAATTATATTAAGAAAAAATCAATAAGCTGCATTGGTTAAATGCATTAGAGACCCCAAAAGAAAAATTGAGACACTCTCAAAAAAACTTTGAAACCTATCAAGGGATCTAAAAAAAAAAAGCATACATCAACTTACCAACCAACAAAGGTAAAATAGGGGAAGTCGTTTCATCTATCCTTCCTCAGATCATATTGACAAGTATTTGCACGTTTTGACTAATAATGAGTTTCATTTTCTCTAAAATCACTCTTAGCTTCGAAGCTCCCTTAAATGATTGAAAGTCAAACAACACATCCGAAAGGAAAAAAAAAAATACAGAAGGGATAAGAAACCACAACTCAAGATAGAAACTAATTGGAGGGGACGAAAGAAAACTACCATTGAGAGAGAAAAACTACTTGGAGGAGACGAAAAAAAAATCACCACCCAAGAAAGATCTATTCGGGAGGATTAAAAGATGATGAAGAAGGTTGTGGTTAGCCTCCTTCTGGCCGCCGCTACCAAAAAGACCAAAGGCAATGACGATCTCAAATCTGAATGAGAAAAAAGTGAGAATATACTTTTTCTCGATAGTCACTTCAAAGCACAAGGAGAGAATGGTGGTAGTAGGGGAGGGAGTTGAGATTCCGCTTCAGACCCCATATGCCCCTTTTACTCACCATTCTTTTCTACAGTTATTTTTAAGGTTTAAAACAGTTTTTATTTTTATTTTTTATAAATAATTTCTTGATTAACCCGTATGTCTCAATCAAAATTTTAAATACATTTTATAATTTAAAAATTTAGGATTAAGGTCCTATGATTTTTTTTAAAAATCCGATTATTCATATTAGATCACTATTGAACATCTCTTTGGGCCTGGCCCACATGCCCCATGCTTTTTATTGTCCGTTCAAATATAAAGAAAAATGCAAACGGACAGAGAAACCGGCCCATTGTGACCATGCATACAAGGGCCTGGCCCAAATACAGTAGCCCAACCCACTGCATTTGTCGATCTCGGGGCGCATTCGTCCATGACGCAGAACTCAAAGCGATGAAATTGCAAAAAATAAAAAATTAAAAAGGAAACACTTTTTTCTTTTTCTTTTTCATCCATCAGAAGGTAGGAGAAAAAGAAAAAGCTGGCGAATTCACTGCTTCGTATTGTTGGCCTGAGCTGAAATTCCAATTTCTCCGACGCTACATTCGAAGAACAAAATCGCCAGTTATGGCGGCTGCATCGCCGGCGCCGAACAACAACGGCACCAATTCAATCGCTAGTGCCGCCACAACCCCCTCCAAGGCAACAACCCTATCTGCCGCTGCTAACTTGGGGAATCGTACGGACACACCTGCAAAATCCCAACGTGGGCAGAATAAGCCCAAGTGCAGACAGTGCGGCAATGTTGCTCGTTCTAGGTGAATCCTCTTTTCGATTTGCACTTCGCTTTTTCGCCGTGTTCCTGAAACCCTTTGTCAGTTTGCATGATGAGTACCTTCCCTTGTTTGAACGTGGCCCCGCATATGTCTAATTTACGGTGTTGTGTTAGCTTGTTACTGGGTCTGAAAATATGCATACAAACTTGCTGAAGGACTTAAGCAACGGTTTAGAAGGGCTTGTGTTTCTTTTGTATAATGGATGAAAAGTATGCGTTTTCCCACAATTATTTCGTTCATGGCTTGCAGAACTTTATATTTCATTCTTTTTGCTCAATGAACAGTTGTCATGTCTGAATTGGATGAAGAGAAAACATTTGATCATGTAAATTGGAGTATTTTAGATAGGTATATTTCCATATAATAGTAGTAATTCCCCAAAGTTTCCAATAGGTTATGTTTATGAATTTGATGCAGAGGAAATCTTAACATAATAAATCAGGAATTATTGGATAAAATAAGTCATATTTATTTATTACTGAAAATATATTTAGGTAACAGGTGGAAGAAGTATTTCCTAACCCTCAAGAAGTTCAGAGAAACACGAGTTAGAATATGAATTTCATTAATGTGGTTCCAATTTCAGTCCGCGGCTGCATCAATTTGATTAAATGTTTTACCAGGGAATCAAGCCATCAATAAATTGCTTGAGATGATTAGTGTATCCTCTACTAAATACTTTACTATTGTAAGAGTTAGGTTGGATAATGTTTATCAAAATGTTGTCTTCGGGCACTCCTAGGTACTGCTCTTTTTGTATTGTGCATTGTTGTCTCATATGTTCTTAATGACCTGAACTTCTAGAAAACGGGAGAGATGTCTAATGGAAATTATAGATTCATATTATATGTTAAACTTACTTCTCATTCTTGTTCCTTTTTATGAGTTTAATTAATTCTGCAGGTATACATATAAAGCCATATTGTCATTGAAATTGCATCTAATTCTTGCTATGGTGTTTTTGATGAGCTTCAATTAATTCTGTAGGTGTCCATATGAATCATGCAAGAGTTGCTGTTCAAGAAATCAAAATCCTTGTCATATTCATGGTTTGCTACCTTTTCATACACTGTTTTCGAAAGATCATATCAAATGTCCTCCGTATGCATCTGTTTTTCAAATCAATACATGCTCCAGAGGTTTCACGTTAGTGTCAAATTTTAGTTCTGCCTAATGAATATTGTTTGTTTTTCCTTGGCTTATTAGTTAGATCGGAATAGTTAGTTTTATAAAAATATTGATGACAATTAAATGCTTTTGATGGAGCCCTCGTTGGCATCGTTGGTATTTTCTTGATGCTAAAATTTTGAAGCAATAATAGAAGTCCAATCACCGGGCATCTACTCATAAGCCACCGAATAGCATTTTGGGCTTGTCTCATTTATCAAACAACTCTGCTCAAAGATAGATTTAATTTGTAATTTTCAACCAGTCCAGCTCTATATTTACCTAGTTTGGTTGTTCATGAACCAGGCTAGTAGAGTGTATATAAATCATATCTTACGTCTAGTGTCAATAATTATAAAGGTTAGAATATTGTTTATATATTTGCTAGCTTGAATTAGGATAGTGCCCATATATATGCAGATAACCTAATCTGCATTGTCAAGATAGATATAATTGTTAGTCAAGATAAGATTAATTTGTATTGGAGGAATAACAAAGTACAATTACTTTGGATTGGTGGCATTATATAAAAGCATCTGTTCTATTGGCAAGGTGGAGAATATCTGTTTACTTACTGTAATTTTTTTTAATTTTTTTCTATATTATGATTATCCGAACAAATTTTCATTTTATTTTATTTTTCCTGCTGTTTCATGTCTTGTGTTGAATGCAGTGCTGAAAGCAAGTTCAAATTTGTCTGACAAGACACCATCTTCTGGTGCTGCTTCACTTGATCAGCAATCCTCAGAACCATCTCAATCTACGTAAGTCACTAGTTACTGCCCCTTACTTTGGATCCTATACATCTTTAGTTTGTAGTTTTATATTTTTCCAGACAATTTAGTCTTAACAACCGAGATTTAGGTTAGAAAAGTAGAGGCTAGGTATTTTCTTTTCCTTTAGAGCTGCATTGTTGCTCTGCTAAAAATATGGCTGGAGTCTGCAGTGCCTAGAGTTTGTTCATTTTTCACGTAACATGAGGTTTCTATCTTTATAGTTCATTTTCTATCAATGCAAGTCCTTTCTGTCCAACATCAGATTTCCTTGATACAGTATTTTTCTTGAATTTCCAGATATTTCTAATTACCTCTTTTCTAGTGATTGGATTGATTCACTTACCATATCTTAATTTTTTTTTTTTTAAATGTAATCAGGAGTGCAAGTAGAGCTGCATCACTTCGACAGCTTTCCAACAGTTTTGCTCAGTTCAATAATTTGCATGTCTCCCTTCGATCAAGGAAGCCAATAACTAGAAAGGTACACACTCATGTATAAACCAATGCTTCTTTTCGATTAATTTGTTCTGGATAGCAGTATATTGTGTGAAAGTAACAATGTTGGGAGTCATCACAGGATGCTTCAGCAATCAATGAATGGAGACATTCGAAGTTAAAGGAATACAAGGAGAGAAACAATGAAGTAGAAAATGAAGCTTTTGGCCGATATATGCAGAATGTCGATTTACTGGAGAAAGTATTGTCTGTGGAATCTGTGGAGGACAATGTGTCCTCTGTTTCAGAGCCTAATCAAACTTCGGTGGAGAACAACCATGAGAAAACGATCTCAGAGCTGAAGTTGCAGGTAAGATCAAACTCAATTAGAAGCGATAGTATGAGAAATAGAATACAACAAATTGTGGACGAGGGATTAAAGAAGGTTCAGAACTGTGCTTTAGATGGTGACATGATTGAACCAAGTGATCAAGAAGAACCTAATCAAGCTTCAAAAAGGGCTAGGACTGAAAGATTATCAGTTATTAGTGATCTTACGGATAGAATCAATAAAGCCCGAAATAAGGAGGATTTGAAACCTTGCATGGAGATGAAGTTGAAACTTTTCAATTTGGACGAAGGCTCTTGCGAGATAGAACTTCAAGATAATGGGACGCCAAAAAATCAGACTGCTGAAACTGAGAGTGATATGGCACCAGCAGAAGAAATAGATTATTCTCTACCTAAATTGGTTGCCACCGCTGAAATTGATCAAGAAACTATCAACACCATAGACAAATACTTCACTTCTCTTGAGCATGTAGTGGAGTTATGAGGCATTATTTCTTAAATAATTAGGCCTTAGCTTCTAGATAGGATTAGAATTCCGAATGCTGTATTGCTTACGGCATCATAGTATCATTAGGCAAATTCCTGTCAATTTGGCCCTTCTAGTTATGTAAATATTATTTGGTACTTCTAGTTCAAAACTTGATGTTATTATTCTCCTGTTATTTAAAATGATGTGACACATTTTTATTCAAAATTTAATAGTTGACAAATCAAAGTCAGAGGCCCAGTGTTCAAGTTTTGGTGGTGGTCGATGTCAATGCCAGAAGCGAACCTCCAACTCCATTGCAGGTCCTCTCTGAAATCTGATTTCTCTGAACTAAATTTGACTTTCGAAGCGGAATAATCACGTACAAGCTGTTTTCGTGAGTCATTGGGAGAAGATAGTGGGTGAATACATACTGAATACTTTGAATAAAGATTGTGAAAAAGCAGACAGTACATATTCCTGCCCTCTATCAGGATTGCTCCGTTCCCTTTCGAATATGTGCTTTTCCCTTCAATCCTTTTCTTTCTCTATTGTTATCATTCCCTTTTCCAGGCAACCAAACACGGTTACGCATGAGTCATTAAAGACTTAAATTTCTCCTTGTTATTCCTACCTCACAAGTATCGTAGATGGGCCTCCAAAGGCACACCTACACCTAACCTTGTGACAGACAAATTCCATCTTTCTGCATCTGTATATTTATCTCCTCCAAGCCTACTTCCCTTAGCCCATTAAAGATTTGTGGTTTCTTAATGGACAAGTGCTTTTCTTGCTTTATTCTCATACATACCATCACTACACAACTTACTTTCTTGGTGGGTATGAAGCGTCCAAGCACATTTTCCTGTTGAATCAAAAGGCTACCCTGCCCAATCCATACAAGTTTCACTCAGTCATCTCAACCTCAACTTTTGAAGACTCTTTTGTAGATTTATTAAATTATAACCCATTATCATCACAAAAAGAAGAGCCTATGTATCCCAAGTGGGAATTGCTCATATCATATAATCAAATCCTAATCTGACTTTTATTTTATATACTTTTGAAAATGGATGTTGGACTGTTATCAATGTGGTGCGATTTACTCCAATTATATATACACACAACTCTTTCTTGATAACTAAGGTTTTGAAAATCAAATTGTTTATTGAGCCCGTAGAAACACTAGTTCAAAAATCAATAGTCGGATCGAAATGTAGTAAAACCGTAGTCGAACTGATGGTATTTTAAAAATATTAAAAAAATAAAATATATGATTAAAAATATTAAAATGTATACATAATAACATATCATAAATATAAATTTACAATCTCAATTAAAAATAAGATTTAATATTCAATTATACAAAAATTTTGACAAAACAGTATACTCAATCAAAAGTTTGCAACAACAAAAAAGTCAACTAACAAGAAAATATTATCAATTATCATATAATTCATGCATATCAAATCTATCAAATAATTAAAAAATTGAACCAATCCGACTAGTAAACTATCCGTTTTGACCTTTTCTTGGTTCAAAATCAATTTGATCGATTTTTCACCAATTTAATCCCTTAATGGTTCAAATGATTTTTTTTTGACAAACTTATAACCAGTTCTTAGATTCAACTAGTTAAACTGACTGATTTGGTCCGATTTTGACAACTAAGCAAATAGATTAAATCCCGGTAACAATATTTAATTTCTGCTTTCTAGGTCTTCGTATCTTTAACTTCATGCTTTGATTGCTTTCCATGTGGAACTATTTCAGTTCAGCTGGGCTTATGGTTTGGTTCAAGCCACAGAACTATGATTATGGATGTTGGTGGATATGATAAGGATAGAGGAAAAGCCAAGAATATCACATGGAAACGCTGATTTCCCAAGGTAATTACAGTTATGTAACCCCTAATTATTAATTAATTCAACCAATTAACTTTGCGGCAAGAGCGGTCATTTATTTTTTTCTGGGATGGTTTGGGTTGATTATTTAAATAAAATGTCCACTTTTAAAAAGTGGGCACATGCATGTGTGCGTGTGTGAGATCACAGGAATCATGGGTTTCTCTATAATTGTGAAATGGTAACGTTACGACTGTGAATGTGATTGAGATGCCATTTCCATGATGCTTCTTCAGGATTTAGGTCTGCTCTGTGCTGCGAAAGCTTCCAACTCTAGGGAAAAAAATGACAAAAAGAAAAATCCCACAAATAATTAAAAAAAGAAAGAAAAAAAAAAAGTAACGTGTTAGGAGTTTGGGCGTGAAGTGGGGAGGGGCCACATGCTTTGGGCTCACTGTTCAAAAATGTGTAAAAAGTGACAAATTTCGTGTCTGTGGTAGTTGACTCATTAGATCGTTGTCCCAACTGATCTTTATAATTATAAATAATTAAACTAATTACTCACCCACGAGAGAGAGAGAGAGAGAGAGAGAGAGAGAGAGAGAGAGAGAGAGAGACTTCGTTTTCTCAACTTTTTCATAATTTTCATTTTTTAAGTTATTATTGGTGCAAATTATTATTATTATTATTATTATTATTATTATTATTATTATTATTATTATTGCATTTAAACAACTTACTATGTAAAATTGTTAAAATTTCGACTTAAATCTTAAAATTTTATGATCTTACGATTCTAATCAACTCAAAAGATTCTGTTTTTATGTAAGATTTAAATTTGTTAAGATCTCGGTAAGATTTCGATTTAAATCTTAAAATCTTATGATTTTATGATTTTGTCGATCTTATAATATTTTTTTTATTTTTGTCATTTTTTAATTTGTTGATATATATTTCTAATCTATTAGATCAATTGGAATAAATAAAATGATTAAACTAACTTAAATCTCTACTAATGTCATACAATTACAATCTTACCACTCATAATTTGTTAAATTTTTAATTTAGTTTAGTAAATGATAGAGATATTATAATAAATTTTGAAGAATGAAATATTTATTAAGTCAAAAAAAGATAGATTTTTTAAGATAATAAGAAGTGTGAGCTATTTTCTATTTTTTCTATATAACAATATTTCCTCTTATTACTGCAATTGTCTTTTCTATTATCATGTTTTAGGTATTATTTAATGAAATTATACATTGATTTTTTATTTTTAATATAATATTATATTTATTTGTGATTTATTTATATGTAAGTAAAATTTTAAATATGATATTTAAAAATAAGATCTTCCAGTCATTGATTCGATTTTATAATTTAATCTATTTTGTTTATTGACTAATCTTAAGTAAGATATCAATCTTAATAATTTTGTTATTATGTACTAGCTAGAAATTAATTTAGAGTTCTATGTATAATTGTTGCACATTATCTAAGACTACATAAGACATGGGGTATGCATATAGTTGTATAACCCGTTAATTAATTATAGCCCATTTGGAAATGAGATGTGCCAATTTAATTAAAATTACTTCTTGCACTTGGCTTCTGCTAGCAGAAAACTTCAAAATTGACGCCAAAATCTGGAGGAAGAATTAATTTTTGTTTATATTTTTGTAGGTGAAAATGGCAATCAACTAGACGAAAGCAATCCAAATAATATAATCAAATCAAAACAATCAATTAATCACACATCGATCTCATCATCATATATTACGTATGGTCCCCACCATGATCATAAATCCTTTCAACAGTTGAAATATATGTCCTCCTAATAAATCAACCAAACATGTAAAATATATATATATATATATATATATATATATATATATATATAGAGTGGCTGCCTTAATTATCAAACATCAATAATTATCACAATGCTTTTTGTACATTAATATTTATTATATATTAACAAGTGCTTAATTATGAAACTAATACTTCATATTATATTGGCACTTCGGAACTGGGTTTGTGGGATTAATTGTTAATTATAGTCAAATATTGAGGCAGGTGCTAATTTTGAAAACCTCATTCCACAACACACAAATTAGATTTTTCACGACGTGTTCCACAAGGGAATGATGAATGATGAGGCAAATCCAAACAACAAGAAATTCCAAATCCAACTTATAATTACTTAAGCTAATTTCAAATACTTTCACCATTATATTCATGTGCATGAGAATAGTTTGAGCCCAATCATTCAAGCTCCTTTAATCTCTATAATAGAGAAGATAATAATGGCATGATTGAATCTAATTCCCTCTCCTTTTTTGCTTTTCTTTGTGCCTCCCTTAATTAACCTTTTTCTCCCAATGGGTTTTGGTTTCGTGGATTTATAATTTAATTTAACAACTAGCAATTAAAAAAGGGTAGAGATCATAGATTTGTGAGTTGGATTTTAACCAATGTTCATAGAATCGGACTAAATAGATCAGTTCAACTAAAAAAATCAGTCAGAAAATCAGTTTGGTTTGAACCAGTGAACCAAGTTGAATCGATTCTTTTTTTTTACTGAAAATTATTACGTATTTTTAAAAAATCTCTTAAAATATAATCTATTAAGAGAAGATCTAAGATTGATAATATATATCTACAACATACCTAGAATATTTTAATATTACATATTCTATATTATAAATTTTAATATTTTAATATATGTAACATATACATTAATTATATATTTTAAGTAATATCGGTTCGACTGTTGACTCTCAAACCGATGCTTAAACCAGTTCAATGATCGATCTAATTTTTTAGACTTTGTCTTTAACTATTTAGTTATCTATAATTCAAACCTGATGAAACCTCCATATATATATATATATATATATATATATATATATATATATATATATATATAAAAGCAATCCTATCCGGAAGCCATACAAAGACAAAACACATTTTAGAAATGAAGATAACGATTTGTTAACCCCCCACTTAAAACACAATCGTGTATATCATTTTTCAATCACTAATAATGCATTTTAAGCTAATTAAATGTGCTTGAAAAGATGTTATCATCGTTCATGCTTGATATCATATGATCAGATATGATAATATATATTGCATTTCAATATTCTTTAATTAGCTTAGGCTCTCAACCATTTGAAACTGTTTATGTGGAATATGATGCACATATGTACGCTTTTCCTTCTTGTGTCGCACTACTTGAAACGCTTAAATAATTAATAAAATTCTAAAGCCAAATTGAGATCTTCGCCTACAAAGTAAAAGATTGTGTTCCATGATCAGATAGATCATCAGACCTCCTACTTGAAAGGCTTATATACATCTACGGTTCAAATTCAATGAAAGAGAGATTGCTGGCGATGAAAGACTTGGTACTATATAGCATGGTTGTTAAACTCTTGAATTAATTCTTAAATTTGTCTAAATTTATGAATTTAAATTTTTAAATCGAGTAAACTTAGTCAAACTCAGTGTAAATTCGGTCAAACTCATTGAGTTGACTCAACAGCAGTCTAAATTTTTTTTTTGTTTTTATGCTATTTAGTTAAATATAAAACTATGACTTGTATTGAGACCTAAAAATATTAAATAATTACACAATATGAAATAAAATATTAAATATTTTTATATTAATTATGAATTAAGATATTAATATGTGTTAATATATATTATTTTAATAATTTATTAAAAAATAAAAAACTTATGTAAATTCTTATGAGTTTACACTTCTCCAAATTTATATAAACTTTCAAAGTTTGACAACTTTACTTGCTACTATATAATATTCATATAATTTAGGATAACCCATTTTGTTTAACTCTCATTTTCCTCGCCTTATAATATTAATATATGTCCGAACATTATTTTAAAAAACCATCATTAAAAAAACCGTCGTCTGTATCTATCATGCCCTATATATATATATATATAATATTAGCTCTCGTGTCGTCTTATTCAGATTCCATTAATTTGTTTTCTTTCCAGTTAAGCTTGTTGTTTAGATTCCACCTAACTTGGGAATCATCACACGTAATATCTCGGAACTTTTATGGGCAATACAGTAATTTCAAGTGGTAAAACTGTTTTGAAAATTAACGAGTTTTGAATCTATATTACTATATATCATAATAAGCTGATTACTTAGGGTTTACTTTCTATATATGTGTGTGCCAAAAGAAAAGGGCAATCATAAAGTCATAATCAAACCAAACAAAAAAGTTTAGTTGAGATTGATCGATTTGATTTCATGAATCAAAACCCACTTCTTTTGTTTGAAATTTAGTCGCTCATTAAGAGGTTGATGGACTTGATTGTAAATATATAGCTGTCTCATACCCCCACTCTCACGTCGTTTTTATTTATTTATTCATTTTTCATATAAAAATATTTGGTTGGTGGACTTTAATTATACGTACATGGATAAAAGTCCAAAAATGCCTAAACTTACATGTACCATTTCAAGCTAATTGATAAAAGCATGTGGCCTCGCCAACAAGTTATCTTCAATCTGGATATTTCCAAATTATATATATATATATATATATATATATATATATGCATCTCTTGTTTACCTTGGTTTCTTTACTAGTTCACTGATATCGTTTATTATTTTCTTGTTATTAATTTTTAGATTTTAATGGTTAATATATATCTTCTAGCATTATTATTGGAATCTTATGGGTAATAATTGGAGACACTAGATTATTTCTGTATTTTCCATATGTGCTTTTCTTCTTTCCAATTCTGGCCACGCGACTTATATTGGAGAACATGTCCAGATCAGGGAAGATAGAGAGATTGATCAATGAGAGATTAATGTATATACATAATTATATATACATATATATCATGCATGATTGAGTTTGTAACTCTCCAGCATCAACATTAATGGGAACGTGATGCAATGATATTAATATATAATTGCGTTTTGATTAACATCATTCATATATAGAATAGTATTTCAAATGGTATTGATCAACGGAAAGAGTGGATTCAGTTCATCACTACAGTTTCTGGCCTAACCCACCACTATTATTTTCATAACATAAAAAGTTATGCGGAGACATACGGAAAGACATTTAATTAATTAATTACATATATATATATATCTTAACCTTAATTTTCGAATTTTTAAAATAATTTTGGTAGCATTTTATGAATATAAGAACATTAGGTAGCTGGTGGCAGCAATCCTGGCCTTCTGTGTTTGGTACTTTGGTTTGGTGTTGGTGAAATGAGAAATGGATATTGAAGGAGTGAAGAAGGCCATTTTCATCCACACAATGCATCTAATGAAAGTGTAAATTAATTATATTAAACAATGATTTAAAAATTAGACCAATTGTTGAATTGGTCGAGATATTGGTTCACGGTTCATTAGTCTGACTATGATCGAACCAGTAATAATTATATATATATATATATATATATATTTTTTTTTCAATTTTATATATTAAAAATATATAATATAATAAGTTAATGAATATTTTTATACTTAATCTTAATAAATTTATATTATTATTATTATTATTATTATTATTATTAATAAAATAATTGAGAAGATAGAAAAAATAAAATAGATAAAAAATAAAAAAAAATTTTGTTAAATCCCATGTTGTGTGAAAAATAATTATATTTTATAAATAGTATTTTTTTCTTTTTTAACAAAAACCAGTTCAACCAAATCTTAACCAATTTTTTTAGCTAACCAATGTTTTAGAATCTAAACAAAATTAATAATCGATTTGTTGTCAAATCGGATATTAATTATTAACGCTTGTACAAAGTATAAGAGAGAGAAGACAGTAAGAAAAAATATATATAAAAATTAACTAGAGAAATATTATACATGCATATATGTGTGTGGTATGAGGCCACATGTTAGGCACATGACATGCTTGAACTCAATTATGAGGTATTGTATAGTAGAGCAATTGAAAAAAAAAAAAAAAAGATAAGACATATGCATGCGTTAAAGCTTGGCCAAAAGTTGGTTTTGGGGCCCTCACTTTGATGCAATTTCAGGACGCAACAACCAATTAATAACGAGAATGTGTTAATTATAATTTAAAATTTTATTTTGTATTAATTTATAACTTATATGTTTTAATTAGTTTTATTTTTTAAAAAAATTTAACGCTATTAAAATATTTAATAATAAACGTTGATGTGATATCGTATTTTGTATATATTAGTGTCAAATCATTCATGATTCATTTTAGATATGTCACATCAGATACTAACTTAAAAGGATTAAAATGAAACTATAAATCTTTATTAATGACAAAAAGAAGGACACAATTTAGAAGATTCATAGAGTTATTTTGATCATTTTAAATTAGTATCTAATGAGGCACGTTCAAGATAAATAATTTGACGTTAATGTGTAAAAAATAAAATATCACATTGAATATTTTAATGGCAACAAGCTAAAAGATATAATTGAAACTAATCGAAAACAAGAGTTGTAATTTATATGAAATAAATTAAATTTTGAGTTGTAGTGAAAACATAAAACAAATTAAAGTTCAGGCACATGAATAATATTTTGACATTATTATTATGATTATGATTATTTCACATACCCCGAAGGTAATTTCAATCCTGCTTTATCCATTTGTACATACTAATTTGTTATATGTGAATTAAGACAGACGAGTCAGTGTTTTATATGATAGCAATTACAAGTTTTAAATTAGAACTATATATGGTCAAGGGACTAGCAGCATACTCGTCTATTATTTTTTTGTGTTTTGTCTGTTGTGAATGGAAATTAGGAAAATTATGGACGAACTGCGGATTCGAAAGCAATCTTTACAAGGTATTCAAATTTAAAACTTAGAGATCTACCTATATAGGCGCACTAAAGTTAATTATCTCAGAAATGAAAAGTTGCGTTTTGTGTGTTGTGAATGGAAATTAGGGAAATGAAATGATCACACTTGCACTTGGGAACACAAGCTAGTGGTTTCAAAACAAAGAGAAATTACGCATTTAACGCCTCTGTTCACTCTAATCTTTTTGAAACTGTATAAAATCTAGGACTCAACTATAAGAAAAAAAACATTTAATATAAATCTTTTTTCTATATATATGAGAGTCAAAGAAGGGCAACAATTAAGAAAGCAACGTGAAGGCAAAGGAAAACCAAAAACTCCTAAATTAATGATATGTTCTCATCTCTCTCTATTTTCATCCATTGGTTTCACCTGCAAAAGATTGATATATATATATATATATATATATATATATATAATTAAGTGTACTTATTAGTCATTACATACAATTTGTATAATGTGTGTGTATATATATATATATATTTGTTATATATACTTCACCTTCACAATATCTGATCACATCCACCATCTCCCATCATGTATTAATTACTTGTTTGAAATCCAACATAATTAGGAGACTAGGTACATGGTTTAATCAATTAATTTTTACTCTTAACTGAATGGGTTTTGGACTCTTATCCCCCCCCCCCCCAAAAAAAGCACTATTATTAATTGTAGGATTCAAATTCGATTTTTTTTAATAATCATCTGATTTTTGTACATTATATAAGCGTCGATTAATTTGAATTTGAGTCAGTTAAGACCATAATAGGCAGCAAAGTTCTCTTTATCACGTTTTAATACAGTTGCATTTCTAAGACTTGAACTCGAGACCTTTAATTAAACTAAGACAACATTGTACTGGTTGACCTACACATTTGGTGATATTTAAATTCGATATTTTTTTTTTTGTAATCAACCATATGATATCCAAACATCAAATCATAGATGTCGACTAATTCAAATTCAAGCCAGTAAGACTACAATAGATAATTAAACATTTTTTGCTAAATTTTAATGCAAATGTATTCTTAAAGATTCAAATATAAAATCTCTTATTAAATTAGGACAAGTCATCCTTAGTTGATCTTACTTAATTGATCTACCTGTTTGGTAGCTTGAAATACATGAGTCTCAAGTCTCCAGTGCTTTAATACTGTTTGCGAGAGTTAAGTACGAAAGGCATTCAATTCTTTTCGTACCGTCAAAAAAACTACTCTTCAATAAAACTCTCCCTCTCTTTTTGGTGGAGCTAGCCTTCATAATTCTCTCTCATTCTCAATGCCAAAGTTGAACTGTAAAAGTTATATATATATATATATATATATACGGGAGTATGGACCCACCTAATAAAGAAAAGAAAATATACAAAAGTAAAGCACAGCATCGGACACATAATTGCATAGGATGAATGAAAGTTGAAAGGTCCCGTGACCTGTACGCATTTATTCATTTATTGGGGTTACATTTTCATTCCCAAGCATCTTAGGTTCAAAGAAAAAGAAATGGGGTTTCAACTTTCAACGTTCAACTACTCCTTGTTCCTTTGGCAAACTTTGATTGTTTCAATGTGAGCCATCACCATGTTGAACATGAAGGATGCTCTGATCGATGCGTTTCAATTTCTTCTTTTTCCTTAAACATCATGCAAGTTTGGTCAATACTCTTTTTAATTGATGTACCAAAGCAAAAAGGTTGAGAATAGTTAGAACTTGAATATATATATATATGTATAAAATAGGTGTGGTGTGGAGTCCCACATGGAACCGTTCTGTTTCTGTGTCTGCGACTTCAAGGTAGGTTTATGTATATATATATATGTGTGTGTGTGCGCGCGCGCTCGCTCTCTCTTACATCTCTATATATTGTTTTTATAAAAAATAATAATAATAGGGATGTCTTGTTTTGAACAAATTGAGTTGAACCAAACATTTGAGGGGAGGGCACTGGGGCAGTATAGCAGAAACAATTAAAAGGGCTTTGGAATGAAGCCAAAAGTGAAAGGAGAAGAGCATCGAAACGCAATAACGTTTAATGCCTTATTCATAGCAACTCTGATCTGTTTTACAGCTTTGACAATTGACATAACAAGGGGGTAGGCTGTACTGCTGTAGAAGAATGGCTAGTGTCGTAGTTTTATATATATATATATATATATATATATATGTGTGTGTAAAGGGTGGTTGTTAGCTTGATTCGAAGAAGAAAACGTTTGAGTGAGAAGGATGGATGAGAGAGAGAGAGAGAGATGGTTGGTTGGCCTGCGGATCCTCTGCTCAGAATAGAAAAAGCTGGTGTCTGCTTTGAGTTTTAGCAACGGTTTTAACTGTTGTTAAAACTTTCAGCAACAGGTTTTTTGTTACTAAAAGTTTTAGCAACAGTTAAAACCATTGCTAAAACTCAAAGCAGACAAATTCTAAACAGAGGATCCGGACCCGGTTGGTTGGTTGGCATGGTGGGACTGTGAGTGACGCGTGAAGCTTATTAATGGCTTTCGTTTTCCCAGAGAGAGAAATATAATGAGGAGAAAAGAAGAAAGTGACGGAAAATGGGCAAGAGAGGGAGAGAGGGAAGATCTGGCAAAGTTCAGAATTTCACGGGTCTCTTCTGAATTCTGATATATATATATATATATATATATATATATTGTGACCTTATCCAAAGCGAGTACATAAACACTGATTGATTATTAATTTTAAGTTAATTGATTAATTAATTGATGTTGGATGGCGGAGATATGCCCACCTAAAGAGGGAAGTCAGATTCCCAATTATCCCACGCACACAGCCTCTCCCACGAATTAATTAAACAAAAACCAAAAAGATATTTCTTCACTTCACATGCATCAGCATTTATATAATATATATATATATATATATGAAAAAATTACACATCATTTTAGCAACGTTTACATTAAATTTTAATTTTATTAATAATATTTTTTATATCAATTATATTATATATTTTTTATTTTTTTAAAAAATATTATTTTCTTTAATATCATTAAATTTATTGATAAAAAATGCTGAATAAAGAGGAAAAGTAAGAAAGAGAGCTTGACGGAGGCAGTGAAAGAGCATATTGGAGGGAATTTGGGTTGTTTGCAATATTTTTTTTTGTTAGGACTTTTAGCAACAATTTTTTCTGTTACTAAAAGTGATATTGCACTCTGCGTTACTAAAAGTAACGCAGAGAACCCATATCCCATTGGAGGAGCTTGCAAGAAAATGGCGAGAGATCATAAAATAAAGAGAAGTCCACGGAAAGCCAAAGAGCAAAAAGAGAGCGTGAGGTTGAGAGGTAAGTGGCAAATCACGATAAGGATATTTTTTAAATTTTAAATTTAAATTTATCTATGTGTAAAATGAAATATCATTTGATATGTTATATGAATTATTTGACTAATATTTTCTGTCAATAAATTTAGTTATGTTAGTAAAAATAATACATTTCAAAAAATAAAAATATATTATAAATAAAATTAAAATTTAATATAAACGTTAGATATAAATTATAAATTTACCTCTATATATATATATATTTGCACAAACTTATCTTTTCCCAGTCCCTAAGATATTCTCACGCTTCAAATTCTGGATTCTCCCTTCCCTTCTCTCCTTTCTTCCCCACATAGGAATCAATTTTCCTCAATAAACTATGACTTTTCAAATTTCCATGCCTTAATGTTGTTACCAAAATTTGCTTTTTAATCATCTTCTTCATGACGCAAAATTACTAACATAAAATTGCAACTGTATCAAAATTAATTAAAAAATCTGACAATTTGATATATATATATATATATAGTGTCTGAATCTTAAATTCAGATTAATGTAATTATATTTTATAATAAACAACACTTATCTAATTTCTTGATATTTGATTAAATTATACTTAATCTTATTTTAAATATTTTACTCAACTTTTTTTTCAATTTATTTATGCTATTGAAGTTAACTTACACAATGAGTCTTTCATTCAAAAATAAAATTATCTAACATTCTTTACTATCAAATTAAGAATTAAATAGTAGCTCACCATTAATTTAATTGTTGTTTATGTCATCAACTCCTTTCCATTAGTGTTGTCACTAATTTTAACCAATTAGCAACCATCTAGATAATTTATTTAAAAAAAAATCAAATTTACAATAAATCAATTAAGAATATTGCTCACAAAAACATAACAAAGAAGTTTAGAAAATTAATAATTAATAATTATAAATCAATCAATCATATTGTAAACTTTAGATAAAAGGACAATGAATACAATATTTAAATAACATGACATGGAAAAGAGTTTAAAATATCAGAAACTCATAATATATAACATGTTTTAATATATTTTTTTAAACTAAATATATCTTATTGTAGAAATCGTTATATATATGTTGCAATCTTAATGATGTGAAGTAAAAAGGATTTGAAGATTTAGTCTCTTTACAAAAAAAGAAAATATTCAAATATTTTTTTTAATATAGTGCACAAAAAAATTCAATAATTTATAATTATTTTGAAATTTAAATGCATAAAAAATAAGATAAATTATAATAAATTCAAAATTTTTATTACAATTTTTACATGCCCACATCATATTCGTACATCGCATGGGTAACATTCAAGTATTGAGAATAAGATTGTAGTATATAGTATTTTGTCAAAGACTTTTGTTTGAAAATAGTAAAATAAACGAGATGTAAAAATGATAGTAATTGTCAATTTAATTACTTGTTTTCCATTAGCTAGTTTAATATACAAACTATAAAAAATACCACACAAATGGATGATGTTAACCCAAGTTATTGATAATTAAGGGATTTTTTTTAATTTTTGGGTTAAAAATTAAGGGTTTTGTTGCCAACTACTTATTATTTGTTTTATTGGTGTAAGACTTGCGTTTTGTAACAACTTGCATTTCACAACCATATTGGTTGTGCTTTATGAATGTAATATAATCTAGTGTTTACACAAATTAATTAAAATAATAATTAAAGTGTAAAACGTTTCAATAAAAATCTCAAATCCCGCATAATCCATTCTTAATTAGTTGCTTTATATTTCTGGCCCCAGCATAAGTGTTCCTTTCAGCGCAATTTAATTTCTTTTTTTTTTAAATCGATTCGTTGCTTAATTTACATCATAAAGAAGAGAAAATTCGTCAATCACAACACAAAATCTCATACTTTTCATCTTTTCCTTTTTTTTTTTTTCCTTTCCTCCAGTTAACTATGCTCTTGAGTCTTGAGTTGTCATCAAATAAATTTTAATTCAAAATATCCAAACTGAAAAAAGTAAACGGTTTTGCAACGCAATGGCTCTCTTGAAGAAACAAAAATAGAAAAAGTTGGTTTGTAAAGGCAAAATTCTGTTTAGTGTCACCAAATCACAGCGTAGGACTCGAAATATTTATCTATTTAAGTAGGTGTCTAATAAATTTTTCGTTTTACTTTGAAAGTAATGTATGACCTATTTAAATTATTAATTTTTATAATTAGCAGCTTATATTTCAAGACATTAATTTTTTAAAATAATAAACAATTTAAATGAGTCAAGTATTTTTTTTGATTTTGAAATCAAACAAAAATATATAATCGTGTATGTAGAATCAAAGTTAAGAAATTCTCATTTTCATCCAAATTTCAACACTACATCAAAAATATATACTATTTAAAAAAATTACAATATACATATGACTTTAATTTTAAAATATTAATTTATGATAAAATAAAATAAAAGTATTCATTCCATTATCCATTTGGTATATATGCCTTCCTTTTGTCTTTAATGGTCCCCATCCCTATCCTCATTGTCATCACCAGTTCAGAAAAAAAAAAAAAGAAATTAAGAATCTAACCATAAATTTGTGACTAAATTAATGTCATATATATATATATATATATATATTGCTTCTAAATTTGGACAAGCCTATTTCATTCAAACCATATATATATATATATATATATACAGCCCCCCTTCTCTCACAAGTGGTTATCTTTGAAAACTGAAAATTTAAGTAGCTTAGCTTAGTTAATTAGCTAGCTAGCTACAACCAGACCCTCTCACAATCACAAAGTCACAAACGTTGAGCTCATCTACATTATATGTTCATATATAATCTAAGTGTGAACTATATATATTGGCATCTTATATATATATATATATATATAAAATTAATCATGTCTTTAATTAATTTCTAAGGCTACAAGTCGCTTTCTCTTGTACGTCTTTCCTCCTAATTGCAAACACTGAAACGATCTTAATTTCCAAAGGAAAAAAAAATGTATAATAAACAAAATTGGTGCACAATGCATATCTTGAAAGCGCCAGCAAGCAAATTAAAATCCCCTAGGCAATTTCTACTAAAACTAATTCAATTTATATATGATAAAAACAAGAGTTTATCTACGTACCATATAGATCAGATCCGTTACAGATATTTGGAGGCTCCAATTCTTTGTTAATCACAATTTTATTTATTTAACTACGGTTAAAATTGTGACTAAATATAAATTTTAGTCACAGTTTAATTTAACCGCGGTTAAAATCGTGACTAACAAAAAGTTAACTTTATGCACTAAATTAAACTCTAAATATCTGTAGTTGATCCGCTTTCGTACCATATAAGGTTGCTTTTATTTACAAATAGACGTTAATTAATTGAGGGTTAAATCAAATCTTCTCCCTATGATTTCATTATTTTGACTTTGTAATTTTATGCACTAAATTATTATTCAGCTTGCCGTCCTCTTCGAGTATTGTCGCTCCATATTATATATTCAATGACAAAATGTCAACTTTATCACAACGTGCACTTGAATTAATTTCCTGGTTCTAATCGATTGTTCAGCACTATAATTCAAATCTCCAAGTCCTTCATCAATCTTATGTGTGTGTATATATGTTTTTGAACTTGTACTCGACCGGTTAGGTTGATTTGGAGTCAACGATCTAAAGCTAAAAGTTGTGTCTAAAATGTAGTTGGTTCGGTCAAAATTTGATTAATTAGGCTGGGACGACTCTGTCCAACCCGATTTTGATATATATTTTTTTCATAGATTACAATAGAAGCATATATATATATATATATATATATATATATATATATATATATATATATATATATATATTATATATAAAAAATGGCCTACCCAGTGTGAAAGCAGTACCTCAGGGCAAAAAACATTCTAACCTTTAAAGCTGCAAAGTATAATGTTATATAAGTGGCCAGGAAATATATATAAGAATAATAATGGTATTTTGAAACATAAATTATTATTATTTTATGTAAATTATATCATTATATTATCTAAAATAATTTTAAATCATATAATTTAAACAATATTAATAACAAATTTTATAATATCATATAAAGTTAAAAATAACTAAATAACCATCATATATTCAAAAATAATTTTTTAAATTTTATTTTTACAATTTATTAATATAATTATAAAAGATTATATTTATTTATTATTAAATGTGATATTTATGTGCTAAAATTACTTTAAGATATATTTTTAAAGATATTTTAATTGTGAAATTTACATATAAATTATTTATTTTATTTATTTTTATATTTATTCATATATATATATATATATATATATATATATATATCATAGTTTAGGAACCGCCTGATCATTCACATATACTAAATTCTGAGTGATTGGATTACTGATCATTCACATATCCTAAACTATGATATATATATATATATATATATATATATAATTGATTTCATCTTCCTCATTAATGAATATTTAATTATCTATTTTAATCTTCTCCCTTTCCTGAGTTACTCACCCGTATGATGTCAAGGGCCATATATAAATTTTAAAGCTAACATGGAAGGATGGATTGAACAATATTCGCTTAGCAAATTTAAGTAAACAAAAATAATATATGCATATAAATAAACGTAATAAAATATCCAATTAATGTGAGTAATTAACTTGGGCAACGAAAATATGCAAAACATGGTAGGCAAGCATCTTCTTACGTATGGGATTAGTTGGGAAATTTCAATTGCTTCGGGTCAATGGTAAAGAGATTAAAAAACAAAAAGCAAAATCGTGATTGGTGTGGTAAAAATAATGTAAATTATACATATTTTATTTTTGTTTTAAATTTATTATTTTTACTAATATTGTTTATTTTATTGGCAAAAATTACAAATTGGCTGGTCCATGTGACACGCTTAAATTTCACTTTCGTTTCTAATAATTTTTTTTGTATTAACTATGTCTTTCATGTTTTATTCTTGTTTTAAATTTATTATTTTTACTAATGTCATTTATTCTATTGATAAAAAATATTGATAGGGTAATCTATGTAGAAAGACGATTTTAATAAAAATAATAGATTTAAAATAATAATAAAATATGTAAAATATAAATGATAAAAAAATTATAGATAAAATTAAAATTTAATGTAAATATTAAAAATTTAAAAATTACTTTTTATAAAAACAAAGCAGGAAGAAAAAGAGTGGTTGTTAGAGGATGCAGCTGTAAATGTGGATGACAGGATGAGTAACGATATTACAAAGCAAAGAAATGAAGGACACCTCTCTTCTGCTGGTAGAGCTCGTATCGTCTGCAAGTCGTTGTTAAGGAGTATTAAAATATTAATGTTCATAAAATTAATTAATTAATTAGTGGCTAAGACATGTATACAATTTGTGAAAGAGAAGTTGGTCCCAGTATGAAAGAGTGGTTGGTATTGGTTGGTTTGGAAACTGGAAGGGAATGCAAAATGAGGGAAGTGAGAATCCCAAGAAGAGCCCACAAAAATTCATCCCATAAAGAAACGGCGGAGCCTGAGCCCTGAAGACGATGTGATGTGATAGGCGGGTCCGAATTTTCTGCTGTTTAATGTTGCTGCTTTTGTTGCTTTTCACTTTTAGCAACGATTTTTACCGTTGTTGAAAGTTTATTGTAACAGTTTTTTGTTGCCAAAACTTTCAACAACGGTAAAAACCGTTGCTGAAAGTGAAAAGCAGCAAAAGCAAGGACTTCGAACAGCAGCAAATCCAGATTCGTGATAGGCACAGTGCTATTATTATCAATTTGGTGACATTGCACTTCAATTACGCCACACTCTTCTCTTCCCTATTCCCTATTCACTTCATTTTGTTCTCAACTTCCTCTACTTTTTTGGTGGTCCACTTGCAAATTGGAATATTACAAAATGCATCTATTTCTCTTATTTGTTTTTGGCCCTGAATCAAGATTGAGAGTAAAGAAGTTAGTTCAGGAGAGTAAAATCACGATTGATACGTAGAATATTGAAACTATAACAAGAAAATTCATAGAGGTTGTGGACACTATGAAGAGGAGGAAAATTAACATATTGTGCCTTCAATAGACTAAATGAGTTGGAGAAAAAGTTAAGAAGTTTGACTGTTCAGGTTTTAAGTTTTGGTATATGGGAAAAGTAAGGACACAAAACGGTGTAGGTATTATGGTTGACAAGGAATGGACGCCGAGTGCAGTGAAGGTAAAAAGGATTGGAGATAGGATTCTTTGCTTAAAAATAATTGTTGTAAGAGATACTATCTATATCATAAGTGCCTATGCACACTCAAGTAGGGACGGATGCATATCTTAAGGAAAAGTTTTGGGAAGATTTGGAGGGGTTGGTCAGAAGCATACCTCTAGAAGAGAAGATTTTCATCGGAGGAGACCTTAATGGTCACGTTGGGAAAGAAGTAAGACAGTATGAGAGGGTTCATGGTGGCTTTGGTTTTGGGGACCTTAACGAGGAAGGACAATCTATACTTAATTTCTCAATGGCTTATAATTTCAAGGTTGTGAACACCTGCTTCAAGAAGCGAGAGGAACATTTAATCACGTACAAGAGTAGAGCTTCAAGGTTACAGATTGACTTCTTTTTGGTAAGGAATCCAGATAAAAAAATCTGTCAAAATTGTAAAGTTATTCCTGGGGAACTTGTGGCAACTCAACATAAGGTTTTGGTCCTTGACGTGATCATTAAGGGTTGGAAACAAAAGCATCGACAGGTGATGAATCCTAGGATCAAGTGGTGGCAGCTAAAGAGGGAGAATCAACAGACTTTCAAGAGAAGACTGTTGGAGGAAGGGTCTTGGAAGTTATGAGAAAATGCTAGCATCATGTGGGAGAAGATGGTCAAGAGGATTAGAACGGTAGCTAAAGCACTTTTAGGAGAATCAAAAGATTTTGGACAAAGAGATAAGGAATTTTGGTTGTGGAATGAGACCGTTCAAGAAAAGATCAAATTTAAAAGAGAATGTTTTAAAGCTATCCGTTTGTGCAATAACTCGAAAAATTCGGAAAGGTATCGGAAGGCTAATAAGGAGACTAAAAAAGCAGTAAGTGAAGCACGATCTAAAGCGTTTGAACAGTTTTACAAGGACTTAGGAACAAAAAAAGGGGAGCAAAAGATTTACAAGATTGTGAAGACTAGAGAAAGAAAATCTAGAGATTTGGATCAAGTAAAATGTGTTAAGGATGAAGAAGGAAATGTTTTGGTTACAGATAGAGATATTAAAAACAGATGGCAGGGTTACTTCACAAACTCTTTAATGACGAAGCATGGTCGATTAGTAATATGGAAGATTTAACAACCATAGAGAGAGAACAAAATTTGGCATATTATCGCAGGATTAAGGTTAATGAGGTCAAGGAAGCTCTTAGAAGAATGGATAATGGTAAAGCCGTTGGTCCTGATGGTATTCCTATTGAAGTTTGGAAATGTTTAGGAGAGGAGGGTACTATCGGACTAACTAAAATCTTTAATGAGATTTTAAGGTCCAAGAAAATGTCTGAGAAATGGAAAAGAAGCACTTTAGTACCTATATACAAAAACAAAGGAGACATCCAGAACTATGCAAACTACCGAGGGATTAAGCTTATGAGTCACACTCTAAAATTATGGAAAATAGTGATTGAACGTATGTTAAGAATTGAGATGAGTGTTTCTGAAAATTAATTTGGATTTATACCAGGGCGATTGTCACGACCCATTTTCTAGGCACATGACCGGCACAATGATGAATATCCCATCACTGTAAGCCTTTCGATAAATTCTTCCCACAAGTAAAATCGTTAGTCATTATCTCTATATTCTCAAAATACCATTCCTTAATAAATACAAAGAAAATACATCAGATTTTCTTAATAGATCCTCAGTACGAAATACATTATCATACTGAAATACAAGCCAAATACCAAACCCCTGACCTAGATGTCCTAGACGGTTACAGAGCAACATACTGTATAACAAAAGAAGGGCCTACCCGACAGCGGGAAGGTCCAACGTGATCTACTCCTCTAGCGGATGTACTTCGGCGGCAACCTGATCTGAACAAAAAGTTTGTACAAACAGTGTGAGCTTTTAAACTCAGTGAGCAAATCGGCCTTGCGTTAATAAAATTCAAATACATCACCAGTCATGCAAGCATATCCGAAGGCTCAAGCTCAACCAATAGACATAGTTAGAAATTACATACAAGAAAAATTCATCCAATTCAACAAACGATACTAGTACTCGTCAATGGCAATATATCCCGGAGAGCGCACACAGGCCGGCTCACCAATTTTGTATTTTTCCGCCATGACGCACAACCTCATCCTCTTAGCTAGGGCGCCTCACGGATTTATCACCAATCCGGGCTATATCCCTACTGAGGGAATCGTTGTCTCCACACTCATTGGTCAAGACACCCTTTAACCCGGGTTTTCCGCCTTGCCGTGAGAGGGGGTACTGTACCGCTCAATCACAATCAATAGTACAACAGTTCATATCATAATCAGAAGCACAATATAATACTCATCCATATAACATGTATAGTATATAACTATATGATTCAAATTTCATATCATCATGAGATACTTGCTTTGTCTTATCCATACTTCTGGATTAATTATCTCATTATATTCGTCATTCTGAATCCAATTTCCCCCTATGAATCTTGGGAGTGTCCTACGACATACTTTTTATCACCAGTAATGCTAAAACTCTATTAAAACAGGGTCGTTTCACTCACCTGGATTCCGTACGAGTATCACTTCTCTAAATCGTTACGGACAAGAGTACGCAGGTGAATTTCAGTGTTCCGCTACAGAGATTTTCATGAAAGATTACAGAAAGTACGTTAAGATCATTTTCGTACAGATACTGTTCATACGTACGGGTACTATTCATACGGTCACTATTCATACGTACGGTACTATTCATACGGTCACTATTCATACGTACATGTACTATTCATACCGGAAATACAGAATACAATCTGTAAAAGAGTACACCAGGTAAGTTCCCAGGAAAGAGTGGAGGGTCACACTGGACACACTTAAAAACCAGGTCTTTCCTTAGCCAGAACTTTCCTAGACATGTATTCTCCACAGATTATATTCTATTTCGGTAATCAGAGAATCAAAATAACAGCTAACGACAGTTTTTCTGATGTGGAAGATCGGCCAAAGCCGCAACCACAGAGCATACTTAAGAAAATAACTTCTAAAATTTGAAAGACATAGAAAGGGCATAATATCCTTACCTAAGCAAAAACGGAAAGGCCCAAAATCTCAGAAGCCTAGCGTCGGAGCAAGAGAAACTTAAGGAGGGAAGAAGAGAAGTTGAAGGTGTGAGTTTAGAAGTGAAATGGAAGGGCCTATTTATAGCAAAAGTCAAGGGTACTATTTGATACTATGCGCTAATAAAATATTCAATTTACTATTCATGAAAATGACATTTCTAATAATGCAGTTACTGTGCACCTTACGCGTACGATGGAAAATTTTCGCTTATTTACTATTAGAAACTTTAAAGGGAAAACTATCCTTTCACCTTAAACCTTTAAGTTTCTTTTCAATTCAGTCCTTTCAATTTAGTCCCTGAGGGTATTTTTACACATAAAACGTCATTTTCTCCTACAAACTTCTTTCTAGTTTTCTCTTATAACCAAACCACATCTAGTATTTGACATTTTGATTGTATAAATGAACAGTACCATATACGTAAATAGTAACAGTAGTTTGAAAACACGCATTTATATTTTATTTTTCATGGGTATTACATTATCACCCCCTTTAAGAAATTCGGTCCTCCGAATTTAAATTACCTCAAGTCGTAAAAAGATGGGGATATCTAGAACGCATGTTGGCCTCGGCTTCCCATGTGGCTTCTTCGTGAGTTTGATTCCTCCACAAAACCTTGACGGATGGAATCTCCTTAGATCGGAGTTTCTTTACTTGACTATCGAGGATAGCTACCGATATCTCCTCGTATGACAAGTTTTCATCTACTAGGATAGAATCATTCTGAGAAGGGTGAAGTATGTGAGAAGGGTCATGAAGGTACTTCCTTAACATGGATACGTGAAAAACAGGGTGAATCCCTTCCAGATCCATAGGTAGGGCAAGCCGATAAGCCACTTTTCCCACTCGTTCTAGAATCTCATAAGGCCCGATGTATCTAGGACTCAACTTTCCTTTTCTTCCAAATCTCAACACACCTTTCATTGGAGAGACCTTAAGGAATACCATATCGCCGACTGAGAACTCCAAATCACGTCGTCTGTGGTCAGCGTATGCCTTTTGTCTACTTTGAGCTGCTCGCATCCTATCTTGTATTGTCTTAACCTTGGTTAGGGCATCCTGGGCCAAGTCAGGTCCTAATGCTTTCGCTTCACCTACCTCGAACCAACCGATCGGAGATCTGCAACGTCTCCCATACAAGGCCTCAAAGGGTGCCATCCCAATAGTGGCCTGGTAGCTGTTGTTATATGCGAACTCTACAAGATACAGATGCTTTTCCCAGCTACCACTGAAATCTAGAATACAAGCTCGTAACATATCCTCTAGCGTCTGAATCGTTCGCTCTGACTGTCCGTCTGTCTGTGGGTGAAAAGCGGTACTAAGGTCCACTCGAGTACCTAATGCCTCCTGAAAACTTCTCCAGAAACGAGAGGTAAATTGAGGACCTCTATCAGAAATGATAGATATAGGTACTCCATGCAACTTTACTATTTCTTTAATATACAATTGTGCCAACGTTACTACACCATAAGTGGTTTTGACTGGAATGAAGTGTGCTGATTTGGTTAGTCGGTCAACAATGACCCAAACTGAGTCATAACCTCCTGTGGAACGAGGTAGACCAACAACAAAGTCCATCGTCACTCGTTCCCATTTCCATTCAGGAATCTCTAATTGTTGTAACGAGCCTCCTGGCTTTAGATGCTCAGCTTTAACCTGTTGACAGGTTAAACAACGAGACACAAATTCTGCTATGTCTTGTTTCATTCCTTTCCACCAGTAGATCTGTTTCAGATCCTGATACATCTTGGTGGCTCCTGGATGTACAGCATATGCAGCACGATGACCTTCTTCCATGATGTCTCGTCTAAGAGTTCCAACATGTGGTACACACAACCGTTGTTCAAAATGTAAGACTCCTGTATCGTCGAGTGTGAAACTATTCACTTCACCAATCTTCACCTTTTCCATAATTTGGACAAGCTCAGGATCCTCCATTTGAGATATCCGTATCTGGTCAACAAGGGAAGATCTAGCCCTGATATGGGCTAAGAATGATCCTGTCCTTGTAACCTCAAGAGTAGCACCTTTTGCTCTCAGCTCTTGTAGTTCTTGGATCAAGGGTCTTTTTGTTACTGCTATATGGGCCAGACTACCCATAGATTTTCGACTCAAGGCATCTGCTACCACGTTCGCTTTGCCTGGGTGGTAAAGAATATTGCAATCATAATCTTTTAGTAATTCTACCCATCTCCTCTGCCTCAAGTTTAAGTCCTTTTGGTCGAAAATATATTTTAGACTTTTATGGTCAGTGTAGATTTCGCAAGTTTCTCCGTATAGATAATGTCGCCATATCTTTAAAGCGAAAACTACTGCTGCCATTTCCAGATCGTGGGTGGGGTAGTTTTGTTCATGTTTCTTAAGTTGTCTCGATGCATATGCCACTACCTGGCCATGCTGCATGAGAACACATCCCAACCCTACTCTTGATGCATCGCAGTATACTGTAAAATCTCCTAGTCCTGAAGGTAAGACTAATACAGGTGCGGAGATTAACCTTTTCTTGAGTTCTTGGAAGCTTTCTTCACAAGCGTCATCCCATTGGTACTTTACCCCTTTCCTAGTCAGTCGTGTGAGAGGGGCGGCTAACTGGGAAAAATTTTGGATGAAACGACGATAATATCCTGCCAATCCCAAGAAGCTACGAATCTCCGTGACGGAGGTAGGTCTAGGCCACATTTTGACCGCTTCTACTTTGCTTGGGTCTGCTTGGATGCCATCTTTGGAGATCACATGTCCCAAGAAAGTTACACGATCAATCCAAAACTCGCATTTAGAGAATTTGGCGTACAATTGATGATCCCTCAATGTCTGCAACACAACACGAAGGTGTTGTTCGTGCTCTTCTGAAGTCTTTGAGTACACCAGAATGTCGTCTATGAAGACAATGACAAATTTGTCTAAAAAGGATTTAAAAATCCTATTCATTAAATCCATGAAAGCAGCTGGTGCATTCGTTAATCCAAATGACATCACCAAGAACTCGTAGTGCCCATATCTGGTACGGAAGGCTGTTTTAGACACATCTTCCTCCTTGATCTTGAGTTGGTGATAACCAGACCTCAAGTCAATCTTTGAAAAACACTTGGCTCCTTGAAGTTGATCGAAAAGGTCGTCGATGCGAGGCAACGGGTATTTATTTTTGATAGTTACATTATTCAGTTGCCTGTAATCTATGCATAGTCTCATCGATCCGTCCTTCTTTTTCACGAACAGAACAGGAGCTCCCCAAGGTGAATAACTTGGCCTTATAAAGCCTTTGTCTAGCAAGTCCTGTAACTGAGTTTTTAACTCTTTTAATTCTGTTGGTGCCATTCTATAAGGGGGTATGGAGATTGGGCGAGTATCTGGTGCTAACTCTATCTGGAACTCAATTTCTCGATCTGGGGGTATACCTGGTAGATCATCTGGGAAGACATCTACAAACTCCTGGACTACTGGAACGTCTTCTACTTTTAGTTCTTCTTTCTTAATATCTTTAACGAATGCCAAGTATCCTTTACAGCCCTTTCGCAATAAACGTTGGGCACACATTAAAGATATAAGATTCCCAAAAATTTCACTCCGTTCACCATGAAATACGAAAGAAGGCTCCCCCGGAATATTAAATTTAACTATCTTATTATAGCAATCCAGGGTGGCATGACAAGATGCCAGCCAATCCATGCCCAAGATGACATCAAAGTCTGTCATATCTAACAGCATTAGGTCTACTGTTGTATTTATTTCTCCGACTCTTACCTTGCAAGCTTGATAGCCTCGTTCTATTAGTAAGGTGCCTCCAGTAGGCGTAGTTACTAAAAACGGACATTCTAATCTAACAACTTTTTGCTTAAAGTTCTTAGCAAAGAATGGTGACACATAGGAATGCGTAGAGCCAGAGTCAAACAAAACATGTGCAAAATTTGATTCAATCAGAAGAGTACCTGCTACCACCGTATTAGACGCCTGAGCATCTTGACGGGTTAAAGCGAATACTCGAGCGTTCCCTCGGCCTGCTGAAGCCTGCCCTCGACCACCTTGTCCTCTGCCAGCACCTCTTCCGATTCCATTGCCTCCTACAGTTACAGGGGATCTGTTGGCAACAGTAGCCTCTGATTGATTAGGGCGTACTGACCCTTGGCCAGATCTCGTGTAGAGTTGGGGGCAATCTCTTTTGATGTGGCCCTGTTGACCACATTGGTAACAGACCCTAGTGTTGTTGTTGACAAAACAAGCTCCGAAGTGATTTCTTTCACATTTAGAGCACCAGGGCCTTTGTTGACCCCCTGTACCACTTTGTTGACGCTGTGGTGCACTAGCAGTAGAGGCTGCACGTCCAGAACTCTCTCCGTGGTAGCGTGATTTCTCATCTTGCTTCCTCTTTCTTTTGTTATTCCATTTTTCTTTTTGCATATCTCTTTCTTCCATCATACGGGCGATGTCGACGGCTTCTGTGTAAAATGAAAAATCTCGTATTTTCGATCCCACCCTGTCAAATAAAGACTCTCGAAGGCCTTTAATAAATCGTCGGATCTTTTCTTTCTCAGTTAGGACCATGTGAGTAGCATATTCAGACAACTCTATAAACAGATTGTCGTATTCATCGACGGTTCGTGATCCTTGCCGGAGTGCCTCAAACTCATTCATCTTTGCTTCTCGTATACTCTCCGGAATAAATTGTTCTCGAAAAATTCTTTTAAAGTCATTCCATTTAATGGGTGGGGCATTTCTGGCCATGCCCTTCTTCCATGTTCGCCACCAGCGGTCGGCCTTACCTCTTAACTGAAAGGTAACAAGGGTTACTTTTCGAGGTTCAGGGCATTCTAACGTGTCAAGGATTTTCTCACAGTCATCTAGAAAACGTTGTGGGTCTTCATTAACATCTCCTGCAAAGGTTGGCGGATTCAGCTTCATAAATTCTGAGATTTTGACCTCTGTACCTACCCAATCCTGAGGAGGGGGTGGAGGTGGCATCTGGTCTGTCTCTTGTACTTTTGCAGCATGTACTGATGCCTGTGAGCCATCTTCAGATGATTGTCCCATCAAAAGTTCCTTTAGCCCATTCACCTCGTTCTGCATTGCAGCTAATGCTTCCATCACTACAGTCGCGTCAATTTGTGATGGTTCTCCAGCATTTCTTCCAGGGTTTTCAGTGGATATTTCTCTGTTTTGTGCATGGTTATCTTCTGCACGATTAGGCATCTCCAGTCTTGCATTTGCTGACTGAGCAGCTGGAGGGACCAAGGCCCTGCCAGATCTTGTGCGGATTCCAGAAGCGTTTGATTTTCTTGGTGCCATCTAAACTTATTCTACAATTAAGAATAATATATATCGTCACTATTATGCTTCAAGTAAAGACACGAAAGAAATGGATTTTAATCTCTACAGGGCTTTTGGTGGATCTTCATCCTATGGTCGTGCTGCAGTCACGACAATAGGGGAAGGCCCACTAAAGACACTTTGCTCTGTAATCACTAGGAGACCTAACAACCTATGCTCTGATACCAACTTTGTCACGACCCATTTTCTAGGCACATGACCGGCACAATGATGAATATCCCATCACTGTAAGCCTTTCGATAAATTCTTCCCACAAGTAAAATCGTTAGTCATTATCTCTATATTCTCAAAATACCATTCCTTAATAAATACAAAGAAAATACATCAGATTTTCTTAATAGATCCTCAGTACGAAATACATTATCATACTGAAATACAAGCCAAATACCAAACCCCTGACCTAGATGTCCTAGACGGTTACAGAGCAACATACTGTATAACAAAAGAAGGGCCTACCCGACAGCGGGAAGGTCCAACGTGATCTACTCCTCTAGCGGATGTACTTCGGCGGCAACCTGATCTGAACAAAAAGTTTGTACAAACAGTGTGAGCTTTTAAACTCAGTGAGCAAATCGGCCTTGCGTTAATAAAATTCAAATACATCACCAGTCATGCAAGCATATCCGAAGGCTCAAGCTCAACCAATAGACATAGTTAGAAATTACATACAAGAAAAATTCATCCAATTCAACAAACGATACTAGTACTCGTCAATGGCAATATATCCCGGAGAGCGCACACAGGCCGGCTCACCAATTTTGTATTTTTCCGCCATGACGCACAACCTCATCCTCTTAGCTAGGGCGCCTCACGGATTTATCACCAATCCGGGCTATATCCCTACTGAGGGAATCGTTGTCTCCACACTCATTGGTCAAGACACCCTTTAACCCGGGTTTTCCGCCTTGCCGTGAGAGGGGGTACTGTACCGCTCAATCACAATCAATAGTACAACAGTTCATATCATAATCAGAAGCACAATATAATACTCATCCATATAACAGGTATAGTATATAACTATATGATTCAAATTTCATATCATCATGAGATACTTGCTTTGTCTTATCCATACTTCTGGATTAATTATCTCATTATATTCGTCATTCTGAATCCAATTTCCCCCTATGAATCTTGGGAGTGTCCTACGACATACTTTTTATCACCAGTAATGCTAAAACTCTATTAAAACAGGGTCGTTTCACTCACCTGGATTCCGTACGAGTATCACTTCTCTAAATCGTTACGGACAAGAGTACGCAGGTGAATTTCAGTGTTCCGCTACAGAGATTTTCATGAAAGATTACAGAAAGTACGTTAAGATCATTTTCGTACAGATACTGTTCATACGTACGGGTACTATTCATATGGTCACTATTCATACGTACGGTACTATTCATACGGTCACTATTCATACGTACGGGTACTATTCATACCGGAAATACAGAATACAATCTGTAAAAGAGTACACCAGGTAAGTTCCCAGGAAAGAGTGGAGGGTCACACTGGACACACTTAAAAACCAGGTCTTTCCTTAGCCAGAACTTTCCTAGACATGTATTCTCCACAGATTATATTCTATTTCGGTAATCAGAGAATCAAAATAACAGCTAACGACAGTTTTTCTGATGTGGAAGATCGGCCAAAGCCGCAACCACAGAGCATACTTAAGAAAATAACTTCTAAAATTTGAAAGACATAGAAAGGGCATAGTATCCTTACCTAAGCAAAAACGGAAAGGCCCAAAATCTCAGAAGCCTAGCGTCGGAGCAAGAGAAACTTAAGGAGGGAAGAAGAGAAGTTGAAGGTGTGAGTTTAGAAGTGAAATGGAAGGGCCTATTTATAGCAAAAGTCAAGGGTACTATTTGATACTATGCGTTAATAAAATATTCAATTTACTATTCATGAAAATGACATTTCTAATAATGCAGTTACTGTACACCTTACTTTATTTACTATTAGAAACTTTAAAGGGAAAACTATCCTTTCACCTTAAACCTTTAAGTTTCTTTTCAATTCAGTCCTTTCAATTTAGTCCCTGAGGGTATTTTTACACATAAAACGTCATTTTCTCCTACAAACTTCTTTCTAGTTTTCTCTTATAACCAAACCACATCTAGTATTTGACATTTTGATTGTATAAATGAACAGTACCATATACGTAAATAGTAACAGTAGTTTGAAAACACACATTTATATTTTATTTTTCATGGGTATTACAGCGATCTACTATGGAAGCTATTTATCTTTTAAGAGGGTTGATGAAAAGTTATCAAAGTAAACAGAAAGACTTGCATATAGCATTTATTGATTTGGAAAAAACTTATAATCGAATTCCAAGAGAAGTGCGGTGGAAAGCCTTGGAATAGAAAGGTGTACAAGTTGCGTTTATTAGAGCTATAAAAGATATGTATAAGGGGGTTACAACTAGTGTGAGAACATCTGGATGGGAGACAAGAGACTTCCCTATTAAGATTGGCCTACATCAAGGATTATCTTTGAACCCTTATTTGTTTGACTTAGTTTTAGATGTTATGACAAAACACATCCAAGAAGAAATCTTCAAATGCATGCTTTTTACAGATGATATTGTTCTCATAGCAGAGTCAAGGGAAGATATTAATTTTAAACTCGAGTTATGGAAAGCTACTTTGGAATCGAATGGTTTTTGTCTGAGCAGAAGTCAGACAGAATATATACATTGTAAGTTTAACAAGCGACAAGCTAGAAACGAGTTGGAGGTTAAAATTAGAGATCAAGTTGTATCACAAGTGTCAAAGTTTAGGTATCTAGGATCAGTTATACAAGATGACGGCAAAATTATTAGAGATATGGCACATAGGATACAAGCTGGGTGGTTGAAGTGGAGAATGACATCAAGAGTTGTTTGTGATCGGAAAGTACATGAGAAGCTCAAAGGAAAGTTTTATCGTACGACTATAAGACCAGTAATTTTATATGGGAATGAATATTGGGTAATGAAAGGACAACAAGAAAAAAAAAATCGGAGTAGCGGAGATGAGGATGTTACATTGAATATGTGGTCATATAAGAAGAGATATAATCCGTAATAATCGTATACGACGTATAGTTGGAATGGAACCTATTGAGAAAAAAATAGTTGAAAATCGTTTAAGGTGGTTTGGGCATGTTCAAAGAAGACCGTTGAAAGCACCAGTAAAAAGAGTTGAGCTGATGGTTTGGAGCTATATGAAAAAAGGTCGAGGTAAATCAAGAAGGACACTTAGAAAAGTTATTGAACGGGATCTTCTGGTTAATGAAATACCTAAAGAGTTGGTCATTGATAGAGCTTAATGGCGTCTTGCAATCCATATAACTGACCACACCTAGTGTAAGGCTTTGTTGTTGTTGTGTTTGGCCTCGAATCTAAATTTCTTGTATTATTGGATTGAAATTGTTAAGAAAATTTATGCACAAGCAGAGAAGACTATAGTGCATAAAATAAAAAATAATACATAATTTTAATATAATTTGATTAATATTATTTACATTTACAAATAGAGAAAAATATTATATATATTTTTTCAAACAAAGTGTTTGAGTATAGTAGCATTTTTTCCTCAAACATTGACTCAACTTTTAATTTCATTGCAAAATTTTATTTATTTGTCAATTTTATCTAATTTTTTTTATTAATATCAATTTTGTCTTTAAACTCAACATTATTTATATTGTTAACTAATAACTCTATTTTATAGAGTTATTTAATCTATATTTTCATTGATAAATTGATAAATTAAGTAAATTAAGTGTTTTCAAATCTTTTTCAAATTTATTTAGTCATTTTGATTGTTTAGTTTTATTTTATAAGAAATTAGTTTTTCTTTAAAATTTTTCTTATATTTTATAATTTATTGTGTTTACTTAGTTTAGTTTAGTTTAGGATATTTAATTTAACTTTTATTAAAATTTATTTTGGTTAGTTTCTTTTATAATTTAATTTAAGATTAGGATTTAAAAAAATAACTTTTTATATTTTTATATTTTATTCTTTTCTTTTCGGTTATTATTTTTGATTGGATGAACTTTGATTTGAATGAAATTGCCAAGATTGAGATGATTTTTACGGAAGGAACCTGTTGGGTTTGACTTGAATTTTGTGGGTGACCCGGTTTGTAACCCGACCCACGACCCACGACCCATGACCCATGACCCATTTGTCTCTATATATATGAGTGTGAGGGAATTCATTGTAAGCGTGGTTGATGTAATTTCTCTCTGTATAGCCTCCGTCAGAAATAATACAGATATTCTCTTTGTCCGTGGACGTAGGTCGCATTGACCGAACCACGTAATTTCTTTGTGTGTTCTTCTCTATCCTTCTCCTTGATTAATTGCATTTCAGTAACCTAACAAGTGGTATCAGAGCCTTGGTTCATTTTTGGTTCGTCGGTTACTGTAGTACGTCCGAAAATTTTCAGATCCGGCTCCAAAATTTCAGATCTTGCCCCGATTTGGTTGATTTGGAGCATAGGAGACCATTCTCTGCATCTTTGGTGCGTTAAAGAACGTCGGAGACCAATTTTTGGTGGTAAGAAAATTTTCAGATCTAGTTTTAAATCTCAGATCTAGCTTGATTCGCTTGTTTTTTTGGGAAAAAGAGACCGTTTATTACATTTCTAGTGCATTGGAGATTGTTTTTCAGTTGTTTCGGTGAGTTTTTACGGTTGCAAGTACTGTTCATCACCGGAATCTTCATCGGAAGTACTGTTCATTGCCGGAATCTTCATCGGAAGCACTGTTCATCGTCTTTCTGTAGCACGGTCAACGGTCAACGGTACTATTTGGTCAAAGTTGCTGTTTGGTCAAAGTTGCTGTTTGGTCAAAGCTGTTGTTTGGTCAAAGCTGCTGTTTGGTTAAAGCTGCTGTTTGGTCAAAAATTGCTGTTTGGTCAAAGCTGCTGTTTGGTCATTGTTGTTGTTTGGACTAAGTTTTCTGTTGCGATCGTTATTGTTTCCTCGACACAGTTCCGGTAAGTTTATGTTTAATTCAGAAAAGAATTCTGAATTTCTGTGTGAATTTACTGGATTGTGCTGGATTGAATTTCTGGTTTACTGCTGTGAATTTTGTTGGACTGCTGTGTTGAATTTCTGTTAGTGAAGTTCTGGTCAGTTTGCAAGGTTCTGAACAGTTTTGTGAAATTCAATTTCTGATTGCGAAATTTGCTAGTAATTTATCTGCTGTTATTTGAGAAGATGTCGACTCATAAATTCGATATTGAGAAGTTCAATGGATCGAATGATTTCACTTTGTGGAAGGTAAAAATGAGGGCACTTCTGGTTCAGCAGGGATGTGCAGTGGCATTAGAAGGAGAAAGTAGTCTACCTAACACGTTGAAAGAAGAGGAGAAGAAGGAAATTTTGGCAAAGGCTCATAGTGCATTACTATTGAGTCTGACAGATGAGGTGTTGAGAGAAGTAGTTGATGAATCAACTGCTGCAGGTTTGTGGAAGAAATTGGATGATAAATACCAGAAAAAGTCTCTCACAAACCGGTTATATCAGAAGCAGCGTTTGTATACCCTGCGGATGACAGAAAATATGCAGGTAAAAGATCATCTTGATAATTTTAACCGAATTATCCTGGATTTACAGGGTGTTGGGGTTAAGATAGATGATGAAGATCAGGCTATCATTCTTTTGTGTTCTCTACCAAATTCATATGAGAACTTTGTTGACACTATGTTGTATGGTAGAGATAGTATCTCTGTTAATGATGTCAAAGATGCTTTGCAGTCTAAAGAGCTGAAGAGAAGAGTCTCTAGTTCTAATGAGGATGGTGCAGAAGCAGGTTTGTATGTTGGCAGAGGCAGAGACACTAAAAGGGATGATGGAAAAAGAAGCAAGTCACGGTCTAAGTCGAGGAACAAAGGAGGACCTCGATGTTATCACTGTAAACAGAAGGGGCACATCAGGAAGAATTGTCCACAGAGGAAGAAGGAAAATGACGAGAAGGAACCGAATACCAGTGGTAGTGCTTCGGTGGTGCAAGATAGTTCTGACGAAGAAGAAGACATTGATGTTCTCACAGTCAGCACCTCTGGTTCTGCAAATACTTGGGTCTTGGACACAGGTGCATCTTATCATATGACTTTCTCACGTGAACTGTTTACTTCTTTCAAGGAGTGGAATGGTGTTGTGAGGTTGGGTGATGATGAGCAGCTCAGTGTTAAGGGCAGTGGTTCTGTGCAAATTCAGATGTATGATGGAATAGTCAGGACGCTTGATGCTTGGTATGTTCCTGGTCTACGGAAGAACTTGATTTCTCTTGGTACTCTAGACAAACAAGGGTACAAGTACTCTGGAGAGAATGGACAGTTGAGAATTTCCAAAGGTGCTCTGGTTATAATGAAGGGTAAATTGCAGCATGGCATTTACTTTCTGATTGGTAGTTCTGTGATGGGGACAGTGGCTGTATCTAAATCTTTAGGGAAGAATGATGATTATACAGAGTTGTGGCATTGCCGATTGGGACACATGAGTGAGAAAGGGCTGTCAATTCTAAGTAAACAAGGATTGTTAGAAGGAGCAGAAACTGGGAAACTGAAATTCTGTGAAGTTTGTGTTATGGGTAAACAACGCAGAGTTAAGTTCAGTTCTGGGAAGCATACTTCTACGGATGTTCTGCAATATGTTCACTCAGACTTGTGGGGTCCTTCTCCAGTTGAATCTCAGGGCAAATGCAAGTACTTTGTTACTTTCATTGATGACTACTCTAGAAGGGTTTGGGTATATTTTCTGAAATCCAAAGATGAAGTGTTTGGGAAGTTCAAGGAGTGGAAGACCATGGTTGAGAAACGGACTGGAAAACAGGTCAAAACACTCAGAACTGATAATGGGTTGGAGTTCTGTAACGCTCCATTTGATGAATTTTGCAAGAAAGAAGGTATAGTGAGGCATCGCACTGTACGTCATACACCACAGCAAAATGGAGTTGCAGAACGTATGAATCAAACACTGTTGCAGCGTGCGAGATGCATGCGATTAAACGCTGGCTTGCCAAAACAATTCTGGGCTGAAGCAGTTAACACTGCTTGTTATCTGGTGAATAGATCGCCATCTACTGCAATTGATTTTAAGACTCCTCAAGAGGTATGGTCCGGTAAACCTTCTGATTATTCTGGCCTGCGTATATTTGGTTGTCCTGTTTATGCTCATGTGAATGATGGTAAACTAGAGCCTAGGGCAATGAAATGCATATTTCTAGGGTATGCACCTGGAGTTAAAGGGTACAGACTGTGGTGTACTGAAAAGGATAAAACTCCAAAATTTATTACTAGCAGAGATGTAACTTTTGATGAGTCTGCTATGTTTGGTCAGAAGGAGGAGCTTGGTAGTCATGCAGGTAATAATGATCAAGGTGCCAACCAGAAGGTGAAAATTGAAGTTCAAACTTCAAAAAGGGTTATAACAGACCCTGTACAGCAGCCCAGGGAAGAAGAAGAATCACAACCTATAGCAACAAGGAGGGAAAGAAGGGAAATCAGAAAACCTATGAGGTATGCGGATTGTGTTGATATAGTTGATGTTAATTCAATTGCTTATGCCTTGGCAGTAGGTGAAAGTATTGATTCTGATGACCCAAGATCATATAAAGAAGCAGTTGAGAGTAGAGAAGCATCAAAATGGCTGGTTGCAATGAATGAAGAGATGCAATCTCTTGAGAAGAACGAAACATGGGATCTTGTACCGTTACCAAAGGGAGTGAAACCGGTAGGATGCAAATGGGTCTTCAAGAAGAAAGAAGGTATTCCTGGAGTTGAACCAGCAAGGTTCAAAGCACGACTTGTGGCAAAGGGTTTTTCACAAAAGGAGGGAATTGATTATCATGAAGTTTTTTCCCCGGTTGTGAAGCATAAAACCATTCGTGTCCTTTTGTCCATGGTAAGTGTTTTTGACTTGGAGTTGGAACAACTGGATGTGAAAACTGCTTTCTTACATGGAAATTTAGAGGAGCAGATCTATATGTCACAGCCAGAAGGATTTCTTGATTCTGAGAAGAAAGATCATGTATGTTTGCTGAAAAAGTCCTTGTATGGTTTGAAGCAGTCTCCTAGACAGTGGTACAAGAAATTTGATGTATTCATGACTTCCCATGGTTTTCTGCGTAATCAGTTTGATAACTGTGTCTACTCTAAGAAACTTGCAGATGATTCTTATATTTATTTGTTGCTATATGTTGATGATATGTTAATTGCTGCAAAGAACAAGGTTGAAATTGATAGTTTGAAAGCCTTGTTGAGCAGTGAGTTTGAGATGAAGGATTTGGGTGCAGCCAAGAAGATATTGGGCATGGAGATTTGGAGAGATAGAAGTGCAGGTTTACTGTATGTATCTCAACAGAAATACATAGAAAAATTGTTGCAGTCTTTCTAAATGAATAATTCTAAGCCGGTTAGTACTCCGTTGGCGGCACATTTTAAACTTGATGCTAGTACAATACCTACTACAGCTGAGGAAAAAGGGTACATGAGTTCAGTGCCCTACTGTAATGCTGTTGGAAGCTTGATGTATGCAATGGTGTGTACTAGGCCTGATCTGGCTCATGCAGTCAGTGTGGTAAGCAGGTTTATGAGTAATCCTGGGAGAGCTCACTGGAGTGCAGTTAAATGGATTATGCTGTATCTGAAAGGTACGAGTAATATTTGCTTGGTTTATGGTGCTGATAAATCTGATAGTGGCTTGGTTGGCTATACAGATTCAGATTATGCTGGAGATCTTTTGAGGAGGAGATCCTTAACATGCTATGTCTTGACTCTAAATGGATGTGCTGTCAGTTGGAAGGCAACACTTCAATCTACAGTTGCCTTGTCTACCACTGAAGCAGAATACATGTCATTGGCAGAAGGAGTTAAGGAAGGTATGTGGTTACATGGTTTGATTGATAGTCTGGGGTTAAATATTCAGAGACCTATCATTTATTGTGATAGTCAGAGTGCATTAAGTTTAGCCAAGAATCCAGTCTACCATGAAAGGTCGAAGCATATTGATATCAGATTGAATTTTATTCGAGATGTGATAGAAGACAAGAAATTATCCATCGAGAAGATAGCCACAGTAGATAATCCAGCAGATATGTTGACAAAGGCTCTACCTTCAGAGAAGTTCAAGCATAGCTTGGACTTGGTGAATGTTTGCATTCCATGAAGCCCTACAGGGCTTGAATGACAGAGATGAATTTGTACTTAGTTCTGGTGATTTGAGAGAATTCAAGTCAAGGAGGGAAATTGTTGGGTTTGACTTGAATTTTGTGGGTGACCCGGTTTGTAACCCGACCCACGACCCACGACCCATGACCCATGACCCATTTGTCTCTATATATATGAGTGTGAGGGAATTCATTGTAAGCGTGGTTGATGTAATTTCTCTCTGTATAGCCTCCGTCAGAAATAATACAGATATTCTCTCTGTCCGTGGACGTAGGTCGCATTGACCGAACCACGTAATTTCTTTGTGTGTTCTTCTCTATCCTTCTCCTTGATTAATTGCATTTCAGTAACCTAACAGAACCAAAAAGGAATACGCTAGAGAGAAGAAGTAGAAATTGGGACGAAGAAGACAATGGAAGCAAGCTTTGAAGATTTTGATTTATTGATACCTTATCCATCTTCTTCATATTTTCTTCTATGTTTATTCTTTTTAGTTTATTGGCAAAACTCATGAACTTTGTTATTATGGATATTATATTTGTCATGAGTAGCTAAATTTTTTTGTTAGGGGGAAGATGTAGCTTTTGTTGAATACTATTAATTAAGTTTTCAATTAATCTAAATTTATTTAATTCTTTTGTTGACTAATTGTTTCTGTGTTTACTGTTTTTTTAAACTGATCACTTGAAAATTGATCTAGAATTCATATAGAAAATTGAAAAATTCATATATTGAATCTGCCTTTTGAAATAATTGCCATAAATATATTTAATATAGAAATAGACGGATTTCTTGTATGGTTTTGACTGAATTCCCCTATGCTTATTGTCTTTTCCTAATTTGATTAGTCTAAGGAATTAGAGAATTTGATTAGATTCAAAGTATTAATTCGTCAAGAAATTAGGTGTAATACCCATGAAAAATAAAATATAAATGCGTGTTTTCAAACTACTGTTACTATTTACGTATATGGTACTGTTCATTTATATAATCAAAATGTCAAATACTAGATGTGGTTTGGTTATAAGAGAAAACTAGAAAGAAGTTTGTAGGAGAAAATGACGTTTTATGTGTAAAAATATCCTCAGGGACTAAATTGAAAGGACTGAATTGAAAAGGAACTTAAAGGTTTAAGGTGAAAGGATAGTTTTCCCTTTAAAGTTTCTAATAGTAAATAAACGAATTTTTTCCATCGCGTAAGGTGCACAGTAACTGCATTATTAGAAATGTCATTTTCATGAATAGTAAATTGAATATTTTATTAGTGCATAGTGTCAAATAGTACCCTTGACTTTTGCTATAAATAGGCCCTTCCATTTCACTTCTAAACTCACACCTTCAACTTCTCTTCTTCCCTCCTTAAGTTTCTCTTGCTCCGACGCTAGGCTTCTGAGATTTTGGGCCTTTCCGTTTTTGCTTAGGTAAGGATACTATGCCCTTTCTATGTCTTTCAAATTTTAGAAGTTATTTTCTTAAGTATGCTCTGTGGTTGCGGCTTTGGCCAATCTTCCACATCAGAAAAACTGTCGTTAGCTGTTATTTTGATTCTCTGATTACCGAAATAGAATATAATCTGTGGAGAATACATGTCTAGGAAAGTTCTGGCTAAGGAAAGACCTGGTTTTTAAGTGTGTCCAGTGTGACCCTCCACTCTTTCCTGGGAACTTACCTGGTGTACTCTTTTACAAATTGTATTCTGTATTTCCGGTATGAATAGTACCCATACGTATAAATAGTGACCGTATGAATAGTACCGTATGTATGAATAGTGACCGTATGAATAGTACCCGTACGTATGAACAGTATCTGTACGAAAATGATCTTAACGTACTTTCTGTAATCTTTCATGAAAATCTCTGTAGCGGAACACTGAAATTCACCTGCGTACTCTTGTCCGTAACGATTTAGAGAAGTGATACTCGTACGGAATCCAGGTGAGTGAAACGACCCTGTTTTAATAGAGTTTTAGCATTACTGGTGATAAAAAGTATGTCGTAGGACACTCCCAAGATTCATAGGGGGAAATTGGATTCAGAATGACGAATATAATGAGATAATTAATCCAGAAGTATGGATAAGACAAAGCAAGTATCTCATGATGATATGAAATTTGAATCATATAGTTATATACTATACCTGTTATATGGATGAGTATTATATTGTGCTTCTGATTATGATATGAACTGTTGTACTATTGATTGTGATTGAGCGGTACAGTACCCCCTCTCACGGCAAGGCGGAAAACCCGGGTTAAAGGGTGTCTTGACCAATGAGTGTGGAGACAACGATTCCCTCAGTAGGGATATAGCCCGGATTGGTGATAAATCCGTGAGGCGCCCTAGCTAAGAGGATGAGGTTGTGCGTCATGGCGGAAAAATACAAAATTGGTGAGCCGGCCTGTGTGCGCTCTCCGGGATATATTGCCATTGACGAGTACTAGTATCGTTTGTTGAATTGGATGAATTTTTCTTGTATGTAATTTCTAACTATGTCTATTGGTTGAGCTTGAGCCTTCGGATATGCTTGCATGACTGGTGATGTATTTGAATTCTATTAACGCAAGGCCGATTTGCTCACTGAGTTTAAAAGCTCACACTGTTTGTACAAACTTTTTGTTCAGATCAGGTTGCCGCCGAAGTACATCCGCTAGAGGAGTAGATCACGTTGGACCTTCCCGCTATCGGGTAGGCCCTTCTTTTGTTATACAGTATGTTGCTCTGTAACCGTCTAGGACATCTAGGTCAGGGGTTTGGTATTTGGCTTGTATTTCAGTATGATAATGTATTTCGTACTGAGGATCTATTAAGAAAATCTGATGTATTTTCTTTGTATTTAGTAAGGAATGGTATTTTGAGAATATAGAGATAATGACTAACGATTTTACTTGTGGGAAGAATTTATCGAAAGGCTTACAGTGATGGGATATTCATCATTGTGCCGGTCATGTGCCTAGAAAATGGGTCGTGACAAAGTTGGTATCAGAGCATAGGTTGTTAGGTCTCCTAGTGATTACAGAGCAAAGTGTCTTTAGTGGGCCTTCCCCTATTGTCGTGACTGCAGCACGACCATAGGATGAAGATCCACCAAAAGCCCTGTAGAGATTAAAATCCATTTCTTTCGTGTCTTTACTTGAAGCATAATAGTGACGATATATATTATTCTTAATTGTAGAATAAGTTTAGATGGCACCAAGAAAATCAAACGCTTCTGGAATCCGCACAAGATCTGGCAGGGCCTTGGTCCCTCCAGCTGCTCAGTCAGCAAATGCAAGACTGGAGATGCCTAATCGTGCAGAAGATAACCATGCACAAAACAGAGAAATATCCACTGAAAACCCTGGAAGAAATGCTGGAGAACCATCACAAATTGACGCGACTGTAGTGATGGAAGCATTAGCTGCAATGCAGAACGAGGTGAATGGGCTAAAGGAACTTTTGATGGGACAATCATCTGAAGATGGCTCACAGGCATCAGTACATGCTGCAAAAGTACAAGAGACAGACCAGATGCCACCTCCACCCCCTCCTCAGGATTGGGTAGGTACAGAGGTCAAAATCTCAGAATTTATGAAGCTGAATCCGCCAACCTTTGCAGGAGATGTTAATGAAGACCCACAACGTTTTCTAGATGACTGTGAGAAAATCCTTGACACGTTAGAATGCCCTGAACCTCGAAAAGTAACCCTTGTTACCTTTCAGTTAAGAGGTAAGGCCGACCGCTGGTGGCGAACATGGAAGAAGGGCATGGCCAGAAATGCCCCACCCATTAAATGGAATGACTTTAAAAGAATTTTTCGAGAACAATTTATTCCGGAGAGTATACGAGAAGCAAAGATGAATGAGTTTGAGGCACTCCGGCAAGGATCACGAACCGTCGATGAATACGACAATCTGTTTATAGAGTTGTCTGAATATGCTACTCACATGGTCCTAACTGAGAAAGAAAAGATCCGACGATTTATTAAAGGCCTTCGAGAGTCTTTATTTGACAGGGTGGGATCGAAAATACGAGATTTTTCATTTTACACAGAAGCCGTCGACATCGCCCGTATGATGGAAGAAAGAGATATGCAAAAAGAAAAATGGAATAACAAAAGAAAGAGGAAGCAAGATGAGAAATCACGCTACCACGGAGAGAGTTCTGGACGTGCAGCCTCTACTGCTAGTGCACCACAGCGTCAACAAAGTGGTACAGGGGGTCAACAAAGGCCCTGGTGCTCTAAATGTGAAAGAAATCACTTCGGAGCTTGTTTTGTCAACAACAACACTAGGGTCTGTTACCAATGTGGTCAACAGGGCCACATCAAAAGAGATTGCCCCCAACTCTACACGAGATCTGGCCAAGGGTCAGTACGCCCTAATCAATCAGAGGCTACTGTTGCCAACAGATCCCCTGTAACTGTAGGAGGCAATGGAATCGGAAGAGGTGCTGGCAGAGGACAAGGTGGTCGAGGGCAGGCTTCAGCAGGCCGAGGGAACGCTCGAGTATTCGCTTTAACCCGTCAAGATGCTCAGGCGTCTAATACGGTGGTAGCAGGTACTCTTCTGATTGAATCAAATTTTGCACATGTTTTGTTTGACTCTGGCTCTACGCATTCCTATGTGTCACCATTCTTTGCTAAGAACTTTAAGCAAAAAGTTGTTAGATTAGAATGTCCGTTTTTAGTAACTACGCCTACTGGAGGCACCTTACTAATAGAACGAGGCTATCAAGCTTGCAAGGTAAGAGTCGGAGAAATAAATACAACAGTAGACCTAATGCTGTTAGATATGACAGACTTTGATGTCATCTTGGGCATGGATTGGCTGGCATCTTGTCATGCCACCCTGGATTGCTATAATAAGATAGTTAAATTTAATATTCCGGGGGAGCCTTCTTTCGTATTTCATGGTGAACGGAGTGAAATTTTTGGGAATCTTATATCTTTAATGTGTGCCCAACGTTTATTGCGAAAGGGCTGTAAAGGATACTTGGCATTCGTTAAAGATATTAAGAAAGAAGAACTAAAAGTAGAAGACGTTCCAGTAGTCCAGGAGTTTGTAGATGTCTTCCCAGATGATCTACCAGGTATACCCCCAGATCGAGAAATTGAGTTCCAGATAGAGTTAGCACCAGATACTCGCCCAATCTCCATACCCCCTTATAGAATGGCACCAACAGAATTAAAAGAGTTAAAAACTCAGTTACAGGACTTGCTAGACAAAGGCTTTATAAGGCCAAGTTATTCACCTTGGGGAGCTCCTGTTCTGTTCGTGAAAAAGAAGGACGGATCGATGAGACTATGCATAGATTACAGGCAACTGAATAATGTAACTATCAAAAATAAATACCCGTTGCCTCGCATCGACGACCTTTTCGATCAACTTCAAGGAGCCAAGTGTTTTTCAAAGATTGACTTGAGGTCTGGTTATCACCAACTCAAGATCAAGGAGGAAGATGTGTCTAAAACAGCCTTCCGTACCAGATATGGGCACTACGAGTTCTTGGTGATGTCATTTGGATTAACGAATGCACCAGCTGCTTTCATGGATTTAATGAATAGGATTTTTAAATCCTTTTTAGACAAATTTGTCATTGTCTTCATAGACGACATTCTGGTGTACTCAAAGACTTCAGAAGAGCACGAACAACACCTTCGTGTTGTGTTGCAGACATTGAGGGATCATCAATTGTACGCCAAATTCTCTAAATGTGAGTTTTGGATTGATCGTGTAACTTTCTTGGGACATGTGATCTCCAAAGATGGCATCCAAGCAGACCCAAGCAAAGTAGAAGCGGTCAAAATGTGGCCTAGACCTACCTCCGTCACGGAGATTCGTAGCTTCTTGGGATTGGCAGGATATTATCGTCGTTTCATCCAAAATTTTTCCCAGTTAGCCGCCCCTCTCACACGACTGACTAGGAAAGGGGTAAAGTACCAATGGGATGACGCTTGTGAAGAAAGCTTCCAAGAACTCAAGAAAAGGTTAATCTCCGCACCTGTATTGGTCTTACCCTCAGGACCAGGAGGTTTTACAGTATACTGCAATGCATCAAGAGTAGGGTTGGGATGTGTTCTCATGCAGCATGGCCAGGTAGTGGCATATGCATCGAGACAACTTAAGAAACATGAACAAAACTACCCCACCCACGATCTGGAAATGGCAGCAGTAGTTTTCGCTTTAAAGATATGGCGACATTATCTATACGGAGAAACTTGCGAAATCTACACTGACCATAAAAGTCTAAAATATATTTTCGACCAAAAAGACTTAAACTTGAGGCAGAGGAGATGGGTAGAATTACTAAAAGATTATGATTGCAATATTCTTTACCACCCAGGCAAAGCGAACGTGGTAGCAGATGCCTTGAGTCGAAAATCTTTGGGTAGTCTGGCCCATATAGCAGTAACAAAAAGACCCTTGATCCAAGAACTACAAGAGCTGAGAGCAAAAGGTGCTACTCTTGAGGTTACAAGGACAGGATCATTCTTAGCCCATATCAGGGCTAGATCTTCCCTTGTTGACCAGATACGGATATCTCAAATGGAGGATCCTGAGCTTGTCCAAATTATGGAAAAGGTAAAGATTGGTGAAGTGAATAGTTTCACACTCGACGATACAGGAGTCTTACATTTTGAACAACGGTTGTGTGTACCACATGTTGGAACTCTTAGACGAGACATCATGGAAGAAGGCCATCGTGCTGCATATGCTATACATCCAGGAGCCACCAAGATGTATCAGGATCTGAAACAGATCTACTGGTGGAAAGGAATGAAACAAGACATAGCAGAATTTGTGTCTCGTTGTTTAACCTGTCAACAGGTTAAGGCTGAGCATCTAAAGCCAGGAGGCTCGTTACAACGATTAGAGATTCCTGAATGGAAATGGGAACGAGTGACGATGGACTTTGTTGTTGGTCTACCTCGTTCCATAGGAGGTTATGACTCAGTTTGGGTCATTGTTGACCGACTAACCAAATCAGCACACTTCATTCCAGTCAAAACCACTTATGGTGTAGTAACGTTGGCACAATTGTATATTAAAGAAATAGTAAAGTTGCATGGAGTACCTATATCTATCATTTCTGATAGAGGTCCTCAATTTACCTCTCGTTTCTGGAGAAGTTTTCAGGAGGCATTAGGTACTCGAGTGGACCTTAGTACCGCTTTTCACCCACAGACAGACGGACAGTCAGAGCGGACGATTCAGACGCTAGAGGATATGTTACGAGCTTGTATTCTAGATTTCAGTGGTAGCTGGGAAAAGCATTTGTATCTTGTAGAGTTCGCATATAACAACAGCTACCAGGCCACTATTGGGATGGCACCCTTTGAGGCCTTGTATGGGAGACGTTGCAGATCTCCGATCAGTTGGTTCGAGGTAGGTGAAGCGAAAGCATTAGGACCTGACTTGGCCCAGGATGCCCTAACCAAGGTTAAGACAATACAAGATAGGATGCGAGCAGCTCAAAGTAGACAAAAGGCATACGCTGACCACAGACGACGTGATTTGGAGTTCTCAGTCGGCGATATGGTATTCCTTAAGGTCTCTCCAATGAAAGGTGTGTTGAGATTTGGAAGGAAAGGAAAGTTGAGTCTTAGATACATCGGGCCTTATGAGATTCTAGAACGAGTGGGAAAAGTGGCTTATCGGCTTGCCCTACCTATGGATCTGGAAGGGATTCACCCTGTTTTTCACGTATCCATGTTAAGGAAGTACCTTCATGACCCTTCTCACATACTTCACCCTTCTCAGAATGATTCTATCCTAGTAGATGAAAACTTGTCATACGAGGAGATACCGGTGGCAATCCTCGATAGTCAAGTAAAGAAACTCCGATCTAAGGAGATTCCATCCGTCAAGGTTTTGTGGAGGAATCAAACTCACGAAGAAGCCACATGGGAAGCCGAGGCCGACATGCGTTCTAGATATCCGCATCTTTTTACGACTTGAGGTAATTTAAATTCGGAGGACCGAATTTCTTAAAGGGGGTGATAATGTAATACCCATGAAAAATAAAATATAAATGCGTGTTTTCAAACTACTGTTACTATTTACGTATATGGTACTGTTCATTTATATAATCAAAATGTCAAATACTAGATGTGGTTTGGTTATAAGAGAAAACTAGAAAGAAGTTTGTAGGAGAAAATGACGTTTTATGTGTAAAAATATCCTCAGGGACTAAATTGAAAGGACTGAATTGAAAAGGAACTTAAAGGTTTAAGGTGAAAGGATAGTTTTCCCTTTAAAGTTTCTAATAGTAAATAAACGAATTTTTTCCACGCGTAAGGTGCACAGTAACTGCATTATTAGAAATGTCATTTTCATGAATAGTAAATTAAATATTTTATTAGCGCATAGTGTCAAATAGTACCCTTGACTTTTGCTATAAATAGGCCCTTCCATTTCACTTCTAAACTCACACCTTCAACTTCTCTTCTTCCCTCCTTAAGTTTCTCTTGCTCCGACGCTAGGCTTCTGAGATTTTGGGCCTTTCCGTTTTTGCTTAGGTAAGGATACTATGCCCTTTCTATGTCTTTCAAATTTTAGAAGTTATTTTCTTAAGTATGCTCTGTGGTTGCGGCTTTGGCCGATCTTCCACATCAGAAAAACTGTCGTTAGCTGTTATTTTGATTCTCTGATTACCGAAATAGAATATAATCTGTGGAGAATACATGTCTAGGAAAGTTCTGGCTAAGGAAAGACCTGGTTTTTAAGTGTGTCCAGTGTGACCCTCCACTCTTTCCTGGGAACTTACCTGGTGTACTCTTTTACAGATTGTATTCTGTATTTCCGGTATAAATAGTACCCGTACGTATGAATAGTGACCGTATGAACAGTACCGTACGTATAAATAGTGACCGTGTGAATAGTACCCATACGTATGAACAGTATCTATACGAAAATGATCTTAACGTACTTTCTGTAATCTTTCATGAAAATCTCTGTAGCGGAACACTGAAATTCACCTGCGTACTCTTGTCCGTAACGATTTAGAGAAGTGATACTCGTACGGAATCCAGGTGAGTGAAACGACCCTGTTTTAATAGAGTTTTAGCATTACTGGTGATAAAAAGTATGTCGTAGGACACTCCCAAGATTCATAGGGAGAAATTGGATTCAGAATGACGAATATAATGAGATAATTAATCCAGAAGTATGGATAAGACAAAGCAAGTATCTCATGATGATATGAAATTTGAATCATATAGTTATATACTATACCTGTTATATGGATGAGTATTATATTGTGCTTCTGATTATGATATGAACTGTTGTACTATTGATTGTGATTGAGCGGTACAGTACCCCCTCTCACGGCAAGGCGGAAAACCCGGGTTAAAGGGTGTCTTGACCAATGAGTGTGGAGACAACGATTCCCTCAGTAGGGATATAGCCCGGATTGGTGATAAATCCGTGAGGCACCCTAGCTAAGAGGATGAGGTTGTGCGTCATGGCGGAAAAATACAAAATTGGTGAGCCGGCCTCTGTGCGCTCTCCGGGATATATTGCCATTGACGAGTACTAGTATCGTTTGTTGAATTGGATGAATTTTTCTTGTATGTAATTTCTAACTATGTCTATTGGTTGAGCTTGAGCCTTTGGATATGCTTGCATGACTGGTGATGTATTTGAATTTTATTAACGCAAGGCCGATTTGCTCACTGAGTTTAAAAGCTCACACTGTTTGTACAAACTTTTTGTTCAGATCAGGTTGCCGCCGAAGTACATTCGCTAGAAGAGTAGATCACGTTGGACCTTCCCGCTGTCGGGTAGGCCCTTCTTTTGTTATACAGTATGTTGCTCTGTAACCGTCTAGGACATCTAGGTCAGGGGTTTGGTATTTGGCTTGTATTTCAGTATGATAATGTATTTCGTACTGAGGATCTATTATTTTTAATTAAGAAAATCTGATGTATTTTCTTTGTATTTATTAAGGAATGGTATTTTGAGAATATAGAGATAATGACTAACGATTTTACTTGTGGGAAGAATTTATCGAAAGGCTTACAGTGATGGAATATTCATCATTGTGCCGGTCATGTGCCTAGAAAATGGGTCGTGACATTAGGTTTTAATTATAGTTGAAAATTCAACCATCAATATAATAATTGAAGGCTTAGATTAAATTAGAAACTCATTCATAGTTGGATAAGTTAGTAAAATTAGATCCCTGACGCTTTGATAATTTGTAAATTCCAAATACTTTCCTTATTTTAATTGTGTGATTTAGTTTAGTTTATTTTAGATAAATTAATTTAGGCTAGTTCAGTTTAATCTCACATTAACACCGTTAGATACTATTGTATCCATCTCTATTGCATACAGTAGCGTTAACACTAACTTATTTAACTAGGTATGTCTTACGAAAGATAATTTTTTAAATGACAAAATTACTCTCAAATGTTCCCTTTGCCCTTTCAATGCTTTTAAATAATAAAGGATAATTTTATCATTTTAGTAAATAATTGACGTGAGCCTTGCCTAGTCAGATGAGTTGATATTAACGTGTGTAATAAATAGAAGGACCAAACTAATAAAAAATAAAGTTTTAACACGAAAATGACACTTAGATCAGAAAATTTTACTTTTACCTATACATATAAATGCCATAAATATTGAGGTCCCCAATTGCAAAAATCGAAATTTTCCCGAAAGGGCTTGGTGGTGTATTTATGTGTGGGAACGACAGATCAATGATTCAGAGCTCAAAATTATTTTTGCTGCTTCTGCTGCACTGAACCAGAAATGTGCTGCCAAAACTCCTTAGTCCTTATTAATTATTACGATCGGTGGTCTCATATATATATATATATATATTCACATTATTAATTATTCAATTCAAACGTACTCCCAATTAATCACCGCAGTCTCACCCAAATGCATTCTTCATACGTTTGAATTAATTGGGTATATTCAAACAAAATATTAATTAATTATATGAAAAGTTGCTCAACTAACTCACCCATTATAATTAATTAATTAATTGAATTGAGATTACATATATCATAGACTTTTATTATGAGAGTGGGGTGCATGCATGGGACCTATATACTAACAAAACTTCTTCTGCCAACTACTTATGAATGTGTACTGAGAGTAGGGTTGGGTTTGCAGAGGCACTGAGGCAGATTGCTACCTTTGATTCTTTACCTGACAATATTATAATCATTATTATTAATTTGAGTAATTTTTATTTTAGTTTCTAAAAAATTACAATTTTTTCAGTTTAGTCCCTTTTTTTTTCTAAATTACAAAATTTACCATTGTTAAATTCTAAAATTTTTATTGATAAAAGTCATTTTGAAAAATGAAAAGAGGGACTAAATCGAAATAAACTTAACTTTTCAAAGACTAAATTAGAACACTTAATCTTTTAAGTATTAAATTGAGACAATTGTAATATTTTGAGGAACAAATCAATATTATACTCTTACTATTTTTGTAAAAATTTAGAGTAAATTATTAACTTAGTCATGAAATATTACAATTTTCTCAATTTAATATTTAAAAGATTAAATGTCTCTATTTAGTTTATAAAATATTGTATTTGTCTCAATTTAGTTATTTTTATTGCTAAATCACAAAATTTACAGTTTTAAAACTTTGAAATTTTTGTTGCTAAAAGTCACTTTAACAAAAAAAAAGTGACCAAATTAAAATAAACACGAATCTTTCAGTGATTTAATGAAACACTAAATATTTTTTAGAGACTAAACTAAAATAATTATAATATCTTAAGAACCAAAGTAGTGATTTATTCAAAATAATTATATAAAATAAAATTGTTACTATAAGACACATAAATTTTAGAAAATTGAAGTGTTGGATGAAAAATTAAATTGTTATTATGGAGCAATGTGTTATGAAAGAGAGAGAGAGGCAGCAGCCCCAGCCTCTCCCACACCACACTTTGATGCCGTGTGGTGTGTGTGAGTGTACTGCATGCCTCTTCTTGTGGCAGTCATTATATATGATTGATCAGAATTCAGAACACACAAGGCCACGTCGCTAAAACGCAGGGCTCATAAATTATATATACCACCACAACCACATTCTCCATCTTACTTTCTGACAAATACCATAAATAATTCTCTACCATTTTCAACACACCCCCGTTATTTCACTATATATATATATATATACATCTGTTACAACTTTAATTTCCCAACGGATCATTTCTACTAATAACTCTCACATTAATTTAGTGTGTTGGGTTTAGATAAATCATAGTTTGCAGAAATAATAACTTAAGAGTTTTGGTCGATACTATAGTTTGAAGATAAAAGTACGTTAATGTAAAGACTTTTAAACAAATTATTTCATAATAAAATTATATTAATTCAGTCTAAATTATGATTTGTAAAAATTAATGTTTTAAAAATCGGATTGGTCATTAAACAGGTGAATGTACTGATTCACGATTTATTAGTTTGGTTGTGATCGAACTAAGGTTGAATTGATAATAATTATATATATTTTTAATTTTATATACTAAAAATATATAATATAATAAATTAATAAACATTTTCATACTTACTCTTAATAAACTTATATATATGTTTGTAAAATTACTTTTTTTTCTCTTATTTGTTTTTTTGACAAAAATAATATTATTATGAAAAATAATTAAGAAGATAAAAAGAAATATAATATGATAGAAAAGAATAAAAAATAAAAAAATAAAAACTTGCTAAATCTCAAAAATAATTGTATTTTGTAAATAGTAAATTCTTTTAATTTTTTTTTAGAAAAATTACTAACTTACCAATTTTTAACCAGTTTTTATAAGTTAATCAAATTGAATCAATGACCAATTTCTTGTCAAATCAGCTGGTGTAATCTAATCTTGTAAATAGGAAGTAGAAACCAAACCCACTTTATTTGATACCTTTCGTTAACGTGGAGTCACCTTCAACTCTTTCTTATAATTAGTCTGCTGCTATTCCATAATCATCACTAACCTGAAAAGTTAATTGGTTGGCAAAATTTAGAAATTAAATGAACAGTTTTGAGTCAGCGTGAAGATACTATTTTTAATTAAAGATTATTTCTTCACAAAAATTAAGGTGTAAACATTCTTAAAATTGGACAGACTCTTTTGAAAAAATCTTAGATAGCAGAATAACAAAAAAATTAGAGAATTGGATAACCTAGAAATAAACAAAGTGAACCAAAAAAAAAAAGGGCAAAGTCACGTTATTGTGAAAAGTAATTAGAGTATGGAGACGATAATGGACGGTAATAAGAAATATTGGTAGGTAACAGTGAAATTAATTGATTAATTAATTAGTTTTGAAACTTGAAAAGGACTATTAGCATATTTGAAACAGGTTTGCCCACTTATCTAAAAAGTTAAAATAAATATAATAAATGAAAAATATTTGAAAAAAAGTAAAGAAAATTCAGACCATTCAACTTCTTCACGTGCAGTGCAGGAGAGAAGAAATCTATGGAGTCCGGATCCGTGCTTGTTCTTTCATATTTTTTTCTTTTAGTCACGGTAAAGATTATAATTAAAATTTTTAACATGATTTTAACTGTAGTTAAAACTTTAAATGTGTTGTAAAAAACATTTTTCCTAACACTTATAACAACGGTTAAAGGATAATTTGCGATTTTGTGTTGTGCTTGGCCCACATTTGGAGCATGTGACCCAAACGCCTCTCTTAACTCTTTTTCAAAGTAACAAATTAATATATAACAATTAAATCCTCTGACTTCTAAGCTATTTCGTATTTTCTGCACCGTGAATAAATTTTTTCATTTCATTATATAATTAATTGTATCGAATGACATAGATTTTGAAAATATCTACTCCAGTAGACACTAATCATCCATCGCTGTCGCTGCTACTATTTTCCATATTCTCATGCTTTCCTGCAATTAAAAAAATAATGGATTGGAGAGGATGTGTTCAGCCACAATACATAAATTAATTAACACACACACACACACACACACACACACACATATATATATATATATATAGGAATAATTTGAGTTGCTTAGTTTTGGTTTTGGTGTCGGACACAGACAAATTAACGTGAGTCACCAATCTTCTTTTAAAAAGATAAGGCTAGTGCAGTATATTTTGATATTTTCTCTTAATAATTGTAATATAAGTGCAAAGATTCATATGAAACGGTATATACGAAAATTAAGGGAATAACTAAATTTATTCACTGAATTAGTATATAATTAAATAAATTAATATATCAATTAAGAAAGCAACTATCCTCTTCTCTCTTTTTCTTGATCCAAAAGTAAATAAAACAAGACAATATAAAATTTATGCTATTTTTAATAGTTACATATCAAAAAGTAATTTCGATGAATAATATTCAATCAAAATTAATTTTTTTAGTAATCATTTTTTATAATAATTTTAAAATATAAATTACATTCAAGAAAATTCACGTTTGAAATTCAATTCTAACCAATTACAAAGGCTAATTAAGCAAAGGAAATGCGATTGGCTTTATGACACTTTGTCGAAGATGATGGCTATTACTAGTGTGTGTGTGTATATATATATATATATATATTCACTGAAAAGAATCGTATTTTTTCTCTAGTCTTTTTAATTAAAAAATAGAGAATCTATAAATGTTTATAGAACTTTTTGATAATCAAACTTAAAAAATAAAAAAAAGTAGAATATAAGAAACATATTTGTCAGATTAGAGAGGTGATGAGTGATTGGAAAGGAAAAATAGTGTTTGATGAATTGGTTTCCCAATTTCTACCAATCTCAAAAATTCAACAAACAAATTTAGTGTGTGTTTGAAAAATAATTAAGAAAATTTAGGTTTAGACAACTATACTTTGCATGATTAATTTTGAAGAAACTTAAGTTTAAAAAAATTATAATTTACATAAACAATAATATGAAATTTATACTAAATTCATAGTTTGAGAATAAAATCATGTTATTAATATAATTAAAACTATAGTTTATAAAAATATAATGGAAAACCAAAGAGAGCCTTACGAGGCCATGACTTTCTTTGTGAAGTCCCAAACCGCAAAAACCCAATTCAAAGGCCATGTGTCTGCCATAATGATCCCTCATATGTGTATATATATATATATATGAATATGTAACCCTTCATGCAATTGGGTCCATCAAATGTAGCCACGGATGTGATCATGGCATAAAAAATGAATTAATATTCCTAGACAGTAATCATGATTAACAAGGCCTGATGTTTGATGAAATGTATTGATTAACCACATTTGAGTAGGGAATGACGCATAATAATTAGAAGAAGAGAGAAACATGTTGGCATAGCCTTACCTAACCTAGGAATTGAGTGTGGTGAACAGAGAAGCTTGTTTTGTGAAAGAGGGTTGGAGGTCCCCCAAACCTTAATTCTAGGACAGATTTTTTCCATAAATTCGGGCAATTATTATCAACCCTATGTACTATATATACCATCTATACCATAAATATATTCTTACTTTTATCTTTCTCTTTCGGTTATTTCGCAAGACTCACTAGTTTAAATTAAGAACTTGAGAGTGAATCAACAAACCCCAGAAAAAAAAAAAAAAAGCTGTAGACATCGAACAAAAACACAAAAGCACACAATTTTTTTTGTTTACTCGGTCGATTTGAAAACTAACGACCAAGAATCTAACTCGATTCAGGTCATATTATTAGATTTGAATGTAGTTGTTCTCGTCAAAACTTAATTGATTGGACCAAGTTTTGATCGAACCGACAACTTGGTTCAACCCAGGTCTTTGGTTTTTCCCCTATCACTTCCCAAATTTCAACAAAAACATATATAAGAAGAAAAAAAAAGTCTAACCACATTTTAACAATCAAAGAAGCAAGCTATAATTATTATATAAGTACGCCAAAAAATATATATATAGAAATAATAATGATATTTTGAAACATAAAATGTTATTATTTTATGTATATTGCATCATTATATTTTCTAAAATAATTTTAAATCATAAAAGTTGAACAATATTAGTAACAAATTTTATTATATCATATAAAATTAAAAATAACTAACAATCAAATATTAAAAAATAAATTACTTTTAATTTTATTTTTATAATTTATTAATATAATTATGAAAGATTTTATTTATTTATTAAATATGATATTGTATGCTAAAATTATTTTAAGATATCTTTTTTAGATATTTTGATTGTAAAATTTACATATAAATTATTTGTTTTTACTTATTTTAATATTTATTTATAAGAATATATATGTGTGTGTGTGTGTTTTTTTTTATTCAGTAATTGATTGTGTGTGTAGTTAAATCAGTAATTTGATTACCCAAAGACCAATCCAACTTAATGACTGGGCTGATCGTTAAAACTATGTAACGGGTTTGTTAAGTGTAATTTAATTAATTAAAATTCAGAATTAAGCAAATATGGTAAGTAATGTAATATGTAATAGACAGATGGGTAGTGTGTTGGATAGGTGGACCAAAAGATAAAAAGGCGAAAGAAGAGAGAGAGAGGTATATATGTATATGAAGAAGGTAAGGCGAGGTTGTTGCTGTATTCAGTGTACAAGCACCAATCCCATGTACTGCGCCATTAAACAACAAACCACCAATAGAAAGAGAGAGAGCCAAAGACAAAAATGGCAGGCCTGTGTTTGGTTAGGATAGGAGGGTTTACAAAAGATATTTGAAAACTGTGTCTGTCTGTCTAAGAAAGATATTTATTTGGCGTGTTGGAGTTTGATTGATTTTACATATTAGCATAAAAGGAGACTATTAATTCACCAATAGAGAAGACTAATAATTAACATGACCATACATTGGAGCCATCCATATCTTCTAATGTGTATGATTAGGCAAACACGAATTCAATTGAAATATATTAAAAATACACAAATAGCACCTTGTTAAAGCAATCAGGACGAGAATACATCCATTGTTTAATTCATTCGAATGGTTAGTTATGAAAATTAATAGATTAAATTTTATAGTTATTTTAAAAAATATAAAATAAAATAAAAATTAATATCTTGAAATTTAAACAATTAATTAATTATTTTAGCTTTGTAGATCTATACTAAATGAAGTTTGGCTTTTAAGTCAAATAAGATATTTATATTAAATGAGGAGAGGGGAAATTGGCTGATTATTTTAGACTTATAGATATTCTATTTAGTCAAATAAAATCATTTGATCAAATAAACCCCACATACTAATTTCGAACGGATGATTATGCTTAGCCAAATAGAATACTGGTCAAACTCCTAATTTAGTGGGTCCTAATTAAGCAAACACAAATTGCGTTGATCCTATTTCTCTTTCACGCATATCCACTCTTTCTTATTGTCTTTCATTTCATTTTTGTTTTTGATTTTGAAAAAAAAAATCTTTTAAATGGTTTTGGTCTCTTGGGGAAGGTCACCTATTTCTGCTTTCAAACTTTTTCTTATTTCTCATCGCATTCACAATCCAACCCCTTTACTTCTACTACAACCTATTTTCGCAGCTACCTACACTACACTTACATATATACCAAATTCTTCGTATCACTCCACCAATATAATCAAACCTGTGGAAAAAAAAAAACGAAATGAATTAATAAAGTTTAAGAGTTTTTTTTCATTTTTTTTCAAAGACGTATGCTTTGCTTTTAAAGTTGTCTTATTGGGACGATAGAAATGTACACGGATTGAATGCATATATTTTTTCTATATTTAATTGGTGTTTACATTAATTATTCATATATGTAGGAGTTACTTGATTAAATTTTTTTTTCCTTATCTAATTCATTTCAAAGAAACTTAAAAAGTTTCAGACTATTAATTGAAAGTCAATTTTACTCTTTAACGTTGCTTTAAAATATATTAACTAACCATCCATACAATGAAGACATTAATTTTTTGTTTGGTTAGATCTACCAATTTCTTAAAACATGTTGAACTCCCACTAATCTAATTCAAAATAAGACTCTCTAAAGTCTTAATGCTCAATTTACAAGGCTCAAATTCATGTATTAAAAATAATAATTGTCAAATTACTTGAATTAACAATGTTAATAATGAATATATGATTTAATTAGTTTGACTTAACATCCACCCCTTTCCCATAATTTCCTTCTAAAAAATCCACCGCCTCTCCAAATGATAATGAAAACCAAATTATAGAGTAACCCTGGAAAATTACCCCGATCTTGCTGTCCCACAATAACATTACAAATATAAATAAAAATTTATGTCGGATGTTCTGAATAATTTAGAAATTAAAAACAAAACCGTTGATTTAATAGGAATAGAATATATAAGGAAAGAAATGTAAAAATACCTAAGGCTTACCTTGACTCCTTGAGTTTTAATTTTTTTTTTAACGTCTATCTTGAGTTTCAATTTTATCTATAATATTTTTTTGTGTCAATTTCGTGTTATATATATATTTTGTATTTTAATTTTGTCCTTAGAGTTAACGCCGTTATCAAAGTAGACGAAAAATGTTAACAGATACTCGTCTAAATGACACGTAGATTCTTTTAAATAACATAAATTTTTTTTATGTGACACATTAAATGTTTAACTGATAATTTAGATCGAATGAGATAAATGAAAAAAAAATTATTTGGGACAAAATTGAAGCTTAATTAATTGTTTGAAACAAAATTAAAAATAAAATCAAATAGTATGACATGTTGGTGGTTAACGAGTTATGTGGAGAAGTCCAAGTCAATATTTTTTATTAATTATATTAATAACATTAGTTTTAAAAAAAATTTGAAAAAAAAACATGTGAGACAAATCGATATCAAAAAATTGTTAGAGATAAAATTAAAACTTAAAATAAATATTAAAAACGAAAAATATATTTTTATCAAAAATTAAGACGGATGTTCTGAATAATTAAAAAAAAACCGTTGATTGAACATGGATAATATATATATATATATATATATATATATATAAAAAAGGAAAGAAATGTAAAGTAGTGGGATCGGTTTTGATTGGAGTAAACGGAAAATAGTCAATTTTGTTATAACTAAAATATGTAAGGTTTGAAAATTTATGTGATTTCACATAGTCGGGGTCTAAATTTCAGAATGTTGGTGTTACGGCATAGAATAGCTTCTCTGTATTTGGTAGCGAGAATTGTAGAATGAAATTAAAATTTTAATCATCTGATCATTAAATGGACAGTTAAGATTAAATAGATAAAAAAATAAAAAAAATTATCTCTAACTTTATCCATTCAGTCTTGATCTTTTATTTGATTATTGATTATTGGATTACTGAGATTTCAATTTTATTTTATATTTTTAATTATTAAATATAAAGAAACCGTTCTAATTCTAATTAAGCCATTTGAAAGAATTGCTCTACATAATGAAGAAAGAGAATCAAATTAGGCAACAAACACCAAATTCAATCGCTCATCCAATCATGCAATTAGATCGAGGAGCCATTCATCGTGGATCTTCCCATGAAAGATCTCTTCCTCATTTTCTAAGATAAGAAAACTCCCACTATTCATCACACCTGTTGAGTGTATGCGTTTCAACAATACTCATTCAAGGCTTCAACAAATCAATATTCAACATTTAATTCCACCTTAACTCTACCCCCTATCATTTTCCCTTTCCATTCAACCATACGCTAATTTTAATGCTGAATTATATATGCGACTAAAACTCATTGCAGTCATCTCCTATTATCCTCAACTAATTCAGGTTAAAATTAGATTCAATCACATCTAGAAGAAATTTATTACACTAACTTATTGCAAAATTGGATCAAATTATATTTGGCACCTCTTGTATTATGAATATTTCACCCGATTCCTCTCTCATTTTAATTTTTGTTATTGAAATTAATTTTTTGAGCAGTATGCGGTCCTTCTAATAATGGAATTTCTTGATAGTTTTTAATATCTTAAAAAAAAAAACTCACAATTTCAACATTAATGAAATTACCATAACTGATTTGTGAAAAAGTGAAATAAATGAGAGCTTTGTGTACAATATCTGTGAAAATGTAATTAGGGGATGTGAATGTAATTATAATTAAAATAAGAGAAATAGCAAGTGCAATTTAATCAAATTTGAGAAGAGGTGAATCACTGAATGCTATTATTAAGAAAGAAATAATATTAATATTGAATGGGAAAAATGATAAAAAGAAAAAGAGGTATAATTGAAGAGAAATTTCTCTCCTTGTCTTTTGTCAAGCAAAGAGATTAGCGTATCATATCTATATTGGGTCCATATTAATCAGACATTGTGCGTGCATCAAGCACTTTGATTGACACCCTGCGCCAAGCAGGAAATTTGATCTGGGTATAATTGAAGGAGGGAGGTGGCCTGATTTAATGAGGAAGTTGAGAAACGCCCGTATTATCCCAAGGAAACAAATATAAACAGACACAGGGATGAGGGGGGCAGTTAATAAATGAATCGAAATTCAGGAAAGTAATATATAATAAAATAATAATAGTCATTCGGAATTAGGGAAATATGAACTTTTTTTTAAAAAAAAAAAGGGAAAGCTGGCGTGGGGCTATATACGAACAACTCCATCGCCACAGATCTGCACTCCCCAACAACACACGCACCTCACACATCCCTCCTTCTTCCAGACCTTTTTTTAATTAATTAATTAAATTACATTGTTTATTTTTTTTTTATGTAAAAGGGGAATTGATATAAATATAGGGATTTAAATAATAATGGAGGAGGAGGCGTCAGGCGAGGCGAGCAATGCCAATAGCGAACACGAGAGTCGTCCCGAAGAAAAGCCAAAGGCAAAGCCGAGAAGAAGAAGCGAAGCAACCATAAAGCGAAAGCAAGACCTGAACCTCCTCCTCTTTCTCTCTCGCACTCATTCTCTCTTCCTTTGCATCTGTCTCTTCCTTCTCTCCTCCATACTCCTCCGTTCTTGTTATGTCTTTGCGTTTCTTCGCCCTCACATCCCCCTTCTTTCCTCTCAATAATTCTCCCCTACCCACCCTTTAATCCTCTGCATCTTCAATCTTTTTCCGCCATGGCCGTTCAAGCTCAATACCCAACCAATGTCCTCCTTCTCAACAACAGGTTTGCACTTCTCTTTTATTAGCTGATACTAATACCGCCCCCCCCCCCTTCCATGTACAACGCTGACGCACTTTCTTCCCTTCTCACTATCACTAATCCGTTCCTTGACTTTCTTCCATTTTCTGATTCCAGAAACGGACAAGAGGCTTATGACTACTCATTACAACCCCAACCGGGAGGAGCGGGAGGAGCAGGAGCAGGGCTTCTTGATCAGTCCCATATGCTATTCAACAATGGAGGAGGTATGTCTCCCAATACGACAACTCTGTTTTTAGTGTTCCCTACAAAAATTCGGATTATACGCCACGAGAACCAATCTGAAAAGTTCCCATTTGGCGGTTTCGTATCATGGCAGGTACTAATTGCCGCAAGAGAGGAAGAGAAACCACCGCAGCGACGGGGATTGCGCCGGCAGCTCCTAATGTTATAAATTCGTTCTCTATGCAATCGCAGGCTCCTCAGCTCATAGACCTCTCTCAACTCCATAACCACCAACAAAATGGGGTCTCCACTGGCCTCCGCTTATCCACCTTCGCCGACCACCACCATCAACATCAAAGACTTCAATTACATCACCGACATCAACAACAAGAAGATGGGTGTCACTCCTCAGCTTTCTTGTCTCTGTTTCCTGAGGGTATCGCCTCCCAAATCAAACAACAGAGAGACGAAATTGACCAATTCCTTCAAGCCCAGGTATTTTTATATTTTCCATTAGAAATTGCAAAGTTTAGCTTTTATTTATTTAATTTCCGGTATTGATGGACGGTGGTTGAATTGAATCTATCAGGAAGCGCAATTGCGCCGGACATTAGCGGAGAAGAGGCAGAGACATTACCGGGCGCTACTGAGCGCGGCGGAAGAAACGGTGGCGCGGCAGTTGAGGGAGAAGGAAGTGGAGGTGGAAAAGGCGACGCGCAGGAACGCGGAGTTGGAGGCACGGGCGGCGCAACTTAGCGTGGAAGCGCAGGTTTGGCAGGCGAAGGCAAAAGCAGAGGAAGCGACAGCCGCTTCTCTACAAGCGCAGCTGCAGCAGGCAATGATCGCAGAGAAGAGAGAAGAGGGAGGGGTATCGTACGGAGAGGGGCAAGCGGAGGACGCCGAGTCGGCGTACGTTGACCCGGACCGGGTGGAAGCGGGTGGACCGAAATGCAGAGGCTGTGGGAAGCGAGAGGCCTCCGTGGTGGTGTTGCCGTGTCGGCATCTGTGCATGTGTACCAAATGCGACGCGCACTTCAGAGCGTGTCCCGTTTGCCTCAACCTCAAAAATTCTACCGTTGAGGTCTTTCTGTCTTGACGGCCCAAAGCCCATGTCCATATCACCGGCCCGGTAAGAGGCCCAACCTTATTTCCCAAAAAAAAAGTACAACATAAATATATATATATATATATACAGCTTTTTTTTTTTTAATTTACTTTAGGTTAGATGGTCAGATAATTTGGCCTTTATGAGACCTGAGAATTTTCTGTGAGGTGATGTACATGGATGGGGCACATGGGTTGTGGCATTCCCCTTTTTTTTTTTTTTTATAATATATATTCTTTCATTTGATAGTACTTTGGTTTTAATGAGTCTTGAAAATTTGAAGTCTATAATGCTGTGCAAGGTAATATATATTTAAATGTCAGTGTTGCATAGATAAATTTAACACTAATATATATATAAATATATATTTATAAATAATTTCCAAATACCAAGATAGAAAATGGTTTTGTTCTGTTTGAATTTATTCTAAAAGTCTTCACCATAATAGACGAACAATGCTGTGACCATTTGTTCAATTTGTTAGCAGAGGCTTTTAAATTCTATAGTGTGCTACTTCAAATAATTTACTGTCATGACATTTTTTTATTTTTTATTTTACTATAAGCCTAATCTAACTTTGGCAGAAAAGATAATTGGATAAATTGATGATGTTATGTCTGAGTGCATTACTTCACATTGTGTTTATTTGTTTGGTTTTTTAAAAAAGAAATAAATTTGATCACTTGAATTAGGATTGGAACCCAAATTTTACAATCCAAAAGGGTCCAAGTAGCAATAAGTAGTTTCTGTAGTTTTAACAGTACATTTTCAGATGAATATTCTTAAAAAAGAAACACACAGCTGTTCTTTTCCTTAATTGTATTTATAATGTTAATAGCTAACGAAAATTATTACAAGAGAAAAGGTAAAACTGTTCTTAACCACAAAGATACCTTTTTTTTTCTTTTTAAAATAACCATTCAATATTCAAATGTTGACTAATTCAAGTGTAATTCAGATTCAAAGTGAATAGAAGGTGCCTTTCAAATAACACAAGGGCCGTTCATTGTTATGATTGTGTCCCTGAATATTTCTTAAGGAAATCCAAAAACAAAAAAGAAAACTTGCATTTATTGCTTTCAAACTCACATATTTATCTGTCAAATAAAAACTAGTTAAATCAAGCGATACTTAAAATGGCTTGCGTAACGCATTTAAGTAATATAATATTATAGGGTGTCTATTCGCAGAAGCTTGATATTTGTGTTTAGCCCTTTTCTTTTTGTACCAAAAAGCAAAAACTCGAACATCATCATTATAATACAACATCCAAAAAAAGCTATTTTAATTATTAAAAAAAAAGAACGTAATAAGGAGGTATATTTGACGGCCATTTTGGTCTTGCCTTATTTTATTAATGATAAAATTATTATTTTGACGTAATATACAAACGCTGAAAAAATGCACATTCAAACTCTTTTAGGCCTCTTTGGGAGTAAGTGTCTCTTGCATCTATCTCTTTATTAAACATTTAAACTCTTTGCTTCTGAGTCCAAATTCTCTGCATTAGATGATTAAGATTGAATTTGTAATTAAAGGACCGCACTTTGTAGTTACCGCAAAAAATTCATTCCATTTCTGAGTCCCAAAACCAAGCTTTCAATTAAAGCAAATCTTACTGTGCAAACAAAAGCGCACACACAAACATAAATATACACACGAGTCAGCGTTAATAATCACAATTTTTCTTTTTTAAAAAAATTGTATTAGTTGTTAGATTGATCAAACGATCATTAAATTTAACAATTAATATAATTTAAAATCTCTTGTATCTTTCATACGTAAAAGAAAATCCAATTCGCTATTAATAAGCCTTGAAAATGAAAGAGGTGAGTAATACTTTTAAAGTTGAATTTCTAAGAAGGGCACTTCATTTGATTTACGAGAAAAAAGGAGACCTTCACACCCAGTCACCCATCCATCCCTCTCTGTCTTAAATTCAGATTTTGAAACCAAAAATCAAAACTACAAAAAGCAGTCCACTTCATGAAAACTTGAGCTCAAAGCCTATTTGACTTTTCCATTGTTAAAAAAAGATCAAATGCGTGACGCGGTGTGGACCGTGTGTCATTATATAGATCCCATTAATCCATCCTACAAACTCAACTCATGTTTCAAATAAACAATTTGATTTTGGAGAGATCCATATAATTTTTAATAAATGGGTAAAATTTTGGATATTATAATATCCTTACGTAAATGTGGTGGAAACTGAAAACGACATGATTGATGGGATTTATTTTTATACTTAAAACTAGGTAGATTTTTTGTTTTGTTTTGAGTTTCCCAGTTATTTACGTATTTTATAAAAGAATAATTTTTGTATTTCAAAATTCAAATAAGATTAATTTTATGTTTAAAGTGAGATGATATTTATCAAATTTTGAATATTATAATATGTATATGTAAATGTCATGGTAGCTAAAAATGATTAGATTGATTGAACATATTTTTAAGCTCAAAATTAAGAAGGTTTTATTTATTTATTTTTTTTGAGAGTTTCTCTATTTTTTTTGTGTTTTTTATGGAAGGACAATTTTTGTATTTCAAAGTTCAAATAAGATTAATTTCATATTTAAGGTATGACAGTACTCATCAAAGTTTCGATATTATAATATGTTTATATAAATGTCGTGGCAATTAAAAATGATTGGATTGATTGGACATGTTTTTAAGTTCAACATTAATCTTTTTTTCTTGCGAGTTCTTCTTTTATTTATGTGTTTTATAGAAGGACAATTTGTGTATTTCAAAGTTCAAACATGATTAATTTCATATTTAAAATGTGTCGATACTCATCAGATTTTGAATATTATAATACGTTTATGTAAATGTCGTGGCAATTGAAAATGATTGGATTGACTAGATCTATTTTTAAGCTCATAATTAGGCAGATTTTATTTTATTTTTTCTCGAGTGTTCCCATATTTCTTTGCATGTTTTATGGAAGGATAATTTTTGTACTTCAAAGTTCATAGAGATTAATTTCACATTTAAGGTTTGACGAAACTCATCAACTTAGAAAAATTATACTATGTTTTATATAAATGTGGTGGCAACTAGAAATTACCAGATTGGTTGGTCCTATTTTTAAGCTCAAAATTAGGTAAATTTTATTTTTTTGTGAAAATTTCTCTATTTTTTTGCGTGTTTGATGGAAGAACAATTTTTATACTTCAAAGTTCATAGAGATTAATTTCACATTTAAAGTTTGACAAAACTCATCAACTTAGGGAAATTATACTATATTTTATATAAATACGGTGGCAACTCGAAATGATCAAATTGATTGGTCCTATTTTTAAGCTCAAAATTAGGTAAATTTTATATTTTTGTGGGAGTTTTTCTATTTTTTTGCGTGTTTTATGGAAGGACAAATTTTTGATATTTGGATTCTCTCTAGCACTCCTGATGAATCTAATGATCCAACGAGTAAAAAAAAACTTGTTATTTTTTTTAATTCTTTTCCTACAATTTTTATTTCTTTGTTGGAGAGAATCTCCTGTAGTGAAACCCGACCCCAATTTTTGTACTTCAAAGTTTAAATAAGATTAATTTTACATTTAAGGTTTGACAAAACTCATCGATTTTTGGATATTATAACATGTTTATATAAATGTCGTGACAACTGAAAATGACTAGATTCATTGGTCTTATTTTTAAGCTCAAAATTGGGAATATTTTATTTTTTCTTGGAAGTGTCCCTATTTCTTTTCGTGTTTTATGGAAGGGCAATTTTTGTACCTTAAAGTTCAAACAAAATTAATTTCACATTTAAGGTGTGGAAGTACTCATCATTTTTAAAATTTTTTTTTAAAACTTGACCCTTTGTTTCTAACTTTCAAAAAGAATTAAGTAAATTGTTAATTTAGTCCTTAAAATATTACAATTATCTTAATTTGATACTTAAAAAATTATTTGTCTCAATTTAATTCCTTAAGAATTACATTTATCATAATTTGATACTTTTTGTTATTAAATCTCAAAATCTATCATTGTCAAATCTTTAATTTTTCGTTGTCAAAAAATTAATTTAATAAACAAATGAATGAAATTGAAACAAATGTAATATTTCAAATACTAAATTAAAAAATTTTATCTTTCTATAACTAAATTGAGAAAATTATAATTTTTTAAGTACCAAATCAATAATTTATTCAAAAAAATAGTAAAAGAAAATGAAAGAGTCGTGAAGAAAATACTAGAGGAAAAAGAAGGAAAAAAAAAAAAACAAAGGAATTGGACAAAGCTTAGCATCGTGTGATTGTGAAGTTATATATCAATCAAAGAGGTGGAGTTCAATTCGAATCCAAATTGATAATAAAGAGGGGTCACTATTAATATTATCAACTAGCAATTCTTTGAATCTATAATCGAAGAGGTCTACACTCAGAAAAATAGACAGCATTTTAGTATATCACATTTTGTTCCCTCTTATTATACAATTGTGACTTCTAAACACTGCTTACATTTATATGCCAAATGGTTCTAATTATAAAGCAACGACAATTGCATATTGTCGTCAGTGACTATCCTCCAATCTTGTCTCTGTCGTCGTCTTCTCTCCTATTTACGAAATTTCGTCTATTTATATTCTAAGTATAGACTCTGACTTTTCAGAAAAAGAAATGGAGAATAAAAAGAAAAAAAAAGAAGATAAAGCCAATTTAAAGTTCTTGGGACTTCTAATATTTAATTTAAGGTTAAATTATGATTTTGGTTCTTATAATTTCTTAAAAATTTAAATTGGTCCCTAGACTATATTTCCATGTAAAATCTAAAATGGTTCATATAGTTTCTCCATCCATGTAAGTTAGTACATGCCAACAGTATGTGTAACTTTACTGTTAAAATGGTTCTATATGACAAATGATGTGTACAGTTGTAAACATGTCAACATACCTAATCATGATTTTTGTACAACTCAACCACTATGTTAACAAAATCTTCATTTTGCCCTTATATAATTCCTTATATAAACACTAGGTCAAGAAAATTTATTGAGAATTAAGGACAAAATAAGAATTTTGTTAATATGACAGTTGAGTTGGACAAAAATAAATAATTGGTCATTTTGACATGTTCACAAATATATACATAAGCTGTCATGTTGAACTATTTTAACAGCAAAGTTAATCATATTAATGACATAAATTAACTTACATGGATGGAGAAATTATAGAGACCACTTTACATAAAAATAAAAAATATGAACCAATTTATAATTTTGATAAAATTATAAGACTAAAATTATAATTTAACCTTAATTTAATTATATCACATTATTGCGCTAATTCTAGGCCTTTAATTGATTTGTGGGTATACAAAAAGTAGTTGAGAGGACAAACAAGATTGAGTTGTCATGAATGAATGGAGCATGCTAGATTTAGATTCCTATCGTTTCGAGGACGATCATGTGATTCACTTTTCCAAATTGAGATTGATTTATTTGGACTTGTTCATCTTAATTTTTCTTTCTCAAAAAAGGTTTTATTAATTTGGGAAAGATCATTAAGCCTGCCAGATTCTTCGTCTCGATCGGTTGGTGAATTGATCAAATGAGATGACACAGTTAAGCTTATCCAGAAAGATGCATAGAAAATGACAAAGGTGAGCATTAATTAATTAATTAATTAACGAAATTAAATTATATATATAGATAGATAGATAGATAGATAGATAGATAGATAGCAATTACTTAGCAGATTTCAACGTTGCCGACTAATTGAGGCAAATAAAGCATTCAACATTTAATTATACTTTTTGATAGATACAATATTTGAAAGTCACATAAATATTATAACTAAGATTGGATTCGGCATGTGTGTTGTACATAACGACGTGTGCACTTTCGTCAGAGATCCATAGAATTATTTGCAAAGTTGGTAAAAGTAAGAAAAATAATAGTGTCTTATAAATTTGAAAGTATACGCTATGTATAGTGACCCATCATAATTCAGGAGTAATCAAACCCCACCACTGAAAAGGGAATAATAATAATAATAATAATAATAATAATAATAATAATAATAATAATGAGAGAAAATTTTGATATTGCTTTGTCTTCGTTCAAGTGAAATTATGTGAAGTAAGAATATGGATTCAAATCATAGAGTACATGCAAATTGAGATACATGTATTTAAATTTTAAAGTGTGTAGGGCCATGCATTTTTTTTTTTATGACTGCAAATTAACTTTACCATGAATTGCGAGTAGAGGACGGAAACGTGTTGGGATTATATGATTACATATGTCACTCATAATTTAATTTGGTCCTATTTTTCATCATCAGAATTCAGCACACGACTTTATATGCCAAAGCCAAACTTGTTTTGACACCTAAGTCCGCGTTTTGTGTCTTTTGCATATATATATATATATATATATATATATATATATATATATATATATATATATATATATATATATATATATATATATATAAAATATAATTACTCTATTTGGGTTGCTTCTTTAATTTATTTCAACAATCTAATCTAATGACTCTAAAATCTAAAATCACAACTAAGCTTGGCTTGGGTTTGAGTTATAAAGTTTTGACATCCTATTTCAATATAATTGTAGAAGCATGCATGCATGCATGCATCTTGGATGGTATATGTAGGTGTGAACTGAAATTGGATAAATTTAATTTTGGATCTAACTTAATTTTCAAATTGATTTTTGTTAAAATTAGAGAAAAATAAGTAAAAAGAGAGAATTCCCAAGAAGGGAATAGGAGAGAATTAGGAAAACAAAGTAACACTCTCTTGTTATTGAATTGATGAATATAATACAATTAAGTCTATTTATAGACAACATAAAGAAAATAAACTGTAACTAACTACAATTTCAACACTTTCCTTTTAAGTTGGAGCTATGGTGAAATGAATCAAGTCTAATTTAAATGACAAAACACTGAAAACAAAAAAAAACTTTCATACAAACAAGGATCACAAAAACTATATAAATTCACGCTCTAAAACTCAACATGAAAAATATTTGCGTCAAAGTAACGACTGCGAACAAGACAAGTAACACAACTAATTGTGCCACAAATAAGCCCATTAATTGGACCAAAAGAAGGCTGATAACAACCCACACACAACAATTGTAGACTAATTACAGCAACAAAACTTCGTACAATAAGGAAGCACAGCAAAAAAACCTCTTTAGAGATGCACCTCCTATATTCAGATTAAGCCTGAACCAAATGCTGAAAAAGAGTTGAAGGCTAACCAAGCCAAAAAAAAAAAGAAAGGGGGCAAGCCCAATTGTATCAAGAAAAAGGCTGAGGGTGACAGCAACAAAGACAAAATTCTCAACAAGGCTAAACAAAATCATTGTGAACCCTTCGATCATAACATGTAATGAAACACCTAGATAGGCCAAGCAAAGCGAAAAACAATAGAGCTCCACATATGTAGTAAATGAAAGGAGCAAACAGGTGTGATGATGTGTTGCAGTTAATTCACACGAACATGTATGGACCTGTTACACCCACTGCTATGGATGGATATAGTTATTTTATTACCTTCATAGATGATTTCTCGAGATTTGGTTGGATAGATCTCCTCCAGGAAAAATCCGGTTCCTTGGATACCTTCGATCCTTCAAGGCTGCTATTGAATTAAAGACATGAAAGAAGATTAAATGTGTGAGGTCTGACAGAAGAGGTGAGTATTATGGCCGATACAATGAGACTGGGAGAAATCCAGGTCCGTTCGCCAAATTTCTCGATGAATGTAGAATTGAATCTCAATACACTATGCCTGGTACTCCTAAGCATAATGGAGTTACAGAGAGACATAATCGCACACTCATGGATATGGCAAGATGCATGATGAGTCATTCATCGTTACCAGTTTTTCTTTGGAGAGATGCCTTAAAGACCGCCGTGTAATTCTTAATCAAGTACTAGCAAATTTGTACCGAAAACTCCCTATGAACTGATGAGTGGAAGAAAACCGAGTTTGAAACACTTTTATGTGTAGGGTTATAAAGCAGAGGTTAGACCATATAATCTTCAACTAAAGAAACTTGATCTTAAAACTATTAGTGGTTTCTTCATCGGCTACTGCATGGGCTCTAGAGGTTACAGATTCTATTGTCCTTCTCATTCTATGCGAGTCATCGAGTCTGATAGAGCGATATTCTTTGAGGATGATTTGGATAGTGGGAGTCATACACCACGATCAATCACTCTCAAAGAAGATCAGACCACAGTTTCTACATTGCCTGTTTTACTTCTTATGAATATTGTGGTTCCAGTCGCTCATAATGATGATCAGACACTTCAAGGAGGAGATGATATAATGGCACCACTAGTTAATGAACAGGAAACTGATGATACTGCTGAAACAGGTATAATAGCACCACCAAATGACATTGTTGAAGCACCTTTATTGAGACAATCTCAGAGAGTACGCAAACCTTCTATACCAGTTGATTATGTAGTGTATCTTCAGGAGCATGAGTTTGATTTCTATGATGATGATGATCCTATCACTTTCCAAGAGGCTATCTCTAGCTCTCATGCTTCTGATTAGCTAAATGCCATGCATGATGAATTAGCTTCCATGTCTTATAATGGTGTTTAGGATCTTGTAGAATTACCAGTTGATTGCAAACCAGTTGGGTGCAAATGGGTCTTTAAGACCAAGCGTAGTCCAGATGGTAAAGTTGAGAGGTATAAAGCTAGACTAGTAGTAAAAGGCTATAGTCAAAAGGAAGGCATCGATTATAAGGAGACCTTCTCACCAGTTTCTACGAAAGATGCATTTTGGGTTATTATGACTTTGGTAGCTCACTTTGATTTAGAATTTCACCAAATAGACGTGAAGACAGCCTTTCTGAATGGAGATCTAGCTGAGGATGTCTACATGGTTTAGGCTGACGGTTTCATTGAAACAGGTAAGGAGCATTTGGTTTGCAAACTTAAAAAGTCTATTTATAGACTAAAGCAGACATTCAGGCAATGATATTTGAAATTTGATCATGTTGTCACTTCTTTTGGCTTCAAAGAAAATGCTTCAGATCAGTGCATTTACTTGAAGACTAGTGGGAGCAATTTTATAATTCTTGTCTTATATGTCGACGATACTCTTCTTACTAGTAGTTGTGTTAACCTTTTGACTGAGACAAAATTGATGTTAAATAACCACTTTGATATGAAGGACCTTGGTGATGCTTCAGTTGTTCTAGGCATCCAAATTTACCGTGATAGGTCACGTGGCATTCTTGGATTGTCTCAGAGAGGATATATTGAAAAGATCCTCAAGCAGTTTAAAATGCATTCTTGCTCCCCATGTGTTGCATCTGTTCAAAAAAGGTGACAAACTATCTAAATCTCTATGTCCTCAAACTGATTCAGAAATAGCTGAAATGAGAAAGGTCCCATATGCTTCCGTTGTTGACAGTTTAATGTATGATCAAGTTTGTACTCGTTCTAATATCACTTTTGCTGTTAATGCTTTAGGGAGATACTTAAGCAACTTATGTTTGAGTCATTGGAAAGCCGTGAAGAAGGTCATGAGATATTTGTAGGGAATCAATGATTATATGTTGACATATAAGAAGTCTGATTAACTTCAGGTCATTGGTTATTCTGATTCTGATTTTGCAGGTTGCCCTAATGACCGAAAGTCTACTTCTGATTTTATTTTTATGATGGCAGAAGGAGCTATCTTTTGGAAGAGTGTTAAACAGACTCTTACAACTACTTCTACCATGGAGGCAGAGTATGTCGCTTGCTATGAGACTACTTCTCAAGCCATGTGGCTGAAAAACTTAATTTCTGATTTTCACATTGTTGAAAGCATTTCCAAGCCACTTGTGATATATTACAACAACACTGCTGTTGTTCATTTCTCTCAAAATAACAGAAACTCTTCTCGATCAAAGTACTTTGATATCAAATATCTGTTCGTTAGAGAGAAATTCTAGAGTTTCAGACTCGTATTGAGCATCTTGCTACAGAGAACATGTTAGTAGATCCACTAACTAAAGGCTTAACTGTTAGAGCTTTTCAGAATCATGTAGCTCATATAGGTTTAGCTAAGTCTTTTGATATTTTGGGTTAGTAGGAGTCTGAAATTTTACATTTACTTGATTGTTATTCTTATAAGATATATTTGAGATGACGTCACTTTTGTTATCATATCTCTTGTAGCATTTTCAAATGCTTGGATTATTCTTGGATTGCATATTTCTCTTAATTAATTATGCTTATCCATATTCATTATTCTTTATATGAAATATGAGCTTTTACCATGTATTATCTACTTCCCTATCGGATGCTATTTCTGTATCGTTAAAACTTATCTTTCTTGACATGTGCTATAACTATAGTTGGTATTTTAGTTTTAATGATTGTTGCATTTTAATAATTAATTATTGCTATCCAAGTGGTAGAATTGTTGAATTTTAATATATATATATATATATATACACATATCCTATTTGGATTAGCATTAATCAATTATTAAAATATTAAAGTATCATTAATATATCCACTATATTATTTTATAATATAGCCTTAATACATTTAATGAATATTATAATTGGACTTTTCTGTTGTGAGTGACCCGTGATGGGTTGGGCTATTCATATTGTAGTCCGTTGAGAAGTCCCTGCTCTTATTTGATAATAAATAAACTGACTTCCTATGAATCAGTTTAACCCTAGACAAAAAACCTATCAGATAGAGAGTAGTACCACTTTCACAAAATTTAAAATTTCTCTATTCTGTTGTTTGAGATGGATATTGCGATGATGCAAGGTATATATTCCCAATTCATCTCTCTATTATATTATACTGTTTAATATGCTATAATCTGTATCTACACCGATCTAGGCTTGTAAATTAGATATCTTAAATCCTTCAGTAAAAGCTATGTGCACTATCAAAATCCCAAACAAGGTGAAGCCAGTACTACTGGTAACCATCTATTATATAAATCAAATAAGCCAACGAAGCAATAATAAGTTGATTATCCTCCACAGATGCAGAGGATTGATTTTGCCTCACAGAATTAACCATATCAGGGAGCTGCTGTGATAAATTATTATCAATTGATTCAGAACTACCATAAACTAACTACAATTTCAACAATTTTAGTTGAAAACAAGTTAAAGTTGTTTTGGCAAATGAAGGTTTGAAATAGGAAGTGTACTTTAAGAAGTGAGATAAATACTAAACTATATAAATAACTATTTTTATGTCCAAAATCATATTTAAAAAAATCTAAATACCAAACTAAACACACTTTTGTATATGCAGGAAGAAGATGAAAATAATAAATAAGTGATTATGTATAAAAGTGATACATATATATATATATATATATATATATATATATATATATATATATATATAATTTGTGGAAGAGGGTTTAGGGTTTACATGATGGGTGCTCCAATATGGAATGCATGGAACACAAGACAAGACAGACATTAATTGATGAGATTAAGATTCTGTAATATCCCAAGAATTTATATGAATATTTAAAGTCTAATTTGAAGTTTAGTGAAAAATTTAATTACATGGAAAATGTGCTTTTTGAATTAGTGAAGAAAATATGGGAATAGAAATTTTAATTTTTAATTTAGGAAATTTTTACAAATTCTCAAGGACTAAAGTGAAAAGAAAAGAAAATATGGATTACTTTTGAGAAATGACCAAATAGGAACCTGAGAGGAAGAATAAAGCTTATGAGAATGAATTATGAGTCCGGTACCGAAAAGATGATGGATTCGAGGTTAAAGTGGTATTTGAGACATCGAGAGGGATTAAAGTGAACAAATCTTATAAGCTAAGGTGGCTATGAGCGATTTTATCGAAAAAAAATTGGGGCCCACGTGTATACATGTCTCTCTTATTCTTTTCTTTCTCTCATTTTCCCGTAGCTTCCTCACTTTTTCTCTCTCGGTTATGCGTCGAATTTCTTCATCAACCATTTATGCAATTTTTGCATGGCGAAGGAAGCTATGAAAGTTATGATGATTGGTAAGTTGATGTTCTTCTTCTTCTTCCTCTTATTACAAGACCAAATCTGTAATACCCATGAAAAATAAAATATAAATGCGTATTTACAAACTACTATTACTATTTCAGTATACGGTATTATTCACCCATATAATACTATTTACGTATATAGTACTGTTCATTTATATAATCAAAATGTCAAGTACTAGATGTGGTTTGATCATAAGAGAAAATTAGAAAGAAATTTGTAGGAGAAAACAACATTTTTTATGAGAGAATTCCTTGAGGGACTAAATTAAAAGGAAACTAAATTAGCAAATTGATTATACTAGTAGATGAGACTAGTAAGTGAAACTAGTAGATAAGACTAGTAAATGAAATTGGTAGATGAGACTAATAAGTGAAACTAGTAGATGAGACTAGTAAGTGAAATTGGTAGATGAGACTAATAAGTGAAACTAGTAGATGAGACTAGTAAGTGAAATTGGTAGGTGAGACGGGTAGATGGAATAGTACCCTTAAATTGTCCTATAAATAGACCCTTCCATTTCACTTTCAAAATCACACCTTCAACTTCTCTTCTTCTCTCCTTAAGATTTCTTGGTCCGACGCTAGACCTCTGAGATTTTGGGCTTTTCCTTTTGCTTAGGTAAGGATAATATGCCATTTCTATGTCTTTCAAATTCTAGAAGTTACTTTCTTAAGTATGCTCTGTGGTTGCGGCTTTGGCCGATCTTCCACATCAGAAAAACTGTCCTTAGCTGATTATGTGTTATTTTGATTCTCCGATTACCGAAATAGAATGTAAACTGTGAAGAATACATGTCTAGGAAAGTTCTGGCTAAGGAAAGACCTGGTTTTTAAGTGTGTCCAGTGTGACCCTCCACTCTTTCCTGAGAACTTACCTGGTGTACTCTTTTACAGATTATATTCTCTATTTCTGTATGAATAGTACCCATACGTATAAATAGTAACCGTATGAATAGTAACCGTACGTATGAACAGTATCTATACGAAAACAATCTTAACATATTTTCTATAATCTTTCATGAAAATCTCTGTAGCGGAACACTGAAATCACCTGCGTACTCTTGTCCGTAACAATTTAGAGAAGTGATACTCGTACGAAATCTAGGTGAATGAAACGACCCCGTTTTAATAGAGTTTTAGCATTACTGGTGATAAAAAGTATGTCGTAGGACACTCCCAAGATTCATAGGGGGAAATTGGATTCAGAATGACGAATATAATGAGATAATTAATCCAGAACTATGGATAAGACGAAGCAAGTATCTCATGATGATATGAAATTTGAATCATATAGTTATATACTATACCTGTTATATGGATGAGTATTATATTGTACTTCTGATTATGATATGAACTGTTGTACTATTGATTGTGATTGAGCGGTACAGTACCCCCTCTCACGGCAAGGCGGAAAACCCGGGTTAAAGGGTGTCTTGACCAATGAGTGTGGAGACAACAATTCCCTCAGTAGGGATATAGCTCGGATTGGTGATAAATCCGTGAGGCGCCCTAGCTAAGAGGATGAGGTTGTGCGTCATGGCGGAAAAATACAAAATTGGTGAGCTGGCCTGTGTGCGCTCTCCGGGATATATTGCCATTGACGAGTACTAGTAACGTTTGTTGAATTGGATGAATTTTTGTCTTCTTGTATGAAATTTCTAACTATGTTTATTGGTTGAGCTTGAGCTTTCGAATATGCTTGCATGACTGGTGATGTATTTGAATTTTATTAACGCAAGGCCGATTTGCTCACTAAGTTTAAAAGCTCACACTATCTGTACTGTAATACCCAAGAAAAATAAAATATAAATATTTGTTTACAAACTACTGTTACTATTTCGGTATACGATACTGTTTACCCGTATAATACTATTTATGTATACAATACTGTTCATTTATACAATCGAAATGTCAAGTACTAGATGTGGTTTGGTCATAAGAGAAAACTAGAAAGAAGTTCGTAGGAGAAAATGACGTTTTATAGGTGAAAATACCCTCAGGGACTAAAATGAAAGGACTGATTTGAAAAGAAACTTAAAAGTTTAAGAGAAATGATAGTTTTCTCTTTAAGTTTTCAATAGTAATAAAACAAAACCGTTGCCGCCATTTGCACAGTAACTGCATTATTAGAAATGTCATTTTCATGAATAGTAAATTGAATATTTTATTAGCGCATAGTATTAAATAGTACCCTTGACTTTTCCTATAAATAGGCGCTTGCATTTCACTTCTAAACTCACACCTTCAACTTCTCTTCTTCTCTCCTTAAGTTTCTCTTACTTCAATGCTAGGCCTCTGAGATTTTGGGCCTTTCTTTTTTGCTTAGGTAAGGATACTATGCCTTTCTATGTCTTTCAAATTTTAGAAGTTAATTTCTTAAGTATGCTCTGTGGTTGCGGTTTTGGCCGATCTTCCACATCAGAAAAACTGTCCTTAGCTGTTTATATGTTATTTTGATTCTCTGATTACCGAAATAGAATGTAAACTGTGAAGAATACATGTCTAGAAAAGTTCTGGCTAAGGAAAGACCTGGTTTTTAAGTGTGTCCAGTGTAACCCTCCACTCTTTCTTGGGAACTTACCTGGTGTACTCTTTTACAGATTGTATTCTCTATTTCTGATATAAATAGTGACCGTACATATGAATAGTACCGTATATATGAACAGTACCATACGTATGAACAGTATCTGTACGAAAACAATCCTAACATATTTTCTCTAATCTTTCATGAAAATCTCCGTAGCAGAACACCGAAATTCACCTGAGCACTCTTGTCTGTAATGACTTAGAGAAGCGATGCTCGTACGGAATCCAGGTGAGTGAAACGACCCCGTTTTAATAGAGTTTTAGCATTACTGGTGATAAAAAGTATGTCGTAGGACACTCCCAAGATTCATAGGGGGAAATTGGATTCAGAATGACGAATCTAAATGAGATAATTAATCCATAAGTATGGATAAAATGAAATAAGTATCTTATGATGATGTGAAGTTTGAATGTTTTCAAAAATAGATTAATTGTTATCTTGATATGTGGTTTATAAATCCATAATATAGTTATATACTATACCTGTTATATGGATGAATATTATATTGAGATTCTGATTATTATATGAAATGCTATTGATTGTGATTGAGCGGGACAGTACCCCCTCTCACGGCAAGGCGGAAAACCCGGTTGACAGGGTGTCTTGACCAATGAGTGTGGAGACAACGATTCCCTCAGTAGGGATATAGCCCAGATTGGTGATAAATCCGTGAGGCGCCCTAGCTAAGAGGATGAGGTTGTGCGTCATGGCGGAAATATACATAATTGGTGAGCCGGCCTGTGTGCGCTCTCCGGGATATATTGCCATTGACGAGTACTAGTAACGTTTGTTGAATTGGATGAATTTTTATCTTGTATGTAAGAGGATGATGTTGTGCGTCATGGCGGAAATATACATAATTGGTGAGCCGGCCTGTGTGCGCTCTCCGGGATATATTGCCATTGACGAGTACTAGTAACGTTTGTTGAATTGGATAAATTTTTATCTTCTGTCTATTGGTTGAGTATGAGCCTTTGGATATGCTTGCATGACTGATAATGTATTTGAATTTTATTAACGCGAGGCCGATTCGCTCATTGAGTTTAAAAGCTCACACTGTTTGTACAACCTTTTTGTTCAGATCAGGTTGCCAGCGAAGAATATCTGCTAGAGGAGTAGATCACTTTGGACCTTCCCGTTGTCGGGTAGACCCCTTTTTTGTTATAGATTATGTTGCTCTGTAATCGTCTAGGACATCTAGGTCAGGGGTTTGGTATTTGGCTTGTATTTCAGTACAATAATGTATTTTATGTTGAGGATCTATTATTATATGCAAATAATCTCTATGAATTTCAAATAAGAAAATTTGATATATTTTCTTCAGGAATGGTTATTTTGATAATATAGAGATAATGACTATACTCATGGGTAGAATTTATCGAAAGGCTTACAGTGATGGGATATTCATCATTGTGCCGGTCATGTGCCCAGAAAACAAGTCGTGACATGTACAAACTTTTTGTTTAGATCAGGTTGCCGCCGAAGAACATCCGCTAGAGGAGTAGATCACGTTGGACCTTCCCGCTGTCGGGTAGGCCCTTCTTTTGTTATACAGTATGTTGCTCTGTAACCGTCTAGGACATCTAGGTCAGGGGATTGGTATTTGGCTTGTATTTCAGTATGATAATGTATTTTGTACTGAGAATCTATTATTTTTAATTAAGAAAATTTGATGTATTTTCTTGGTATTTATTAAAGAATGATATTTCAAGAATATAGAGATAATGACTAATAATTTTACTTGTGGGAAGAATTTATCGAAAGGCTTACAGTGATGGGATATTCATCATTGTGCCGGTCATGTGCCTAGAAAATGGGTCGTGACAAAATCCTTGGTTATCATTTTGCAAAATTTTTGTAGAATATTTTAATGGATGAATTTAAGTGTGGATGTTAATCTAAAACATTCCTAGGTGGTTTATGATGTTATTAGAACAAGAAATTTGGAGAAAACTAGGAGAAATTCGTAGAATTTGGGTATTTGAAAAAAGTTAGTGTTCTTGATGAAAATTTGAGATTTGAGCTTGGATTGTTGGTAGAAATTGGGGGTTTTGGTGTTAAAACACTCCTTAGACATTAAGGATGAAAACCCATATAAGAAATCAAAAGAAATGTTGTTTTAGATATGATTTTAGGATTTTTGGATGAAGAACACGAAGAACATCCGAAAATTTTCCCCAAAAATTACTGTTCATCGGGAAAATTTTGGGAAAAATTTTTTCAGATTTTCTCGGCTACTGTAGCGTTGACTCGGTCAACGTTACTGTAGTATTGACTCAGTCAACATTACTGTAGCTGCGTTGACCATTGACCGTTACTGTAGCATCAGTTTTTTTTATAATATCATTGAAAAGCTCTTTGAGTCTAGTTTCCAATGGTATAAGTTTCATCTGGATATTCATTACCAGTTAGGAGTTATGATTTGAGAAGTAAGTGAAGTTCGGGAATAGTGGTAGGAAATTTCTCTATTTTGTAACCCTAATGGTTTTTACCTGGTTACAATAGGGATGGTTGAGGCTCAAGGTGGGAGCACCGAGAGCGTGGAATCCAAGTGAGTAGGCAACCTTGCAAAATTAATTTATTAAATTAGTCAAAGCACAATATAAATTCTATTTGCATTATTTGTGAAATTGAGAAGATTACCAGTGTATGTTCAAGTTGAGAAAAATTACAATATCATTGGGAATTATTTTATTACCTTTGTGAATTGATTTCTCTAGTTGACTAAATAACTAGATGTGGTAGTTCCTTGAATAAACTGGAACACTTTGTAAGTGAATGACCTTACTAGACTAATTTGATATTATTAGACAAAGTACAATATAAGTCTCATTTATAATATTATTGAAATGTTAAACAATCAATCTTTCAATTGACAATATATGATGATTGCTATGATTGATGATAGAAATTCAAAGGAATAAAAGTATGTGTAAATTAATTTATTTCATAGTAATTGTATTGTGATAAATTCTCACTATTTTATCGATGAGCAAAAGATCTACGGGATCTAATACACGAGTTTGAAAGGGTTAGAGTCTCATACTATTCGATGTATAACTATGAAAAACTATGCACGAGTTTGAAAGGATTAGAGTCTCATACTACTTGGTGTATAATTGTGAAAATCTATGCACAAGTTTGAAAGGGTTAGAGTCTCATACTACTCGGTGTATAACTGTGAAAATTTATGCACGAGTTTGAAAGGGTTAGAGTCTCATACTACTCGGTGTATAACTGTGAAAACCTATGCACAAAGAGTTTGAGGGTTAAATTCCCAAGTCACTCGGTGCAAGTATTTATGGCACATAATGCAAAGTGATTGAGGGATTGATCACCCAAGAAATCATACGCAAATTCAGACAAATGTAATACTATAATTATTTAAAATAAATGATAGATTGATTGTATTTGTAAATGTGGTATTTGTGCTTGTGATATTTTCATGTACAGTTGTTTACTCACTGAGTTTTGATTAACTCACACTCTGTATGATTATCTTTTCAGATAGAATGGTTGAGGAGGAGAATTTATAGCCTTTAAGGATATACTACACTTTTGTCTGGTAAACAAATAAATATAGATTTGGTAAAGTTTAAGAAATGCTCTGTAATCTAGTAGGTCACCTAGGCTTGGGAGGTTGTATAGTACTGTATAGTGTAAGAATGTTGAACATTTTCTGAATATGTATACAAAATATCTTTCTTGAAACATTTATGATTCACATAGTTATGGATATTAAAAATATTTATAGAGATTAAGGGGTACCACAGAGGTACACCTTAGGTATTTTATGTTTATCTCACATGTAAATTTTGGGATGTGACAGATTCATGGTTTTTGCTACATAAATTGAGGTGTGTGTCCTTTTCATTACACATCCTGGCCTTTCCTTCTTCGTGATCTATCAACCAACAATACTACTCATCATGCTTCATGCATCTACATACTCATCATGCATATTCACACACATCTATATATTATTTATCTCATTTTCTTCCTCTTCTTTGTTAAACGATACATTAATACATGCACAATTTAGATATGTTTGACATGTCAGCCCTGCATCTAAACATCAATTCTAAAATTATTTGTAATTACTATATGATCTGTGGTTTTTGAATACGCCATTTGTTACAGATATTTGCAAAAGAGGTTGAGAGGTTTTTTTTTTGGGGGGGGATGAATAATTAAATATGATTGATAGGAATTGGGCATCGAAATTATAAGGAGTTTGAATCTTTCAAATATTTTACATGATACACTTATATACAAATTAATAAACCAACATTGGTTGGTTTCAGGCAATTCATATTTTTGTCTTAAATAAAGTCTCATTGAGAATAATGGCTAAAACCCAAGAGGGGGTGAATTGGGTTAATAAAAACTAATTGGAAGTTCTAGTAGAATCAAATGCTTATTTGAAAAATATTGACAATGCAAAGCAGAGGAATATCAAGATGAATGGGGATGAGAGCAATAAATCAAATATAAAGCTTTAAGCAATTAAAGAGATAAAGTAAAGAGAATAATACAAATATTTATACTGGTTCAGCTTAACCCAAGTCTACATCCAGTCCTCAAGAGCACTTCTTGAGTATTATACTATGAACCACAAGTTTGAACAAAAGGGCACTTGTGAGCCACTACAACAGAGATCTTTTTCTTTCCAAGGGTGTCTCTTCTCCTTACAAATTGTTTTCTCTCAAGACAAACTCAAGGAACACTTTCCTTGGTCAATACAAGTAAATGAATGGGTAGAAAATAAGTGACTCTCTAAAACATAGTAAGTGTGCAAGTGAAAAAGCAATATAGAATCAATAGATTGACAAGGGATTTTGCAATTCAAGAATCAGAGATAAAAATTCATGTGTTTTATATTCCTTTGACTACCCCTGAGGTCAAAATATAAGCCCTAAAAGTTTGTGGCTTGTTGGAGGAGGATCTTTGATGATATCAGCTGAAATCTTCATAAAATAGCCGTTGAAACTGATGTCATCATGCCGACGGTCGACTGATTCAGCATTATCAGTCGATTGATGCTCATTAATGTCCCGATAGTTGACTGATGAGTGTGCAGCAGTCGACCGATGCGTTCCTGTCTCAAATGTTTAAAAAGGCCAGACTTGACCAGTTGACTGATGGGTACTGGAGGTTAATACGAAATGGGACAATGATAAATTAGTTGATTGATTTTATGGAGTCAGTCGACTGATGAGTCTCTATCTTAAAATTTAAAAATCTTCAGAGTCTATCAGTCGATTGATTCAAAGAGATCAGTCGACTGATCGAAACTGCAACCTTTGAAATTTTAGACAGTGGCTGATCAGTCGACTGATGATGAACGATCAGTCGACTGTTGTTATCGATGCTATGTTGAAATATTTGACAGTGAGGCATTAGTCGACTGTTATATGTATATCAGTCGACTGATGTCTTTTGATTTGGTTTTTCCATGAAATTTTTGCTTTTGGCATCAATAACAACTTTTCATCTTCAAAGAAATTTTCAAAATAAGTTTGCCATAAAAGAACTTCCTTGAGCATTATGGAACAATTTACAATTTAAATTTTTTTGTTGATCATCAAAAGTTTTAAGAGAATATTTAAAAGCAATGGGGTCAACAATCTCCCTCTTTTTGATGATGACAAACAGATTTAAATTAGTTGGAAGGACTCCCCCTGAATTGCATATTCTTTGTCAAGTGAGTACAGCAAGATCGCAGCAAGATATCATAACAGAGTATTGATCGCAATGGAAATATATATCAGAGTTAAGCAGCAACTAAAACATATATTAGTTAAGCAGTAACTAAAATATATATCATGAGTCTAATTTTAGTTCAAAGAGTCTAAATCAACAAATGTAAATAAACAACAAATCTTCTCCCCATTTGTCATCAACAAAAAGAAAGGGGGTCTTCATCCTCATCCCAAGGCCACTCAATCCCTATGTTGAAGAGCGCGAACAACTTCGGTGAGATCATGAATCGCCTTAGACTGAGACGCTGAAGTGCTTTCTAAATGAGAAAGCCTGGCATCAAAAGTTTCTATACCATCTCTCATTTCAGCAAGCATACCCATCATAGTGTTAGATTTGTCAAGTAATTCATTGAGTAACTGGGTTTGCTCCCCAATTTGAAACCCGTGATCAGATGGGTCTGAGGCCAAGTCTTCTTCTTCTCCCATATCTTCATCTGCCTCCTCAACTTCCTCAGCTTCTTGGTGCCTTCTACCTCTTGCTCGCTGGACGGTTTTGTTTAGTTCTCCCCTCAGCCATTCTTCCTTAAGATAAATAAATCCCATTCTCCTAAGGGAATTTTTATCAATGACTGAAGACTTATTTTCTCGTCCAAAATGGGCATTAATGTTGGCGTCCTCAAGAATCTGCGAAATAAGGCCAGCATAAGGGAAATGGGATTTCCTCCTAGTACAGGATTCCATCTTTTCATAATAAAGTGAGGAAGATTGATGGCTCTCCCTTGCATGATACATGCCATGACAAAGTATTCAGATTCACAAGGATTGGCAGAGCTCCCAGATTTATTGAAGATGATATGACTAATTATGTAGAGAAGGAGTCGGTCATTCGCATTCATCTCACTAACCCGTATGTCCTGACCGTCCTAATCTTCTATCCTCAAAACAATGTTGAAAGTATCATGTTTATTGTAGAAGATGGGAGAAAGGGAAGATGAGAGTTCATTGAAATGTAGGTCATCTGGGTTAGAGGTAGGGATACCTAAAATCCTAGCCAATGATCCCTCAGTGATTACCACAGGTATGTCTTTAACAAAGGAAGTGATTTTTCCAAGTCTAGCACTATATTCAAGATTGGTATAGAATGACTAACAAAACTTCTCAAACCATAATTTTGAAGTAGACCAATGAATTCAAAGTTCTGAATGCAGAAATAGTTCTAATCAAGATGTCTACTGGGAATTACCTTGCATTTTTCGAAGCTTTCCTAAAATTTTTCCAGTTGGTTAGGGTTCATAAGATTCCCCATTGGTAGTCTGGACACATCCTTAGTGCGGGGGCGTTTGGAAGAAGAGGCCATCTGGAAATGTAGAGTGAAGTGGAGGACACGAATCAGTGAATGTTTCTCTAGAGAGGCCCAACCCTTGAGATCTTTGAACTTAGAAAAGAGAGGAGATGAAGGAAGAAGATGATTTCAAAGAGAGACGTCTTCGGTGAGAGGAGCGTTGAGAGTGGTACTGAGAGCAAATGAGAAACTAATGCCCATCAGTCAACCGAGTTTCCTTTAAAGGGCTTCGATTAATGATCCATTAGTCGACTGTCGAAAACACATCAGTCGACTGATTTCAGGGAATTTTGAAGATTTCGAAGTCACCTGGAATTAGTCGACTGTCGAAAAGTCATTAGTCGATTGATGGCTCTCGGGTTCCTTTTTAAAAAAATTGTATTACTCAGTGAGGGACCAGCGCTGGACGTCCATCACAGCGTTTGGAGCTGGCACCAGTGCCTGGCGCTCAGTCCATATAATAGGGTATCAGTCGACTGATTCTTAATGATTAGTCGACTGATGATTTCTGTAATTTGAAAGAAAATTTGGTAGACAATCATCAGTCGACTGATGGTGTTTGCTTAGTCGACTGATTGCTTATGCTCTTAATAGAAATTTTGATCAGTGAGTCATTAGTCGACTGATTTTTAGTGATCAATCGACTGATGACTTTTGCACTTATATAGATATTTGAGCAGAGAGCAATTAGTCGACTAGTTCAGTTATGGCAGTCGACTGATCATTCATAGATTTTAAAAATTGTATTCGTTAAGTCGTAGATTAAGGGAATGAGTGCCTTAGAGGATAGTTTGAGGATTTACACCTGCAAAACCATTTTCGTGGACATTCCGATGCTTAAGTTAGTAAAGGGAATCAATCATGGAACAAAAGTTTAAATGTGTATGCAATGGGGAAACAATCAAAGTTCATTTGGATTTGCCATACCAAGTTCTCTTCTAATAAAGATGAATCTATCTTCAGCTAAAGGTTTTGTGAAAATGTCAGCCAATTGAAAATCTGTTTGCACAAATTCAAGAGAGATATCTTTCTTTTGAACATAATCTCTAATAAAGCGATGTCTTATTTCAATATGTTTTGTTCTAGATGTTGTATAGGATTTTTGGACTGACATAGCACTTGTATTATCACATCTAATGGGTATATTTTCAAGTAAAACACCAAGATGTTTTAGCTGTTGCTTCATCTACAAAACTTGAGCACAACAACTACCAACTGCAATATACTCAGCTTCTACTATGGATAAGGCAACACTATTTTGTTTTTACTAAACCAAGAGACAATAGAATTACCAAAAAATTGACAAGTTCCACTTGTACTCTTTCTATTAGTTTTGCTACCCGCAAAATCAACATCCGAGTAGCCAATTAAAACATTTGAAGATCCTTTGGGATACCATAAACCCATTTTAGATGTGCTAATCAAGTATCTGAAAATTCTTTTCACAGTTTTAAAATGAGATTCCTTTGGGCAGGCTTGAAAACGTACACACATGCATACACTAAACATGATATCGAGTCTACTAACGGTTAAGTATAAAAGTGATCCGATCATACCTCGATACTTAGTTATGTCAAATGGTTTATACCCTCTTTATCCTTGTCTAAATTTATTGAGGTGCTCATTGGTGTTGTCACATCCCAAAAATTGAGCATGTGAAAAGATACTACTCATTTGATATAATTCTCAAACATACGTTATATACATATATTCTGTAAGGTTTTACATTCAACCTTAATCATTCATTCCACACTACAGAATTATATTCTTCTGATAAGTAAATATAGACATACATAGTCTGATATTTCTATCTTATCGCAAGCCTAGGAGACCTATAGAAAGTACAGAGCGTTTCTAATATCCACATTAATAAGTACTGGTGTCCCACCAGACAGAAATAGAGAATAATCCTAAGGGGCTTTTAATCTTCAAACGGATACTCTTGTTCTTTATTTTCTGTATCTGAAAAAAATAATCATAGGGAGTGTGAGTTTATTTAAAAACTCAGTAAGTAAATAACTGTACTATATAAAATATCAAAAGTACAAATACCACATTTACTCATATAATTAATTGTCTTATACATCGAGTAGTATGGGACTCTAACCCTTTCAAACTCATGAATAAGATTTCTTAGATATACACCGAGTAGTATGGGACTCTAACCCTTTCAAACTCGTGAATAAGATCTCATAGGTATACACCGAGTAGTATGGGACTTTAACCCTTTCAACTCGTGTATAGATTTCATAGATATGCACTGAGTAGTATGAGACTCTAACCCTTTCAAACTCGTGTATAAGATTTCTTAGATATACACCGAGTAGTATGGGACTTTAACCCTTTCACACTCGTGTATTAGATCCCGTAGATCTTTACTCATTAATAAGATAGTGAGAATTCATCACATAGTACAATTGTCATGAAATAAATAATTTCTACATACAATTATTTCTATTGATCATCATATACTCCCATATGAAAAATTAATTGCTTATTATCCAAATAATATTGTAAATGGGACTTATATTGTACTTTGACTAGTAATATCAAATTAGCTGAGCAAGGTTATTCACTCACCTTGATGTTTGTCCAAGTTTACCTTGTTCCACACTAGAATTTGTGTAGGAAAATTTCCTAGTAAAATATATTACAAGGAATCATAAGAAAGGAAACAAAATCACGAAAATACGTAAAATTTTCTGACTGCTACAGTAACGGTTGCTACAGTACAGTTTGCTACAGTAACGGTTTGCTACAGTGTCGGTTCGCTACAGTAACGTTGACTGCTACAGTACCGTTGACTGCCGACACTACAGTACTGCTACAGTAACCCGAAGAAAATTTTCCAGATTTTGTTTCGAAATTTCTGGTCGCTACAGTAACTCGGTTTTTGCAGAAATTTCTAACAATTTCATCCTTTCCTTTCTTGTTTCAAAACCAGAATTTCAACTCTTTTAACCAATTATAACTCAAATATAACTTCTAAAACAACTGAGATTCATGAATTATCATCAAAATCTTCAAGAACAAAACCTCCTCTGATCTTCTACATAAACTGAAATTTAAGGAAAATAATCGGATTAAAGCTTACCTTTGATCCTTACAAAGCTTTTGAACCGAACAAATAATCGAACTTCTGAAGATCAAGGAAAGGATTTGAGAAGAAACTGAAGAACTGAGAGAGAAATGCTTTTCTGCCTTCCTTCGGCTGAGTGAAAAATGAGGGATACTATTGAAACTTTATATTAAATATTTCTAATGGGTTATTCAATAACCCATGGGTATCCATAACCCAACATCCAAACCCATCCAGTCAATTTACAATAAATGGACTAATTGACCATTCTGAAACCACTTTTCCATGAATTTCACCATTCTTAGAATATATCCCTCATTGTGCAAATATTTAGTCCAGTCATTTAACTCAATTTTCATAAATAATATTCAAAGAGAACAATTAAATATGAAAATTAAAAATGACCAAAATAAATAACTAAAGTAACGTTGTAGAATTCTAAAATACTCTTAAGCGAATTATATTCTGAAATTAACGGGTATTACATTCTACCCCCCTTAAAAGAATTCGGTCCTCCGAATTAAAATCTTACCTCAAGTTTCAAATAAATGTGGATAGTTTTTCCACATCTCATCTTCTGCTTCCCACGTAGCTTCCTCGCGAGAATGATTTCTCCAAAGAACCTTGACAGTAGGAATTTTTTTGGTACGCAATTTTTTGACTTTTCTATCAAGGATAGCTACTGGTACCTCTTCGTAGGTGAGAGTTTCATCAAAATGAACTTGTTGGGGTTGAATGACATGAGAAGGATTAGGAAGATACTTCCGTAGCATGGACACATGAAATATTGGATGAACTCCCTCTAGGTTGGAAGGTAGGTCTAGGCGATATGCCACATTACCCACTCTGTCTACAACCTCATATGGGCCAACATACCTCGGACTAAGCTTGCCTTTCTTCCCGAATCTCATTACTCCTTTCATAGGTGAGATTCGTAAGAAAACCATATCACCTATTGCAAATTCAAGGTCACGTCGTCGGTTGTCCGCATAAGACTTTTGTCTACTCTGAGCAGTTAACAACTTCTCTCTGATCAGTTTAACTTTATTTATATCTTCCTGTATCATCTCAGGTCCAAATATTTTGGTTTCACCAAGTTCAAACCAACCTATAGGAGATCGACACCGTCTCCCATATAATGCCTCAAAAGGTGCCATCTGAATACTGGCTTGGTAACTGTTGTTATAAGCAAATTCAATAAGAGACAAATGATCTTCCCAACTTCCACTGAAATCCATCACACAAGCTCTTAGCATATCCTCTAAAGTCTGAATTGTCCTTTCGGACTGTCCATCAGTCTGAGGATGGAATGCTGTGCTAAGATTCACTTTGGTACCTAAAGCCTCTTGAAAGACTTTCCAGAACCGAGAAGTAAACTGAGGTCCTCGATCTGATATAATGGATATTGGTACACCATGAAGTTTCACTATTTCTTTAACATAAATTTGAGCAAGTTTTGCTACACTGAAAGTGGTATGAACAGGAAGAAAATGTGCTGACTTAGTAAGTCGATCCACTATGACCCATATTGAGTCATTTCCTTTTGTTGACTGAGGTAAACCTACTACAAAATCCATAGTGATCCTTTCTCACTTCCATTCGGGAATATCTAGTTTTTGCATCAATCCAGGTGGTCGTCGATGTTCAGCTTTAACTTGCTGACAAGTCAAACATCGAGCTACAAAGTCAGTCACGTCTCGCTTCATGCCCTCCCACCAGTAAACTTGTTTCAAGTCCTGATACATTTTCACAGCACCAGGATGTACAACGTAGGGCGAACCATGAGCTTCCATTAAGATTTCATGTTTCAAAGATTCAATGTTGGGGACACAGAGTCTCCCATTAAACCATAAGACTCCTTCTTCATCTACCAAGAAACTTGGTGCTAGACCTTGCCTTGCCTTATCTCTGATTTTGACCATATCAATGTCATTTTCTAAATTTACTTTTACTTTTTCAACAAGAGATGATCTAACAGTTAAATGAGCCAGAAATGTACCTGACTCAGTGATCTCGAAGAATACTCCATCAGCTTCCAATTCTTGTAGTTCATGTATTAGAGACCTCCTTATAGTGGCAATGTGAGCTAAACTTCCCATAGACTTTCGACTTAGAGCATCAGCCACTACATTTGCTTTACCTGGATGGTAAAGGATGGTACAATCATAATCTTTCAGAAGTTCCATCCACCTTCGTTGCCTTAGATTGAGATCTCTCTGCTAAAAAATGTACTTAAGGCTTTTGTGATCTGTAAAAATTTGACAAGTCTCCCCATACAAGTAATGTCTCCAAATCTTTAGGGCAAACACTACAGCTGCCATTTCCAAATCATGAGTGGGGTAATTCAATTCATGCTTTTTAAGCTGACATGAGCCATAAGCTATGACTTTACCATGTTGCATCAACACACATCCTAAGCCTATCTTTGAGGCATCACAGAATACAGAGTAACCCCCTGGTCCTGATGGTAGGATTAAGACTGGTGCAGAAGTTAAACACTCTTTCAATTGGGTGAAACTTTGCTCACATGAATCATCCCAAATGTATTTAACATTCTTTCGGGTTAACTTATTTAATGGGAGAGCTGTCTTAGAGAAATCTTTGACAAAGCGACGGTAATACCCTGCTAAGCCAAGAAAACTACGTACTTCAGACACAGTTGTTGGTCGAGGCCATTGTTTTACTGCTTCAATTTTACTTGGATCTACATGAATACCTTCTTGGGAAATAACATGTCCCAAAAATGTTACATGACTCATCCAGAATTCACATTTTGAGAGCTTTGCGTACAACTGATGCTCTCTCAAAGTCTGAAGCACTATTCTCAAATGTTCAGTATGTTCTTCATGACTCTTTGAATACACCAAAATATCATCAATAAATACAATTACAAACTTATCAAGGAATGATTTGAACACTCTGTTCATTAAATCCATAAATGCTGCTGGTGCATTTGTCAACCCAAAAGACATCACAAGAAACTCATAATGTCCATACCGTGTACGAAAAGCAGTCTTAGGTATATCATCACTCTTAATTCGTAACTGATGATATCCAGACCTTAGATCAATCTTTGAGAAGTATTTTGCTCCTTGAAGCTGATCAAACAAATCATCTATCCTTGGTAAAGGATACTTATTCTTCACTGTGACTTTATTCAGCTGACGATAATCTATACATAATCTCATAGAACCATCTTTCTTTTTCACAAAAAGAACAGGAGCACCCCAAGGTGAAAAACTTGGGCGAATGAACCCTTTGTTTAACAAATCTTCCAATTGTTCTTTGAGTTCTTTTAGCTCAACAGGAGCCATACGATAAGGTGGAATAGAAATTGGTCTTGTGTCTGGGACCAAATCAATACTGAACTCAATATCTCTTTCTGGCGGTAATCCAGGTAAATCTTCTGGGAACACATATGGGAATTCATTAACCACATGAATGTCTTCTAACTTCTGTTCTTTCTTTTCTAAATCTTTGATAAAAGCTAGAAATCCCTGACATCCCTTTCGCAACATACGCTGGGCACTTAACATAGATATCATGTTGCAAGGTACATCACTTCGATCTCCTTGAAACACAAAATTACTCCTCCCCAGCATATTAAAGGAAATAACTTTGTCACGACAATTTATAGTAGCATGACAAAAAGATAGCCAGTCCATCCCTAAAATCACATCAAAATCTAACATATTGAGAACCATAAGATCTATCTTAGTTTCCGTGCCTCCAACGATTATTTTACAAGAACGATAACATGTTTTAACCATCAAAGTCTCTCTCATCGGTGTGGAAACCAAGAATGGTTCTTTAAGAATAATCGAATCAAATGCAAATCTCTTGGCAAATAGGGGCGACACATATGAGTGAGTAGAACCGGGGTCAAACAAAATACGTGCAGCAAAAGTATTAACAGATAATATACCTGTAACTACAGCATTGGATGTTTGAGCATCCTGTCGAGTTAGAGCATATACTCTTGCATTTCCTCTGCCAGCAGCTTGTTTTCCACGGTCACCTTGGCCTCTTCCAGAACCTCTTCCCATACTACCCCCTGTTGAAGGGGTTGGTGTTTGAGTAATAGATTGTGGTCGAGGTGGCAAAGTAGACCCTTGACCTGGTCTTGTCATGAGCTGAGGGCACTCCCTTATAAAATGTCCTTTTTGTCCACAGTGAAAACAGCCTGTACCAACAGTGTTTAACCTGCATTCTCCGAAGTGAAACTTTCCACATTCAGGACATTGAGGTTTTTCCCTTCTACCTTGAGTACCTCCTCTACTAGAAGAGCTAAAACCACCCCTGTTCTCTGAACGAGGCTTAGCCACACTGGCTGTAGAATAAGTTGACTTAGTAGGAGTGGCTGGAGCATTTTGTGACGCAGTAAAGGGTTTCAAAGTCCCTGAGTCTTCTACTTGATCAAAAGATCTTCTATATCTAGCTTTCTTCTTTTGACGATATTCTTCTTTATTCTTTGACCTCTTTTCTATTCTTCGGGCCACATCAACAGCCTCTGAGTACGAAGAGTAATCGTTCATATTAGAACCCACTTGATCATATAAGGCATCACGAAGCCCTTCCACAAACTTTTCTATTTTCTTCCTTTCAGAAGGAATGATTTCAGGGGCATATTCAGATAATTTAACAAACTGAGCTGAATACTCGTCAACAGTCATGGTTCCCTGCCGTAGATACAGAAAATCTCTGGCCCTGGATGATCGTTCACTTGCCGGAAGAAATTCATCCATAACCAATCTGTAAAATTCTGTCCACATAACTGGCGGTGCGCCTTGAATTCTAGCTTTCTTCCAGTTCCTCCACCATTTACCAGCCCTACCTTTTAACTGAAAGGAAGTGAATTCTACCTTTTGAGTAGGAGAACACCCTATAGCATCACAGATTGCTTCACAATCTTCAAGGAAACATTGTGGGTCCTCTTTGGGATCTTCCCCTGAAAAAGTAGGAGGCCTCATTTTCTGGAATTCAGACATTCTTACCTCTCTTACATTAACTCCTCCCGCTAACGGAGCTGGTGGTACATTTTCAGCTTCAACAATAGGAGGATCCACTGGCAGGTTAGCTTGTGCAGCTCGACCTCTCATTTCAGCCTCAAATCGGTCAAATCGTTCATTCATCAAATGAATCACATGTGCAATAATTGCATTACCGACGTGAGCATCAGGTTCGACTCTTCTTGCTTGCTCACTAGTTGCGCCCTCAGTACTTTGAGCATGTAAACTATCACCACGGTTAGGATCATCTTGCACATGTAGTGGTGGATTTATGGCCCTCCTTGGACCCATATGCTCATTATTATTAGAAGATCCTTCTGACATTGATCTGTCACAGATCTACACACATAACAAACAATTTTCAGACATAAACAAAATATCACTTACTAGCCCCACTGAGAAGTTATCTATAAAATGACGTTATACTCTACAAGGTCTTTTATGGAACCTAATCCTATGGTCATGCCGTGGCTCATGACAATAGGGAAGGGCCCACAAAGATCACTTTGCTCTGTACTCTATAGGGGACCTATAAAACCTTTCCTCTGATACCAAATTTGTCACATCCCAAAAATTGAGCATGTGAAAAGATACTACTCATTTGATATAATTCTCAAACATACGTTATATACATATATTCTGTAAGGTTTTACATTCAACCTTAATCATTCATTCCACACTACAGAATTATATTCTTCTGATAAGCAAATATAGACATAAATAGTCTGATATTTCTATCTCATCGCAAACCTAGGAGACCTATAGAAAGTACAGAGCGTTTCTAATATCCACATTAATAAGTACTGGTATCCCACCAGACAGAAATAGAGAATAATCCCAAGGGGCTTCTAATTTTCAAACGGATACTCTTGTTCTTTATTTTCTGTATCTGAAAAAAATAATCATAGGGAGTGTGAGTTTATTTAAAAACTCAGTAAGTAAATAACTGTACTATATAAAATATCAAAAGTACAAATACCACATTTACTCATATAATTAATTGTCTTATACATCGAGTAGTATGGGACTCTAACCCTTTCAAACTCGTGAATAAGATTTCTTAGATATACACCGAGTAGTATGGGACTCTAACCCTTTCAAACTCGTGAATAAGATCTCATAGGTATACACCGAGTAGTATGGGACTTTAACCCTTTCAACTCGTGTATAGATTTCATAGATATGCACTGAGTAGTATGGGACTCTAACCCTTTCAAACTCGTGTATAAGATTTCTTAGATATACACCGAGTAGTATGGGACTTTAACCCTTTCACACTCGTGTATTAGATCCCGTAGATCTTTACTCATTAATAAGATAGTGAGAATTCATCACATAGTACAATTGTCATGAAATAAATAATTTCTACATACTCTTATTTCTATTGATCATCATATACTCCCATATGAAAAATTAATTGCTTATTATCCAAATAATATTGTAAATGGGACTTATATTGTACTTTGACTAGTAATATCAAATTAGCTGAGCAAGGTTATTCACTCACCTTGATGTTTGTCCAAGTTTACCTTGTTCCACACTAGAATTTGTATAGGAAAATTTCCTAGTAAAATATATTACAAGGAATCATAAGAAAGGAAACAAAATCACGAAAATACGTAAAATTTTCTGACTGCTACAGTAACGGTTGCTACAGTACGGTTTGCTACAGTGTCGGTTCGCTACAGTAACGTTGACTGCTACAGTACCGTTGACTGCCGACACTACAGTACTGCTACAGTAACCCGAAGAAAATTTTCCAGATTTTGTTTCGAAATTTCTGGTCGCTACAGTAACTCGGTTTTTGCAGAAATTTCTAACAATTTCATCCTTTCCTTTCTTGTTTCAAAACCAGAATTTCAACTTTTTTAACCAATTATAACTCAAATATAACTTCTAAAACAACTGAGATTCATGAATTATCATCAAAATCTTCAAGAACAAAACCTCCTCTGATCTTCTACATAAACTGAAATTTAAGGAAAATAATCGGATTAAAGCTTACATTTGATCCTTACAAAGCTTTTGAACCGAACAAATAATCGAACTTCTGAAGATCAAGGAAAGGATTTGAGAAGAAACTGAAGAACTGAGAGAGAAATGCTTTTCTGCCTTCCTTCGGCTGAGTGAAAAATGAGGGATACTATTGAAACTTTATATTAAATATTTCTAATGGGTTATTCAATAACCCATGGGTATCCATAACCCAACATCCAAACCCATCCAGTCAATTTACAATAAATGGACTAATTGACCATTCTGAAACCACTTTTCCATGAATTTCACCATTCTTAGAATATATCCCTCATTGTGCAAATATTTAGTCCAGTCATTTAACTCAATTTTCATAAATAATATTCAAAGAGAACAATTAAATATGAAAATTAAAAATGACCAAAATAAATAACTAAAGTAACGTTGTAGAATTCTAAAATACTCTTAAGCGAATTATATTCTGAAATTAACGGGTATTACAGGTGTAGATACAGGTCTTGCATTTTCCATTCCAAATTTCTTGAGCAACTCATTTGTATATTTGGCTTGACTTACAAATGTGTCATGATCCATTTGTTTGATTTGAAGGCCAAGGAAGAAGTTGAGTTCACCCATCATTGACATCTCAAATTCACTCTGCATAATCTTGGCAAACTCTTTGCAAAGCTTTTCATTAGTAGCCCCAAAAATAATATCATCAACATATATTTGCACAATGATCAAGTCATGCTTTTCCCTTTTAAAAAATAATGTATCAACCTTTCCCCTTGAAAAATTATTTTCTAAAAGAAAAGAACTCAATCTGTTATACCAAGCTCTAGGAGCTTGTTTGAGACAATAAAGAGCCTTTTTTTAATTTGAATACATGGTTAGGCTTTTCAGCATCTTCAAAACCCGGAGGATGTTCAATATAAACTTCTTCTAAAATATTCCCATTGAGAAAAGCACTTTTTGCATCCATTTGAAATAGTTTGAAATTATGTATGCATGCATAAGCAAAAAACATTCTAATAACTTCAAGTCTAGCAACAGGAGCAAAAGTTTCATCATAATCAATGCCTTCCTCTTGATTATAACCTTTTGCAACAAGTCTAGCCTTGTTTCTAACCACAACTCCATTTTCATTAAGTTTATTTCTAAATACTCATTTCGTGCCAATTATTGTATGATTATTGGGTCTAAGTACCAATCCTAGACTTGGCTTCTTTCAAATTGGTTGGTCTAGGTACGAATCCCAGACTTGGCTTCTTTCAAATTGGTTTAGTTCTTCTTGCATAGCCAAAATCTAATATTCATCAATAATAGCATCATCAATGGTTTTTGGTTCAATATGAGAAAGGAATACAAAGTGATTACAAACATTTCTAAGGGAGTTTCGAGTTATTACCCTTTGTGATGCATCCCCTCTGATGAGCTCCTTGGGATGGCTTTTGGCATACTTCCAATCTTTTGAAAGATCATCATTGTTGCTAGTAGAGATTTCCTCAAGAGGTATTTTCTCTTTTTATGACATATCTTCTTCTTGGTGCATAGTGATATTTTCTTCATGATCCTCCTTCACTTTATCATCTAGGGAGAGGTTTTTGAAGGAATCTAAAATTTCATAGTCATTAGCACAATCTTTAAGAGAGGGGTTAGATTTATCAAAAATAACATATATAGATTCTTCAACAGTTTGGGTTCTTTTGTTGTAGACTCTATAAACTTTGCTAGTGCTAGAGTAACCAAGGAAGATTTCTTCATCAGCTTTGGCATCAAATTTTTCCAAATTTTCTTTTCTATTATTCAGCACAAAGCATTTACAATCAAAAACTTGAAGATAGAAAATATTGGGCTTTCTTCCTTTATAAAATTCATATGGGGTTTTCTTTAAAATTGGCCTTATCAAGACTCTATTCATTACATAGCAAGCAGTGTTAAAAGCATCAGCCCAAAAGTATTGAGGAAGATCCTTTTCATTGAGCATTATTCTTACCGTCTCCCATAGAGTTCTGTTTTTCCTCTCAATAACACCATTTTGTTGAGGGGTTCTAGGAGATGAGAAGTTCTGTTCAATCCTATTTTCATCACAGAATTCCATAAAGTTATGATTGTCAAATTCTCTGCCATGGTCACTTCTAATTCTCACAATGGTCAAGCTTTGTTCCTTTTGAATGAATTTTGCCAATTTAAGAAAAGCTTGGAAATCTTGATCTTTTGGAGCTAAGAAGAGAGTCCATGTGTACCTTGAATAATCATCTACAACAACTAGTGCATAGGAGTTGCCTCCTAGACTCTTTGTCCTAGATGGTCCTATAAGGTCCATATGGAGAAGTTGTAAAGGCTTTGTAGTTGAAACAATATCTTTAGTTTTGAAGGAACTTTTGACTTGCTTACCCTTTTGACATGCATCACAAAGCCTATCATTTTCAAATCTTATTTTGGGTAAGCCAATCACAAGATCTTTTTTGACTAATTTATCCAAATGATTCATGTTAGCATGAGCTAATTTTCTGTGCCAAAGCCAACTTTCCTCATTTACACTAGTTAAGCAATAGAAGGATCTTTATCAAGATTTATAACATAGACATTATTGATCCTTTGACCAACAAGCTTAATTTGCAATGTTCTCAACTATGCAACAAGATGAATCAAAAATAACTCTATTTCCTTTGTCGCATAGTTGACTAATGCTAAGCAAATTATAATTGAGGCCTTCAACAAATAATACATTTTCAATGGATGTTGAAGAGTTCTTACCAACCTTACCAATACCTTTGATCAACCCTTTGTCGTTTCCTCCAAATGTTACTTTGCCTCCTTTTGGAGATATGCAATGGAACTTGGATTTGTCTCCAGTTATGTGCTTGGAGCAACCACTATCCAAGTACCATTTTTCACTCCTAGATTTGAGGCAAACCTGCAGAAAATTCAACTTCTTTTAGATACCCAAATTTGTTTGGGTCCTTCCTTGTTAGTTGTTCCTTTAACAACCCACTTTTTCTCCTTTTCATTTGGAGTCATTTTCTGGTAATAGCAGGAGTTGGAACTATGTCCTTTTAAACCACAATAGAAACAAGTGATGAAGGGACTATTTGACATTGTTGCTGGAACAAAGAAATTCTTGTAATATTTTTTCCTAGCTTTAGTTTTGTAGCCTATTCCAGCTTTATCAAAAACACATCTTTGTTTCCTAAGCAATATGTTCAAATTATCTCTTCCTTGTGTAAATTTTGCAATGGTGGTATTCAAATCCTTATTTTCTTTTTCTAAATCAATGCATTTACAACAAGGACAATTATCTTTTGGAGAATTGAACAATGATTTCAGGCTTGTATTTTCTTCTATCAAAATTGAATTTTGTTTTTCAAGGTCCAGATTTTCTTTCTTGAGTGTGTTGAGATCATCTTTCAAACTTAAAATTTTACTCTCAAGCAAGAAATCTTTTGTTTTGAAATCCTTAGTTTTTTTGAAAGCTGTAAAGATTCATCATACAATTCTTCAAAAGATTCTTGCAATTCATCAAATGAATATAAGGGTTCAAAATGAGTTACCTCTTCATTATCTCTTCCCATGAGACAAAGATTAGCTTCTCTACTTTCCTCCTTTTCTGAATTACTTGAAGTGCCCAGTTGTATAGCTAATTTTTGAATTTCTTTTGCCATGAGGCAGATGTTAGCTTCTTCATTATCTTCATCTGATTCACTGTCAATCCAGATTGAAGAAACATATGCCTTCTTCTTACTTTTGTCATAGCCCCTCTTTTCTTCTTGTTCTTTGTTGAGTTGTGAACATTTCCATTTGAGATGCTCAACCTTTTTGCATTTATAACATGTAGGACCTTCTTTACTATCTTGATCTCTTCTCCATTTTCTTGTTTTTTTGTTTCTCATAAATTTCTTGAATTTTCTGACAAAGAGACCAAGATCTTCTTCATTAATCTCTTCTTCTTTATCACTTACTGCTTCTAGTTTCTTGGAGGAGGATGATTTCAAAGAGAGAGTTTTCTTTTTCTTGGACTCATCCTCTTGCCTCATTTCCAGAATTTTTGGCTCATAGTTTTAGAGATTTCCAAATAGAGCTGTAAGTGATTTCATGGATTCTCCTCTAACTTCCATGATTGTTGTCTTCTTAGCTTCCCATTCAGGAGTGAGACACCTCAATATCTTGGTGGTTTGAGAAGATTCTGCATAAGTCACACCAAGAGCTCTTAAATGGTTAGTGATGTGAGTAAATCTTAATTGCATTTCACTTATGCTTTCATCACTCTTCATCTTGAAATTTTCATACTCATTTGTGAGAGTACTAATTTATGATTCCTTAACCCCTTGAGTTCCTTCATGTGCAACTTCCAAAGTATCCCACATTTCTTTGGCAGTTATACAGTTAGAAACTCTAAAATATTCATCTCGACTTAAGGCACTAACAATAATCATTATAGCTTTAGCATTTAGATGAACAAGTTTCTTTTTTGATTCAGACCATTCCTTTTTGGGTATTGGAATACTTTGCCCTTCAACAACCTTTAAAGGTATGTAGGGACCATTTTCCACAATATCCCAGAGATCTAGGTCCACTGCATTAAAAAATAGTTTCATCTTGGATTTCCAATAGCTATAATGATTACCATTAAAACCAGGGGGTTTTGTAAAAGAACTTCCTTCAGGTAAAATACAATCACCAAGGCCAGCTACTGTATACTCTTAGACTGTTAAGTCTTTAATCAAGAGCCCAACCTCTGATATCAATTGAGAATAATGGCTAAAACTCAAGAGGAGGGTGAATTGGCTTAATAAAAACTAATTGAAAGTTCTAGTAGAATCAAATGCTTATTTGAAAAATATTGACAATGCAAAGTAGAGGAATATCAAGATGAATAGGGATGAGAGCAATAAATCAAATATAAAGCTTTAAGCAATTAAAGAGATAAAATAAAGAGAAAAACACAAATATTTATACTGGTTTAGCTTAACCCAAGCCTACATCCAGTCCTCAAGAGAACTTCTTGAGTATTCTACTATGAACCATAAGTTTGAACAAAAGGGCACTTGTGATCCACTACAACAGAGATCTTTTTTCTTTTCAAGGATGTCTCTCCCCCTTACAAATTGTTTTCTCTCAAAACAAACTCAAGGAACACTTTCCTTGGTAAATACAAGTAAATGAATGGATAGAAAATAAGTGACTCTCTAAAACAAAGTAAGTGTGCAAGTGAAAGAGCAATATAAAATCAATAGATTGACAAGGGATTTTGCAATTCAAGAATCAGAGGTAAAAATTCGTGTGTTTTATATTCCTTTGACTGCCTCTGAGGTCAATATATAAGCCCTAAAGTTTTTGGCCCGTTGGAGGAGGATCCTTGATGATATCAGCTGAAATCTTCATAAAATAGTCGTTGAAACTGATGTCATCATGCCGGCAGTCGACTGATTCAACATCATCAGTCGACTAATGCTCTTTAATACCTCGATAGTTGACTGATGAGTGTGCAGCAGTCGACCGATGCATTCTTGTCTCAAATGTTTAAAAAGCCCAGACTTGATCAGTCGACTGATTGAAGAGTATCAGTCGACTGATGGGTACTAGAGGTTAATACAAAATGGGACAGTGATAAATTAGTCGACTGATTTTATGGAGTTAGTCGACTGATAAGTATCTGTTTTAAAATTTAAAAATCTTCAGAGTCTATCAGTCAACTGATTCAAAGAGATCAGTCGACTAATTGAAACTGCAACCTTTGAAATTTTAGACAGTGGCTAATTAGTCGACTGATGATGAACGATCAGTCGACTGTTGTTATCGATGCTATGTTGAAATATTTGACAATAAGGCATTAGTCGACTGTTATATATACATATCAGTCGACTGATGTCTTTTGATCTGGTTTTTCCAAGAAATTTTTACTTTTGGCATCAATAACAACATTTCATCTTCAAAGAAATTTTCAAAATAAGTTTGCCATAAAAGAATTTTCTTGAGCATTATGGAACAATGTGCAACTTAAATTTGTTTGTTGATCATCAAAAGTTTTAAGAGAATCTTTGAAAGTAATGGGGTCAACAATTTCTAGTCTTGCAAATGAAAAAATTAACATTGAAAGAACTTTAAACTTTTATAGTCTGACATAAATTAAATTAGATTAGTCGAAATATAGTAAATTTTTAAATAGTAGTAATTTAACGGTTCCTAACTAAGAAAAATAAAAGGTTATGTGATGCTATTATATAAGAAAAAAAAATAGATACAAACTAGTGTTGTGATCCGTGCGATGCACGATTAAGTTATAACTTAAAAACTTTCATAATTTATAAAAATAATAATAATTATAATTGATTTATATGAAAATTATGAGTTATAACATATACTTTTTAAACGTAAATAATTAAATATTTTTAATTGATTTATCAGCTCCATAATCAAATTTATTTTACTTACTCCAACTTTGATTTGAATTGATTTATTTATTTAATAGAATAAATTTAAATAAATAAAATAGGTAAATTAATTAATTTTTAATTTACGGATTATTTGTTATTTGTTATAAATTATTTGTTGCATAGATCAGTGATTGATTGAATATTAATTTCATCTTTATTTTTGAATGCATCTTTTTTTGATTTCAATCGAATCCATAGAAAAAAAAAACATTAAAGGTTGCTGTTATATTTGGACTGGATCTCTAGGCCTCAGATTTCATCTTTCAATAATTTGATTTTTATCTCTTTCTTCAGTCAAGGGATAATAATTTAAAGATTCATATTTCAAACTTTGATTTCTATTAAATTAAGAACTATTTTGGAAAGAAATCAAAATAAAGTCAAATAAAGAAATTTTTTTTATTCACATATCCATTTCATAATCAAATTTATTTTACTTACTAAAAAATCTTCTAAGACACTTAGTGATCAAATAATAAAAGTAATTTTTTTAATTTCAATTCAAATCATTTAAATAAATTTAAATCAAATAATTAATATTATATGATATCATTAATTTATCAAATTTATTAATTTATTAAATTTATTAAATTTATTTATTCATTCAAATTAAATAAAATAAAAACATTTACTAATTATTAATTTCACTTATTAATAATTATGATAATATATTCTAGTAAATATATGTTCTACTATTCACTTTAACAATAACTCACATAATATATTAAATATATTGGGATCCACATAATATATTTTAATAATAATACTATAATTTATAAATTTGTGAAACTTATAAAATTTATAAGTTATGAAATATATTTTTTAAATGTAAATATTCTAATATAAATTTTGATTATTTATACAAATATAAATTATAAATTTTAATAAAAATTTATGATAATAATGATCACATTATATTATGATGTGGAATAAGTCATCAAATGGAATAAAATAATAAGATGTATATGTAATCAATAAAAAGTTTTTAATTTAAATTTTTTACAAAAAAATAATAATCAGATTAAAAATGTTCATATAAAATGTAGGATAATCAATTGTAAAGAAAATTTATACATATGATGAATAATTAATTTCAATATGTTTTGATCCTCGTGTATGTATATTTCAATAATTTATTATGTATATATTTCAATTCAAATCAAATAATAAAGATAATTTTTTTTAATTTCAATTCAAATCAAATCAATTCATTTAATGTGATGTTACAATAGTCAAATAATAAAGGTAATTATTTTTGAATTTTAATTCAAATCTTTTCAATCAATTCAAATCAAATAATTAATCTTATTTGACGTCATTAATTTACCAAATTTATCAAAATTATTAATTTATCTAATTTATTCATTTAAATCAATTCAAATCAAATAAAATAATGAAATTCACTAATTATTAATTTCACTAATTACACTAATTAATAATTATGATAATATATTCTGATAAAAATATATTCTGCTATTTACTTTAACAATAACTTGCATAATATATTAAATACATTGGAATCTACATAATATATTCTGATAATAATACTATAATTTATAAATTTTGAAACATATGAAATTTAGGAGACTTATGAGTCGTGACATATATTTTTTAAAATGTAAATATTCTGATATAAATTTTGATTATTTATACAAATAAAAATTATAAATTTTAATAAAAAAATTATGATAATAAACAACCACATTATATTATGAAGAAAGATCATACCTTTGACATAAGATGAATATTATTTACATATTATCTCAGCAATTTCTGAACTTTCACCAAGTCTGAACCTTTTCTAATAAAAGAAAGAACAATCATTTCAATTTGTTGAGAACTCCCCATTTCAAGATATCTTCTTTGTCTTTTTCTGTTACAGTAGAGAGATCCACTATCACTCCAAGAAGATTAACATTCTTTCTATCGCGAAGAATTGTAAAGTTCTCATAGAAACGTCAAACCAAACCTAATTTTTTGTCACATGATAAGACCGTAAATGAGATAATTTTATCTGAGCACAATATTACACTATCAGGCTTCACATCTTCAGCCAACTTTTTGTAGCTCATACAGATTGTATTCTCATCTCCCTTTATGCTATAGTCAGTTGATATAGTTATTTTCTGATTTTGTTTCAATTTAATAAGATTACCATCATTCAGAAATCTAATTCGAATCTCAAGGCCCTATAACATTAGAGACAAAATGAAAAATAAAGAGTACCATAAAATTTGATTGACCTTAAGATGTGAAGTGGATTCAAACAAAAGAACTATATTAAATCAAAGAACAAACAAATAAAAAAGGAAAAAAAATTACTTGATCTGGGGAGTTTACCTTTCATCTGTAATAGTCATCTTCTTAGACTCTCTGCTTATCAGTTGCGTCCCTTTTTCAGCATACTCGTAGGCAATATATTGCGTGATTGCTCTTGATTCTGTGTATTGAAATGATTTTGATAAGTAATTTTATAAATGCTAATTTAACAATTTGAGTGTACTTATTGGAGATGTATGCTTAATACTTACCAAATATTTTTAAATCTTCGTTTTCAAAGGCGGGAACTTGACCAAATGTCTGCATAAAAAAAAGCAAAAATTAGTTGAATTGAAACTCAGAGACAAGCAATTCATGAATTGCTCTAACACTTACATTAAGAGAACTAAAATATTTCTTTTTGTATTCGCTCTCTTTCATATTAATGGGAATAAACTTGAATTCAAGCTATTTCTCAAAAAGGCAAGTAGTAACCTACATGGTGGCCATTGAGAAGGTGCTTTCATGAATTTTTATGGCTGTCATGACTAAGAAGATTATACTGAGTTTGAGTGAAAATAGAATAGAGACAGAGGCAAGTTGCTTCTCTGTAGTTAGTAGCGGGAAATCCATTCTGAAGTTGATGCGGGAGCTATCCAATCCGTCTTCCATTGCTGCTTCTCAGTTCAACACATGATACTCAACATTCAGTCATTCTTGAAATTTGAAATGTACTGTATTAGCTTGAGATCGAGCTTCAGATTGGCACAAAGGCAACTGATACAAACTCTTCAACAAAAAATTCTTCCAACTTCAAATCGAGCTCTAAACACTCAAATTTTACGATGATTCATAGTTTTAAAATGGATGGTTTGAATTCATTTGAATGCAAATTTTTCAAATTCATTTGAATGCAAATTTTTCAAATTCATTTGAATGCATTATATAATCAATCACATTAATTTGTATTTAATATATTGTAATCTTCACATAATTTAAATGAGAGCCTTATAGTATATCTCAAAAGGGTTGCCTAGAATGGATTTAATGTAGTGTTATTAATAGAAATGAATTTATTCATTTAATTTTTATTTTAATTTATTAATTTTATTATATGTTATTTAATAACATTTATGTAATTAATACCTTAGAGTAAAATTATTTTAGTCTACTATATAGATTAATTTGAGAAAGTGTATAGATCTACACACTTTATGTCTACTTATTTTCCCGTAGTTAATTAACTCTACATGGAACGATCTGGATCCGTATGTTGATGGAGGATAAAAGGAGGGGAGCCCATGAGTGGCCCAATAACAGGAATTTATAATTGGGCCACTGTGAGTAAGGCCCACTTGAGAATTCAGGCATGCAAAGTGACTCTTATTCCCCACTAACTCACATTACCCACTCTTTTCATTTATATTTCGGCTTAATTGGTGTTGTCAGGATTGAGTCATCTCTTTAGTGTATCGTATATATTACTACCAAAAAAGTAAAAAATTGCGAGGCACATTTTTCTCGTTAATTTCTATCTATTCCCTCCCTAATGTATGTGATAAGGAAATTATAGTGCCTAATTAGTTATGAATTGTCTCTCACTTTGTAGAATTCGTTATTTAGTAAGAGATTAGTGACAGATTGATTTTCAATGCCAAATAGTAAGGGATTGGCGAAATAATAGTTAAGGAAAAAATAAATTGTGAGAGGATAGTTATGGAAATTTCTCTTACTAAAACTCCTCACTATTTTGCTATTTTTTTTTTAGTGTATTAAATAGGTTTAACGTTTATATCTATCCTTGCTCATCTAATTATTAACACTTTCTCATATGCATAATTATATGCTTTTGACTAATGGGGATTAGGTATAGCATAAAAGGTTAGTTTTTCATATGGTAATAAACATGGGTTCAAATTCTCATTTGAAATACTCACATTTAGTATTTGACAGTTTCTCAAACAAAAATATTTTTAGAAGATACTTGTAAAAAACAATATATATATATATATATATATATATACACACTCCAAATTTAATGTATTCAACATATAAAAGTGGGACAACAACACGCTTCTAAGATTGTTTCTTTAAAAAAGAAAGCTTGAACAAAACTTGAAATATTTCTAATCATAGCTATGAAATAATTGAAATTTTTATAAAAATTAAGGAACAATTGTAGAGCGAAATTATATATAACTATTCTAACTCAGGGTTAATTTCTATCTATTCTCTTGCTAATTTATGTGGTAAGAAAATAGTGACTAATTTAGTTATGAATTGTCTCTCGCTTTCTATAGGTCATTTATTAGTAAGAAATTAGCGACAAATTAATTTCCATTGCCAAATAATAAGGGCTTAGCAAAAGAATAGTTAATGAAAAAATAATTAGCGAGGGAATAGTTATGGAAATTCCCTCTAAAATTCTTCACTATTTTGCTATTTTCTTGTAGTGTATTACATAGGCTAAGCTTGACCAATAGGGATTAGGTCTAGCATAAAAGGTTAGAATTAGTTTGATTTGTAAAAATATTTCTTATTTTTATTTTTAATTTTTATTTATTAAAACACTGAAAACATATTTTTTGTGTTTTTAGATTTAAGTCTATTTTAATAAATGTTTTCAAAAAAATATTTTTAATAAACTGAACCAAACATATTTTGATGCTCATTTTTTATTTTTAGTAAAAATAAAAATAAAAAATGTCCAAATCAAACAGGTTCTTAATTTTTCACATGATAGTAAACTTAGATTCGAATTCCCATTGGGAGAAATGCTTACATTTAGTATTTGATAATATTTCAAGCAAAATTGTTCCCAATAAAAAATACATATTTGTATTTTTTTTGCAGTTTCCTAACATCCCTAACTCTTATTTCATTTAAAATATCTTTCTTTTCAATTATATAATAGTTGGGTTTGATTTTCTCACACTCCGAATTTAATGTATTCAACGTATAAGTGGGACAACACACTTCTAAAATTGTTTCTTTAAAAAAGAAAGCTTGAAAGATTTCTAATCATAACTACGAAATAATTGAACTTCTCATAAAAATTGAGGAACAATTTAATTGTAGAGCGAAATTATATATAACTCTTCTAAATTATGGTTAAATTATAACCTCAACACTTGAACATTAAAATTCAATATTTCACAGATACACTAAAATTATAATTAATCAGAGTGCAGTTCAAAAAGAGTGATATGATGATTCCCCAAATTGCAATGATGGAAAGCAATGTGGGAGAGAGACGCAGAGTTGGCAACAAACACATAAGTTGTCTGCAATTTGCACACAAAAGGAAAGCATCCATCACGTTATATGGAGGGAGACGCACTAATTATAAAGGTAAGATATTAACCTATCAAGTGCAGCAAATTGCAATATCTATATATATATATATACATATATATATATATATATAGATCACATCATCATGATATGGCAAGTTGTGGAGTACAGCTTTGTGCGTGTGTGTCGCTATTTTCTTTGAATGAAAGGGTTGGGAGGTTGGCTGTATTATATCAAATTGGGAGGTTCCTTTATGAGCACTTACCAACCAATTTGCAATCCAAATTTATCACTTTTGGTATTTGGTACAATGTTGCCGGTTGATTAGGTCATTCATTCACGTCGATCTTTTAACATTATGTCATTGTAACGGGAGATTTGAATTATTCATTTTACATGATCAGATAGTCTTTATCTATAAGTATGAACCATCGATTGCATAAACTAAATAACTCAAATCTCACATCACGGTGATGTGATGTGGTATTAGAGGATCTGTTTTCAATTATCAATAATACTAATACAACAATTTTTTTTTTGGGAGAAACGCATCAATTTTCATGAGGGGCCACACGCTTTTCTCATTTTTAAACACGTCTCATTTTTATTTATTATTATAAAAAAAATTAAGCCTTTTTTTCCAAAAAAAATCACTTTTAATTTGTTAGCAAATAATGAATAATAACAAATTACGTAATGTAATAAAGGAGAAATGTGACTACAGTTGTGCTACAGAATTTTGACGTTGAAAGCAGAGTCACCGCATTCTTTAATGGGCCATATCTAAGCCCATTTCATGTAATTGGATTAGTCCAGCCAGCGCAGACTCTTGGGCTTGTTATGTGGGCCAGGTCACACACCACAACACAGGCTCAGAGAGCTCTGACCTCTCCCATGTATACGCTATTTTAGGATTTAAATCTTCTGGCTTAAAGGATTTAACCCCGTTCGATCATGACATCTCATTTGCCTTTGTTTATGAAAAAAAAAAAAAAGCAAATAATCTAAATCTATTACTATAATGAATTTTGAAAAATAAATAAGGGGAAGGCACTTTCGGCAAGACCACATAATTAGGCAGTAGTCATTCTTTGCCACAAGAAAAAAAATGTATTAATTGAAATAAACAATTAATAATAATATTTTTATTATATATATTTTAATTTCGACATCAATATAAATAGGTAATTTATAATTTAATGATAATTAGATATTTCAAAATAATTATTAAACGAGGCATATTATATTCTTCTCAAGTGTATAATATATTGTTTCTTACCAAGGCATTAATAAATTTTATAATATAAACCAATAGCTTCCATGTAAATTTGCATCAGTGGGATGAAGAAGGAAAGACAAGCATGCATGGACATCTGAAAAAGGCAAGTTGGTAATTAACATTCTCTTCACAATTTGAGTAATAAAAAAAAATGTTAACATGTGTGTGTGTGGGCATAGATGATAGATCTCATAGTTTAAGGTTGGTGAGAGCATGGGATGAATAGAGTAATGCATGCATGCATGCATCTAGAAACTGAGTGTAGAATTGAATAGTGAGAAGAAAAGAGGGAAATAGTTGGATTATTGGAGATATGCTAAGTTAATGATTGTGCAATTATTACAAAAATATAATTAATTGTGGGTCTTTGGTGGTTACAAGTAGCATGTGCCCATTTTGGAGGACCACTACACATGCAATTTAGATCCATGATTTAGACCCCTCTATTTCACATTTTTGGATATCATGAAATATATATATAGCCAGTAGACTTTGTCTATACTTCATTTTGAGTTATTTAATTTTTACAAATCAAATTTATTTTAAAATATTTGTCAGTAAAAAAATTGTAAACAATTCAAACACTACACAAGTGTGGCAAAACTTTTTTCTATCAAGTTTTAACGCAATTGTATTTTTAGAAACTTAAATTCGAAACTTTTGGTTAAGTTGTAAAAATTCATTACCAGTTGATCTACGCAATTGGTGATAGTTGTAAATGTTTTCACTTTTTTAGAATTTTAGAATTTTTTAATCATGAGATATATTTAATATTTTTCACTTTTCTTGAAAACAAGAGTCTCTAATTATTTATCATATTATAAAATTCCTTACAAGAAAATATCAAATAAAATACATATAAATATTTTCTTTAAATCCTTGTCCTTGATAAATGCCTCTATAAATTTTTTAAATAAAAATATCCTTATAAATTATTGCTATATATAATTTAGATCATTTGTCCCTTTATATGTCCATTTTTTTACGTAAAAAAAAAGTTAGTTATAGACAAATAAGAAAATGCAATATGAATAATAAAATTAAAAAAATCTAAGCTTCAATAAAAAAAATTAAATAAAGAACTTTAAAAATAATAGTTAAGTGTGGTGTCTTTAAAATTCAAATCAATCATTAAATGATGATGATAATGTTTTAAGATTCATTAGTTTAATTATGATTAAATTTTAGTTGAACAAGAAAAATTTGTATATATATGTCAATATGATAAATAATATACATATATATATATATATATATATATATAAAAGCATTATAAAACAAAGCAACACATGAATATATAAACAAAGGTTATAATTCACAAAATATGCCAACACGAATTTTTATTTCCGTAAAATGGTATTATTTTAATAATAACCGACCCAACCATTGAATTAATTTATTTCATTATTATTTTTAGACTATTTTAATAGATTATACTAAATTCGATAAAAAAAATTGATTGATTCATTTTTTAGTTGAATTAGTCAGTTTAATCCAAATATTTCATAAATGATTTGGAGAGTTTAAACTTAAAAATTTTAAATATAATACTTTTTTCTAAAAATATTTGTATCCCACCCCCTCCCCCCAAAGAAAAAAAAAATTTAGAAGTGTGGGAATCATTTTGTTGATCAAAAAAAAAAAGGCCAATAGGTAAAATGTGACAGTCATTGATCATGTGCTTGTATCAGAGTATTGAGTGAATGCCCAATACAGGCGGGTCCAAAATTTTGGGACTAATTTACCCTTTTGGCCTTTCCTTTCCCTCACATTTTCCTTTTGCACAAAATCCAGCAGCTAATATAAGTGAGAACCTCGTTGATAATTCAAAAAGAAATCAAAGGAGAAGAAGCACAAATCATTTTTATACTCACTACAGGAGAAGCCCCATGCAAAGTGAAAGAGAAATGTACGTGCAACAAAAGTCTAGTGTTGAGAAGAACCATTGTTGTTCAGAACTCATATTTTTTATTGGGCTTTTCAGCACAGATTGATATTGAGAAGTCAATAGTGAAACTTACAAAAACTCTATTTGTCTCAATTTTTGTTATTAAATGATGTCGACAACTTTAATCAAATGACAATATATAAAGAGCATCTTTAATAGTGCAATTTTAATAAGTTGTTTATTGTGAGTACTCCAATATTACATCACTACTTTTTACTTTAAGTAACTATAAAGAATTCACAAATGAGGCCCATAAATTAACTCATATTTTTATACTTTTATAATGAGTCTCACAACTCTCTACTACTTTTGTTGTAAGAATCAATTCTTATATAAAAATGATTCTTACATATAGTATTTATGCTAGCACATTCTAATAGTAAAAATCACTAAGAATAAATTCTTATTTTTAAGAACTTTTTAAAAATTGTCATTGAAAATGTTTTAAGGTTTTACTCTCTCTACCCAATCCACACACTTATCACAATAACTAGAGCAACCAATCAAGGCTCTTCAAAATTTATGCTTCTTTTTTTTTTGTTATTATTTTATTTTAATGAGAAACAATTTGATAAAATCTCATTAAAATATTTCGTTTATATCATTTTGAACCTTATACTAAACATAGTAATTATTTTTGCATTATATTCCTTTCTTTGGTCATATCAAACACATGTGTTTGTAATTTTCTTTCTCTCTCAGTTTCATTATGTGTACCAAACCTGCCCATAGTCATACCCAAACCATGGATTTAGCTACAAAAACCCCCCACCCAATGAAGGCACCTAAGCTAGTGGCACAAGGGGCCACCCTAAGTTTTAGAGTTACCATCCTTCATCCCCCTAAACCTAAACTAGTCACCTCATAATACCACTAATCTCATCTCCTTTTCACATTGTCTTATAGTGCTTCTCATATTATTAGTATGGTTTAGAGACCGGTTAATTTGATCAAAAAATAGGTAAATTAGTCAAATTTTTAATTTAGTTTAAACTTAAAAATTAATAAAAATTGATTGAATTGATAAAATCAATTAGTTCAACTGGTTATTTTTTTATTTTATTAAATAATATTATATATTTTTAAAAAATCTAAAAAATTTAAATTATTAGGTTAAAATTTAAAATTAGTATAAATATATATCTATAATATGTCTTACATATTTTAATATCTATAATATATGTATATATATATTAATTATATATTTTAATATATTTTAAATACCATCAATTCAACTACAACTCAACCATAATCTAATTATTTACTCTTGAATTAATGTTTGATTAGTTCAATAACTCATCCAAATCATTAATCATAACCCCAAATGGAAGACACGGCCCATTCTCTTACTCCAATCCTAACCAATTACTCCCCCCACCCCCCCTTTTTCTCTCCATTTCCACTCCTTTCATCATTTTCCATCATACCCATCTCTCCTATAAAACACCATGCAATTAACTGATGTTTCCCATTCACTTTTTCTATCAAAAGAAAAAAAAGGGTTGAAAAATCATCATTATTTATTTTTTTAAAGATGAGATATCCTGTCATGAGTTTTCGCTTTTCCCTTTAACAAAAGTTAAACGACTCTAATCATGTCAGTTTGATACTTTGTTTTATCGTAACTTGGAATGTAACCGCGCACTACCGTGGTAAAAAAATATCCTTTTACTTACAAGTATTCTTATAAGACTATATTACTCTTTTATTTTATGTGATGTTTAAGTTATATTTTTTATTACTTTTTTATATTATAGAAACAACTGATATAAAAATATTCGGAAAAATAAATGTGATTATAACTTTTTTTGAGTTATAGGATAAGTGTAATGCATCTTTTAATTTTAAAAAAATATTTTATTTAAACATCAAAAAGTATAATTTACTCTTCTTACAAAAGCATTGATAACATAACATTTACCTTAAAATATGGTTCAAAGAATCGGATCGAATTAGTAGATTCAACCAGAAAATTGATAAATTGGTCAAGTTTCTGATTCAGTTTGTGCCTGAGAACTGGTAAATGTTTAAACTGATTGAATCAGTAAAATTGATCGATTCAACTGGTTCAATAGATTATTTTCTTTTTTTAATTTTTTAAATTATTACTAAATATTATTATATTTTTTAAAAAATTTCTAAAAATTTTAATTATTAGAAGAAGATCTAATACTGATATAAATATACAATTATAAAAAAATTAAAATATTTTAATATTTTAATATATACATTAAATATATATTTTGATATAATTTGACTGTAGCTTAACTATAATTAATTATTAATTTTTAAATTAATGTGTCGACCCTCAAATTTTCTGAAACTTGCCCGGAACTGAAATTCTAATTTTATTGTTGTAAATCAATGCCAAGATTTCATTGAAAAGGTGAGCAGGTCACAATACCAGCAAAAAGCAGCTAGTTTCCCAAAAATGGGAGAACTTTTTATCTTTTAACTTTTTTTTTTCCTTGGTTCACTTTAAGAGCATGCCACAAAGCAATAATTAAGAAAAAGTCCACTAAAACAAAAGCACACATTTAATATGGAGATTGGCTTTTCATGGTACCATTGATGTCTATGAAACGGAATCCCTCTTAATTGTCCTTTACCTCTTTCCATAATATCTTAATTATAGCTACATTAGGTGTGCTCCATTTATACCATGTTCGTACTTTTTCTTATTTCTAATTAGATTATTAAACCAATGTTGGGTTCTATTGTACGAATCCCAACACATTTAATAGATCTTTTACACTAAATAGGCAAATACACATGCTTCAATCAAACAAATTAGATTCTCCCTATTTCTTTAATCAATTTTGAGTAACCAGGTAAAATGAACCTTAGCTTAAAATACATTTTTCTACTTAGCTAACTTGGACGCCTTCCAATCCTCCCGTTAACTTTTTTTATTTATTTATTTTTTGCCAACGGTTTAAGATTCTTCACTTGATTTCCAAGAAATGTCCCTTCCATTGTCTTGTTAGAGTGAAGGAAATACCAAACCAGAAAAACAAAATCTTTGGTGTTACTGTTAACTAATACCTAAATGGTTTAATTAGGACAATGTATTACTTCCTCACACCTTCCAGGCTGTTATGTTTTGTATACTTTTTTCCTGTTCTATATAAATGAAAAAGAAAACTCAAATGGTTTATATATATATATATATATATATATATATATTATTTTTTTAATTACTAATTTTTGAAAATTTATATCACACTAATTGATTTGGTTTGAACTAATCAGATTATATAAATATATAATTTTTTTATTTTTTTAATTTATAAAGTTTAAACTCAATTTTTATTTAATAATAAGATTTAGAAAATTAAACTGATTATTGAACCAGTCAAGATACTAGTTCAAAAGGTCAATGATTAGATTATAATCGAATCGACGATATTTAAAATATATTAATATATTAAAATATATAATATATAATATTAAAATATATAATATATAATATTAAAATATTCAAAGTATATTACACATATATATCTTTATACCAGTTCTAAATATTTTTTTAATAGCTTAATTTTGTAGAGATTACTTAAAAATATATAATAATATTTAATAAAATTAAAAAAAAAATCAGTTGAACTGACCGATTTGACTAATTTTTTACCAGTTTAATTACTCATTAATTTTTTGATCCAACTTGAATTGTATATTTAGCCAATTCACCAATTTTTCTAATCAAAACTAATTAATCCGATTTAATTATCTGAACATATTTTAAAAGACAATAAATATTAATCTTTTTAAGCAAGTAACATGAGTTATATATTCTTTATTTGTTTGTTTTTCAAAAGTATCTTTGATTAAAATTAATTATTCTTGAGACATTGTCATACATCAAATCAAATTTAGATACTTCATCCATATGAATTCAAACTCAAATTCCCTACATTATGAATAACTGGTTTCTTCCGTTAAACCTAGCTGTCATCAGTGATCTATGTATATACTTTACTTTGACGTTGCATATTTAAGAGAAAAAATTGTAAAGATGAGTAGTGATTGGATGGGGGATCTGATTCTGAAAGAGTGAACCAATGAAAAGTTAGATTTGTTGGGCGAAAAAATTATGGGAAGCAGAGGATCATAATGGGGGGTTGATGAGTAATGAAGTGTGTGGGGTGAGGAGGACACGTGCTAAACACACGTGTAGAGCGTAGGAACAATGGGCAATGAATTGTGTAGCTTCCCGAGATTCGCTGGCAGATAGGCTGTCTGTGCATTGGGGAAACATTAGTCCTTGGGAAAAGAGCCCCCTGTCCTTTTTTTAACAATTTGTATAAAAAAACATTTCTTTATGTTAATTTCAGTATGATCACTCATCTTTTGTATTTGTAGTCGGTTTTTTATTTTTATGTCACATATTTTTTTTATCAATTTTATTTTGTTTTATATATTTATAGAGATTTTTATTGCTCTTCTTAACGAGAACTATCAATATCATTAAATTGTTGATGAAATTAATTAATTTGTTAAATATATAATTATTAGAAGATAAAAATACAAATATTTAACTTACTCAAAATATTATATGATTTTGTATTTTTTATCTTAATTTTTCTTGTTTTAAAACGTCACCATGATTTTGTATTATTTTTTGGTAAATTTTATATTATCATATCTTTATTTTTTTATTTTAAACAACTCTCATTTATCAATGAGTCTCACAAGTTATTCATTCATTTACAATAAGTTTTACAACTTTTTATTTTTTATTAATTTATAATTTTTTTATTAATTTTTTGTTATAAAAACTGATTATTTATAGAAGAATAATTTTTATACATGACAGTCCCACATTCTCATGGTAAAATTTATTATGAACAAATTATTTTTAAAAAAATTTTTAAAACATTGTCGTTGAAAATACTCTTACCACCGTATTACTTCTAAATTTTTGTGTAGCAATTAAAAAAATGCTTCAATTAAACAATAAAAATTTTAATCTCTGATGAATTTACCTATATATTATATTTAAAAGGACAGAATTGAATAAGAAAGATAGGCAGCAATCCCGGTAATAGATAGGCAGCATCGAAGGTGATGATTATAGGCAGCAGAATACAGAGAGCCCATAGGGTAGACGCAGCTGTGGACCCCAATGCTTCGATGTTATAGGTCCCATTCGGCCCAACTAAACGACGAAAGAATCTCTAATTAACCATGTTGATGACGTCACTCCATCGGCCAGGCGTTCGGGAAGAAGCGCCAAACCATGGGTTTTGGGAACCCCAAGGTTCATAAGTACACAGTACACAACGCTTCCCTTTGCTTACATTACTAATTTATTATTATTATTATTATTATTATTATTATTATTATTATTATTATTATTATTATTATTATTATTATTATTTTCTTTCAGTAATAGTACACGTACTTACTACTGAGAAATTGGGTGTTACAAGTTGCAGCTTCCTATTTGCACTCCACCCGCGTGTATCTCACTCTTCATTTCTGTGGAATTAATTTCAACTCCCAATTTCAATGTGAACAAGTTACGGAGGGGAAAATTATAATGTTTTTATTTTTTAAAAATAAATTTTAATTAGATAAACAATTATATATATATTGTGAGCATTGATTTTCATATTATTATTAAAAACCCAATAAAAAGATTTGAAAATTAAGCTTGTGTCTTATTTAAAGCCAATTCTAAAACATTTTTCTGTGAAAAAAATATTTTGCTAAACAAGCGATTTATTATTAAATAAATAAAATCAATATTAAAAGATTTAATATTTTTATAATTTAACTCAATTCAAATCACATCAATAAACTTGAGAATAATGATTGCTAATGAAAAAGCAAGCGATATGTTTTGTCTTTTAACAACTTGGAGATGGTTAGTAACTTAGTTTAGTGTAAAAGATAGACGGTTGTTCAAAACTTCAACTACCTAACCCGAACATGTTACTTATGACATGAGTGGGTACTTCCACATCCTCCGGGGACAAGCTTGACCAGCAGCGGTGGGTGGGTGTGACCGTTACCCTCACGCGCGCTACAGGAGCGTGGGCCCAGGCTTACTTGGCTCGCAGCACAAAATTGACGTGGATCATAGAGGAGAGGACAAAGCAGAGAATGACATTGCGGTTTGGTCGACAACACGGGACCCACCCACTTCACGCAGCAGAAGATTTTCCCTCACATACTATAACCCCTCTTATTCTCTAAAACTACAAATTTGCCACTCTTTCGATCAGTTTACTGTGGCATCAGTGTAATTCTATGGAAGAACAGTGGCAAATGGGTACATCTAGTATTTCTTCTACAAGTTAGAAAAAAAAATTTCGGAGGGTATTATTAATGATTAACTAAATATAAAAATTGAAATGGGATGCAGGTATTTTGAGCCAATGGATTCAGAAGCACGGATTTTTATAACCTGCCGCTGTTTATAGCTCCGTAACGCAATCAGCCTACAAAAGCCTCCACCTTCTCTCTCAGCATAGCATCTCTTTATAACCCATCTCTTCCTCTCTCTCCACCCTCGCACCCTTACTCTCTTTACCTTTCTCAAGCAAATACCATTATTCCAATCTTGAATATCAGTCACTCAATCTTGCTCATTCATGGACTCAGCTGCAACCACTACTAAAAGACCTTGCTTTTTGGAAGAGGACAATGGTTTGGCTTTCTTAGCAGACATGGAAGCTGGGTATTCTGGGCAGAATCAATACCGTTGCCAACGTGGTTTTGTGTCAAGGTGTATGGGTTATAGTAGGAGGAGTTTCAGAAACCTCTCGGTTTTCTCGCCGAGATCTGGGAGATCATATGATGCCAGATATGAAGATCACCAGCCCTACTTTCTGGAAGCTTGCTATCTCTGCAAAAAGCCACTTGGGCATAATAAAGACATCTTCATGTACAGGTTAGAGACTCAATCAATAGTTTTCTCTCTCTCTGAGAGCCGGTTCTCCTATAGATTTTCATTTCATTTCTAACTGTTTTGAGTCTTTGTCTTTGATCATGAAAGGGGATTTTCTTCTTCTCTTTATTACGAGGATTTGAAATATATTTGATTGGCATTGAAAAGTCATAGCTCTACTATGAATTTGAATGTAGTTGAGGCTGTTTCTGTCTTACTGATGAAAGTTTCATTTGTTGAACTTGTTGCAGAGGGGATATGCCATTTTGTAGCGATGAGTGTAGGCAACAGCAAATAGAAATGGACGAGGCCACGGAGAAGAATAGGAATCTTTCTTCTTCAGTGAAGGCTATGAGGAATAAGGAACAGAGAGAATCTACCTCACCAAACAAGACTCAGGATTACTCCTGTGTTAGAGGAGCCGTTGCAGCCGCTAGTTGAACATAAATATGCTGAAGGTGGGAAGTAATAGAGGAAGTGAGAAACTGCTGCAATATTCCCGGAAAAGGGAAAAAATAACGGAAAAAGTGAAAAATAAAAAGTCGAAAGAAGGAGCAAAAAGAAAGAAAAAACGATAGAAATAAAATATAAAAAGAAGAAACGAAAGTCTGAAGTAATTTTCTTTCGATGAAAAAAGATCTTAAGAGTAACTTTCTTTCGACGTAAAAAGGGTCACGGAGTTGGGGAGAAGAGATTCCTTCAGATTTTAGATGAATTTTATTAACGCTGCTGTAAATGGTATACATGCTGAGAAGTGTGTTTCTGGGAGATTCTCCCTCCGAAATGGCTGTTTTCCAGTTTTGTTCTGCTTATTTTCCCAAGATTTTGTTGTTGGTTTCTTGTCTATGGTTGTGCTCCATACATAGTTTCTCGGTCTTCAGAAGATGCCGAGATCAAAGCGATTGTTATTATATATATTTTTAATTTCTCTTCCATAGCCTAATTTCGTGCTCCGGTTCAGATAATAATACTACTTGCATCTACATGAATTTTTATGTCCTGCCTAAATTGCAAGAATTAAGGCATGGACACAAATTTTGAATTGAGTAACAATTATTAGGGCGGAGTTTTGTATGCTAGGGGCCTGCAGGATCGTGCAGGTGGGAAACAAACAATGCGAAGAAGAAAGAGTGAAGATAATAACAAAGTCGCAGAGTCGGAATCTCAGAATGAAACAAAACCGAAATCAGATTATTTCCAAATTAATTCTCGTATCATCTTGTGATTCTATTCACTGACAACTAATCTTGTTTCTAAAAAGTGCAATTAAATATCGTGTTTATTGTTTTGTTATGTAATAATGTTTTTTAAAATTTAACGCACTCAAATACCTAGGATGTCTCCAATCCAGGATCTACGACAGGAGAGATATGGCAAACTAGAATTGTGTCCAGAGTGATAATCCTGGAACCCAAGCGGAACGGCTAAAATCGAAAGGAAGATTTGAGCTCGGAACTTGATAGTTTGATCAATACACAATTTTCTAAGTAGCTGAACAATCTAAGAGCATGATTTGTAACGTGGTGAGGACGAAGAACACAGTTCCCGAAGTAACGTTAAAAATTGACTGGTGAAGAGGAAGGTAACGTACCTGACGGATGAAGGCGCGAGGGAAGAGGACTTTGTTAGTTCTACTGATTCCGACGTATTTGCGCCTGCTTTCAGAGAGAAGAATATAAGAACGATAACGACGGACAATAAACTCAAAAGAAGAGAAGAAACCAAAATCCAGATGATGAATTGAATACGTAATGAAAGCCTATTCGATGCAGCAAGCTAATAAAAATTGTACTGCTTTTTTGATCCCTATAATGTCTGCTGTTTTAACTGTTATAAAAAAATTGTTGTAAAAAATATCACAGTTAATATATTTAGCGACAGTAAAAATTATCGTTAAAAATTTATTTGTGACACTTCTTTTACACAAGATTTTTAACAACGCTTAAAACTATTATTAAATTGAAGGCAAAGTACTCTTCACTTTTTTAAAAGCAGACGCACGCGATTTCTTCAACTACAACCTGCTGTAGTCCAACTCAGAATTGAGAGCTTAACTTACTGAATCTGGGTTCGTGTAATTTTTTTTAAATCAGTTACAAGAGAAAAAAAAAATGAAACTTACAATGCTTGTTTTAAACCCGTTTCAGTAGCATAGTTTATAATTTATTTGAACTTCTCTACTTACAAGTAATTTTATGTTAAACAAAATAGTATTTGTATAAATTTAAATAAGTAATTTATTAATCTCTAATAAGTTATTTTTAACTTATTTTATAAAGTCAATTTTTTAAGCTTCTTAGAGAAGTTTTGTGTTAAAGCTCAAATTTATATGACCAAAAAAATTATTTTGCACTTTTACAAGACAAGTATATCCCAATTATAATTTGAAACCACACGAAAATTTGTTTGGTTTGTGAAAATATTTTCTATTTTCATTTTCAGTTTTCATTTTCTAAAACATTGAAAATATTTTTTTGATATTTTTTAGATTTGGGCCCATTTTAAAAAATATTTTCAAGAAAACATTTTCATTAAACATAACTAAAACACATTTTAAGTCTATTTTCTATTTTTTATAAAAATAAAAATAAAAAATGTTCAAACCAAACAGTTTCCAAACCCTTCACCTCCCTTCTCTCCAATCATAATTTCAAAGCCCTTTTTTAAGTATTTATCCAAACCCTAAATAACTTAATTTAAAAAAAATTTATGGTATAGCTTTTCACATAAGGTATTCTTTTATAATGTTTAAATAAATTGATTACTAAATGGGGTCTTATTCTGCCTTTTAATTCTAGTATTTTCTTTTTAATATATGACAGATCAAGAATTTGACTTGAGATTTTTTGTTAATTGCTTAGACCTCTCATAATTATATCACATCTAGTGGCTTCATAATTAAATTTTAATTGCCAAGAGAAAAGAAACAAATAAATTAAACTAACTTTTTAACCGGAAAGGGTAGGAAAATGGATGTATACCATTCTATTACTTCGAGATTAGACAGATACAAACCTAAAACGAAAATTTTGTTCCGTAATGTTTGAAAGGTTTTCCCCATGACAGGAATTGAAGGAAAGCTTATTCTAGAGCTTTATTTGTCCTTCATAAATATAACCCCTAGTTAGGTCACTGTAATATCCTAAAAGTTCTGTGAAGCAAAGTATGGGAAATGGCATCATCACTCATCAGGCAGAGAGTGCAGAATTCAGAGCACTGTGGACATCAACGCCAATCTGTGCTTCAGCTTTCTCCAACTCAGTGGTAGCAGAGGCGAGCTTCTGGTTGGACTCAGCAAGCCCCTTCTGCACAAGGCTTGGGTCAATCTGGTCAATAGGGACGGCCTCAGCAGCAATTACATCTGCTACAGAATTTGCATGGATGAAGGCAAATCCACTACTAACAAAATATTTTGAAACATTGTTTCCTTCATGCACGGACAACACCCCTGCCCTCAGTTCTGCAATTGTGGGTATATGGCCCGCCAAAACACCCATTTGTCCTGTAGTTGCTGGTATAATCATCATGTCAACCTGTACATGTCACCATAAGAAACAGGTAATCACAAGAGCCAGGGGAACCCTTAGATATATCTCTCTGCATATTCAACATCTATAAAACTGCTGTGGAATCTAGTAGTGTTGTGCTTAGTTCTTGTTAAAACCAAATCGTTGCTTTGGTGCCATTACTATGATCAAGGCTGCAGCACATCGGATTTGGATCCCATGTTTGGTCCAATTTGAGCTATTCTTGGATTTCACAGCCAACTACCTAGAAAAAAATATTTTGAAATATGAACTATTAATTGTGAAATCCAATAATTTAGATTGGATCAAATATTCTGCTTAGCTTTGGGAGCAAGTAAGATATCTAAATTCGCCGACATCAACAGCGCTATTTCGCTTAAATGGGCATTTTTCTTATATAGACAGAAAATCATAGTTATACCAGCTGATCCGATTACAAGTGTTCTACATATAAAAAATAAGCTCACATCTTGATAAACCCACAAGAAACATGAACTATCCCACATAAAATACTCCTTGTTCTATATTTCAAAGCTTACACCGAAAGGTAAAATGGACTCGTCCTAACTTTTCAATGAACAGAAATATTCCTCCCTCAATTGAATGACACAAATTGGAAGCAGCATTATAATGTAGCAGATCTTATCCCTTCTCCACGGCCGCTGATACTTAGAAGCAATATCAGAACAGCACAGAATCCTTAAAATAAAACTTCCACTTTCGGCACATGATAATTCTATATAACGGAATATGGCTGAACTCCAAGCATTGAATAAATATTCCCTAAATGTTCAAAACGGTTCTACTCCTACGCTTTGTCTCGATAGTTAGATTAAATTTGATTTAACGGAGGAGGTTTTGCACACACCTTCCTATTTTGTTTAGATAAAAAATCACAAAATGCTTCAGTTTATTAAATGTGGCAACCAATAAGGTTGTGTCACATGGCATCTTAGTTGGTTGTTATGTGACGGTTTATTTTTTTTTGCTGTTATTTTTTTTAAATGTTTTAAAAGCCTCTTTTGTAGAATTTTTTTAAAAAAATTTGACAGCCAACCAGCATGCAACACGTGATATCCTAGTTGGCAATCAAGAAGTTACACTGTTTAATTTATTACAATTTATTTAATTAAATATTAGGGTTTAGAGTTAAAAAAACTCTTATCAACAAAAAAAAGTCACTACATCGTAGCAGAAGGCTTAGTAGCTAATTAAGATGTCACGTGTTGCATCTTGATTGGTTGCTCAAACCCAAGTATTTTGCGAATTTTTTTTTAAAAAAAACAAATAAGCGTGTGCAAAGCCTCAGTTAGATCAAATTTCATCCAACAGCCAAAACAAAGCATAGGAGGCTTTATGTAAATGCGCGTAGGAGCGGAATCAGATTCCTAAATGTTATCCACATTTTGTGGAAAAATCCTAATTACAACGGGTAGCAAAATACTATGAACCATAAACTCATATTATATAAAAAGAAAAAAAAAGAATTTACTAAGTAAAAATCATGGTCTGCGGGACAATCACGCAATATCAGAATCTAGATTTAGAAAAAAAAAAAAAAAATACAATGCTGGAGCAGCAATGAAAACGCAGGTGAGCAAAACAACTTTATAGCTCGTCCATTTCTGAGCACTCCGGATGCAGGTCGAACGAAGAATTTAAAAGAATCCCTCCAAATTACTCGGTAAACAAAACCGAGATTATAACCAGTCCATCACAAAGAACAAGAAACAGTAATTGAACAAACTCATAATCCATTAAGTAATCCACATTTCGTAGGAAAATCCAGATTATAAGAAGTAGTAAAAATACTGAATCCAAGACTCATATAACGAGACCTTCGGAATAATCACGCAATAGCAGAATCAAGAAAAAAAACTACCAATTACTCGGCAGAACAAAACAGAGATAATATCATAATAACCAGCAAAATGGACGCGAAACAGTAATTGAACCGACTCATCTTATATGCACAAAAGCTGCGGGAGAATCGCAAGGCAATTATTATTATTTATAACAAAAGAAGAAAAAGAAAAACGAAAGGAGAACAGACCTCCTTGGCAGAAATCTCAGATGCGTAGGGAAGAACGAAATTGACGGTGATCTTGGAAGGGAGTGTGGAAGGAGTGGGAGGACGAGGGTGCATGTAATGGGAGGGAGTCCTGGGAGGGTCCGCATTGGGAAAGACTTTCTTCCACGATTCAGCGAAAGCAGGGTCGCCTGATTCAGTGGCTTCGACTTGCGTACAGAACCGTCGAACGCAGACTTTCCAGATCAATGGCTGAGCCCAGAGACGTGAAGCTTGCCGTAGCATCGCCGTGGAAGGAGCAGTAGCAGTAGTAAGATTATAATATATCGATGTGGTTTGGCGGATTCTAACGCCCTCTTAACGTGTTTTCCTTTGTCTTCTACCTATAAGAAGTGCGCTAATATTAACCACTTCCTCAAGTGTTTTCTGTTAGATTTAAACGGACGAAATTTTATTCATTTTCAGAGGGTATATGCAGATTTTTTTTAAGAATAAATTAATGATTTTACCGTCTTTTTAATTAATTTATTTAAAGATAAAGCTTGCTTCTTTAAGCAAAATATGAAACCTCATAGAGCCATTAACTAATAATATAGAATTTTACAAATATTGTAGCCTCCCAATGAAACATGTTATTTATGTATTAAAAAGTCTACAAATACTTTCTGGATTGACGTACTGAGAAAAAAGTTTGAGGGACTATATTGAAAAGAAATATAAATTTCAAGGACTAATTAAAAGGATTTAACCTCTAAATGATGTCTAAAATTTGATTTTTAATTCTTCTTTTTTGGTTTGAACCCAGAGTATCCCCAAGTCACTTTGGACTTGGAATTAATTCCTATTCGAATCAGAAGTGTTAAGGTTAAAACCCTCCTAACAAGTGTGCTTAGTGTTACCTTCATAGATTTATAAGGCTTTGTTTCGGTAAAAAACTTATTTAAGTGCTTATAGAATAAGCACTTATATAAGTTATTTCTAAAATTAAAGAGTGTATGAAGACAAACTTTATATAAGCTATTTTCAGTTTATTTTCATAAATTATTGTAGAGAGCTTATGAAAATAAGTTGAAAACAGTTTATTGACATGCTATAAGCTATTTTTATAAACTCTTTCAAACACATACATAAACTTTATTCTATAAGATAAACCAGATAAACTCAAACTAAACTCTTTCAAACATACCTTTAAGTAGTTAATGTATTTCATATATTTCTCACAGCGGCGAATCTTTATCTTGTACTTTTCCCAAGCCAAGCAATATGTTATTACATAATACTCGACTTTTTGTTTTTTGTCCTAGTTCTTTTATAAGACTATGCTGGTTTTTTCTTTTGAGTAATTTATTTGACCTGAACGATAATAAATTAAATAAAAGTTTTCCCCCCTCAGAACTAGCAGTAAAAATAATAGTACGATAAAAAAATTACCAAAAATTATAAAACGAGTTAATAATATAAATTAGTTTAGCTATGCTATTCAACCCTAAACAATAAATAAGTCTGTCTAATAAAATGACATCTTTTTTTTATAAATAAAGACTTTTTGACTCATTACTAAATGGCCCTGGGCAAGGGCAATTTAGGATTGAATTTGGTTCAATATTTTTAGAATCGGATTATTAATTTGGACTGACTTTGAAGTCAAAATTATTAGTTTAATCACCAAATTAACACATCAACCGTTGAACCAATTAAATAAATAAAAAAATAAAAAATTCAATATACCTACATATATTTACAAATAAATATCAAAACAAGTAAAATAAATAATTTCTATACAAATTTCACACTTTAAATTAATTAATTTGATTTCTTTCACTATTTACATGTAAAAGTAATTAATCCCAAATATATATAAACACTACTTACAAAAGGTAATTAATTTTCAAAATTTCTTATAGATACATTAAAAAGAAATTGGGTCAACAAAAAGACTGAGTCAACTGGGTCAACAGCCAAATGCAAAACAGTCTAATATCATGATCCAACTTGAGTTGGTGTCCGGATTGTCAGGTTTTTGGTCAACTCAATTGGGTTGGACCGAGTCACAAAAAAAACTTACTTGGCTAGGTCCTTCAAATAATATTACTAGAGTTCAAGAAAATTTTTTGAACAAATAAACTATATTATCATAAAAAATTTAATAAATATACTGAACTCTCACATCTCAGAATAAATCACTTTTCTTACAATAAATCCAATTACTAGTTTTAAATTAATAGGACCAAACTTCAAGAGTTATGGACGTTTTGATATTAAAACCTTAGATCTAACAGATAAGATACCTAAACCTTTTAAAGATCAAGCCAAACTAACAAAATGGTATTTCATTCTTGGAGAAAAAGGGTTTATAATCCCGGACAAATTAAGATAGGACAAAATAGATGTGACCATTATGACATGAGTGAGGAACAACAATTGTTAGAGGAAATATAATAATTAGAGTGAGAAACGACACAACATTAAATAGTCAAACGATATAGTACTAAGGTAAATGCAGAAATTAACACATCCGCGGAAAACTTGCTTAATCTGTGTAAAAAATAGAACAGGAACCCACACAGCTGTAGAAATCAATATTAGGTTGAATTCCAGCAGTAGAAAAACGACAACATATCAAAATGAGAATCTTATGATATGCACATGACAGTTTGTACTTGGTGGAACAGGATGATGGGAAAAAATGAAATACAACTTTTAAATACAAAGAATAAAGAAGAATAAATAACGGACTATTCATTACCATCTCGTACTATTCAATGAACCTAGATTTTTACAACGAAGCAAAACGAAGCAAAAACTGCACAGCTGTGCTTGAATCTCCTATAGATCTCTGCATATTTACACGCAGGGCAGCTACAAAGCAAAGCAACCACGCCATAGATAAAGCCTCCTTTTAAATAGATGTGTTCACCAAAAAACTTAATGTACATACGCCAGATTCATGGGCCGAAAAGCATCTGGATAATGCTCCCGTTCTATTTTCTGTCACAAGCCAGATTCATGGGCCCAAAAGGCATCTGGATCCGGACAGTAAAGAGAAAAATCTTGGATTTCAAGATTAGCTATATGCCAATTGACAAAACGAGCTTGTACCAACTTGAAGAGAAGCAGTATGGTAGGCAAAAGCCAACATTTATCATCTTCCCTGCAAGAGAATGTATCAAAACTTCCTGAAGAAAATAAAACATAATCCAAATTCTAAAGCAACCAAAATTTATAAAAGAGGAAAGCAAAAGCAAAATCCTCAAAACCAGTGCACCCAATTCAGCGGCAAAAAACTCCTACTTGGTGACAATAAATAAATGTAATGTAATTCATGACTATGATCAACGGGACATTTCATTATATTTATCGCTAAAACTGATGGTATAGATCAAACAAAATTTGGATAGAAGGAAAATGCGACATGTTTCCTACAGCCATGAATGTCCGACTAAAACAATGCAACTTTTAATTGCTCAAATGAGAACATCATGAAAATATCATTCCACATCTCTAAATCAGCAGTAGCGAAATTGCATAGCAGTATGCTGTATGCCTTCTTCTCTGAGAAGGCCACGGTTAAGTAATTAGGTACAAGCATAGGAATGGTTTACATTTATGTAACTCGCAGCTCAAATCTTAAAAACACTCCCTTTACCAACACTTGGACGTGCTCTCAGGTATTGAATCAGAACATAATTTAGATTAATTTAGTAAATATCAAAACCTTAATCCCAATTCTTCCCTCAGATTTTCCAAGTCCCAGATCCCATCATCATGATTTCCTCCAATGAGTCCTGTTAGCCGTCGTCTGGTCGTGCTCCCTCTGTCTCGCCGTCGCCGTGGTCTTGCTCAATTTCAGGTACGCCATTCATAAATATCTTGTGGATATGGAATGAGAGTGACTTTGAAAGCTAAAGTTGTATTGTGATTAATGAATGTTAAACATAGTTTATGAAGGGCACTGGTCTACTGGACATGTTTCTTCTTTTTCTTTTTTTCTTAACTTTTTTATTTTTTTAAATAACCCCGCGAGGAGCAAGGAATGGGATGGGGGGATTTTTTTTTTTTCCCAACGGGGATCCCTACTTATATTTACCATGAGTATACCGTTGGTATACTCTTGGTACACTAACATTACTCCCTCCCTCCACAATTCACTTGTCCTCAAGCGAAAAATCAAGAAAATGGTGTTGCATGGAGGAAATAGTCTCCCAAGTCACTTCAGCGGGAGAAGTATGCTGCCAGTGAACAAGAACTTCTGGTATATTGGATCTGGTCCGGTAGTTGATGACCGCATGAGGCTGAGGAAGAGCCTTAGCGCACAAATTATCAGGAATAGTGTGGACAGCAGCAGAACCATCTTCTATGAAAGGTTTCAGATAAGAAACATGGAAGACAGGATGAAATCGAGCTGATGTAGGCAGGTCCAAATGGTAGGCCATGGTCCAATCCTTTGAATCACCTTAAAAGGCCCATAAAAACGTGGTAATAGCTTCTAGTTGCGCCGGTCAGCCATGGAAAGTTGGCGATAAGGTTGCAACTTCAATAAAACCTTGTCCCCAACTTGGAATTCCACAGAATGATGACGAGCATCATAATAAGATTTCATCTTCTGCTGGGCACGGTCCAAATTCTGACGTAACTCCCCCATCATCTCGTCCCGAGTTGTCAAAGCCACATCAACAACATCTAGCTTTGACATTCCTGTACAATAATCAAGTAATCGAGGAGGTGGACGTCCATATACAACCTGAAATGGAGTAGAGAGAAGCGAAGAGTGAAAACCGGTATTATAACAGTATTCCGCCCAAGAAATCCAATCCATCCACTTCTTGGGATGAGAGCTAGTAAAACACCGGAGATACATTTCAATTGTGCGATTCACAATCTGTCCATCAAATTGAGGATGATATGATGAACTAAAGCACAATTGAGTACCACAAAAACGAAATAACTCCTTCCAAAAAGAGCTAGTAAAGGTCACATCCCGGTCACTCACAATTGTCATTGGCAACCCATGAAGCTTTAAAATGTTATCGAAGAAAAGCCGAGCAATGCTCACAGCATTGTATGGATGAGATGTTGGCACCAAATCTCAATATTTGGAAAAATGATCAACCACCAAAAGCACATTCGTACCAGAAGCAGTCAGCAAACCCTCCACAAAGTCCAAGCTTATATCAATCCAAATCTGATCGGGCACTAGTAACGGTTGCAAAAGACCCCGAGGCTGTAGCATTGTTGTTTTATGACACTGACAAACCCCACAAGTCCGCACAGAATCACGGATGTGCTTTTTTATACCCTTCCAATAAAAATCTCGAGCAATCCAAAAGATAGTTTTCGGATAACCCTCATGACCTTGACTATTGTTAAGATATAGTAGCTTGATTGTAGGCTTGATTGTAGGGATTGTATAGCTTGATTGTAGGGATTGTATAGCTTGATTGTAGGCTTGATTGTAGGGATTATTTTTATGATTCCCATGTATATATATCCGTTGCCTATGAATGAAATTGAACAAGAGAAATTACATGGTATCAGAGGCTGTTCGCGTTCTCGGTACAGCTTTTGTGTGCGTGAGAAGAGCCCAACCCTCTACGGTGGTTGTTGGTTCTCACCACCCCCCCAACAACGTTCAGACTTCCCCGGCTAGCGGACCCCGAGAGTCCGGAAGCCATCGGCGGCGCGTGTGACCTCCACGTGCCACTCGTTTTTTCTGCCAGCGGATCCACGCGCCGGCGCTTGAGGGCGCGTCCGACCGTTTTCCGGCGACTTCCTGTCCTTTCCGGCGTTTTCCCTGCTGTTTGACCTTCTGGTTTGGTTTGGTTCTCTTTGGTTTACTGTTTTAGGCTGAATCCATTTATTTTTGGTTGTGTTTGTGTGCTGTGTACTTTTCCCACCTATGGCAGACAGTAAAACTACAGTTATGGCTGAGGTAGTCCCTGTGATGACGAAGATTACCGAACACAAACTCAATGGCTCCAACTATTTAGATTGGAGCAAAACCATTCGCGTATATTTGCGGAGCATTGAGAAGGATGATCATCTCATCTCTGATCCCCCTAGTGACGACACTCGAAAAGCGTGGTTGCGTGATGATGCGAGACTATTCTTGCAAATTCGGAACTCTATTGACATAGAGGTACTCGGTTTAATTAACCATTGTGAATTTGTGAAAGAATTAATGGAATATTTGGATTTTTTGTATTCTGGACGAGGAAACATATCTCGCATCTACGAGGTATGTAAGTCATTTTATCGAGGAGAGCAACAAGACAAGTCTCTTACTGCTTATTTCATGGAATTTAAGAAAACCTATGAAGAACTAAATATGCTTCTCCCTTTTAGTTCTGATATTAAGGTTCAGCAAGCTCAAAGAGAGAATGGCAGTTATGAGTTTCCTGACAGGTCTACGCTTAGATTTTGAAGCAGTCAAATCTCAAATTCTCTCAGCATCTGAAATTTCTCCTTTGCAAGAAGTTTTTGCTAGAGTTCTTCGTACAGAAAACTTACAACCTTCTCAAATCACTACTAATAATAGCAGTGCTCTTGTTAGTCGTGGTGGATCTCGAGGTAGCTCACGGGGAGGATCGCACAATCGTAACAAGAATATAGAACATCGGAGTCAGGAGTCTGGTGAAGTTGAGTGCTATTACTGTCATGAGCTGGGGCATACAAAACGCACTTGCAAGAAACTTCTCAACAAGAATCAGACAAGACGATCTGCCCATGTTGCCTCATCTGCTGATAAGACTATTATGGTTTCTGCTGATGACTTTGCCAAGTTCACTCAATATCAAGAATCACTTAAAACTTCTACTCCCACTGCTGCCTTCGCTGATACAGGTAAATCCCCCACATGTCTCATCTCTTCATCGTCCAGCTGGGTTATAGATTCTGGTGCCTCAGACTATATGACAGGTAATCCTAGTCTTTTCTCTACTTTTGATACTCATGTCCATTCGTCTCATGTGACTATAGCTGATGGCTCTACACCCCGTGTCCTTGGTTCTGGCACCATTAACCTGACCCCATCTTTATCTCTACCTTCAGTACTGAGTTTACCTAATTTTTCATTTAATCTGATTTCTGTTAGTAAACTCACTCGTGCCCTGAATTGTAGTGTCTCATTCTTTCCTACTCATTGTATTTTTCAGGATCTTACGACGAAGCAGATTATTGGTAGCGGGCATGAGTCTGGCGGCCTCTACACTCTTGATACTAAGACACCAAGATCTTTGGCATGTTCTAGTTCGCTTTCTCCTTTTGATTTGCACTGTCGAATGGGTCATCCGTCTCTCCCAGTTCTCAAGCAGCTCTATTCCCAATTTCGACATTTATCATCTTTGCCTTGTAAGTCCTGTCAGTTTGCCAAACACTATCGTGTTTCCTTAGGGTCTCGAGTTAATAAACGGGCTACGTCCCCTTTTGAATTAGTTCATTCTGATGTTTGGGGTCCTTGTCCTATTGTGGCCAAGGCAGGTTTTAAGTATTTTGTTACCTTTGTTGATGATTACTCTCGTGTTACCTGGTTATATTTAATGAAAAGTCGCTCTGAAGTTTTTTCACATTTTTGTGCTTTCTATGCTGAAATTAAAACACGATTTAATATTTCTGTTCAAACCTTGAGGAGTGACAATGCTAAAGAGTATCTCTCTGAGACTTTCCAGTCTTACATGATTCAACGTGGTATCTTGCATCAATCCTCGTGTGTTGACACACCTGCCCAAAATGGAGTTGCTGAACGTAAGAATAGACATTTACTTGAAGTTGCTCGAGCTCTTTTGTTTCAAATGCATGTTCCTAAACCTTGTTGGGCTGATGCTGTCTCCACAGCTTGTTTTTTGATTAACCGCATGCCATCTTCTGTTCTTGGGGGAGAGATTCCATATTCTGTTTTGTTCCCATCCACAGCTGTGTTTCCTATTGAGCCTCGTATCTTTGGCAGCACTTGTTTTGTCAGGGACACTAGACCCCAGGTCACAAAGTTAGACCCTAAGTCTCTTAAATGTGTTTTCCTTGGTTATTCTCGTCTCCAAAAGGGATACATGTGTTTCTCTCCTACTCTTCAGCGTTATCTTGTTTCTGTTGATGTTACCTTCCAAGAAGACATTCCGTTCTTTTCTACTTCTTCTTCTTCTCATGTTCCGAGGGACGATGATGATCTGCTCATCTACACTGTACCTTTTTCTCAGCCATCCACAAGTACTCCTACACCTTCTTTGGCACCCACTCGGCCACCAATTGTTCATGTCTACACTCGACGTCCATTGCCTGCAGGTTCAGATTCATGCCCTCCACCTTCTGTTTCGTTGCCGGATCCTGATTTCGCTTCTCCGGACCTCCCTATTGCCCTTCGCAAAGGTAAACGTCTTTGTACTTATCCTATTGCCTCAGTTGTTTCTTATGATCATTTATCCTCTACCTCTTGCTCTTTTTTGGCCAACCTTGACTCTGTGTCCATTCCTAAGACTGTCCATGAAGCTTTGGCCCATCCTGGGTGGCGTGATGCTATGATGGAAGAGATAAATGCACTGGACTATAACAATACATGGACATTAATGGATTTACCTGCTGGGAAGAAAGCTATTGGGTGCAAATGGGTGTTCACAATTAAAGTCAACCCTGATGGGTCTGTGGCTCGGTTGAAGGCTCGTCTTGTTGCGAAAGGATATGCTCAGACTTATGGTGCTGATTATTTCGATACTTTTTCTCCAGTTGCCAAACTTACCTCAGTTCGTTTGTTGATCTCCTTGGCTGCCACTCATAACTGGCCACTACACCAGTTGGATATTAAAAATGCTTTCTTCATGGTACTCTCCAAGAAGAGGTCTATATGGAGCAACCACCTGGGTTTGTTGCTCAGGAGGAGTATGGGAAAGTATGTCGACTTCAGAAATCGCTATACGGTCTGAAGCAAAGCCCTCGTGCATGGTTTCGCAAGTTTAGCCAAGTTGTTTTGGAATATGGAATGAAGAAAAGCAAATCTGATCACACGGTATTTTATAGGCAGTCTAAGGATGGTATCATTCTTCTTGTGGTATACGTTGATGATATTGTGATAACTGAGAGTGACAGTTCTGGTATCTCTGGCCTTAAAACTTTCTTGCAGTCACAGTTTCAGACAAAGGATTTGGGACCTTTGAAATATTTCTTAGGGGTTGAAGTTTTGAGAAATAAGAAGGGGGTCTTCTTGTCCCAAAGAAAATATGTTCTTGACTTATTGACAGAAACAGGAAAGATGGAGGCTAAGCCATCAAGTACCCCTATGACTCCTAACATACAGCTTGCAAAGGATGACAGTGAGCCATTTCATGATCCTGAAAAGTATAGGAGACTTGTGGGAAAATTGAATTATTTGACTGTGACTCGCCCCGATATTGCATATTCTGTTAGTGTGGCCAGTCGCTTTATGTCCTCCCCGACTGTCAACCATTGGGCACTCCTAGAACAAATTCTTTGCTATTTAAAAGGAGCCCCAGGACGTGGATTATTTTATGGCTATCATGGACACACTAAGATTGAAGTTTATTCTGATGCAGATTATGCAGGGTGCAAAGATGATAGGAGATCTACTACTGGTTATTGTGTCTTTGTAGGAGGGAATCTAGTTTCATGGAAGAGCAAGAAGCAAAATATTGTTTCTCGATCAACTGCAGAATCAGAATACAGATCTATGGCAAACTCAGTATGTGAAATTGTATGGATATACCAACTATTGAAAGAAGTTGGCTTCGAGACCCCATTACCAGTAACATTATGGTGTGACAACCAAGCTGCTCTTCACATTGCTTCTAATCCCGTGTTTCATGAACGAACTAAACATATTGAGATCTTTTGTCACTTCATTCGTGAAAAGATTGAAGATCATTTCATTACTCCAGGATATGTTAGAACTGAAGAACAGTTGGGAGATATTTTCACTAAAGCCTTAAATGGAGCTCGCATTAATTATATTTGTAACAAGCTGGGCATGATTAACATCTATGATCCAGCTTGAGGGGGAGTGTTAAGATATAGTAGCTTGATTGTAGGCTTGATTGTATAGCTTGATTGTAGGCTTGATTGTAGGGATTGTATAGCTCGATTGTAGGCTTGATTGTAGGGATTATTTTTATGATTCCCATGTATATATATCCGTTGCCTATGAATGAAATTGAACAAGAGAAATTACAACTATGTAAGGCTGAAATAATGGCCTGGACATAAGTGAAAGAAGCCTCCAAATACACTCTGTTTTTATAAAATAATAGCTTATTCTTGAAGACCCAATTCGGTGAAGCCACCCCATCATGAATCTGCTGAATAACATCCAAAATAAAGGAGGATGTTTGTTGTTCTCTGCGAATTTCATCGAATAAGCCCAAATGAGGCATTGAAAGAACTATAAGAGAACGGTCATCGACGTCCCTTCACGATAACGCATCAGCCACCACAATACAACGCCCTAAACGATACTCAACAGAGAAAGTAAAACCCATAATCTTTGACAACCAATTCTGTTGTGGTAGTGAAAGCGCACGTTGCTCAAGAAGAAACTTGAGACTACAATGGTCTGTCTTAACAAGGAAATGTTGACCCCATAAATATGCTCGCCAATGCCAATCAACTCTTTCTCATGAGCCGGCTTCCCCTTATAACGGAGAGGAAGTGGTCGACCAAAAAATGTGATGGGCCTACATTTTGCTGCAAAACAGCCCCAATGCCGAAGTCAGAAGTATCACACTCAACTATAAGAGATTGGGTGAAATCAGGAAGAGCCAAAACAGGACTAGAAGAGACCACTTGCTTCAACAACCGAAAGGCCTCCCTTGATTTATCAATCCAAACAAAAGCATTTCTCCTCAACATTGCTGTCAAAGGAGCAGCAATAACACCATAATTGTGGACAAACTTTCGGTAATAACCCATAAGACCAAGGAACCCCGTGCAAGTCCTTCAAAGTGGTAGGTAATCATAGCAGAAACCTTAGGATCAACAAAAACCCCATCAGCTACAACCATATGCCCCAAATAATTAATTTGAGTCTGCGCAAAGGAGCATTTTGACCACTTCAGAAACAATTGATGCCTATGCAAGTGTTGGAAGACTACTCTTAAATGGTGCAGATGCTCAACCCAAGTACAACTGAAAACCAAGATATCATTAAAAAAAACTATGGTGTTATTAGTTAGAAGGGGAAAATACCTCATTCATCAGTGCTTGGAAGGTAGAAGGGGCATTAATTAAGCCAAACGGCATGACTAAAAATTCGAAATGCCCATGGTGAGTGCGGAATGTTGTCTTCTCAATATCTTGCTCCCTCATACAAACCTGAAAATACCCCGACAGTAAATCTAACTTCGAAAAATATTGGGCACCACAAAGCTCATCCAATAACTCATCAATCACCGGAATAGGGAACTTGTCCTTAATGGCCTTAGTATTTAATTCACGAAAGTCAATACACATACGCCAAGTCCCATCGACCTTGGGCACTGATAATATCGAAGAAGAGAAAGGATATTGACTAGGCCGTATAATTCCTTGAGTCAACATTTCCACACACTACTTCTCAATCTCATCCTTCTGAGTGTGAGGATAATGGTAAGGACGAACTACCACAGGTTTCGTATTAGGCTCCAACACAATGCGATGATTGCAATGACGCTGGAAGACCTTGACGAGTTTGAAAGAAATGTTCAAACTCGTGAAGGTGTAAGTCAAGATTAGTGGCCAAAATCTTCTCCGGAGGAGACATATAACAATGACGAACGCCTCGAGAAGACGACTGGATGCCTTTCAAAGTCACCGAGTGCCCCATAACAGTAAAAGACATCTGCATGTTCTAGAAGTCCCACAAAATCAGTCCCAATGTTTTCAGCCAATGCACTCCAAGAACGACATCAAAGCTGCCCAGCGTAATAACACAAAAATCCACAGAGGAAGAGAACTAGTCAAACTCAAAAATAACATTTCGACATTGACCTTACTGCGAATCTTCTCACCATTAGCCACAATCACACGAACACCCTCAGCATTGAAAAGAGGAAGTTGTAAACGATTAAACAACTTCTCATTCAGGAAATTGTGTGTACTACCTAAATCCACTAGAGCTTGAACTTGAATCCCTTGCAGAGAACCTTGAATCAACATGTTCTGCATAGAAGAAAGCCCAATAATAGCATGTAAGGAGATCTCAAGTTGATCATCATGATGATGGTCAGACGGATTCCTCCCAGATTCGAACTCATCATCCAAGAGATCAAGAAAAAACAATTTCTTATAGCGATGCCCTTTAACAAACGACTCATCACAATTGAAATAGAGTCCTTTCAAGCGATGTTCTTCCAACTTAGAACGGGACAACTGTTTGATAGAACGAAATTTGGAAGGAGATGAATCCAATGGTCGAAAGTGTGCACTATCAATGGTGCGTAAAGATGAACTACGACGCTCAAACAACCGGAAAAGACTCATGGCGGACGCCAGGCCTTGCAGATCATGAAGTTCCACCTCCATATATATGTAATCCTGTAAGCCACTAATGTACCATTCCACCTTCTGGGATTGACTCAATTGACCAGCCCGTGACACCAATTGCTCAAACCGTTCCTGGTATGAGGCCATTGAACTAGTTTGCCAAAGCTTTGACAATTCACCAAGCTTTTTACTTCGAACGGGTGGACCAAAATGCAGATTGCAATGATACTTAAACTCAGGCCAACTCAAGTGGGGAAAAATTGGCCTCCAACTATATAAGCCAAGTCTGCGCGTGACTCTCAAGATGGTAAGAAGCCAGAACAACCTTCTCATCGTTGGGCGTATTCTAGTGACAGAAGAAGTGCTCACAACGATTGAACCACCCCAATGGGACTCCATCTCCTTTGAACCGTGGGAAATTCAACTTTGCGAACTTGGGAACTGCATTGGAGATGACGGCCTCGAGGACTCAGAGTGATGAGAACTGGAACGCACCGATGTGGCGCGGCTTGACTCACTAGGGCGATGCATTCTGACTGGTTTAGGAGTTCCGACGCCAATGCATCAACGCAGGCGTTAATTTTGTCACGTTCTGCCCTCTCCTCCTAGACAATCCACCATAGAGTAGAAAGCTGATCTTGAATCAGGTTTTCCACAACAGGTGGCTCTGATACCAATTTGTTAGCGTCCCGACTCCCGAGACATGGATCGTGTTATTGGCCTTGCTACAGTGAAGTCAAACAAGGAAAGAGCAGAGAATGTATTTTTATTCTTCTTTCTACCTATGGTGCTGGCTCAAATTAGGGAGAGAACCAACAATCTCGAAGTGTAAACTCACCAAGTGTAATGATAATACTCCAAAATAATTTCTTCATTCATTCACCAAAGCACATAAACAGTAGACACTAGACACAATAACTGCTAAAAAGTAAAAACCACCCATATGAACAGTAACTCCCATAAACCACACATAAGCATAACTAACAGTGCAAACCACACATAAGCATAACTAAATATAAAATAAACATAGGAGAATAAAATACAAGCACCAACACAGTAATAAAATAACTATCACCCATCCACAGATAGTCTACTTATAAATACCAAGGTCCAAGAGTATACCAACACCACCTCAAAAACCTGCTTGGCTACTAACAGTAACAACTACCATACTATGAATTTCAGCGACCTACGTTAAACCGAATATGGCAAACTGCTTAGAGTCCAAAGACATGAAAGCTTTTTTTTTTTCCTCCTCCAATTTGAAAATATATCCTTTGCAGAATCATTCTTCTATTTTACTTTTGGAAGATGGTAAGTACTGAACATGACATTTTCCATCCAACAAATCTCAAAAAAAAAAAAAAAGACCCAGAAAAACTCATGGAGAGAGGTAGTTCGATGGAAAAAGAACATCCAATTGGCCATCACGTTCCAGTATGAAGTACACACATAACATGGTAAATTTAAATGTTCTACATCTTGAGAGTTAAACTCCTGCACAGATGTGGACCAAAAAAAGAATCTTGGTTGTTTGTCAAAGATGCCATTGTTATTTGAGATAAATTGGTATTAAGTTGGCAGCCTTACCTCTTTATATTCCATGTACTGGCCTCATCAGCCTGACGGAAATGAGAAAATACATAATGAAGGAGGCAACAAACAAAAGCCACTCCCTGCAAAAAAAAAATATATATTCATATAAAAGCAGGGATTTATTTCAAACGAAGGAATGTGCATATATATACATGAGTGTGTTAGTATGAATATATATATATATATATATATTTATCAAAAAAGAAAAATTAGAAAGGGAGAGGGTTACCCAAAAAAAAAAAAGAGGAAACAAAGGGAAAAAGGAGGACAAGATATCCTCCTAGAAAAACAAAACAGAAAACATAACCAAAACAAAAGCCCAAAAACAATGTCTATACATATATTCTTATAAATTAATAACATGTCTAGAATTACACAAGTGTCTTCCCTTTAACCTGTAACATAATGGTTATAGGGCCTTTCAGCTCCTGTGAAATACGAATATGTTGGCATCTCTATGGGGCTCTGGTAATGGCTTTGTCATTGATATACATTTAGATAGATTGGAGGTATTCACTGCTTTGATGCAGAAGTATCTCAGCTATTTTTGGGTCATGAACTAGTGAGAGAATATATAATCATCAACATTTGAACTGTCTCCTTTCTATGCTTCAAGGCTTTATGCAATTTTCTTTTTGCTGTCAACAAAAGCTTTTGAATTAAATTTTATACACAAAAAAAAAAAGGAGAGAATAGCTTTGTGTGCAAATCATTATCTTTGGGTCACACATAATTACATAGTTTTATAAAAGTTGAAACCACATCAGTTTGAAATTTCCCAAGACTCGAGAATTGTCAGTGAGTTTTCTCTGCATTTGGTGGAAATATTAGAGCAAAAGTTTATTGTCTTGTATGTTGCAAGAGGGGTAAAGTATATTATTTTCTCTTTCTTTCTTTTTTTTTTTTTTAAATTTCCGACAATATTGTAGAAACTAAATATTAATGATTATATATATATATATATATATAAATGAAAGGATGGCTTACAGACACCACTAGACTAGAAATTATATTTTTAAATTACTGGAAGAAATCATGGACTTCGACATTACAGTAATAACAGATTTAATAAAATATAAGAACTATTTCCTCTATCTTGAAAACAAAATATATGGTTTCACCAAATATAGCTATGTTTTTCAATTTCTTTAATACAAGCCTCAACTTTTATGCCTTTGAATTGTCATTGCAATCTCTTATTTATAATATAATAGAGAGTGCTAGCTCATTATATATTTAACATTATCTTTCAACCATTGCCTTCAGCATGCATTTATAAAGCAAGTTACTCACAGGTCATAGAAATCCAATTTAGATAATATACAGTGATGTCACAGTCGCAAAACTGACAAGTGATTAATTTACTAAGTAAGAATCTTGAGAACTTTGAACTATTCAAGTAATATCTACGTTGAAATTAAGCACCATAAGTATGATGGGGTAAAATGCTGCAAGCAACTCCCAAGACAATGTTTATTATCAATATTTTAGTTCACTAAGATCAAATGAGCTCAGAATATAATTGCAAGGGAAGCCTGCTAGCTGATTCTCATATGCAATACACTTATACACATGCATTTGCCAGTTGGTGACACAAGAAGATAAGTTCACAATGAAATGCCTATTAGTAATATTTTACTTTATCAAGGTCAAATAGATTCAGAATACAGTGGAATTGCAGGTGAAGCTTTGCTTGCTGCTTCTCATCGGCAAGACACGTGCAATAGATGGTTACCAAAATATAAGCAGAACTTACAATATTAGATAGAGAAGTAGCATTCCACAGTGCATATACTCGAGCAAGTGAAGCTCTTCTTGGTTCTTTACTGAATAAAGCATTCAATCCAGCAGGAAATGGTGAAAGTAGAGAAAGAGGAAGGATTAGCAAAACAGAAAGAAAAGCTGCAAGAGAAATCCAGTAGAACTGAAGCAACACCAGGAGAGTGACTGAGAGATCTGCTAAAAGCATCAATGTAATCAGCAACTGCACTGTGTCCTGGCATACATATGTAATGTATTAGATAATGTTCAATTTATAGTTGTGCAAAAGTGAAACACCTAAAATAATTGAACTACCTGACGACCAACAGGTCTAGTGTTACACAACAGAAATGAAAGGGGGAACAGAAAGTCCCTTCTAAAATCCAATGATTTCAGTGTAGCATCATTTATTAGTCCTCCATTAATTCCTCCAGTTATCCTTTTAAGAGATAATGAATTACTCGTGTATGGCCAACTATGCTGCCGCTGTCTAAGACTCTTTCTTCCGCTTGCGGCATTTTTCCTGTCATTCAATTAGCAAAAAGATAATCCCTTCAAGCTAATTCACAGGATTTAAAACAAGATACTAACTGCATCTGAGAAGCACTGAAAAGAACAATGTTAAAGAAACATGCAGCCACCTCATTCTGGGACTCAAAATAAACTTAAACGGTGAGGGCAGCAAAAATTAAACTCTGAATACACTTTGATAAAATATCTAAAAATAACAAAACCTAAATATTAAAACTTCTAACCTAAGGCTTGGAATAAATATTTCTGTATCTAACCAAAACAATGTTTAAAAAAATAAATAAATAAATAATCCATATAATCTAATCGGGTCAAAGTTCTAAAAGTATATATTATGAATTCAATTAAAATTATTATTGTTCAAGGGTATAGTATCCTGTAGCCACCCACAATATTGGTTCTAGTTGATTTATATAGTGAAGTTCAATCTATTCCTTTAAGTAGGCACCAAGTTCTACCTTCCAGCGGTCTTTGCCAGGCAAGGCCCATTAAATAACATTCATTTTGCTATTTTTTAATCACAAGTAATACTATCAAGTCACATAGGACAACGAGATAATTAATCTCCCCTATAGGTTAAATTGGAATAAGCCAGTTCTACAGTAAATATATAAACCAGTTCACAATGTCCTAAATTACCTCATAGCTTCATCACTACTATCCCAAGTATCAGACTGGTGCAAATCCTGAAAAGAATAATCGCCAACTGCTACCACAATACCAAGCTGATAATAACCAGAAGCTGTTGCTTGGAACCATCCTAGCTCAATTTTAACACCATGGAACTCAAGTTGAGGATTTGCATGGCTATTTATCCAATCAAGAATTGGACTTAGTGCAGTACGTATTGATCCATGCCTCACTGTTCTTAACTGAGCATTCAGTCCAGCCACCAAGCGATTCCAAACAGTTGCTGGGACATGCTGTGGACATCGATTTTTGGAGTTGTATCTCAGTTATGAATATAGAAGAAAAAATAATGACCGACTGAAACTGGAGAGTAAAATCAAGAGACCTGGCCAAGAAGGTTGGTCAATAGTGTATCATTGTGAAGATTATAAGGCGCCATGTAGCTCCCATCCCCACCAAATAATATGCACATAGGAAATCTTTTCTGTATAATTGAAACAATATCTAATCGCTTCTCATCACCACCAAGGAAAAAATCAATATATGCTACCATTAAATCTGGCGTTGACCCAACCTGCATGAAGATTTCTCAAATTAACAAGAAGGATGAGAGTGACATTACCTGCACATTGAGGAAACCTCTACCTACAATATCTAATATTTTAATACAAACAAATTGGGAAAATAAAAAGGTGCATTTACATATGCATAAATAAAATTATTGCTGATAGTTAAATAATTAGCTATATTCTTGATGTTCTGTTTTAGTTTCTTTTTCTGTTTTTCTGTTAAACATTTGTTTCCGTTATTCGTTAGTTTGTTTTGGCTGTTATTAGTCTAGAGTGTACACCTATAAGTGTGCTCTGGAGGTTTTCAGTGGAATACACAAAATTATCTTTTCTTCCTCCTTCTCCTACTTGTCGTTCCCTCGTGCATATTTTCTCTTGGTATCAGAGCTGTCTCAAGATCCAGGTTCTTGATTATGGAATCTCAAGCCAACTCATCGTCGACCACAGGCTCAAGTAACGCTGCGACAGAAGCTACCTCGCAAGCCTCATACCATATCAAGCTAACTGCCCCAACTTCAATGCTCAGCCAAGCTTGCTCCGTCAAGCTCGACCGAATGAACTACCTCATGTGGAGTTCATTGATTCTTCCCATGATCCGCGAAAACTAGCTCAACGGATTCATCCTTGGGACAAATCCTTGTCTTGACGTCTTCATTTTCGAAGGTGAAGAACGAAAGATTAACCCAAAGTTTCAAGAATGGGTTACCCTTGATCAATTATTACTAGGCTGGCTGTACAATAGCATGACCCCCGAAGTCTTCTCCCAAGTCCTTGGATGTAAGACATCACAAGAATTATGGGATGCCGTGAAGCAGTATTCTGGATCGCAGACTTGCGCACGTGCCACTCTATATAAGAGTGAGCTTCAACGATTAAGAAAAGGAGGGATGAAGATGGATGAATATCTTCGAAAAATAAAAGAACTTGCCGACAACCTCATGATGGCTGGATGCCCAATGTCAAATGATGATTTAATCATCCAAACTCTCGCAGGTCTCGACTCGGAATATGGACCGATTGTAGTACAGCTGGCTGAAAAGGTAGGAGTCACATGGGTTGAGTTGCAAACGTCACTAATCACTTACGAAACACGTCTGGAACAGTGGTCCATGGTGGGCCAGTATGCACCGAGTGCTAACCTTGTGTCAAACAAGAAAACATCCACCAATTCAAATCAGAATTGGAGAGGACAGGTGTCACGAGGCAGAGGAAGGACTGGTCGTGGTGGCAGAAGTGGAAGACAAAATGGAAATAAGCCCACATGTCAGTTGTGTGGGAAGGTAGGCCATACTGTTGCCACTTGCTTTTATAGATTTGACCATAGTTTTTCTGGTATCTCTCAAGGAAACGCAGAAACCAGCAAGGATTCAAACTCTTCACATTCTGCATATCTCATCACCCAAGAAAATCTCGATGAGCAAGACTGGTATATAGACAGTGGGGCTTCAAGTCATGTTACAAATGATTCATCTGTTGTAGAACAAGGTATGATCTCTTCCTCAGAAAAACATCTTATTGTTGGAAATGGAGAAAAGATTGAGATTAAGAAGATTGGGAAATCTGCAATTTAGAATACACTTCTTGAATTAAATAAACTCATGCTAGTTCCCAAGATCAGCAAGAACCTAATTAGTGTATCTCAGTTAGCCTCTGACAATAATGTCTTTGTTATTTTTTACTCTAATGGTTGTGTGGTGAAGGACAAAGTAACGGGAAAGTCACTGATTCAAGCAATGCAAAGTGATGGGCTTTACAAGGTGAAAGGAGCACAAAAGGAGGCAAGATGCTTTCTAACTGGAAAAGATGAGAAGTGCTCAGAAAATGAGTTGTGGCATAGAAGGCTTGGCCATCCCTCTCTGAAAATCTTGAATGATGTACTAAAAGAATGTAACATGGAAAATTTAGTAAATAAAGAACATTTTTTCTGTGATGCATGCCAATTTGGAAAATTACATGCCCTTCCTTTTAAAAAATCTGAGACGAGCTGAAAAACCACTTGATCTTATACACATAGATCTTTGGGGTCCTGCCCCCATTCAATCCAATTCAAGTTATAAATACTATATCTCCTTTTTGGATGATAACAGCAGGTTCTTGTGGGTTTTTCCACTTAAAACTAAAGGGGAGGCTATTCAAGCTTTTATACATTTCAAGAAAGAAGTGGAAAACCAACTTGAAAGGAAGATTAAAGTTGTTCAATGTGATGGCGGTTCTGAGTTCAAACCTTTTTCAGATATTGTTCATAACAGTGGGATCACCATGAGACATTCTTGCCCCTACACATCTGTGCAAAATGGTAGAGTGGAAAGAAAACATAGGCAAGTTGTGGAAATGGGTCTGAGCATGATTGCCCAATCAGGTACACCTATGAGCTACTGGTCTGATGCATTTCAAACTGCAGCAAGGCTTATTAATATGCTACCCACAACTGCCCTCAAAGGAGAAATCCCTTATTTTGTGTTATTTAAAAGAAAACCTGATTTTAAACAATTAAAGGTTTTTGGCTGTGCCTGCTTCCCTTATTTAAGGCCCTATAATTAGCACAAATTGAGTTTCAGGTCTGTTAAATGCGTTTATTTGGGTCCCAGCATGAAGCATAAAGGCTTCAAGTGTCTGTCCTCAAATGGTAGAGTATACATCTCCAGGCATGTCATGTTCAATGAACTTGAGTTTCCATTTAAAAATGGATTCCTGAATACTAGAAGACCTGAGGAAACAAAGGAGATTATTCATATGGTGCCTACTCCCTATAAAACTAACAATGGTGAATTTTCTAGTGTTATGCAGAGGATTGATAGTGTTGAGGCAGGAAACAACACTGATGAGGCTGAAGCTACGTCTGGTGCTGCAAAAAATACTGTTATTTCAGAATCTCTAGAAATGGATGACCAAGAGGCACGGCTGAACAGTAGAGTTGAAGACCAAACTGACAGCACCAGAGTATCCAGACATCCCATGGTTACAAGATTGAGAAGTGGAGCCATTCAACCTACCTCATATGCTGGCATAGCAAAATTAGACAACAACACTACAGATCCTTGCAATCCTATCGAAGCATATAAAGTTCCTCACTGGAAAAAGGCCATGGAAATAGAATTTGAAGCTCTAAAGAAGAATGATACATGGGAGTTGGTTCCCTATGCTGGACAAAAATTAGTTGACAGTAAATGGATTTTCAAAACAAAAATTGCTGCTGATGGGAGTATACTGAAACATAAGGCCAGACTTGTGGCAAAAGGGTTCCAACAAGATCCTAGCTTGAATGTGGGAGAGACTTTTAGTCCAGTCGCAAAGCTCTCAACAGTAAGAATCATACTAGCAATTGCTGTTTCGTTAAATTGGAATATAAGGCAAGTGGATATTGATAATGCCTTCCTAAACGGTAACCTCAAAGAATCTGTCTTTATGAAGCAACCCCAGTGTTTTGGGGATCCCAAGTATCCTCAGCATATCTGCAAATTGAAGAAAGCCTTATATGGGCTAAAACAAGCCCCAAGGGCTTGGTATGACAAGTTGAGAGACACTTCAATATTGTGGGGTTTCAAACACACAAGGTGTGATCATTCTTTGTTTATGTTACACACTGAAGATCACATTATAATCATTCTTGTTTATGTTGATGACATGCTAGTTACTGGAGATAGTAATGATCTCATTGATGTCTTCATTAAACGTCTTAATAATGTTTTTTCCCTCAAAGATTTAGGAGAAGTACATTTCTTTTTGGGAATTGAGGTCTTGAGGAATGACAGAGGTATCTTTCTTAGTCAGAAGAGATATATCAATGATTTGGTAGAAAAGTTTAATATGAAGAAATGCACACCTTGTCATACTCCTCTCATTCTCGGGAAGCATTATACTAAAGTAAAAGAAGAGCCTTTGGAGAACCCTTCTCTTTACCGAAGCCTGGTTGGAGGTCTGCAATACCTTACCTGCACAAGGCCAGATATTTCCTTCACTACAAATCAGTTGAGTCAGCATTTGAGTACCCCCTCAACTGTTGACTTGATGAAAGCAAAACGTGCTCTAAGGTATCTCAAGGGTACAACTGACTTATGTCTTCACATTAAGCCGTCTATTGACCTGTCTCTCACCGGGTTTTCAGATGCTGACTGGACAAATGATGTCATGGATAGAAGGTCGGTTGGAGGTTATTGTGTGTTCTTGGGTGAGTCTTTGGTTTCTTGGTCTAGCAAGAAACAAAGTGTTGTCTCAAGATCAAGTGCTGAAGCTGAGTACAAGGCTGTAGCTTCATTAACTAGTGAAGTGGTGTGGTTGAAGTCCTTGTTGGGTGAACTAAAGTGTCCCATCTCTGGGGTGCCTATGATGTGGTGTGATAATTTAAGTGCTAAAGCCATTGCCACTAATCGTGTACTTCATGCTAGGACACAGCATGTTGAGATTGACTTACATTTTGTTAGAGATAAAGTGCTAGCTAAGGAGGTTTCTATTGGTTATGTGCCTAGCTCTAAACAACCAGCTGATGTGTTTACCAAGCCTATTGCTGGGTCAAGATTTGGAGTTCTCTGCAGCAAACTCGGTCTTGTTGTTGCTCCTCCTTGTTTGAGGGGGGCAGTTAAATAATTAGCTATATTCTTGATGTTCTGTTTTAGTTTCTTTTTCTGTTTTTCTGTTAAACATTTGTTTCCGTTATTCGTTAGTTCCTTTTGGCTGTTATTAGTCTGGAGTGTACACCTATAAGTGTGTTCTGGAGGTTTTCAGTGGAATACACAGAATTATCTTTTCTTCCTCCTTCTCCTACTTGTCGTTCCCTCGTGTATATTTTCTCTCTGATGTTCAATAATCACATTGTTCTGCTTTTGTGAGAAAATAGAGGAACCCAATATGCTGAACATGACAAGATTTTGTGGTTCAAACTATTTATAACTTAGTAGCTGTATGCAAAAGAGCCTATTGCTTTACAAGATTCTTTTTTTTTTTTGATAGAAAAAGAAATGATATTAATGAGAAGAGAGAAATACATAAGGCAAAGGAAAAAGTACAATAAAAGGAGGACATGAGATCCTCCTAAGAAAGAACTACAAGGAGAGAAATCTAAAACCAAAGGACACCCCACCAGGCCCCTAACAAAGAGTAGTGCAACAAAGCCCTCCAATTCCTATAAACATCAGAGAGGGGCACCCCCTTAAAAAACCCATTGGCCGAGACCCACGAGGAAGCCACATAACGAATGCAATCCCGTAACAAGTGAGGAGGGAGATATCGGTCATTAAAGACCCTAGTGTTTCTTTCCATCCAAATGCACCAAGTAGTTGCGAACATAGCTGATTTCCAAAGAACTTTATTCTCCTTCCTATAACCAGAACCAATAAAATTGGTCGTGAGGAAAGTGGCAAGGGCAGAAGAGCAAACCCAATTCTCATCAAAGAGATCGAATAACCTGTTCCAGATGCTCCAAGCCACGTCACAGTGCAGGAACAGATGGTTGTTTATCTCTGAATATCTCAAACACATCACGCAAACATCAGGGGATAAAGCCTTAAGAGGCCATCTAATTTGACACAGATCGTTTGTATTAATTCTATGGAGCACTGCAGTCTACAAAAAGACTTTAACCTTTAAAGGCGCCTTAACTTTCCAATAAGACCTTTGAAAAAGCGAGGAAACAATAGGATTACGGATGAGGAAGTTGAGAAAGGAAGCGCAAGTGTACGAGCCTGAGGAATCCAGCATCCACATTCTCTTATCAGGGGAAGAAGAAAGACGAATCGGTTCCAGAATGTCCAGCAACAAGGAAAGGTCAGGCAAAAGTCTATCATTTACATTCTTGGTAAAGTGGAAATTCCAACTAGGATGACCCCCTTGCAAGCAAAAGAAGTCAGCAATAGAGGCATCGTATAAAGAAGACAATGAAAAAAGATGCGAGAATCTTTCTTTAAAGGGAACAAGACCAATCCAACAGTCCTCCCAAAAACGAAAACAGAAACCATCACCAACAATGATAGACAATAAAGGAAAGAAGAGATGGTATACTTGGGAAATCGCTTTCCAAGGACTTGCATGCGTAACGACATCTCCCGAGCCAGCATCCTATCCATTCCTATAAAAACCATACTTAGCTTTAATCACCTTATGCCATAGGGAATTAGGCTCTAAAGGGAATCTCTATAACTACTTAGCCAAAAAAGAGATGTTTTTAGACACCAAATTACTAAGACCCAAGCCCCCGTCCTCCTTGGATTTGCAGCACACCTCCCAGCCAACTAGGTGATCCTTCTAATTCCCCCCCCCCAAAAAACATACCAAAGAAAATCCCTCATAATTCTCTCAATCCTTCTAGCCATGCCAACAGGAATTTTGAACAAGGACAAAAAATACAAAGGCATACTAGATAGGGATGCCTGAATTCAGGTCAATCTTCCCCCCAAGGAAAAATAAGCGCCTTTCCGACTATCAAGCTTACAGGAAATTCTTTGGATGATAGGATCCCAAAAAGAAACAGCGCGCGGGTTTCCTCCAAGAGGGACTCCCAAATAGGTAATAGGCAATTGAGAACCTCGCAACCCGCTATCTCGGCCAAATGCTTAAGAGAATCGTCCCGAATATTAATGCCAGCCAAGCCACTCTTACCCAAGTTAACGCGGAGACCCGACACCAACTCAAAAGTTTGGATCAGCGTTAACGCTCCAAGAAAATTATCCTTATCCTTAGGTAAGAAGAGAACTGTGTCATCAGCAAACTGCAAATGGGTGACTTCACAACCATTTCCCTTAATCGATAAGCCTCTAAGAATCCCTATATCAGAACCCCGTCTCCACATACAACTAAGGACGTCGGCCACCAAAGTAAAGAGAAAAGGGGATAACGGGTCACCTTGTCTAACCCCTCGTTGCCCCTTGAACCAGGCTTTGGGCTGGCCATTAATGATAACCGAAAAGGCTACAGAAGAAAGACAGCCATTCATCCAACACCTCCATCTTTCACCAAAACCCTTGTTGCGAAAAATGAAGTCCAAAAACTCCCAATTGACCGTGTTGTAAGCCTTTTCAAAGTCTAATTTGAACACTACGCCCTGTTGCTTACTGCGTTTGACGTCATCAACTACCGTTGAGAATTATCAAAAAAATATTCTATAACAAATCAAAATAGAACTCTTTTGGCTGGGGAGGGAGACTTTTAAATTGAGAAGTTGAAGCATACAATCATTGTGATTAAAACTATGAGTTTAGTGCAATAAATTGACACAGCTAAATTACTGCACTTCGATATAGACATAAATATAAAAGAAAACTTCAAGTGAAATATTCATCAAGAAAAACTTAGAATTATTGCATTGAATGGAAAGCCCAGCAGCAATGTCTACCTTTGAGTCTTCCTAATTTATTCATAATTATATCAATGAGAGACTAACAAGGAAATTTATGGAAAATACTCCATGAAGTTAAATGCTTTGCAAGTCAAACCTTCATCCCTTTGTACAAAGCTCGTGATCTACAGGAGCGTAGACATGAATGATCATACTCAGACTTGACATATTCCTGAAGGCGACTAATTTTTACTCTCCGCCGCCACTGTTTCCAGGACCAAGCACAAGGATATGCAGCAACTGAAAGTATACTGTGCACTGATCCCTCCCACCAATCATACGCAGAAACTGAGTTGATCTCATCAATGAATCTATTAAAAGCATCCTCATAACTGCACTCCAAATTGGACCAGATCTTAATAGACAGCATGACTATTATGACATGACTTGAATGCTAACATAATATTTACTTCTGGACTTTTTTCCTTAAACAAAAAATTTACACACACAGCCGCTTGATGTAAAATTTCCAATAACGAGTGTCTCCTGAAGCATGACTTTTTTTTTTTGGGTTTAATAATAGAAGATTTATCAATAGAAAAGAGAAGTTCAGTATATTCCAATGCATACATATGATAAAATATGACATTAGGACCTATGACATGCATGAATGAATATGTAGTTTCTCTTACACAATTTCAATTATCGCATGAGGAGGTGAGTAAGGAAGATGCCAGGGTTCTCTAAAAGTATTTGGACCCATAAAATACATCCTATGTACATGACTTTGAGTCTCTTCAGCTCTGGCTCCACGCACCTAATTTTTGAAAAACAAATGTAACACATCAAATCAAATAGTCTCACAGATGTACTTAGGTGCAATTACAGAAAAAGATTGAACTGGATAAAACAATGGAACTTTTATTATCAGAATAGCACCTCAGATAGGGAAAGAAGGTACGGAAAATGGTCATGACTATGGTGCTCAATTGAACTTCCACTGTGATATATACCAGAACCAACCAATTTGACTCTCAATGTACTTAGCAGTAGAGCCAGAAGCAACAAAATAAATGACAACATTACTGCAAATGTCCAGGGACCTCCAAAAGTATAAATAAGCTCCTCTAGAGGTGTATAGCAATTGGGCATTCTATATTTGTCAGATATACATTTATAGGGACAAGATTGCTGCCTAACTCCACCTGCAATTAAGATCATCACAACAATTTAGAGACAGCAGAAAGTTGCGCATGTAAAATGAAGCTGCCACATCAAAGATACCTCGTACATATATGAAATTTGCACGATTGGGAAGAAGATCGAGAGAACAAGGAGTGCAAAGACTCATATCAGAACCATCAACATCTTTGTAAGTACCAACTGGGCATTCCTGCAAACTCAAATGCATTGTTCAACTAATTTCAGAACATAAATTTCTCAGTTCAGTGTGAGAATTATTAGAAAAGGACAGACAGCTTGAATACAGTCAAATTTTGTATACATATCTCCTACAAGGAACAACCTAGGCAGAAATAAGAAGGAACATAAAATCAAATGGAACAAACCTTACAAAAAGTGCCATAAAGGCCCTTGGGGCAAGCTTTCCCAGTAATGGTACCCTTCATTCCATGATGACCACCATTATCCCCAGCACCTCCACTGTTGGAAATCATGAAGAAGCGATATGACCTCACTAAGCAAAGTTTATTAGAAAAAATATCTATAATTTTTGGATTACCAAACCAAATTAGTGACTAAATTGTCAAAAAAATGATCATAAACCTTAAAAACCTAAATTAAGGTAGTTCAAGCATTAGAACCAAAACCATGCATACTTGGCAAGATTTGAGATATTTTTTAATGAAGATACAACTAGCTTTTTTATTAACTAAAACTGCAATTATTTTTAAAAAAATAACTTTCATAAGTTCTTTCAGTAAACCAACAGAAAAGAAAAAAAAATTTAAATTAAACTTTGCCCTCTCATCCTCCACTCACTGAATAAATATTACTCAAAATAATAATGAGCTCTTCCAGCTAATAGCACTGCAAAGTAAATGCAACCATCTCTCTTTGTTTAATGTTTCACTACGAGAGTCCTTTTCAGATAAAATTGCCAACTTGCCATGGAACCTTCAGCATTCATGCTGTGAACCTTTGTTCCTTTTTTTATTCTTTTTGATGGTGATTCTCTGATCAATTCTTCAAATTCCCAAAATTTTCAATAAATAATTATAGACAGATGCCACATAACTGTTTGCCATAAAATAGAAGCAACGATGTAGAATTTAATCATTTATGTTATAATTAGAAGCCATTAGTAAGAGAGATGATATTACATACCTGCTGTTCATGATGCCATGTATACTTGCAACAGGAACATATTCATCCCCAACACCAATATTCGACCAATGAAAATGAATTCTCCCTCCTCCGCCACCACCGCCACCAAGAAGGCCACCATTGCCCCCAACAGAAGATAAGGATGAATGCTCCAAAAGCCTAAGTTCTTGAAGGAAAAGAAGTACTGTCCCTCCAGAACCTCCTCCAAGACCACCAACCAAAGAACCATCACTATTTCTTATTGCTTTGCTAAAGCTTTGACCGTCAGCCCTCAAGGATCCGTAAAGATCAAGCCTCAAAAGTGGCCACTGAATGGATCCCATCACTAGCAAAATCAAACATAAATTACTATGATCAGAGAATAATTTAAAGAATAGACATTTTGCTTTGTGTAAAGACTAGGAGCAGAAAGAGTTGGTAGATGATGAGTTATGACTCCATATTTATTTGTCAACAGTGTAGCTATCTGCACCCCTGTGGAAAGTCAAAACACAGAAATTTTCTACTTGAAACAAATAGAACCAAGTTGTTTAAACAATTTACCAATCATTCCACCTCCAACCACATGCCCGTATGACTCGTTAGGGCCCTTAGTTCCACTACCCAGCTCACATGGAAGACTAGCATTTCCGTAATCATCACCACCATTACTCTCTCTCCCATGAAAATATCCGGACCCTCCTCTTCCACCATGCCCAGCACCACCACCAGCACCATTTAAAAAGTTTCCCTTTCCAATACCTTCAGCGCAACCTGGATATAGGTCTCTTTCTAATCAGAATCACATCTATACTATTGTCAACATACAAGGAAGGTAAAAAGGACCAGCAAACAGTAGAACTTTTGATCAACCTAATTCAGATGCTGTAATCATGCCTTCAGTATCAACAATGACAGTCCTTGCTCTGTGGATGTGAATTATGCTTCCCTTCATAATGCCACTTACAAGAAGATCCTCAACACGACAAATCTGCAAAAAGTTTTTTAATAAAACCCACCTCAAAATTCTATCCTAACAGCATATTACAATGTCCAACACATGATTGTTCAACTTGAATAATTAGCTGTAGTGGTAACAATAGAAAGATGTTATTCACAAATCTCACATCATACATAACTGCAGCAAAAGCTCTCAAATGTGACATGATCAAATGCTAATATGGTGTCATATACTTCCTATATACATGAAAAAAGAAAGGTACCAACAACTGTATAATTGCATTAAAAGGAAACAAGGTGGCAAAAAAGCAAGATATAAACAGGTCAAAAAGTAGAAAATGAATCCTGACAAAAGGACACAAAGTGCACTCTGTCGATTGAACATGTCTAAGTATACAAACATTTAATTACTTTGCAAATCTTACTTGTAGTGAGAAAGAGAGTGTGTAATTGACATGGCAATCATCAGGTGGAGTTATCAAGTCTACAGGACAACTCTGCGTCTCACAAAGATCCTTTGTCACCACCCTACAAGATAATAAAAAATAAAAATCGATTAACTTTGAAGTTGGAGTTCCCAGACTGTATGGAACTCAATTTCATAAAATCAATATAACTAGAAAATAGCCATACTTACGTGCCTCTACTATCATTATTCTCCAAAGGAGCCTGAAGTAAAGAACCTGGGCCAACCTGTTATGGGAGAATGGAATTTTTTTTTAAAGAAAATAAGAAATTTTATTTAAAAGAGAGAAAGGTACAAGAGAGGAGGATCTACTAGTCTCGTTTAGAAAGATAAGGTACAAGTGGAAATAAAACAGATACAAATTCTTAGAAATTTCATAGAAAAGAGCCATGTCCAAGTATGATACATGACGAACACTTCTATAAAATATAGCTCAAACGCTTGAAATTGCACATGGACAGATTTTGTCATCTTGGTCGTTATATCCAGTGTCCATGTCAATATTTCTTAGCTTGTAATGACACAAAATTTATAATGAAAATTATGAAAATCATTGTATATAGAATTGCTTACAGTTATGTTATAAAAGAGAGACAAGGAAAGTCGCTGGCCTTTGATTGCATCCCCATGACCAGTCAACCTCAGTAGTCCCTGACCATATAAACCTAAGTTTGTATTTGAACTTATGATAGAGTTTTGCTGCAAGTGCAAGAAATCACAATCAGAAAGAATTTCAACCTACCAAGAGCAAAATATGACCCCATTAACAAGAATACTACATAATTTTTGGATGAAAACCATAATACCCTTAGAACAACCAGATTTCTGACTTCAAGTACTGAAGCAGTAACAACAGTATCCTCACCACCATCAATTTGGATTTTGGAGTTCCACATGAGTAACATTTTAACAGCAACTCTAAATGCACCAAAAACCTTCAGGTTTCAAGGGTAAAATTGTTAATGCATGTGCTTAAAGTTTTAGTTTGAAGACATAGCAGTCAAAGACAATTGATGCATATCGATTGAAAAAGGACATCCATTTCTGTAAAAGCTTTTAAACCACAATCCAGTACCTTTATGACAGAATCACTCATTAAAAGCTCTTCTGCAACGAGCTCAAATTCAGAAATTGGATAATCAGACAGCCCAAAGATTATGCTTCCTCCACGGTATACACTAATTTGGCCTCTTACCTTCATAATTAAAGTGTTAAAACAGATATCAAGTGTGAGGCTTCAAGGGCTAGGTAAGCAGATAGATATTAGTTCATTGTCCTCAAGGACTAAGATTATTATCAATATATATTATGTATCAACTAAATTATTATGAAGATAACTGAAATATGTGTACACATTGAAAAATTCTACAGGTATATGTTCATGCACAATGTATCTTTCTTTATACAACAAATAGAGTATATAGATACAAATCAGTGCAGCAAACTATGTCAATTGAAATTTGTAATAATAATGACTATCCAAAAAGATGATGATACTATATATGTTCAAATCATTAACACTTCAGCAGACCAAAACTACTAAGGAAGTAGTTGTCTATAATATATATAAGTTGAAGCAAAAAAAAAAATTGATACCAGAATCTTCTCAAGCTCGAGCAGATACAAATAACAATTACATTAGTGTCTCTATATGTGCAATTTTCTTGTGTGTATAATTTCCCTACCTGAACTCTGGACCAAACAAGAGGAACCAAAACTTTAGCATTATTCTCCACATAAACATTTGACCATAGTGGGCTGGTTGAGAAGTCAAGCAATGGAGTCTCAGTTTCTGTTGTGACATTATCATTGCTAACTTTCAGACTTAGTAAATTTGCATTAAAATATGTACCAGCTGCTCCAGAATTCCCAGGACAGCCAATACTCAAACCTCCTGTCAAAACAAATGCAAAGGAGATCAAAGACCAAGAGACAGAAGAAGGGGCAATTTTAAGTGGAATCAAACAGGGGAAAAATTGAAATTCTGCAGGGAACCAGCATATGATGAGAAATGATGGAATAGAGAAGCAGGAAAAACATGTCAAGTTTTGTGATTAAAAGAGAGAGAGAGAGAGAGAGAGAGAGAAAGAAAGGATTTTTAATCTAACAAGAAGAACAAAGCTATCATCCAAAGAGAAGTGGAAACATTATTGTGGGGTTAACTCCTGAAAGATTTTTCTTGAAACAACAGGTCAAACCAAGAACATATGAAGAAGTATTTAGTATCACATCATTACCTTTGGTTAAATAAAACTTACAGCCATATCAAATTACTTACGTATTAGATTGTCCTCATTTATGGTATTGTTTTCTCATAAATCCAGCTTAGCATTCTTACAACAGAATTAAATATAAACATCTAACATGAGAAGTCATTGGTTCAACTACTGGGTACAGGGGTGAATTGGACAAACCATGAACAGAAACTTTTAAATCTTCTTGTATGCTGTAACAGTCAAGCGATATTCTTCCTCCACCACCTCCACCCCATCCCTTCCCTCCTGCAGCGCTGATAGTACCATATCCTTTCCTACATTCATCCAAATGTATAGTCCATGACAAAGTTAGAAGTGCAATATTAGGTCTAAAAGAAACAACACAATAAGAGAAGATTCTCCAATTTTTAGAAGTTAGAACAAAAAGATTGTCTTTACTTATTGACAAAATAAATAAATAAATAAAAATAAGAGAACTTGGAAGACATTTGTTAGCGCAAAAAAAGACACATTAACATCATTTTTCTACCCTGACCATCAGTTGGACTGCTTACTGCAAACTGACAGAATTCAGAGAAAACCCAGTTCAAATTCTTATCTCATAAATTGACAATGCAGCATTTGATGTAATCTAAACAACTGCAATGTATATCCATGTTTATGCGATAAGACAAACAACAATATAAAGAATCTTTTAGTTACATGATCATAACTTGATGATGATCATTAATTATCTCATCTCTTCAATTTTATGCATGAACAATTAATTTGAAAAACACATGGAGCCCTTTAGTGGAAGAGTGAAGACAACAAACAACAATTGAAGAAACAAAGACTCAGTAGAACCTTTGACATATAAAGATTATTAATGCTATTGTTTTTAAGAGGAAAGGCAGAAAATATATCTTAAGAAGTTATATAGAAGTTTATAATTGAAAAAGAAGGCTATTGCACTACATAAGAGTAAGAAACCTTCAGTAACAAGTATTAACTAAGCTGACATTGCCATGTCAATGAGCATGCATGATTCCATGTACCCAATAGCTCCAATGAATCATGAAGCAAGCCCTTTTCAACCCCTTGAAAATAAGATTCCAGCAAAGGAGGGAAAAAGAAAAGGAAATACACAAACCAAGGGGGGAGAATCAAGATAACAAGGCCCTCAAAGCACTTTGAAAATCTCTAGGAAAATAACCCCTAAGAAGACCATGGGCGAAATGCCAAAAAAAAATCCATGAAAACAGAAAACTGAACATTATGCCACATGTCTAGTTTATTCACAAAGAAAAAAGAAGGTAAAAAAATAAAAAAAAATCTTAACAGTCATTATTTAACAATCTACAGTTCAGATTTTTTTTAATAAGCAATAACTCTATTAATGGTTATATTGCAACTATAAGTTAAACTGACTCTCTAAAGTAAAATGTAATTAATTCTCAATTTATAACAATACCACCCTTTGGAGATTTGTATGAAAAACAAATATAAGGTCACAAATAACAGATAGATAGTTGATACTTACAGCTTTATGGCATGTATCATTATACTTCCACCAGACCCACCTCCCCCATCAGACCCTCCATCTCCACCTTCTGCAGTAACAGACCCATTTACATACAAAGTATCGTTCACTAGAAGTTTAAGACGTCCCCCACCATTCCCTCCATATTGTTTCTGAGCAGAATTTCCACCACCCTTACTCCCATAACTCCATGGTTGAGACAGTGTAGACCAAGCATAAACATCACCACCCCAGTTTGTGTTATTATTTGTTAAACAGGATGCTCCACGCCCACCATGCCCTCCCCCAGCTCCATCATAGCCAAAAGGAGTGCCACTAGTTTGGGAAGGTGGTGAACCACCTAAAGATGATGAGTTTATAGATGATCCATAGTCCAGAGTCAGATTGGCTGCTGATAAAACCACAGAACCAGCCATGATAGATGCATATTGACCAAGTTTAATGTTGCCAGACATATTGAAAATTATTGTGCATCCTTCCACAGGACATGAAATTGAAGCATGAGGGAGTATCTCCAGGTTTCCAACTCCATATATGTGAATATCAGAATTCAAATAAAAGGTTGAACTTAGTAAGCATGTGGTATTAAATGATCCTACACCTTCCAAGTCCTCACAAGAGACTGACTCATTCAATGGAAATGAAGAAGTTGATATTTCAACAGAAATTGAATCATGGAATTGAGAAAAATCACTTATAAGGGATGCAGAATGACCAAGCCAATCTTCTAAGCCAGTACTCCTATGCCTGTGCTGTTCTGAACTAAAAGAAAGGGAAGATGTTTGAAGATATCCGAATAGAATACAGCACCAAAGACACCTCTGCATTACCATAGAGTGCATCACCACCTATGGGAAGAATAAATTAGAAGATGTCCAAAAGATTTCAATCAGCTAAATAGTTGGTTTAAACAAATATCCTGCAAGGTTTGTTAGGGCTAAATAGTGGCCAAGGCTGCTGCTACTTTTATACATACTCTGCAACCAAAAGAAATATCAGAGTAACAAAAAATGTTAGAGCTATACCATGTGTCATGGAGCAAGAGAAACTGAAGTGTGACGTAGAAGTTTGTAGAACCACAGATTCTTAATATGCACAAACGAAACTACATACATACCCTTCAGAATTTAACTGAGAAAAAAAAAAGTCTAGTGAAGACATTTGCAATCATACAACAACAACAACATAGCCTTATCCCACTAAGTGGGGTCGGCTACATGGATCGCACGACGCCATTGAGCTCTATCAATGACCAACTCTTTAAATATCTCATTTACTAAAAGATCCCGTTCAATAATTTCTCTAAGTGTCCTTTTTGGTCTTCCTCGACCTTTTTTCATAGGGCTCCAAACTATCTGCTCAACTCTCCTAACTGGCGCTTCCAACGGTCTCCTTTGCACATGCCCAAACCATCTTAAACGATTTTCAACCATTTTTTCCTCAATAGGTGCCACCCCAACTCTACCTCGTATATGATTATTACGGATTTTATCTCTTCGTGTATGACCACACATCCAACGCAACATCCTCATCTCCGCCACTCCAATTTTATGTTCTTGTTGTCCTTTCATTGCCCAACATTCACTCCCATATAAAATCGCTGGTCTTATAGCAGTACGATAAAACTTTCCTTTGAGTTTATCAGGTACTTTCCGATCACAAACAACCCCTGATGCCATTCTCCACTTCAACCACCCAGCTTGTATCCTATGTTCCACATCTCTAATAACTTCGCCATCATCTTGTATAATTGATCCCAAATACCTAAACGTTGACACTTGTGATACGACCTGATCACCAAGTTTAACCTCCAGCTCGTTCCTAGCTTGTCGCTTGTTAAACTTACATAATGGGAACTAAATAACTCATGAAAAAGGATCATGGATAAAGAGTCAATTACATTCTTATTTGTGAGTTGAGTATTCAACTATGTCTATCATATGTTATAATAAATCCAATATCACAAATCAATGAGGCACTATTATCATATTTGACACTAATGAAAAATAAATAAATAAATAAGAGGAAAAAGGAAAAGCAATATTTTTCCATTTGGTAGTTGGCAGGTCACCCAAAAAATGCAAATTGTGAAAAGTGTGCTATTGCAGTGCCTTTCCCCAACCAATGGCACAGCATCCCCACCATTACTTGTAAATCAATCTAAAAGCTGCTACTACTGCAGTCTTGTGTTGGACATGATGTTGCTGGAAGGCTCTGATTCCAACTAATTCTAGCAGTATCTTGTCTGCTAGAAATTTTAACACAGGGTCATACAGATCAATATAGCAAGTATTCATCATAAGAAAATGCAAGGTAAGGATGCCTATATTAGACCCATAAAGTGAGTCCGGCCCTTCCCGCGTATAAAGGGAGCTTTGTAGCACCAGGTTGCCCTTTTTGTACCTTTAATAATACCAACGTTAAAGTCTCCTTTATAGAAGCTATCATTATTCATTACTAATATCTTCATATGAACATGGCTCTATGCAATGATGTACTACAAAATTCAGATTGCAATGATCTTTTAAGAATTTTGTTTCTATGCTGCTATTAGCATTATATTTCTGTACAATTACTTATCTGTAATCGCACTATCAGTTAGATATTTGTTTTTTTTACAAGAATAACCATAAAGTATGTCCCGTATACAATTTAAAAAAAAAAAACATTTTTTTGACTTAACATTTGCTAGATAGTAAAATATATTAGTCTTGTCTCAAACCTCTTAGAAGAAGTGAAAGAAAACATCAGAAACATGTGATACCTTTAGTTACATATATAGCATGTTCTGACTGTCACTTCTCATTTATCAGCATCACATAACCACAGCATACTTGGAAACCCAACTTTTGCAATTTTTCAAGCCCATTTCATCGTGTCTCTCATTTCATAGTTCACATTCTTCGTCCTGATTATGGCAGCATACTATAGCTTCTATTTCTAATGAAACTAGGCAAGCAGGAGTAACCATTAGGAAGTTAAATTGAGTGGATTTTAGTTAATGCCACCATTATCATGTTTTGCTGATACACATATTATGCTTTACCGTAGACTATCAAAGGGCTTTAGCAGATATTATTAATCCACATTCATGCATATACCAATGCCGACACACTTTATTTAGTCAACTCGTTTCCTTTATTCTCCCATTGTTTCGATCAATTTTGCACAATTAGAGGCTCGCACACTCTTTCTAACTAATGTGATGCTACAACAGCTGAACTTTAATTCATAGACCAGCAAATATCTAAACTCAATCAAGAAATCACTCGCAAAAAATGTACAAAAACCAAAAATATTATCAAACAATAATTCATGCAATGCAATCCAAACTTCAAGCCTGATCGCAGCGTAAGATCGATCAATCGCACTATCCAAGAAATGTTCCACCAGCCAAATCGAAAACCATAGCTCTGAGAATGAAAATAAAACGTAAAAAAAAGGAAATCTCGCAAACACGCTTTTACATGCAAAACTCGCACTACGATAGTAGAATTTCAGTAAGCAGAAGGAGTGAACAAACCGTTAGAAGATGGAGGATGGAAAAAAGAAACAGGAAGGTAGTCAAAATTCCACTGAATCTTTGCGGGAAGCTTCTGTTTTCTCTCTCTGATACTGTAGTAGTTCCTCGTCGTAATCAGAAAATGGCGTCCACTTTCCCTTTTGCTTTTTATCTTTTTTTCCCTTCCTTTCTACTTTTTCTTTTCGTTTTGAATGCCACTGAACGCTCAGGAGGCAAAGAAAAAGTCTCTGCGAGTCCAAGCCAAGTTTGCGTAGCTGGATTTTGATACAGACTCGCGAGTTTTTCCGCATGATTGGCCATTGAACTATATCTACCCTCCGTCTTTGTCAAAATTTCGAGACTGCCATTGTTCTTGGACTTGCACTGCTTTCACTAATCACTACTTCACTGTCCTGAGCCCTAGGCTACCGATTCCCAAATCAGAAAGATCACCAAAATATAGATTTGATATGTTAATTTATTACATACATGATGTGTTTTCTTTTTCGTGAGAATTGAGCGTTACTAAGTCATTTTAACCTTAGCTATTATTACATGATTTCTTAGTCTAGTTCTCAGCATTTTTTGTTATTTAATATATGATTAAGCTACTTCTTATTTTTTATTACTAAGGTTATATGGGTTAGGTTCGGTTCCTTTTGAGCATAAATCAAATTAAATTGATCTAATTAATTTATCAAAAAAATAGACTTATTCAATTTTAATTTTTAAATTGTTTGGTTCGATTTTGATTAAGCAGTTTGGTTTATAATAATTTGTAGTTTTTAATTTTAATAAAAAATATATAAATATAAAAAATCATATTAATTAAAAGAAAAAGACCATGTTAATTATAAAATATATAAAAAATAATTTTGTCAATATAAAAATATATAAATATAATATTATATGTATACACAAAAAAATTTTATATATCAAGTTTATTCAATTTTGTTCGGTTTTAACTGGACAAAATCAAACCAAAAGGAATCAATTAAAATTTTGGTCGATTTTGGTCGATTTTTTTTATCAATTTGGTTCGACTTGATTAGGTTGATTCATCTTTTAACATCTCTACTTATTATTGTTGATAAATGTAAGCTTTGAGTTCCTGGAGATTGTGCAAATCCTTTATTCTAGTGGATTAGTGTTACGACGTGCGTGATGCACATGTAAATCATAACTCTAAAAACATTAGTAACTTATAAAAATAATAATAATTACAATTGATTTATATGAAACTTATGAATTATAACATATATTTTTTAAACGTAAATATTATGAATTGATTTATCAGTTTCATAATCAAATTTATTTTACCTGCTCAAACTTTGATTTGAATTGATTTATTTATTTAATAGAATAAATTTAAATGAATAAAATAGGAAAATTATTAATTTGTTAATTTGTGAATTATTGTTATTTGTTATAAAATTATTTGTTGTACAGATCAGTAATTAATTGAATATTGATTTCATCTTTATTTTTGAATGCGTCTTTTTTTTTCAATCGATTAAAATAAAAAAAAACACTAAAGGTTGTTATTACGTTTGGACTAGATATTTAGGCCTTAGATTTCATCTTTCAATAATTTGATTTTCATCTTTTTCTTCAGTCAAGGAATTTTGATTTAAAGATTCATATCATAAACTTTAATTTCTATTAAATTAAGAACTATTTTGAAAAGAAATCAAAATAAAGTCAAATAAAGCAAATTTTTTTAATTCACATATCAATTTCATAATCAAATTTATTTTACCTACTAAAAAATTCTCTAAGATACTACAATGGTCAAATAATAATGGTAATTATTTTTTTAATTTCAATTCAAATTATTTTAATCAATTCAAATCAAATAATTAATATTATGTGATGTCGTTAATTTATCAAATTTATTAATTTACTAATTTATTTATTCATTCAAATCAAATAAAATAACAAAATTAACTAATTATTATTTTCACTAATTAATAATTATGATAATATATTTTGATAAAAATATATTATGGTATTCACTTTAACAATAACCCACATAATATATTTTGATAATAATACTATAATTTATATATTTGTTAGCATAAATAACTAATGATATAAATTGTGACAAAAGCATATATATATATATATATACATTACTTCGAAATGAAAATACGATATTCAGACACTTCAGGATTAATAAATAGTTTCAAAGCATAAAGAGCGTCGAAAATCTTGACAGAACCTAAATAAATAGTTGTCAATGTTAGCTCAAAAATAAATATGATAATGAATATTGTACCAAAAAAATCAAAAGAGCAAGCGACAGACAACGTATCAAAGAATTGTTGAATCTTGCACCAGAGAATAACAACAACAGTTGGATGACTTGAGATATTAACAAAATATTGATTTAACTCGTTTACAAATTATTCCCACAATGTACACATATTTTTGTTACAACTACAAAACACACACACACAATAATATATACAACTAAATAAATAATAATAATGTAGTAATTAATCTAAATACAAAAAATAAATAACAACAACAATATTTTATATCATCAATCTTAATTTCTATACGTTTGTTTTTGTTATAGTTTTTAGAGTTTTCTATAATAAGATTAAATTTATGGACTAGTCCGATAATATCTTATATGCAATTATTATTTGTAGAAAGTTGCAATTAACAACAAATAAAAAATAATCTACAAAACAAAAGATAAAAACTAACCTACTAAATAGTTCTCGTCGGCAACATGATTAAACATATTGCTGAATGAACAAATCTTGAAAACATATTTTGGAATACTCAAATCATCTTCAACTAGTCAGATATCACTTTAAAAACGAAACTCAAGCATGAATGGATGCTTTGTTATACGATACTCACTGTTATACTTAACTACAACAAACATAAACATCACATAAATATTTCTCTTTATCATTTGAAGTTTGAACTTATTTACAAATGATTTTTTCACATGACCAGAAGGCAAAAAATAAACACAACATAAGCATAATGAACAAAATAATGCATATAAAAAATTTTGAATATAATGAAATTAAATTCACATGAGAATTTTACAAAACTATCTCCAGACTAAAAATCTCCTCAAGTATATTGAACAATGGAATTGTCTACAACTTCACTACTCGAACCTTAATCCTCCAATCATCCATTAATGTATTAATATCAGCAACGTTACTAAATTTAACTATATACAAGGCACAAACATAATGAAATTAATTATGCAGGAAGACGGGAGCAATACATGATAGTTAGAATGACCCATTATTTATATGGCATGAATATTGAACATAATAAATTAAATTTAATAAATGATGATGATAATAATAATAATAATAATATAGTAATTAATAATATCAATTACATAACAAATTTATTAATTTTACTAATCATTAATATACTTAATAAATGATGTATATATAATTATATAGCAACTATATATATGAATACTTTATATAGTAATTAATTATTTGATTATTTGTATATAATAAATGATAATTTACCAAATGACAATATATTTCAATAAAAAAATTTACCTAATTTACTAATTATATAGTAATTATAGTAATTTATCCTAATTTTTTTAAATTCATTTAATGTGATTATATAGTAGTTATAGCAATTATATACTAATTATTAGCAATTATAACAATTATTTAGCAATTTACCCAAATTTTTTTCAAATTCATTTAATGTGATATGATTAATTTTCAAATTTAATAATTTACCTAATTTATTCAATAAATTTATTCATTTAAATTCATTTAATTATAAATAATTTAATAACATAGCGACAATTAATGCATTACAGTAAAATTATTTTAGTCTATTATATAGACTGTATCCAATTTGAATACCAATTAATAATTCTTTATTATATTAAAGTTAAATTATTTTTTTGGTCCTTATAGTTTCAATTATTTTCAATTTGATCCCTATAGTTTAATAATTTGTAATTGAGTCTTTATAATTTCACAAATTTTTAATTTAGTCCTTGCTATTAAAATTTTGTCAATACTTTATTAAATTTTACTAATGTGACTAACTATATGCATATTAAGATCTAAATATACATGATTTATGCCAACAAAACAAAAAAAGTAGATAATTAAGTTATATTAACTCACATATATATATATATATAAAAAACATATAATGTAACTTATGTTAAATAATTTGAACAAATTTGCTTAAATCATGTATATTTCCAATATTAAAATGGTGTATAATTGGTCATATTATTAAAATTTAGCAGAATATTCACAAATTTTTAATAATAGGGATTAAATTAAAAAATTATGAAACTATAAGGGCTTAATTACAAATTTATAAACTATATGGACTAAATTAAAAATTATGTAAAATTATTAGGACTAAAACTATAATTTACCTTGTATTAATTATACTTTTGATTAATATAAACTTAGTTCACATCTTCTACTATTCGGTCAAGACCAACTCACGTCACTATAATTACTGAATCACGCCTAAGAAAATTCGAAGCATAAGGTCTCAATTCTTAAATCTCAAGCCTTAAATCCTCAAGTCTTATTATCTGTCTCCTCTTGTCTATCTCACATTATATTACGTGCTTGCTTTCTCTCCATGAATATGACTTAAGCATTAGATTATGACCATCTTTTATTTTGTAGGATCTCCAGAGAATTTAAAAACCGGAGAATTGACCGAACTAAAACTGACCGGATCATAAAGAGATTCATAAAATTTATATGGAAACTTTTTTTTTTTTGGTAGACTTAAATGGACACTTTACATGGTAGCGTATGACTTTCAGTACACATATTTTAATTTTAATAGAAAATTTAATATTTTTTAATGCCGAGTTGAATGAATAGATGTATTAAAATTATGAGCTCATGAAACGTCATCAATAGAATATATAAATGATAATTGCATAAAAAAATACAACAGGATAATTAATTAAACGGTTTCTTGTTGTCCATTAAATTTATTATTTTTGGCTTGTTATCTTAAAATTATATGCAAACATACGTGTCAATCTACGCATATTTTGATTCACTGAATCACTATCCTTTTATTTTATGGCAATTGATGGCTTTGCAATCCCCAGTGGGCGGAAATACCAAATTCGGACCTTGGGTTGTAATTTAAGAGTATTGAAAGGTAGTAAATCCGGAATTACACATTTATTTGGTTTAAAAGTGTAATCAAATAGGGAGAAAATAGGGAGGTGGGAAGTGAAAGGAGAGATCCACGCGTTGCGTGGTTTGATAACTGAATGAGACCGAAATGATATATAAGCGACGATGGATGGGCATTTTCGTTTTCACAAACTGTACAAGAAATCACAACTGTTTTTTTTCCTCTACATTGTATTTTTCAGGTGGGGCCCACCTCCAACTGCTCCACTTGGGTCAATTCGTGTTTGGACTGCAAAACTATTATAATATTAGCCTTCGGTATCTAAGGGGAACCTTTCTTTTCTTTTTAACAATAATCAACTATTCAAACACTACATGGACATCTATTAATTTAAATTTAAATTTAATAAAATTATAATAGGTAATTAAATTTATTTTATCAAGTTGTAACATAATTACATTTTTTAAAAATTAAACTTGACACATCTAGTTCAATTAAAATAATCTAATATCATTAGTGAGATAAGCCCCTCCTCTGTTGGGACCTATATCCACCTTGCTTTCGCAGTTACATCAACAACTCAGTTATAAATATCAATATATTTTGATTTATAGAAAAAGAACATTGTTTTAATAAAAGCTCTACATTTATAAGCATTAAGAGTTTGTCTCAAAGCATATGTAGCTATTTACATTACTATCCTGTTGTTAGTAATATTTTGTTATCATTTGCCGTGGATCTTTTTATCTTTTTTTCCTTTTTTCCCGGTTCATTCCTCGTTAATTTAAACCGTGACTGAGATTAATCTCTGATCTCTTCATTATTAACCCATCAAAGCTTGGCAATTATGATTAATAATTTTGAACTTCATTCGATATCAGAAAGGTCCATTTTACTACTTTATAAACTTCCCAACAAGAGTATACTAGGAACTTGACAAAGATTCAAATTTCAGATTTATTGAGTACTCAATACTTAAAAAGGAGTCCTCCACCAAGAAAATTCTTAATTACATGCAAAAAATATCACACCTTAATATAACACCAAAAACTGTGTAGCAACAGTTGCAGGGTAAACACTTTCAGACATATTATCATTATCATCTAATATCGAGTACAAATTACATGTCAGGAATAGCTGAGAAGGTCATCCACATTCCCACCATCTGTACAGAAACTTCTATTTGGCAAAGAGTGTGGCCGTTTTGGATTGCTACACTCACCGATAACAAAGTAAACCGCCCGCTGCTTCTCCAAGAACCATACCCTATCAACAAAAACCATTGCATGTAATAATGCTCTCATCAACAATATTACTTACCTCAATCAAACAATATTAAATTTCAGAAGGTAATTGAAGGGGGTGGGGGGTGTAATCTATTCCTTTCTCAGTCTCAGCCCAGAATGTGCTGCAAGTATATGCTTAATGCCCCACAGTTCCACCAACTCAGATCACATCTACCAATCCCTCACTATGGGTTATGCGGTCAAAGATTCCAAGAATGCAATCCATCCGGTATGTCAAGCAAGCGTATTTCAGCACACAAGACAGGCACAAACCCAGTTGCTGAGTGCAAAAGACTATAACCCGTCAAAGCCATAAAAGCCTCTTATAGTTCCTCAACCGTTATAGTGAATCTTCTGATTTTGGGAGCTCTGACCCTGAGGCTGCTGTTGGGAAGCCTGCAAGTTCAGCGGCTGCGTGTTGTAGTGAGCAAAAGGCTGGGAGTAGAGGGAATTCATCACACCCTGCAAAAAGCCAGACAACTTATAGCCAGTTTACCAGCAGAAATAAAAAATGAATAGGTGGCAACAAGCTCAGATAAGACTGCATGAAGCTTGTCTGAAATATTCTCAGTAAATTTAGTGGAGAAACAATCACATCATATATAGGAGATTATTTTTAATCTTCAAAATTTAACAAGCAGGAAACCTGAGACTGAAGAGGGTTGGCATTGGCCAGGCCAAAATGGCTTTGCAGTGCATCATCTTGCGATGGATTATTAAAGCCAACCTGAGTGAACAGACCTTGTGATCCATGGGCCATATCCTGTGATACAACAATAGAATTTCAGGACAGAATTACAAATAAATAAATAAAGCCAATTAGATACAGAAGAAAAACTCCCTAGTGAATTCAGCAACCTGAGACATAAAATCGTTCCCAGAACCAAAGCGTGAATATCCTGCTTGAGAATTCTGGTTCAGAAAGTTCCCTGGAAATACACCCTGGGCTCCTTGTGTAGTATAATCAACAGCATATCCACTCTGAGATGCCTGGACAACACAAAGTATCAAGAATTAGAAGGGAAAAGAAGGGGGCAGGGGTGTCAGGCAGTTGACACTCCATATTCACAGAAAAAAATAAAAAAAACATGTCACAAATAGTTCAAAAATCAAAAAGGCGTGATAAATGCCTAAAAGTGACTGAACTGTATTATTATCCAACAATAAATATACAACATAATATGAAATATATTCATTGCGTTATACTCAAAAAAATTATGGACATACTATGAACTTCAATTTTGATACAAATAAAATAATTAAATCAACACAATTAACTTGGGAAAAAATATAATAGAAGGCAACAAAATAATGCAGCTCCTTCTTTAGACTGATGAAGTTAACAAAGGCCTCATGATTACTAAACCTGGTATAAGCAATGAACCAGAACCACAATAGTTCATGTACCTGTGTAGAGAAATCAGTAACATTATAAGGAACATGAGATCCCTGGCTTTTGAAGTCATCCCCCAAGAAATCCTGATAGTACGTTAAATAAAACACACAAAATGAATTCCAGCATTAGATCAAAAGAATCTCAAGATTCCAACCAAGTAGAGAAAGTACCTGCGACATTCCTGGCATGGAAAATTGATCTTGAAATGTTTGACTTGCCCCTTGGACAGGCATCTGATATACACAAGAAAGATATAGTTGAGAGTTCAGCATGGCAGAAAAGTGACAATTTTTTTCTTTTTTTTGTGTGTGTGTGTGTGTGTTTTTTTTTTTGGGGGGGGGGGGGGGGGGGAATGAGAAGAGAACATATTAACGTGGAATAAGAATAGCACAGACATTATTGGCAAACCCAGGTTGAGATAATGGACCACCAACAGATGGCTGGCTGTCGTGATTTTCAATTGCTGGAAAGTTAAATGTAGACCCAAAATTCCCAATAGACTGTTGTGTGACTTGTTGGTGTGGCAGATGGCTGCCAATTGGAGCACCTGAATTACCTCTCCCAGCCCCCAAACCCCTGCTCCCAGGAAGAGGTACACGAGGAACCGCCCCAACAGGTCCATGTACAGCACCACGTGTTGGAATGGCATATGGTTGAGATTGGGGAGTACCATGAAAAGGTGGCAGTGGTCTTGGCACAGGATACCCAGCAGGATGCACTCCAGGCTTATGGGTTCCATTTGGTGGGCTAGGAGGCATGTAAGATCCTTAGGCCAACAAAAGAAATGTTGTCATACAAAACAGCAGACTTTAAAATATTCTAGATTCCAATGAACAATTTCTATAGGACACACATCATAAAGATATACCGAGACCAAATTTATAGGATAAAGTTCACTCCCCAAGCTCCTAGACATCATAAAGCATGTGCAGTAGAGTCTACCAGAAAAATCATGTGCAGTTTGCAATTCATGGTACTCTATTAAAACCTACTGGCTGCTATTTGGTCATCTTTTCATTTAGCATAATTATCATATCACTTCGTGGAATTATATATATATATATATTATCAGCACAGCATGTCTGCAACTCTTCAATAATCATGCACATGCATTATGATGCATAATAACAAACAAATGCATTTTGATACAAAGAACTTTCATCTTTTCTGTACCTATATGATTTAATTTGATTATTCCTACTAAACATGAGAGAAAAGACAAAAACATGGCTAATCTATTTATTACACTAATCCATATAGCAATTTAACAATTGGCCCTATTTTGGTTTTTTCTTTTTTTGTTTTGTTGGGGTGATAGACTAGTGAGTAAAAATTATATACCCCTTCCACGGCCGCTCCTTCTATCAGGAGTTAAGCCAGAGCCAACAGACCCAAAATTATCATTAGTCACAACTCCAGGTCCACCACCATAAAAGAGCCTTCTATCATTGTATATCTGCATTAAAATAAGATCAACCAAGAGGTAAATTTGTAATCTTCATTTAAACCCCCACTAAAACATTAACAGCGACCCAGTCCACCAGTGGGCTGCACAAAAATAAACACCCAGCAATACTCAAATACCTACCTTCTTGGGTTTCTGGAACTGAACCATACTCTGCTTCAAGTTATTTAACGGGCCTTCAACCAAGCATTCATGTTCCTGTTGGAAAGGAAAAGAAAAAAAGTGTAGCTTGCTCAGAAAATGAAAACACTACACATAAAAGTGAAAAAAAAAAAAACTTCTGACGGTGTGAACTCATTATCAAACTTGTTAGGGAAACTTCAATAGCAAATCATAAAGGGACAGCTTCAAAGGCATTAAACATTCTGAAGTTTGCATAAACATTTAAGAAAAACTTCACCTCTTGCTAAGGAGGTACATCTATTTATCAAATTAACACATGCAGAAAAATCTTATAACACTAGAACTACCTTGTAGTGTGTCAATAAACCATTCCAGAGAGGCTGTTTGCTCAGAACTTTAGGGTTTCCTAGAATAACAATACCATATCTAGCTCGTGTCAAAGCAACATTAAGCCTCCGAGGATCATTCAGGAATCCAATGCCCTGGAGAAAGTAGAGAAGTCAATCAGTGATGCATCAAATTTTATAATATAGAAGTTGATTTCATGTGGAAGATACTGGCTTAAAAATAACACAAGGTTGAAGTAGGCTAGCTTTGACCAGTCAGTAACAAGTGACAGCACAAAGAGTTGACCAACCTGATGCTCATTACTTCTTACACATGATAGAATGATGTAGTCTTTCTCCCTTCCTTGAAAGGAATCAACACTAGCAACCTAAAATGAATAAGATTAATGTAGCAATTGCGGCCAGGTCAGATAAGGCATATAAAATATTGTTATCTGTATCACACCTCAATCTCCTTGTAAAGTTGCTGCCTGAGAGCACCATTTCTTGACATGTAGTTCACAATATAAGCTCTTTGCCCCTCATAAGGTGTTATGACACCAATCTGTTACACATCAAACAAAATTAGCCAAATTGTCAAATTTAATTGCGCTAGTACAAACCTAAGACTTAATCTACTGCCCAAAAATACCTGACTAGGGACTACACCACTCTTTAAGAAAGTGGTTACAATCTTTTCTACATTTGCAGCCTCAGTCCTGTTTAAATAAGATGTTCCGCTTGCACTAATCTCTTCTTGTCCCATCTACAAAACAGTTAGGCCCCCAATTAAGAGTAAGCTTAGGGGGAAAAACAACAAGGAATAAAATTTGTGATAAAAGAGCAAAGTTAAAAAAGAATATTGATATTGAATAAATATGTGGAAAAAATGGAACACAAGTTTGACCATTCCATGAACATAGAATTCATTTATACCACCAAAACAAAGTAAAATCCACACGATATATGTATTTAGAGTACCTGAACATAAAAAAACATAGGACGGCTTGGCACAGGCCAGGGAAAATCAATTCCGGATAATTGCCTTTCATTAACAGTGACTCCATTTTGCAGGGTGCCTTCATAAAAACTGTTCGACGGAAATTCCGAAAGAGATGGATGCATACGATACTGGACCTGACATTTCAAAAGCATAAAACATATAGCCTTAATAAAGGAGAGAAACAAGAAAAAAGAATGGCAAGGGACCATACACAACCATATATTTCCAATATATTTCATGAGTGATTGTGGTCAATTGAAAAACTAGAAGGTCCAGTACCTGCAATCTAATTGGTTTCACACCAAGTAAAACAAGGCGTTCAAAAAGTGACTGTGCTAGCCCTGCACGAGCTGCTTTCTTGCACATAATGACTGGACCAAGCTGACAATGATCACCAACAAGAACAACCTAAACATAAATGTCTAGTTAGAAACAGAATCCTGAAAAAGTGCATAACCAAACATAGAGATTGAAAATCCAAATACCTGCTTGACCCCAAGAACCAAAGGAATGAGGCATTCAGGTTCTGTTGCCTGAGTGGACTCATCAATAAGTACCTGAAAACAATGATTAACAGTGAGCAACTAACATGAAAATGCCAATTATATTTTGCTTGATAACATTATTCTAACCTGACGGAACCTAAAATTTGCCAACCGAGGGTCTCCAGCACCAACACATGTGCAGCAGATCACATCAGCACTCTGAGAAATCTCCCTCTCTGTTGCTTGCTTTAGTGCTTTGTACTTCTTCTCATCACTACTGGAAAGCTCTCCTGTAAACGAATATAATTAAGAAAAGAGATGAAAAGAAGTTAGCACACACAGGAAAAGTATCATTTTTAACTATGACACAACTTGCATCTCCCTCTCTAGTGGAGATTTTTTTTTACTATATTAACTGGAATAAGAGACCAAGAAGAAATAAGACAGTTACAGCAGTAAAACACAAAATTATGAGTAAAGAATGGCATATAAACCTGCATCAATATTAGTATTACACTCATTGCAATTTTTGTTCATTTCATCAATAAATAAGGTTAAATTCAACATAGATTAATGAGAGATGTCTGTGCTAGAAATAATATAATGCAAACATGAAAAGTACAAGCAATTGATGCCACACATAAACTAAAAAAAGCAGCAAAGGAATCCAATTTTATTGCCTCAGGCCTTAATAGGATCAACACAGCAGCTGAGACATGAAAGTGCTATGTTATTAAGTAAAATGCACTCAGATCAACTCAATTGAACTAGCAAGAAAACTGAACAAAACTTCTCAAGTTTCCACATAGCTTATGCACAAAGAGGCCAGACCTTGTTCATCTTTAAGCTGTTGTAACTTGTGAAGTTCACTCTTGTCAGATGTATCAAGATGTCGAACCTGCAAGAATTACAATTCACATGGATGCTGCAATCATCATCATTCAGATGCACCACACTAGATCAAAAGAAAATTGAAAAAGGTCAACCAGACACCCTAAAAAGAAAGGGTAGAAAATGCAAACTCACCTGATAGTGAAGCGTCAGGTGCTCAACTGGGGAGCTCACTGCTTCCCTTGACTTTGCACAAAGCCTAACAACCTTGATTGACCAAAAAATATAATGTAAAAAGAAAAGGCAGCAGCTACAATTTGAACAAACTAGATTTTAGATCAAGAGTTAGCTCCTCCAAACAGAATAAACCTCAACTATACCTTTAACCCAGTGGCACTTATCTTTTCAGCTAGTTGGTCCACAGCCACATTACTGGGTGCACAAACCAAAACCTGAAAATTAAATAATAACAGCAACAACAATAACAGTAATAGTAGTATGAGTAGTATGAGTAATGGTAGTAATGCATGCATATGAGAGAAGCAACAGACCCAGAAAGTTTTAAAAAAAGCATACCTGTCCCTGACCTTGTTTTGCCATATGATAAACTATTGCCGCAGAGGTTACGGTCTTGCCAGTTCCAGGAGGTCCTTGAATCAAACTAATAGGCCTCTGAAGAACACTCTTAACTGCAAAAACCTGCAAACATAAGATATCACCAACCACTCAGAAGAAAGCAACTAATGAACTATTTGCAGGAACAAGCTGAACATGGCAAAATATTTAAGACAAAATGGAAAACTAACATCGATGAGAACATTAACTTGCATAGCCAACAAACAAGGAATTCTCCAGTTTTGGTTGAAGTCATATTTTTCAATGAATTCCGTTCTTACAGATTATGCATAACTGTATTATTCCATGAAAGAAACTATACTAACTCCACAATGCAGAAAATGAGAGGAAGTAAACAATTGGTTGTGGAAAATGTGCAAGAAAAGATAGATTTGGTCAAAATAATATCAAAAACGTTAGCAGGGAAAACTTTCAACATGAGCTAGATAAATACTGGTAGAAAGAACATCATACTTGAGATGCATTGAGCTCTGGAAGCCCGGGTGCACCAAAGCGGCGGGGCAATGTATTGCGCACCATCTGAACCTCAACTTCATGTCCCAATAAGTGATGGTATATGTACCTGCATATTAGACAGCAGTTACAATAATTTTAAAAACAGAAGAGGGAAGACAGTCTACCAAAGCAATCATAATAAGTTAGATCCTATAATTATTAATTAACACAAAGTACATCGTTAAACTCATTATAGATAATAAATTATAAAAAAAAAAAGGTTCCCTTACACAATATGTGAAAATGTGGCTTAGTTATGAATTGATTTCAACATGACAATTCTAATGGATTCACACATCCTGCATGGAAAGAAAAATATAGTAAAAATTTACCCATTATCCACCCATTCCACTCCTAATTACACTCAATTAATATTAACTTATGCAACTACAACAACAACAACAACAACAACAAAGCCTTATCCCACTAAGTGGGGTCGGCTACTAACTTATGCAACTACAAATACAGATAATTCCCACCCACCAGTAAGCAAGCATATTCAATGAAAATTATATTCCTTAGCAACCCAATATTCAATACATGTGGAATAACAAATAATTTGACAACCATAGAGATGCAAAACATAATGTGGGCAATACAAGGCATACAAACAAATGCAATCAACCTGACTTCAACCAACATACCCGCTTACACTTGTCTCATCCACAGCAAAGGTTTTCATAGCTCCCTGCATCCTATCAAAGCTTGTACTCTTCCAGACAAAATCAACACTAAAGCCATGGTTTATATCAACTGGAACCCCCTACATGCCATGAACAAAAGCCAGTCAGCAAAGATAACAAACTTGAAGTGACAAGTATAACAAACTGAATATATAATAACCTGACTAGCACGAAGTTCAAGTGCAACCTCCTCTTGTGCAGTTAACTTAATCTGAAATTCAAAAAAAAAAAAAATGATGAGTCACAGTGTACATAATAGAATCATTTAAGCAAATAAACTGAAAGCAAATATTAATCAGAACATACATACTGTTATGGTCCCTACTGTTAGATCTTGTTATGGGTCTAGAGGAAGATTGAGAGGAAGAGAAATCTGATTTTTTCTTTCTATCTATTTTGGTGTTGGTTGGTTCAGATAATAGAGAGAACCAAGATTTCCAGTGCTCACAGACAAGGTTTTTGACAATAATTCTGATCTAATATCCATCCATTAATTTTAAAAATGTTTAAATACAATCTAAGATAACATAACTTCCCTTAACCAGCACCACTTCCTTGAAACATGGGAGTGATAGAAAACTACTCCTAGTAACTACCCACTTAAACTAAAAATACAGTAAAATATATCCACTCCCAGCATGTTTAATGGGTTACTGAATTTAATACAGTAAAATATACACATAAAAGAAATACTGAATTTAATAAAATAAATTAACATCTACACTCCCAGCATGTTTAATGGGTTACTAACACATACATATATCCATATCACCCATACATGTATAAGTGTTTGTCTCTAGCAGAAACACAAGAGGGGTACTCTATTAAATATTTAACTGTGCCTCTCAGTATTATTTAAAGTATTAACTTACTTTCTTAAGAAGGATACCTTATCCTCCTCTCTGTTATCTTTCTCTCATTATCATAAAATTTCTTTTGTTATTTAATTTAAAAAACAAAAGAAAAAAAAAGCCTTGCGTATGCATATGTGTATGAACACGACCATAATACATGCATCAATTAATCAATTTAATAAAAGACCCATCAATTGGAAAAATAAATAAATAACTTCAGACGCAACATCTAGAAATGCAACTAATTGAAACTGTTAAGGTAAGATCTCGTTATAGGGTTTGGGTTATGATTCATTGTTGGGAAGAGAGAACCAAAATCTCCTTAGGTTCGTTGGGAAGAGAGAACCAAGATCTCTTGAGTTTAACACACTAAATTTTGTATAACTCTTCTCTTAACACTTTAATAATTAGAACAATTTAAATACAACCCAAGAGGGAATAACTTCCCCTTGAATTTAGGACAACTTCTTCTAGTGGCAGAAAACTAACCTAAACCACTCCTAATAACTGCCATTTAAAACAAAAGCTATTAAAAACATAAATAAAACCATATTACAAATATAATTAAAACATATTAACAACTTAATTAAACAAAGTCTGAAATTAGAAATTATGAAGCTAAAAAAACTGAGAAATAACTAATGCTAGCTGCAGCAATCTGGAATGATTCTATATTATTGTTATTCTTTGCCAAATCCTCCTATATTTTCCACAAGTATACCGTCGGTAAACGTAGGAGTTACTGACAGAAACACAGCAAATAATCCAAAATGCTATGCCCCATATCCCAGTTTTTCAAACCATCAGTCTCTAAATGGAAATATTACACATGAAAAATTAGATCGATAAACACAAAGGTATAACATCAATACACATTACTCATTACATGTACTGTGTGCTAGATGGACATATTCCACAAGAAGTCTCAATAGTTTGTCACATACCACATGCCCCACCGATTGCCATGCTGGATGTGCAGCATCTCCAGAATACCGCAGCCGTAATTCATCACCAGGTACTAGCCGCAACTCATTATCTTCCTACAAAGTGACAAAAAAATTTTTACCTTACAGCAAAAAAGAGTACAAGAATAGCAAAGAGAAATAGCACTGAATGGAAACAAGAGAACACATAAGATAAGCTCATGAAAATATTGAACAATCACAGCAGCAACATTTGCCCAGAAAGCAAAGGATAGAGAACCTTTGGGAAGACAAAGTATGCAACGCGCTTCTTATTAAGACCAATATCCCATCGAATTGTGACACTGTCCTTGCTTTGAGATTCTTTCATCATCTACAACAACAAAGCACATATAACATACCAAAACACAAATCAGAAAATGGGGAGAAAACGAAAATATCCGTCAAGGATGTTTCAATGTTCAAAAGAGGTACTAATTTTATCGGTAATTTTATCGGTTCTGGTTATAGGAAGGAGAATAAAATTCTTTGGAAATCAGCTATGTTTGCAACTACTTGGTACATTTGGATGGAAAGAAACGCCAGGGTCTTTAATGACCGATGTTTCCTTCCTCACTTGTTATGGGATCGCATTCATTATGTGACTTCCTTGTGGGTCTCGACCAATGGGTTATTTAAGGGGTGCCCCTCTCTGATGTTTATAGGGATTGAAGGGCTTTGTTGCACTAATCTTTGTTAGGGGCCTTGTGGGGTGTCCTTTGGTTTTAGATTTCTCTCCTTGTAATTCTTTCTTAGGAGGATCTCTTGTCCTCCTTTTGTTGTACTTTTTTCCTTTGCCTTATGTACTTCTCTCTTCTCATTAATATCATTTCTTTTTCTATCAAGAAAAAAAAAAAAAGAGGTACTAAAAGTACATATGGAAGAAGGGGAGCAGACCACTACAAAGTGCATCAAAAAGGAATATAAGAAAGCCATTACCTTATCATAATCTGCTTCAAGCTTAATAAGCGGTGCAAATACATTTTGATACTGAAAAAGCAGGGAAAACAAAGAGTGATAAATGTAATAAACCCAAGTGTAAACCATGAAAGATTTTACATCTCATTTTATGAAAATAAAACAGAAACGCCAACAAGTCATCCTGAACACACACCTGATATGCATCTTCATATTTCAGAGCCACAGGCTGAGGTTCATCATCTACACCAGGCTTCTCAAGGTCTTCAAAAGAAGCATCAGGATTTGTCTTCCATAGCTCTTCCACCTTATTTATTTGCTGTGCACTTATCTGACGTGCCCTCAGCTGCTCCTGTTCAGATGGGATCTGCCAAAAAAAGACATTGTTGCAGGAATAAGAAAGAAGAAGGAAAAGACAGAAACTTAAGTGAACAAATTTAAAACATATATATACATATTGACCTTGACAAGCCACTGCAAGAAACACCTATCATCAATCAAGGGGCACCATTGACTGAGATCCCAATTCATGTCCTTCAATGCATTAACACTCAAGCAAGGTTCACGACACAGAAGAACAACTACACTTTCTGTCTTGGCAGTAATAAATCCAAGGAGAAACACATTACGGCACCCACAGTTGTAGCATTCAAGAATTGTTTCTCCAAGAGGACTATCTTTGTGAAGACAGACTTCCTTGTGTTTTGCTCGAACCTACATGAACAACAAAGTAATCTTGGTAAGCTAAATCAAGGCAGAATAATTACAATTTAATCCAGCCAAAAATGAGCCCATGTAAATGCTTTCCAGCTTTTTGTGAGCATTGAATAAAACATACCAAGCAGTAGAGGCAACCAAAAAAAATCCTACACAACAAAAATTCAAAAAGTAACAGTAAATCGAAAATATACTTAATCCAGAAACACAAACAATCATGAAAAACTATGAATTAGTATTTCAGCATCATAAATAAAAAGTAATGGTCATCCATGTCATTCAGTAAACAACATATAACAATAATGTCATTAACTTTAACCGTTAAGGCAGCCTAAATGAAATATCTGGAGATAAAATATAACAGGAGGAAAATACTTAATCAAGCCCAATTAGACAGACAAAATAGATACATATCCGCAGGATTTACTGTTCACTTAGATTCCATTTTCCATAGCAGAAAGCCAATCACTATCCGTGTCATTTGGCAAACATTATATGCTAACTTTGTTGACTATTCACTGCTTGGGCAGATAAAAAAAGAGACAATGAGCTATCTTAAAGAGAAGAAAAGACAAAGAATTAAAGGAGGATAGGTAGGTAAACAGGAGGGGAGGACTCAACTAGAAGTAGGCTTCAGTTGGATCAACAACTAACTCAGTTAAGTAACTCAATCAGATTTCTTTTTCCAAATTATCCAATATTGTTAATATCTCTATGTCAAAAATTAATTAAGAACAAAAAAGCTTTTTTTTTTTTTCTCCATAATGCAGGGGGGCATGTTGCAACACTCGGCTTGAAACATTAAGGTGGCAGCTCCCATACCTCGTGCTGTCATTTCATGGTACACGTCCATCAGGCAACAGGTATTTGCTAATTCTCGCTAAATGACTTCCTTTGTTTTATTGCATTAAAGCAATAAACTGAATGACAGGTATGTGATCGTTCTCGCAAGAGTACTGACTATTGTTTCAACTTTCTAACTAAAATATTCATTATATTACGGCCTTATACAGCAGGTGGCCCATAACATCTACAAGTCAGAGTAAGCATAAAGAGAACCATATTTATATCCAATTGTAAACACACAGCAAAAACAATAACTTCTATGAAGAAATAAAATTAAAAAAACAAGTCCACAAAAATCATGACAATGTTTCGCAGTCACAGATTACTTCTTAACTTCTCAAACCTAGCAACTTCCTCACTATCAATCTAAGACTCTCTAAAGTTTTGCAAAATGTCATCATCATACTTCATAGGACTTCACCCAGTTTCAAAGAAAAAATAACTAGCGGACAACATAACATCCCGTGACCTTACTCCTCATTAACTATATACCCAAGCCCACTAATAACCCAAATGCCAAGAAAAAGCAAACCCCAATTCAAACACCCAGAAAAAGGCAAACGTTATGATGACAACTTACCAGGTGATTCACAATGTGTGAGCCCGACGTGTTCCCCCGAGAATTACAAAACCATTTACGACACGAAGGTACATTACACCTCACAACACATGCTGGATTCGACACCCCACAATATTGGCAAGCGTGTTCAGTGAAATCTTTACCATACTCATAATTGTCATCATCCCCAGTATCCTCAAAATTTAACCCGCTCATGCCAGCAGCCAGGGTGTCAACCATCTGACTATTTCCGCTGCTGCTGGCTGACCCCGCCCCCCGGCTTTTTGTGGCGCTTCCTGGAGCTGCTGGAACGGGCGAGGCATCGGACTGGTGATCAGACCCAGAAACACCTCCACTACCACGCTCCGTAGGGTCGGCCAGAGAATCGGACGGAGTAGGCCAGTCCACAGGGGACCTAATTGGGTCCCGGAACTCAGGGTAGTCGAAATCCTCCCCCTGAGTGTTAAATTCAAGGAACGTGTAAGCGTCGTCGCCTGTGTCCGGTTGCGAAGCTGTGTCGAACAAATTGCTCTGTTGCGAGTCCATCCAATAGGTTTGAAGCAGTAATTTTCAATACCAAAACTGAGCGATCGTCTGAATATTTTGTTAGGGTTTTGAATGTGGCATTGTGAGGGTGAAAGGGGTTGCGACTAGGGTGAGCGTTGGGCGTGAAGAATGCAGCGATATGGAGTTTTGGGGGCAGAGAGACACTCAGACATGAGATGCACAGTTAAGAAATAAGGGATGAGTGTATGCGCGCGAGTGCACAAAGTCAGACGCAACATTCATCTCTTGGTACTCTGTCCCGTCGTTGGAAGACAAGAGGAGCGTGTGGAATATACGAACCTCAACAGACACAGCCAAATTAGTTCGCAACTTTTTAATTTATTTTTTAAATGAAATGATTTTTTTTTTTTATGTTTTACAAGAATAAAATTACTTCATAATCTTTTTTACTATATTAAAATAATATAACAGTCCCATATTAAAATCTAATACAATTTAATTGTTTTTATTATTAGAAAAAAAATATATTTTACCACCATGAACTTCTTTCTATATATAGAAAAGTTCATAAACTTTGAAACTTAATAAAGAACTCTTATAAACCTTTTCTTTTGTGCAATTTATCCTCTTTGTTAAAAAAATCATTAAGTTGATTAATGATCAACGCCACGTCATCCTAAGATTGTCCTATCAGTAGCTGACATGGCAAAAATAATGTCATGTCAGCTTTAAGCCAAATTCATAACCCAATCCCTAAACTCACAACTCATAAAAGCAATAGTGGGTGCCAAAATATTCAGTCATCTATCATATTCGGTTTTAGGAAGGAAAAGATCTCTAACAGTGGTTGGTAAAAAGTATCATAGATTGATGATTTGGTCATAGTACACTTAAGAGCAAAGGAAATTGATGATGGTGGACATGAGTTTCCTAGGCTTGCTGATTTTGCTTATGACAAGGTACCATCTAAGGGATTCGGAGATGAAGGGGATGATGAGGATGAGGAAGATGAAGAAGGGCGATAGAGTAGTCAATGTAGAGAGCACGCCATTGCTAGAAGACGTAAGCAATGCTGGAAAAATGGTGATGCTTGTGGAGAAGAAGTAGAAGGTGGACATGTCGGCAGCGGCACGTTTGGATGGGCTAACAAGCTTAGTCGCAAGGACGAAGGTACAGAGGCCGATGTTATCGATGTTGAAGCCGATGAAGAGGACATAGGTCTAGTTGTTAGGGACAAGTGCCATTAAGCAGCCGAAGATGCTGTTGAGGATGCACACCGCCGTTAGAGATGCTGTCCTTCCTAGAAATGAATTTGAGAGATGACCGAATATTCCAGCACCCATTACTACTTTTATGAGTTGTGGGTTTAGGGTTTGGGTTATGAATTTGGATTAAAGCTAACATTGCACTATTTTTGCCATGTTAGCTACTGACGAAGCAATCTTGGGTTGACATGGCGTTAACTGTTAGTCAATTTAACGATTTTTTTAATAGAGGGGCTAAACCGCACAAAATTAAAAGTTTTTAGGGTTTTTTTGTTGAGTTCAAAGTTCATATAGGTTTTCTACACATAAAGAAAAGTTCATGGGGGTAAAATGTATTTTTCTCTTATTATTATTTAAGAATAAATGTATAAAATGATATTTTATATAAATTTATTTTTTGTTAATAAATTAAAGAAAAAAATTTATAGTATATATCAAAACTAGCCCATGACCCGTCCATCGCACGGGGTTTATTGTTCAATAAATTAAAATTTAATATGCACCTGATATATGAGTTCTGAATAAAATAAATATGAAGTGATTGTTAGAAATTTAAAATTGAAACATATACAAAATATAATTGGATGTGAATAAATCTATTTAATATTACTGAATACTTTCTTATATACAACATTAGCTGTAGAGTTAGTACATTTACCTTCAGGGTCAAGTGCTAGAATTTTCAAACTGCTTTTACTTTTCACTCTTGAAACTACAACATATAGTTGACCATGTGTAAATAAAGGATTAGATAGATATAATCCAATGTTATAGAGAGATTGAACTTGACTCTTATTAATTGTCATTGCAAAACAAACTGCTATAGGAAATTGCCTCATCTTGACTTTGAAAGGTAATCTTGTGTCAGACGGAGTCACTGCTAATCGTGGGATTAGAACTTTATATCCCACATTGTCACTAGATATGAGTTTGCCTTCTATGACATGATCTTCCAATTTACTTATTAAAAGTCTTGTGCCATTAAATAGTCCCGTGAATTTATCAATATTCCTCAATAGAATGATTGAAAATCTAACCTTCAATTACAGTTCATGATTTGGCAATCAAGCTAACTTAATGCTGTTAAGAAATTCTATTGTGTAGAAATCATCGACACTGTCTACATTAACATCAGCCTTGCAAATACTATGACACTTGTAATATGTTTTTTCCTCACCAGGTGTCACGCCCTGAAATTTAGATACTTGAATATACATAAATCCTAAGGTATGCCTCAGTGGTAGCCCATAAATTCCCTAAACAGCCATAATATTCACAACTATGCAAATAATAATTTCCAAAGAAAATAAATTTACATGATGTCTTCTCCCTCATCCCATAACATCGGGAATTATATACAATAAAAATACAATGTAAATTATAGTCAAATAATAATAAATTTCCTAAAACACAGTAAGACCTAGGTGGCCTATAGAATTACAGAGCATTCATCTTGGCATTTAGCCTAAAATTTGGTTATAAGAACCCTAAGCCCTCATTTGTTGTATTTGAAAAAGATAACCATAGAAGGTGTGAGTTCATCAAAACTCAATGAGTAAATGATTGTGTAAATAAAATAAGGTAGAAGTACAAATATCATAATCACAACCACAACTAGAATAAATACCTCTAGTACGCATGGACACAGTTAAATATACATACAAGCATACCTCTTCGTGTAACCGTGACGCACTATTCCCACGTGAAACTACATTCTCACAATTCCTCATTAAATCACATCCAATACTCTAATATAACTCCAAAGCATGTACAATCATAAATAATTTATACACACAAAGTATGATTATGCAAACAATGACATGTCTTCCTATTCGTGAGTCTACGTTCTGATATATATTATATTGAGTCTAAATCTCGGTACTCACCTTTCCCAGAGTATTTTTGCTTCTAGAGGTCTACATTCCTCTAGTATTGGTTTATGTCTTTCATCCATACAGATGTCACCATCCATGGGTCTACTAATTGGTCATCCTCTTGTGGGTCTACATTCCCACATAATTTCCTTCTCTTCCAACAAGCACAAACAACCATCACATAATGCACAATGCAACAATCCATTATTCATCACAATGTATTACTTAAACTACTCAGTAATAACTCACAAGTTAACCTTCCAAAATTTACAAGAAAATTTCATACTCTAGTTAATATCATTTATTAAGGAATTTAGTAAATTTAAATACAACTATGGTGTGAGTGAGATTTATATTATACTTGAGCAATTTAAATAAAAACTCAATTAGCAAGGTCACCCACTCACCTTGAAGCCAATAAAGATTTGCCATGCAAGAAATGCCAGAAACACAACCGCAGAATTGCTTGCAAACACCTAAAACCAAAACCAACAACTGAGCAACAAAATCCCATTATTTTCCTTTGAAAACCCCTCTTTCCTTACTCTGCCCAAATATGGGTGCCCCAACACCCATCAAAGACGTCAACGCCTCTGTCTTGGTGCCCAGGATGCCAAGCTTGGGCACCCGTGGTTCAACCATCTACCCAGACCTGGGCACCAACCATGGCACTTGGGCACCCCAATCTGGGCTCCTCTGTTCTTCATAATTTTGAGTCCCAAAACCTCCAAAAATCCATCCTTTGCTTCCCTTTTTCATTTTTTTTTGGTTCATGCGTTAATCTAAGGTTCATGAAACAATTTAGAAGGATTAAAACTCAACAAAGATTAGTTCCATAGATATTCCTTTAAATTCCTCAAAAACACTTTCTCAATTTTTAATCCATGAAACCAACTTATTTTTCTTTCATGAGTTGAGATCTATCATTTACAGCAAAAGAACCAAAAGAAAGAGGCAAGAAAAGCAAAGTTATAGCTTAAACCTCATAAAAACCCATTTTCTTCAACTAAGTGTTAAGTTCTAGATTTAGCACCATTTTGGTGTTAAATACCTTATCTTTGTATCTCGTACTTGTCTTGACTTGTGATTTCTTTACCCTTATTTTGAGTGTTTTAGATTAGTTTATGATTTCGTAGATTTTAGGTTAGTTTAAGTAATTTCATGTCTCAGACCTGTTGTTTAATGGTGTTATTTGTCTTTTGATGTAGGCTGAGTTGCTGATGAGGATTCACATGCAGTTGCTGTACTTCTGAGGTTCTGAAGCTTACTTGTTTACCACTCACCACTATAGTGGTGGTCTTACACCGCTATAGCAGTGACTATTAGAGCTAGAAGTTTTAGGAGCCTTCCTCTTTGCCTTCCACCGCTATAGTGGTAGCCCTATGCCGCTATAGCAGTGAACACTACACCTGAAGCTACTGACACTCAACTTTTTGCCTCTCACCACTATGATAGTGGGATTGTACTACTATAGCAGTGAGCACTGAACTCCAGACTTTTAATATGTCAGCTATCGCTATAGCGGTGGGAGTATGCCGCTATAGCGGCGGGGCGAATTTTGCTGATTTCTGCTGAAGGTTTAAATAGTAAAAATGCAACATTTTTTTAGGTTACTCTGAGCTCGAGACAGAAGGAGAGGGTGTCGTTTCTGCTGAAGAAAGAGGAGGAATCCATTTCCAAAGCTTTCGAAGCCCGATTGTTGTTAACTTAACCTCGGTTTCATGAAGTTTTATAGTTTTTTTGCTATTTTCTATAGTTTTAGAGTTATGAGTAACTAATTTTCCTGTTCTAGGGTTACTATGAACCTAATTTCAAATTAGGAGTTGTATTTCTCTCTAAACTTGTGATTTCTTTTCAATTAATACATTCATATTCTTCTTCTATAATGTGCTTGCTTTGAAATGGATCACTTTATTGTTTACGTGTTGCTTTCACTAAACTTTGGCGAAGGAGGTGTTTGTAGAACATTGAGTGGATAGGACGAGTGTTTGAACTTTGGGGGGGGGGGATTTTACTTGTTAATTCATAGGGATATTTGTTAATCTTGTTTAATCAAATTAGATTGCTGCATAATAGGCTTAACCCACATAAGGGATTGTGTTAGAATTGAGTAGCTTAATTTAGATTTGGGAGAATTATTTTAAGTTATTGGGAAACCTAAGATTAAGTGTTTAATTGATTAAAATTGCAAGTGTCAGAGAGGGTTTAGCAATTCCTAGGACGAAAGAAGGGGATTAGTAGCTCTAGATTTTTTTTTAATTAAGTTAATTTCACCTTATTTGTGAGTGCGTTTATTTTAATTGCGAAAAAAGCTTTAAAAATATTTTGTTACTTGAATTTTACCTTTTAATTTAGAGCTATCTTCGATCTAAATTGGCTTATCTAACTAATACATTTAAGTTTATTGAGTAATTAGCGAGTTAGTCCTAGAAAGAACGATAATTTTTACTCTTTTTCACTGTATTACTTGTGCAACTGGTATACTTACCAAATTGCTAACAAGTAACAATAGAGGAGGATGGAAAAGAAGAGGAAAATAAGCTTACCTCTAGCTCCAGCAACTCCAGAGAACATGAAAGTAATCAGAAAGCTAGGGATCACCGAAGAAATAAGAAGAAATGATGGAAGGAGTTGAGAGAAAAACTCATTTTCTCCTTATCGCTCCTTGAGTGAAAACATGAGAATGAGAGAGAAAGAGGAAGATAAAGGCTTTAAAGCCAAATGGGTCACTTGGTGACTCATGGGGTGCCTATACCTGGATACCCTAAACCTGAGTGATTCAGCTATAATTATTCCTCGACAATTATATCAATTCCATTAAATTTTCTCTTTCTCCTGTTTTTCTTAATTCTCCAAAAATATCATTCCAAAATAAAATACTTAATCCAGTCATTTATCTTAAATTTTTACAAATAATCCTTCAATTAGAATAAATTAAATATGGAGATTAAAAATGACTAAATGAATTAAATTATTTTATAACGTAAAATACTGTAATACCCCCTAAACACAAGATCCTAATTTTGGTAGGTATTACATTCTCCCTCCATAATAGAATTTAGTCCCCCGAATTCAAAAACTCTCTTCAACCTCGAAGAGGTATGGATTCCTCATTCACAACCCCCTGTATCATCTCAAGTCTCATCATTTTGGCTGCACCAATGATCAAGGTAACCTGTTGAAAACCTATATCGTCTCTCGCATAAAGCCTCGATAGGTGCCATCTCAACGTTAACCTGGTAGCTGTTACCAAAAGCAACTCAACGAGTGGCAAGTGGTATGAATGCTTACCACACATAGGTTTCTCTATCTCTTTAACTAGCCCAACACAATCAAGAGCACGCACATGAGTACATACTAATACATACTTGGAATCCTCTAAAATATTATGTGTCAAGAGGAATCCATCATAACAAAGTTCGTAAATAATCATAGGTACATCATCTAAAGACGTCAACCTGCCGGTAAGCATCATCTAAAACATACATAGGATGTGGTATTACTTTTTTTTACTCTTGTAGAGTATATTACTGATACCACTTTATATTGCATCCCTTTACTGGACCCCTGGTCACACCTATCACACACATGTATACCACAAATAGCAACTCATACACATAAATTACTTAATCAACCCTTCCTATGGGTCTACGTTCCCATGGAATTCCTACTTAAGAGTTTCATCTACATAGATCTACATACTCATGTATTACTACTCAAGAGTCCTATCAAGTGAATCAACATTCTCACGAACTAAAGATCTCTATAAACACCTCTCTAAAAGGGTATGCATCCTCGAATTCCCATTTACTCCAGCCCTCTGGCTTCCTGGTGTATTCTTCCTGGTCCCGGCCCATGTACCTCACCTCAGCGATCATCAGTCTCTGACATTAAGAGTACACTACCCGACTCTCACATCACTAACTGATAATTACCTTAAATAACTCAAGTCCTAGAGGCCGGTTCTGAATTTCCATCCCTTCCTGAACATTAGCCCTTGACTTTTCACAATGTCAAGTAGCTATAGTCACTATGAGGCCTATCCTGGGAACTCAGCTCATGAGAAAAATTTCTTAACTGACTTTCAAGTGTAAATCCCAACTATGAGTCTGACCAAACCCTAAGGGTGCACTAAGCATGTCCCAATTCTTGATCTACTGGGTCATGTTTGTAACTAGTAACAGGTCACTAAGATCATGCCCTTAATTGCAAACATAATGACCAATTGGCCAAAACCTTAATGCCAAACCACGCAAGTAGTACCAAGTCCACTATAACTCACTTCATACTTTCCCATTGGCATGCTTACTTTAACTACCGATTCTACTTGAATTCCTTTCTTTGGGACTTTGTGCCCTAAGAAGGTTAGCTTGCATAAATGAGCTCACATTTAGGATTGTTATATAATTATTCATATATGAGTAATCATGCTTCTACATGTACCTAAACGCATTTCTTCTTGAATGGACATGCATAATACCCAAATACTTGTTTTAACATTGGGGAGCTTAGGTTTAACCTAAACTCATCCCAAATCATATTCACAACACTATTTTTCTAATCTCATCATGAAATACCCTTACACCCTCAACACTAATTACATCCTCAACCTTATCCGATCGTATGTAATCACCCAAGCATGTTACATATCCTCTAATATGTATACACTATTGAATCAAATACCCTTTTTTCATAGAAAAGTGGGTCAAAACCTCTCATTAACCTCTGGCCTTACGCACTCGCCACTACCTCCACTCAACTTAGATGGCACACATGCCCATAGCCTACCTATAGCACACTCAAACCATTCTAAGGTCACGGGATTTTCATACTCTCACCGTGATAGAAATTCTCACAAACCATCATTTACTCCGTCTGGCTTCTTTGGTTTAAGAACTTCACGCATCTTCACACCCTACACCTACTGTATCCTTACTCAATTTACCATAGAGAACTTGTCTCATTAGTCCTTTCTTCTTTCTAAGACTAATCCCATCTAGTAAAACACACTCACCACATAGTACCACTACTGACAAACCTCAACTGAATAGGTGCAACATAAACAAGTTGCCCCTTGGTTCACGCCACTACGATGTCAAATCGCCCAGAATTGAATTGTGGCAATTTGCAGTATAGTGATTCCCAGGTCGTATTCACTCAAGGAGCCTCACTTCTTGATACTAATTAATCGTTCTAAACACCTAAACACCAATTAAGAGTACATAAACGTGGGGGGGGTTTTGTAGCAATACTAACTAAATAAATAAAACAGAACAGCAATTAAACACTACAACAGCAGCAAAATATGCAGCAACAGCAGTATCAGCAGCAGCAGCAGAAATTGCAAGATATTGACAATAAAGAGACTATGTAATCAGCCACTAGGATTCATGGGAGTGTAACTATCATTACCTAACTCATTGATTCAGTTTTGTTCTCATTCCATTGTTTGGTTCTTTATGAAAATGTTTCTAGAATAACATCTAGAATTTAATGCTACTAATTACAGTCAAGAACATCTCTCTACTATAACTAGATGCATTCAGTGGAAAATCTCAACCAAACCAAGTTAAATATATCATTTAACTAGTCATTTCGCCTCCCTCACTTTCCTAATCAGTCAAGCAAGGTTATGTCTTATATATAAGTCAGTTTATGTTACAACTCAAGCTCTAATCAGAATTTGACAGCAAAATAAACATGACAGCAAAACAGAAACGAAATGAGATGAAAATGGAGAACAAAACACTTAACTTGCATTCTTAGTTCAAGCTACAACATCCCAGTGGTCTAGTGACTAATTACAGTGAAAACTTAGCCCTCCATGAGAGCAAAACAGCCAATAACAGAAGCAAAAACAGAGGGGAAGAGAGAGCTGCGAATTTTCTAAGTCTGGTTGCCTAAAAATGAAAGTATTCTGATTTCTAAAACTGATGCCCCTTCAATGCCTTAGAATATTCTACCCTAGATGCTTCCTCCATGATGTAGCAGCACTTTGACAGCAAAACATCAGTATAATTAATGTTTCTGCAGCAGAAAGTAGGCATGGCAGCAGCAGATTTAATATTTCTGCAGCAGAAAGTAACAAACAGCAGCAGAACATAGGTATGGCAGCAGCAGAACAGCATGGAAGAATTGATATTTCAGCCTTGCTTCTGACCTACGAAATTTAATATTCATGCCCTCAAATTCTGACTACATGGCATTAAATAAGAGTTCAAGTGGGCCCCACATCCTGCATATCCTAGTCAGCATCTGCATCATCCAAAAAGTGCCACATTAGCATCCAAATCATCATCTTTGTCCATGTCAGCATTTTTCTCTCCAAAATTAAAATTTGTAGGAATTAAATTGAGCATTTTACAATTCAAGTTCTAAAAATATAAAATTGAAACACATTCAACCCATAAATGGTTTATACCCAATAAATTTCAAAACATAATAAAATTAGAGAATTGGCAACATTGGAATAGCCATAGGACTAAGATAGGGACTAAAAAGTATACAAAAAATACCCGATATCACCCCTAAAAGATCTACAGTCTCTAACCTCCCTTACGCCGACTTCCATCTCACTATAGTGTCTACTCTAGGAAGACTATGCAATCTAGATTGATTTCCTTAACCGAGTCTCACACTGCCAGTTTTCTCTTGGATACATGCTTAAGTATGCATTCCAACTCTAACTAACATAATCACCTTGGCATCCATCCCCCACAATGAAACCTACATCTTAGCCCTCAACTTATCGCGTGAGCATTCTCCCCTCTCGTACCCTATTTTCTTCCTAAAATCTCTTTTGCTCTTCTACCTATCTACTCAATCACAACTCAAGATAATTTGGTTAAAGTACCTGCCAATACACACGGCCCATCTAGGATACCATTAACACTTAGAAGAATGGATTATAAGCTAATCCATATAAGTATTGATCCTCAAATATTCCTACCCGTCATTCCATGTGACCAACCTCAATCGAATCCACAATGGGTGGTACACATACCCACAACAAGATATCTTACAATACATGCATTCATGTAAAGTATATAGATTATTCTCATACCATAACCATTTCCCAACTTCCTCCTGAGATTCTATTTTCCATAATTCATTAAAAGATATTAATGAAAATTTCTCTCAAGATATGTGCATCAGTACCTCTGCAAGGAAACCCCAGCAAGTTTCTCCTACTTGCAATATACATACATACATACATATATATATATATATATTCATATCCACTATGTATTGGTAAAACAAACCAAATACAGATATATACAAGAATATATACATATATTCCATTACAAAAATATCTTCACTTATCATAACATGTTAAATCTAAAATAAACTATCGTACATCATATAATATAAATAATTAGATGAAGTTACATGGAAAACCCATGTTTTTTCAATACATTTTAACATATACATCTACATCCTTATATAGATAATTCACAACTACTTTTGAGGTAATGTAGAAAGGCTACATCTAAGCTCGAGAGCTTCTTGTGCTCCAAGGATTTCTCCTTCATCAAGAGCCAAAAACCTACACATAGAACAAACACTTTTCAAGTTAATAAAATAACTTTCAACTAACTCTACCAAGGAGTAGTCTCAAAAGAGACACTCAGTGCTCTACAAGGTCTTTTATGGAACCTGAACTCATAGTCATGTCATGCGGCTCACAACAATGAGGAAGAGACCACAAAGAATACTTTGCTCTGTAATTTATAAGAGACCGAAAACAAATTTTCCTCTGATACCAATTTGTCACGTATGCCCCGAAATTTGAACACGTGAATATACGTAAATCTTAGGGTATACCTCAGTGGTAGCCTATAAATTCTCTAAACAGTTCTCATATCTACAACTATGCAAATAACAATTTCCAAAGAAAATAAATTTACATGGTGTCTTCTCCCTCATCCCATAATATCGGGAATTATATACAATAAAAATGCAACACAAATTATAGCTAAATAATAATAAATTTCCTAAAACACAGTAGGACCTATGTGGCTTATAGAATTACAGAGCATTTCTCTTGACATTTAGCCCAAAAATTGGTTCTAAGAACCCTCCGGTCAAAATGGAATGTATCTCTAAAGTCACTAATTTCCAGTAGTTTCCCTTCTTCCTTAGCTGTTATATCTAAAAAAGATAACCACAGAGGGTGTCAGTTCATCAAAACTCAGTGAGTAAATGACTATACAAATAAAATAAGACACAAGTACAAATACCAGAATCACAACTAGAACTAGAATAAATACCTCTAGCACTCATGGGCCCAATTAAATATACACACAAGTGTACCTTTTCGTGCAATCATGACGTGCTATTCCCACGTGAGACTACATTCTCGCAATTCCTCATCAAATCACATCCAATACTCTAACATAATTCCAAAGCATGTACAAGTATAAATAATTTACACACAAAGAGTATGATTATGCAAATAATGATATGTCTTCCTACTCGTGAATCTACATTCTCACATATACCATATTGAGTCTAAATCTCGGTACTCACCTTTCCTAGAGTAATTTTGCCTCTAGAGGTCTACATTCCTCTAGTATTGGTTTCTGACTTTCGCCTGCACAGATGACGCCATCCACGGATCTACTAATCAGTCATCCTCTTGTGGGTCTACATTTCCACATAATTTCCTCTTCTTTCAGCAAGCACAAACAACCATCATATATTGCACAATGCAACAATCCATTATTCATCATAGTGCATTAATTAAATTACTCAGTAATAGCTCACAAGTTAACTTTCCAAAATTTACAAAAAAATTCCATACTTCAGTTAATATCACTAACTAGGGAATTTAGTAAATTTAAATCCAACTATGGTGTGAGTGAGATTTATGTTGTACTTGAGCAATTTAAATAAAAACTCAGTTAACAAGGTCACCTACTCACCTTGAAGCTGACAAAGATTTACCATGCACGAAATCCCAGAAACACAACTGCAAAACTCCTTGCAAACACCTAAAACCAAAACCAACAACTTAGCAACAAAATCATATTTTCCCTTTGAAAACCCTATTTCCTTACTCTGCCCAGACCAAGCACCCCAACACCCATCAAAGAGGCCAACGCCTCTGTCCTCTTGGCGCCCGTGGTTCAGCCACCCACCCATACCTAGGGGCCAATTGTGGCACCTAGGCGCCTCGATTTGGGCTCCTCTATTATTCCTATGTTCTTCAAGGTTTTGAGTCCCAAAACCTCCAAAAATCCATCCTTTGCTTCCCTTTTTCACTTCTCTTTAGTTCATGCGTTAATCTAAGGTTCATGAAACAATTTAGAGGTATTAAAACTCAAGAAAGATTAGTTCCATGGATTTTCCTTTAAATTCCTCAAGAACACTTTCTTAATTTTTAATTTATGAAACCAACTTTGTTTTCCATCATGAGTTGGGATCTATCATTTACAAAAAAAGAACCAAAAGAAAGAGGCAAGAGAAGCAAAGTTCCAGCTCAAACCTCCCAAAAACCCATTTTCTTCAACTAAGCAACAACGGAGGAAGATGGAAAAAAATAGAAAAATAAAGCTTACCTCTAGCTTCAGCAACTCCAGAGAACCAAAAAGTAATCAGAAAGCCAAGGATCAGTGAAGAAATTAGAAGAAATGATGGAAGAGTTAAGAGAAAAACTCATTTTCTCCTCCTTACTCCTTGAGTGAAAACATGAGAATGAGAGAGAAAGAGGAAGATGAAGGCTTTAGAGCCAAATGGGTCACTTGGTGACTCATGGGTGCCTATACCCGGATACCCAAAACCTGAGTGATCCAGCTATAACTATTCCTCGACAATTATATCAATTCCATTAAATTTTCTCTTATATCAATTCCATTAAATTTTCTCTTTCTCCTTTTTTCTCAATTCTCCAAAAATATCATTCCGAAATAAAATACATAATCCAGTCATTTATCTTAATTTCCACAAATAATCCTTCAATTAGAATAAATTAAATATGGAGATTAAAAATGACTAAATGAATTAAATTATTTTACAATGTAAAATACAGTAATATCCCTAAACACAAGATCCTAATTTTGGCAGGTATTACATTTTCCCTCCATAATAAATTTGGTCCCCCGAATTCAAAAACTTTCTTTAACCTCGAAGAGGTATGGATTCCTCATTCACAACCCCCTATATCATCTCAAGTCTCATCATTTTAGTTGTACCAATGATCAAGGTAACCTGTTGGAAACCGATATCGTCTCTCGCATAAAGCCTCAAGAGGCACCATCTCAACGTTAACCTGGTAGCTGTTACCAAAAGCGACTTAACGAGCGGTAAGTGGTATGAATGCTTACCACACATAGGTTTCTCTATCTCTTTATTTAGCCCAACATAATCAAGAGCACCTACACAAGTACACACTTCTACATACTTGGAATCCTTTAAAGTATTATGTGTCAAGAGGAATTCATCACGACAAAGTTCATAAATAATCACAGGCACATTGTTTGAAGATGTCAACCCACCTGTAGGCGTCATCTAAAACATACATAGGGTATGGTATTATGCGTTTTACTCTCGTAGATATCAAAACTAGCCCATGACTCATGCATCACACGGGGTTTATTGTTTAGTAAATTAAAATTTAATATGCATCTAATATATGAGTTCTAAATAAAATAAATATGAAGTGATTGTTAGAAATTTAAAATTGAAACATATACAAAATATAATTGGACGTGAATAAATCTATTTAATATTACTAAATACTTTCTTATATACAACATTAGCTGTAGAGTTAGTATATTTACCTTCAAGGTCAAGTACTAGAATCTTCAAACCACCCTTGCTTCTCACTCTTGAAATTGCAATATATAGTTGACCATGTGTAAATACAGGATTAGATAGATATAATCCAATGTTATAGAAAGATTGATCTTGACTTTTATTAATTGTTATTGCAAAATAGACTGCTATAGAAAATTGCCTCATCTTGAGTTTGAAAGGTAATCTTGTGTCAGACGGAGTCATTGCTAATCGTGGGATTAGAACTTTATCTCCTATATTATCACCAGATATGAGTTCGCCTTCTATAACATGATCTTTCAATTTACTTATTAAAAGTCTTGTGCCATTAAATTGTACCATGAATTTATCAATATTCCTCAATAGAATGATTAGAACTCTAACCTTCAATTTCAGTTCGTGATTCGACAATCCAGATAACATAATACTGTTAAGAAATTTTATTCTATAGAAATCATTAACGTTGTCCACATTAACATCAGCCTTGCAAATACTATCAAAATTGTAATATGTTTTTTCCTTGCTGAGGATTAAAGAAAACATGTGCTCGTTGATTGTATCTGCGTTGCTAAGTGTAGGAGTGCTTGTTGATTGTATCTACGTCACTAAGTGTAGGAGTGAGAATTGCTCTATCTTTGGAATAAGATAATTTTCCCAAGTTCTATTGAAGACATAGATATGTACTCTCAATTATAGATAAGATAAGATGAGAGACATCTTCAAGTAAAACCAATCTAGGATTTGTATTGTGACATCACCATAATTATCATAATTTGTGATACATTTTCTTAATTGCAAGATCTACTGAGAGAATTCACTAATTTCTTTGTTCATTAAACCATTACTGCTAGTTTGTAGCCACATATTTTGTGTAAGATTAAATCCATTACATCCTAAAGAACCATTTCATTGTCGTTAATCTTCCTAGGAAGATTAAAACCAGGCATGAACCAAAGATGAATCACCCTTGCCTTTATCTTCTAGTTAGCCGTGATAAGACAAATTTATTTGATGGAATCTACCTGATTAGCCATGATAAGTGTCGAAAAAAATGGAAATAGTGGGATATGCCGAAGAACTCCACAAAGAAGACGAAGATGGTACAACAAAAGATTTGCAAGGCTGAAGAACTCTAAGGAGAAGACATTGGTGGTACAGCGAAAGATTTGCAAGAGAATATAAATCAATCAACACCGCATGTCAAATTAAAATATTGTCAATATGATTGCAATAAAGTCGAAGAACACAAGAAATGGAAGAAGAAGATCAAAGGGAAGAAGAAGAAAATGAGGCCAACAACAAAATGGAGGAGAAGAAACTGGTGTTGAATAACTACACAAGAAAGAGGAAGAAGGTAGAATGAAAAATTTGAAAAGAATATAAATGAACCAACACCTCATTCAAAATTCAAAATTGAAAAATTTCAATATGATTGCAGTCAAAGTCCAAGAACACAAGAAATTGAAGAAGAAGATCAGAGGGAGGAAAAAAATAGAGCTGACGATAAAATGGAGGATAGAAAAGTGGAAAATGTTAGAGAGATATGACATGAGCAGGGAGAGATAGAGTATTCAGAACAGAGAGTAATATTATATAGGAGAGAGCATGATTCTGAACAATAAATAAAAGATGAGCTTTTAATGCTGGAGTAATAAGGAGAGAGAAGCGAGGACTAATGGAGAGGAGAGAGAATGATTCTGAATTCTTTTAATAGAGCAGCATTAAATGAAAGAAGAGCTTTTAACGCTGGAGTAATAAATGCAGAGGTAGCTTTAAATGCACTTGCTGGAACTCCTTTATAATATATAAAAGATAAAAGATATCAATCAAGTTAGGCATAATTTTATGAGTAGAATAATGTTTTGGTCTTTAACATATGTATTTTTTTTCTTCAATTTGGTTCCTAAAATTTTTTTGTGTGTGTCTCATTTAATGTTTGAAAGATTATTATCCAATCAATTTAATTCTTGTACCTGAAAAAAATTAACCACTTACATGTCATTTTAGTATTGACATGGGTTTAATAGAGAATTAGATTGTTATATAGTGTGTAATATTAAAGTTGAATTGAAATCTCACATTGGACATAATATGACATTTATAAAGGTATTTAATTGATGTTCCTTTTATCAAGTTTAAATTAATTTAATATATTATATTAATTAATATTTAATATACAAATGATGTGTGTGTATATATATGACTTGACTTGGACTTGTGTTAGTTGAATTTTAAATTCATTTTAAAATTTGAACAAACATGTTAATTAAATTTAAACAGCTACATGTCCCAAATATACAGATATAAACTTTTTAAAGATAGTGTCTGTCACATCTCAAACTCATTTTATTCTTTTTATTTATAACATAGATAAAACTCCCTTTCCTCTTTTTTTTTTAATACTCTTTTTAGACTAATATATTGAAACAAGAGTGTTTATATTACTCGTGGATTTCCTTAAGAAAATGCATGAAATCACTTGAATTACAAGATCACACAATACACTTTGATTCTTTTTATGGGTTTTATTCAGTTTTTTTAATGGATATAATTTCAATAGAGGAAGCAAATAAAAACTAACGAGTTTTAAAATTAAAGAAGAGAAAGGGATTATACAAACCTAAATTTAGATATGATACTTTTATATTCATATTCAAGTCTATTGGAAGACATTAAATGAAAGTTATATTGTTGAGAGCTAAGTTATTCAACACCACAATATATTTGATTAAAAAAATTTTAAAACAAAGATGATGATATATTAAGTTTTAAAAAAAATTAACACATAAAAATGTCTAATTCATAATTAAATTTAATTGTTTCTTCCATTCATCTCTTGATTTACGAGACAACAAAATGTTAAGGGGGAGAGGTTTCTTTTCTATCCCCCTTCTTATATTTCTAAAATGTTTTAACGAAACAACAAATTCTCATTTGCTATACTACCTGATTTTGCTTAAAGTGACTTAAATAAAACTAACGTGCTAAATCCATTGAAATAAAAAATATTATTAATTACATAGTTTTTTCCCTTAACTATTGAATGCATGAGTCCGACTCCTCTACTGATTGTATTGTCACGACACAAAAATCAAGCATGTGATCGGCACAATATAAGGTTATTTTCTATGCCGTAAGCCTAAATTTCCTAACTCCCAATCCCCATGCAATATATAACGTGCATGATCATATAAGTAATTAATTAAACATGTGGAAAATAAAAAGTAAACATGACAGAAACTCCCTACATGTAACTCTTCCCTCCTAGGTGTCCTAGTTGACTACAGATCTTAAAGACATACTAATAGCTAAGCTTTGACTTTCAAACAAGAAGAGACCGAAAGCCTTAAACCTCAACTACTCCTCAGGCGACGGTGTCACAGCTAACACAACCTACAAGGAAAAACAACAACAAAGTGAGATAAATATCGCAGTGAGTAGACAATCTCTTTTCCTTAAATCCGCTCAGCTCGTTAGCTCCATAATAGAAATTGATTTGAATAAGTCTCATCTCGGTACACATATCAATTGATTGTGTAAAAACAACTCGATAGTAGTTCTATGTAAATATCCTTGATGCTCTAGATTGCTCAACATAATCTAGATCTCTAATATAGTGACTCCTCAATATTCACTCATATATACCAACATTAAATCTATATCTCTAAGCCTACATTAATTTACCGACTCCTACTTCGAATATCAATCATATCTACTAGCCCGTAGGCTAATGACAAGTCAAACCCATAGGTCACTAATCATTCCAAGCAACACATGCTCATAGGACTCCATTACAACCACACAAGTTCATACTTATTTTTATACATAACAATCCAACATAGATAACATCCTCATATCCTAAAGACCATAATAGTTTTCGGCCAAAGAGGGCCATAATAATCTCCCAGTCAAGGACTATATATATATATTTACATATATATCTAGCTCTCGGCCCGTAGGCCAATATTATCTCCCGTCTCATAGGCTGATATTACCTCCCGACTCGTAGGCTGATATTGTTTCCCAGCTCGTAGGCCGACAATATCTCCTAGCTTAAAGGCCGATATTGTTTCTCGACTCTTATTATCTCTATGCCTAAAGGGAAGTTAATATTCATTTATCTCCCAGCTGATATTATCTCCATGTCCAAGGGAAAGTTAATCTCCATTTAATCTCCATGTATCTCCTAACTGATATTATCTATACCTAAGGGGAAGTTATCTCCATGCCCGTAGGCAAATAAATCTCCATGCCCAAAGACAAATCAATCTCCTTACACGGAGGTAAATTAATCTCCATTTAATGTCTACTTGCTAAAAGATGCAATTTAATCCCCTTGCATGTAGGCAAATTAATCTCTATTGCCCAAAGGCAATTTAATCTCTATTACTTGAAGGCAATTTAATCCCCTTACACGTAGGTAAGATAATTCTCCATTAATCTCCATTTGTCTCCTGGCAAGTAGGTTGACATTATCTCTATGCCCAATGGCATACTAATCTCCATGTCTAAAGACAAATGATCTCCATTGGTGAGGTTACCTCTCCCCTCATTCATTACCTTAACTATATACACTTACATACAAAGGACTCAAATACCTAAAAACCTTATGTGAGTATCTACATACCAATTTCATTACACTCTTATAGTCTAGGGTACGGAAGCATCCTTGCCCAAGGGCACTAGATCCCCCTTTGTGTCGAGGTAGAGTATCTCCTACCACTGCCTAGGATAGTGCAAACAGCTCAAAGAGCGAATAACTCTTCTAGACTAATTGTGTGCTTACAAGCTCATGTACAATCATTTGATAGGCACATGAAGTGCACATCCTAACTCCAATCAAGGAACCCCATTGTTCACAATCACCACAAGAGGTTCTCTACATTCCATCACCACATAATCACATAACTTATATATTGCCTTTAAAAGTACAATACCTATTATGAAATATGCATCACACATCCTAATGTTTGATGTTTGGATATAAACCTTGTTTGAATCCCTTGGAGAGGCATCCTAGCCAATTGGAATAGAAAACACATAAGGAAAGAAAGCAGATAACATACCAAAAGCTGCTTGATAGCAACCGGTCAACTGTCCTTTCTACTAGCAGTTGACTGGTTCAACTCATTTAGCTCCAATCTGAGAGTAATCAATTGATCGATGTCGCCTTGCCAGTCGACCAATTTGTCACTGCCAAATCTGTCTGTCATGACCTAAATTCCGGACACATGACTGGCACGCTGATACAAATCCCTTGTCACCGTAAGCCTAAATGACATATCAATTTCTACTCATTTTTGTTTATTTATGAATATTTATGACATGCATCATTCCCTTTTTATTTATTAAATAATCTAGTTTTCATAATTATTTAGAATTTAACAAACAGGCCAACCAAAATCAAGCAAACAAGACAATCTTATTTTAATTAATTTAAATAGTCTTAACTATTTAGATTTTAAAGACAATCCAGAGTTTGAAATATATATATATATGAATATATACATATTATAATAAAATAAAGATTAATATTAGGAAATATCACTTAAATATAAATAAATATTAATTAATTTAGATATTAATTAATATTTATTTATAATTAATTAAAATAAATATTAACTAAAAAATTAATATTAATTAAAATAAATATAAGTAAATATCAAATATTAGTTAAAATGAACATTAATTTATAATGTAAATAATATAAATTATTATGATCATATATCATACATTCACAAAAGAGAAAAGGACAACTTACCCGGACTATTCGCAGTTACCTAAAATTGCAATTTAACTTTCAAAATAAATGGAAATTATTCATGAAATCATGTCAACGCAATTCAATTCATAAACGTCATTGTAATTTCAACAAAATTCATATCATCAATCTATGCAATTTAAGTCCTCATATTTAAGTTAATTCAAATACAAAACAAATAATAAACAAATAAACCGCCCAAGACTTCCTAGATGTTCTAGTTGACCATAGAGCTTTCTCAGCTTAATAAAATAATCCAATAATGAGATAGTCCAACGGTGAACCTAGCCCTATTACGAAAATTCCTCTTCCACTACTTGATCTGAAAAAAAAAATCCAACGAGTGTGAGATAAATGTCTTAGTGAGCAAGCCAATCTTTGTCATAATAAAATTCATTATGCAAAAGCAATAAAATAAAAGTATAGGCAAATATCACAAATCATAAGGAAAGAGACTTGTTACCCGGATTTCTCGCTTAATATAAGAAAGGTTACTATCCTGCCTAAACACAATCAAAGTTTAATCAATTCCAAATAATCATCGATATATTCATCAATATAATTATTCATATAAACATCATTCTAATTTCCAACGAATAAGCATAAAATATCCCAAATCACGAATAATTGTCTCACAAACTATTTTTTTCCTAATACTTCCCGTTAGCAATTTTATCAATATTCGAATTATACAAAACTCTTAATTTCTTGTCTAACTCGAATCCCTTAATCAGATTCCCTCTTTCCTACCATGACTATTACCTATCTTTATATCCTATCACTTTAACATTTAATATAATATTAAAGAAGAGTTGGTTCAGTCACCTGCATACCCACAACGTCTTTATCGCACCCAAATGTTGTTGTGGAGATTAGTTCAGAAGACACTACCATATTATTTAAAAAATTCAAAGTACTGTTAATTATCTTTTAGGTTAAGTTTTTAGAATCTAAAATTTTAACTCTTCCGTAAAAAGAGAAATATATATATAATTAAACTTTTGAAACTTACCTTAATAGAGAGTGGCGATGGATTAGTGTGTGTATGAAGTTGGATTGAAGATTTGGGATTGGAGTGTCTTGATGGCACTTTGGAAGGTGTGTGTATGAAGTTGGATGACTTTGGCTTCATCTAGGAGTACGTCTGTGGCCTACCACGATTATAGCTAGTCAACCACATTTGAAGGATTTACAGGATGTTTGGGAGGACGTTCAGGAAACCCATGTTGGCTTACTATCCACATTCACTGTTCTGTAAACTCGGTGCATAGACAACAACAATTTGAAGTTTCTCCAATAAATTCAACATGGTTAGCCATAAAATACTCCCAAAGTCCCTTTGATGCCCTTCTCATTTGAAGCTTCTATGTTTCTTTCTCTCCTATTCAAATCTCAACCTCTCTGTTTTGTTCTATCTATCTCTACTCCTCTTTTCCTTTTCTTCCAAACACATCTTCTCCCCCTCGGACTGCATTTCCAGTTCTCTCTTTTCTGCTCCCTAATTCATCTCTTCTGATTATCTTCATCCTCAAATTCCCTTATGTGTTTCGAACACCCTAGAAATATCAAACAAAAGCCCTAGACAAAGGAACCAAGACGCCATAGTAGTAAGAGTAAAGAGAGGGACATTTTCTAATAGCTACAATAAAAAAGAGTGTGAGCATTAGGGGGGCTGAAGAATTTTGACACTACAGCAGACAAAAGCAATGCCATGTTCTGTCTTGTAGTGGATTAATCAAATATTTGTGTTGGAAAAGTAAAAGTACTTTTATCAAGAGGCAATCTCGATCGTTTGTAAGAGTAGACAAATAAACAAAAAATGAGTAATTACAAAATGAATAAAATTAATTTATTAATTAAAAATAAGTAATTAGTGATTAATTTGTAATATTAGACAAATAAACAAAAAAATTAAGTTTCCTCTAAATAAATGACAATAAATAATAATGATACATGAAAAAATTAAATAAAAAATTCATGTCCTTTTTAGTGATTATACATCTTAAATCACGTTTGCACACCGACATCCAAACATCATGTTCTACACCAAACCACGTTTATCTACTCCAAACCAAGTTTACTCAAATGTCTCCCAAACATAAATCATATTCATCCAAACCTAGGTTTTCTCCAACTACGTTCAATCAAACCTAGTTTGCTAACCTAGTTTGCTCAACCCACGTTTAACCCACCAAGCTCCCAAACACACACTTTATGAATGTGCACATACGTTTGGATGGTGAGAGAAAAGTTGTGAAGCTTTATGACTAGGATGGCCAAGAAGTGGAGAATGGAAATTTGGCCGAATGGTTTGGGATCTAGGGTTTTTCTTATTTTAAGATAGATTAGTTTAATTTAAATCCCAGATAGTTTAATTTGATTTAAGACTATTTAATTTAAAAAGATTCGGAGATCTAATTTAATTTAATTAGACTATCCAGATTTTAATTATCTATAGCTATATTGATAATAAGGATTTTGTAAAAATTATTTTAATAGTAAATTAATGGAATTGTTTAAGAAGAATTCTCCTAATTAAGATTTGTTAGTTTGTTTTGATTTCTTTTAATCTAATATCCTTGTCGTTACTATTACTAATATCTATTTAATTATTCCTTGTAATCTTTCGAAATCCCCTGTAGCTCATTGGATTAGTATTCTAGTTGGTTACTTAATCAACTTGTATTAATTTATCAATTTTGTATTCTTATTAATTCCTTTCAAATTTTGAAATTTGGATTGAGTAGTCAATTTGAAGTTTTAGGATGATTTAATCTCAGATTTAATAAACGTAAATCTAGAGGCATTACAAAAAAAAGGGATATAGCATCGATTTTTTAACGTTGGTTTCAAAAACTGATGTTAGATGCTAATTCTAGCATTGGTTTCTTTAGCATCAATTAAAACCGACGATAGATTCCAAATCTAGCGTCGGTTACAACCAACGTTAGATGCCGCATTTAGTGTTAGTTACTATAGCATCGGCTAAAACCCACGCTAAACACCTTATTTTGAGAAAAAAAATTGAAGAATTTCTTTTGTAAAACACGTCATTCACATCCCTCTTTCATATTTTAGTTTCATGCCCCTTCTCTATTTCAACTTCCCTCCAATATTTCATCCTACACCTGCCTCTTGACCTTAATCCCTCCATTAGTTTCATTTTTAACCCTAATCCCTACTTTCTCATTGTGTGGAGTGTGAGAGTGGTGGAGAGAGTAGCAGTCATGTTGGGTCAAACCGAGAGGGGGAGAGAGAGAGAGAGAGAGAGAGAGAGAGAGAGAGAGAGAGCAATGACCAGGGGAGGGATGTTGAAGACAAAGCATCAGCGTGAGGTGGCCTCTTCTCACTTTTTCCAAATTTCTGACCCTTTTATTCCTCATTATGATTTCCTGATCTCAATCTGACAATGTCTCTACCTTACGCGCTTAGATCTGCTCAAATCTACCAGTATGTGCTTCACCAAGCATCTTATCCCTTTTGGCTCATTTTGTTTTCTGGTCTTGGATCCCTCCCTATACCAGTGCTGTATTTTGGCTCATATATTCATTTATATATTGAATTTTATTTCTATATTTATTACTTTATTGTTCTATCTATTATACAGGTAAAGCATGATAAACTGGAATCTGACACATGTACCCCTGCAACACTGTGAGTTTTATGTCTCTAATTGCTAAAACTTAGCATGCATAGTGACCAGTCATCAGTTGTCTGTGATATATGACTTGATATAATTTTATCTATTCTAATGCTTTCATTAATTTTCCACTCTATACCCTCCAATATTTAATAATTAGGTTTAACCATATAACATTTATATATTTATTTGATTACCAATTATTAATTGGGTTCTGAGTTCTCTAATAGAAAAATTATAACTAGTATTTTTTTTAATAAATTATTAACTTTTGATCGCTGAAAGATTACATTTATTAACAAATTTTTTTTTCAGATGATAACAAATATTATGTTTAACAATGAACTCTAATAATAAATATTATGTTTATAGGCACATGATGCAAATAATGTAGAAGTTTCACCTCAAAAATGTCAACGTTCTTCTAGATTAGTCACAACGCATAACTATAATAGTTATAATATTTATTTTGTTAGGACATGCGAAAATTGTACTTTCAGAATGTGTTAACTTTTTTATTTTTAACTTTGGATTTGATGTAAAACTTATGTTTAACAATGTATATGTTTTTATTTAAATATATTTTCTTTTATAGATTGGCTTCCAATATTCGTTAAATTTTGGCCAGATATTATATTGGATTGTAGATATATGATTGTATTTATAAAGTTCGTTTTGGAGATAAATGTCAGTTTTCATTTAATTAAACCAAAATAAAAATTAGCCAAAACCATCTAGCATTAGTTAAAATCGACATTACATCACACCTTTAGCGACGGTCAAAACCGACGCTAAATAACCAAATAAACATGTAATACCCATTATTTTTTTTTAAGTTATAAGTATTTAAGAATTTCGATAAATTTATTTTGAAGAAAATAAATTCCCTATCAGTTTAATTTTTGTATACTCGTTTGTGCATATTGTTGAAAATATAAATTTTTAATTATAGATTCTATAAATTGTGGGATATAATGGATGGTATGATATGGAATTAATCCCATTAAGTAAATATACAGTTCAAAAGTGGAATCTAGAATGAAAACTGGTAAGTGAGACTGGTAGATGAAATAGTATAGGAGAATGGTAGATGAAAACTGGTAAGTGAAACTGGTAGATGAAATAGTATAGGAGAATGGTAGATGAAAACTGGTAAGTAAAACTGGTAGATGAAATAGTATAGGAGAATGGTAGATGGAATAATAGCAAATAGTACCATAATTTCTCCTATAAATAGGCCCTTCCATTTCAATTCAAAACTCACACCTTCAGTTTCTCTTTTCTCCTTTCCTCAAAACTTCTCTTGCTCCGGCGTTAGGGCTCTGAGATTCTAGGTCTTTCTTCCTTAGCCTAGATCCAAGGTAAGAATACTATGCCCCTTTTCTGTGCCATTCAGATTTTTAAAAGTTATTTTCTTAAGTATGCTCTGTAGTTGCGGCTTTGGCCGATCTTCCACATCAGAAAAACTGTCCTTAGCTACCTATATGTTGTTTTGATTCTCTGATTACCGAAATAGAATGTAAACTGTGAAGAATACATGTCTAGGAAAGTTCTGGCTAAGGAAAGACATGGTTGTTAAGTGTGTCCATTGGGACTCTCCACTCTTTCCTGGGAACTTACCTGGTGTACTCTTTTACAGATTATATTCTCTATTTCTGGTTTGAATAGTAACCGTATATATAAATAGTAACTATACGTATAAATGAATAGTAACTATATATAAATAGTATTTATATGTATTTTTGAATAGTACATATACGTGTATATTTTTATATGTATTTTTGAAAAGTACACGTACGTATACGTGATTATATGTATTAAAGAATTATATTAATTGAATCCATTAAATGTAATTATGTAGATTTAAAGAAGATATAGTAACTTGGATTTCAGGTGAGTAGCTAACCTACTTGGATACTTATTTAATTATATGAATAGTCCAAATAATTTACATATTCAGAGTATATCTACTATTACCTTTGACTGAATATTTCAATTAATATGGCTGTGTGCTGAATATGATTATGGTCATATGCTATGGCTGTGTGCCGAATGTGAATATGGCTGTGTGCCGAATATGATTATGGTCATATTTATGGCTGTGTGCCGAATGTGAAGATGGCTGTGTGCCGAATATGAATATGGCTGTGTGCCAAATATGATTATGGTCATATGCTATGGCTGTATGCCAAATGTGGAGATAGTTGTGTGCCGAATATGATTATGGTCATATTCTATGGCTGTTTGTCGATTATAAGTATGATATGATTTTACTTATGCATTTTATACATATACTTGTGTATTGTTAATCACTTGATGATTATCTGTAATTAAGTTTCTATCCTTGTAACGTTATCTATTCATTGAGATTATTATCTCATATTGTGGTGGATATATTTTTTCAGATCCTGAGATTAACGAAAAACATCCGTCTGAGGAGTAGCGCAAGTTCAATATCCTAACCCTCTTTGCTTCAAGGGTTGGTGTTTATTTGAATTAAAGCTGTTTCTTCAGTTTTAAATTCTAGAAAGCTCTGCAGTCAAATAGGACATCTAGGAGGAAGTGGTTATTGTACATAATTATGTTATTACAGTACTTTAAGTTTACTGTATGTTTTGTAAGATTGTAGCTTATTAAGTAAAATCGGAGTATTTAACTAAGATAAGTCTTTGTTATATTATTACTCTTACATTTTAGAATGATTATTATATGGAGCTAAAAGCATAGGCTTACAACTAGAGAGTATCTCTAAGTTGTGCCGGTCACGTACCTTTTTTAGGGTCGTGACAAAACATTAGTCAAAAGTCATTTAACGTCAGTCACAACCGACGCTAAATGTCAGAATTTAACGTCGGTCAAAACCATTGATGCTAAATGTACGCTAAATATCAGAATTTAACGTCGATCGTAACAGATGCTAAATGTCAGCATTTTACGTCAGTCAAAATCAACATTAGATTATAGATTTTAACGTCGGTCAAAACTGACACTAAATTCATCTAACTTCGGTTATTCCCACGAATGTCAAAACCGATGCAAATGACATCGCAATGAAGCACTTAATGTCGGTTTTAGAAACCAATGTTAAGTCGATGCTAAAAAGTGTTTTTGACCCACGTTAAATGACAATTTTTTTTTGGGATTAATTTAGTTGGATACAAATTTCTTTCTATTATTTTAATTGTTGGATTATCCTTAACTATATTTCATTACTAACCTTACTATTTTAAACTCCATTATTCAAATTATTCCTCTACTTATTTTCATAAATTAATAGTTTTCCTTTTTATTCCTCTTTTTCTTGTATTTGATTTATTCTTAATTGCCACCATATATAATATCTAAAGTTTTACTCGTCATTTTTGCCTTTTTATTTCACATCTAGGTTCCTTGGAATTTTCTCTTTCTATTTCTACCCTTTTATAAACATTTTGCTACACCCCAAAAAAATATTAATTCTTTCATTTTAGTCCCTATGATTTTCACTTTAGTCCTTGTACAGCTTAGCACCACATATTGCTAGCCTACAGTCTAAAATCGCATATCATAGCACTATCATATCACATTATAACATCACAACACATATTACACACAAATTGCAAAGAATCAACACTTGTGAAATAAAATTCAATAATAATATGGAAAATTAAAACGGCGAATATTACACTGTCATTCCAACCTAAAAGCTCCCGGTCAACCAGTGTTACCCTACTAGTGATCGGTGCATCTCGATCAGCTTTGGATAAAGAGCACCAATGGCATCTAGTCAACTAGTCTCCCTACGACGGTCGACTGGTTGCCAACAAACTTTGAAAAATAGGTTTCCAACTCCATAAACCCGTCTCCAAACTCATTCTAACTCAATCACAGCTCAAATATGATGTATGCACAACCCAACAACTAGAAAATACAACTCAAAGCCAGAAGAATCAAGAAAGGATGATTTAAAAGCATCAATCCCTAATAATCATCAAGATTTCTCCAATTTTTTCACCATAGGGTTTGGGGGGACGAAAATAAGAAAAAAGGGGAAGATTCGCCCTTACCTTGGTCCAAATCTCCTTCTTCGGTGGTGGTGGTAGTCGCTGGAATCCAAGAAGCTTGCTGGAGACCATGGTGGATATGGCTGGTCGAGGGTATAGGTGAGTAAAGATGAAGAAAATGGGAAGTTGGGTGTGAATGAGGGTAGAGTGCGTGAGTGCTGCTGAGTGGGTGGGTGTGTATATATATTACTTTATTTGAATTTACCAATTTGCCCTTTCTTTATAAAAAGCTAGAAACTAAAGGCAAAATCAGACATCCAATTAAATATATGTTACACCCATCCCGACTCAGTATACAAAATCACATCACTCAACACTCCCACTTCTCACACTAAATTCTAACTCCCTCAATATCCCAAAAAGAAATTTTATCTTCACATTAGTCTATCTCACGACCCATAGGCATATTGGGCTTCCTTGGATGGGAAGGCCCTTCCTTCCAACATACCCCACACTAAACTATGTCTCCACCACACTCCAAAATCACACATTGCCAACTTTTCTTCTAAGCACCCATCCCCTCCAATATTACCATTAGGTCCCTCATCGGGGATCTCTCAAAGCATAACCAACTCATGTATTTTCGTTTACGTCCATGCGTGTCACAACGCACATTATATTCCAAAATTTTGGCAACTTTTAAAGCTCACAAATTTGCCCATACCTTGAAATTTTCAGGCACGCTCAGAAAAAATCCTTTACACGAGTCGACGTTGACTCAGGTCATTACATGTGAGGCTCATCCCAATTAGAGAATGCTGGGGAGCCCAACATCTTGCTAAACGTACGTCGCCCAACAATGATCCTTGTGTTGAATGCACCTTATAGCGACAATCAATACATTGGCAAGCAAGTGAACAAAATTTTATTTTTGCTCATATTGGGGATGCTAATGGCGGATATCTGCTTTTTTTTAGGCAAAAGTATAATTCATGTCCCTAATGTTTACACTGATTTTCACTTATACCCTTAACATTTGTTTTTTGTCAAATATGTTCTACATGTTTTTTTTTACAATTATGCCCCTTTTTTTAACACCATAAAAGAAACTAGTGGAAAATGCTAACTGGACTGTCATGTGACAAAAATCATACGCCACATCACTTGCCACATGAACCCATAACCTAAAATTACAAAAATACCCTTAATAAATAATAATAATTAAAAAAAATGCTTTATCTCTCTCTCTAGAACAAAGCTCGCAAAAGGTAGGAGAGGAAGACTCCAAAATAACCAGAAAAAAAAAAGACCATCTTTCGATGAAAAAAACTTGTCTGAAAACCTATGCTCAACGAAAACGAAGTGGGTTATTCAAGCAAATCCACCTCAGGTACTTGGGGAATAATCCATGAATGAAGTTCATTCCATTAAAAGTAATAGTAGAGGAGGTCATGCAAAAGCTTATTTGTGGATTGAAAATTTCTTGAAAAAGAATGGACCTTGTACCCGTAAGGAGTAAGATATAGGGAGAGATGAAAAGTAGAGGGAGAGGGAGGGAGAGAGACAGAGAGAGCCGACTAAGAACGATGTGCCACTAGTTGGCGGGAGAAAGAGTGAGATATTTTTTCTTAAATTATTATTAAAGGTATTTTTGTAATTTTAGATTATAGGTCCATGTGGTAAGTGATGTAGCAAATGACTTTTGCTATGTGGCAGCCCAATCAGAGTTTTCCGTTAGTTTATTTTACGGTGTTAAAAAAAAGGACATATTTGCAAAAAAAAAGTGAAACAAATGAGATATATTTGACCAGAAACAAACATTAGGGACATAAATAAAAATTGATGTAAATATTAAGGACATAAATTATACTTTTGCCTTTTTTATCTACTATCATACAATTCATGTTTGTCCAAAATATTTAATATAAGCCTATTTGAATATGACAAAAATGCTTTTTTTTTTAGTATTCATATTTGAAATATTTGATATTTGAAATACTCAAGTAATCGAAAAATGTGTTGTGTAATATTGGTTATCTTAAATTGGTTATTGAATATTTATATACCAGGTATACATATATAAGAATATATGAAACATATTAAATTTATCAAATTTATATTATATAAATAATATATTATAATTTATATATATTAAACTTTTATAATATGTATTTATACATAATTATCAAATGGAATTGGATTCTCCATCTACCTATTCATATTAGACGTATATAAAATGCATGGAGCTAAATATTATTATTATTATTATTTTAAAATGGATACTATTCCAAATGTCCATAGTTATTGCAAACCTTACTCATAGTTTATATTATACCTACAAATTATTGGAAAAAGTGTTGGGCGGAAAATTCAAGAGATTACAAACACACACTTGTAATTTTACCACCAAAATATCCAATTGATAACAGTTAACAATGTTAAACTAAATTATAACAATTTTGAGAAGTACAAATGTGTTTATTTACAAACTATTTTTTAAATAATATTTACAAAGGTTAACATACATTTTCCATAAGTTTGGGTATAAGAAAGCCATCACATTTAAAAAAAAAATTTAGAGCAACAAAAACAACACTTGTTAAATTAAAAAATGCATATAATTCATCACCAAACTTCTTTTCAACAAACTTTGATCAACCACAAAGTAGAGACTAGAGAGATAGAGAAATTTCTACACAAAAACATAGGGACGAAGTACTAGACTAATAAAAAAATCTAATCGTTGAATATAAAGTTTAATACCTCACGAGAATGCTCTCCAAATTGTAGTCTGATTAGAGCAAGATCAACCGTTAGATTTGCCATAAAACTATTGTTGGGTTAGGGAAAAAAATTTCAAATCTACTTTATCTTTTTTGCACTCTCTCACAAAGAAATTCTAGCCACTTCAAGTCTTCAACCATTGAAGACTTGCTTGTTTTCTTGAAGACACTATAAAAAAAAAAAAGACTTTTGGTAGCGACTAAGTCATTGTTGAAAGTTTGCTGCTAAAAAGTTTTTGGTGGTGACTAAAAGAGTCGTCATCAAAAGTCACCCTTTAATAGTAATTATAGTCGCCACCCAAAGTATTTTTGTTGCCAAAAAAATGTTTTTTTTTCTTGCCAAAAATGACTTTTGGTCATCGTTAGTGGCGATTTTAAAAGTCGCTACCAAAAATAATCTTTACTGGCAACTTTGAAAGTTGCCACCAAAAAGTCAATTGCTATTTTTTAGGACTCGGATTGGCCCGATCAGTTGACCCAAGACTCATTTGACCCGTGCAAGTCCTGGCCAATCCACTAATTTGTTGTCCTGGAGTGACTCAATTCTTTTGTATAATATTCAAATTTATATGGAAATTAAACTAAACATATGCATGCCTGAGATTCAAACTCAGGTTCTTTACCTTTCAACCATGTGTGCCTTGCCACTATGCCACAACTTTATTTGTACTATATAAGGGCAAAATATTATATACATATATATATATATATATATATAATCTGTTAAAATTATTTTAAGTCAAAAACATCATAAAATCGAAATGAAACAATATCTAACTTAACAAAAAACAAATATATTATATATATATATATATATATATATATATATTAAAAAATTAACTTTTGGTGGCAATTAAGAGAGTCGCCATTGAAAGTCCGACTTTTGGTAGCGATTATGAGAGTTACCACCAAAAGTCTAATTTTTTCGAACTTTTTTTATTATTATTTAAAAATAATTGACTTTTGGTGGCAACTATGAGAGTCGCCACCAAAAGTCTAATTTTTTTAATTTTATTTTAAAATAATTAATATTTGGTAGCGACTCTTAAAAGTCGCTACCAAAAGTCTGACTTTTAGTGGCGACTATTAGGGTCGCCACCAAAAGTCTAATTTTTTTAATTTTATTAAAAAATAATTGACTTTTGGTGGTGATTATGGGAGTCGCCGCCAAAAGTCTGACTTTAGTAGCAACTATCAGGATCGCTACTAAAAATCTAATTTTTTTTAATTTTATTTAAAAATAATTGATTTAGTCGCCAACCAAAGTTTAATTTTTTTTAAATTTTATTTAAAAATAATTGACTTGGTGGTGACTCTTAAAATTCGTCACCAAAAGTATGACTTTCAGTGGCGACTATTAGGGTCGCCACCGAAAGTCTAATTTTTTTAAATTTTACTAAAAAATAATTGACTTTTGGTGGCGATTATGAAAGTCACCACTAAAAATTTGACTTTCAGTGGTGACTATTAGAGTCGTCACCAAAAATCTAATTTTTTTTAATTTTATTTAAAAATAATTAAATTTTAGTGGCAATTTACAAAAATCGCCACCAAAACTTTGATTTTCAGTCGACTATTGAGGTTGCTACTAAAAGTCTAATTTTTTTAATTTTATTTAAAAAATGATTGACTTTTAGTGGTGACTCTCAAAAGTCATACTTTTGATAGCGATTCTTTTAGTTTCCACCAAAAATCGACTTTCAGTGGTGACTTTTTTAATTGCTACTGAAAGTTAATTTTTTTTGTATTGATATAAGTGAGAACATGGGTTGAATTGAGCAAAATGGGCCTTCGTAATCCAAATAAAAAAAAAATAGAGTTAATTAAAGTGCATTGGCACCATGTATGTGTGTGTGTGTGTGTGTGTATATATATATATGTTAAGACAAATAATATCACTTCAGTTGCTGGTTTTTATATATTCTATGTATGCAGTGAGTCAGTGCTATGGCATCAGATTTGAATGCTTTGCCATTGTGTTGCAGGCTTTTTATATTAGACTTTTTAGGCTTCTCCCATCTTCTTCTTTTCATTTGAGTCCCTAAAAATCAATATAGACAATCAAAATAAATTATGAAATTTCAAAAAGAAAATTTACTTTTAAAAAACCCTAATATAAATTAAATTATAAAAAATCTTTTTTTTTAAAAAACTAACTCCTTATGACATTAAACTTCACAAATTAAAAAGGCTCAGTTACAAAAGGATTTGAAACCTTGATTTTTCTCAATTTCTTAATCATAAATGAACGTATCTGAGCCAGAAAGTCTGAATCAAAAACAGATAACTAAGGAGACGATTAAGAGGGTTACAATAAAATATCACTATATCAACTAAGGAGACAAAGTCGTCAAAATTGGTGAATATGCTATAAAAGAACAAGACTTGCAGGCAGAAGGTCAAACAAGGCATGAGTTTTGACAAAATTATCGATCGCACCTGATTTTTATAATTAGGTTTAACTGATTTTTTAGGTCAGCAGTTTTTTATTTTCAATTTTCATGCAGACTTAGATAATAGGCTGATTTGCGAGTCAATTCGGTTTGAATTTTCAACCAATGGTATTAACAATGTCCTTTCTTGGTCGACCTTTTCTCACAACAGATTCTCCATCATTCTTCTTAGAATTGACGACATGAATCTGCCCCTTATTCTCCAATATTGGCCATGCCACTGCTTATTTAATTTTAAGATATTTGGAGCCAAATTGTTTAGGTCTTCCATTGGTGAGAATTTAACAGCTATTTATATGGATTTAGAAATTACTATTCTCATGGATTAGCTTTTAAGGTGAGTTAAATTTAAGTATTATTTTTAATATAATATCAAAATCAATTAATTTTCTGATAATAAGTTATCCGTATTGAACCACTTATTGTTATTCATATAATTCTATACTCTAATTGTCTAGTTTTGAGTATGTTAAGAACTCTTTATATAAATTTTAACTTTTTTTTTTAACTAATTTTGAAAGTGATTTAGGCCCAAGACAGATCGAAAGCACGAAGACAAAAGCACGTCACTTTGGAATGCCCCACCATGGTGGGAGAAACCGAAGCAAGTGATACAGTTGCATGTAACAACAAACTCAAAAAAATGATTGATGTTGATAAAGAGCACTCTAATTCCTCCCTACACTTAAAACATTGACGCTTGCACGTAACACCTAGTAATTAAGAGTGTAAAAATTGATCCAAAACTATTTACATGACCCAATCAACTCACTTTTTGACTCTAATTTAACCCACTCAAATTTGATATGAGTTATAAATGGGTTGTGTTAAAATTTGACTCATCTAATATGGATCATACGTGGAGTTGACCCATGAGTGTTCATTTAACACATTTAAACATGCATATTAGAAGTTAGAGTACCATTAGAGATTAAAGCACAAAAACACTCAAACTGTTTTGAACAATTATACTAATTCTTAATTTTTATATACTCAAAGTCTTGAATAACGAGTATAATTATTCAACATAAAATTCAATTAATTATATAAAACTAATGCGATCAATTGGACTGTCAATTCAATAATTAATATAGATTTATTTAAGTATACATTTTCATGTACGCGTGTGCGTGCACACACACATACATACATACACAAAGGCACACATGTGCACATACACATCCATATACGCATACATGTGCACACACCCGCGCACATAGATATATACATTCATACAAACATAAACATGTAAACACACATAGATACATACATACATTCACACACACACCTATATATTCACAAGTTTATTTTTTTTTTTTTAAAGTTAAGAATTCTTCAATTTTTTTATACTTGTTTGGTACCTATTTTGTTAAAATTTAATATAAAATACTACTTGAGTTATATATATATATATATATATATATATATATATATATTAATAATTTTTCAAATTTAACTAATGACAAGGTGTCTTAACAATTAAATTAGTGACACAGTTACCCAAACTTATCATCAGGGCACCAGTCCAAGTCCAAGTCTTATATATGTTTGTGTGTGTGTAGATGCATATATTTGTATATATGTCCACTTTATTTGACCTAAAGAAAGAAATGATTAAAATATTTTTAGAATTGAAATATCAATATTTTTTAGGTAGAGATAAAAATAGATTAAATTGTTCTTAGACATTTCAATTTAAAATTAAAATTAATTAAACAATATTTTTTTTGGTAAAAAACAATATTTAAAAAAAATAATGGATTAATAGTTGGGTTGACTCTAAAAAAATGGGTACTGGATCAACCCATAACTCATACAAAAAGTTTAAATGGGTCATAAATGAGTTTGGACTCATTCTTTACCCATCTATTTTAGACTCAACCCAACACAACCCACCCATTTGACATCCCAACCAATAACCATTATAAGCATTTTTCTCACTATTTTAGTATTTTTCAGGCACTGATTTATGAAAAGATTATATTCTTGAGATAAAATTTGTGATAAAAAATGTTTCCATTTCACGAATTCTATCACAAAATAATTTATAAGAAAATTTATTAAATTAAATATGTCTCTAATCATTTTTTTATAGTGTAATTAATTAAGTCTATATTTTGATAAATTAATCTGGTTCAATTTTAATTCAAATCTTAATATAAAAAATTCAAAATTAATTCAGACCTTAAATTTGAAATATATAAATGCTTTTTTTTTGGGTGTGTGAAGCATATATGATTGAATGAATTATCAAATACTGTCCATTAAGTTATTCATTAAAAATATAATGTGTAAAATATTTTTTAGAACAAAAATAATATAATATTGAGTTATAAAAATATTTTTTAAATCATAAACTTGTAATATTCTAATTAAATAAATTAATAGTAAAAATATAAGTAATAAGACCTAAGTTTTTTTTAATATACGATCTTTAAAATTATATATTAATATAGTAATATACTAACTAAAGTATATATAAAAGATTGAAAAGTTTGGTATTCTTTAGTATTTCTATTTATTTTTTTTTTTAAAATAAAAATTCGGATACACTTTAATATAATATAAGGAGGTTTTGGGTAGAAAACAACTGGAATGATTAGTATCAAGAAAGAGAAATGAAAATAGAAAGGAAAGGGAAAGGAGAATGAAATGTTTTATCAAGGAGAAAATTTATATAAAGTTGTTTATATCTTTGTTATTAAATTTTTTAATAAAAATATAATATATGTAAAATATTTTTTAAAAATTTAATTATGTAATGATAAATTGTAAAAATATAAAATTATTTTTTAAAGATTATACACTTGTTATATTTTGATTGAAAAATTACATATTTGTTATATTTTAATTAAAAAATTAGATAACAAATATATAAGAAATTATATTTAAGTTTTTTTATTGAAATATTTATCTTTAAAAAAAAAAGGAGATAGAGGAAGTTTAATCTTTTTTAAAAGGGTAATTTTGACCCTTTTTTTATCTCTCTGCTTGTATCCCTATTCCCTAGGCGTACCGTTAATCCGAACAATATGAACATAAAAGACATGACACGTGGCACTGACAGATGAACGAGGGCTAAATTCCAAGAGAGATGATGAGAATCACATATTGGGTATGATAGGCGTCAACTTTTATTGCCATTGAGCTGATGTGATTAGTTTGGTAATGGCGCTTTCGTTCACATTAGTAAAATGGAAAAAGCATGTGGCACGCGGGTCATATCAAAATTATTTGTAAATAGAAAGTTTTAAATTATGTAACATAAATTTATTTCAAAATAAACTTAAACGAGTTAAATTATTTTTTTAAAAAAAATTTATATTTAAAAAATATACTATTTAGTATAAATAATTTTATTTTATAATATTTTTATAATTTATAAATTTTATATTTAATGAATATAATAAATTTAAATATAAAAATTTTAGTAATTTTTAAAAATAAATATAAAATTTTTAAAATTTAAATATAATATAATTAATTTAAAAATAAAATATAAAAAATTAAAATTATTAATTATTTAAAAATATTAAAAAAGTAATATTTTACATGTATAAATATTATTTTAATAAAAAATTATTAAATTCTTTACTAAAAATTTTAAAATTATATTATTTTAATATTTTAAAAAAAGAGTGATATGTGAGCTTAAACATGCCCGTTTATTTCTTAGTTCGCTTAACAGTACTACTTCACAGTATGGATGTGCGGTATGCGAGAATATTAAATTATTTTAAAAATATTTTATGAAAATATTATATTTTTATATTTGATATGTGGTTTAAAAAAAGATTTTTAAAAATAAAAAATTTCTACAAAATCTCAAATTTTCATTCCCATTAAGAAAATTGAGAATGATAGATTCTCATGTGATGAGAATATATTTTTGACATAAAATTATTAATTTATCCATATTTTCTATTTCTAATTATTAAAGACAAATCCTATTTTAATTTCTCACAAATAGGATATTTCATAATTTGGTCCCTTATAGAATTTTTTATTTATTTATTCCCTCACACATGAAATATTTCTTAATTTAGTCATAAATTTTGTCTATTTAGTTCTTCGCATATAGATATTTCTCAATTTAGTTCTACACATATAAAATATTTCTCAATTTAGTCACTCAAAAAATTATCATTTCAATTTGATTGTTCACATTTGGACATTTTTTAATTTGGTCACTCACATGAAGTATTTCTCAATTTAGTAACTCATAAATTATATTTTCTATTTGGTCCTTCATATAGGGATATTTTTCAATTGGTCCCTCATATGAAATATTTCTCTATTTAGTCACTCATAAAATTATTTTTTTAATTTGGTCTTTCATATATGAATAATTTTCAATATGATAACTCACATGAAATATTTCTCAATTTAGTAACTCATAAAATTATCTTTTCTATTTAGTCTTTCGCATATAGATTTTTTTAATTTGATCTCTTACAAATAAATATGTTATCAATAATGTTCTTTTGTCAATATGTTATCAAGTCGGACCAATTTAATAACACTATATTTTTATGTTAAAAATTAATAGGGATAATTTTGAAAAATAGCCAAATAGAATGTCAAATTTCCAAAAAAATATTCTTAGGAATGTTTGTAAATAAATCAAAAATAAGAATGACACATTTTTAGAAATCACATTCCCAGCAATATAAACATTCTTGAGAATGTAAGATTCCTTATACTAAACATCCACTAAATTTTTAGAAATCTTGAAGGTTGTGAATTTTATCTTTTTTACACTCCTTTTCGATTCTCTTTTTTTAAGCATTGTGTCTTTCTACTTGTAAAACAAAAATGAAATCGCATTTCGCACATATCTTTGTTCTTAAACCATTATCGAAAAGAAGCCACTTCCTTATACACTAGCTTCCTAGCTATTTGTTGTTGAATTAATTTAATTAATTTTAGTATGAATTAGCATTAATTAATTAGTATAATAACAATTTTATTTAAGCAATAAGTTTTTGCCTAACACTAAACTCATAATAAATTGGGTCTTGGTTTAATTGTGGATAATTTGTGATAAATTAAATACTCACAAGCCCGTTGGGTAGAAGTCCTAACTTGCAACTCATTTTTATAATCAATTGGTTTACTATCATGTTATTGACTAAATTAAATAAGGGAGTTATTATTTGGTTACTTTAATAAAATAAAAATAACAGACAAAAGAGAGAGTATCGTCTAGAGTTTATGTGGACGAATCAATAACGCTATTAAGAAAGTACAAGCCCTTGAAGGAACCTGTAAGAGGAGGTTAAAGCTCCTCAAGTTTATAAGGTTATTTCTTTTTCAAGTAAACTTACTTTATCATAGTGACGATATCTGTCTTCGATTACTCTGCTCTTTCTCAATCTAAAAAGGAAATATCTGCAATCAATTTCCATGTCTTCGATTACTCTGCTCTTTCTCAATCTAAAAAGGAAATATCTGCAATCAATTTCCAAGTCTACAATGACATTCTCACATTTCCTCGTATCATGCAAAAAAGTTTATTCTACTTCTCTCCGTTTATGTTATTCATTCTGCTAACTAATTCGTTGGGTAATTTGAAGAGAATAATGGAAACAATCCAACAAAAATATATGAACTAATTAAGAAAATTTGATATTTTAATAAAAGAAAAAATATTGGAGTAGTAACTTGAAAAATAAGAATTACAAAATAGAAAAAATTGAAGATTAGTGTTAAAATATAAATTACATGATACTGGAATAAAATTCAAGTATTTCGTCTTTCATTAAGGTAATTTTACATCTTTTATAAGTTGATTTTGTCATATCATGAGATATACAATAAACATGTTATTGTATGATACAATAGTCTAAGACTTACTTGCTTAGTTTATTATTAATGCACAAAGAATGCAGACAATATTTTGATTTTCACAAACCTTGTCTATCCAAAATATCCCTCACACACACACATGTGTGTATATATCTTATATATGTGTTTTCCACCCTCTATTTTTCTTTTTTAACACACCCTTTCTTCGTCAGATCATATATATACATATATATATATATATATATACACACACACACACACACACATATTGGTTGGAGGGTCCTTTGGAAAATAATCCTTAAAAGCCCATTATAAGCAATATCATGCCATGCCATTAATTCTAAATTGATTTGAAACCAATCAATGTATTCCAACGTAAAGCAAATGCAATGTATATAAGTATCTCAAGTGGCCAATGGCATGGGAGGAAGTTAGAACATTTTTTCTATTTTAATATTTCAATTAATATTTTGTAATACTAGATATAGACACGTTTCACAAATTAAAATATTTTTCACAAAATATAATTTTTTATAAAAAAATATTTATACAATTTTTTGTAAAATAAATCCACAACTCCGTATAAGCAAACCAAATATATATATATATATATATGCCAATACAAAAAACAAAAAGAAGAACAAGGAAAGAGTGCATGTATCTATACAGGTCAGGGGTCCCGTTGCAATTATAGATACATACTTTATATATATTCACGCACAAAAAAAAAAAGAGAATAATTTGATCATGAATTCCACTGTAGCATGAAGAAACTTGAGAACTAGTAATTAAAAGCACAATATTCTAATATCCCATTATTAGTATTGCTATCCATCCTTTGGCCAAAAGTATCACATATCTCCATTCGTTACGTCACAAATTCTCTTGTGGTTCAGCTAATCAATAGCAAAGCCAAGAAAACCAAACTCCAACGAACAAACGCCTAAAATACAAGGTTAGTTTTTTGGTGCTGTACATGTTATAATGAACTCTCAAAGAAATAGGAGAAATGTGTACATGCACTCATATTAATAAACTAAACCACTACAAATCAATAATTTGCTGCCCCCAAACCTTCATCGTTTAATTTTACAACATCTGGCACATTATTGTCCATTGAATCGAGCTTCTATGTTAAAAATTAACGTTATATATACTTCACAATTTAAGCATACACATAACAGAATCACCGTGCGTTAAGGCTAGCCGTCTGAATCCACCAACACGCCAAACCCACCCAAATAACCCTCATCCTCATCATTATATATATAAATAATATACCAATTAAATACCACAATTCTCAAGTTCAGCTTTTCACACATATGAACAGAATGAAATTCGCATTGTGCTCTTTATGTTTCCCATTGATTTTCCTCGCAATTCAAGCCTCCAATGGCTCCAATCTCATTCAGGAAACGTGCAAGGACGCCTCAGAGCACGACACAAACATCAGCTACGATTTCTGCGTTGCGTGCCTCAAGGCTTCCTCTAAGAGCGAACCCAAAACCGTCGAAGATCTGCTGGAGACGTCGATTCAAATGACCAAGTCCAACGCCACCAACATTATTTCCAAAATTTCCAATCTCTTGAAGGACGAGAAGTTCAGCCAATACGCAAAGAATTGCTTACAAGATTGCTCTGATTCTTACTCCGATTCAATTTCAGACTTAGATGAAGCCGTCGATGCTTTTAAATCCAAGGATTTCGGCACGGTGAATACGAAGCTAAGCGCGTCATTGGACACTTCTGGTACCTGCGAAGATCAATTTCATGATAAGGAAGGGGAAGAGTCACCTTTATCAGAGGATAACAAAATTTATACTGAGCTCAATGCAATGTGCCTCTGGCTTTCATCCAGATGTCTCAATAAGTCTCTTTGAAAGTTGAAACCCATACTCTGCAATATCTTTCTCTGAGGTTCTCGACCTCAACTCTCTGCGATATTAATCATATCTCCCCATCTTTGTGTCTGTGTGATTGATTCATATATATATTTATGTAGAATGAAATTGTACTATATGATTGATTCATATATATAAAATGATGAAATTGTAAAATGCAGGAGTCGTTAATTTCTTTGGAAGGATCGATGATGGCATTTTCTTGTCTTGTTAAATGCTGTGCAGTTTGAAATTTGAAGTCTTCGTTGTCCCGTTCCCAAATTTATTCTTTTTGCTTTTGGTTGCTTTCATTTGGCGGGGTAAATGCCACCAAGCTTTCGGTTAGGGTTTAGAATTCGCGTTGGAAAAATTGCTAATTGCTAATTTGTACTAGATTTGTCCAAAAGTATGATAAACTCACCTTTTTTGTCCGGGCTGTTTATAATTTTATTGCAATATGGAATTATATAAAGTGTCAATATCTCTTATTTAAAGGGACGTAAAATTTTAAATCTCACTTTTTTTAAATACACTAATTTTTACCAAAAAAAAAAGTTGTTGCTTGTTTCATGTTAAGAATTCAATTTCTACTTTTTTTCTTATGAAAAAACAAACTTGGATACTAACTATTGTTCTATTCCAACTCCATGATATATTATGATTTTTATCTACACAGTACTTTTCTATATTAATCAATATCTACCTCGTGCAATGCATGAAAAAAATATGCATAAAATCATGAGTGTAAGTTAATTGGTAAGGAATTATCTTAGTTTAATAAGATATCTCGAGTTCGAGTTTTTAATAATGCAGCTACATCAAAACTTTGTAAGAAGAGTTTTGTCGCCCATTAAAATACTATATGATTCGAATTTGAATTAATCGATACATATAATTTGGTGTTTAAATACCAGACAGTTGTTTACCAAATAAAAAAAAAGACGAATAAATAATTAAATTAAATATATTTAAAAGTAATGTATACTAACATTAAAAAACATACTATTGAGAATAGAAACGATCCCCTTCAAGACCAATTTGGACCAGATTAATTTTGTATTTTTTTTGTATAAAATACATGATTTTTTAAAAAAATTACATAATTAATTTTTAATAAGTTTAAATTTATATATTTTTATTTTTAAAAATTAATTATATAATTTAAAAAACACAAAATTAATCTAAATCATTGAATTATATATTGTTCCTCCACGTTGTCCATTGAAAACAATTTGTTGAGATTGCAGATATCCATGGGCTTTCCTCTTAATGCAGTTCATTTAGTTCTAAAAGATATTAATTTAATTAGCAGTGAAGATAAGTATTTTATACTCTGTATTTTGCGAGAACATTCGCCGAACATATGCCATCAGCTCCATACCCATCCATTTTTTCCTTTCCTGATATTTATCGCCATTCAATGATATAAACTTATTCTGCTTCATTTTTTCTGAGAACATCAAATGGATACAGAGAGGATACTACTCCACATCTGACGAGAAACTTTGAACCAAAATATCCAATCCAATATGCAGAGTCTTAGATTTTATTATTATAAAATATTAAATAAAACATATTAAATTTGCATTATCATTTTTTGATCATCGTTGGCCTAATTGCCTTAATGTTTTATTGTCTTTCAACCATATGACGTTTTAAGCATTAATTGATATATATATATATATATATATATTAAAAGTTACAGTTGTTTCTTGTACGTTGCTTCTAGTTAATTGGTGAATCAGTCGATGCCATTACATTGCTTAATGAGTTTTTAGGTTGCCAACAATAATTTCCTATGGTTTGGTTCCAATAATTTCTTAATGTGTATGCTTATTTGTATTACTATAGAACGTGGAAAAGTGTATATAACAAAAAATATATAATATATATACACTATGGGTTTGCTTCTTAACGTAAAGAAGATGTGTGAAATGGAGAGTAATATTTATATTATTTGTATAGAGATTGTAGACTAAACAGACGAAATTTGATTTATTATATCCTAGAAGTAATATGTTTATATACATTGAATAATATGACAAAATTAATTTATGGAATGTGTGAAATTACTTTAAAAAAAAGACGAGGTACTTAAACATTAATTCAGTACTATACAATTTATATTTTTTACGATAACCTTCAATTTTTTTATTTTGTAATTATTCATATTTTTCAAGTTGCTATACTCTAGTACTAGCTATGTTTGAAAGATGAAGATAATGATAAAATGATAGCATTTTACAGTCCCTAACTTTTATTTTTTCGATAATATTATTATGAAAAGTAAAAAAAAAATAAGATAAGATAAGTGTGCTAAAAAAAAAAGAGAAAGAAAAAAGCAGTTTATCAAAAGTATCAATAAATCTTATGCCGTTTAGGATCCTGGGTGGAGGCATGTGCTTATGGCATTAACAAAAAAAAAAAAAAAGAGTTTAAGTGCGAAAAGTACCATTAAATCCCACATCGTTTAAAATTATGAGTATAGCGTCCATGCTATGAAAGAAAAAGACTTGCAGGCTAAACAATGGATGGTTCTTGACAAAATCATATCATCGGTCACGTCTGATTTTTGTTAGGTTCAAGCACTTGTTTGGAAAAGAGGTGGCTTTAATTAAATTTTAAGTTTGTAGCTGAAAACTTAGTTTTATATACTGTAAAAGTTTTTATTTAGTTTTGCGGTGGGAGCAAATTTATATAATTAATTTTTTAGTAAAATCTTAGTTTGACACAAAACAACTTTAATTTATTTTTAACTAAACTTTGACTTGTCCAAAATTCAAATTTACCCAATTATTTTCTAAACAAGCATGGAATGATTTTCAATATCAACAATTATTAGTCTCATCCAGATCACACAATGTGTGCATTTGGAAAATAGTTGAAGAAACTTAAGTTTAGATAAAACCATAGTTTGCAGAATTTTTGGAGAAACTGAAGGAATGACTTCGCGACTGCAAAATTTTCTCCGATGATAAAATAGGTTTTTCTAAATTTTACTCAGGTGTCAGAACAGCGAAAAAATAATACATTAACTCAGTGAAACCAGAGAACATTGCTTTAATAGTGCTGAAATTGACCCGACTCAATTTTGTAACTGACATATTCTTATTGATTCAGATAGACATAAAAATAATTAAATTAAAATTAATTTTATTTTTTTAAAAAAGTTAAATTAGCCCCATCTGCACAAATTTACACTGTACTAACCCAGTGATGTGAGCGCGTGAGCTCACCTGTTCCATTAACTCTTTATGAGCTCGTTATAACATGTTGATATATAAGGTATAATTTCCTTCTTATTTTAATAGATGTGAGATTGATTTTGCTATTTTGAAATATAAAATATTTTGTAACACAATTTTTACAACAAAACTTAAGTTCGAGCAAACAATGGTTTGCACAAGCAATAACCAAGAACTTTTATCAAAATTATGGTTTAAAGGCAAAATTATATTGATACAAAGATTATTAAATATGTTATTTTGTATCAAAATTACGTTAATACAATTTAAATCATAATTTGCTCAAACACAAAAAAAAAGCACGCACACACACACACACTATGTTTTTTTACTAGTCAATTCGGTTTGATGTTTCAACTTTTAACCAATGATACTAACTGTTGTGAAAATAGCCTTTTAAAGCTTTGTATTTCAAAAGAGAAAACTAAAAGTCCCACATTGCTTGGAGCAAGGAGGGGAAGAGAGTTTATATACTAACTTGTGTTAGTAGGCTAATAAAGAGTTTAGGAAGATGTGGGTTCTCGTGCACATAAGCCCACATGGATTCAAACTAGTACAGTGCAAATCATCCGATTTGCCCCCCTGCACGTGTAATAAATCGGACAAGTTTAGTTTTTCTCTGGAGAAACATTACTTTTTATAACTTACCTTAACAAAGGTGAATTTTATTATTATGAAATTAACTTGGATTAATGTTAGAAAATTAAGGGCTAACAGTTTTATTTTATTTGTTTTAAATATTTCAAAACTGCCCATTAATTTTTTGAAACTGTTCATTAATTTTTTGAAACTGTCCATTAATTTTCGAAGCCGAATTTTAATTGTATTAAAATTTTTGTTTGCCTCATTATTGTTCAGCAACTATAAAAAGATGACTCATTCTCCTCATTTCACACAAAAATTCAGAAACAATTCTGAACTTCACTCTTCTCCCTCTCTCCAATTCTTTGGGTTACGCTCTTCAAAATTTCTCCTGTTTTGTGGCCTAAGAACTTTTCTCAGAAGAATTTGTTTAATCCTGGAGGAAGTTCTATAGACGTAGGTTTTTAGTTGTGGTTACGAAATATATTCTTTAAAGACAGTGTCTACTATAAAGACGCGACTCAGATTTTTTTTTTTTGTGTTGGTATCCAAATTTTACAACAATCTTAAGGAATTTATATATACCAACGCTGCTACAGTCGCGCCTTGATTATATTCTTAAGGGACATCGGTAATATCTTTTTCAACCATTGATTGATTTTAGATACATGATGTTTTGTCTTGGAATTTGTTTTTTCCAATTTGCTAGCTATATATATGTATGTATATATATATATATATATATATAGATGTTGGAATTTATTATCATAAAATATTAGATAAAAAATTTGTTTTACAAGAGCCGTGTTTCAATTTCGTTCATGTTTTTGTTGCCATCATATTAAATCTGAAAAATGATTAAGAATGGCCATATTTATTTATACATTGTAAAACTTTTTGATATTAAGTCACAATTGAAAGCCATTATATTAATGTCCATAAGTTGCCTCAATTGTGATTAATACCTTTGTAGCACTTTTCTGTTTCATATGTTGGCCTTCATGATTTTCAATCACATGGAGGCTTGGATGATGTATATCAAAAGGTATAATTGTTTCTTGAATGTTGTTTGGTGAATCAAACAATGTCATTTACTTTGCTTAATGGGCTTTTGTGTTGCTAACGTATTTTATGGTGTGGTTCCAACAATACATATATGTGTGCTAATTTGTATTTCGGGAGTGTGTGAAAAAAAAAAGTATATAATTAATATATTGAATGGTGTATATTTGCTTTATACATTGGCATGCTTTTATACTATATTTAAAAGCTTTGATTGACATATTGAATTAGAGTAAAAATCTTTTTATACTCAATCTGGTGATATTATTGATTTCAAAGCCTTCAATGTATCACATTGATGCTTTATTATGTTATGGACGTTGCAACTGTTATGATATTGGTTACACAGTTAATTAGAACCATATATATATAAACATTGGGTGGGTAACGGTAAACCTTTGTGAATTGTACATTAATGTATATTATTGGTATCAATGTAAATTAATGTACTTTTATGGGTTTAATATGGCTTTAATGTGATTAAGCCCACATTTATATATATATATATATATATATATATATATATATATATATATATATATATGCGTATCTTGTATATTGAAAGGCTGTGAGAAGGAGACGAAAAATATGTATATGCGTATTGAATTTTGGCCTTATCACATGGATGTTTTAAGTATATATATTATGGACTTTTTATGGTATTTTAAAGTGTGGCCAATGGTAAACTTTACACTTTTCACTGTATGTATATATATATATATATATATATATATATGAGTGTGTGTGGGTATGCATCTGTGACTGCATACATATATTTATATATATCAATGCTCTTACCTCGAGAAAATGATGAATATATAATTATGTGAGAATCATATATGTAAATTGTGTTTTTTATATGTGATGCCTTAAAAGGTCTTGTAAGAATATTATTTTAGGTGGAAAGAATATTATGGATTTTTTGAAAATGGCACTATAACCATCAAACTATAATCATCAAAGTGAGGGTTATAGAATTTTGCAAATTCGAAATGTTTTCACCTAAATTATTATTGTTGTTATAATAATATTGTGGTTTAATAGAAATTATGGGTTTATTATATTTGTGTATTGAGTATGTCCCATAAATTTCTATTGACATAACTATTGATAATATGAAAAAGCTTTTTTAAAGTTCACATGTGAACTATTTTAAAATTTCTCTATTTTAAGAATTTTAATTTATGTAGAATTCTTGAAATTAACATATGTGTGAAGACTTTAATTTAAAAATTCAAATTAGCTTTATCTTAAGCTTTTGAGAGTTTTATTTTGGAACATAATTTTGTGTGGATTTATGACCAAAATTGAAGATATTGGCATATAAACTTTGGGCGAATTTGAAAATTGAGAAAACCATCTCTTTGAGATGATGATATGCCATATATATAAAATTGGAGTTAGCATTTTCTAATGCCAATCCATGAAAACTCTTCAATTGTACAAAGAGGTACAATGTTGTTGAGTTATTGGTCACAAAAATGAGTTTGAAAAGTTCCTAAATAATTCTATTATATGGTAGATAAATATAGATGCGCATATATGTTATGCGTTTGATGCCCATCTATAATAATTATAAGGTTTTGTATGAGATTTTATATGAGTTGTGTAGTTATACTCTTATAGATTTAAAAATGTGGGGGTATTTTGCAAAGTTTGTGTTACACAACTATAAGAAAAATAAATTAATTATAAAACATTAGTTATTATATTGTTAATTTCTTTTTATGATTAGTGAAAATATATTTTTTTAATTAAAGATGAATGTGTATATATGTGGAAGTGATAGATAGTAAAGATGATTATTTGTCTATATATGTGTGACATACATGTTACATAAAGTCAAATATTCATTTATGTCTAGTGTTGACATGAAAGACATGAGTGAAGTAAATGTGATTTTGGGATTAAAACCATAAGGAAAGGTGATGGTGTTTTACTATCACAAGAACGTTATGCTCAAAATTGTCTTAAAAGTTTGATCATCAAGATGACAAATTGGTGAAAAACTCCTTACAATTTTAACATTCAGTTAAGGAAAATAGATGAGAGTCTCTGTTGTATTTAACAAACTTTACTTAACCTGATATATCATGTGTTATGTGTTACATGAGTGTCTATATGTACACAATTCCAATAAAATAGTTGAGAGGTATCGTAATTTATGATATCATATACGTGGATTTCCCATTGTATTAGACAAAGTCCACTAGTGGTTAAAACCTCACCCTTGGTAGTGGAACCTTATTTTGGAGAGAGCAGCCATACAAATTTATAGGTTCACTATAAAATCAGAGTTTTAATACTCTAGTGTTGGCTGAAAAAAAGACTAAGTAGTAGAAAAATTTCTTAGCAAATTTTGTAGTTGGGTAAGAATCCAATGATGTCAGTGTCTGTGTTTTGTGATTACCAAGTGGCAATATCCATTGTAAAGAACAAACTTTCAATGGTAAGAGAAGACACTTGCGTTGAAACATAAAGTTATCAAGTAATTGCTAAAAAATGAAATTTGAAGTATACTGATCAGTTCTGTAAAGTTAAAAGTGAATTTGGCCAATTCATTGACTAAACATGCATGGAGGAAGAAAATTTGTCCTTCACACATTGAGAGGAATTGGACTTAAGCCAATATGAAATTAACAGTAGCGGGAACCCAACCTCTGTGATTGGAGATCCTATGAAGAAGGTTCATATGAGTAATAACAAATCGTCTGTTAATTCTGCTAGCACTATTTTCTTAGTCCATTTCCTATGATGTTTAAGTGTAAAAGTGCTAGAATGCATTGACTTGTGGATTGAGCGTAAGTTCTTTATGTTCTTCATAGCTCTACATTGAAGGTGGCGTATTTATTGCAGATACACTTGATGAAGTCATCTATATGAGTGTGGAGTGGGGTCGCTCTCATGAGATCCTGGCGAAGTTTCTAGAGCACTCATGAATTTCAGGTATGCGCACGGCTAAAATAATGCGCACAACGGCGTTAATAGCAGAAATGTGGGGGGTGAGATGCGACTCTTAAGATCACTATCTTACAACTAAGAGTATGTTAGTTCATAGAAGCTATATGCTTCACTAACTACTCTGTAAGATAAATCTTATCGGTCTCGGTCTGGTTCATAGTCTAAAAAGAGACACTGGATTAATGCGTTTACACCCATTTATGTAACCCAAAAGTTTTTTAAATATCTTTTGAAATATGTAGGGGACTGTTGTGAAAATAGCCTTTTAAAGCTTTGTATTTCAAAAGAGAAAACTAAAAGTCCTACATTGCTTAAAGCAAGAATGAGAAGAGAGTTTATATAGTAACTTGTGTTAGTAGGCTAATAAAGAGTTTGGGAAGAGGTGGGCTCTCGCGCACATAAACCCACATGGATTCAAGTTAGTACAGTGCAAATCATCCGATTTGCCCCCCTGCATGTGCAATAAATCAGACATGTTTAGTTTTTCTCTGAAGAAATATTCTTTTTTATAACTTACCTGAACAGAGGCGAATTTTACTATTATGAAATTAACTTGGATTAATATCAGAAAATTAATTGCTGACAATTTTGTTTTATTTGTTTTAAATATATTTAAATATTTTAAAACTGCCTATTAATTTTCTAAAACTGTCCATTAATTTTCGAAACCAAATTTTAATTGTATTAAAATTTTTGTCTGCCTTATTATTGTTCAACAGCTATAAAAGGAGGATTCCTTCTCCTCATTTCACACAAAAATTCATAAACAATTCTGAACTTCACTCTTCTCCCTCTCTCAAATTCTTTGGGTTACGCTCTTCAAAATTTCTACTGTTCTGTGGTTTGAGAACTTTTCTCAAAAGAATCTGTTTAATCCTGGAGGAAGTTCTATAGATGCAAGTTTTTAGCTATGATCACGAAATAGATTCCTTAAGGACAGTGTCTACTATAAAGATGCGATTCAAATTTTTTTTTATTGGTATTCAAATTTTACGACACTAACAATGTCCTTCTTTGGTTGACTTTTTTGAGTTTTTCCATAACAGAATCTCCATCATTCTTCTTAGAATTTGACGACATAAATTTTGTATGGTTTGGCATTTATTTATAATCTCAAATCACTTTTTTTTAAAAAAAACTCTTGTTTGCCCGAAATAAGTTAATTTACTTTTAATTAAAATTAAATTTGAAAAACAAGTTAACCCAAAATTAAATTTATTAAACTTCAATTCAATTACGCACACAAAAGCAGGAAACTAATTTTTGAACGCCCCACCATGATTGGAGAAACCGAAGCAAATGATAGAGTTGCATTTGGACAACAAACTCCAAAAATGATAGATGCTGACACTCTACTTCCTCCACACACTTAAACGTGAAAGCTTGCACGAAACACCCACAATGCCCATTTATCCATTTTCTCACAAATTCTATCTCAAAATTATTTACCACGAATTTTCTTGAAATAGAAATGTCTCTAATCCTTTTTTTCCTATATAATTAATTGAGCCTACGGTGATAAAAGAATCTGGTTCAATTTTAATTCAAATCTAGATATAAGAAATTCAAATTTAATTCATACCTTAAATTTAAAATATAAATGCATTTTTTCTAGTGGAGTATATATATGATAGAATGGACAGGTTATATATATATATATCACTCTCTCCCCCTTACACACACACACACACACATATAAAATCAACATTAATTATAAAACTCAGCAGTTAAAATAGGTCAAACACATTGTTTGGCTCTGAACGTTCAATAGAGAATCCATTTTCATAAAAATTTAAGGGCATGTTTGGTATATAAAGTTAATTTTAAGGGAAACGGAATCCAATTGCTCCAATAAAATAGAATCCCTTTCTATCAATTTTTTTATGAAAAGAAATTGTAGCAATTAGATTCCAATCTTTATTATTTTGCCTTTTAATTTTAGATACCATAGAAATAAAATTTTATCTCCATTAATGAATACCAAACATGCTTAAACAATAGAATGGAAATGAAATCTCTCTTATTACTAAACAGGGCCTACGACTATTTAGTCATCTTTAAAATTATATATTAATACATTAATAAAATATAATATAAAATAAAGAGAAGTTAAAATGTACACGAAAGAATTAAAAAAAAGTTAAATAGCTTGCTCATACTTCTTTTTATTATTTTTAAAATATAATAAAAATTTTTATAATTTATTTTAATCTTTTTTTTAAAAGTAAATAATTTTACATGCATTTTAATACATGCCAAATGACTAACATATGATATATCTATATATGTACATAGGCATGTATATGGTTTTGTTAGGCAAAATTAGCTGATAAACTAGCTGAAAGCTTATAAGCTAATTTTTAGCTGAAAGCTAAAAGCTGTTAAGCTAGCTTATTGAATAAGGGATTAAAGGTGCATTTGAAAGAGTTAATTTTGAACTTATCTGATTTATTTTATGGTATAAACGCTTATGCGCGTACTTTGGAGAGTATAGAAATAGTTTATGACATGCCCATAAGTTGTTTTCAGCTTATTTTCAGAAACTTTCATAAGTTCTCTAAGATAACTTATGAAAATAAGCTGAAAACAGCTTATGTGAAGTTTGCCCTCATAAACTCTTCAATTGTATAAATAATTTATATATAAACACTTATTCTATAAGCGGTTAAATAAGTTGTTTACCAAAACATTGCCTAAAAAGTATTTGATAAAAATAGCTGTTGAAATAGCTGAAAATGTAAAATGACATAAAATGACATAAATTTTATAATTTCAAAATAAGACAAATAAACATATCGGTTTTTAATTTTTAAATTATTATATGTAATATATATATATATATATATATATATATATATATATATATATATATAATATTTTATATATAAAATAAAATATTATATATATATATTTAAAAAGATAAAAAATTGATTAAAAATAAAAATATATTCAGAAACAAGTGAAGAAATAAATTTAGGGATTTGGAAACAAAAAATCAGAAGCTATAAGCTACTCAAAGTAGCATTTCAAAATAAACTTACACTACTAAAATAAGCTCATTTACCGAACATTTCTAACGAGCTTATAAGCTAGTCAAAGAAGTTATAAAGTAGTCAAATAAACTATAAGTTAGCTTATTTGCACACCCAAACATAGCCATATATACTGGTTTTGGGTTGGGAAGAGCAAATGAAGGAGGGCTAAATTCTGAAGGTAATGATGAGAATCACATATTAGGCATGAGAGGCGTCAATTTTTGTTGCTGTTCAGGTGGTGTGACTCTTATTATATATTAGAGTCACGTCCCGGAAAGCGAGCATGTGAATAACATATAAAACCTAAGGTGTACCTCTGAGGTATCCCAAAGATTCCCTAAACAGTCTTAATATCCGCAATTATATAAACCATAAATTTTTTAAGAAAAGAGATTTAGATTGATATTTAGGAAAGTTAAACATTCATATTTTTTCCTATATCCCCAAAACAATGGGAAATATAATATAATCAACAAGATATAACATTAATTCCTTAAAAACAACCAGACCTAGGTGACTTATATAATTACAGAGCATTTTCTAGTCATACAGTCCAAAAATTGGTTCCAAGAACTCTCCAAAAGCTGCTACACTTTTAGTGGGTACCCCTTCCTCCTCAGTTCTTGTATCTGAAAAATGATAATAACAGAAAGTGTGTTCATCAAAATTCAATGAGCAAATGACTATGCAAATAAATGTTAGCCCTAATGTATTATGCTATAAGTTTTGATGATGACAAATATGTGGGAATTATAGTATGATTTAATCTTCTTAGTCCAAATGAATGATTTAATCTTCTTGGCCCAAATGCATGATTCAATTTTTCTTAGCCCAAATATATTTAATGCTTTATATATTTATATATAGTAATATAAATTGATTTTTGATAAAATTTATTGATTGTTTTAATATAATTTGAAAAAGAATGCTTTTTACTGTAGCACTTTTGAAAAAGAAATTTGATTGTTGAAAAAGTATAATAAAGTTTATTGATTGTTTTAATATAATTTGAAAAAGAATACTTTTTACTGTAACACTTTTGAAAAAGAAATTTGATTGTTGAAAAAGTATGATAAAGTTTATTGGTTGTTGAAAAAGTATGATAAAGTTTATTGGGTGTTGTAATATAATTTGAAAAAGAATATCTTTTACTGTAGTACTTTTGAAAAAGAAATTTGATTGTTAAAAAAATATGATAAAGTTTATTGGTTGTTGTAATAAACTTTGAAAAAGAATACGTTTTAGTGTAGCAAATTTGAAAAGAATATTAATTGTTGAAAAATGTTGATAAAGTTTTTTGCTTGTTGTAGAAAGGTTGAAAAATGATGATGAAGCTTACTGTAGCAATTCTGACTAAAGCAGTCACTGTAGCAGCAATGTTTCACTATATAAAGGGGACTTCACAACACCATTTGCAATCAAGCTTCAATTGTTTATTTCTCATATTATCTTGAGTTCTATTCTCTCTAAATTGATAGAGAAAAATTCTGAGCTTAATTTCTGCGTTATCTACACTTTGAGAGTGTTTACCATTATTTTCCTTAAGCCTTTAAATTTAGTTGCTCAAAGATTGGTTCCTTGAGTTAGTGTTTGAGAGAAAACACGTTGTAAGGGGGAGAGACACCCTTGAGGGAGAAAAGATCTATGTTGTAGTGGTTTGCAAGTACCCGGATTAAACTTGCAATTATAGTGGAAATACTCAAGTGGTCTCTTGAGGACTGAATGTAGGCTTGGGATTAGCCGAACCAGTATAAATCTCCGAGTTTGCTTTCTCTATCCCTACTCAATTTACATTTGAAGTTAATTAATTAATGCTTTGCATTTATATTTGATTTCTACCTCAAGTATTAATTAATTTGTGTAGATTTATATTTGCTCCTTAATTCCTTGCACTATAAAATTATTCATCTTGATAAACACTTTGATTTTCTGAATTAAATTATTATCTTTAACATTGTCCAATTTCAGAAAATCATTTTAACTTCCAATTAAGTTTTGTGAAAATTTTTATAAATCCCAATTCACCCCCCTCTTGGGATCCAACCATTTCTTTCAATAAATAAATATAGAGCACAAGTACAAATATCGAAACTCACCTTCACAACGGGAAAATAATTCCAAAGCATGTACAAGCATAAATAAACTATACACACAAATTATAATTATGCAAATAATAACATGTCTTTCCTCCCGTGAGTCTACATTCTCACGAATACCGTATTGAGACTAAATAAGGAGACTTACCTTCCCGAATTATTATTTCTCAATAGGTCGGTGCTGGAGGTCTATATTCTTCTAGACTTAATTCCCGATGTTCATCTTCACGAATGCCTCCATCCACTGATTTACTAATTGATTTTCCTCTCATGGGTCTATGTTCCCACATCAATTCCCTTTTCTTTTTGTAAAAGCACACACAACCAGTACATAACACATAATTTCAACATTCCAACATCCTTAACAAGTCAATGATATTCCTAGTCAAATTCACAATTTCCATTACCTAGTAATACCATTAACTAGATAATTTACTTATGTTTCCATATGAGAGGTAGAAGGGATTTATATTGTACTTGAATAAATAAAAACTCAGTTAGTAAGGTTATCCATTTACCTTCATGCCGACAAGGATTTATCGTGGAAGAAGTAGCCAACGAATCCTTCGAAACCACCTAAAAACAAATCTAACACTTCCTTAGAAAATTATCCAATCTTTCCCCATTTCCCTTCTCTAGCCTAGGGCACCTGGGCGCCCAAAGTCCTGTAATACACTGACTTGTGGGCACTTACAAGTCTGAAGTAATGCCCCTGTTATGAATTTCAATCTAAAACTCACCAAAATTCCTCTCTTTTCATTCCTTTCCTTTCCCTTTTGGTCCTTGCATTAACATAGGTTTTCAAGAGTGATTGATGGTGATCAACCCCCCCAACAACTACCAAGAATAAAAATGGTTTTATGGTTTTCTAGAAAATTCACATCATTTTCAACCAAAAACAATTTCACTATTTTCTCTCATGAAACTAGGGATGGCACTTCCCCGTCCTTGTCCCTGCCCACAATACCCGCCGTGGAGAAAAAATCTTCTCCATTCCCATTTCTCGCAGGCAGCGGGGACCCATGGCGACCCGCGGGGTTATTTAAAAAATTTTAAAATGTAAGAAAAAATTAATAATACATAGTTTAGTCAAAAATCTTCTCTTTTCTCTTTTGGGTTAAGGGACAACTAGGAAAATTCAGCACTCATGTATGCAAGACCAGCAAAATCATTTCAATTCACCAATTCAAAGTAAAAGAATGTTCAACAATAGCAACTTAGACAAGCACTCAGCAAAAAGGCATCCATAACATTGTGAATAATATTTCCTAAATTGAACAACAATCTAAACAATAGCAACCCTAAGTACCACAATTTCATCAATACAAATAAACCCACTAACAAATCAATATGAGGAAAGAGTAATTACTGACCTTCTACAGTTCTAATATGCCCAAATTAATAAACCCATTAATAGATTGAGAGGCCGGTGTGGTGGATTAATGCGAAGAAGATGGCAAGTTGCGATTTGAGTGATGCTTTCACTGAGTGGTTGTGCGAAGACAGTGAAGGGCAGTGGTGATCGACGGTGACGAGGGTTACGATGTAGAAGAGGATGACTGAGAGGAATTTGGGTGACGAGATGGTTGAGACGATGGTGGATGCGAGGTTGAGAGATGAGCCACGACACTGTAGGTCTACGATGGAGATATGCGAGGACAAGAAGGATGGGTGTGGGTTCAATTAGCGAGGGGGGAATGGCCGAGATGTGTGGGTGTTACGACGGAGAACAAGGCACGACGCCAGTGTGCGAGTCTGCAAGAGGGACGATGGATAGTGGAGACAATGGATTTCAATAGAGAAACTGTATGGGAGAGGACGGAAATTGAAGGATGGGGAGAATGACCACAACAGACAGAGGAGACCACAACGATAAATTGAAGGATGGGGAGAGCGAGTGCAACGGCAAGGAAGCCATACCTAAGAGGCATAGACGGCAAGTACACATTCAATCTTAATCAGATGGTGAATTGGGAATCAGATTTGGGGAGAATGAGATTAGGATTTTATTTTTTATTAAATTTATTTTAATTATTTTGAATATAAAATGATTAAAAGATCTCTAATAATATATATATATATATATGTATTAGGGATATTTTAGTAAATTTACTAAAATATCCTTCGAGGACGGGGACGGAAACGGGGACCCCACGGTGGGGAGTGTGATCCCCGTCCCCGTCCCCATTTAATTTTCGGGGGAATTTTTTCCCTGCTCCCATCCCCACAGAGGGAAATTCCCCGCCAACGGGGCCATAGATGCAAGGATCCTTGCCGGTTTTTCCAAATTTGGATCCCTATTGCCATCCCTACATGAAACCACCTCTATTCTTTTAAATCAGTTGTGTTTCACCATTTTCAGCAAGAGCCAAAAGAAAACAGCAAGAAAAACAAGACAACAACACCAACAACAATAATCCAAAATTTCTCCTAGGGCATAGCTAATTTCAAAAATGGAGAAGATGAAGAAGATGGAAGCTTACCTCTAGCTCCTACAACTCCAGAGAACTAGAAAGTAAATGGAAAACAGGGAAACACCAAAAGAAATGGAAGATAAAGGTTGGAGAGGTTGAGAGAAAACACTTCTTCTTCTTGCTCCAAAATGACTTAAACCGTGAAAATGGAGAGAGAGAAAGGGAAAAAGAAACTTTAAAGGCAATTGGGTCATTTGGTGACTCATGGGTACTTATACCCGATTGCCCCAATCCAAATGATCCGATTATAATTATTCCTCAATAATTATATTAATTCCATTTAAATTCTTCTTTCTATTAATTTTCACAAAACATAGAGAAATACAACACAGAGATAAATTATCTAGTCTAGTCATCTATCTCAATTTTCACAATTAACATCCAAAAAGAGTTAATTATATATGAAAAATGAAATGACTAGATTAAATTAAATAATTTAACGCTGTGAAACATTGTAATACCTCTAAACACGTAACCCTAATTTTGGCGGGTATTACAATTGGCTCGTGGATTTTCTGTTTAACTAAGCAAGATTGTCCAATCAGGATTGCTAGGTATATAAGACTCATATGGGGTTTATATGATTAGACGATTTTTCTTGGCCAAGCAGGGTGCTAGCCAAATAAAAGAGCCAGAATCATTGTATTGGTGCTTCGTGCTTGGATGATATGATACAATTTTCCACACCTCCTTCAAGTTCGCTCGTGGATGTCCTGCTTGGCCAAACAGACTGTCTAGGCCGTCTGATCAAGGTTCAAGCACATGAGCACCACCTGCCAAAATCGAATGAACTTCCCTATTTGGCCAAATAGGAGATCTAAACTCTTCAAGTTCCAATGAGAATTAATTGCCTTTCCAAACCATTAATGAAAATAATTAAGGCACTTCCTAGTTGCAAGCTAGCTAGTTCACTCTTTTGAGCTGTCGCTTTCCTTTTATGTGGAGCAAGAAAATGACTTTTTGACTACCCCATCACTCTTTTTCATTTTATTTTTCGAAGCATCTCTCTTTTTTTTTTTGAAGTATCCCATTCTTATTGTGCAAGTAAATGTTTGACATGTGCGTCGTACTATCAGAGGAGACACACGGTGTGACTATAGTCACCCCTGATAGGTGTGACACACGTGTTGCACCTCAGACAGATGACATATGTTCAAATACGATTGTGATAAAATTTATTATCTTTAAGTTCAAATTTATCATCTTTGAACCTAACAATATCATGATGTGGTCTTGAAACTTAATTTAACTTAAATGTTTTGCCTCTCTCCATTTATTTTCCACTCTCAAAGTCATTCTCTCTCTCTCTCTCTCTCTCCCCCAATTTCTACTAACGAATCCGAATGTCCGTTCCGGTGTCCTCCATTATAGGTCACTGCTTCGAATGTATTAGCTTGTGGACTATGAATCCGAATACCAGGTTAGTAATTAATAGCTTATCCGATGAAGCAATGATTCTCAAAAACTAGAATTAGCCTCATCAAATTGCAATATGTGTATTGCAAGAATTGATTCAGTTTTTTTTCCAATTTTAATTATAAATATTTTATTGGCTGCATATTAGAATGCATGGAAGTCTTCAGCAAAGGCGTGCACCGTGCAATGGTACCAATAGACAACCATATGGAGAGCTAATGTCGTTAGAGGTTTTGAAAATCGAGAAAGAGTGAAGGATTTTGAAAATGAAAAATAAATAAAAAGAGACAGAGTATTTAAGTTAAATCAAGTTTCAAGAACACATCATCACATTGGTAGGCTCAAAGATATAAATTTGAACTTAAAAATAATAAATTTTATCATAATCATATTTGAACATGTGTTGCCTATTAAAGTGCTACACGTGTGTTGCACATGTCAAGGGTGATTTAAGTCACATCATGTGTCGCCTTTGACAGATGTGATACACGTGTCAAACGTTTATTTACACAATAAAAGTAAGATATTTTTAGAAATTAAAAAAAAAGAGATACTTCAAAAAATAAAATAGAAAATAAGGATAGGATAGTCAAAAAGTGGCCAGAAAACTGACAATTATAGATTGGCATCTCTACAACTTCACCTTCTCTCATGTGCCATGCTGGGATATATAGCCTTCCTGTCTGTTTCTACCCACAATATATATCATCTCTATGATCTCAACTTTATATATCAGTACTGCATTTTTATTTTTTAGGTAATTAGGCGTGTGGCGTGTATTTGAGTAATATATATATATATATATAAAGCTCGCCTCTGCGTCCGCCTAAGAGTAATTAACACATTTGAAGCTTCTTCTATTCTTCACCCTTTAAAAATCATCACTATGACAGGAAAAATGCCTCAAGTATTTGGGCCTTTTTTTAACCCATTGTAGCAATATTTATGTGCCCAGAAAATTGTACTGACCCATTGATAGGGCAAGAGGTCGTTGAGAAAACTCACCTAAAAGATTAATAGGATTTGATTGGAATCGGATCTCGCATTGTATAGCAAGATGTGCCCCACGTTTTTAGCACTTATCGAATAGCGTTTGGCCGCCCAACACATATTCTTTTCAATCTATAAAAAATTACAACGAAATTCCAAGTCCATCAATCTCATTTGCAATGAAATGTTTAAATTTCGTTATACTACGCAATTGGTTTATTCTAACCCCTCCCCGTTTGAGTTATTCATTCTGCTAACTTATTGGAATTGGGATTCAAGAGAATATTGGAGACAAAAATATATGCGAATAAAAAAAAATTGATATTTTAATAAAAAGAAAAATCGCATGTCTAACGCACAAAATGAAGGACCACTTGAATCAATTAATTTTGATAAACATACTTCATATATTAAAGTATAAAAAAAACAGAAAATAATTTGATCATAAATATGGATCAAGATCAGTTACAGGCAGTTAGAAGTTCTAATTCTTTGTTAGCCATAATTTTATATATTTAGCCACAGTTTGATTTAGCCATGATTAAAATTGTAACTAATAAAGAGTTAAAACATATAAGTATCGGTAGTTAATCAATTTTTCATGAATACCACTGTATATCATCAAGAAGCTTGAGATTGTGTTTGATTTTACGGTGAAGTAGGAAAAAATCACGTTCAAGTTTTTAAACTTAAGTTTGCAAATTGCAAGACAATTATACATATTTGGTTTCACATTTTATAAGAAATCTTAATCACGTTTTATAATAAAAAATTTGATATTTTAATAAATAGAAAAATCGCATGTATTACGCACAGCACCTAAGACTTGTTTTTGCATTCATTTAACGTGGTTTGGTTCACTTTAAATCTGAATTCCTCCTTTACCCTCACTTTGAAACTTTTTTTTTTCATTTTAGTCCTATATCATTTTTCATTTGGTCCCTTTGACTTAGTTTTGTTGGTTTTAGATCCTTATAATGTTTTGTTGGTTTTGAGTGTTTGCTCGACCCATGCTTTTATATTTTCTTTTCATTTTGGTCCTCATGATATTTAAATAATTAGGAATTTAACTAGTAAATAGTGAGTAATTAGTGATTAATTAAAAAATCAATTAGTAATATAATTAGATATTAGTAATTAAAAAATTAATTAGATAATCACTTAATTAAGAAAATTAGTTAATAATTCAGTTCATAATTAGTAATTTTGATAGAAAAAACAAATTTTGATGAAATAATGAAATTAAAATCTATGCCTTTTATGATAATTATACATCCAAAAGTGTTTCTGTTAACTAATACCTCAACAAAAATCACGTTTATGGTTTGCTTAAATATAGTTTTAAGTTAATCAACTGTTTTCCAAATATAAATCAAGGTTCACCTAAACTTAGGTTTACCCAATCTATATTTTGTAAGGGTATGTCTATAGAGAGTTCAACCTCTCCTTTAAAGAGGTTGAAGTTTCTATTAATATTATATCACCTTAACGTTTGTATAAAATAATTTTTAATTGCCATACACAAATCTCAAAGTAATCTAATGATGATCTAATAGTGAAAAAACTCAATCTTTTAGAGATTAAGTTCTCTATAAACTTTTTTATTTTGTAACCATAATTTGTCCAAACATAGATTTACTCAACTATTTTTCAAATAAATGCTAAAACTACTAACAAAAAGCACAATATTCCATTATCTTTCGTTATTATTAGAGAAAATAGCACTTTACCCCTTTAAATTTCCCATATGTGCAAAAAACCTTCTTAACTTCTATTCTGTGCAGAAAATCTCCTCCTGTTAGTTGACCATTAATTCATGTTGACGTGGACTATGACTTGTGCCATGTCACCGGTAAATTATACATTTATTTGTCATATCATCACTTTTTTACACATCAGCTTGCCACATCTTCATCCCTGTCACGTCACCTATCGGATCTAATGTTGGAAAAAGTTTAGAAAAAAATTTAGAAGAATAAAATAATTTAATATTGATCTAATAGTAAAAAAACTGAGTCTCTTTAGAAATTAAATTCTCTATAGACTTTCCTATTTTATAAACCATAATTTATTCAAATATAAATTTACTCAACTATTTTTAAAACAGACACTAAAACTACTAAAAAAGCACAATATTCCATTATCTTTCGTTATTATTATTGCTAGCCATCCTTTGGCCAAAAGAGCTCACGTGTTGCTTTCGTCACATGACACATTTTCTTGCGGTACATGCAAACCCAAATAAACCAAACCACAACGAAGAAACGTCCAAAATGCAACAGAATGTAAATGTTAGCTTTCTGGCACACTATTGAACCCAGTTTCTATTGTCATACTTCAAAATTCAAACATACAAATAACAGAATCACCCGTAAGTTAAAGCTAACCGAAATTCAAACATACAAATAACAGAATCACCCATGCGCTAAAGCTGGCCCTCCGATTCCACCAACACGCCAAACTGACCCAATTAACCCTCATCATTATATAATATATATATATATATATATATATATATATACTTGTGTTGTGTGTGTGTGTGTGTACTACAACTCTCATTCAGCTTTTCACACAAATAAACAGAATGAAATTCACCTTGTACACTTCAAGTTTTTTCCTACTGATCTTCCTCGTGTTTCGAGGCTCAAATAGCTCGAATCTCATTCGCGAATCATGCAGGGACGCCGCAAAGGACAACCCGAACATCAGCTACGATTTCTGCGGCGAGTGCCTCGAGGCTTTCTCTGAGAGCGAACCGAGAACCGTTGAAGATCTGGTGAAGATGACGATTCAAATAACCAAGTCCAACGCTACCAACATTGTTTCCAAAATTTCCAAGCTCTTGAATCGCGAGAGGTTGAGCCAATACGCAAAGGCCTGCTTACGAGATTGCTCTGATTTATACTCCGATTCAATTTCAGACTTAGACGACGCCGTCGCTGCTTTTAAATCCAGGGATTTCGGCACGGCGAATACGAAGATAAGCGCGGCGTTGGACGCCTCTGTTACGTGTGAAGATCAATTTCACGATAAGGAAGGGGAAAGGTCTCCTTTAACAGAGGATAACAAAATTTATACTGAGCTCAACGCAATGTCTCTGGCTTTCATCCAGATGTCTCGTCAACGCTCTTGAAAGTTGAACTACACACTGCAATTTCTTTCTCTGAGGTTCTCGATCATATCTCTCTGTATATCTATATGATTGATTTATATATATATATATATATATAATATAATGATGAAATTGCACCATATGATTAATTTATATACGAAATGATGAAATTGTAATGTGCAAGTCGTTAATTTCTTTGGATGGATCGATGGCCTTTCTAAGACTGTTAGATGCTGTGCAGTTTGAAGTCTTCTTCGTCCTTTTGTTGCTTTTATTTGGTGGTGTACATGCCACCTAGTTTGTTTCGTGATAAAAATTCACTTTCTACTTTTATGTGATGAATATATATTAACCTGCATATTATCTTTTTCCCCAACTACATGATTGTAATATCATCATATTCGTCTGTAGAGTACTTTTTCTGTAATAATTATGCATAAACTATATTCAAATGACTACACTTGAGTTTTTCAATGTAAAATGTTCAAGAATGACAACTTGATTCGGATTAATCTATTTGCACCAAAATTTCAAGAAGTGTATATAAATAGCGTTTCAACACTCTTAATTCCACAAGAAGCCAGTTTAGAACCCCTTATAATAATCTCGTTTCACAAATGTTATGACAACATAAGAAGTTTGAACAAATTATTACATAGAAATCTCACAAATTTTGAGATCTTTACAATTTATTTTTATGGATTTTCGAATATAGTAAAAGATTCTCTTCAACTTTTAAATGTTTGTAAAAGATCTTATTTGTTAAGTTTACTGTCAAGTTAACTGTTAGTCAATGTTATAGTCAATTTTTTTATACCTAGCCAACATAAATGTGTTATATCGACATTAATGTGGTAGGGATATATTTGTCTTTTAAATCTAAAGATTTTAGCAAATTAATAAATCAAGAAAAAATAATAAAAATCCAATCAAAACTATTGTGTTTCAAATTTGTCAAAATATAGAAAAGAGCTAACTGAACCATTGACTAATGATCAATTTGACAGTCAATCTAATTGATGAAATATTTTGCAAATATTTAAAAGTTAGAAGGAGCCTTTTGCTAAATTTAAAAGTTTATATGAGTAAACTACAAGGACCCATAAATTCAAGAGGATTATGAGCAATTTTTCGAAGAAATTTCAACTTTTAATGCACTTCTTACATGACTAATCGTACAAATAAGTCAGAGTTTAATAAATTTTTTTATTATCCTATACATACAAATTTGTCCCTACTTTATACAAGTTTTTTTGTTTAATCTCTAAATATTAAGTGTTGAAAAAAATAATTCATAAGTTATAAATTTAATACAAATTAATCTTTTAGTAAGGCTAAATTATATACTTATCTTAATTTGAGAGACTAATTCAATGATAATATTTAATAAGTTTATAATATTAAGTTATTAAATCGTATAAAATTAAATTTTTAAAAATTAAATAATTAATCCATGTATTTTTGGAAGACTAAATTATTTATAATCTCTTTATTAACTTGTCACTAGGCGAAACAAGGTCAAAGCAAATTCTCTATGTTTTTTAACTAATAGTATGGATGACAATGAGATAGCTTTTTTACTACCCATCCTCGCCCAGATGTCCCGCGGGTATTTTTAATTTTGTTCCGTATCTGAACTTGCAAGAAATAATTTGTCCCATATATGCTCCATCCCAAATGTAAATATTTATTGAAGTATTTAATACCACAATATTTAACAAATTGTTTCAATATGTACTAAAACATAATAAATTCAAAAACACAATATTTATTCATAAAAAAAAATCAACAAACAAATATTTTTTATTCATAAGTAAACTAAGCTATATATATTGTATTATAAAACATGTAACTTTTATAAGAAATCATGTCTTATACAAGTAAGTATTTGTTTAGTAAATCATTAAAAACATTTAATTTTAATTAAATTAAATGAACTAAATTACATAAAAGAAACTACGTAAAATTGAGTTAAATAATACATTTTGCATATTTGTGTGTGCGCGCGCGTACATATATCCGTGCACGGCAGGTTCGGGTGTGTGACATACATGCCTTGGCTCTACTCGGTACCCGAATATAAATATTCAAATTTTATTTATTTATTTTTCTTTTCTGACCTTGCCTTATTCCTTAGCTAACCGTTGAATTATTCAATTTGAAGGGGGTAAGAGGTCAGATTAAGTTGGGACGTGTGGAAATTTACCTTCATTATGCATCAGCGTATATATATATAAATTCTTGCTTAAGTTTTGAATTATCATTTGAGAAAATTTAAATTAGTTTATATTCTTACTTCGTCACGTTATATATATATATTATATATATATATATATATATATATATATATATATATATATATCTAGTTGCCTTTTGATGAGCTACTACTTGGAAAAAGCAACCCAATACAACTTAAAATGTATTTCATTTTTCCATAAATAAAATGCGAGATTGGAGTCCTAATCATACGTAATTTAACTTGATCTCAAATTGAAACTGGCGTTGGGTGGATATGGTTGGTTCAATAATCAATGAACGGCCCAATTGTATGGTCTAAACTTAATGGCCCATACATTTTGTACTCTGTCACCAATCCTCACAATGTTCCACGCTTGCAAACACACCCATATGAGTCATCCCCACCACCCTCAAACAATCAATAATTGTGGCAATATTTCTTAGGTGTCATGTGTTATTACAGGAATAGATCTCCTGCTTGACTCATCTAGATAATTAGTTGTAAAAATTAATGGCTCAATTTTCATAGTTATTTTTTTAAAAAAATAAAATTAACATCTTAAAATTTGAGTCGTTAATTATGAAAATCAACCGTCTAAATAATTTAAACATCCTGCGTAGCTTAAAGCAAGAGGTCCATTGGCTATTGATTACCACACTCATCTATTCAGAGCAATGTTTTTGGAATGATTTGGGCTGGCCTCCAGATCATTGGGTTACTGGTTCAACTATCAGTTACTGGGTCAATTATTGACCTGGATAAAAAAATTAAAAAAATTAATATATATATATATATATATATATTATACCTATATATCTTTATAAATAAATTCAAAATAAATACAATAAATAATTTATATGCAAATTTCACACTTTAAAGTCATAAACATTTATAATAATTCAAATATGTAATCATAAATATTCATAAAGTCATAAATAATATCATCCAATTATAATAATTCATACATTAAAATCTTAAACATTCATAATAATTCATATATTAAAATCTTAAACATAATAATTTATACATCAAAGTCATAAATATTTTTTTAAAGGAGAACCGAGTCAATTCAGGTCGGCCAATACCTGACCGAGTTGATGACAAACTGATTTGAAAACTTGACCCGAATCAGTACAAATGGCCGACCCGAGTTGATGACAAACTGATTTGAAAACTTGACCCGAATCAGTCCAAACCCTAAATCGTCAAGTAAGTTCGGTTCTCACAACACTGGTTCAAAGCTGCATATGCATGGATTCAACGCCAGCCAAACATTACATAACACACTGAGTACTTCTTATACTAGTAAGGTTAACAAACATGGAAAGAACATAATTTGTAATTCATTAATCAAATGTTGCATTTATATCAAATAACTTATTTTTCTACGTAAGATTATCCTGTAATCTTATTCTTAATATAATAGTCAAGAAATTTAAATTAATGATAAGTTGTAACATGAGACTACAAATTTATTTTGGCAGAAACATGATACTTTAACTTTGACTCTGATTTAATATTGGTACCTTGATTTTACTTTATTTTATATTAATCTCTTGACTTTAGAAAACATTCTATTTTGATTTTTTTGGGCAAATATTGTTCATTTAATTGATAGAAGTTAATTACTGACATGACTGCTAACTAATGTTTTAAAAATCGAATCGATTATTAAATGAACAATTCACGATTTAATAGTAGAATTGTAGTCGAATCGGTTGAATTAAAATCTTACAAAAAATATAGTTAAATATATTTTATATATTTATAACATAATGTTTTTTAATAATTGAATTTAAAAAATTTCAATTATAAAAATATAAATAACTTATTTTTAATTATATGTGATATTATACCATTCATTGCTAATCTTTTTCAATGTTTGTATTATTTAAAATTATTTTACACTAAATAATAATATAATTTATTTAATCAATGACCATTTTGGTTGTTATATATATATAAAATTTTGACATGTATTATTGTACGCATATGGTGGGACACACAACAAGCAACAATGCTATCTTTATTTGTAGTGCAAGTTCGGATCTTAGCATACACCATTTTGCTAAAAATGTTCCAGGCTACAAAAGGCAAAGACAATTCAACTCCAAATCAATCTGATTTCATGAGCTGGTTGATCAAATCTAGTTATTAACCGAGTTTGGCCTGTTCCTTGGACATTGGTTTTTGGTATCATTCGGATCGGACTATTGTCTGGTTTGGTTATTTAAATATCTATGTTATATGAAAAAATGTTGTTGTTTACTTATATATATTTATCAAAATATAAAAAAATATTGCATCCAAACCTTTGTTTTTTCACATTCAAACCCACATATTTTTCTTCTTTATCTTTTCACTTTCAACTCTTTTCCTCTCTTAAGAATTTTTTTTTTAGTGAAAAAGGAAATATATTACAACAGGGAACAAAGTTACAACTTACAAGTCATAAGGAGAGAACTAAAGAAAATACAATAAGCTAGATCAACAAGTGCCAAACAAGAATTAAAAGCAACTACAATGGAGATCATGATCATAATGATCTTTTACTTAATTAGGAACTACATTATAAGTACTCATAGGGAGTTTGATCCTTCTGGCAACTTTGGCTAAAATATCAGCACACACATTTTGAGATTTGGAGATATTGCAAACTTTTAGTCTTCAAAAAGCTGGAAGAGGAGCCTACAATTTTCTACAAATAGCAAGAGGGTGAGAAGGGGCAATATTTCTAATTAAAAGATCATGAATGATTTTTGCAATCAGTCTCAATGTCAAATTTTCTGATGTTTAGGTTGGCCGCATGTTGAAGTCCAATTTGCAAGCTCCAAGCTTCTTCCTTTTAAGGAGTGCCTATGCCAATGAATTTAGAATAGCCCCAAAACCAACAGCCTTTGTCAGTTCTAATGATTCTCCAGCAGCAATAAGGTCACGCTTCATCGAACCATCCATATTAAACTTAAACCAGCTAGGGTTAGGCCTCTTCCAAAAGTTTACCATAACCTGAGAATTTTTAGTGTAACCCAAGTTTTGGTGAACTTTTTGTTCTGTGTTAAACCAATACTTTGCTGCTTCAGACTTAATTTGATTTGAGATTTTTTTTTCTAATCAAAATTTTCATTTCTAAATTTTTTTTTGTTTCTGGCCAACCAAATTGATATAACTGTGTAAGTGAAAATGATGCTCCAAGGGATGAGAAGAGAGGAAGGGAGGTGGATACTACAGTTTGAACGAATCCAAAGTTTGAGATCTATGTTGTAAAAATTCTGAGGAGGAGGAGACATTTTTTTTTGGTAAAATGGAAAATTTATAACATAAAAGCCAGTACAAGTTGTTTGCTTCCTAGGAAAAAGGACATTATAGTTTTATACTGGCCAAAGAGATAAATAAAGGAGTGATTTAAGTAAAGCAATATAAAACATAATGAAGTAGTGGTCGTATCAGCCTTTGAACACAGGAAGTATCATAGCTCTTGAACATAAGCATTTAGAACAAAAAGAGGGCCTAATGGAGGATCTCAAAGGGGTTCACCTTACTCTGGCTTCTTTTGCAAGAAGATCTACGCAAGTATTCTTTGCCCTTGGGATTTTGATAAACTTATAGTTATCAAACCAACAAAGGAGGTGCCTGTAATTAGGTATTAAAATAGCCAAAGGATGAAAATCATATGATGTACTTTGAACAAGACTGAAAATTTCTTGACTATTAGTTTCAATTTCAATATGTTTGACTTCCAAAGTAATGGCAATTTCCAATCCTAAAAATAAAGACCAGGCCTCTGCCAAAGTCACAGTCCTAGATCCAAGGAATTTTGAGAACCCAAAGGTCTATTCACCTTTTTCATTTATGATTACTCCATCAGCTGCTAAAATGTTATTTTTTGTCGAGCCATCATTATATTCCAGAGTTGTTGAGATAGATGGCAGCCTCTCAAAATGTGTGTTCCAGGGCTTAAGTTATATAAGGTACAAGTCTCAGATAAGTGGCTTAGACATTTTTGTAAGTTTCTGTTGATGAGGAGGCCTTTATGATAAGTTTGCTAGAGGAACATATTTTCTCTCAGGTGGGCAGAGTTTTTCCAGATCCAGGAGAGAGAGGAGTATTGGTTAGGGAAAATTTAAGAGTCCATGACATTGCTATAATAAATCTAAATAATTTTATAGTAGGTTGATTTTGTTGTGAATTGCCCATTACTAGTTAGGTTCAAACTATGAGTATCATTTGGTAGAAAAAAGGAGTTGAGAGAATGGGACAGAGGTGATTTGCAGAGCAATCCTTGGATCTAGGGGCATTGGAAGGATGTTGAGGTTCCATTTCCTTTCATTTTGATTGGTTATGATAATTGAGTTAACTGTTCTCAATTCTTCAACTTTTTCTAAAGGACCAATAAATTTTGATCTAAGGGGTTCATTCAGCCAGCAATCATACCAGATGTTGGTTTTGTGACCCTTTCTTATGACAAATTTTGTACAGCTAGAGAAGGTAGGAAGAGTTTGTTGAATGTTTCTAAAAGTGAAAGATTTGTATGTTTTTCTGTTTTTAATATTAGAACTATATTTATTTAACATTATTCTTGACCAATAGTTGGAAGGATTTGTTAAAAGTTTATAAGTAAGGGATATAATATATGTTTTGTTTTGATGAATGGCCTTATGAATACCTAAACCTCAGACATGCAATTTTTTTCCAATTGATAGTATGAATTTTCTTATTTTCCTCTGAGTGTACCCAAAAAAAAATTCCTAGATTTTCTATCTTTTTTTGAGAGCATATCTTTAGGAAGAAGAAAGGCCTTCATAATGTGGCTAGAGAGGCCAGATAGAATAGAGGTAATAAGTTGGTGTAATAACCATTATTTTTTTTTAAATTTTATTATGACTTGTCCCTTTTTTTTGTAAGATGCGCGTTTAAGGGGCTTGAACAAAATGATTAAATTCCTTAGTGGGAGACTTAATTGGAAAAGAATTCTTAGGTGTTATGTTGCAAATTTTGTTTAAGAGTGAGTTTCGCCAATAGGAGTAAGAAGGGACATGGGTGAAATTTTTGGAAAAGGTATCTTAAATACCTTGAGGGTTCAATCTTCCTCATTTCTTCTTTCCCTCATTTTGTGCTTCTCTCTCTGTGTCTCTCTATGGTGGCTAACCGAAAGGAGTGGAAGAGGAAGGAAACTTTCATTGTTGCCAAGCTTAAAGGATCTTCAAGTAAGTATATGGTTTATCTTCTTCCTCTTCCCTTTTCTCTTGCACATTCAACCCTAAAATAACAAATTAGGGGAAAATTGATGTAGAATATTTCTATATGTTGAATGGTGTGGGATTGTTATTCTGAAATGTTATTTGTTGAGGAAAGAGCAAATAATTAAAGAAATGGTCATTTAAAGAATGAGATTAAAGAGTATGAGATGAAAATGGTGAAAGTTAGGGTTTAATTAGGAAATTCTTGATTGGAGCTTATATGCTTGTTTTTAACTTAGGAAATTCGTGCCAAATTGATTTTAGAATGTTAGGAATGAAATCCCATTGAATGAATCAAAATTTTGGTGAAGATTTGAGGTTTTTGGACCCAAAGTCGTGCTTCCCGTCAGAGTTACAAGTCATGGCGCCCAGGGCACCATGAAACAGAGGATAGGGGTGCTGGCGCATTAAGAGTAGCTTTTAGCCTTTTGAGCACCAAAAGCTAGACTTTAGGAGCTTCATAATTCCTGTATTTAAGATGCTCTTGATGTCTCATAGGGTTGATCGTGATTAAGACATGACCGAGATACTCCTCAGAGATCGAAAAATGCTACAAATCATGGTGAGGAATATCTCTTATCCCTTTCGATTCATTGCAAAAATTTAATTACATGTGTCTATTAAGTCTTGGTTTATTCCGTTGAATGCTTTAATGCGATTATGTATTCATGGATGGTATATACTTGGGATGCTATAATTCGTTAATAATATTCGTCTTAATTGAAATTAAAGCTATAACCTTGAAAGAGGACAACTTAAAGGGATCTAGGAGATGTACTCCCTCCTCTTTGAAATTGTTGTGATGACAAAACCTATATTGGTGATAACCTAGAATAGAATTCTAAAATTTACTTAGTGCTGGGTATGTTAATATTGATTGTTATGGATGATTACCATATCTCTTTTCTTTGAGGCAGATGAAAAATTCTTATTTTTGTACATTGGAAAAATTTTATCCTGTAATGATGTACTTGAGTTGTGGAACACCCAGGGGCGAGAGGACCTTACTTTACTTCTTGGGTTACTCCCTGTAGCTTATTATTAGATACTTGTGTGTGCTGAAACTCTCACCAGTTATGATTGCTTACATTTTAAGATGATTACTCTTTAAGCAAATTTCTAAGTAAAAGTTAGCCTAGTTATATATACATATCCCTTCCTTGTAAATACTATGGATGGATCCGTGAGGGGAGACGATATGCTTTATATAATTGATTAAGATTGTGATTGTCAGTGTGTTAGGGATGTAGTCATTGTTTGTAAATGATGTTCGAATGTTTACCTTGATTGCTATTGGTTTGTGGGCATGATATATTGGTGATGACAATCATTATGGAATGATACCCTTATTGCTTGATATGACTATATGTGATTGTATTACATGTAGAGCTATCAAAACGGGCTGGCGGGCCGGGTTCGAGTTGGCCCACGATGGGTTAGTCAATTTGTGGGCCGGGCTGGCCCGTTTATAAACGAGCTGATAATTTAACAACCAAACCCACCTAAAAACGGGCTGGTGGGCTCAACGGGCCAGCCCACTAACCCACACCCTTTTTTTTTGTCAAATCAACCCTTATTTTTTTGTTCTTTTTCATTCAAAATGAATTTCAATTTTTTTATTGTTGCTTCAGCCAAAACACTTTTCCTTCTTCCAATTCCAAAGGTCAGTCATTTGTGTATTAATATATTTCCACCTTTTTATCATTATAACACATTTCTATCATTATAACAAAAAAAATAATATAACAGTGCCATTAAAATAGTTTATAACTCCAAGGACCAAGAGTCAAGACCAACGTAGCTATAAACATTAACTTAATTCCACATCACAAAGTAAAAAATAATAAATAAACAAAAGCACCTATACTCCATTCTATATAGGCACCCATACCATAATAAAATCCAAGAAACCTAACAATTAACATAACTATAGTCTATAGTCTATAGTCTATATAATATAAATACATAACCACTTAACTATAATCAAATAATCAATCAACAAAAGTACTTAGTAACATCATAAATCCAGTACTGAGTAAGCAACATTCAACATCAAAGTATTATTGAAGAAACCCATCAACTTACTATCTTAAGTCCTTAAAACCTTAACAATTAACATCAACATTCAACATCCAAGTTCAAATTTAAGAAGCATAAGAAACAAACATTCTATTGTTTACAAATCACAACTTAAGTACTTAACATTAACAATCAACATAATAATAAATGTAGTAAAGAGTGGGAAGACCATCACACTCCAAAAGAGACAATTATCCTTAATCAAACTGCAAAACAAAAAATGAAAAGAATATTAGTAATTAAATCAAACAAACCACCAAAAATTTCCACTAAATCATCAAGTAAATTTAAAACTAAAATCATTACCATGAACATCAACATCCACAGTAGTATTTGAACCATTGTTATCATCACCTTTAGCATTAACATCTTCATCTACATCTCATAATAAGAATAATAAGGAAAATTAAAATCAAACCATTAAAATTAATACTATAAACTAATTTGAGTATATTAATATATTATGATCTTGACTTTCAGAACTGAATCCATGTAACCAATTTCGAGCACCTATAATTGCCTGAACATTGTTTGGAAGAAGGGAACATCTATATTTGCTAAGAACTCGGGATCCAATACTAAAAGTTGATTCGCTAGCTACTGTGGTGATTGGAATACTTAGAACATCACATGCCATTCTAAAAAGGCATGGATATTTAACATGATAGCTCTTTCAAAAGTCTAAAATATCCAACGATCTATGAAATTTAGCTTCAAGTTTCGGTTCCTCTAAATATTTATCTAATTCAAACTTCCCATTGTTATTAGGACCTTGATTCACATAATCAACAAAATCCTGTACATTCAAAATAATAAAACAAAATTAAAAGAAAGCAGAAGTTTTGATATAATTTAAAAATATAAAGGAATGCTTAGTCACTTATAGCCAATTCAAAGACATCAAAGCTTAAATTTGATTGGGAAGAACCACTTGCTATTGCATTGTATTGGGAAGAACCAATTACTAAAGATTCTCTTGGGCTACTATATGAAGATTCTTTCTTTTCATAGTGAGAAAAAAGATCATAAATCTTATTCTTAATATGATTGATCTTTTCATTCACACCAAAAACATCAAGCCTCCCATAGCAATATTGCAAGAAGTCAAATTTACATTTCGGATCAAACACACATGCTATGGAAAAGATGACACTATATTCACTCCAATATTTGTCAAATTTGCCCATCATTCTTGAAGCCATGTCTCGAATTATTAAATCATCACTATTTATGCTATCCTTCAACAAACATTCAATCTTCCAAATTTGCATGAAATACACATTGGAAGTGGGATAAGAAGAGCCAGAAAATAAGTTAGTGATGACATAAAGAGGATTCAAGAAATCGCGAAGTAATTCTCCTTTTCTCCACTCCTCTTGTAATGGGCAGGTCACAAAATTTTTATCATGCAAAGCCAAGCTTCCAAATGCATGTCTATATTTCAGTGCACTATCTAACATCATAAATGTTGAATTCCACCTAGTGGGGACATCTAACCTCAAACCCACACTAGTATCAATACCACCAACTTGTTCAGCACAATTATTAAACATTATTTTCCTTGCCTCAGAAGTTCTAACATACTTAATACTTTCTCTTATTTTCTGTAAAGCCTCATTAGTAACTTTCAACCCCTCATTAACAATTAGATTCAAAATGTGAGCACAACACCTAACATGAAAGAACCTTTCATCACACAACAAACTATTTTGTAAAGACAAATGCTCTTTTAATATGTTTTGCATACTATCCTTAGCAGAAGCATTGTCTAAAGGAAGAGAAAAAATTTTCTTGTCAATTTCCTATTCCTTAAGACAAGCTAAAATCTTCCTAGCCAACTCCTGGCCAGTATGTGGTGGCACCATTTTACAAAATGAAAGAATCTTACTATTTAGCTTCCAAGTGTCATCGACAAAATGGGCTGTTAAACAAATATAACTGTCAACAGTATATGCAATCCAACAATTAGAAGTCAAACAAATTCTAGCTGGACTATTCATTATACTATGTTTCAACTTTTCCTTCTGCTCTAGATAAAAGTTCCAAATATCAGAGACTGTAGTATTTCTACTAATATGCTTCACTTCGGGATTCAAGTTCTCATGTGTCTCCCTAACCCATCTATACTCAACATAAGAATATGGGAAATCATGCTCAATTATAGACTTTGCCATACAATCCCTATGGCGTTTGTGGTCATATCGCCTAGCCCTCAATCTTCCTTGTTGATCTAACATCATTACCCCAATATCGTGGTACCTAAAAAGAGCTACACACTTAGGAATATGACGCAACAATGTTGAAGTACCATATTTGTTAATCCCTATTATATACTCTTTCCCACAACCATTACATTTTGCCTTTTCTTTACCATCAACAATCCCTAATTTCGCAAAAGACTTCCATACATCAGAAGTAGAAGTTCTTGCCCTTTTAGGTAATGGTGGTTTCTCAAAAGTACAACAAGCATCGGTATTGGCAGTGGAAGGGGTTTCATTCAATTCATCAGTATTGGCATTGGAAGGGGTCTCTACCTCAAAATCATTACCAACACTGCTTTCATTTAAAGATGCCATATAAATTATTGCTGCATTTAGTGATTAAATAAAAGAATTAAAACTCTTATTATCAATCCAAATTAAGGAATTTATGCTCATTACTCACTGCAAATATTTAGTATAATGACTAATGTATGAATAGCAACTAGGCAAAGAAGATTTAATTACAAATACAACTGTTCAGTATACTAATTATAATATATGTTCTTCATCTACATATCTCTGACCCAACTCAAAATTCCCTCCTACCAGTATAAGTAACAATGGACAATGTGAAATCAACACAAAAAGCCATGCGCATAGAACTTAACTATATCTTGAGGTCTAAGTAACTAATGAACAATGAACTAGAAAACACCATACAACCATACAACTTGATTCAACATAAGCAATGGGAAAACCGAAAACACCATACAACCAATGAACTAGAACATGACTGTAAAAATATTTCTCAATTAAAATTTTATATAAGCTTATAGATAAAAAATTACAAGAGCTAAAATAAACGCTTAAACAGCCACCAACTTGATTCACACCTTCAGTACTTCACGAATTAGTAATCACGATCATAGTCCTCAGTCAGTCAGTCATCACAAAGCATGATAACATTCGAACTCAAGACTAGAAAGTATTGAGTGAACGGATTTGCAGTCACAGAGCAGAGTATTAGATTCGAATAATCAAACACAAAGATGCAACCAAGCAAAAGAACTAAAGAAGAATCATGAAATAAAAGAGACAAAAATAGAAAAACTGATGTACCTACGGATACCAGATCCTTGCTTCAAAGACGATGCAAAGCGGCATAGGTAACCGGAGAAAGAGGATGAAGGCCACGCATCAATGGCCGGAATCAAAGTTGATGACCGAAGTGTTGATCAGCCACTGCAGCAGAGTCCAGAGATGAAAGAAGGCACAGGATCGCAGAAGCTAGGGCTCGGCTTCACACAGAGAGAGTGCTCGCGATTTGGGATCTAAGATGCAGTGAAAATGAAGAGTAAAGTTAAAAATAATTTGAAATTCTGAATGAAATTTAAATAAAATAAGTGAATAATATATTAAGTATAAATTAAAAAAATATTTAGGTTGGTTAAACGGGTAACCCGTGTATTATCCGGGTTTAACCCGGTTAACCCACGGGTTAGCGGGCAGGGCCATATAAGCCTGGATTTATATGGGTTGGTATTCTCCAAATCCAACCCTCCTTCTTAGTGGGTTAAACGGGCTGAGCCCGTTTTGACAGCTCTAATTACATGTTGGTTTATGATATAAATCAAATTTTAAATGTCCTAGAATAATGGACAATATTAAATTATAAATATCCTGCAATTGTGGACAATATTCAAACTTCAATTGTCGTGGAGCAGTGGACATAATGGTGAGTGTTTATCTATGAATGTTCCTTTCGTGGAGACCTTAGTCTTGTTTATAAATACATATATTTGCATATTTTTAATCTATTCCGAAAATGGATGAGTGAGTCGGGTTACAGTATCACTTAGTATTACTATGTGCATACGATAGGACTTCCTTACTTGACCATGTAGGTTGTGTTGGATAAGATTTCAGTCTATTGTTGGTGGATGAATTTCATTTTATGCCCCATCCTGATGGACGATAGATGGTGATGTAGTCTATGATTAAATTATTCCCTCGTTGAGTATTTTGTACTTACCTTTTTTAGTGTACCCTTGCAGGTTTATGCCTCGTCAATTAGACTCCGTACTGGAGTGGCTGGACCTCCTAGTCCTCACCCCTTTCGGGTTTGGGTTGACGTTAATAACAGGTACATACAGGTTAATTGAGTCGCTTTGTAGTGAATAAAACACCTAGGATCTTTATGTCTATTGTGATGGGAGACTTTAAATTATTACTACTTGTATGTTGTGTTTATTATACGCGGGTGAGATTAGGCTTATGGGGGTGGTGTAGACCCCACCGCTGTGCTGGTTATGTTCCCTTTTTCAGGGTTGTGACAGTTGGCTTCTTCCAACTTTTGAAAGTAGATTAGATTTTCAGCCTAGGAGTTTATTATTATTTTTTTCAAGAACAAAGTTATAGTCTGATTTCTTATAGTTAGGCTTTAATGGATAACCAAGATAAAAACTGAGGTTGTTTGAGCATTTTATACCCAAAGAGTTTTCAATCACGTTTTTTCTATTCTCGGGGACAATATTTGAAGTCCATATTTTAGATTTTGAAAAGTTTAGATAGAGACCACTTAGGGAAGAGAAAGTTGAAATGACATTATTTATGGCTTCAATACTTTTTTGATTTTCCTCAGCAAACAAAAAGATGTCATATGTAAAAAAAGAGGTGAGAGATGTGTGGAGGCTTGTTTTTAAATTTGAAGGAGGTCCAATTTTGAGAAGTGATTTCATTGTTTATGAGATGTGAGATTAGTTCCATTCCTATTATGAAAATATAAGGAGATATAAGATCTCCTTGTCTTATTCCTTTTGAAGGAACAAAAGGCTTCTCCTTCCCTTCCATTTATAATAGGAGTGTAGGTTACATTTCTAAGACAAGACATAATGATGTTCTTGAAAGAATTTAAGAAGTTTAACTTAGTTAAAATTGTTTCAATGTACTCCCAAAAGATAGAGTCAAAAGCTTTTTTCATATCTAACTTTATTATCATCCATCCATCTTTAGCTTTTGAATGATTCATTGAATTCATGGTTTCTCGAGCTATGAGAAAAAGATCAGAACAATGTTTTCCAGAGATGTAAGCTCCTTGAAAAGGAAAGATTAGAGTTGGAAGGTGATGTTTCAGTCTATTCACTAATATTTTAGAGAGGGTTTTATAGAAAATGTTACATAGACCAAATAGGAGTATTTCTCCCTAGTTAAGAGGAATGGAATTGTTCATAAAACCTTGTTGGATTACATGGGTGAGTTGATCCTTAATAGAGTTCTATTGGTTCTAATAAAAGATGGCATGAAGTCCATCTTATCCTGGAGTTTTAAGTGGGCTAATATTGAAGAGGACAATTTTAGTTTCTTACAATTCTGGAGACTGAAAGAGGATATGGTGATAGGTTTAATCAATGGAAAGAAGAGGAATGTTAGGGAAATAAATGTTTTGAAAAGTAGAGGTATATGCTGTATAAGTATTTTTTAGGTAGTTACAAATTTCCAATTCTATTTCATTTTGGTTCTGTGTCTAGGTATTATCTGCTTTAAGGAGATGGCTAATTTTATTATTTCTTCTTTTATTAATGGTAGTTGCATGGAAGAATGATGTACTCTTGTCTCTTAATGTAAGTCATTAGGTTCTAGACTTCATATGCCAAATAGATTCTTCAAAATCTAACAGAGAGCTAAGATGATTTTGAAGGCGTTTCTCAAGATTAATAGTTTATGGTCTCTGCTAAAGTCAAGTCATTTTCGAAGACCTTCTAGTCTTTGTTTGGTTCTTTTGATTTCTAAGTTTATATTACCAATGTTTTCCTTATTCCAAGAAGTAAGATCTTTTTTAAATTCATTTATAGTTTTGATTAAATCTGGACCAAGCTATTTTTGTTAAGGAGGTAAAGGTGGGGTGATTGAGCCAGAAGGGTTCAAATCTAAAAGGTCTTTCTCCTTTTGGATAGTTCGAATTTGTTTGGAGGAGGATTAAAACAATGGTAAAAGTGTAGTCTAGGACGGTGAAAAACCTTTGCTTCAAGAAAAAAGGATAGCCATTCTTGGTTAGCATGACTTTTGTCTATTCTAGCTCTAATCATAGCTCTACCTTATCTACCATTTACCCAAGTGAATTTAGGACCTACAAAGCCTAGGTCCAATAGTTTAGCTTTATTTAGAAAGTTAAGAAAACAATTAATCTTATTTTTCTTTGGAGGTATCCCCCTAAATTTTTCATTGGGTGGGCGATTTCAATAAAATCTCCCATGATTAACCTAGGTAAGTGTCACGACCCATTTTTTAGGCACATGACCGGCACAATGATGAATATCCCATCATTGTAAGCCTTTCGATAAATTCTACTCACAAGTAAAATTATTAGTCATTATCTCTATATTCTTGAAATATCATTCCTTAATAAATACCAAGAAAATACATCAAATTTTCTTGATTAAAAATAATAGATCCTCAATACAAAATACATTATCATATTGAAATACAAGCCAAATAGTAATCCCCTGACCTAGATGTCCTAGGCGGTTACAGAGCAACATAATCTATAACAAAAGAAGGGCCTACCCGACAGCGGGAAGGTCCAAAGTAATCTACTCCTCTAGCGGATGTTCTTCGGTGGCAACCTGATCTGAAAAAAAATTGTACAGAGAGTGTGAGCTTTTAAACTCAGTGAGTAAATCGGCCTTGCGTTAATAAAATTCAAATACATCACCAGTCATACAAGCATATCTGAAGGCTCAAGCTCAACCAATAGACATAGTTAGAAATTACATACAAGAAGACAAAAATTCATCCAATTCAACAAACGTTACTAGTACTTATCAATGGCAATATATCCCGGAGAGCGCACACAGGCCGGCTCACCAATTTTGTATATTTCTGCCAAGACGCACAACCTCATCCTCTTAGCTAGGGCCCTCACGGATTTATCACCAATCCAGGCTATATCCCTACTGAGGGAATCGTTGTCTCCACACTCATTGGTCAAGACACCCTTTAAACCGGGTTCTCCGCCTTGCCGTGAGAGGGGATACTGTACTGCTCAATCACAATCAATAGTACAGTATTTCATATCATAATCAGAAGCATAATATAATATTCATCCTTATAACAGGTATAGTATATAATTATATGATTCAAATTTCACATCATCATGAGATACTTGCTTCGTCTTATACATACTTCTGGATTAATTATCTCATTATATTCGTTATTCTGAATCCAATTTCCCCCTATGAATCTTGGGAGTGTCCTACGACATACTTTTTATCACCAGTAATGCTAAAACTCTATTAACACAGGGTCGTTTCACTCACCTGGATTCCGTACGAGTATCACTTCTTTAAGTCGTTACGGACAAGAGTACCTAGGTGAATTTCAGTGTTCCGCTACGGAGATTTTCATGAAAGATTAGAGAAAATACGTTAGGATTGTTTTCGTACAGATATTGTTCATACGTACGATTACTATTCATATGGTTACTATTTATACGTACAGGTACTATTCATACCAGAAATAGAGAATACAATCTGTAAAAGAGTACACCAAGTAAGTTCCCAGGAAAGAGTGGAGGGTCACACTAGACACACTTAAAAACCAGGTCTTTCCTTAGCCAGAACTTTCCTAGACATGTATTCTTCACAGTTTACATTCTATTTCGGTAATCAGAAAATCAAAATAACATATAAACTACTAAGGACAGTTTTCTGATGTGGAAGATCGGCCAAAGCCGCAACCACAGAGTATACTTAAGAAAATAACTTCTAAAATTTGAAACACATAGAAAGGGCATAGTATCCTTACCTAAGCAGAAAAGGAAAGGCCCAAAATCTCAGAGGCCTAGCGTCAGAGCAAGAGAAACTTAAGGAGAGAAGAAGAGAAGTTGAAGGTGTGAGTTTAGAAGTGTAATAGAAGGGCCTATTTATAGGAAAAGTCAAGGGTACTATTTGACACTATGCACTAATAAAATATTCAATTTACTATTCATGAAAATGACATTTCTAATAATGCAATTTACTGTGCACCTTACGCGGACGGCTGAAAATTTTTTCTTTTATTACTATTGAAAACTTAAAGGGAAAACTATCCTTTCACCTTAAACCTTTAAGTTTCTTTTCAATTCAGTCTTTTCAATTTAGTCCCTGAGGGTATTTTTACACATAAAACGTCATTTCCTCCTACAAACTTCTTTCTAGTTTTCTCTTATGATCAAACCATATCTAGTACTTGACATTTTGATTGTATAAATAAACAGTACGTAAATAGTAACAGTAGTTTGTAAACACACATTTATATTTTATTTTTCATAGGTATTACATTATCACCCCCTTTAAGAAATTCGGTCCTCCGAATTTAAATTACCTCAAGTAGTAAAAAGATGCGGATATCTAGAACGCATGTCTGCCTCGGCTTCCCATGTGGCTTCTTCGTGAGTTTGATTCATCCACAAAACCTTGACGGATGGAATCTCCTTAGATCGGAGTTTCTTTACTTGACTATCGAGGATAGCCACCGATATCTCCTCGTATGACAAGTTTTCATCTACTAGGATAGAATCATTGTGAGAAGGGTGAAGTATGTGAGAAGGGTCAGGAAGGTACTTCCTCAATATGGATACGTGAAAAACAGGGTGAATCCCTTCCAGTTCCATAGGTAGGGCAAGCCGATAAGCCACTTTTCTCACTCGTTCTAAAATCTCATAAGGCCCGATATACCTAGGACTCAACTTTCTTTTCCTTCCAAATCTCAACACACCTTTCATTGGAGAAACCTTTAGGAATACCATATCGCCGACTGAGAACTCCAAATCACGTCGTCTGTGGTCAGCGTATGCCTTTTGTCTACTTTGAGCTGCTCGCATCCTATCTTGTATTGTCTTTACCTTGGTTAGGGCATCTTGGGCCAAGTCAGGTCCAAATGCTTTCGTTTCACCTACCTCGAACCAACCGATCGGAGATCTGCAATGTCTCCCATACAAGGCCTCAAAGGGTGCCATTCCAATAGTGGCTTGGTAGCTGTTGTTATATGCAAATTCTACGAGATACAAATGCTTCTCCCAGCTACCACTGAAATCTAGGATACAAGCTCGTAACATATCCTCTAGCGTCTAAATCGTCCGCTCTGACTGTCCGTCTGTCTGTGGGTGAAAAGCGGTACTGAGGTCCACTCGAGTACCTAATGCCTCTTGAAAACTTCTCCAGAAACGAGAGGTAAATTGAGGACCTCTATCAGAAATGATAGATATAGGTACTCCATGCAGCTTCACTATTTCCTTAATATACAATTGTGCCAACGTTACTACACCATAAGTGGTTTTGACTAGAATGAAGTGTGCTGATTTGGTTAGTCGGTCAACAATGACCCAAACTGAGTCATAACCTCCTGTGGAGCGAGGTAGACCAACAACAAAGTCCATTGTCACTCGTTCCTATTTCCATTCAGGAATCTCTAATTGTTGTAACGAGCCTCCTGGCTTTAGATGCTCAGCCTTAACCTGTTGACAGGTTAAACAACGAGACACAAATTCTGCTATGTCTTGTTTTATTCCTTTCCACCAGTAGATCTGTTTCAGATCCTGATACATCTTGGTGGCTCCTGGATGTACAGCATATGCAGCACGATGGCCTTCCTCCATGATGTCTCTTCTAAGAGTTCTAACATCTGGTACACACAACCGTTGTTCAAAATGCAAGACTCCTGTATCGTCGAGTGTGAAACTATTCACTTCACCAATCTTCACCTTTTCCATAATTTGGACAAGCTCAGGATCCTCCATTTGAGATATCCGTATCTGGTCTATAAGGGAAGATCTAGCCCTGATATGGGCTAAGAATGATCCTGTCCTTGTAACCTCGAGAGTAGCACCTTTTGCTCTCAGCTCTTGTAGTTCTTAGATTAATGGTCTTCTTGTCACTGCTATATGGGCTAGACTACCCATAGATTTTCGACTCAAAGCATCTGCCACCACGTTCGCTTTGCCTGGGTGGTAAAGAATATTGCAATCATAATCTTTTAATAATTCTACCCATCTCCTTTGCCTCAAGTTTAGGTCTTTTTGGTCGAAAATATATTTTAGACTTTTATGGTCAGTGTAGATTTCGCAGGTTTCTCCGTATAGATAGTGTCGCCATATCTTTAAAGCGAAAACTACTGCTGCTATTTCCAGATCGTGGGTGGGGTAGTTTTGTTCATGTTTCTTAAGTTGTCTCGATGCATATGCCACTACCTGGCCATGCTGCATGAGAACACATCCCAACCCTACTCTTGATGCGTCGTAGTACACTGTAAAACCTCTTGGTCCTGAAGGTAAGACCAGTACAGGTGCGGAGATTAACCTTTTCTTGAGTTCTTGGAAGCTTTCTTCACAAGCGTCATCCCATTGGTACTTTACTCCTTTCCTAGTCAGTCGTGTGAGAGGGGCGGTTAACTGGGAAAAATTTTGGATGAAACGACGATAATATCCTGCCAATCCCAAGAAGCTGCGAATCTCCGTGACGGAGGTAGGTCTAGGCCATATTTTGACCGCTTCTACTTTGCTTGGATCTGCTTGGATGCCATCTTTGGAGATCACATGTCCCAAGAAAGTCACGCGATCAATCCAAAACTCGCATTTAGAGAATTTGGCGTACAATTGATGATTCCTCAATGTCTGCAACACAATACGAAGGTGTTGTTCGTGCTTTTCTGAAGTCTTTGAGTACACCAGAATGTCGTCTATGAAGACAATGACGAATTTTTCTAAAAAGGATTTAAAAATCCTATTCATTAAATCCATGAAAGCAGCTGGTGCATTTGTTAGTCCAAATGACATTACCAAGAACTCGTAATGCCCGTATCTGGTACGGAAGGCTGTTTTAGTCACTTCCTCCTCCTTGATCTTGAGTTGGTGATAACCAGACCTCAAGTCAATCTTTGAAAAACACTTGGCTCCTTGAAGTTGATCAAAGAGGTCGTCGATGCGAGGCAACGGGTATTTATTTTTGATAGTTACTTTATTCAGTTGCCTATAATCTATGCATAGTCTCATCGATCCGTCCTTCTTTTTCACGAACAGAATAGGAGCTCCCCAAGGTGAATAACTTGGCCTAATAAAGCCTTTGTCTGGAAAGTCCTGTAACTGAGTCTTTAACTCTTTTAATTCTGTTGGTACCATTCTATAAGGGGGTATGGAGATTGGGCGAGTATCTGGTGCTAACTCTATCTAGAACTCAATCTCTCGATCTGGGGGTACACCTGGTAGATCATCTGGGAAGACGTCTACAAACTCCTGGACTACTGGAACGTCCTCTACTTTTAGTTCTTCTTTCTTAATATCTTTAACAAATGCCAAGTATCCTTGACAGCCCTTTCGCAATAAACGTTGGGCACACATTAAAGATATAAGATTTTCAGAAATTTCACTCCGTTCACTATGAAATACGAAAGAGGGCTCTCCCGGAATATTGAACTTAACTATCTTATTATAGCAATCCAGGGTGGCATGACAAGATGCCAGCCAATCCATGCCTAAGATGACATCAAAGTCTGTCATATCTAACAGCATTAAGTCTACTGTTGTATTTATTTCTCCGACTCTTACCTTGCAAGCTCGATAGCCTCGTTCTATTAGTAAGGTGCCTCCAGTAGGCGTAGTTACTAAAAACGAACATTCTAATCTAACAACTTTTTACTTAAAGTTCTTAGAAAAGAATGGTGACACATAGGAATGCGTAGAGCCAGAGTCAAACAAAACATGTGTAAAATTTGATTCAATCAGAAGAGTACCTGCTACCACCATATTAGACGCCTGAGCATCTTGACGGGTTAAAGCGAATACTCGAGCCCCTCGGCCTGCTGAAGCTTGACCTCGACCACCTTGTCCTCTGTCAGCACCTCTTCTGATTCCATTACCTCCTACAGTTACAGGGGCTCTGTTGGCAACAGTGGCCTCTGATTGATTAGGGCGTACTGATCCTTGGCCAGATCTCGTGTAGAGTTGGGGGCAATCTCTTTTGATGTAGCCCTGTTGACCACATTGGTAACAGACCTTAGTATTGTTGTTGGCAAAACAAGCTCTGAAGTGGTTTCTTTCACATTTAGAGCACCAGGACCTTTGTTGACCCCCTGTACCACTTTGTTGACGCTGTGGTGCACTAGCGGTAGAGGCTACATGTCCAGTGGTTTTAGTGGGTGCAGAACTCTCTCAGTGGTAGCGTGATTCTTGTTTCCTCTTTCTTTTGTTATTCCATTTTTCTTTATGCATATCTCTTTCTTCCATCATACGGGCGATGTCGACGGCTTTTGTGTAAAATGAAAAATCTCGTATCTTCGATCCCATCCTGTCAAATAAAGACTCTCGAAAGCCTTTAATAAACCGTCGGATCTTTTCTTTCTCAGTTAGGACCATGTGAGTAGCATATTCAGACAACTCTACAAACAGATTGTCGTATTCATCGACGGTTCGTGCTCCTTGCCGGAGTGTCTCAAACTCATTCATCTTTGCTTCTTGTATACTCTCCGGAATAAATTGTTCTCGAAAAATTCTTTTAAAGTCTTTTAAATTGTTCTCGAAAAATAAATTGTTCGCCACCAACGGTCCGCCTTACCTCTTAATTGAAAGGTAACAAGGGTTACTTTTCGAGGTTCAGGGCATTCTAACGTGTCAAGGATTTTCTCAAAGTCATCTAGAAAACGTTGTGGGTCTTCATTAACGTCTCCTGTAAAGGTTGGCGGATTCAGCTTCATAAATTCTGAGATCTTGACCTCTGTCCCTACCCAATCTTGAGGAGGGGGTGGAGGTGGCATCTGGTCTGTCTCTTGTACTTTTGCAGCATGTACTGATGCCTGTGAGCCATCTTCAGATGACTGTCCCATCAGAAGTTTCTTTAGCCCATTTACCTCGTTCTGCATTGCAGCTAATGCTTCCATTACTACAGTTGCGTCAATTTGTGATGGTACTCCACCACTTCTTCCAAGGTTTACAGTAGGTATCTCTCTATTTTGTGCATGGTTACCTTCTGCACGATTAGGCATCTCCAGCCTTGCATCTGCTGACTGAACAGCTGGAGGGACCAGGGCCCTGCCAGATCTTGTGCGGATTCTAGAAGCGATTGATTTTCTTGGTGTCATCTAAACTTATTCTATAATAATATATATCGTCACTATTATGCTTCGAGTAAAGATACGAAAGAAAAGGATTTTAAACTCTATAGGGCTTTTGGTGGATCTTCATCCTATGGTCGTACTGCAGTCACGACAATAAGGGAAGGCCCACTAAAGACACCTTGCTCTGTAATCACTAAGAGACCTAACAACCTATGCTCTGATACCAACTTTGTCACGACCCATTTTTTAGGCACATGACCGGCACAATGATGAATATCCCATCATTGTAAGCCTTTCGATAAATTCTACTCACAAGTAAAATTATTAGTCATTATCTCTATATTCTTGAAATACCATTCCTTAATAAATACCAAGAAAATACATCAAATTTTCTTGATTAAAAATAATAGATCCTTAATACAAAATACATTATCATATTGAAATACAAGCCAAATATTAATCCCCTGACCTAGATGTCCTAGGCGGTTACAGAGTAACATAATTTATAACAAAAGAAGGGCCTACCCGACAGCGGGAAGGTCCAAAGTAATCTACTCCTCTAGCGGATGTTCTTCGGTGGCAACCTAATCTGAAAAAAAATTGTACAGAGAGTATGAGCTTTTAAACTCAGTGAGCAAATCGGCCTTGCCTTAATAAAATTCAAATACATCACCAGTCATGCAAGCATATCTGAAGGCTCAAGCTCAACCAATAGACATAGTTAGAAATTACATACAAGAAGACAAAAATTCATCCAATTCAACAAACGTTACTAGTATTTATCAATGGCAATATATCCCGGAGAGCGCACACAGGCCGGCTCACCAATTTTGTATATTTCCGCCAAGACGCACAACCTCATCCTCTTAGCTAGGGCGCTTCACGGATTTATCACCAATCCGGGCTATATCCCTACTGAGGGAATCGTTGTCTCCACACTCATTGGTCAAGACACCCTTTAAACCGGGTTCTCCGCCTTGCCGTGAGAGGGGGTACTGTACCGCTCAATCACAATCAATAGTACAGTATTTCATATCATAATCAGAAGTATAATATAATATTCATCCTTATAACAGGTATAGTATATAATTATATGATTCAAATTTCACATCATCATGAGATACTTGCTTCGTCTTATCCATACTTCTGGATTAATTATCTTATTATATTCGTCATTCTGAATCCAATTTCCCCCTATGAATCTTGGGAGTGTCCTACGACATACTTTTTATCACCAGTAATGCTAAAACTCTATTAACACGGGGTCATTTCACTCACCTGGATTCCGTACGAGTATCACTTCTTTAAGTCGTTACGGACAAGAGTACCTAGGTGAATTTCAGTGTTCCGCTACGGAGATTTTCATGAAAGATTAGAGAAAATACGTTAGGATTGTTTTCGTACAGATGTTGTTCATACGTACGGTTACTATTCATACGATTACTATTCATACGTACGGGTACTATTCATACCAGAAATAGAGAATACAATCTGTAAAAGAGTACACCAGGTAAGTTTCCAGAAAAGAGTGGAGGGTCACACTAGACACACTTAAAAACCAGGTCTTTCCTTAGCCAGAACTTTCCTACACATGTATTCTTCACAGTTTACATTCTATTTCGGTAATCAGAGAATCAAAATAACATATAAACAGCTAAGGACAGTTTTTCTGATGTGGAAGATCAGCCAAAGCCGCAACCACATAGCATACTTAAGAAAATAACTTCTAAAATTTGAAAGACATAGAAAGGGCATAGTATCCTTACCTAAGCAGAAAAGGAAAGGCCCAAAATCTCAGAGGCCTAGCGTCGGAGCAAGAGAAACTTAAGGAAAGAAGAAGAGAAGTTGAAGGTGTGAGTTTAGAAGTGAAATGGAAGGGCCTATTTATAGGAAAAGTCAAGGGTACTATTTGACACTATGCGCTAATAAAATATTCAATTTACTATTCATAAAAATGACATTTCTAATAATGCAATGTACTGTGCACCTTACGCGGACGGCTGAAAATTTTTTCTTTTATTACTATTGGAAACTTAAAGGAAAAACTATCCTTTCACCTTAAACCTTTAAGTTTCTTTTCAATTCAGTCCTTTCAATTTAGTCCATGAGGGTATTTTTACACATAAAACGTCATTTCCTCCTACAAACTTCTTTCTAGTTTTCTCTTATGATCAAACCATATCTAGTACTTGACATTTTGATTGTATAAATAAACAGTACGTAAATAGTAACAGTAGTTTGTAAACACGCATTTATATTTTATTTTTCATGGGTATTACAGTAAGTTTATTACTTCAGAAAGATTTGATAAGTTTATCAAAATATTCTTCCTAATGGCAAAGTAAGGGCTTGCATAAAGTGCAGTAAGTAGAAAGGAAACATTATTTACCTTGATAGTCATCATAACTTCATGAAAGGAAGAAGAAATGAAATCCAAATAGACTTTGTGCGGGTTCTAGAGAATTCAAATGTCACCCGAGAACCCCATGGAATCAACTTTGAAAAAACCCTCAAAACCCATATTACTGATTACTGAGGAAGCTCTCTCACCACTCAGCCGAGTTTTAGATAGGATAACAAGATCGGGGTTGTGGCTATTTTTCATGTCTCTAAAAGCTCTTCTAAGATTAGTGCTTCTCGTACCTCTAACATTCCAGCTGAATATATTCATCGGAGTAACAAGATTGAAGATGTTTTCAATAATATGAGGAGGCAGTTAAAGAAAGGCAGAAGGCTAGAAGGCTAGGCTATAACCTATCCCCCTGTCTCTAAGTTGAGAGAGGACATGGCATAAAAGTCTAGTTGAGCATGCAAGGGGTAGGGAGTAAGGTGTGCAACTAGGTGTTGATCCCCCCTCATTTTTGTAACAGATCTTTGATGTGTTTGGGAAGTTGTGTATTGGGTTCAAAGGGAACTAGTTAAAGCATGAGCTTGGTTCACTGTTCTTAAGGGAGGGATGATCATGATATTGTTTAGGTAGAGTTGCATCATGATATTCTTTGTGGTACTGCTCTGGTTTGTCTCTATCAGTGCTGAAGTCATCAGATGACTCCATGCTAGTATCTAAGATAAGTTGTTGAGAATACCGTTTAGGAGACTTATCCACATAAGGTTGTTCCGGTACCAAGCATTGGATTGTTTTGGAAAAACTAGTAAAGGCTGATCAAATGGTACAGGCTCTTGTTGTTTGAGGGAAAGTTGTTGTTTGTGTCAAGTTGGTGAAAAGGAGGTCAAAGTATGGGAATTACAAGGCAACATGATAAGTTGCTTTGAGGGCTTTAGAGGTTTAGGGATAGTGGGGGTATTCTATTTCTGGGTGTGCATGGGGTGAGAAGGGGCATGCATGAGGGTGGCACTCTGGTTTTGCATCACATAAGGCAGCTTGAGCAATACAACAGGCTTTTTTTTTTGGCAACACTGATGGTTCTGAAGAATTACCAGAAAAAGTGTGGGGGATATAATGTGAGTAGGATTATGAAGTTCTCATTTTTTTGAGTTAATGTGGGTAGCTTAATGTCTTGTCTCTTGATTAAATTACTACCAAGAGGTGGAGGGCTCGAGGGATGAGTTAATGCTTGGCATGTTGTTTCTTTTTCAGTATTTTTATTTTGTTTAACTAGCTCTTTAGCAACGAGGTTCTTATGTTTTGAGCGATTTTAGTTATATTTGTTTTTTAGGAGGTTTCTAATTATTTGTAAATTTAAGGCTGCTTTGTGATTGAGGAAGATAAATTTTTTCCTTTCCCCTCTTTCTCTTTCTTTTTAACGTTATTCAAAATTTCTTATGGTTATTTTTTCTAGAGCTATTTTGGTAAGTTAGTACTAGGTTAGAATGATTGTCAGGAATTAATATAGGAGAAGTGGTGGTTATGTCATAAGTTCCCTTGATTAACGGAAGAGAGAAATTTCCCCCTTCACTTTCGTTGGTTACTGTAGGTGCACATCAGATGTTATCTTTGGGTATTTTTTAAGGATCTTGAGATTGGCTGTCAGAGTTATATTTGTTAAGTTCTCAACTTAGCACCATTTTGGTGCTAATTACCCTCTCTTTTGATCTCTAACTTGTCTAGACTTACATTGCTTAGCCCATATTTTGAGTGGCTTAAATTAGTTTAAGTTTTTTTAGAGTTTTTAATAAATTGAGTGATTTCGTGATTCAATATTGCTAGTAATGGATGATTTATTGTTTTGTAATGTAGGTTGAGTTGGTGAGGTGCTTGTGCAAGATGATGGACCCTATTAGAGCTGCATTTCTTAAGTTGCTGCAGAAGAAATTCCTTTCTACCACTTACCGCTATAGCGTTAGATCTTTATAGCTATAGTAGTGGCTACTGGAGCAACTTACTTTGAAGCCCACTCTATGCCTCCCACCACTATAGCAGTGGCCCCTGGATCAAATAATTTTTAAGGCATTTCCTCTTGTCAACCATCGCTATAGTGGTAGGTCACGATTTCCTGTCACAAGTTGCTGGTTTAAATAGCGAAAGGAGAATTTTTTTTTAGGTCATTCTGAGCTAGGGATGAACTAGAGGAGGCTAAAATTGCTGAAGAAAGAAGAGGAATCTTATTCTGAAGCTCTCTGGTCCCGATTTCCATCAATCAAACCTCAGATTCATGGAGTTTTCTCTATCTTTTATTGCTTTTTATCATTTTACTGTCATGAGTAGCTAAATTTCTTGTTTTAGGGTTGCTATGAACCTAATTTCAGACTAGGATTTATGTCTCTCTTATGTATTTACAATGTTGATTCAATTAATATATGTCTTTCTATTCATCTTATTAGAGCTTGTTATGGATTTGATCATTCTATAAATTTGCTTGTTGCTTTTATCGATCTTATAAAAGGGAAGTGAGAGTAGAACACTAAATAAAAGGGACGAGTGTGTGAACCTTAACTTAAAAGTTTTCACTTGTTAGCTAATAGGAATATTAATTAATCTCGTTTAATTAAAGTTAGATTGGTTCGTATAGACTTAACTCACATAAGAAATTAAGTAGGCGTTGAATATCTTAATTGAAATTCGAAAGAATTCTTTTAGGTTAGTGGAGTAACCTATGGTTAACAGATGTTTTTGATAGAATTGTAAGTGTGTGAAAAAGATGTGCAATTTCTAAGACGAAAGAGGGGGATTAGTGACTCTAGGCTTTTTAATAGGTTAATTTAATCAAATCTTTGTTTGCTGTGGTCTATTTGTGTTCTATTTTACTGTTGTAATTTTCTTTGTTGATTCTTAATTAGAGCTGTCTTCAATCCAAACACTTTCGTCTAACTAATATAATTAAATTTTTTGGGTAGCTAGCAAGTTAATCCTAGAGGGAGTTATACTTTTACTCTCATTTCACTATAATACTTGTGCGACAAGTATGCTTGCCAAATCACTAACAAATTTCTATTCTAGATACAGGGAGATCTCTAGAGTTAATAGACTTATTTAATGGAAAAGTAGGTTGATCATATTTCCTATAGTTTCCTTTAGATAGTCTAGAATTATAATTTTGAAAATTATTTTGTGGAGTGCAGGGTTTTTAATGGGATTTGAAAATTTTTTTACCATTATATCCGTAGTCCAAAGCACCAATAAGCAATATAGAATCAAAAGATGGGAAGGGGGCAAGTAATCCAAAAAGCGTGCATATTTTCATAGATTATTTGATAAACTTTATTATTAATCTTAATCTGGTTGGTTAGATTAAAATTTAGGTTGATCTCCATACAAATTCATACCTGATGTGCATTTCCTCTGTTCTTTACCTAGAACGATGTGGTCATCCCAATCATATTACCAATCTCCCAGAGAATAGTTGGTGTTTGGAGCTCTATTGGCACATAATTGATCTTCACCCAAGTTGTTGTAACTCTTTCTTCAACTCTTTCCTTAACAGAGAAACTTGGGATCCATAATCTCAGAAGAATTGGAGAATCTCCTTGTTTCCATGGTCTTGCTGTGAAGAGGCGTAAGCTATCTTCGTCTAGAAAATTATGAACTAAGAAGTGATTGTAACCCAAACTTTTGGTTTCAAAATCAGCTTTGTTTTTCCAAAGTTTTTGAAGTCGGGTTTTTGGGGTTCTAGTATTTTGAAAAAAGGTGTGGAATTTTAGAATAATCAACTTTTCCCATTTTAGACTAAGGAATCGGTAACGGCCAACATTCTTCCATGTCCAACATATCACGGCCATTGGATCATTTTGATCCAACAGTCGAGATTGCGTTAGTAAAACACACCATTTCACTTACGTGATTTTCTTTTAAAAAAAAAACCTCCAGCTAATCATCCTTTGACACTTGTCGCCTATCCGCACCATCTGGATGAATTTCTCACTCCACCTGACCTGAAAAGATACCTCCTCCTTCACTTGCATGCCAAGTGACTGACTGATGCCCATACTCAGTATCATTCCCTTAGTTTTTTCCAGCTATTTCCCTTTCACGTTTTTTTACATCTTCGGTTGTTCATCTACTTTCTCTGGCGTTGGTTCTGTGTTGTCATCAGCTCTGGCGGGCTTCTTCAACATCATCTGTAGCACATTCATTCCCCCTGTATTGCACATTGACTAGCGATCTAAGCCAGTCTCTTTTTTCCCCTGCTTCATTGGTTTGATTTTCCTTTCTCTTCCAGAACATACATTTGTTAATGGGTTGCTAGTTTTGAGGTTGTTTGATGATGCCTTCCCTTGTATTGTTTGTTTGCTGCAATGGAACAAATTAGTCAATATTTAAACAAAACCTATATTTTATAAATTAGTTTTGTCTACTTGGTTACTATGATAGAGAAGAAACTTTAGAATTAGTTTTTGCTGTAAAGCTTCCTCAAGATTTTGCCTTAGAGCCAACACTTCAATTTTAGCTTTCTCCCAACCTTCAGATAAAGGTTTTATCAGAGACTAATAAAAGATATTCTGGAGAATTTGATGCATAATTGGTAAAAAAAACTACAAAAATGTCATGAAATCATATTAACCAGCAGATCGTTCATAAGCATGCACATGACCAGCAAGAGCTAAATCAACACTAGCAGCATAATAACAGTGATTTCAAGTTCAAATTAAATCCGAAGATTGAGATTATAATAGTGATGTTAGAAAGCTTGTTTGTGGAATAGCACAATAACTAAAAAGCAATCAAGGTGGAAAAATATTAGTTTGTTAGTCATGGTTTCTCAAATGGCTGTAAGCAAAGCAATCTATATGAAAATTGAAAATATAAATATAAAATGATGAAAAAATGCAAACCAGAATATCAGGAAGAATTGATACATAAAGCCATTTAGAAACCAGGATAAACAACAAATTTGAAGTTTTTTTAATTAGAGATATACTAGCAATAGTGAATTCTATGAGCTCTACATATCATGAGAATTAGAATCTCTAATGGAAGATATTTTTTATGGCATATTCCCTTTGGAAAGACACTTGAAATCAGCATTGTCTGAAATTTCTGATACATAATAACAAACCATAAGGAAACCCTCCTCAGCTACTATGCCATCTATACAACACTAAGGCAATGATCACTTACTTCAAAATTTTCAAGTGTTTCTCCAGTTCTTCTTTATTAGCAAGAATAGATAATATACTATTCAAAACACTTGATCCAGTAGGGAGGGGAAAGATTCTAATAATTATTTTTTTTCAAGAACATAAGCATGTGACATGTAATAAAGTTACCTTTGGCTTCCAGCATTATATTGAAAGCTGTTATATTTCCATCTTCAAGATTACACTGAAGCATTCTTTTTAATGTCATTCCAATATCATATTGAAATCTTTTCCTTCAACCTCCCAATTATATCACATCTTTTAGTTCAATTTTATCACATATCTCGAGGTTAATTTTTCCACTATATCACGTCACTACAATTGAGTTAAAATGGCAATTCATTGAATATATTACTTGCATTTTTTCAGAACAATGATGGAAACAAATTTAAAGCCTAGTATTAGAATGGAATTTGATAACTTGGACAATGCATGGAGCTTTTGGGTCGAATATGGTGGAAAATTCAAATTTGGTGTGAGGAAGGATACCAACACTCAGAGCCAAAAAGACAACACAGTCATCACATCAAGAAGATTTTTATGTTCTAAGGAGGGTCTTCGCAGGTTGGACAAAACACTAAGAATCCCTGCGCAGAGACTAAAACTAGATGTAAGGCCATAATGGCAGTGAAACGTGAGGGCGAGAAGTATAAAGTGTATAAATTTGCAGAGGAACATAACCATGTCCTACACACTGAAGAAACGATGCATATGCTTCCCTCCCAAAGGAAAATAACTGAAGCATAAACATTTGAGATTGAGTTGGCCAAGAACTTGGGCCTAAGACAGAAAGCGTGTTTTGATTTGATGAGTATGCAAGCGGGTGGAAGAGATAGTGTTGGATATACACACATGGATATGAAAAACTATTTGCGATCTAGAAGACAATGAAATATGGTGTATGGAAATGCCGGTGTGCTCTTCCAGTATTTTAAGAAGTAACAATCTGAGAATCTATCATTCTTTCATATATGTCATATGGACTCAAAGAAACAAATTACTAATGCATTTTGGACAGAGGCGAGGATGCTTATAGACTATGGGTTATTTGGAGATGTAGTCACACTTGACACCATATTTGGCACCAATAAAAAGGGTTGGCCTTTTGTCGTGTTCTGTGGTTTTAACCAATATAGAGGAATGGTAATCTTCAGGGTGGCGTTATTATATGATGAGAGCACCGAGTCCTTTAAATGGTTCTTTCAATCTTTTCTGGAAGCTCATCAGCACAGATAGCCTTTCACAATTTTCACTGATCAAGATGCGTCTATGGCGAAATCGTTGAAGAAGGAGATGCCAGACACTGTGCACGGATTATGCACGTGGCATTTGATGCGGAATGCTATCAAACATTCCTTAAGGGAGAATTGCATATTTTGATGGATCTGTCATGGTGTATGTACAAAGCCCTCGATGAAGATGAGTTTGAGGCGACGTGGAGCAAAATGTAATTAGATTATGATGTCCAAGAAAATTCATGGCTATCATTGACTTATGCAATAAGAGAAAAATTGGGAGCATGTTTCATGAAAAAAACTTTGACCCTCAGTATGCGGAGTACACAATTATCTAAAAGTTTAAACTTTGACATGAAGGATCTATTGAACCCACAAGTGGATCTTGTTCAATTTTTCAACCTCTTTGAAAGAATAGTCGATGAAAAAAGATAGAATGAAGTAAAGGCTAACTAAGAATCTAGAGAGAAAATACCAAGGGTGAGAAACATGTCATCACATACGTTAAAACAACTTTCACAGATTTATACTTTACTTATTTTTGACTTGTTCCATCTAGAATATGATCGTAAGTCTGATACGTGGGTGAAGGCAAGGGATGAAAGTAAGCTTGTTCGAACATATGTCATTTCTCTAGTTAACAAGCCATGAGAATATATTGTATCATTCGACCCATCAGATAATACCATCACATGTACTTGTCAAAAATTTGAAAGCTTCAGTATGATGTCCTGTCACGTGTTGAAAGTATATGACCTCAATGACATCAAGATACTCCTTAAGAAGTACATTTTACATCGATGGACAAGGGAGGCAAGGGCGGGTGTGATTATTGATGCAAGGGGAAAGGAGAAAGTGGATGACCCTAAGTTAGAAATTACACATCGATTTAGGGATATGAGCCAAGAAGCAATAAGTATTGCGGCCAAAGCCTCTAGGTCATCCGAGGTGTCTATGGTGGTTTGTACCATGATGGCTAAGGTGAGGCAGAAAGTTAATAGTGTGCTTCAGTCAACTGATTTTGATACGGATCTCAATGCCACTGCTATCCCTACACCTCAGTGCACATCACAAGCAGTAGGTTTCAAGGAAAAAGAGGGTCCAAGAAATAAGAACTGTTATAAAAGTTGCATTGAGGTTTAACGAAAGAAAAAGAAAAGAGCACCATCAATTAATTCGACTAGAGTAATCATACTGTGTTTCTATTTGTCTTTTCTTTAGCCCTTTTATTTATATGATCTAATATTTGTTATGTATACTTGGTGTAGATGAATGACGCACAATGTGGAGTTTCATGTTTGGCACCTCCCGCACCCCAAGCCCATGTGTCCGAAATGAGTTTTACTAAAATGCTAATAGTTACAATTTCGTGATCTATCAATATTTTTTTTAGTTGTTCGTTTTAATTATATTAATCTGTTTTGTTTCTTAACGTAGACGCCTATTGATTATTACATGCCATTACTTGAAGTATTGCAATTCAGTTCAGATTTGTCACATTCAAACTCTTGAGGTTAGTTTTGGAATTGTAAAAATTATGACTAAATTGCATTTGGAAAATGGTTTGATTAGTTCTTAGTTTTGGCACTTTTTCTTTTCCTGATTTAGTTCCATTATGAATGTGTAGACCATGATGCTGATGATGGTTGATGTGTATTCCAATAAGAATAAGTAATCTCGATGGTGAGTTGCACTGATTTAGTTGCACTGTGAATGTGCTCAGTTTTTATTTTGCTTTTATTAAACACTAAATTATTGATATTTTCGTGCATTTTAACTTTGTTTCTAGGTTGTCAATAATCCTAATATTCTTGTCTTCAAACACAATTTTGCTATTGATCTGCTCACGTGTCAGGTTTGGGTCTCTTTCTCTCTTTTTTTTTTTAAATAACTGCAAAGTTATGTGGCTTGCATTTCTGATGGATCTGATATACTTTGGCTGTGTAGTTTTGTTAGTCATTTTAGACTTCATATACTACTGGTTGTACAGTTTTGTGATTAAAGGTAATCTGCAGTCTGAAGTTTGAATTATATTGATGCAGATGCTAAGTTTCTTCTCCATTTAGTTGATGTTAGGTGAATGTCTTCGTATTAAATTTAGCACTTTTTGCTCATATGTTAAACACACTGTTTGATACACTTGAGTCTGAATGGCATAAACCTATACTTGGCTCCGTTCTTTATTATTTCACAATTTTGCATACCTTACTTCAGCCAGAGGGATTTGATACGCTTAATCTTCTTTTAAACACACTTTTGCTATCTTATCAATCATTGCACTTTTTTTTTTTCACACACCATTTTCTGCACAAAAGAATCCCCCAAAACAAAAAAGAGAGGTATATCAAAATGTGAAAAGGCATATATTTCAACACAATTCCTTTATATATATATATATATATATATATATATAAAAATAAGTTAGCAGCTACATTTTTTTTTGGTGTAGAATAGAGATTAATATATTCATTTAGTCAACAACAATGTCAATAATTTTCATCTATCAAGATAATAGTATTTGCAAAAAGAATCAAAAGGAATTTTTTTTAAACTCAAGGGACCAATGTGAAATAAAGTAAAATTAATGAACGAATGTGAAATAATGGTTAAAGTTAAGGGATGATAATATTATTTTTGCCTTTTATTTTTAAAATAACAATAATTTTATTATTGAATTGAGTGCATATGAAGCAAAAGTTAACTTCAATGACAAAATACAAATTAAAAAGAAGTTAAGTGTAAACTTTAAAAAAAAATAATTATAATTTAACTAAATTTCAAAAAAATAAAAGAAATAACTTATCTTTTCTGAAAACAATAAAGTAGAGGTTTTATAATATTTTCTATTTTTTATATGTTATTTTTTGGTCCCAATAGTTTTATTCAATTTCAAATTTAATCACCAACCTGTCAGGAACGTTATCGTATGACGGTTGCATTGTGGTCTTCTACAACATGACTTGAAAAAGGCCTAAGAACATCCTTGGTGAAGCATGGGGAACGTTATTAAAATAAAGTATCGCAAGCATTCTATTTTACTTGTAAAAACATTTAATATGCATTTAAATTAATAAAGAATATTTTGAAAAAAAATATATATAGCATTAAGTTATCAAATATATAATGAGTCTATAGGCATTAAAAAATAAGTTTAAATTAAAATAGATCATAATTTATAATTGAAGAAGAAGATAGTGTATATTTTAAAAAATAAAAAAAATAATGTAGAATTTTAAAAATTTGCAAAAAGGACTTGAGTATAGTTTGGTCAATTTTTAATTGTTGATTTGCAATGACATTATGTTTGTGATTCAGCTATATATCCCAATAACCATATTTTACATCTGACTTGTGCTCTCCAGTCTCCTGGAATAAAATATGGTCATCTATATGAAGCACAAAGAAAACCTCTATATGTTCTATATAAGTAGTCATGTAAACGAGGGATATACACAAAACGATAAAAGACACAACAAAGGAGAGGATAGTTGGAGGTGTCCGGATACTCTGTTGGGCGGCAAAGCTCAACACGTGCCACTAGTATTGTCAAATTGAGGCGAGATAAGTAGAGTTTATGTAGGTCTCATATTAATTTTTTAATATCGGATGATGCTAGAAAGCACAACACTCTACTCGACGGCAAAGCGCAACAAAGGATTCAAATTCTAACTAGAAGGCACAAATAATAGGGTCAAAGTGACCTGTGGCCTGCGATCCAGTCCAAGGTCACCCGTAAAATGGGTAAAATTGAGTTCAAGAAATTATATCCATTTAAAAACGTGTCTCAACGGGCTAGTTCGTTTTACCTGCGAGCTAAATAGGCTAAGCCCCAGGGCCGGCCTGTTTATTTTTTATCTTTTTAAATTTTTTTACAAAATTATATTATTTAGTATAAAATAATTCTGTTTTATCACAATTTTTATATTTTATGACATTATGTTCAATAAATATAATAAACTTGAATATGAAAATTTTTGTAATTTTTTAAAAATATAGAATTTTTAAATTTAAATATAATTTAGTTAATTTAAAAAATATAAAAAAATAAAAAAAATAATATTTTACATGTATAAATTGTATTTTAATAAAAAATTATTAAATTCTTTTAAAAATATTTAAAAGTACATTATTTAATTATAAAAAATTTAAAAAAAAAAAAGAAGAAAGGAGTGGCCCGTGGGAGTGGCGACAATCTTAAACATTCTATTTGAATTTTGAAGTCCAAAATCGATCTCTCTAATATATGACGGATCAATCCAAATCGGTTGGTTTGACACTGCACATAAAGCATATGTTCACTTCAAGTAAAGTATATACACTCAGCTGTAAGTACTCTTTGATTGTACGGCGACGCAAAGGCCCAACAAAAAGTACGAACATGTTAGCAACCACCTCAAGTAAAAACTTTGGTTTCCATGTCATTTGAATCCTAGCGATGAATGTAACCTCAGGAAGCTTCTCAGTTAAAATCCTTCCCATGAAACCGCCAATAGAGTCCACTTTCTTATACTTAAATCAAATATTATACACAGCACGCTCTTTATACAACCAAATGTAAAAGCAAAACAGTACTGATCCGGTTATGGATATGTACAATAGCAAGTGGGAAATTTCCTTCTTATATGTACTGAAATCCTACCTACTGCTACCTATATATATGAACCATACATTAATTCTCATGCAGTATATAGTATACCAAATAATTAAACAATAATGTCACACTCTTCTTTCTTCTTCCTTTTCTTCTTTCTGACTACAATTTCCGCCGTAAGCCCAACACCAATAATATCCATACCCAATGACTTGATCGACCAAACCTGCAACAAATGTGCCAACCAATCCATCATCTTGAGCCAGAGCCTCTGCTCAACGTCTCTTCAGGTGATTCCAGTGAGCCATGCTGCGAATCTTCAAGGGCTAGCCTTGATAGCGATGGAGCTAGCTCTAGCGAATGCGACCAACACGATCTCAACCATAGAGAGGCTCTTGATCAGTGGCACGAATTTCCATGCAAACGATGACTCTCTGTCGTTTTGCTTGAGAGACTGCTTGGAGCTGTACTCTGATGCAGCATGGACCATAGTGAACTCAGCTGGAGCTTTCTTGTCGGAGGATTATGAGACGACGAGGACGTGGATGAGTTCTGCCATGGAAGCAGCCTCCACTTGCCAGGCAGGTTTTGCAGAGAAGGGTGAAACGTCTCCATTGACGAAGGAGAATTACAATCTCTTCCAGCTATGTGGGATTGCACTTTGTATCATCCACATGTCTACACCTCCGATACCTTCTTAATTCACCACGAATTTTAAGAATAACGTTTTAAAAACCGGATAAGTCATTAAATTAATAAAAGTATAAGTTTATCGTAATCGAATTGCAGTAATAACTAAATATAAGTATATATTTTAAGTTTTATATATTGAAATTAGTTAATATAATAAATTAATAAACATTTTCATACTTAATAAAACATATTATTATATAGATATGCATGTGTGTAATTGTTTTGTTTTTTTATTCTCTTATTTATTTTTGTGGCAAAAATAATATTATTATGAAAAAATATTAAAAAAATATATAATATGATAAAAAAAATAAAAAAATAAAAACTTATTAAATTTCATATAATATGAGAAATAATTATATTTTATTTTTTTTTACAAAAACTAATTCAACTAATTCATGATCGATTTTTTAAGTCCACCCAACTGAAACAATGACTGTTTTTACTAGTGCAGATTGGTTATGTAATACAATAAGAAGAGAGACACAGACAGACTGTAAGAGTATACTTTGCCTCAGAATCAGAATGCGCGTTCTTTATTTTTTGGGTCCAATTTCACATGAGAATGTTCTTTTATTATCTAATATCTACAGCTAATCAGTATAAAATAAGCACACCAACGTGTTAAACAAATTAATTAATGGATATACTTCTGAACTTCAGTTTAAATGATATAAAATTAGTGTTGTGACTCGCGTAATGCACGAATTAGCACAAATGTCACAATTTTTGTTTATCAAATAAATAAAAATAATTAAAAAATATATAAAAGAATACATGTACAAAAATAATAAGACATTCAAGTCATATTAAGACACATATAAGATGATTCATTAGATACAAATACTTTCAAATGCTCTGAAGATAGAATGTCAATAATGTCAAATGAAAAGAAAAATAAAAAATAAGGTATTACATAAATTAATTTACATAAATATATTAATTAATGATGAAAATGAGTTAAAATAAAAATTACTAACCTAATAGGTCTGCTAGGATAAAAATCCTTCTTTTCCTTTGATTCTTTCTTCTTCTATTTCTTCAAATATACATTTAGATAGCAACAATGATAACAACTATAGGTTTATTGAAATTTAAAACATAACTTACATACCTACAAAATCTTAAAACAAAAAAAAAAATAATCAAGGGAAATGTACATCACATCATAACTTTAAAATTTAATACTTTAAATCCTAAATTAGCATTCAATCAATCCGCACACATGTAATCTCTGCATTGCCTAAAGTTTATCTTCAAAGGGAGGGCTCTACCTTTTGTTCACAGTAAGCCTAAAAGGGATTATTCATTAATTCTATTAGATGAGAAAACTAAGAAAAAAATAATTTAAAAATAGTCAAATTATATTATTCAAACACAAGTAAATACTTCAATGACATCATTTTTTTTTCTTGTAGGCTTTGACTTTCTCATGACCTGCTTTTCTCAATAAAACGTAATGATAGAAACAGCAAAGCAAAACTGGAATTAGAAAACCAAAACAATGCAGAAATGAAATACAACATATAGGAATCAAAAACCAAAAGACCAAAAACAAAAATATAGACGAATCAGAAACTCGAAAAAAAACAACGAAAAACGAATACATAAACAAAAAGAGTAGGAAAAAAAAAAGCAAAGAGTGAAGAGAAACAGAAAATTAGAAATCACAATAAAATAAACAATAATCGCAAATGTAAATAGTATGTGAATTGTATAGATCAGAAAAAATAAATAAAAAGAAAACTGAGCTATGATACCAAATAATATGAGAAAAACATCACTTTAAAACTTTGATAATAAATCGTCATTATTGTCCTTCATCAATGTTAGGGAAGAATAAGCAAAATCAAAGAGAAAAAAAAAAGGGAAATTGTGTGAGAGAAAGAGATGTGCAAATATGGATGTGATTTTCGAAAGAAATATATAAATATCTACATTGATTTTGAATTTTAAAATTTTAATTTTGAAAAATGAAAAAGCCTCAAAATTGGCCAATAGTGATGGGCACTTTCTAAAAACATCTATATAAACATAGGAAATTAGCCATTGATGATGGGGCAATAAAGAAGTCTAGCAAGCTCATATAAAAAAAATGAGTGATAATTCATTATTATAGTTTGATCTGATAGAGGTAATTTAAATTTTATTATAATTATTTAAGAATATAAATAAATAATATAAACACTTGTAAGTAAGTTTTTATATAGCAATTATATAACAACTAATTATTTGATTATTTGTATATAATAAATGCTAATTTACCAAATAACAATATATTATATTTTAATTGAAAAGTTTATCGAATTTATCAATTATATAGTAATTATAGCAATTACATACCAATTATATAGCAATTTACCCTAATTTTTTAAAAATTCATTTAATGTGATTATATAGTAATTATATCAATTATAAACTAATTATATAGCAATATATCCTAATTTTTTCAAATTCATTTAATGTGATGTGATTAATTTTTCAAATTTATTAATTTACCTAATTTATTTATTTAAATTTATTCTATTATAATAATTTAATGACCTACCGACAATTAATACTTTAGAGTAAAATTATTTTAGTCTATTATGTTAATTTATTATTATTTCTTACTAAATTATTATTAATTATTAAATTATTAATTATAAATTTTATTGATATATGAAACAATCATATATGAAAAGATATATAACCACAATTCACGAAAAATTCATTTAATGTAGTGATTAATAAGAATATTCTTATTAATTTATATAATCTATTCATTTAATAGTTCATTTTAATTTATTAATTTTAATATATATATATATATATATATAATTTAATGTGGTGTGATTAATAAAAATAATTTTTTAAAAATTCATTTTAATGCATTTTTTTCAAATTCATTTAAATGCAATTATATAATCAAATTCCAATTTACATGCCAGTTGTAATTTTCCCATAATTTAAATTCAAGGATGCCAAGAATATGTATTAACAGGAGAGCAATAATCACATTTCAAAAGGTTGCTTTGAATTTATCTTAATTTTTACAAATTCATTTAATGTAGTATTCAATTAGAATGATTAGAATGAATTTATTAGTTTTTATAATTTATTCATTTAATGTTTATTTTAATTTATTAATTTTATTATATAGTATTTAATGATATCAATGTAATTAATGCTATAGAATTAAATTGTTTAGTCTATTATATAGATATATAGATTAGAATATTGGTAACCGAATTGGTTACAAGAGCTACTAGTTCTTTCATCAGTCATCTGATTACTTCAATACTAAAGATATTGATTCTTTCACTAACATCTGATTGTGTTATTAGACAATTAGTGATGAAATTCTTTTTTTAAGAATTGACTGCGAACTATTCAATCACTAGTCATATAGTTGGTAAAGAAATCGATAATTTCAATAATAAAGCCAATCTGATTGCTAAATTATTATAGGTTAAAAACTAGTGTCCTTTGTCGTAAAAAAGAAAAAAGAATTAATGGATGTGGGATCAGTTGATAACATATTTTATGTAATTAATCTCAAACTGATATATTCTTATGATTGAGCGACAACTCATACTTAAGGTGAATAATAAAAATGTGAATTTGGTTTGGACCTACTATTACAGTCTACAGTACACTTAAAAAAATCTAGGAAAAAAAAAAGCGCCCACAGTAAAAAAAAATCTGTTGGGAAAATTTTGAGCAGATTCCACTAAATTATAGTAGTAAGTAAAGTTGCGTTTTTGTTTTTTGTTTTTTGTTTTTGATTGTATTATTGAGAGAGAGAGAGAGAGAGAGAGAGAGAGAGAGAATGAAATTACACAAATATCATTCGAATTAGCAAATCTCGCCGTCCTCCCTGACCGGGATCAGGCCAAACAAACCATTCAGAATCGGCGTTATTTCTCGGCGAATTCGCCTTTGTGCTTAGTCACACTGTATCAGTAAAATGGCGCCAGTGTCAGCTCTCGCGAAGTACAAGCTGGTGTTCTTGGGTGATCAGTCGGTGGGAAAAACCAGCATCATCACCCGCTTCATGTATGATAAATTTGATAACACTTATCAGGTATTTATCATAACAGCCAGATCCACGTTTTCTATGTAAAAAGTTAATTTGCTCGTAACATTTTTCTTAGCTTGATTGGAATCTGAATTTCTGATGAATCTGGCAGTTCGGATGGAATTAAGTAGATCCATGTTTGTTTGATCAAGAAATTTAGATGCATGACTGGCCTTAGACCATTGTGAATCTACATAATATTAGTGGTAATTCATTCCCCGGAGATCGTGCCTTCCAGAGGAAAAATGAAAAATAATGCGACACCCAACTTAGTTTGTTTAGCTTAATGCTGACGACTATTATCGTTGATCATGCGTTAGATTCAGTTTCTTGACAGTTTAAAGAGAACACGATTTTCCTGTGGGACTATTTGCTCAATTTTGTGATGATTGGTAACATTTTAAGGCCAACACTACAGCTGCCAGCTAATTTTAGGTTGTGGGTCCTGCTATTTCGATCAGTATATGCCTTTGATCAATGTAAAATCTCTCCGCACAAGCTCCCCTGAAGCTGCCTTATAGTTTATAATTCACTAGATTATTCCAGTCTCTCAATTAAAATATACTTTGCATATTTTCTAGTTTACTTTTCTCAATTTATTAATCGGGATTATTTTAATCATTCCCATATTGTTCCCCTCCTAATGTGAATGCATGTAGGTAAGGCACTATTTGCAGTTCCATTTTCTAAAATTCAGTTTACAATTTTATCTTTCTCTATTAACTTATTTTGCTTTTTGCAAAACAGGCCACAATTGGTATTGATTTTCTATCAAAGACTATGTATCTAGAAGATCGAACTGTTCGGCTGCAGTTGTGGTAAGATGCATCATCATCATTTTGGAATCCTACTGTTAAATCTATATCAACAATGAAACAATATTTTTTGCATCATACTATGTTTTTGAAGATCAAAGTTTACTTTCCTCTTGAATTAGAGAAGGATGTAACAATCTGCAATTGGGAAGGTATAGGATGATATTGGATACTCTTAGACTCTCATCCACTTCCCTATACACAAACTATTGAGCAGTCCATGCATTATAATTTGATGTTTTTCTTGTTTTTTATGTATGTCACAATTTATATTTGACTTTGATGACTTATTACCAATAGTGCAATTGTGAAGATGTGATGTTTTCTGACTGCTAACACCACATTTTTTGTAAAATTATATCAATTTAACATCCAAATTTTCAAATTTCTCTTATAACTTTTATTCTGTTATGTTATTCACCTTCAACAGCTTTTATGTGATCTTCTGTGGTAATGTGGATTTTGATTTAAAGCAAATGGGTTTTAATGTTGAGGTTTAACAATGAACATATGCTGATCTTAGTAAGAAATCTTTGAATATGCATTATCCGGTGCAAATATATTTTACTTTCTGTATCTTGCTTAGTTCTTAAGTGTTTGAAGTATCCATATCGGTAAATCAGTGAGATCCATGAAATTTGGTGTTGTATTGGCATATATTGGGTCTTATCTAATATTTTTGCTTTACTTCATTCTTCCTTTGATGAACATTTATATAATTTTGTTCAAAACCGTCATCATTTTTTTTCCCCTTCTTCTTATGTACGGTGACAGGGATACAGCTGGACAGGAAAGATTTAGAAGCCTTATTCCAAGCTACATTAGGGACTCATCTGTTGCTGTCATAGTTTATGATGTTGCAAGTATGCCATTTAAGATTTCTCCTTTCACCTGTTCCTTTCTAACTATTTCATAGTTTTCAGCAGCTTTTGCATCATAGTAACAGTTGCCAATATAGTGGCTTGTCTTTTCCTTTGTTGCAAATTTAGATTGTTGCAAGTTTGCAATTCTGTTTTTTTTTTTTTCTAATATTTACAAAGAAATAGAAGAACTATTTCCGAAAGGCATATGCACTCATGTGGCATTTGTTGAAAATTTTTACTTTTTCACATTATATAAGCAGTTCCTTTGTCTCTTCTGGATATGTGTGTATGCAATGTTCAATCTATACAATGAACATACTGGGATGCTTAACACCCCCTACCTCAGTCTCCTTCCTTTTCTCTCTTTCTAATTAAAAACGACAATAGAGTGGCTTGGAGTATTTGGAATAGGTTATTTGATCTCTTTGACGAGAGTTGGGTTTGCCCAAAGGACCTTGGTGATTTCCTTGCGACCAAATTTATTGGCTTTGGCCATAGGAAGGACAACAGAACTCTTTGGAATACGGCTTTGTTCGCAACTGTGTGGTGCATATGGCTGGAAAGAAATGCCAGAGTTTTTAATGATCGGTGTATGCCTACTCAGATGTTATGGGATCGAATTCGTTACGTGGCTTCACTGTGGGTTTCAGCCAATGGGCTGTTCAAGGGGATGCCTATATCTGATGTTTATAGGGACTGGAGGGCGTTATTGCATTAATACGTTGTTAGGGGCTATGTGGGGTGTCTGTGCTGTTTGTTAGTTTTTCTTACTTTATGTTCTTGTTTTTTTAGGAGGATCTCTTGTCCTCCACCTTTTGTAACCATTCCCTTTGTACCTCTCTTTTCTCCTTAATAATACTTCTTTTTCTATCAAAAAAAAAATTATTTAATAAAAAGAAAAAAGTGAATGAACACTGGTACTCTGCAACTCATGAAGCACAGGGGATAAACAGGGGACCTCCCCTAGAAGTCACATCCCTTTCTAGTTGCAGCCTATGATCCGTTGTCACCATGGATCTCTCTGGATGGCTTGAATCACGTGTGCATACTTTTTTGGGCATTTTTTTTGGAACACTTTGAATGGTGCTTTCTCATTATTCATTATTCTATGAAATAGGCAGGCAGACTTTCCTTAATACAATGAAGTGGATTGAAGAGGTGCGAAGTGAGAGAGGCAGCGATGTCATCATTGTTCTTGTTGGGAACAAAACTGACCTTGTCGAGAAGAGGTAATGGCCAATGAACAAAGTCTGACTTTACAAGATGACTTATTTAGGCCTGTTTATTTTGTGCTTCATCATCTCTTTATTTAGAAAAGTTGATTAATTAGTTACTTAGTACACAGATGAAGCCTGTGGATAGTAAAAAGGAAAAGAAAATCTTTGGTTGAATGGGAGCAGGCCTTCTGTCCTTTCACTTTGTTTGCTAAAATAGCCTATAAAATCTGTATTCTGGCGATTATTGACCTCCTGTTGCTGAAAATTATTTATAATATATTTAGTATCCTGACTTATTGAAGTCAACCTCAAAGATATTTTGTTCTTCTAAGTTCTAGACTTTGAGAGCATACTTGAATTATGCTCTCTTCGGAAACATGAGCTAGCTGGCTTGTTACTGTTACTAGAGAAGATGAAGTTAAGAAACTAGCATGGCCCTTTATCCTTTAATAATCCTGTGAAAGCGAGGCCTGGATTGTTGCAACGCTTTGGTATCTTGTGGGTTTGACCGTTGAGATGTTCCAGATGTGTTCTTCCCTCTTGTTATGATGTCTTTTATGAACTTTCTTCTGTATTTCATCTGAGCTGGTCAGAACATAGTCTTTCTTTATAAGAAATATTTTGCACGAGTCTGCAGGCAAGTCTCTACAGAGGAAGGAGAAGCAAAGGCCCGTGATCTTAATGTCATGTTCATTGAAGCTAGTGCCAAAGCTGGCTTTAATATAAAGGTAATATCCCCCCTTCTTTTTTTCCCTCCAAAATTTTCGGTTATTTTCTTGTTTACAATGAATAATAACAAATTTCTGCTCATGGGACTCTGGTTGCATGTATTTTCTTTTATGATTAACCTTGGAAGAATAGCTGAATAAAATATTATTGCATCGTTAATCATTTGCCTCTACCATTGTCTTGGCTGAGATGTTGCAAATGGTTCCCAAGTAGGATAGCAGATCATATCCATATGCACCATAGCGGCGGGTGTGTTTTCCTAATGAAATTTGTGTTGCAGACAACAGTCCACTAGTCAACTTACTAAATATTTCCAATAACTAAAGGCCTGTTTGGTTTGAACATTTTTGTTTCCATTTTTACTGAAAATAGTTTATGGGCTAGAAAATGTGTTTGGTTGAATTTAAGGAAAATGTTTTTTTGAAAATATTTTTTAAAATAGATCAAAATCTGAAAATATCAAAACGATGTTTTCAGTGTTTTAGAAAATTTATTTTAGGGAATGAATACTGAAAATAAAAGTAAAAAATATTTTCACAAACCAAATAGACCTTAAGTTTTCTTTATCTATTTAGAAGTCCAGTAGTGTATCTGTGATGGCTTTCAGAAGTCCAGTAGTGTCAACTGCTGGGTTACCTTCTCTTGCGTGCATTTGTCTTCGATTTGAATTTCTTCTGTAGCTTTTTCTAGATACCTGGTTCCCACTATTTTGCTTTATCAAACCAATATCCAGGCCCTCTTTCGGAAAATTGCTGCCGCATTACCTGGAATGGAAACATTATCTTCCACAAAACAAGAAGACTTGGTTGATGTGAATCTTAGGTCTTCCGGTGGGGCCGAATCTCAACCGGTGTCAGGTGGATGTGCTTGCTGAATGTGCATTGTGTTGGAGTTTTGTATCTTTCTGCCTTTTGCCATTTGTTTTGAAATGCCTTAGATCTGTAAAGGTTTTATAAGTTTTTTAGACTCGACACTGTGGGGGGAAAAATTGAGAATACAAGGTGAGGGGTAGCAGGACTGGAAGAATTGGCATCAGTTGTCTGTTGGTTAGGTTGTTTTTAATTATTGTTTCCATAATGTAGTAAGATTGGCCTACTGGATTTGGAGTTAGTTTTTCTTTCAACTCTTCGAAAAGTGTTAATATTCACAAATCTGCTTTCATCATTTTATTTTCTTTTAAAGTCTACAAGGATTGGAAATTGAAGGGGTACCCTAAATTTTCTATCTGAATTTGAATATAAATATATTCACTAATTCAACTATATCCGCCAAAACATTGGTTAACTACGTACCGGAACCATACGTTATGTATTATTGGCCTATTTATCTGTGGCACAAGTTTCATTTGATCTCTGTTGCTCTTTCAATTAGGCTATGTTCAATAAAATTAGTTGATAAGTTAGTTGATAATTTGAAAGTTAGTTAAAAGTTTATAAGATAATTTTTAGCTAATAGTTGATAATTGAAAGTTGAAAGTTTATAAGCTAACTTATTGAATTAAAAGTGTTTTGTAAAAATAGGGTGTGTTCAGCAAAAATAACTTATAAGTTACTTGAAAGTTTAAAACTAGCTAAAAGCACTACAAGAAAATCTGAATTAGAGAAAATCTGTCTCTAATTCATGAAAATTTCATTTCTAATTGATTAGAGACAGAAAAAATTTCGTCTTTAATCATTTCGTTCCAAAAATTTGAGATGAAAATAAATTTTATCTCAAATTTAAAGATGAAATTAGGGACAAATTTTTTCGTCCCTAATTTTGTCTATAATTTTTATCTTTGATTCTATCTCTAATTTTCGTCTCAAATTAAGGACAAATATTTTCATCCTTATTTTTTTCTCTAATTACTAATTTGTTTTAACTTTTTTTTGTCAAGTTTGCATCAATTTTAACTGTTGCTAATATTACGTTTTTCATTTTTTTTATTTAACCGCTGCTAATTGACATAATTTCTTTTAACAAAATTATTTAATTCATAATGACGGTTTTGTGGGTATATTGCAATGTCTCTAAAACCATATTCTTTCAATATTTACATATATCAGTCATTGACAAATTATATATTCAATATAATTACTAAAAAAAAGTCATACATAAGTTAATTGAAGTAAAATGTACCAAAACTATTATATTCTAAAAATTTATACATAATATTCCAAAGTGTAAAAATAAAAAACTACAAATCCTAGTTAGTTACATAGCTTTGGTTCATGACTTGACGCTAATGAAGAACAATCATCACCATCTTCCTAAAAAAAATAACAGATCAAAGTAAAATTATGACCACAAAATTTAAATTCAAAATCCAATACACAAAATTTATGTATAAAACTGCACTCTCAAAGACACCTGAGACAACCAAGTTATGAATCTCATGTCTCCCCAAAGGAGTCTAAGCATAGAGACTTTTCCATTCGTGCCTTCAATGCCCTGTGCAGCTTCTTCTTCGGTAGTATATTTCACATAACCAAATCCATTAGAGATGCCTGATAGTCTATCAGTCATCATTCTATCTGAAAATAGCAAACATTAAACCATTAACATAACTCCAGATACTAAAACCATAAATAGATGGAAAAAAAAAAAGAAAGAAAAGAATCCTAAAATCTGCTTAGTGATGGGGAACAAACCATGAACAACTTTACGAACCTGGGAAAAAGCCTCTCATAGCCTTTATGTAGTGGTGCATTTGCTAAGTCCTGAAAGTGTGACATGTAAAGAGAATAGAAATCAACTATAATATCTAAATGACAATTAATTTAGCCAAATCAATGAGATATTTTAATAGAAACCAAAAAAAAAACCTAAATTTTAGGCTTACGATTGAAACACATAATTGTAACATCTAGCTTTTCTAGATGACAAAAGGAAATTGAACCTCAAATTTTCCTTTTTCTATCATGAAAGTAAAAGGAAATGTAGTGAAACCTAAGGCAAATGATAGATATGATAGATAAAGAGCATTTTCTATTCCCATTCATAAAAGTTTGGTAACTCAAAACTCATGGGTTCCGCAAGTTATTTTTCAGACCAGTTCTTTAGAACCACAGGTGATATACACGGTGTGAGAAAATTATAAATGTAAAGATCACAAACTCAACACATGCTCTGTACTTTACAGGAATTTTGGGGCATATGGAAATGCATGAAGAATATCAAGGGATAAGATAAAAATTGTTGAGATTCTTAATGTTTTGAAGAAAGAAATATTCTAAAGTTGTTTATATCAAAGGGAAACAAGTTCTATTTCCCTTCTTTAATTTAAACACCTGGCACCACTAAGGCTGTTCCTCCAAACCACCCCTTTTCACGAAAAAGGCAATTTTTGTTTCTACAGCCTCATCAATCTATCCCTCCAAATCCAGTTTGATCATCATTGGCTACGTGAAAGTTAGAATCTAAATCAAGTTATAAAAATTTAGAATCTAAATCAAGTTATAAAAATTTAGAATCTAAATCAAGTTATAAAAATAACTGATAGAACCCAAACTAAAGAAACATTAAATAATGCTGTAAAAATACTGAATAACACTATACTGATAGAAAACCACAAGTCTAAACGGTGATTACAAAATTTGCGAGAATTTGACATTCCCAAGTACAGGGCTTAACTAAATTTACAAATCGTGACCTTTGTCCAATGACATTCAACCTTTATACCATAGGATCTTAGATGCCAATGCATACAAGATGCTTGGAAACCTCCCAAAAAAACAAAATGCGTGCCAAAAATCTCCGCTTTACAACATCTTTATACTCCATAAAGCATACTACCAAATTACAAACCAAAACAGCAAAAACACAATGTCATGCTAGAGTAAGAAACATTAACATAGAAGAGGCTCAGTCTCAATTTTACTCAAATACACACACAGCAGAATCATCGTCAGCTATAAGTGATAAGACTCTAGAAAATGCAAAGGATTTGAGTGGTCATGGGGAAATGAAAGGACGACACACCATGACAAAGAGGCTCGTGCTAGGGCTCCACGTTCGGAGGAGGAATGAATGCGAAAGTTGAAGGTGAAGTTGAACCGGTACAGAAAAGCCGCCTTAAATTGGTCCAGCTCTCAGCCCACTCTGTTCTCCCGTGCAAAAGGAAGAGGAATGAGGAAAATGGGTTGCGGGAGGGTTGCCGATGGAATTCTGGCCAAGGGACGACGGAATCCATGTCGGTCAGTCAACCACACAGTCACACAGCTCCCTCGGCCCTCTTCCTCCCTCACAAGCTGCCTCCCTCCCATTCCCGCAGCCCCGTCCTTGGATTAGGCCACAAAGACGGTCGAAGAAGGGAAGGGACCCACGATAGATAAATTACGTTATATTTTTAAGTTATAAATATTTAAAAATTACGAAAATTATATCTGTTTAATTTTTGTATACTTATTTATATATATTGTTAAAAAATACAGATTTTTATTTATAGATTGTATAAACTGTGGGATATAATAAATGTTATGATATGAAATTTATCCCTTGGATGAAATATAGCTTGAGCATAAGAAGATCTGAAAGAAACTGAGAGAAAAATAATGTTTTATGTGAGAAAATCTCTTTAGGGACTAAATTGAAAGGGACTAAAGTGAAAAAAAACTTAAAAATTTAAGAAAAATGATAATTTTTCCTTTAATTTCTAATAGTAACGACTAACTTAGTCGCCTTTTGATTAAACTAAATTATTGGAAATGTCATTTTTATAAATAGTAAATTGAATATTTTATTAGCGTATAGTGTCAAATAGTACTATTGACTTTTCTTATAAATAGGTCATTCCATTTCACTTCTAAACTCACCTTCAGCTTCTATTCTCTCCTCTCCTTAAATTCTTCTGATTCTGGTGCTAAGATTCTGGGTTATTATAAAAGTCCTCTTTTATAGCTTGGATTCGAGGTGAGGGAATATTCTATTATGCTCTTTTAAATTCTTACAATAATTTAGAGGTTAAATTCTTAGTATGCTCTGTGGTTGCGGCGTTAGCTGATCTTCCATATCAGAAAAGAACTAAACTCAGTTGTTTAAGAATTATTTATTGATTTTTAAGATAATGTGAGGGTACGATATTTTTACAAGTACCTGTATGATAAATTCTTAGTATGCTCTGTGGTTGCGGCCTTAGCCGATCCTCCACATCAGAAAGGAATTATCCTCAGTTACTTGAAAATTTATTTCTGATTGTTGTATATATATATATATATATATATATATATATATATATATATATATATATATATAAATAGTACCGTACCGTATTTATGAACAGTACCATACCGTACAAATAAATAGTATTGTACCATACATATAAATAGTACAATACCATATATATAAATAGTATCATATCGTACATATGAACAGTACCGTATTGTATATATGTATAGTACTGTATTTATGAACAGTACTATATATACACATGAATAGTCCGTATACAAATCGTGTTCGTACGTATAAATAGTACTCATACGTATAATTGTATGGTATATGTAAACAGTGAATAGTACCATATACATTACTATATATATATATGAACAACATCACATACATGTGTAGTATTCATGTGTAAGGTTGAATTATTGTTATGTTTGTGATTGATGGAGAATGTTACAGAGACAGGTCCCTGTGTGGGAGTAAAAAGGGAGGAGCAGGAGATAATAAGGGTGGCAAATCATTTGTTCCAATACAAAAAATATTGAAAATAGGGGTGAAATAAGGGAGGCATTTATGAAAGTAGTAATAAGGGAGGATGCGGCGGGAGCCGTGGGACAACGACCACCTTATGTGGACAGGACCCGAAAAAATGTCTGGAAATTTAATTTTGAAATATGTGATATATTTTGTGATTTTATATGTTAATGTGATAGAATAAAATATTTCCTCACTGAGTAAAATATACTCATGCCATTCCTCCCCTCACAGATTTTCAAGAAGAAGTAGAGGCACATCCAGCTAATCGATCGAGTCCTCAACCCCATTGATCGGGGTAAATATTTGTTATTATGTAAAACTTTATCCAAAGTATTCTAGTAGTAGCTCTGTAATTTGAGTAGGTAAATCTTGGACGAATAATGCTTATTGAGAATATTACTTATTAATGAATAAATTGATGTATTTGAAACATTTATTGTCTCTTTCTCTAAAAAGAAATAGGAGAAATTGTACTCTCTTAAATGAGATAATATTTATATTTAAATATATATCAATTTGGTATGGAATTAGACTTACGGTGATGAGGTAAAAACTCATCTATTGTGCCGATCACGTGCGTAAATTGGAGGCGTGACAATAGACACATGATGGTGGACAGAGACGACCACCACGCCAGGCTTGCTCTCCACTGCCATCGTCACTCTCTCTATCGGCTTCTCCTCTCTTCGCATGGAGCCCTAGCTTCCTCAAGCCTCACAACAGATGAGTAAAAGGCGGAACATGCGTGTGGCCCTCGTATGGTCCTAAACGGAAACAGGGACGTATTTTTGGAGTTGGTAAATTTCGTTTCTGACTATTAAATTTAAAAAATAAAAATTGAATTAAAAATTAAAAATGAAAATAGAGATAAACTTTTCAAGATGGAAAATTTTGTCTATGATTATTAAATTTTTAAAAATCAAAAATTGAATTAAAAACTAAAGATAAAAATAGTGACAAACTTTTAAAAATGAAAAATTTTATCTCTAATTATTAAATTTTTATTAAACAAAAATTGAATTAAAAGTTTGACACTGAAATAGGGACAGATTTTTATAGATGAAAAATTTTGTCACTGATTATTAAAATTTAAAAAAAATTGAATTAAAAATTAGGTATGAAAAATTTCTATCCTAGAATTTGTCTCTAATCATTTAAATTTTTCCTCCATTTCAGATCAAAATTAGGGATAGATTTTCAACTGATTAGGAATGAAATCTAAGACGAAAGTTTTTAGTCTCTGATTGTTTTTTATAATGAAGTTTAAAAGCTAATTTTTAGCTGATAATTAAAAGCTAAAAGCTTATAAGCTAACTTATTGAATTAGAAGTGTTTGGTAAAAGTATTTGTTGAAGTAGCTGATAAAATATAAAATAACATAAAATGACATATATTTTATAATCTCAATAATAAAAATAAATATATTATTTTTGTTTTTTAATTAAAATAATTTAAATTATTATTATCACTATATATATAACATTAATTAAATATATTTATATACTTTATTGTATTAATTTAAATTATTATATAGACAAAATTCATTAAAAATATATATTTTTATATATAAAAAACATTATATATATATATATATATATATAACGGTGAGAGATAAATATAAATAAATATATTTTTTATTTTTTAATTAAATTAATTTAAATTATTATATATATATCTATAAAATAAAATATATAAATATTATATATACAACATATATATATATATATATATAATATGTGAGATAAGGGTATAACGAGTATTTTATAAAACAATAAGGGTCAAAAAGGAAGAAAAATATAAAAAGTTATAAGTTATAAGCTATAAGCTATAAGCTAATCAAAATAACATCTCAGAATAAGTTATAAGCTACTGAAATAAATTCGTTTACCAAATACTTCTAACAAGCTAGCTTATTTGACTTGTCAATACAACTGTAGTTGTTACAGTAGTTGAAAAATATAAAATGACATAAAATAGTATATATTTTATAATTTTAAAATAATACAAATAAACATATCATTTTTTGTTTTTAATTAAATTACTTTAAATTATTATATATATAATATTAATTTTATACATATCTTCATCGTTGACGACAAAAGGACGAAGAAGACAAACAAAGGCGACAGAAGATGACAAAGAAGATGAACAAAGACGATAGAAGATGACGGACTCCATTGGACAACGACAGCAACAAACAATGACAGACAACGACCAACGATGGACTACAAGGGACGACAACAACACGTACGGAAGGAAGAGGACGATGGGAACATAATTAATAAGTTGATGAATTAGGTTATAATAAAATCAGGGATACAATAATTATTCTAAAAAAATAATAAAAGTAAAATAGAATCAAAAAATCAGACGTTATAACTATAAGTTACAAGCTACTTAAAGTAACGTTTTAAAATAAGTTACAAGCTATTAAAATAAGTTCATTTATAGAATACTTCTGACGAATTTATAAACTAGTTAAATAAGCTATATATTGACTCGTCGAATACAGCCTAAATTAAACTTTATAGGTCTTAAATCTATATGAATAGTGTTCAATGACCTTTGAAACATAGAGTAGTAAAAAATATATATAATTATATTTAAAAATTATATATTTGCGTTTTGATTACAAAATTATATATTTATTATATTTTGATTAAATAAAAGTATAAAAAAAAATTACATATTATTTTTTACCTTTTTGATATTAACATCTAAAATGTATGTAAACAACGCGTGTCCTAAAAATTACTTGAAAAATTTAGGTTGGACAAAATACAAGAATAGCCTATTAATTATGAAAAAAATCTAATGGCTCAATTATTAATTAGATTATTTGAAAATAGTAATATTTTGGCAAGGTATTTCTATTAAACTTTTGTAGATATTCATCATGAAATTCATACTGTGTTTATACAAGCAGCGGAAAAATAAATACCTGTTGCCATTGCTTTCCAGTTGAAAGGGATAGAATGCTTCCAACCTATGCCTATTCTTTTTGTTCTGAATGATGGCATTCAGAACTTGACTGTATGTCAGTGTATAGATTAGGTCAGGGACCCTGTCCTATTTATAGTAAATTGTGGTAGCATCTATTATCAGAATAACTATACAATTAAAAATTGTAACCGACTCATTTAAACAAATTTAATATGGAATGAAAACATTATTCCGTTATTATTCCATATATTGATCATTGATAAATGCTATCTTTAATAGTGGGCCACATTTAATAGCCAAATCATAATTGTAGCTAACATTCTCCCACTTGACCTACGTGGCTTCATCAAATAATTTCTTTGTAACAAAATTTAGTTTGGCCAAATTTCCTTAATATCCCCTGATGGTTGCACAATACTTAATTAGAACTCTCAATACATGGATTATAGCGGTTATACTTATATGTAAAGCACTTCCTTCCATGTATCACGATGTATGATCATTCTGAATAAGCATCCAAACTTTATTACAACTTTATTGATCATAATAGGTCAAACATTAGTCATACATAAAACTGTAATGCGCATATAACTCTATGTTTTTACATAATGACTAAATGTCAAAAAAAAAATTACAAGACATTTAACTTGAGCTAATAAGCCCCATATGTTCTACATGATCCTTAAATGTTTTAATCGGCATGCCTTTAGTTAAAAAATCAGTAATCATTAACTTGGTGCTTATATCCTCAATGTCAATAATCTTATCCTTGACCTTGTCTTTGATCATCAAATACTTTATATCAATATGTTTGGTTTGGCCTCCAATCTTGTTATTCCTTTCAAAGAATACAGCAACTGAATTATCACAATGAATCTTTAGTGGATTTTCAATGGAATCAATTATCTTTAGTCCAGATATAAAGTTCTTCAGCCACACTGCTTGTGATGTCGCTTCAACTTCCATCGTAGATGATGCAACAAGACTTTGTTTTTTACTTCCCCAAGATATAACTCCTCTAGCTAATAGAAAAATGTATCCTGAAGTAGACTTTAAAGAGTACATACATCCTCCATGATTGGAATTTGAATAACCAACTGCTTCTAAATTATCTAAATGCTTGTATGTTAACTTGTAGTCATTGGTTCCTTGCAGATACCTCAACCCTTTTAACGGCTTTCCAATGTTCCATGCCAAAGTTATTTTGATATCTTCCCAACATCCCTACTGCAAAGGCAATGTCAGGCCTGGTGCAAACTTGTGCATACATCAAACTTCCCACTGCTGAAGCATATGGGATTTTATCTATTTGGTCCTTTTCCAATGTATTTTGAGGCAGTGATTGTAAAATCGGATCGGATTGAGGAAAAAATTCGCCTACGATTGAACCGATCAGACTTGGTCAAAAACCGAGTATGACCGGCGGTTCTTGCTTCGAAACGATCATGGTCGCAACAGTTCAAGCTAAAAAAAATTGCTTCTTTATGTTTTGAACTGGAGAGAGAGAGAGAAAGAAAGAATGAATTGGAGGATAGAGAAAATAGAAGATATCTGGTCTCCTCTGTCAAAGCCACCGAACAAGGCCACGTCGGAGAAATTCTTTCCCTTCCTCTTCCTCGACCATCTTCTTGGCAGAGACAAGCCTCGCCAGAGTCTTGAACGATGACAGTTGCAAAGAGAAAAGAAGGTTGCATACCTGCATATGGAAGATAGAAGAGGAAGAAATGTTGTCTACTGAAATTTGAATGGAAGAGTCGAAGTGGTGTGAAAGGCAAGAAGAGAGAAAGGTTAACGTGACTCAAGTGACAAGTCTCATCTCCAGTCTTTTCCAATTCCAATGCATTGTGCAGTGTGAAATTCAATTGAGGGGCAACCTAATATGAAAGGATAGTATTGAGAAATGAAAATGGTAAAAAAATATTATTTATTATTTATAATTTATATAAAAATTTTGATATTTTATATTAAAAAATTATTGTTTTAATTTTTAATATAATATAAATATATATAATAGTATTTTTTCTAAAAATAAAAAGAAGAATAATTTTATTTATTAATATAAAATTGAAATATATATATATATATATATATTTAATTAGTACCGGTTCGACCACAGTTCAACCACAGTCAGACCATTAAATCATGAACCAATGCCTTCACCGTTTTAATGACTAGTCCAGTTTTTAAAACATTGTTTTGAGGACACGGAAGCTGACTGAGTTTATCATCTTTAGCTACAAGTGCGTTCATGGATGAACAATATATATATATATATATTTAATTAGTACCGGTTCGACCACAGTTCAACCACAGTCAGACTATTAAATCATGAACCAATGCCTTCACCGGTTTAATGATTGGTTCGATTTTTAAAACATTGTTTTGAGGACACTGAAGCTGACTGAGTTTATCATCTTTAGCTACAAGTGCATTCATGGATGAACAATCTTGAATCTTGAATCTTTCCAAAACCTTTTCAATGTAGGCTTTCTATGATAGTCCTAATGTCCTTAAGGATCTATCTTTGTGATTCTCTATGCCAAGGACATAAGAGGCTTCACTCATATCCTTCATATCAAAGTTTTGAGAAAGAAATAACTTAGTCTCACATAAAAATCCTAAGTCACTGCTTATAAGTAAAATATCATCTATGTATAGGACTAAGCATATGAACTTGCTCCCACTAACCTTAAGGTATATACACTGGTCAACGATGTTTTCTACAAAACCATAAGATAAGATAACGTTGTGAAATTTAGTATACCATTGACGGGATGCTTGCTTTATCCCATATATTAATTTCTTTAACTCGCAAACTAAGTGACTATCATTTTGACTTTCAAATCCTTTGGGTTGACGCATGTATACCTCCTCCTCAAGTTCTCTATTTAGGAATGTCATTTTCGCATCTATATGATGTAGTGAAAGTGAGCTACTAATGCCATGATTATTCTAAATGAATCCTTATTTAAGATTGGAGAGAATGTTTATGATAATCAATACCTTCTTTTTGAGTAAATCCCTTAGCTACAAGCCTTACCTTGTGTCTTTCAATATTACCAGAAGGACCCATTTTGGTCTTATAGACCCATTTACATCCTCCCACATATACCCTTTCTGGTAATTTAACAAGTCCTATACTTGATTTCTAGCCATAGATTACATTTCTTCTTTCATAGTATTATACCATTTTATAGAATCTATATCACTCATGGCTTGTGAAAACGTGTTTGGCTTATCTTTAGGTCCTACATCGTAGTCAATTTCTTGGATATATGTAACGTAATCGCTAGAAATTGCTAATTTCCTAATCCTTGAATATCTCTTTAATATCATTGTTTCTTGATTAGTAGGTTCTATTACTAATTGTTCAGTGAGTTCCATATTAGTGGATTCTTCATTTGGTGGCATTTGATATTGTTCAACATCAACTCAAGAAGGATTATCTTGAGTAGGAATTAAATCAATTATACGCAAAGGTACAATTGGCAATTCTTTTGTTTCCTCGAATATCACCCTTTGAGTGTTCTCACTCCCACTATCTTGATGATCTTCAAGAAACTTAGCATTTCTACCCTCAACTACTTTAGGAGTGTGTGAAGAACAATAAAACCTATATCCTTTGGAGTTAACTGCATAGCTAATGAAATGACCACTTATTGTTCTAGGGTCTAGTTTTCCCAAATTAGGGTTATATATTCTTACTTCAACTGGACAACCCCATATGTGTCAATGTCTTAAGCTAGGTTTCCATCCATTCCAAATTTCAAAAGGTGTTTTTGGAACAACTTTTGTTGGAACTCTATTTATGACATACACAACGGTTTTCAAGGCTTCACTCTATAAGGATATGGTTAGACTTGAATAATTTATTATGCTTCTTACCATGTCTATTAGAGTGTGATTCCTTATTTTAGCCACACCATTCTATTGAGGTGTGCCAAGCATTGAGTATTGAGCAATAATGCCCTCCTATGGAAGGAATTTAAAAAATGGACCTAGTGCTTGTCCCTTTTTGGTATATCTACCATAATATTCTTTACCCCTATCTGATCTTACAATCTTAATTTTTTTTCCTTTTGTTTCTCTACCTCTGCTTTGAAGACTTTAAAGGCATCAAGTGCCTCAGATTTATCAAACAAGAGATATAGATACATATATCTTGAATAGTTACTAATGAATAAAATAAAATATCTTTGACCATTCAAACATGGGATGGGAAAAAGCCCATAGATATCTAAATGTATGATCTCAATAAGCTCTTTACTCTTATTAGTATCTTTAGAGGACTTGTTAGTCTGCTTTCCCTTTATACAATTACACAAGTGGTAAAGTCAATAAAATCAAGGTCCTTTAAGATCCATTCTTTAACTAACCATTTTATCCTTTCAATGGAGATATGTCCTAATCTCTTATGCCATAGTAAGGAGGAACTTTTATTTGCATTGATTCATTTAACACCAACATCGATATTATTTAGGGTTAATAAACTTGCCTCAAATGTAGGGTTTAAATCAACTTTGAACAAATTGTCAATCAGATTACCAGAACCAACAACTTTATTATCTTTAAAAATATCAAAAGTAGTACCATGAAAATTAAAACAATATCCATAAATTATAAGTCTGGAAACTGAAATCAAATTTTTAGAAAAAAAAAAGGTACATAAAAGGCATTCTCAAGATCTAAATAAAATCCAGTCTTCAAGGCAAGTCTATAAGTCCCCACAGCTTCCACTTGTGAATGCATCTGATTTCCTGAATAGATGTCTTGTTGTTCACTTCCCATTGGTTTCCTTAGGGTTTGGAAGCCCTGCAATGATTAGCAACATAAATAGTAAGAATCAATCCACCATGTGTTACTAGGTGCTTCTATAAAGCAAGATTCACAACAAGTAAAGGTAGAGTTACCTTTCTTGGCGAGCCATTTTTTGTACTTAGTACAATCTTTCTTCATATGTCCAGGCTTTTTGTAGAAATAACATTTTTTGAAAATGTTGTCACCTTGTTTCTGTACTGAAAGATGTTTGCCTTTTTCTAGAGACACTTTTAGTCTTCTTGGCATTTCCCTTATAATGAGCCATTGGATGAACACTCTCAAGTGTCTCATGTTTCAATCTCTCTTCCTCTTGAGCACACACGGTCAAAAGTTCATTGATTGACCATTTATCCTTATATGTGTTATAAGACATTTTGAAAGGTCCATATTCAATAGGAAGAAAATTGAGAATGTAATGCACAAGGAATGACTCAAATATGTCAATCTCATGGGACGATAACTTTGAAGCAATATCCTTCATTTCCATAATGTACTCACGCACATACTTCATTCCTGAAAGCTTGTTTCATCAGGGTACTGGCTAATGCCTTTTCAGAGCTCACAAATTGCTCTTCAATAGCCTTCATATAAGCAATAGTTGTATCATATTAAAGGATAGAACCCCTAATGGTCTTGCTTATATTAGATTTGATGAGCATCATACTTAAGCGATTAGATCACTCCCACTGTTCATAGTGAGCTCTTTTGTCACGTCCCAAAATTTGAGCACGTGACCGGCATGGAAAGTGAATTTCATTTCACCTCCGTAAGCCTATCTTTCTCTTAAAAATCATACAATTCTTTTTCATGCAACCAAAACGAGTTCCCTATACATACTACAATTACTCACATTACATCACTGAATGAACCTACCCGATTACAGAGATTTCTAGATTTATACAACTTATAATAAAACTTAACTATTATACCTTTATCCTGAACAAATGAAAAGGTAATTATGGACTAAGGATCCATAATTCCTTGTTCCGATATTTACCTTCAGCTATCAACTCTGAAAAAAAAATATCAATAAGAGGGGTATGAGCAAACCACGTGCCCAGTGAGTAGATAACACAATACTATGACAAAATAAAAATCATGCATCATAATGATAACATGCAGCAATCATACGTAGATCGATCATCATATGATATAATATTATTCATAATACTTCACAACAATATCCAAGTGAATCAAATGCATTTCAACAAAATTCAAATTCACAACAGAAATCGATGAAATCAATTTCACACACAATTTCCGTACCAACCGGGTCGTCCAGAATACCTCTGGATCGTTGCCCGCGGCCCCCGCCGCATCCACCCTTATCGCTCCATTTATATTCTCCACCCTTATAGCTTCACATAGATTTCTCCATGGGGTGCACCACCATGCCTTTCCTTTCCAGTCAAACACAATCACAATCACATATAAAAACATCCTCAATCATAATCTTGAGCCACATACACAACTCAGTCATTTACAATTCAAGCCACAACATAATCAATGTGGTTCCAGCAATATAGCATGTATATAACATAACCCATAATATAGAATAATTATTCAACTCGGTTCACATGCCATTCACAATCCATCATATAACCTCCATTCATGGAAAAATAAGAAAATATAATTAAATACATTACCAGACACATTCCACATTTGTTTATGCCTCATCGTTCCACATCATCCTCTTCAAACTTGGATATACAACATATTTCCACTATGATGTAAAAAGTCAATAACAGATATTTAATCATAGCAAGTATTAACCCACTCACCTGGATTTCACGCTCTCGGCACTCCCACTTTGCACTTTGACCATTCCTATTGTAACCAGACAAAAACCATCAGAGTTACGAAATAGAGAAATTTCCTACCACTAATCTCGACCTTCACTTACTTCTCGAATCATAACTCCTAACTGGTAATGAATATTCAAATGAAACTTATACCATTAAAAACTAGACTTAAAGAGCTTTCCAACGATATAAAGTTTGCCCAAAACGGAGTTCGGGTGAAGAAGTTATGGCCGATTGAAAAATAAACTAAAATTTCCCGGTACACCTGGCGCCTGGGCGCCACCCATGCCTGGCGCCTGGGCGCCAATTCCTTCTTCTTCCCATCTCACCTTGGCGCCTGGGCGCCACGATCGCGACCCCTTCGCGATTTCTCTCGGTTTTGGCCCAAATCTGGCCAAATCTTCACCGTTTTTCATGATTTCTTCCATGGGATCTCACCCTTAATGTCTAAGGAGCATTTAGACACCAAAATCACCAATTTTAATCGAGAAACGAAGCCGGAATCTCGATTTTACCTCAAACACTCTTAAAACTAGAAAATAGAGAAAAGCTTAAGAAATAGAAATTTCTACCTCGATTCCTTGCTTTCCCTATGTTGCTTGGCTCCTAGAGGCTCGCCCCGTAGCCCGAGATCCAGCCTCCAAAGCCCGGTTGTAGAGTTGGAGTGTAGAGAGAGAAATTAGAGAGAAGGAAGAGAGAAGGAGAGGAGAGAAAGTGAAGAGAGAGAGAGGAAAGGAGAAAAATGAATAAAAAATAGGTGAGGCCACCTATATACTTGCCCGGGGTGAAATTATCACTTGCTCTGCAATTGACCCTCATTCAAGACTAGCAAAAGCAAATTCATAAAATCTCACCTCAGGTGTTTCTAAATCCTCGGTGCCCCACAAATTTCCTTATTCACTTTAGTCCCTCTCAATATCTCAAACTCCACTTTAACCTCGAATCCATCATCTTTTCGGTACCGGACTCATAATTCATTCCCATAAGCTCTATTCTTCTTCTCGGGTTCCTACTTGGTCATTTCTCAAAAGTCCTCTATACTTTCTTTTCTTTTCACTTTAGTCCTTGAGAATTTGTAAAAATTTCCTAAATTAAAAATAAAAATTTCTATTCCCACATTTTCTTCACTAATTCAAAAAGAAAATTTTCCACATAATTAAATTTTTCACTAAACTTCAAATCAGACTTTAAATATTCATAAAAATTCTTGGGATATTACATCTTTGGTCTTGGGTACTTTCTTCTATGGGAGGAGAGGGTATCTCACTAATATGGAATGCCAAGTCCAAATCCCAACATCCAAGAGTCAAATAGATTTGGTCTTTCCAATCAGAATAATTTTTTCCAGTCAACATTAGAACATTATGATTACTCATATTAGTAGGAAAAGCTGCACATACCAAGGGCATTCATAAATATTATGAAACATAAAATTCACAAATACTTTACATATAAATTTTAACCTTTCTATGGGCAGAGGTTGCAGAACATGCATAAAATTTACATGTTTAATAAGACTAACAGGTTTTAATTATTTCATCTACTGTCTTATTATTAAAACAATTTCTTCCCTATAGGGCCAAGTAATTATTTTTAATATTAAAACTTTATACATTAATCATAACCCTAAAAAAAACTCTTTATGATTATAATTTAATCTTATGTGATATTAATCTAATTTAATCTTTATGAGATCAATATTACAAACTATAACCCTAAAGATACTTTGGCTACTCTTCAGGTTTATAATTTAACCTTACGTAATATGGTCCACTAACTTAATAAATCAAAAATAATTCTATAGCCAAACCTTAACTTTATTCCATACTAATTCATAAATAAGCAATTATATAGTTTAGAAAAACACTTTAACACCCTAGAATGACTACCAGAGAGAGTACATTATATATGATGTTAAAAACAGTGCAAGGAAAAATCATGAAAAAATTCATGGCAAAAATCCAAGAGTACAGTATATCTTATATCCTTTAAAGTTTCCAAAATTTGAGAAAAAATAGTTCTAGATTTTCAAAAATTCTAAAAAGTTCAAAGAAAATATATTCTGGCGAGTAAAGAAGATATGCAAAATTTGGTAAAAAACTCAGAAGAGATGATCCTTATGCGCCTACACGTTCCCCAACCGTGAATGGACTTTGTCCACACAAATGAAACTTCATCTTCTTCACCCACTAGGTCTGCAAAACGGGTCATCTGACCCAGTTTCAAACCCAATATTGTAAGGAGGTGGTTTTCCTCCTTTTTTTTTTCCTTTTTAAGTGCTTTTAACACATTTTTCTCGGTTTTCATTCCTCTAGAAAATCCCCATATTAATTGGATCAATTGTTCATGAAAAAATACTTTACATGAATTGGGGTTATTCAAGAAAACTCCATGAAACATCTCGATTTTTCTTCTTACCAACAGGCGTTAATATTAAATTAAATCAAATCAATTTAAACTAATATAAGAATCAAAATAGAGGGGCTAAACGTTGGTTCAAAAATTTTAAACATAATAACATGAACACAAACATAGGCGAAGCATACATATAAAGAATTGAAACTTGAAAAATAATTTCGCAAATATAAGCACGGCAAAGTAGGAACAAAAATTCAGCTCTGATACCAATGTTAAACTTTTGTAGATATTCAGTCATAAAATGCATATTGTTTTCATATAAGCAGCAGAAAAATATGTAATACCTGTGAAAAATAAAATATAAAGGTGTGTTCTCGAACTACGGTTACTATTCCAGTATATGATACTATTCACCTATATAATATTATTCACGTATACGGTACTGTTCACATATAAAATCCAAATGTCGAGTACTAGACATGGTTTAGGTATAAGAGGAAACTAGAAAGAAGATCGTAGAAAAAAATGACGTTTTATATGAGAAAAGACGTCAGGGACTAAAATGAAAGGATTGAATTGAAAAGAAACTTAAAGGTTTAAGGTGAAAGGATAGTTTTTCCTTTACGTTTCCAATAGTAACCAATAATTCAACTGCATCTGTCTTTCCGTGATTTACACAGTAAGCTAAATTATTAAAGCGCTCAGTAAATTGAATTATTGGAAATATCATTTTCATAAATAGTAAATTGAATATTTTATTAACTTATAGTGTCAAATAGTACCCTTGACTTTTCCTATAAATAGACCCTTCCATTTCACTTCTAAACTCACACCTTCAACTTCTCTTATTTTTTCTACTCAAGTTTATCTTGCTCCGACAATAGGCCTCTAAAATTTTGAGCCTTTCCTTTTCAGCTTAAATTCGAGATGAGGATACTATGCCCTTTTTATGTCTTTCAAATTTTAGAAGTTATTTTCTTAAGTATGTTTTGTGATTGCGGCTTTGGCTGATCCTCCACAACAGAAAAACTGTCCTTAGCTGCTTATATATTATTTTGATTATTTGATTACCAAAATAGAATGTAAACTGTGAAAAATACATGTCTAGAAAATTCTGACTAAAGAAAGACCTGGTACTTAAATGTGTTCATTGTGACCCTCTACTCTTTCTTGGGAACTTATCTGGTGTATATTCACTATTTCTGGTATAAAAAATAACCGTATGTATAAATAATACCCGTACGTATAAATAATAATCGTATGTATAAATAGTGACTGTATATATAAATAGTAATCATATGTATGAATAGTATCTATACAAAAACAACCATAACTTGGTTTTTTAATCTTTCATGAAAATCTCCGTAGTGGAACACTAAAATTCATTTGTGTACTCTTGTCCGTAATGATTTAGAGAAGTGATACTTGTACGGATTCTAGGTGAGTGAAACGACCTCGTTTTAATAGGGTTTTAGCATCATTGGTGATAAAAAGTATGTCGTAGAACACTCCCATAATGTGGAAGATCAGCCAAAGCTGCAACCACAGAGCATACTTAAGAAAATAACTTCTAAAATTTGAAAGACATAGAAAGGGCATAGTATCTTTACCTAAGCAGAAAAGGAAAAGCCCAAAATCTCAGAGACCTAGCGTAGGAGCAAGAGAAACTTAAGGAGAGAAGAAGAGAAGTTGAAGGTGTGAGTTTAGAAGTGAAATGGAATGGCCTATTTATAGAAAAAGTCAAGGGTACTATTTGACACTATGCACTAATAAAATATTCAATTTACTATTCATGAAAATGATATTTCTAATAATGTAATTTACTGTGCACCTTAATAATTCGATTAACTGTGCAAAACGCGAAAAGAAAGGCGGCTTTGAATTTTTTATTACTATTGGAAACTTAAAGGGAAAACTATCATTTCACCTTAAACCTTTAAGTTTCTTTTCAATTCAGTCCTTTCAATTTAGCCCCTGAGGGTATTTTACACATAAAACGTCAATTTCTCCTACAAACTTCTTTCTAGTTTTCTCTTATGATTAAACCACTTTTAGTGTTTGACATTTTGATTATATAAATGAACAGTACCATATACGTAAATAGTATTATATGGGTGAATAGTACCATATACTAAAATAGTAACAGTAGTTTGTAAACACGCATTTATATTTTATTTTTCATGGGTATTACATTATCACCCCCTTTAAGAAATTCGGTCCTCCGAATTTAAATTACCTCAAGTCGTGAAAAGATGCAGATATCTAGAACGCATGTCGGCCTCGGCTTCCCATGTGGCTTCTTCGTGAGTTGGATTCCTCCATAAAACCTTGACGGATGGAATCTCCTTAGATCGGAGTTTCTTTACTTGACTATCGAGGATAGCCACCGGTATCTCCTCGTATGACAAGTTTTCATCTACTAAGATAGAATCATTGTGAGAAGGGAGAAGTATGTGAGAAGGGTCAGGAAGGTACTTCCTCAACATGGATACGTGAAAAACAAGGTGAATCCCTTCCAGTTCCATAGGTAGGGCAAGCCGATAAGCCACTTTTCTCACTCGTTCTAAAATCTCATAAGGCCCGATGTACCTAGGACTCAACTTTCCTTTTCTTCCAAATCTCAACACACCTTTCATTGGAGAGACCTTTAGGAATACCATATCGCCGACTGAGAACTCCAAATCACGTCGTCTGTGATCAGCGTATGCCTTTTGTCTACTTTGAGCTGCGCGCATCCTATCTTGTATTGTCTTTACCTTGGTTAGGACATCCTGGGCCAAGTCGGGTCCTAATGCTTTTGCTTTACCTACCTCGAACCAACCGATCGGAGATCTGCAACGTCTCCCGTACAAGGCCTCAAAGGGTGCCATTCCAATAGTGGTTTGGTAGCTGTTGTTATATGCAAATTCTACGAGATACAAATGTTTCTCCCGGCTACCATTGAAATCTAGGATACAAGCTCGTAACATATCCTCTAGCGTCTGAATCGTCCGCTCTGACTGTCCGTCTGTCTGTGGGTGAAAAGCAGTACTAAGGTCCACTCGAGTACCTAATGCCTCTTGAAAACTTCTTCAGAAACGAGAGGTAAATTGAGGACCTCTATCAGAAATGATAGATATAGGTACTCCATACAGCTTCACTATTTCTTTAATATACAATTGTGCCAACGTTACTACACCATAAGTGGTTTTGACTGGAATGAAGTGTGCTGATTTGGTTAGTCGGTCAACAATGACCCAAACTGAGTCATAACCTCTTGTGGAGCGAGGTAGACCAACAACAAAGTCCATCGTCACTCGTTCCCATTTCCATTCAGGAATCTCTAATTGTTGTAACGAGCCTCCTGGCTTTAGATGTTCAGCCTTAACCTGTTGACAGGTTAAACAACGAGGCACAAATTCTGCTATGTCTTGTTTCATTCCTTTCCACCAGTAGATCTGTTTTAGATCCTGATACATCTTGGTGGCTCCTGGATGTACAGCATATGCAGCACGATGGCCTTCTTCCATGATGTCTCGTCTAAGAGTTCCAACATCTGGTACACACAACCGTTGTTCAAAATGCAAGACTCCTGTATCATCGAGTGTGAAACTATTCACTTCACCAATCTTCACCTTTTTCATAATTTGGATAAGCTCAGGATCCTCTATTTGGGATATCCGTATCTGGTCTACAAGGGAGGATCTAGCCCTGATATGGGCTAAGAATGATCCTGTCCTTGTAACCTCGAGAGTAGCACCTTTTGCTCTCAGCTCTTGTAGTTCTTGGATTAATGGTCTTCTTGTCACTGCTACATAGGCTACACTACCCATAGATTTTCGACTCAAGGCATCTGCTACCACGTTCGCTTTGCCTGGGTGGTAAAGAATATTGCAATCATAATCTTTTAGTAATTCTACCCATCTCCTCTGCCTCAAGTTTAGGTCCTTTTGGTCGAAAATATATTTTAGACTTTTATGGTCAGTGTAGATTTCGCAAGTTTCTCTGTATAGATAATGTAGCCATATCTTTAAAGCGAAAACTACTGCTGCCATTTCCAGATCGTGGGTGGGGTAGTTTTGTTCATGTTTGTTAAGCTGTCTCGATGCATATGCCACTACCTGGCCATGCTGCATGAGAACACATCCCAACCCTACTCTTGATGCATCATAGTACACTGTAAAACCTCCTGGTCCTGAGGGTAAGACCAATACAGGTGTGGAGATTAACATTTTCTTGAGTTCTTGGAAGCTTTCTTCACAAGCGTCATTCCATTGGTACTTTACTCCTTTCCTAGTCAGTCGTGTGAGAGGGGCGGCTAACTGGGAAAAATTTTGGATGAAACGACGATAATATCCTGCCAATCCCAAGAAGCTACGAATCTCCATGACGGAGGTAGGTCTAGGCCACATTTTGACCGCTTCTACTTTGCTTGGGTCTGCTTGGATGCCATCTTTGGAGATCACATGTCCCAAGAAAGTCACGCGATCGATCCAAAACTCGCATTTAGAGAATTTGGCGTACAATTGATGATCCCTCAATATCTGCAACACAATACGAAGGTGTTGTTCATGCTCTTCTGAAGTCTTTGAGTACACCAGAATGTCGTCTATGAAGACAATGACAAATTTGTCTAAAAAGGATTTAAAAATCCTATTCATTAAATCCATGAAAGCAGCTGGTGCATTTGTTAGTCTAAATGACATTACCAAGAACTCGTAATGCCCGTATCTGGTACAAAAGGCTGTTTTAGGCACATCCTCCTCCTTGATCTTGAGTTGGTGATAACCAGACCTCAAGTCAATCTTTGAAAAACACTTGGCTCCTTGAAGTTGATCGAAGAGGTCGTCGATGCGAGGCAACGGATATTTATTTTTGATAGTTACTTTATTCAGTTACCTGTAATCTATACATAGTCTCATGGATCCGTCCTTCTTTTTCACGAACATAACAGGAGCTCCCCAAGGGGAATAACTTGGCCTTATAAAGCCTTTGTCTAGCAAGTCCTGTAACTGAGTCTTTAACTCTTTTAATTCTGTTGGTGCCATTCTATAAGAGGGTATAGAGATTGGGCGAGTATCTGGTACTAACTCTATCTGGAACTCAATCTCTCGATCTGGGGGTACACCTGGTAGATCATTTGGGAAGACGTCTACAAACTCCTGGACTACTGGAACGTCATCTACTTTTAGTTCTTCTTTCTTAATATCTTTAACAAATGCCAAGTATCATTGATAGCCCTTTCGCAATAAACATTGGGCACACATTAAGGATATAAGATTTTCAAAAATTTCACTCTGTTCACCATGAAATACGAAGGAGGGCTCCCCCGGAATATTGAACTTAACTATCTTATTATAGCAATCCAGGGTGGCATGACAAGATGCCAGCCAATCCATGCATAAGATGACATCAAAGTCTGTCATATCTAACAGCATTAGGTCTACTGTTGTATTTATTTCTCCAACTCTTACCTTGCAAGCTCGGTAGCCTCGTTCTATTAGTAGGGTGCCTCCAATAGGCGTAGTTACTAAAAATGGACATTCTAATCTAACAACTTTTTGCTTAAAGTTCTTAGCAAAGAATGGTGACACATAGGAATGCGTAGAGCCAGAGTCAAACAAAACATGTGCAAAATTTGATTCAATCAGAAGAGTACCTGCTACCACCATATTAGACCACCTTGTCCTCGGCCAGCACCTCTTCCGATTCTATTGCCTCCTACAGTTACAGGGGCTTTGTTGGCAACAGTGGCCTCTGATTGATTAGGGCGTACTGATCCTTGGCCAGATCTCGTGTAGAGTTGGGGGCAATCTCTTTTAATGTGGCCTTGTTGACCACATTGGTAACAGATCTTAGTATTGTTGTTGGCAAAACAAGCTCCGAAGTGGTTTCTTTCACATTTAGAGCACCAGGGCCTTTGTTGACCCCATGTACCACTTTGTTGACGCTGTGGTGCACTAGCGATAGAGGTTGCATGTCCAATGGTTTTAGTGGGTGCAGAACTCTCTCCGTAGTAGCGTGATTTCTCATCTTGTTTCCTCTTTCTTTTGTTATTCCATTTTTCTTTATGCATATCTCTTTCTTCCATCATACGAGCGATGTCAACAGCTTCTGTGTAAAATGAAAAATCTCGTATCTTCGATCCCACCCTGTCAAATAAAGACTCTCAAAGGCCTTTAATAAACCGTCGGATTTTTTCTTTCTCAGTTAGGACCATGTGAGTAGCATATTCAGACAACTCTACAGACAGATTGTCGTATTCATCGACAATTCGTGCTCCTTGCCGGAGTGTCTTAAACTCATTCATCTTTGCTTCTCGTATACTCTCCAGAATAAATTGTTCTCGAAAAATTCTTTTAAAGTCTTTCCATTTAAGGGGTGGGGCATTTCTGGCCATGCCCTTTTTCCACGTTAGCCACCAGCGGTCCGCCTTACCTCTTAATTGAAAGGTAACAAGGGTTACTTTTCGAGGTTCAGGGCATTCTAACGTGTCAAGGATTTTCTCACAGTCATCTAGAAAACAATGTGGGTCTTCATTAACATCTCCTGCAAAGGTTGGCGGATTCAGCTTCATAAATTCTGAGATCTTGACCTCTGTCCCTACCCAATCCTGAGGAGGGGGTGGAGGTGGCATCTGGTCTGTCTCTTGTACTTTTGCAGCATGTACTGATGCCTGTGAGCCGTCTTCAGATGATTGTCCCATTAGAAGTTCTTTCAGCCCATTTACCTCGTTTTGCATTGCAGCTAATGCTTCCATTACTACAGTCGCGTCAATTTGTGATGGTACTCCACCACTTCTTCCAGGATTTTTAGTAGGTATCTCTCTGTTTTGTGCACGGTTACCTTCTGCAAGATTAGGCAACTCCAGCCTTGCATCTGCTAACTGAGCAACTGGAGGGACCAGGACCCTGCTAGATCTTGTGCGGATTTCAGAAGTGTTTGATTTTCTTGGTGCCATCTAAACTTATTCTACAATTAAAAATAATATATATCGTTACTATTATGATTCAAGGAAAGACACGAAAGAAAAGGATTTTAAACTCTATAGGGCCTTTGGTGGATCTTCATCCTATGGTCGTGCTGCAGTCACGACAATAAGGGAAGGCGCACTAAAGACACCTTGCTCTGTAATCACTAGGAGACCTAACAACCTATGCTTTGATATCAACTTTGTCACGACCCATTTTCTAGGCACATGACCGGCACAATGATGAATATCCCATCACTGTAAGCCTTTCGATAAATTATACCCACAAGTAAAATTATTAGTCATTATCTCTATATTCTGAAAATACCAATCTTTAATAAATACAAAGAAAATACATCAAATTTTCTTAATTAAAAATAATAGATCCTCAATACAAAATACATTATCATACTGAAATACAAGCCAAATACCAAACCCCTAACCTAGATGTCCTAAACGGTTACAGAGCAACATATTCTATAACAAAAGAAGGGCCTACCCGACAGCGGGAAGGTCCAAAGTGATCTACTCCTCTAGCGGATGTTCTTCGGTGGCAACCTGATCTGAACAAAAAATTTGTACAGAGAGTGTGAGCTTTTAAACTTAGTGAGCAAATCGGACTCGCGTTAATAAAATTCAAATACATCACCAGTCATGCAAGCATATCCGAAAGCTCAAGCTCAACCAATAGACGTAGTTAGAAATTACATACAAGAAGATAAAAATTCATCCAATTCAACAAACGTTACAAGTACTCATCAATGACAATATGTCCCGGAGAGCGCACATAGACCAGCTCACCAATTCTGTATATTTCTGCCATGACGCACAACCTCATCCTCTTAGCTAGGGCGCCTCACGGATCTATTACCGATCCGGGCTATATCCCTACTGAGGGAATCGTTGTCTCCACACTCGTTGGTCAAAACACCCTTTAAACCGGGTTTTCCGCCTTGCCTTGAGAGGGGGTATTGTTCCGCTCAATCACAATCAATAGTACAGTATTTCATATCATAATCAGAAGCACAATATAATATTCATCCATATAACATGTATAGTATATAACTATATTATAGGTTTATAAACCACAATTCAAAATAACAATTAAACTGTTTTGAAGAATACTATTCATATATTTACTATTCATACGTACGGGTACTATTCATACGATTACTATTCATATGGTTACTATTCATACATTTACTATTCATACGTACGGGTACTATTCATACCAGAAATAAAGAATACAATCTGTAAAAGAGTACACCAGATAAGTTCCCAGGAAAGAGTGGAGGGTCACAATGGACATACTTAAAAATCAGGTCTTTCCTTAGCCAGAACTTTCCTAGACATGTATTCTTCACAGTTTACATCCTATTTCGGTAATCAGAGAATTAAAATAACATATAGACAGCTAAGGACAATTTTTCTGATGTGGAAGATCAGCCAAAGCTGCAACCACAGAGCATACTTAAGAAAATAACTTCTAAAATTTAAAAGACATAAAAAGGGCATAGTATCCTTACCTAAGCAGAAAAGGAAAAGCCCAAAATCTCATACACCTAGCGTCGAATCAAGAGAAACTTAAGGAGAGAAAAAGAGAAGTTGAAGGTGTGAGTTTAGAAGTGAAATGGAATGGCCTATTTATAGGAAAAATCAAGGATACTATTTGATACTATACGCTAATAAAATATTTAATTTACTATTCATGAAAATGACATTTCTAATAATGCAATTTACTGTGGACCTTAATAATTCGACTTACTGTGCAAAACGCGGGCAACTTTGAATTTTTTATTACTATTGAAAACTTAAAGGGAAAACTATCCTTTTACCTTAAACCTTTAAGTTTCTTTTCAATTCAGTCCTTTCAATTTAGCCCCTGAGGGTATTTTACACATAAAACGTCATTTTCTCCTACAAACTTCTTTCTAGTTTTCTCTATTGATCAAACCACTTCTAGTACTTGACATTTTGATTGTATAAATGAATAGTACCATATACGTAAATAGTATTATACGAGTGAATAGTACCATATACTGAAATAGTAACAGTAGTTTGTAAACACGCATTTATATTTTATTTTTCATGGGTATTACACTTCGGTAGGGATATAGCCTGGGTCGTTAACAGATCCGTGAGGTGCCTTAGTTGAAAGGATGAGATTGTGTGTCATGGCAGAAATAAACAAATTTGGTAAGTCAGCCTATGTGCGCTCTCCATGATATATTGCCATTGATGAGTACTAACACCGTTGGATGAATTGGATGACTTTATATCTTCTAGTATGTAATTTCTAACTATGTTTATCGGTTGAGTTTGAGCCTTCAGGTATACTTATATGACTTGTGATGTATTGGAATTTTATTAACGTAAGGCTGATTCACGCACTGAGTTTTAAAGCTCACACTCTCTGTAAAATCTTTTTGTTCAAATCAGGTTGTCGGTGAAGAATATCGACTAGAAGAATAGATCACTTCGGACATTTCTACTGTCGGGTAGGCCCCTCTTTTGTTGTAGATAATGTTACTCTGTAATCGTCTAGGACATCTAGGTCAAGGGTTTGACATATTTGGTTTGTATTTCAGTATAATAATGTATTTCATAATGAGAATCTATTATTATATGCAAGTCATCTCTATATATTTCAAATAAGGAAATTTGATATGTTTTCTTTGTATTTATTTAATAAGAAATGGTTATTTTGATAACATAGAGATAATAACTAATAATTTAACTCGTGAGTATAATTTATAGAAAGGCTTACAGTGATGGAAAATTCATCATTGTGCCGGTCATATACTTAGATAACCGGTCGTGACAAAATAAATACCTCTCGTCATTGCTTTCCAGTTGAAAGGGACAGAATGCTTCCGCCTATTCTTTATGTTTTGAATGATGGTGTTCATAACTTGACTGTATGTTAGAGCGTAAGTTAGGTCAGGAACCTTGTCTTATTTATAGTAAATTGTTGTCACGACCCGTTTTCTGGGCACATGACCGGCACAATGATGAATCTCTCATCACTGTAAGCCTTCCGATAAATATATCAAATTTTCTTATATGAAAATCATAGATTATCAATTTAAAATACATTATTATACTGACATACAAGCCAAATGTCGAACCCCTGAACTAGATGTCCTAGACGATTACAGAGCAACATAATCTATAACAGAAGAGAGGTCTACCCGACAACGGGAAGGTCCAAAGTGATCTACTCCTCTAGCAGATATTCTTCGCTGGCAACCTGATCTGAACAAAAAGGTTGTACAAACAATGTGAGCTTTTAAACTCAATGAGCGAATCGGCCTCGCGTTAATAAAATTCAAATACATTACCAGTCATGCAAGCATATCCGAAGGCTCATACTCAACCAATAAACATAGTTAGAAATTACATACAATAAGATAAAAATTCATCCAATTCAACAAACGTTACTAGTACTCGTCAATGGCAATATATCCCGGAGAGCGCACACAGGCCGGCTCACCAATTATGTATATTTCCGCCATGACGCACAACCTCATCCTCTTAGCTAGGGCGCCTCACGGATTTATCACCAATCCGGGCTATATCCCTACTGAGGGAATCGTTGTCTCCACACTCATTGGTCAAGACACCCTGTCAACCGGGTTTTCCGCCTTGCCGTGAGAGGGGGTACTGTCCCGCTCAATCACAATCAATAGCATTTCATATCATAATTAGAAGCTCAATATAATATTCATCCATATAACAGGTATAGTATATAACTATATTATAGCTTTATAAACCACAATTCAAGAAATTCAATCTTCACATCATCATGAGATACTTGCTTTTTCTTATCCATACTTCTGGATTAATTATCTCATTATATTTGCCATTCTGAATCCAATTTCCCCCTATGAATCTTGAGAGTGTCCTACGACATACTTTTTATCACCAGTAATGCTAAAACTCTATTAAAACGGGGTCGTTTCACTCACCTGGATTCCGTACGAACATCGCTTCTCTAAGTTATTACAGACAAGAGTTCTCAGGTGAATTTCGGTGTTCTGCTACGGAGATTTTCATGAAAGATTAGAGAAAATACGTCAGGATTGTTTTCGTACAGATACTGTTCATATGTACGGTTACTATTCATACCAGAAATAGAGAATGCAATCTGTAAAAGAGTACACCAGGTAAGTTCCCAGAAAAGAGTGGAGGGTCACACTGGACACACTTAAAAACCAGGTCTTTCCTTAGCCAGAACTTTCCTAGACATGTATTCTTCACAGTTTACATTCTATTTCGGTAATCAGAGAATCAAAATAACATATAAACAGCTAAGGACAGTTTTTCTGATGTGGAAGATCAGCCAAGGCCGCAACCACAGAGCATACTTAAGAAAATAACTTCTAAAATTGAAAGACATAGAAAGAGCATAGTATCCTTACCTAAGCTGAAAAGGAAAGGCCCAAAATCTCAGACGCCTAGCTTTGGAGTAAGAGAAACTTAAGGAGAGAAGAAGAGAAGTTGAAGGTGTGAGTTTAGAAGTGAAATGGAAGGGCCTATTTATAGCAAAAGTCAATGGTACTATTTGATACTATGCACTAATAAAATATTCAATTTACTATTCATGAAAATGACATTTCTAATAATGTAGTTACTGTGCACCTCGTACGATCGAAAATTTTTCTGTTATTACTATTGGAAACTTAAAAGGAAAACTATCCTTTCACCTTAAACCTTTAAGTTTCTTTTCAATTCAGTCCTTTCACTTTAATCCCTGAGGGTATTTTCACACATAAAACGTCAGTTTCTCCTACGAACTTCTTTCTAGTTTTCTCTTATGACCAAACAACATCTAGTACTTGACATTTCGATTGTATAAATGAACAGTATCATATACGTAAATAGTATTATACTGATGAATAGTACCGTATACTAAAATAGTAACAGTAGTTTGTAAACAAATATTTATATTTTATTTTTCTTGGGTATTACAATTGTGGTAGCTTCCACCATCAAAATAATTATACAATTAAAAAATGTAACGAACTCATTTAAATAAATTTAATACGGAATAAAAATATTATTCTATACATTGATCATTGATAAATGTTATATTTAATAGTGGGCCACATTTAATTGACCAAACGATAACTGTAGCTAACAGTTTCAGCATTTTAACCAAGTCCCCGTGAAAATAGAGATTCACAGAGGTTTCTTTTAGCACATTAGAGGAACATGGAATGTATCATATTTTAGCAACCAAAATGTTATAACGAGCCAGATAATAGGGTTAGGGGCCGAGACTTCAGAGTACAAGTACTACTACATGTTTTCCGTGAATGTGGACTAATTAAATTTTATTTTTATAGGATTGAATTTTTTAAATTTTTAATTCATTACTTGTTAATTTTCATTAGTTAATTTTATAAAAAAATAATTAGTTAAAATTTAAAACAAAAAAAAATGTACACGTTTTACAAATTAATGATTATCAAGTAAAAAACATTTAAAGTACAAAATGGTAAAAAGATAAAATTAAGGAACCAAATAATTAAGACAAATATATTTCATGTATCAAAAAATACATTTCCTCATTTAACAAAATGCACATATAATTCAAATTATTTTCTATATTACAAAATTTTCACTTTAGATTTCAAGATGTAAACAAGGGCAAATTTAGAAATTTTGGTTAGTGGAGGCAAAAAATAGTCTTTAAATATTTTTACTAAAAAATATTATAAATTCAATTTTAAATTTTTTAAATTCAAGTTTTTAAAAAATTTATTAGGTGGGATATTTCTTATCAGATGAGTAGTCAGAATTTATCATGTGGGGGCAATATCTAAATTTTTATGGGGACAAAAAAAATGATCACTATATGTATTAATTAAAAAAATTTTCTTGTGGGGGTAATTAATACATGGATCTGCCATTGCATGTAAATTTTATTTTTTTTAAAGATTATTTTAGCACCTAGTAAAATATTATCGTTCAAGGATACCAAATGATAGGAGTATGCATGAATTAGGTTGGATTGGGTTTAAGAGATTTTAGTAACCGAATCAATTAAAAAAATACATATTAAATAAGATTTGGGTTGAGACAATTTTACTTGCTTTACTAGAACCAAACTAATCAGTTGTCAAATGAGTTGGTTTGATTTGAATTTATAGGTTGAATTTTTTTTTAATCGTAGATTTGATTTATTAAAATGATAGAACTCAGAAAATAAAAAATATTAGAATTATGTCTTATATAATTGTATATTTTTTAGAATAAAGTTTCATCTACAAATTGATATTAAGTTAACTTTTTTTTGTGTTTATTGAAATTGAGATAAAAGAAGGAATAATAAACTTTTAGATAGAGAGGCTAGTAGTTTTATAAATCATTAAGACAACAGATGTTATATGCACTATACATCATTATTGAGAGAAAGAAATGTTGCAAAAGAAATTAAATATATACTAACTAAATATTAAATACTTAACACACAACATAAATGCATAGTACAAGGGCATTACAATTTTATAAAAAAAAAAAAAATGGGTCCGGGGGTTGGTTCAGAACTTATTACCCAAATTAATAGTTGACGGTAAAAAAAAATAAAATCAAACCAATCAACCGAACATAATTTTACAGATTTGTTTGATTGAGCGAGTTAACAGATTGACTTGACTCAATGTACACTCCACCAAATGGTATTGATTATTTTGTTATGGTATATATGTTTTAAATTAATATTTTAATTTTTAAATTTATTCAAAATTTAAATCAATTATTATATCTAAAACATGCTAAAATATTTTTTAATATAAATAATTAACTTTGTCACCCTATGAGATGACTGGGGTAACAAAGCACACTTTGCTCCGAAATACGTGACCTGCTTAATCTCACGGCTTCATTCGGCGAATTATCCCTTCATTCGGCGAATTATCCCTTACTTCTTTCTCGCGTCATATTATTTGAGTGAACTCCGACGTCAAATTCTCTCAAAAGTCAAAATCCCTAGCTCAGCTTCCGCCGCGACAGCCATGGGCTTTCTATGGTGGAAGGGCAACAAATCCCAATCTCAACCCAAGCCTGTTGAGAACTCCAACGCGGCGGCGAAACCCACTGAGGTCCCCGGCATGAACGGTGCAGTGGAGGTTCCGCGACCCCCCAACTTTAGCGTCTCCATTTTCGAGTTCGGTTCTGTGGCCGCTTCTGCTGACAAGGTCACGCTTGCTGGCTATTGCCCTGTCTCTGAAGAACTCGAGCCCTGCCGCTGGGAGATCCTCCCGGCGAGTGGCTCCGACGCACCGCAGTTTCGCGTCGTCTTCGGTTAGGACTTCAATGTAAGCGCTGTGAAAATTGAAATTCATACTCTTTATGATTATATTTTGTTCTGCAAAGGATTTTGCCTGGCCATGTGGAATTGGAAACTGGTATTAAGATAGAAAACTTGTAATTTTAGAATAATGGGATTCACTTGATTGAATTATGGGGTCGGTCTTACTAATGTAGTACTAGTAGTGTAGTTAAGTGTTTCTGTTTAAAAAAGTAATGTAGTTAAGTGTCTGTCTTGGCTTGTTCAGGTTGAGTGAGTCTTGAGGGAATATATGACTGTAGGTAGACGTGTAGGTGCAGTATGTGAAAATACAGTTGCATTTATGGTCTATTGCAATTAGACGTGGCTACCTTAAAATTGGCAAAATCAACGCCGGAACCAGCCATGGTCAGCTATAATTTCAATTATGTTTCTTCAGGAGTTTCGGAAATACATAAATATTACTAGCGAGTTATAGTATCTCATTAACTTCGAAGCATCTACACTGACCTGGACAGAGACGCAGTGGCCCCGGAACAAAAAAAAAAAAAAACGAATTGCTCATATATAATTTAAGGACAACTGACTTGTGACAGACATGTAGCCACTTTTTCTTAGTTGTATGTTCTGCTTGGTAAAGAATTATGTCGTCCTCAGTCATTTAAGAAGCTAACATTTTAGGTGATTCAACGAGGAAGTTAATCTCTATTTCAATATTTGTTCAATACTGGGCCATTGGTTCCATAAGAGTTTGCCTGTATAAAGAAAAGAAACACAAATATTGCTTTGCAGTAGGAACTAAGAACTTGAATGTGATTAAGGTTATTACTCAGTGGCTGTAATAGATTTTACTGAACATATATGTTTTTCTTTATATATATATATATATATATATATATATATTTCTGGTTGGTTGAGCACTTGAGCTTTGGTAATGCCCACCGGCATTTGGTCACTATGCACTTTCGTTACTAGATTAAATGATTTATTTTCTTCTCAACTCGGATTTCAAAAACTAAAAACATAAACTTCAACACGTTTTGCAGATCATAATTCGGAGGAAGCGAAGAAACCGCTCTATTGATTTATTGTAATGTCAGTATCTTCTTAACTTCATCCTGGATGCTTGGAATGTTATATAATATCAAGTCGACATTTGTTGGCATCAATGCTTGACCTGCTAGACAAATTTTGCTTTGAAATTGATTTTCAGTCCAGTTCATTTTCTAATTTGAGTTTCCTGACATTTGCTGCCATGGTCAAATGAAGTGCTTTGTTGGATTGCTTAAAGGTAATGGCGTGATGCTGTGTTTTCTGTTTATAATATATTTTAAAGACACTATAACGCAAGCCTGAGTGCTTATCCTGGTACTGGTTTCGAACCTACTAATGATATATCCAACGCTGCTTGGATTCTGCAATATTCAAGGGGTTGTTTGTTATATATGGGGCATAGCAGAAAACCTTGCAGATATTATTTGTCTCCTTCTATTAAAAAAAAAAAAAAGGTAGACCTATAGGTTAAATAGATTAATCTATTCTTAAACAGGCTAAATTTTGCATGTATGATAAGCCCACTCAATTGACAAGATAAATAGACTGAGGAGTAAGTTTGAACTTATCTTTTGACTTATTTTGACAGTACTGGTGGTGGGGGCTGTTATTGTTTCCTTGGAAGACGATGTTCTTGGCTACTAACAAAGACTATGGATAAAAAAAATGCAACTTGGCATTCAACAGGATTAAGGTTGCACCCGGTATACATCAATTTCATCAATGGCAAGGGATGGGCGGCTGCTGATGAGTTTAATCGTTATAAGGTAGAAATAGGATTTGTAAGGGTACTGAACTAACTAAGTGGTGTATAAAATCACTAATCAGTATTACCTCCAACTTAAAGCGAGATGATGCCATGAAAACATATGAATCCTTCTTCACTCACTGACAAGTATTTAAAATATTTCCTCATACCGGTTTACCGCTCTTTACAATGACCTTATTTATACTGAAGAGTAACAAAACGGACTGAGTATTACCAATTGTTTTCAAGAGAGTGATTTGCACACAGCATTCCAGTAACAATACTGCTCAAGTTGCTGTCCCAAGTGAAACTGACAACTACATTTTCAATTTTCAATTTTCAATATCAATGAAGACCATTCGTCTTCTGAATTTAAACGAATTTTCTGTTCATGCCTGTCGACATTGTTGACTCTGCTTGAAAGTGAAATGAAGATTGTTTCATTTGTTGGTACAGAAGAAAAAGAAACTCAGTTTAAAGTAAGATTTACGTTAAACATTTCCACGAATACCAGCCTATCATAGTTCATGTTACTTCTGCAAATATGCAGATTGAATTCTGTTAGAAACATCTGACGGTGGCAAAAAAAGCCTACTCGAAGAAGGCATGTTCGAACTCCGAGAGCATATTTGGATACGCTATAAACACCCTCAAACTCACATTCAAGTTTTCAAAGGGACTTTAACGAAAAAAATTGAACGTTTGGTTGTTCATTGAACAAATTTGTAAAATAGATTTTTTCAAATTTCTCTTCACTATTTTACCCTTCACTTCTCATGCCATCTTCTCTGTATTTGGTAGAAAAAACAAAGCATACTCTGAGAGGGAGAGGGAGGAGAGAGTAACAGAGAGAGAGAGAGAGAGATAGACAGAGAGCCAAAAGAGATTAGGGGAGAGGCTTGGAAAAAAGGGGGAAAAAAAAAGAAAAGAGCTTAAGAAAGGAAAAATCAAACGAAGACGGTGTGAAAATGAGGGATTGAGTTTAAGAAAAAATTACAATTTTTGGCCTAAAAACTTTAGGCTACTAAGCCCCACATTTTTTGAAAATTACACTTCAAACACAATTTTTTATTTCTTTTCATTTGGTCCCTATATAATTCCTTTTTGTCCCCTTTTTATTTTTTAATCTTTTAGTTAATGCAATAAGATATAAAATTCATATCTTTTTTGGTCATCACACATCCAAAAGTACTTTTACTAATCAATATCTAAACAAAATTTATTTTTTAAAAATTACTTTTTTAATAACAATTTTCAAATATAAATCATGCTTATGCAAAAATTAGTTGTACTTAAAATTAATTCTAAAAATCAATTTTATTCAAATTAAATTTATCCAACAAATTTTTAAACACTCACTAATTCAACAGGGAAGGCGGGAGACGGCAGTGAATCTGAAACATAAAAATTGAAGCTCACAAGAGCAAATAAAAATGAGACACACACGTGCACAGACACACACGGGGGATTTGGACTAAATAATTTTCTAAGCAGATGAATGAAAATCCCAAAAGCACAATATGCTAAAGCATCCTTAATAATCATCGTCATTCATCCGTATGTAACACATTATGGCCAATACAAACACAAAGAAGGAGGAAAGTTCCATTGCTAATGCTCCCCAACCAATAACCCCAGCATGCTTTAATATGGCTGGTATTGCTATGCTTCCAATAGCTGAAGCACCAGTCAAGAACTTGGTTGCATTCACCCAGCTGCTTCATACAGATAAAAGAGAGAAACAAAATTAAGCGATTCGATTTCTCAACTCGGAATAGGAATGGTCTGATCTAGCTTTGTGAATTAAGGCCAATTTGGAAGAACTTATTTTGAATTTATCTGACTTATTTTATGGCATAAGCGCTTATATACGTGTTTGAAAGAGTTTATAAAAATAGCTTATAGCATGCCAATAAGCTGTTTTTACTTTATTTTCATAAGTTCTCCAAAATAGCTTATGAAAATAAGCTAAAAACAGCTTATGTGAAATTTGTCCTCATAAAATCTTCAATTATAAAAATAACTTATATATAAGTGCTTATATGATAATTGTTTATTCTCTAAGCAATTAAATAATCTGTTTACCTAAACAGGACCTTAGTCTAAATATAATGGTTTACCCGCTTTCAGATTCAGAAAGTAAAGAATAACCATCATTTCCCGCGAAGAACAGCAAAGGCATGGGAAGGAGAACATACATTAGTGCTGCAAGAACCACAAACAAGTTCCTGTTCATATCAATCCCATTTTTGAGGAATAAATATTTAGTAGTATACTCGAATCAATGATGTTCTAACTCACCAGATAACATTGGCCACCAATTATCATACAACGCACATGCCTGTCACATTATGGAGATGAAAACAACGATGACTCTGCCAATAACTTATCGCATATTTATACATATAAATCAAAATGAAAATGGACAACATATTACTAACCAAAATTTGTAAGACAATCCCGCCAGAGACCAAAATTGCCAGAAGGGCAAGTTTCCCTGTGTGCAAACAGGAACGAATATAACCTGGTAAGTCTGCCATCTCCAACTCAACTCATGCCATATGCAGGAACAACTGAAACAAAACTGTGCAAGGTACGTATGAGAAAAAGTCAAACGACAGTCATAGTCGATATATAATAAGCAATTCCTTCACTAAATAGCAGTTAATCTTTTATTATTGAAGATTGTAATATATTTCGCTTCACATATTGTTCATTCTTTACGCAGGAGTGCAGAGAGAGACTATTGCTCAAGACTGAAGTTCGAGAACGAGCAAGCCCAAAATCCATAATAGACAACAACAACAAAATCTTAGTACCAAATAATTATGATAAGCCTCTGATCAGAAGACCTCAGCTGCAAGCTTAGTATGGTTTGACCATTGAAAGCATATGACTATATCCCAAGTTTTGTAGGACCAACGCAACATCACATTTAACATTGCTTATCAAATCATACATGGCATGACATGCATAAAATTTTCATTGAACAACTGAGAATGATGTTACAACACTTCTTTTTTCCAGAAGCCTTAGACTTGGTATCCGGACATTTCAAAGGCCTGATGTGACGTGATTAAACCTGAGCATACACAGATTCGAGAAAATCAGATTCTGTCAACGTCGTGGTGATTCACATCTGGAATCAATTTATGAACTTCGAAATAAAAATTTGTATCCTTAACTTGCTTAACGAAATATTAAACCCGGCTTGTTTATCATACTTTATAGAGCTGCGGAGCACCAGTACTTCCTATCTTGTGTATAATAAAGATTATTGAATTTAACCGAAGCAGTCTTGCTGGTCAAATCCTTATAGTTATGAAAAAAACAATAACTGAAAGCTGCTTTTCATGAACCGAAAGAGTCAAATTTCCAGATTCCTCGTGCAGATTCAAACCACCCTCAAAAAGCAAGTCTCTCCTTTGCACTCGAAATTTTTGATCTACCACATCACACATGCGAGAGCAAAAAATCAAACAAACTTAGAATTCGAAGAACATTTCACTTTTCCTTGGGAAGCTCGTCTTCAGCTATTCTAGCTAAGGGCGACATAAATTCAAAGAAAGCTACGGGAGAACAAAAACATTGAAGCATGGTTGAAAACCAATCATTGGTGAAAAAAAAAATCTTCAACAAAAATTTTAAACCGAAGGCTTAAGAAATTCGTACCCCGAAAATAAAATCTAGAAGGATGAAGAAGCCATGGCCATGGGTTTCGTTGCAGCTGCAAAAGATTTCAAAAGCTGGATTTAGTGCACCGAAGAGAGATAGAGTGCGCATCTGCTGATCTGCCAGTCAAGCGACCCTACCGTACAGCTTTCCTTACCCCATCCTCTCAGTTTTTTTTTTTTTTAACTTGTTATGTAATAATGTAGTAGATAAAGTAATAAAAAAGATAGTAAAGATTTATTTAAATTACTCTTTTTGAAAATACTAAATTTTTTAAAAAAATAAAATATATCATCTTTATTTATATGTCCTTTCCTTTTCTTTTCTTTTCTTTTTTCCATATCAAATATACTTGAGTTTACTAACTTATTATTTTAAGTTTAGATTTTGGAAAATTACAAATCAGATTAGATCGAAAATTTGGAATTAACCTATCAATTTTTAACGTAAAATTATTTTATGATTAATTTAATGAGCAATGATACGACGTTTTCAGGAACGCATGTTCATTTGACATGTTTACTTTTTATTGGTTGAAAAAGTAATTAATATCTTCATAATTAAATGAAAATTATCGAATCTAATTTATTCAATTATGTAAAATAATTTTAAAAATTTATTGAATCAAATGTAAATCATTATGGTATCCTAATTTATTAAGATTACCTAATTCATATATTCATTAAAACTATATCTCCGTTGAAAGATTTAACTTAATCTATATAATATATTAAAATAATTTTATTTTAAGGTATTAATTATCAGTAAATCATTAAATTATGTATAATAGAATAAATTTAAATGAATAAATTAGGTAAATTAATCACATCACATTAAATGAATTTAAAAAATTAGGATAAATTGTTATATAATTGATATATAATTGCTATGTAATTACATTAAATGAACTTGAAAAAATTAGGATAAATTACTATATAATTGATATAATTACTATATAATTGGTATATAATTGCTATATAATTGATAAATTAGGTAAACTTTTCGATTGAAATATAATGTATTGTCTTTTGGTAAATTAGCATTTATTATATACAAATAATCAAATAATTAATTACTATATACCTATCTTCAGAAGTGATAAAACTACAAAGTTCTGTTCTCCATCATGCATGTCTATTTTCCTTCTCTGAATCTACTGGTATAACTCAACAATGTTCTATCTCCCAACCAAGCTCTCGCTGTTCATCTTTCGCCATTTGATCACATTCTTCCATCGATCGGGAACCTAACCAACACCTAGTAATATGACTTCTTAAAACTCCAGCCTTTTTTCTCCTATAGGTACTTTTCTTCAATTCTTTTTTTTTTGTCCATATATATATATCTCAAAAAAGAAGAACATGATACAATGGACTAATATTATTTCTCTACCACCGTTTTTTGAATCGAAGAAGAATATCATGATCCAATAAAGTAGCACTATTTTCCTGGCACCGTATTCCTCCATAGCCTTGGCAGACTATTGTAATACCCCAATAATTTTTATAAATATTTAAAATCTAATTACGTAGAAAATGTTCTTTTTGAATTAGTGAAGGAAATTTGGGAATAAAAATTTAATATTTTTAATTTGAGAAATTTTTACAAATTCTCAAGGACCTAAGTAAAGAAATCTTACAAGTTACAGTGGTTATGAGCAATTTTATTCTAGAAAATTAGTGGGGCCCACACATTCACTCAAAACACTTAGCTTCCTCTCTTCCTATTCACTCGTTCTCTTTCCTCCCCGAGACTCTCCACCTTCTCCTTCATCTACCATTTTATTCCATCTCCTTCAATCCTTTCTCTAATTTTCTTCCAGTAATTTTGTATTTTTCTGACCATACTTCTTATTCTTAGTAGTTTTAGAAGCAAAGAGGTAAATTTTATCTACTCTATTTCTCTTTTTCTTCATTTTCGGACCTATGGAAGAGAATTAAGATTTTAAATTTTAATGGATGAATTTAAGTATGCATGTTAATCTCAAACATTCCTGGGTGGTTTATGATGTTATTGGAATAAGAAATTTGGAGAAAACTAGGAGAAATTCATAGAATTTGGATATTTGAAAAAGTTAGTGTTCTTGATGAAAATTTGATAATTGAAGCTTGGATTGTTAGTTTAAATTGGGGGTTTTGTTGTTAAAACACTCCTTAGACATTAAGGATGAAAACCTATGGAAGAAATCAAGAGAAAATGGTGATAATTTGACCTCAAAATCATGAAAACCTAAGAGGAAAATTACAATTTACTGTAGCAGTACTGTAGTGTTCATAAAATTTCAAGAATTCGGGGTTACTATAGCAAATCGATACTGTAGCAAACTGGTACTGTAGCAAACCGATATTATAGCATCAATTTTAAAATAACTATATCTCTTTCGTCTGGATTCCGTTTTAGTAAATAAGGTATCGTTGGAAAGCTGTTCGAGTCTATCTTCAAATGAACTAAGTTTCATTTGAAAATTCCTTACCATTTGAGAGTTATGTCTAGAAAAGTAATTAAAGGTCAGAATTATGGTAGGGAATTTCTCTATTTTGTGACCTTGACATATTTTTGCATGATTATCTTATAGGGATGGATTCTTTGATGCATCTTCCACATCTTTTGAGATGTTGTGACTAGATTGGAATAAAGAAAATTACCTTCTATCATTTTATACATCTTTGAGGAAGCTTCAAGGTAAAATTGGGCAAGTATCAAGGTGAGAGATTCTACCTTACTTTATTTGCTTATTTAATGTATATATTAAAAGTGTACTATAAATATATATATGTGACATGAAATTAATATATTCATGTTATGCATTGAAATATGCAAGTGTGGACTATTATGAACTTTTTATGAAATGGAACGCATATAATTGCTTATGATTATGTAATGTGATTGTGTTTAATCTTGAGAGAAATAGAAATGGAGTTTATGGGATCCCATGGGATGAAATAAGGGTGAAATGAAATCATCATGGCCATGTGGTATTGAATATGATATTCGTCCTTTTAAGGACAAGGTGAAATAAGGTTGGACTACAGATTTGTCCATTTGAAGATAAGAGTAAAGTAAGGGAGGATGCGGCAGGGGCAGTGGAGCAACAGCTACTTTATGTGGACGGAACCCGAAAAATGTCTAGGAACTTAAATTGAAATTGTATGAATTGTTTGAATTGTTTGAAATGTGATTTGACTTGATCTTGAATGTGTTTGTTAATAATTACGAGGTGATTTCAATGTGTATGTCTTGATAAATATCTTGTACACCAAAACTTAGATGATTGTACGGTTAGATCAATTATATATATATATATATATATATATATACCAATATTATGTGTAAATGTGGTAGGATTTTCTTAAGTAGAAGTTGTCTTCAGTTTCAGGTATGGAAGGCTTCCTAGTTCGATGACATTCACACCAAGATTACCTTTTCATTTGTTCAGGGTAAAAGCATAATGTTTAGGTCTTATAATAAGTTATATATATCTAGAAAAGCTCTGTAATCGGGTAGGTTCGTTCAGCGATGTAATGTGTATGACTGTAGCATGTATGGAGAACTCGGTTTAGCCGTACTTTCTTATCTTTTGTGAAAAGAGGAATAATTCTCTTATTTTAATTCTTAAATTATGTAATTTAAATTAATTGCATTCAAAAGAATAACTAAGATAAGGATTAGTATTGTGCTTAAGAGAAAAGTAGGCTTACGAAAGTGAGGTGAAATTCACCTTCTGTGCAGGTTACGTGCTCAGATTTTGGAGCGTGACAAAGTTGGTATTAGAGCATTAGATTTAGGTCTCCTACTGATTACAGAGCAAGGTAACCTTAGTGGGACCTCCTCTATCGTTGTGAACCCGGGCACAACTATAGAGAGACGGCTCTACTTAAGGTCCTGTAGGATGTTTTCATTTCCTTTCCCTCCAAGACTTATCTTTTCTTAGGAATTATGTTTTCAGTTTTAGTTTTGTACAGATGTGGCTGCACTTTTGAATTTGGTAAAGGAAAGGTTATTATTTGTTTTGATTCCATTGCTGTCGGATCAAATTTTTATGTGATGGGCTTTGTAAGCTAAATTCGTGATTGATTTCGTGTGGCTGATTTCCTTTATCTTTCTTTATTATTATTATTATTATTATTATTATTATTATTATTATTATTATTATTATTATTATTAGAGTACCATCAAATAAAAGAAACCATTGACATTAAAAAAATTGAAGGATTACATTGCAAAAAAAAAATATTCATGCATGAGTAATCTATAGGCGAGGTGGTCTCGGATTAGGAGAATTGTATTGTATTATCACCCCTCGGCCATTCCTTGGGGCGAGAGATAAAGTAATGTCACGAAGGGTAGTGTAAATCACATTCATTCAATCAACACTTCTTTGTTGTTGATTGCAGAAGCACTGGGTAGATCAATAGAAGAACCTGTCTATTCTTGAATTCATTGCCGCATTATTGCATTTAGCTAACTTCTCCAGATCCTCTATCATCTTCTTCAGATTCTTCACCTCCTGCTCTAAACAAGTGATTTTTTCTTTTGACGTATGACCCGTGCTAATCTCCTTAGCTTCCTTATTCTTCATCTTCTTCTCCTTTTGATTCTCTTAAGATCCCTAGAAAGGCTTTTTCCCTTGTCCGTGCCTAAATTCAAGTTTAAGTCAAGCTCTTCTTCCTTGGCCTCTACTGTGAGATCAATGAACTTCCTTGTGGCCATGATTTAGAAAATTTAAAAATTTTTGTCGGAGTATGAAGAGAGAGGAATGCCGGGAAGTTATAAGCTCATAGATGAATACTCTTTGTGGTGTGGTAATTGAGAACTCTGGAGCAGTTTTTATAGAGAAAATTAGGACTTAGAGCCAAAGAAGATATCTCTTCGCCGTACCCCTACACACTCAACCTATGAATTTCTGCAATCTGGAAGCTAGAGGTCTAGGGTAGGCATGCACACCAACAGCGCGTCGCATTAATGTCAAAATCACTAAAGTCAATTTCGGTGGATTTGTGGCTGTTCAATTTGTTTTTGTCATTAATTTTAAGGATTAATGAAATGGTGATGAATTGAACTGTATTTCTCTACCTTGTTGTGTTGTTCTTGAGAGCCTTCAGTTGAGTATAATAAACATGATTGATTGAATCAAGCTATGATTACATGTATCTAAGAACATATGTTGTGTATGCTATTCATGCATAATGAGTGAATGCTACGACCAAGAATAATATGTCATGATTCCACATGTACTCATGGAGAATGAGACGTTAAAAATTTAAAATGACTTGAATAAAATAAAATGTGTAGAGGATGATGCATCTTTATGTTTACACATACATACATATAATGTTCTTGTGGGCAAATGAAAGGCAATGATTTCCTTGCACCATGATAATGTTTGATGCATGCGACCGTAAGCAGTTAACTTTGTTTTAAAATATATATTTATATATATTATGTGTAAGTCTAGAGTAAAGACACCGATTAAAATATAAGATAAGGCTAATATGAGACTACCTAATCATGGAGTGACATTGTGATATGAGATTACAGGATAAGATAAGTTTAGAGTGAGAAAATCTTAGACTAAAAGAGGTAGTTAGTCGAAATTTTGAGAAAGGTCAAGATTAGCCGAAATTTTTTAGGAGATATTTGACTTGTATTGATTATATTAAATTATATTTACTATTTACTTACATGTCTGACATCAATAGCTGGCATTACGACGTATGAGATCTATAAACCTTTTAGGGAGCGGCGTATAGGTTGTGGTGACTCTAGTTCGAGGGATTTTGTGTTGCCTATAGATCTTGTATGCCGTTATCACATTCACCACACCAAGAAAACCTACTTCTTTCATTACATACCTATTCCTCAATCTTCATTCCTTTCTCATTTGAACGTGTTTCTGAGGTCCCTAGAGTAATGGCCGACAATAAATCTTTTAACTTCAATTTTGAGACTGACAACGTAGAGCTTGATTTAAATCTAAGTCTCAAAAATAACAAAAGGAAGAGACCTGTAAATAGGTCACCAGAAATTAAGAAGAGAAAAATGGATGTAATAGAGTTGGATGAGAACAGCACTGCAACATCCTCAAAAAATAAGCTTGCATTCCTAGAACGTAAGATAAAAAACCTGAAGCATAAGATAGAGACCTGGAATACAAGATAGAGGACTAAAAACGACAAATAAATCATATCTTTGAAGACCAAGAGAAACTGATAAACCGTCATTTCGGGGAACTAGCTAATCGAGTTGATAGACATTCGATGTTTGCAACTCAAAATTTTCGTGACTAACAAGCGAGGTGTATTGACTGTATAAACGAAGTCACTTCTGCTCTTCACCAAATTTCTCAGGCGCTTCCTCCAAAAACCCTTTCTAGGCTGCAATGATTAGCTTCCTCCTTAAGGTCTGAAGCACCTTACTCTTTTAGACCTGGAGCATATTCTACATTTCAAAAGTCTCATCGTCCTTAATTTATTCTTTCTTTTGTTTATACCTAAAGCTGATATTTGATCTAAGCTTCACGTATTAAAATTATCTATTTTTTAAATCAAGTTAAGCTTGTTGTCTGTAACTTATGTACTAGAAATAAAATTTAAGTCAATTTTGGATCTTTTTCAATTAAGGTGATTCATTTTACTGAAAGAACTTAAGGAATGAGAATATGTTAGACTTGCTATATTTCATACTTAATTATGAAAATTCTAAAGTAGAGTATGGTAGTTTCTTTTGACTGAGTAGAGTTATTAAAATGATATTTGATTGTACTTCTAATCTATGGAGGAGTGCTAAATAAGTATTTTATGAACCTATACACAAAAAAACTATGGGTGGCCTAGTCATTATAGTAGTTACCAGCAACTAGAAAGATTTGGTGACCTAGTAAGTCTTGTTATCAATATGGAAATTAGGAGGACCGAATTTCTTAAGGGGGGAGAATGTAATACCCCAATAATTTTTATGAATATTTAAAATCTAATTACATGGAAAATGTTCTTTTTGAATTAGTGAATGAATTTTGGGAATAAAAATTTCACATTTTTAATTTGGGGAATTTTTACAAATTCTCAATGACCTAAGTGAAAAAATCTTACAAGTTAGAGTGGCTATAAACAATTTTATCTGAGAAAATTAGTGGGGCCCACACATTCACTCAAAACACTTATTTTCCTCTCTTCCTATTCACTTGTTCTCTTTCCTCCCCGAGGCTCTCCATGTAATACCCGTAAAAAAAAAAAATCTGTCTGCTTATATTTTATGTAAATTTTATTATCTTGGTTGTGTATGATATTGAAAATATGAATTTTCACTTATAAATTGAATAAATTGTGAGATATAATGAATGGTACGATATGGAATTTATCCCATTAAGTAAAATACAATTCAAAAGTAGAATCTAGAATGTATAGTGGTAAGTGAGACTGGTAGATGAAATAGTATAGGAGAATGGTAGATGAAAACTGATAAGTGAAACTGGTAGATAAAATAGTATAGGAGAATGGTAGATGAAAACTGGTAAGTGAAACTGGTAGATGAAATAGTATAGGAGAATGGTAGATGAAAACTGGTAAGTGAAACTGGTAGATGAAATAGTATAGGAGAATGGTAGATGGAATAGTAGCAAATAGTACCATAGCTTCTCCTATAAATAGGTCCTTCCATTTCACTTCTAAACTCACACCTTCAGATTCTATTCTCTCCTCTCCTCTAATTCTTCTGATTCTGGTGTTAAGATTCTGAGTCCTCCTTTATAGCTTGGATTCGAGGTGAGGGAATATTCTACTATACTCTTTTAAATTCTTGCAATAATTTAGAGGTTAAATTCTTAGTATGCTCTGTGGTTGCGGCCTTAGCCGATCCTCCACATCAGAAAGGAATTATCCTCAGTTACTTGAAATTATTTCTGATTGTCGCATATATAAATAGTATCGTACCGTACGTATGAACAATATCATACGTACATATGAACAGTGACATATTCGTGAATAGTATCGTACCATATTTGTGAATGGTATTGTATGTACATGTGAACAGTGCCATATTTATGAAGAGTATCATACGTACATATGAACAGTGACATATTCATGAATAGTATCATACTGTATTTGTAAATAGTATTATACCGTACTTATGAATAGTGTCGTATTTATGAATAGTATCATGTCGTACATATGAATAATATCATACGTAAATATGAACAGTGACATATTCGTGAATAGTATCGCACCATATTTGTGAATGATATTGTATGTACATGTGAACAGTGCCATATTTATGAAGAGTGTCATATACTATATATGTGAACAACATCACATACATGGGTAGTATTGTGTGTAAAGTTGAATTATTGTTATGCTTGTGATTGACGGAGAATGTTACGGGGACGGGTCCCTGTGTGGGAGTAAAAAGGGAGGAGCAGGAGATAATAAGGGTGGCAAATCATGTTAAATAAAAATTTGTTCCAATACAAAGAGTATTGAGAATATAGGGGTGAAATAAGGGAGGCAATTATGAAAGCAGAAATAAGGGAGGATGCGGCAGGGGCCGCGGGACAATGACCACCTTATGTGGATTGGACCCGAAAAATGTCTGAGAATTTAATTTGGAACTATATGATATGTTCTGTGATTTTATATGATTGTTTTTTTTTGTTAATGTGATAGAATAATATATTTCCTCACTGAGTAAAATATACTCATGCCATTCCTCCCCTCACAGATTTTCAAGAAGAAGTAGAGGCACAACCAGCTAATCGTTCGAGTCCTCAACCCCATTGATCGGGGTAAATATTTGTTATTATGTAAAACTTTATCAAAAGTATTCTAGTAGTAGCTCTGTAATTTGGGTAGGTAAATCTTGGGCGAATAATGTTTGTTGAGAATATTATTTAATGAATAAATTGATATATTTGAAATATTTATTGTACTCTCTTTCATGAGATATCATTCTTATATATATCAAATTGGTATGGAATTTGGCTTACGGTGGTGAGGTAAAAGCTCATATATCGTGCCGGTCACGTGCGTAAGTTGGAGGCGTGACATAGTTGGTATCAGAGGTTTGGGATTAGGTCTCCTACTAATTACAGAGCAAGGTATCCTTAGTGGAATCTTTTCTATTACTATAAGCCCGGGTATAGCAATAGTAAAAGACTCCACCAAAGGACCTGTAGGGATGTCATGTCACATTTTCTTTCCTAAATTGTTGTTCTTTAGAACGTCGTTAAAAGTCGAAAATTTTATATTGTAGATTCAAAATGCCTTCTTCGCAACACGATATACAAGAAAGAGAACGTGAGACCTCGGAGGAAGCCTCATCTCATCCTCCGATGTTAATTACTCGGGACCAAGGGAAGGATCGAGAAAAGGAAGGAAATCCTGAGCATGACAAAGGCACTCACGATATGCAGAAACCAATAAAAATACCCCATGTAAGGGAAGGAGCATCTTCCCAACCAGATAATGTACAACTTATGGCTTTCATCTCAAGTATGCAAGGCACCATAGAAACAATGGCGACTGGTTTCCAAGATGCCATACAGGCTATAACGGCTGTGGTAGCTAAGCAAAATGTTGAAACGAGTCCTCCGATAATATCGGTCCCTACGACTGTTTAACCCACAACTAATAAGGTTTCAGAGTTTCTCAAATTACAACCGCCTACTTTTTCAGGGTCAGAGGATGAGGACCCTCAAGAATTCTTATATCATATTGAAAGAATTCAATCTATTTTGGGATGGTCTGCTGATAGTATGGTTGAAATGGCCGCTTTCCAGTTTCGAAATGATGCTAGTGATTGGTGGAAAACATGGCTGGCAGGCCGACCCATAGGAGCCTCGGCAGTCACCTGGGGAGAATTTAGGGAAGCTTTTACAGAACGGTTTCTTCCAGAAACCCTTCAGATGGCTCGAGAGCAAGAATTTGAGCGACTAACTCAAGGCCCAGAGATGTCCATTGAAGAATACAATACTAAGTTTGTTCGCCTTGCTCGCTATGCACCCCATATGGTATTATGTAAAACTTTATCAAAAGTATTCTAGTAGTAGCTCTGTAATTTGGGTAGGTAAATCTTGGGCGAATAATGTTTGTTGAGAATATTATTTAATGGATAAATGGATATATTTGAAATATTTATTGTACTCTCTTTCATGAGATATCATTCTTATATATATCAAATTGGTATGGAATTTGGCTTACGGTGGTGAGGTAAAAGCTCATCTATCGTGCCTTTCAAGTGCGTAAGTTGGAGGCGTGACACTCCACCTTCTCCTTCACCTACCATTTTCTTTCATCTCCTTTAATCCTTTCTTCAATTTTCTTCCGGTGATCTTGTATTTTTTGACCATACTTCCGATTCTCACGAGTTTTAGAGGCAAAGAGGTAAATTTTATCTATTCTATTTCTCTTTTTCTCCATTTTCAGACCTATGGAAGAGAATTAGGATTTTAAGTTTTAATGGATGAATTTAAGTGTGCATGTTAATCTAAAACATTCTTGGGTGGTTTATGATATTATTGGAACAAGAAATTTGGAGAAAACTATGAGAAATTCGTAGAATTCAGATATTTGAAAAAGTTAGTGTTCTTGATGAAAATTTGATGATTGAGGCTTGGATTGTTAGTTTAAATTAGGGGTTTTAGTGTCAAAACACTCCTTAGACATTAAAGATGAAAACCCATGGAAGAAATCAAGAGAAAATGGTGATAATTTGACCTCAAAATATGAAAACCTAAGAAGAAAATCGTGATTTACTGTAGCAGTAGCGTTTATAAAATTTCTAGAATTCGGGTTACTGTAGCAAACTGGTATTGTAGCATCAATTTTAAAATGACTATATCTCTTTCGTCCGGACTCTGTTTTTAGTAAATAAGGTATCGTTGGAAAGGTCTTCGAGTCTATCTTCAAATGAAATAAATTTCATTTGAAAATTCCTTACCATTTGAAAGTTATGTCTAGAAAAGTAATTAAAGGTTAGAATTATAGTAGGGAATTTCCCTATTTTGTGACATTGACATATTTTTGCATGATTATCTTATAGGGATGGATTCTTTAATGCATCTTCCACAACTTTTGAGATGTTGTGACTAGATTGAAATAAAGGAAATTACTTTCTATCATCTTACACATCTTCGATGAAGGTTCAAGGTAAAATTGGGCAAGTATCAAAGTGAGAGATCCTACCTTATCTTATTTACTTATTTGATGTATATATTGAAAGTGTACTATAAATATATATATATATATATATATGTGTGTGTGTGTGTGTGTGTGTGTGTGTGTGTGTATGTGTGACATGAAATTAATGTACTCATGTTATGCATTGAAATATGAAAGTGTGGACTATTGTGAACTTTTCCTGAAATAGAATGCATATGGTTGCCTATGATTATGTAATGTGATTATGTTTGATCTTGAGAGAAATGGAAATGGAGTTTATGGGATCCCATGGGATGAAATAGGGGTAAAATGAAATTACTATGGCCACGTGGTATTGAATATAATATTTGTCCTTTTAAGGACAAGGTGAAATAAGGTTGGACTACAGATTTGTCCCTTTGAGGACAGGGGTGAAATAAGGGAGGATGCGGAAGGGGCCATGGGGAAATGGTTACTTTATGTGGACGGGACCCGAAAAATGTCTGGGAACTTAAATTGAAATTGTATGAATTGTTTGAATTGTTTAAAATATAATTTGGCTTGATCTTGAATGTGTTTGTTAATAATTGCAAGGTGATTTCAATGTGAATGTCTTGATAAATATCTTGTACACCAGAACTTAGATGATTGTACGGTTGATCAATTATGTATATCTGCATGTATACATACATACATACATATATATATATATATATATATATATATACCTATATTGTGTGTGAATGTGATAGGATTCTCTCAAATAAAAACTGTCTTTAGTTTCAGGTATGGAGGATCTCTTAGTTTGATGGTATTCACACTAAGATTATCTTCCCATTTGTTCAGGGTAAAGACATAATATTTAGGTCTTATAATAAGTTGTATATATCTAGAAAAGCTCTGTAATAGAGTAGGTTCGTTCAGCGATGTAATGTGTATGACTGTAGCATGTATGAAAAACTCGGTTTAACCATACTTTCTTATCTTTTTGTGAAAAGAGGAATAGTTCTCTTATTTTAATTCTTAAATTTTGTAATTTAAATTAATTGCATTCAAAAGAATAACCAAGATAAGGATCAGTATTGTACTTAAGAGAAAAATAGGCTTACGGAGATAAGGTGAAATTCACCTTCCGTGTTGATTACATGCTCAAATTTTGGGGCGTCACAACTATAGTGTCTTAGAGGATTTTTTTAGTAGGTAAAATAAATTTGATTATGAAATTGATATGCAAATTAAAAAATTTACTTTATTTGACTTTATTTTGATTTTTTTCAAAATAGTTCTTAAATTAATAGAAATCAAAGTTTAATATATGAATCTTTAAATCATAATCCATTGGCTAAAGAAAGAGATAAAAATAAGATTTTTGAAAGATGAAATCTGAGGCCTAGAGAACCAATCCAAAAGTAGCAGCAACCTTCAGTATTTTTTTCTTTGGATTTGATTAAAACAAAAAAGACACATTTAGAAGTAAAGATGAAATCAATATTCAATCAATTACCAATCTGTGCAACAAATAATTTATAACAAATAATAAATAATCAGCAAATTAACAAATTCACTTATTTTGTTCATTTAAATTTATTATATTAAATAAATAAATCAATTCAAATTGAAGTTTGAGTAGGTAAAATAGATTTAATTATGGAACTGATAAATCAATTCATAATATTTGCGTTTAAAAAGTATATGTCATAACTTATAAGTTTCATATAAATCAATTGTAATTATTAGTATTTTTTAAAAGTTAAGAAAATTTTTAGAGTTGTGATTTATCCATGCATCGCACGGGTCACAACACTAGTTTAATTTTATAACAATACTACAGGGGTACTTTTTTTAATATTAAAATATCTAAATTTGAATACATATTTCAATATTAAAATATCATCTTTGAATTTAAATACTAAATAATTAAAATTATTTGTTTTTAACATATGAATACATAAAAATTGTCTATTAATTAAAAATAATATTTAAATAAATTAATAATTAAACATATGTTATGAAAAAATTAATGAAGTCAAAGTTAAAAAATTGAATTTATATTGAATGAAAAAAATTTAAAACTTAACAAATAAGTATTAATTGTTATTCTAGTTAGCGAAATATTTAACAAAATAGTTTTTTTGTGCATATTTAAGAGAGTTATTTATTAAGTTTTAAAGTTTGTGAGGGATAAAATGCACATAAAACAAATTTTATAAGAATAAAGAGTATTTTTGCCTAAAATAAAAAAATATGTAAGGACACTAAGATTTGATTCATTAAAATGTATTCAAATCTATTAAGTATTTAAAATAAAAAAAGAAAGCATATACACCTAATGGTATGAAGTATGGATGAATTTCATTCAAACATTTATTAAATGAGAGCTAAGTTTACTTTCTTAGCATTCTCCAAGCAACTTACATGCTGTATGTCCTCATATTACTTCCTTGAACCAATGTCAAATGATAGCCAACTTTTATAATTCTTTTTTTGTTTCTTTTTGATAAAGGTTAGGGGTATGTCTCTTTTATGCTTTTAATTTTGTATTTGTCGTCAACAATTTAAAAATCAATTACAACACATTATGTTTATTAGATTTTACATTTTAGCATTACAAGGATAATTATATATCATAGTTAGGTCAGCATATTATATTATATTGCATAGTGTGTTTTATTTTTTATATTCAAATTAAATCATTTATATTGACAGATTTTATGGAATCAAAATTTATTATGATTAATTATATTAAAATTACTTTTCATAATTGTATAAACTAGGCTAGATAGTTTATATTTATTTGTAAGTTTATATTTATTTGTAAAAATATTAAATACTTCTCTAGCCAATAAAAATTAGATATGTCTTCATGAGGATGTCTGATCACCACTGTAATTTAATATGAATTAAAATCTGAACTTATGACTCATAATAAAAAAAAGTAATAATTTTAAAAAAAGTTTTACAATATATTTAAAAGTAAAACTATCAAATTGGTTAATCTTTCAAATTCATCTATTTAATCCATCAAAATAGATTGTGTTTCAATTTGCATACAGTGTGAGTTAATTCTTGAAAAATCATAATTATTTTAATTTAATTTATAAAAGGTATCATTTAATTTAATTATTTTTTATATTAAATTATTAAATTTATTGTTGTTTCAAAATCCACAAGTTTATAGATGTTAAATTATGATGCTTGATTTTTTAAAAATAAATTAAAATAATTGTAATTTTTTAAAACTAAAATTAATAATTTAATCATTTTTTTAGTCAAATGCTAAGTCCCATTTGAAACCTCAACTTTCAAGCATAATTCAGAAAATCAGATCCAATTGATCAGTTTAAACAAAGAAATCAATTTTTCAGTTGAACCGATTAGGTCTTCGGTTCAGTTTGAACATGAAAATTAGTGTGTGTGAAAAACCAGTCGGTTCAACTGGTTCAACAGATTATTTTTTTTGTTTTTTATTTTTAAATTTTTACTGAATAATATTATATATTTTTAAGAAATCTCTAAAAAAATTAAGTTACTAGGAAAAGATCTAGGATTGATATAAATATATATCTGTAACATGCCTTAAATTTTTAATATTATATAATATATATTTTAATATTTTAATATCTGTAACATATACATTAATGATATATTTTAATATTTTAAATATCATTGGTTCATCTACGATTTACTTACAGTTTGATTATTGATCATTAAACTAGTGTCTCAACTAATTCAATAATTGGTCAAATTTTTTAAACTTTACTCTCAAGTCTACCAATCCAATAATATAATAACACACGCTTAAAATATTACAATAAATTCAATTTATCTTGTTAATAAGTTAATGGTTAATTATTTTTTAAAAAAAATTGCGAAACATCTTAAAGTTAATAATTTTGTGTGTATATTTAAAAAAAAAAAAGAGTTGATTTTCAAGGGAGAAAGAAGTAAGAATAAAGAAAAGCCCTTGGCCGAAGGAAAAAATATTAAAAAAGAAACAAGAAGCAGAAAAAGAAGCAGCAGCAGCTTGCCCTCCTACTGCCCGGCCGGTCAGTCACCCCGTTGTGGTCTCTCTCAAATGAAGCGCACAAAACCAAAGTCCGATGCGAAAACTTCCAATGGTTCTTATAGTTCTTCCGCTTCTTCCTTGGAATCATTGATGGAACCCCCTCACAATTTCTTTCCCTCAAAGCACGAGTTCCCCAGGCTCATCGTTGTCCTTGCAATCGCATCCGCAGTTGCTTGGGCCTGCAACATCTTCTTTACCTCTGTTATTAACCCTCCCACGAAGCCCTTTTGCGATAGCAACTTGGAGTCTCCGGATTCATTTTCCGGTGAGAACTTCTTCTTATGAAATTATTTGCTCAGGACGATTGTTTAACAAGAGAATAGGGGATTTGAACATGAAAGGGGTTGTACTGAATTTCGTTGCATTACTTCCGTTGTTCTGGAGCTCATTTCCGCGGTTAATTCGTAGGTTATATTTGCATGCTGTTTGGAAAATATAGAAGGATGCTTTGCCTCTTATTTTCGTGATTAAGTTGTTCTCCATAGTTTTGTACGTATTTGAGTTAGTGTTCAAGGTGCGCCTTACTCGCTTGATTCTCTCTAGTGGAAGAGACTATTTCCTATGCAATCATATCAATTTGATTGTTACTGGGCCACAAACATGGATATGAACTATGGCTTGGTCCGATTGCCTGCATTGATCAATAGGTACTGGGTACGGTTTTCAATTTTGGAGAAATTATGGCTAACACCACAGTAGGTGCTGCAGCTATAATCTGAGTGGGTTGGAGACATAATATGACTAATATTATATGCACTGTGAAATATATTGAACTTATGGTTAACAACAAGTGATCCATTTGTCTTTGGTATGTTTTCTTATCTATTATTTTATTTCCTATTCATCAGCGGTCCAGTAGCTTAACCATTCTCTCTGACATAGCCTATCACTTGTCAAATGAAAAATTGATCTGTTTTCCTTCTTCGTTTGAATAAAATTGTATGGAATTATATTGGGGGTTTTCCCTTTACTACATATTTGGTTTTGATTTTGGAATGTAAAGCATTATATTGTTTCATTTATTTGGTAGGATACAGATGCCTTTCTAATACAAGCGCCACAAGATGTTTATCTGCTTCATCTTACCTCTAATAGTTTTCTTGTGAGTGTATTCCCTGCTTTGTAATGTCATTAAAATATTGTAAAATGGAGACTCAAAACTATAGGTGGGGTGTAATGTTTGATGCTTGTGTAGACTTATAATTTTTTATGTCTGGGAATTCTTACAGATGATTGTGAACCTTGTCCAAGTAATGGAGCATGTTACAATGGCAAGTTGGAATGTCTCCAGGGTTATCAAAAGCATGGAAAGTTGTGTGTAGTACATGGAGATATCAGTGAATCAGCTAAAAAAATTGTGTGTTCCCCGAATTCTATTTGTTCTAGTTTATTTATTTCGAGGAATGAATACTGCCTATTATTTTTTTCTTTTTTCTTCTCTAAATTTCATGTGTATTGTTCTGATTTGTGATTATTTTATATGATTTTATGACAGTCAGAAAGAGTAGAATGCCACCTCTGTGAAGATTATGCTCAGTATTTGTGCTATGGAACCGGATCAGTATGGGTCTGTTGTACTGTTAATTTTAAAACCCTGATTTTGCAGTTTATTTGTATCGTTATGTTCTGCTGCTAATGCTACTTGACTTATTCTTTAGCATTGATTGTTCCAAATTCCGTCTTGTAAACCCATTTCAGGTTCAAGAGGATGAAATATGGAACCACTTTGACCATTTTGTGCCAATTGAAAATGTTGTACTGGATAATGCACTTTATAATTATACAAAACAAAGGGCAATTGAGATCATGGCTAAATTTTTGGAGATGAAGGCAAATTCTTATGGGTATATCATATTCTCTTACTTTCCAATCTCCAAGTCTATAGTCAATTAGTGACTTTTTATCATATGTTTCCTGAGACTTCTGCATTTGATATCCTTCTATGTCATATAGGATGAAGGAGTTTAAATGTCCAGATTTGCTGGCACAGCATTACAAGCCATATACCTGTCGCATTCATCAGTGGATCTCAAAGCACATTCTAATTGTTTTGCCAATTTGTGTCATGGTACTTTCTTAAAGACATACTTTATGGCATATATTTAGTTGTTAATATGATTAGATCTATTAACAATATTGAGACCAAACAGTTTGTTGGATGCACATTTTTCATCTGGAAAGTCCGTCGGAAACTACATATGTCTAGAAGAGTCGAAGAGCTTTACAATCAGGTACAGGTGAACTTTTTTTGTCTTTTTGTTTCCAGGTGACCTAATGGATATGTGCATGATGTAGCCTATTTTTTGTCATTTGATAATCTGATTCATTGTATGACTTTTCATCATGCTATATCCATCTCCTGAATGAAGTTTTTTGATTGATCACTTTAAGTGGGATGTTGGTTGTGAAAGCTGTTTGTTATGATGGAAGTGAATGAGTGATCATTACATGTTTTATGAATGAATATATATTGCCAGGGCTTAGTATTTGTGATTTCAAATTGAGATGACCAAATTCTTTGATTAAAATTGTACAAAAGCAGGTAATTAGAATACTCACTTCTCATGTTATCATTGAAGTAGAGGGGATTGGTGTGCAATTGTGAGCATGGTATATGGATGCCCTGCTGTGTATAATTGGATATGCATTACATTCTGTAGCTTAACATAAGTGTAAAAGTATCCCTAATTTGTGCAGATTGAATTGCATATGAAATTATGAGCTAGGATTCTGATTAATGTGATGGGACAATTACTCAGATGGAAAAATAAACCTTATTATTTGGTTATTACCAACAAGAAAAAAAGTGGTTGCATCTTTTTGTCTCCTATAATTGTTTTTATGACAGTTGCTCACAGCTGCTATTGTATAGTTGATATTGTGACTTTATTCTGATTCTAATCTTGGTATGTTTCACTTCACTAACCCATAAAAAATAACAGCTCTTTGTTGTTGATGTGATAGGTCTGTGAAATACTTGAAGATAATGCACTAATGTCAAAGAATGTTAATGGTGAAGGTGAACCTTGGGTTGTTGCCTCTAGGTTACGAGATCACCTACTTTTGCCTAGAGAGCGGAAGGACCCTTTGTTGTGGAAAAAGGTATTTGGAGTTATTTTTCAATGGGTTGCACTTGATTATCCTGTTTGTCATCCTAATAATTAATATTAGCAAAATGGAGCAGCCTGTTATGCTGCTTGTAGGTTTGCTGTTGCCGAAGTTTCCGTACATGGTACTATTTGAATTTTTCAGAGTTCTGACTGCATATGTTTTCATTCTTTATGCCGTTCCCCTTCTTATTTGAACCTTCATTAGAAAATAGTCATTCTTCCAATCAATAGGCTTTAGCTAACGATCAAGTCATGCTTTGTTGTGGCATATCCTTGTAAATCATTCCACAGTTGAGTATTTTAGTCTTTTCTCATTCCACATGTTAATTGATTAAGTGTGCAAAATACTAAAACAAAGTAACAATTTGGAGAGCTGCCTCTCATGACTGCATTGTTGTTGCTATGTCATTCAATAGCTGTTGTCCTTTAATTAAAATTAAACAAGATAAATGCGTCAATGGATGTTTACAACGAGTTAGATGAATGATTGTTGAAGTTCTTGTAATAACTTTGTTTTGGGTCACAGGTAGAAGAATTGGTTCAGGAAGATTCTCGAGTAGATCGCTATCCAAAGCTGGTGAAGGGTGAATCCAAAGTGGTTTGGGAATGGCAAGGTACGTAGGTCATAGGTGTATTAACACATTTGACTGCTTATTATAAACAGGATTTTCCAAACAAAAATTGTCTTAATTGAGGGCTTATCATGACATTGCTCTCATGATTTGATTCTCATCTAGCATGACTGTGGTCAGATCCTTCCAGTATGAAGATCAATTTAATATACTGAGTTACTGACAATCTGATATTATTTTTACGATGGCTGAAACACTATGCACACCAGTCTTTTGAGCTATTTGTGGCTTCTGAGGTCATAATTGATGTAACTAACTTTCTGTTGCATGCACAAAGAACATGCTTGTGGCTTTTATTTGTGTATGGACCATTTCTGGATGGAGATTTCTTTTCCTAGTATAACTAATTCTAATTCATCTTCCTTTCTACTCTACAGTTGAAGGCTCTCTGAGCTCTTCAAAGATTAAGAGAAAAATGGATGCAAGCAAAACAAGGGTCACTGACGGCAAGGACCCAAGTTATCAACAACGGCTTGTACCAAAGACTGGTAAATGGTTTTGCTTTTAGGATATACTCTAACGTTACTTGTTTGATTGTTTCCTCATGTAGTTGAAATGATTTGTTGTGTTATTAAATTAATGCAGAGCCTAAGGAACCGCTTTTTTGAAACAAGGGCTTCTTTAAAGAATCACTTCTGTTATGCTTCAACTATGTTGGCTGAAACAACTAGTGTGTCGGCTGAAGGCAAGTCCTACCTTTTTTGTATAAAGGCCTGTTAAGACATCTAAATGTTCTCTCGTGAATTCCTGTACATCCATCCCTTCCTTGCTGGACGTAATGTGCATGGAAATGCAGATTGGTAAGCTAGCAGCGAAGAAAATTTTTAAAATTGAGCCAGAGAATGCTGGAACTTATTCCTTACTGTCTAACATACGGCTTCAGTAGGGAAATGGAAAGAAGCTGCGTATGTAAGGATGAAAATGAAGGACAAGGTGTTAGAGAAGCAGCCTGATTGTAGTAGGATGGAGTAATAGAGTGCAAGTATATGTAGTTAGTTGGTGATATGTCGTATTCTCAATCCAAGATAGACTATTTACTTCTTGATCTACCTGCAGAAATGAAGAAGGCTGGGGGACATGTGAGATGTTTATTAGTTCATGAATTCCATTAGCATCAAACCTGCCTCAGACTTGGATGATGCAGAGATGGTGTGAGAGAAAACATGGTGCTTGTGATCATGGTTGTAAAGATATTAATACCCGTGTTGATTGTGAGGGCTCTCCATTTATCCCCAAAGCCTATGCCGTTGCAAGAAGGCCCAAGAGTGTTTCTACTTTCTACTAAATTTCTAACAATGATTAATTAGGTGTAATTCTTTCTCTCAACACCCCCTCCCCCCCCCCCCCCCAAAAAAAAAAAAAAGCTGTACAGTAATTCGGATGACTAAAGTCAAGTGGGTTTATTAGTTCGAAATCCTCTATACTTTTCTGTATGTGGTTGGGGGCCTCTTAGAAGACTGAAAGTGCAACTAGTATTTTGAATCCCATTTATTGTTGAAATAACAGATATATGATTGTTGCATACCTTCGTCTTGTTATTCAGGTGCTAATCGGATATCCATGACTTATCATAATCAAATTAATTTCTCTGAATTAATGTTGAGAGGGAACCTGTGCCGTATCGGAAATCCGTGTCAAAACTATTCAGGGGGTTAGTATAATTATGTTTTATTTCACTTATTGTTGAGTTTGCTGGTGTTAAGTTTCATAGTTGTAGAACTCAGATATGGATATGCTGGTGATAATGATCTAACGTTCCAATGAGAATAGAAAAATATCCATGTTTCTTAATCCAAATAAAATGATATATGTATATATATATATTGGTTTCTACTTAGCAATATATAATTGTTACCAAGCGTTTAGGTTCGCCTGTGTAAAATGTAGAGTACCATTAACTATATTTTAAACCAAGAAGGAATATATCACAATAAAGGATAATAAGTAACTGCTGCTTTGACCTAGTCATGTGCAAACTGTTTTACGCTTGAATAAGCATGTTCAATTCAAATTTAATTTATTTTAAAAAAATCAAGATGCTAATAAACAGCATGGAATTTTACCCACACCAAAAGAACAAACTAAACTAGCAAAAATTCATTATTCCTAGCTTCGAGTTTTTTTTTTTAAAAAAAAAACCTCAGTTTATAATCTCAAGAGAAATGATGTGCACGGCTGAAACTCGTAGCTTTTTATGAGACAACGGCAAAAATAGTGTCTTCGTAAAGCCAGCAGAAGATAACATATATGTCTGAATGCTATTCATTGGCTAGCTCCATCTTCTCCTGTCCTCTTCTTCATCCACTGAAGCATACCATTCTGGCCTCCGTTTAGAGTTGCTAAGCCTGTAGTTCAAGAGCAGTTCCTCATCTTGAAGGGCCCTAGTAGCTACCAAAACAAGAGTTTTAAGAGTCGGAACATTTGATTCACTATTTCTTGACACACCAGATCTGAACCAAAAGCTGCCAAATCTTCGCATATTCACTTCTGCATTTCCAAATAGTATATTAGGAATGTAAACTCTCATGTTTTTTTCAGTCAATGGAAAGTCATAAGGGCAAATCATGACATTTGGTAGCATCCCTTTCGCTGGGTGGTTTGCATAATGAGCAAAAGCTAATGGATTTCTACGCTCTAGTACATCGCCGGCATTGCCTCCTTGGGTGCCTTCCAAAGGCTTACTCAGTAGTTTCCAGAAACGATCAGAACCTTTCTCAAGTACTCTGATATCAGACTTGATTTCTTCCATGTTTATGCCATTCCATACTTCTCGCTTGTCACCTCCGGAACCCCAAGACTGGGCATTGATGACAGCCCCATCATATCTTGTAATTAAATAGGGGTTTTGCGCATCAACCCTTGGATATCCCGGAATATAACGGTAATAAGCTGGATAGTAGACAACACCAGGATAAAAGGCTACCACAGCACCTACGTCAGCTTCCCCATCTAAAAATAGACCTTGGCCAGCCTCTTTGTGGGAAATTTGTGAAGGTTTAACATTAAGGGTGTACCCAAGTTGATCCTTTAATTTCTGAGAAACTTCAGCTTGGCTTAATGGTCTTGTCTGAGGGACAGCTACACCAAAAACACATCATTGAAAAGTGCTGTAGTAGACAGGCAACAAGTAGAATACCTCAATGATGTAAAAGTAACAATGGTTAAAAGAAAAAAAAAATTTACTAAGCTGTTTTTGTCTACCATAATAGATATAAAGGATCAGTATGAAATGACCAAACCATAAGTATGATGTTGATCAAACAAACTGACAGTTCACAGCAACCATGTTATGCATATATGAAGTCCCTATTCCAAAAGCTAAGATCCATAATAACGGTATACACTCATTTATGAAGAAGAAAATCATAAGTAGCCAGGGACAGCATCACTTGGTTGGCCTCTTAATCCTCGAGGCCATAAGGCCATGTATCGCTACAAATATGAGATATACTAAATGAGTAGATTTTTTTTTTCACTCGTGGTAGAATTATTTAATGACAATGAGAAGAACATGATGATTGCTTGGGCAGAGTTAAAAATAATACAAGTATAGAAGATTAACAAGGAATTTTATGTAAAGTCTAGAATTCAAAGGGCTGTCATAGTGGACCAGCCCAGCACACGTGGGCTTTTTGACAGAGGAGGGCTAGCCAGTCCCTTAAGCTTTCTTCTTCTTTTCCTAAGCCAACTTTCATATGTTTCTACTTTATACAATATGCATAAGGCAAGCTAAACACTAAAAAAATTACTTCAACTAGGGCAATAACATCTATTGTCAATTTATAATTCGAGGAGTCTTAAAATAATGATAGTATCAACTATCAAATTGAACAAATTTCAAAATCACGTTTGCTTGACAAATGAAAATCATGTATAATATAATAGTATCATTGAATGGTTCAATTACGTTTTGATTATCGATATGATTGTGTCATTTTCATAAGCTATGAATATTTTTAATTTTACTATATTGACACTTTATGTTTGAAGATTACCATAGAAAGTGGTTGTAATTTTCTTTTGAAAGCCCTAGGGGCCACCTGGCCTAATTCAAGGCGTGAATCTTAAAATCTTTCTATAAGCTTCAAAGTAATTTTCCACCAATTAACTAACCAATGCAGCTTAGTAAAATATTGATAAAAAATCATTTCAGAGCTATTTAATTCTGAAATACCATTTCAGTGCCTAATAAGCATCTCCGTGGCTACTGCTAATGAAATTGTGAATCTTTGAGCCAATAAAACTCAGGCAATAGAGACACGAAAAGAAAGGAATGTCCAACTTCTCAATTTTCCAAGAAAGGGCAGTGACTACAGATACTAATCCACCTCTTTGCTCTTGAACTTGGTTCTCACAACAAAACAATATCTATCAGGGATAGCCTAGACAACAATTTCCAGGACCTTTTTGGGGTTTAGCAAGCTACCCAACCTCCTTCTCAATGGCAGCAATTAACTAGACTTTTGACTAACAAGCAAACCTATTAGAAAAAATCGAACATCAACATGTAATTCAATAGTAAACATTGTTTGAAACAGATTGTGTTTATTAATATAAAGATATAATAACTTTAGAGATGCATAGCAAGATCTGTAAATCAGAGGTTTGAACCCAATGGTCAATTTATAAGATAATCATCATAAGAAAACTATTCAATGGGCTGTTCAAGGGGATGCCTATATCTGATGTATGCCTACTCAGATGTTATGGGATCGAATTCGTTACGTGGCTTCACTGTGGGTTTCAGCCAATGGGCTGTTCAAGGGGATGCCTATATCTGATGTTTATAGGGACTGGAGGGCGTTATTGCATTAATACGTTGTTAGGGGCTATGTGGGGTGTCTGTGCTGTCTGTTAGTTTTTCTTACTTTATGTTCTTGTTTTTTTAGGAGGATCTCTTGTCCTCCACCTTTTGTAACCATTCCCTTTGTATCTCTCTTTTCTCCTTAATAATACTTCTTTTTCTATCAAAAAAAAAAAGAAAACTATTCAATGGGACACTTCAGATCTAAAAATTTAATGTGGTGATGCCAATTGAAATGCCATCTTGAGGTTTACTCTTTGAATAGAATGATGACCTGTAATTGTATAAGCTTACAGATTCAATAAGTTGGCAAGTGGTGGAATGATTCAAGCGATTAAGTTTGAAGAAACAAAACCAACATGAAAAGTATCTCATTTCAGCTGGCATCACAGGACCAGCTTAATCACACCGATTCAGATGAAAAGAGAATTAAATTTACTTGTAGATCTAACCAGTCCTCCATTCACAAGGATCCTTGCATGAAAGAGAAGTGTTTAATTTGTTAGAATAAGATGTAGAAGCACCTGGACATGTATGTTGGTATCAAACTGTCAGATATGTTGACAGTGATAGATGCAGCCTTTAACACCTGGATATTAATTCCTATGGCTCCTTCTACTCAAATTTTATGTCAAGTAGAAACTCTAAATTAATGTTTTTAAAGATAACCAGAAAAATCGAATAATTGAAAAAATGACGCAAAAGGCAAGAAAAAGTAAAAGCCTCACCAGGATGGTTAGTAGGTGGGGCACTCCTACCCACAGCCATACTAAGCCCGCTCCGGCGAGGCAAATCATTTACTTGTTCAGATGACTTGAGTGGGTCATTTGTCATCTCATTAGTAGGAAGAAGAATTTCATCCATGAACATGCAAAATGCTTTAATTTGAGAATGAACATTTTCTTGTACTTGTATCTGTTGATCAGCAACAGAGGCTCTACTGGCCATTTCAATTATTTCTTCTGCGTCTTCCTCAACAGCATTCTTCCCCAACCGGTTATAGCTGGATATTTAAGTCTTTGCATAAGCAAAATATGTTAAGATATTGAAAAAGGAAAAGTACCACACACACAACAAAAACAAAATCACTGACATAAAAAATATGTGAACCAACAGCAGGATCAAACTAATAACTTATCTTTATATTCCCAACACGGAATATGCGTCATGATGACAGATAATAAATCATATACTATACAGTACCAAAAAGTTGAAATAAGAAATGGGTAAGGCAGGATGATTTAAGTACAGGATTGAAAAAAAATTATATGCGTTTAAAAATTATTAATAATAGTGAGAATTAATGATCAATATATTCATATTTTCATTTTAATACTAGTGTAAATTGAAAATTACAGACATAAAATTATGTTGTCAAGCAGGGCAAGGGTAGAATGAGAAAAAGAATACAAATAAGAAAGGGGGAAATTGAAAATTGAATCAGCCAATAAAGGAAAGATATGAAGATGCACTAGACAAAAAAGATTTCACGATTTCAGCTCTCTGCATATATGTGCTATTACTAACAAGGTCAAGATAATCATGTTAACACAGACAACAGAAAAGCACTGACCTTGTATAAAGGAACAAGCGATTAATGTCTGCTTCAAATTGTAGTTGTCTAGGATCCCTAGCAAAAACAGGATTTTTTGCAAGGGTTTTTACAGCCTAGGAAAAAAAAACAGAGTGTTGTGATGAGTTTCACAGGATGCAATAGCATGGCATAAGGCATCTCAAAACTCATAGTAAATTGTAAGAACTAAAACTACAACCTACAAAAAATAACATCACATTTCATCAAGTAGATCACACTTCTCGATCTATTTATATTTCAATAATAGAATTATTCATACTATGGCATAATCCCGGAAAATGTAATTATTCTTTCCATAAATAAAGAAATGACATATTGTCAAAATGATGGTGTCATAAGCCAGGACACTACCTCTTGAAATTTCTGAAATAGGAAAGCCATCTGTGTTAAATAGAAAAGAGGCTCCTATTTCTCAAAACAATGAGTATCAAATGCCGCAAATGCACTGCCAACGAAAGGAGAAAATCACCATCAGTAATGAGGTGGCCCTTTAGTTAGAAACTGTAAATGAAAAGTATGCCCGCAATACTGTGTTAATGGCCACAAGTAAAATCGAAAACCATAAAATTCTTCTAGCTGCTGAGGACTACTTGTTAAAGTGAAAGCCAACTCAATATAAATTAAACCACCATAATCAAAGAAACAAAAATGATTAGTGAAGTAGTAAAAGTCAGAGAGAAACGGACAGTATTTAGATAAACTTCAGGAGGAGACTAGAGAGAGGAAGAGAGAGAACCTATGAAGCTGGAGCTGCGGGAAAACTAGCTAGCCGCAGTCCACCGGCCTCGACGGCCAAGACGGTGCGAAGGAAGGAGCCTGCTGCGGGACTCCGGCGGCTACTGTTAAACCCAATCAGCAGATGGCTATTGCGTTAGCGACACTGACAGTGGGTGCGGCTATCGGCTTGGTGGACACGGAGGAAGCCCATCACAATGGCGATCATCGAGTGGGTTTTCCTTCATCGACCGAAACTACATCGATTTTCGGGTACAAGAAGATGCCTAACACCTTTATGGGCTTTATAGATTCCAGCCCAAATCAATTAATGGGCTTTCTGAAGTACACAACCTTTTACTTTTGGGTCCACTGAACACTTGTTGAGCTCCCTCTAGGGAATCAAATCAAATAAGAATTATATTTTACCCAAAAAAATTGTGCTTTAAAAAATATATAATTCTCATATTTTTTTGAATAAAACATGATAAGTGTATAATTTAAATTAATATAAATTTTGTCTATAATTTAATATTATATGATTGATTCATTTAAAAAAAATTATACACGTTCTATTTTGATTTAAAAATTTAATAATAAAAATATAAAAAATTGTATATAAATTTTAAATAAATGAGTATACAGTCCCACAGAAAAGGTATGACTAAGAGGGTTTTCATCAAATCTACCGCAAACCTGAATTTACCCCCTGATATTGATAAAAACCCTTGAAAAAAAATTTTGAAACTGGGCTATAAACAATGAATTGTTTAGTGATTTTATGATATGAGTTGTGTTAATAAATTCAATTTCCAAGCACCAATTTTATTTTCTTCTTTGGCTTTATCTTTCCTCAATGACTATGAATCTCTCCTTTCTTCTGTTTTCCTCATGCCTTATTTCTTCCTTTATTAAAATTTTTTTGGGATAAATATTCTCAGATTTATTATTATCCTACGGGACGTCTAATGAATATCTATCTACATGTTTGTTTTGTTTGCAAATCCATACTGTGATCTAATGATTATGACAAACTTGAAAGCTATGGGTCTGTTAAAATATTTTTTTTTATTTTCAGTTTTTATTTTTAAAATATATTTTATGAAATATTTAAAATATCTTTTTTGTATTTTTAAATTTAAATCTATTTTAAGAAATTTTTTCAAAAAAACTTTTTTTTTATTTTCGCAAGGAGTATCCCTGTCAATCGTAAAGACTAATCTCCTCCAGAGTATTGAAGGCAAAAGATAAACCTCTAAGTAAAAAAAATATTTTTATTAAATTTAACTAAACACGTTTTTAAATTTATTTTAATTTTTAATAAAAATAAAAAAATACCTAAACGAAACAGTTCATTTTGTTGTTCTTTCCTTTTTAGCATCCAGAGTTCGGTCCTTCATTTATTTATAGCTTTTTGCACGTCGACTTTGAAGGTTAACAGTACTCTTACAATATTATTATAAAATTTGATAGATCTTTATGTAAAACTAACAAACGTAATTATTTTGTTACAACTCCGAAAATAATGAAGAAGTTTCAATCCAATATTTTGTGGGAAAACCAAGTTTTTTATCTATAATTTAATTCAATAAAAAAATAATGTACATATTTTATTATTATACATATCATTGTAAGCACGGCTAAACTTTATTTTTATGAAAATGTCTGGGGAAAAAAATCTTCTTTCCATCTAAGTTCGTTAAATAGACCCTATAGCAACGTTAAGTATAATCACAAAAGTAAGAATTGGAGCTAAGAATTGTTGATTCTAAGCTGAGTTGAATTAATGTTACTTCTAAACTTGTCTCTGATTTTCTTTTTTTTTTAATAATTATTTGAAATAATGTATGTTGAATTAGTTTTGAGGCATGATAAATAACTTTTTTTAAAAAATCTATGTACTGTGTATTAAAGAATTATAGACAAATTCTTTTAAAATACAACAAAATCTTTTGAAACCTTTGGATATTTTTTATCTCTCTAACATAATTGCGTGTAAATTTGAAAAAATATATATAGACATTAACAATAATGTTTATTTAATTTTCAAAAGACATATCAGTTAAACAATTGTGTCTATTTAATTTTTAGCATATGTGTCAGTTTATATTTTAAATTTAAATCAAACAACATCACCGAATTTTAAAATAATTAAAATTTAACAACACATCAGTTTGAATTATTCAAAATATATAAAACTCAATTAACACATCATTTCAAATTAACACATCATTTTGAAATAAAATTAATTAAACAAAACTTTAATTATACATAGCATTACAAACTATACAACAATAATTAAAGACAAAAATGGATTTTTCTCAGAATCTATCTCTATTTTTTTTTTTCAAATTAGAAGCAAAAAAACCCATCCCTAATTTTGCATCAGCAATTTTAATAATCAAACAACACCGTTTTGATCCCTAAATGGGAGTGGTCATCACATTATACAAGATTTTTTATTTTATCACGACATCGTTTCTTGTTATTTTGTTTTTCAAAAAAGTTCACATTGTTATATATGTTAACATTGATTTGTTAAGACTCTAATATTGTGGCAGGGACTTAAAGGGTGAGAAAGTTCAAAGCCTGATTGGCCCTTTGGATGATTCTAATTTCAATCTTTCAAACCATTTGGCAAGTGAGAAAATGAATTGTTCAATCAAATCAAAAGTTTTGAGTAACGTGATGACCACTCCCATATCATGGCGTATATATTTAAAAAATGTGTGATCAAGGGATGAAAAGTTTGAGTAGTTAACAAGGAATTTTAGATTCAAATCTTGATATTACCATGTACTTAATTAAAAATTTCTAAATGACTATAACATAATTAGACAGGCAAAAGGGTACTATATACTACTAATGTTTACCCTAATTTTATTTACGCACCTAAAGTTTTTTTTGTTATAATAAGCCCTTGTTGATCTATATATAAATATCCAATGAATTTTTTAGAAAGTTATTACCAAATATTAAATATAGAAATAACTTTAAAAATATTATTTAATTCAACTTTAAAAATATTATTCTAAGATGAGTTGAATTAATGGTTTGAAAGATTGAAATTAGAATCATCCAAAGTGCTGATTGGGCTTTGAACTTTCTCACCTTTAAGTCTCTGCCACAATATAAGAGTCTTAACAAATCAATTTTAACTTATATAACAATATGAACTTTTTGAAAAACAAATAACAAGAAACAATGTGGTGATAGAATAAAAAATCTTGTCTAACGTGATGACACAGAATTGCTGACACAGAATTAGGGATGTATATTTTTGCCTCTCATTCAAAAAGAAAAAAAAAATTAGAGATAGATTCTAAGAAAAATTTAGTTTTGTCTTTAATTATTGTTGTATAGTTTGTAATATTATGTAGGATTATAATTTTGTTTAATTAATTTTATTTCAAACTAATGTGTTAGTTTGAAATAATGCATTAGTTGAGTTTTATATATGTTAAATAATTCAAATCGATGTTTTAGTTGAAGTTTAATTATTTTAAAATTTTAACGACTATATATTGTTTGATTTAAACTTAAAATATAAACTGACACATCTACTAGATATTGAATATACATAATTATCTAACTTATGTGTTTCTTGAAAATTGAATAAACATTACTGTTAATGTCTATATATATTTTTTTTCAAATTTTACACACAATTATGTTAGAGAGATATAAAATATCTAAAGATTTCAAAAGACTTTGTTGTATCTTAGAAAAATTTGTTTATGATTCCTCAATTCACAGTACATAAACTCTTTAAAGAAAATAATTTATCACGCTTCAAAGCTAATTCAACTTACATTATTTCTAACAATTATTAGAAGAAAAAAAATTAGAGTTGGGTTTAGAAGTAACATTAATGAGTTGAAAAGGAAATAGGAATCCTCCACTGTAATGTTTGGTGTGCAATTTTATCACTGGAAATGAATTATAATGGAAAAAAAAGGGCTTCCCTCTGTTGTACTAACAACCCCATTAAAAAAAAAAAAACCAATGTAATCATATTCCTTTTTCGGGGATGAGCATCAAATGACCTTTCTATCCTTTTTCTTTCTTATTTTTCTTCTTGCTTCCGTCCCTCTTTTTCTTCTACCATTTCAGAATCAACAAACTTCTACTATTTCAAAATCAGTAAAGTGCCAATGACAATGATAGCACGGTGGAGGAAAGTGGTGCGCCATTGGGTGGAAAGAGGTTTTTCTTTGATTACACGAGAGAGAGAGAGAGAGAGAGAGAGAGAGAGTACGACTCCTTTTACTCTGTAGAAAAATTTCCCAACTCTAAAAATTGGATGTAGTAATCAAAATTCACCCAAAAGATCTTCGCACAAAAACATGAGACCAATATCTTCACATATGAGTAATCTCAAATTGAAATTGGGGAGAGAGAAATCCAGATGGAATTTGCAGATAAAAAATACTACTTAGACCATGTCGAGCACCTCTGGAACCGCAAGGAAAGAGGCCTGTCAAAGACCCAGATTCCCAGAATGGTTGTATGAGAAGATGGGATTTGGCTTTTTTGCTTGCCGAGCACCATGCTTAGCAAGTAGAGATCTTTACTCGAGAAAATGAAAAGGATTGCATGAAGTTCTAGCATTTTTCATTAACTTTTATTTAAGGGTATTTTGGTAAAATTATCTACAATTGCTTATTTTCTCTTATTTTAAAACTCATATCAAATAAAGTAATCAATTTCTTTTTATGTGATACCAAACACAATTTTTTATTCTTGTTTTCTTTCATTTTTTTTATTCTTATTCCCTTTTCTATTCATTTTCTTTTAAAATTATTTTTTACATAAACCAAGTTGATACATAACATGATGAGGAAGATTTATAACTGCCGACGATAAATGAAAGTAGTATGCATTAAAAAAGAATTAGATTTTTGTTCTCCTTATAGATATATAATAAGATGCAGATCTTAAAAGGTTTTGTTTGGATGGGTGAAAAAAAAAAGGAAAAATAAAACAATTTTCTGAACTATATATATATATATATGACATCGAAAGTGAACGCAATTAATTTGATCACATATAATATAATTGAAGAATAACTCTGTAAACAAACATTAACTTTTGAATTATTTATGGTGATACCATTTTTTTTTTACATAATAAAGTAAGCATTTAAATCTAAGATTGTTTGCTAAACTTCTTTTTACATCACCAATTCTATCATTGCATTGTATCAAACCAAACATGCCAATAGTGTAGCCGAGATATTAATTAATACATATAAGTAGTGACTTCAAGGTGAACTTAATGCCTAATTCAATTGAACAGTAAATAGGCATTAAGAATATAATGAAAGTAGGTAAATGATATTTGGGATAATATTAAGTTATAAATATACTGTAGCTAAAAGCGAGAAGAAGGCAAGGATTGAGAAGAGAGGAAGTGAGAGACAAGAGAAAGGGATTGTTGGGGAGCAAAGATGGGAACCTGGTGGCCAGCTCCTCTTATGGTCACAAAAGTGAGTCCACCTTCATACTCTTGTTTCCATCCTCCCACTTGATGGTCGTGAAACCAAGCACTCCAATTTCCCTTTATTTTCAAACCCATTTTATTTATGCTGTATCTTGTTGATGTCACTGGAACTCTCCCATCTGTGTCCCCACTGCATCCATTAATCCATGTATCAATATTCTTCAAATCATATATGAATATTTCATAACCCTTTTGTCAGATCAATAGCGCACTCAAACAGAAAAAGTATATAAAACAAAAATAAAGAATACACAGAAATTTACTTGGTTTAATCAGTGTGAATTACATCTAAGGGTAGAGAGAAAAACTTTTTAATTTTTAGGTAAAAGTGTTTGATACATATAATGAACAGTGAAAAATCGAAAAGTAAACATATACATAAAAATACATAATTGTTCTTTGAACCGGATCGTTCCATAAGTCGACCCCACATATTTTTAAATTTTTCTTTTTTCGAGTTGTACTCCTAAAAAAAATATCGGGTCAGGTCATAATTTAGTACTGAGTACTCAGCAGTGCATGAGTACTGAAAATTAACTGAAGAAGTGTTTGGTGCTTTGTGTTCAAGAGTTGTTTTCTGTACGTTTTAAAATATAGGTTTTTTTTTTGGTATTTTAATATTGATGTTCAAACTTTAGTCCAGGTAAAGTTTTTTTTTTCTGTATTTTAAAATTGATGTTCTAACTTTGTAATTGATTGTCGATTCAAGAAGATAAAATGCAATTGCCTCTTTAGGGAAAAAAAAATCAGAAAAACTTTTTTTTTAATGAAAGTTACCTGTAGATCCAGATGCGTAAACCAGCATTTAAGAGCTTCTGAATGATAGGCAGAACTGTGCTTGCTGAGTCATTCCATTTCTCAATTACAACACTTAATTCACAAAACCATTCAGAACAAGTCAGTTCAAATCACCACAGCTTGATAAGAGTCATGTTTCTCATTTGACATTGTATTCTAAATTCACTCCATTTATTATTATTCTTCGTAAAAGAAGAAAAGAGGGCTTGAATAGATATATTACCTGCAAAGAGTATAAGGATAGGACAAGTTGGTGAGATTGGCATGTAGGGCCTTTTGAACATCTTGTCTGTTAAAATATCTGGCAACATAATCCTCTGTGCATGGATCGTGTCCTGATGGTACCTCTTGCCATAGCTCCTGAAATGACAAAAGAAAAAAACAAACCTCTATTTGTTACCATGCATGATATATACATTTCATATATACATATATGTTAATGTCAGATTTTCATTAACTGATGAATTCTTAAAATATACCAAGCTCTGATACCATGACAAGAAACAGAGGAAAGATACTGAAGTACTACCGTGTATTACGAAGCTGAGAATTAAAAGATACAGAAACACTTACAATGAATGTATTTATAGACTCATAGTCTAACTGTAAAGAGAACTAACTATCTGACTTTAACTAACTGTAACAGATTAATGACTACTCTGAACTTCTAATACACCACTGATACTGTTGAAATATGGTTTCATCATGATTTAAACGATTCCAATCATGCTTTAACAAAACTTGTCTTTGTTTATTTTGCAAATCAGATCAGGATTAAAAGAAAACTAGAGAAATTGAAAAGATGAATTGGGTTGTGGACAGAAGATAGCAAAGGTTTTAGGTTTAACTTCTGCTTGGTCTTAATAAGAAAACATATCAGAAAAAATTAATTAAACTGATTAATCGTCATAAAATGATACTAGAAATACACTACTTTTTTTTCAATCACAGATACTTATGAAATTCAATAAAGTTGATTTTAGTTTTGAGATTTCCTCAGAAAACGCGTTTGAAATTTTATAAGCTATTAATTTTACCTTTGATGATAAAGACATGAGTAGTATTAAACATTTTAATATGAAATATTTAGTAAATATTTATATATCACTAATCAATGAAACAGGAGAGAGACTTACATGTTTTGTGAGAAGATGAGGGGCAACCACAAGTTTGGAAGAAACTGCTTTGTTAAAAGCAGAGAGGCAAATGGGTGAATAAATGCCATATATGTCAATTTCAGAGTAAGCTCTAAATAACTCTCTAAAATGGAAATCACAATCTTTTGTTGATTTCTCATTGCTGAAATCACATTCTGTGGTTATTCCATGGTAGACCTGATCTGAGATTACGGCATGGCTCCAAGCATAGTCTATAAACCCTTTTGTGTCTGATTCATCATTTACCACAGCGTTCCCAATCTGAATATTAATTTGCATATTCACAATCATCAATGACTTCTCAACTCACTTATTGCAAGATCATTTCATCTTTCATCTCAATTTAGAAAATCTAGAAGGTATCTGATACTTCACGACTTTGATTACAGTGACATAAGAAATTAGAGTTATTCAAGACTTAAGGCCTTATTTTAGTTCATTAGATGCGTTTGATTTTTTTTTAAGCGTTTAATTACTATGAATATAACTTATTTGGTCAAATATCATGAAAAGTGAGAAATACTTTCACATGTATTTAATCCATATAGATGTTAAAAAAAACAAATGCCCCCTTACTCTATTTAATTCTAACTAAATTGATCTAAACAAAAGTCAAATTGTTTAATCAAATTAATTGATGTTTTTAAAAAAAAATGATCTAATTGGGCTGATGTTATGTAATATTTGACATGTTTATTTTCCAATTAACATTTGATAAATATAAGCTTTTTAAATTTAAAATTATATTGCAATTTTTTAAAAAATAAAATTGATGAGTTAGTTGTAACCACTTTAATTAGATTGATCAGTTTCGTTGGCTTAGGGTGTCAAACCAAATCAGTCAAAATAAATGACCATTTTCTATTAAAAATGTTATATTAATATGTAAGATGATGACTGTTACTCAAAATATCAAGTTATTAGACAGTGAGTTTATTGAAAGTTTCAATATAAAAAAAACTAAATAATCAAAATTTTGAGAAGTCAAATACATAATTGGGTAAAAAAACTACCATGAATCCCTTGAGATTTATGTAGGAGCCCTTCCTGGTATCTTTGTTTCCTTCATAGATGACCTCAGCTAGCTGTGGAACATAATGTCCTATTTTTTGTCAAAAGTAGAAGAATGAACTTTAGAAGGCATACAATTGGACCAATATTTAGTTATTTACACGTCGAAAAAAATATATCAATTATCAATTGTTGCTTAAAAAAAAAAATCTATTTGCTCACAAAGGTTCTGTTTAGTAAATAATTTATTTAAACGCTTACAGAAGAAGTTTTTATGTGAAAAATTTTTATATCATAAGCTCATTTTAAATTAAGTTATTTAGTGTTTGGATATATACTTAAAGAAAGGTTTTTAAATTATAATGGGAGATAGAGAATGATAAAGAATTTGGTTTTCATGAAATTTTAAATTATAATTGGAGATATATTTATTGTGTAAAAAGTGTAAAATAGTTTTTCGATCATGTGAATTTGAGTTTTTGTACAAGACTTTTTTAAGAAATTTAAAAAATTAAATTCGTAAAATAAGCTAAAAATATTTTTTTATTAATAAGTTATTATTTAAACTTATCTAAATATTATTTTTTTATATAAAAATAATTATACTAATAAAAAAACTCTAATCAGTTATACTATATAAATTACATACGTGGCTAAATCAAAATATAAAAATTAGGGTTCGTACCGGCATAGCTCTCTCCAGTGATATAAAAGTCGTGGGATCTGTAGCTTGGGAACCGTTTGAACCATTGGATTAGGAAGGCATAGTTATCAAGGGCAGTAACTCCATCACCAAGCTCTCTCAAGTCTTCTGAGTTGTTTGTGTAGGAAAATCCCACGCCAACTGGGGACTCCAAGAACAGTACATTTGCAACTAAAAGTATAAACACAGTTAGAGATTTAAAATACATATACATGTCCAAAAAATTTAATATAAAAAATTTAAGTTAAATAAATATATAATGTCCAAAACATTATCTGAAACTGAAACTTAATTAACTTACCTTCGTTCCATGAGAATTTGTTGAGTGCGAGCCTCTCGTTTTTTTGAACAATAAATGGGCCAAGTTCTTGCGCAGCTCCATAACCAACGGATGAGCATCCAGGTCCTGGAAGTAGAAGCAGCAGCACCAGATTTGAATTATTAATTTTTAATTTTATAACATTAGTCGTTTAATAATAACCAAAAAATGACAAACTTATATACAGTTTAATTGAATTGAGAAGCTTAATAATAAAGATATAAAATAGTGAATTTTATCTATTTAATTAATTAATAATTTTACACACACAAATGTTGATTCAAATTGATATAAGCCTATTCAATTTTAATTTTTGAATAGTTTAATTTAATTTTAGTTGAACAGTTCGGTGGAGCACATGCACCCCTGAATTTTTGTAAAAATTATATTTATAAATATAATATTTAAAAAAATTTTATTTTTTTATTTTTTATTTTGAGCCCCTAAATTTTTGGCTTAGTTTTATGTACAATATTTTAAAAATTTACATTTTGGTCATAAATTTTAAATTTTCTTTTCACTTTAGGCCCTATATTTTTTGCTAAAATTACAATTTTAAATATAATATTTTGAAAATTTATATTTTAGCCCTAAATTTTTATCTTTTTTTTAATTTTTCCCTTACAATATTTTTAAATTTATATTTTACCCCACTAATCAAAGGGTCTTAGATCCGTCACTGGAGGTTCAATTCGATTTTGATTGGTTTTGTTTACATTAATTTATAATTTTTAATTTCAACAAAATATATATATATATATATATATATATATATATATATATATATATAAATATAAAAAAGAAAGAGAACAAATTAATTAAAATATATATAAAAATAATTTTGTTGACATAATTTATATAAATATAGTATTATATATATATATATATAATTGATTCAATTTGATTTGATTTTAACTCAATCAAATTAAATTAAACTAATAATTAAATCGAATTAATTAAAATTTATATTTTAAAAATTAATTTAAACTTTTTTTCAGTTTTAATCAATTTAATTTAATTCAATTTGGTTCAATTTAATTTTGAATACCTTCACACACGATGAAAAAGAAAATGGGACAAGAGAAATGGAGAGAAAAGCCAGCTTTTTTCCTGTGTTTTTGTTCGCAATTGTAGTCAAAAGAATAGGAAGCATCTTCCGTCATTTATGGCCACCGTTGTAAAAAATGACTACTCGAGCCAATATCTATCATTAATGTTAAATAAATTATAAGCTTGAATAATTGAAAAATCAGACAAACGATTGGAAGAAGAAAAAAGGAGAGGCAGAAGGAGAAAAGGACAGGAAGATCTTTCTTTGCCATTAAAGACTAAAATTTACATTACATATCTTACACGTTGGTTCTTAAATCTTTTAATAAAATTATAATATTCCAAAAAAATTTTAACGCATTCAAATATATAATTCTAAATTCAAGAATCTTAACTCAAATGACATTTTTTTAAGACACAAGCTTCACGTAGTCTTGATGATTGTAGATTCAATCTCTCTTATATAGTTTTTCCACTTTTCTTTAGTAAAGCCTTATACCCTCTATATATGTGTATATATATAATTTTAAAGTAAATAAAATTCTAATCCCTTCAGGGACATTCGATAAAATTGGAAGTATAATAAATTCTTGTTATATTTTTGTTAAAATAAAAAAGACTAGAAATAAATACTAAATAGTAAATACTCTAATACGTCCAGAATATTTCGTGGTCAAGTAATAACTTTTTTGGTCATAAGTAATAATTTCAATTGCGTGGAAATAAAGGATCACATGTGCGTAGGGCCCATATGCCTGTGTGGACAATGGAGAGTGATTGGTGAGGGACCGGATCCTTTGCAATACTAAAATTATTGGAAGATCTTCTCGGGAGTCTCATGTTTTTTAGTAACAATCTTTATTGTTGTTAAAATTTATGATAATAATTTTTACAATTATAAAAACTATTGCTAAAACTTATAAAAATTGTTGCTATAAATTTTAGCAACAAAAAAAAAATTATTGTTAAAAATAGTATGGGAGAGGCCCAAACCTAAAATGATTGTAAATGTACATTACTTTTTAACAATAATTTTTGTTATTGAAAGTTTTGGTATCGATAAGAATTATTGTTAAAAAATAATGATCACAAAAACAAATCAGAAGATCCAGATCCATTCGTGAGGTCGGTAATGGAGGATTCGGATTTGTTGCTGACCAAAATCGCTGTTGTTGCTACCATAACTTTTAATAACGATAAAAATTGTAGCTAAAAGTGAAAAGCAGCCAAATAATCACCAACAAATCCTGATCCGGTAATGGATAGCTCCTATAGTTTTGTCTCATTGCACAAGACAAGTTAACAGAGGGCACGGCCTTTCCAGCGAGAAAATGCCACAAAATGCCAAAGCATTGAACAATCAGCCACACGGTCCACACGGCACACCACACCACGCCATGACCATCCATTTGTACAGTTATTATCTTGTGACACTTGGACAATGACTTGGTCAAAAAAGACAGCTCATAGCTTCCCAACGGTTATTTTTTCTTTTTGAAATTTACCATTAAAATTCATTAAACAGGGACTATTGTAGAAAGTGTCTTTTCTTTTAACCAAAAAAAAGAGAAAGTGTCTTTTTCAACAGATTTTTTTTTTAAAAAAAAGGAAACCTATAAAGTAACCTTATTTTTTTCAAATAAAAAACATAAAAATGCCATAAAATTAATCTGCAGGTTAGTCTGGAAAAATATATGATATTATATATTTTTGTGCCAACATATTCTTTAAATTTGTGTTAACCATCCAGGGAGGTTTAGTGACACAATTCATTCAACTTTTATAGAATATTATAAAGAAATAAATACTTTACTTTATATGTTTATATAATAATTCATATCCTGATTATAAATATTCTGTTTCTCACAGAAAGGCATATAAAAAAAAAATATATATATATATATATATAGGTCCGTTAAACGTAACGGCAAAGAACAATGAGTCTGAAAAATGAATATGAACAATGAAGATTCGTAGAATGTTACCGTGGCAACAAGTGGACCAAAATGTACTTGGGATTCTGCGACTATGAATATCGGTGACGGTGACTCTTGAACTACTATCCCACCTAGATTAGCGGCTAAAGCAATTCTTTATTCTTTTTCATATGCATTTTTTTCTTAATGATTGGTAAAATTAATCTAATACTTTTTATTTTAAAATTATATTTAACTTTCCTCTAATTTAACTTTCATCTGATTAACATTTAACATAATATATATTTTAAAAAATAATATTACTTAATAATTTTTTTTGTTATATTAAAAATATAAAATTACAATCTCAAACTATATGACAAAATGTGAATAGAAGGGAGATATCAATAATATGTATTAAAATGCAAAGAAATTTGAGTATAATTTTTAAAACAAGAAAAGTATTATGTATTGTTATAATTTACTCTTAAAAAAGAAGAAAAATAAACTTTTATAAAGTATAAGTTGGGTAATTAACTAACCAAAAAATAGACCATTTTAATTCAAACCTAATTGAATGAAAAATTTTGTACTTAATGAACATACTTTAATTAAAAATAAAACAAATTTGTAATCCCCAAAGAAAATACAATAAAATTATTTCTTAATAGTGTTTTAATTATTAATTCTTCAAATGCTTCGGTTGAACTTTTTAATGATTGTAAATATTAGTACTGGGTTTTAGATCAATTTAAAATAAATTTTGGATTCTAAATATTCGAATATTAATTAGTATTTCCTTAATTATTCTATAGGTAGTTTATTTTTTGTCAGTTCACAGTTTCACAGTCTACACTGCCCTCGCGTGTAATTTCGTAAACAGTGTCAAGGATAGAAAGTAATATTCAAGGAAAAGTAGCAAAACAAGAAAGCACTTTTTTATTAAAAAGGGAACAAATTGAATCGATCTAGACTAGAACCGATGAGGTGCAAGACGAAGATTGAGGAAGATCACAGAAATCAACAAGAACAGTGCATATATATAGAGTCATGAATTGTATGTACATACCTCCATTGAGCCAAAGCACGAGAGGCTTCTGTGACGGTGTTTCTTGAGCTTCGAAGAACCAGTAGAACAATGCCTTCTGTGAGTGAGGATTCAGCTTCACATAACCAGCGTAGTGTCTGAATTTCACCGGCGGCTGCCCCGGTAAGTTCCTCACTCTGTCCCCCTCCGCCTCGTCTACGGCGGCGCCGCCGTACTTGCCTCCTTGAACGGAGGGGGCCGCCAGAGAAGCGAGAAGCAGAGCACTGCAGCAAAAGAGGAAGCTGCAGAAAGTGGCCATTGAATAATATGCAATCGAGAAACAGAAAGAGGCGTGTTTTGTGTGTTCGATACTTCAGACCTATTGCCTTTATAATGAGAATGTCAGTGACCGGTGGACTTGCAAGCGTGGCACATGCCCAAAAATAAAAGATTAAATTATTAATTTAATCAGTAAAAATTTATAATTATTTTAATTTAATTTTTAAAAATTAAATGTTTCAATTTAATTTTCTTTGTTAAAATTTAATGTGATGAAATATTAAATTTTTGTTAAAAAAGCCACTTTAACATATAAAAAAACCAAGTCAAACATAATTTTTAAAAATTAAATTAAATAATTTCATCTTTCCAGAGTTAAATTGAAATATCTGTTTTTTTTAGCAAGTCAATAATTTAGCAACAATAAAAGAAAAAAAGGTACTGATAATTTTTTGTTCAGTGGTACACAATTTAGCCTTCTGGAACACGTCGGCTTATTTAGTAGGTAAATAATTAAATATATACATAAGAACTTGTTAAAATATACATATTAGAAATTCTGCATATACCAGAGAACATTTTTAAACACACGTGTCAATATGAAAAATAGCCTCCTGGAACGCATCTTTTTTTTTATTAAATAAAAAGTATACATATAGATGAAATTATAAAATTGAAAATATACGTTATGCATATCCAATAAAAAGTATACATTCTGCATATACAATAGTACATTTTTAAACATATGTGTCACTGTGAAAAATAGCCTCCTGGAACGCATCGTTTTTTCTTTTTTCTTAAATAAAAAATTTAGATACAAATGAAATTATAAAATTGAAAATATTTGTTATCCATATCCCTTTTTTTTTCTTTAACAGATTGGAAATATATGCTGTCCCCGTCTACGACAGAATCATTTCAACATGTCTAAGGAGAAAATACCTAAGGAGATTTGGAAGAATAACAACTCAAGGGGAATATGATTCTCATTCACAACCACACGGAGTAACAGATACTGAGGCAGAGGATCAACAAAGGCTTGGTACAAAAACAACAATAAGAGACATTTTTAAAGATTTGAAAAAGTGAGTTGCTAGGTTTTAAAAATTTAAAACAAATCTTTAAAAAAAAATTTCTTTTATGGAAGAGGAGAAAATTTTTCAAAAATATAGAGGACATCCGAAAAATTTTTAAATAAACTCATGTATAATATATCGGGCTCTTCAGTTGGCGATTAATTGATCCGTGCTCCAACCCAAAGCACGATATTTTTAGCCCAAATAACCTGCATGTGTGAGCCGATATTTGGGTCTTAAAGATATGCTTCTGGCCCACAAAGTAGTTTAAAATGTTTACATCATATTCTCATTAAAAAAAATAAAAAATAAAAAACTCTATTCAATCATAGGGGTTAAGGGTACAAAGAAAATATAGTCGGTGAGGCGTTCGCTAACGGAATTTATTTTTGCTTTCGAGATCCGGTGAACCATCGGAGAATGTAGAAGCTTTGGAGGACGCAGTGGTGGTGGATGGTGCATGTGCGTCGTAGATCAACCGAGAACCTCAATCCCCACCGTAAAGCATGTCGACGCTACATCAATCAGAGACGGCTTTGGAGCTTCAACGGGCAAGGGAGGGGGGATCTCTCGGTGCTCCGACTTTTTCTTTAATAAAAAAACAAATTGTACTTTTTCTGCTTTGGGCCTGATTGGCATTTGTGACATCCTGTGTTCTTTCTTTGATTTTTAGAAGTTTGGTTCAAATTTAGAATTAGGGATATATTGTCCTTTTTTAATCGGTTGAATTTTGGGTTAAAGATGTGTTGTTTCTGTATAGTTTCATAGCTATGCTGTTAATATATGGTATTAATTTTCAAATCTTGTACCGTCTCTTATAAGTTTTAGACTTATAATATATTAGACGATATTTAAGTATGTTATGTAATTTTGACTTTATATTATTTTAATAAAATCTATATCCATTTAAAAAAAAAGGGAAATACAAGTTTAATGAATAAAAAATGGTTACAATTTTTTTTAAAAAAAGGTATTTAATTCTTTACTTAAACCTGTGACAAATAAATTTATTTTTAAACGAAAAGTTGAGAAGTAAAATTAAAATAAGTGAAAGGATATAAAATATTGATATTGAATATCATTATCTGGAGAAGGCAAAAGGATCTAAGCGTTGTTCAAGTGAGAAGCCTTTTTCATTAAACATTTTTTTATCATCTTCGAAATTGAAAGATAAGGTTCTTTTTTTTTAAAAAAAAAAAAAAGGGTTCTCGGTCCGGTGAAGATAATACCATGAGTCCAACCAGATAATGCATTTGTGATTAAAAACACAAAACGGAGATAACTCGGGACCAACTCAGAATACAAACAATAATATTTCAAAAGACCACGAATCTTATAAGTCAAATGATATGAGAATTAGTATTTTAGGACTTGAATCACTTTATAATAAAAAAAGTTAAATTATAATTTTAATCCTTATAATTTTACTAAAATTAAAAATTAGTCTCTATACTTTATTTCTATGTAAAATAATTCATATAATTTTTTCATCTATGTAAGTTATAAATAAATTAACATTTACAATTAATATGGTTAATTTTACTGTTAGGTATTACATGACAGTTAATGTGTATATTTATTAACATATCAATACGTTTAATTATTAATTTTTACACAACTTAATTATTATGTCAATAAAATAAAATTTTTATTTTACTCTTGATTTCTAATTTCCCTTCCTACCATCTCTCTTTGCCTGTTGTCTCATTTTTCCACCTAAGAAGGTAACTTTAGCTACTGTCTCTCTCTATTATGTTCATTTTAACATATTGGAATAGGCCCACCGAAAAACGTGTTCAATTATAGGTTTAACATATTGATTAAAATGAGACATAATAAATTTTGTAATGAAAAATTAAAAACAGAAACAAAATTAAAATGACCGAAAAACAGTCATATGCAAGGGTCTAATCTATTGGTAGAGTAGTAGGTGGACATTCCTCAACATCCACGTCCATGAGAGCGAAGCTTTCCACGAAACTCCCCCTAAAGAAACTGTAGATGAAGTCACTTTCTTCTATGAAAAAATGAGACAGAGACATTAGGTTAGAGAAATTATAAATTAAAGATAAAATAAATATTTTATTTTGTTAACGATTGAATTGTGTAAAAATTAATAACTGAAGATATTAACATAGTTACAAATATACATATCAGCTGCCATGTAAAATTATTTTAATATCAAAATTAACTATACTAATGGCCGAGATTAACTTATACAGATAAAAAAATTATAAGAGCTATTTTACATAAAAATAAAGTATAAAGAGATTATTTGTATAATTTTGATGAAATTATAATTTAACCTAAAAAAATTATAGCTCTTGACTCTTGCTTTCGAAAAGTCAAATAATTCTCGTAAAAAGGAAAAAAAATGGTCAAAGCAGTTGAACAAGCAAAAATAAAACGGAATGGAAGAAAAAAGCATATTAAGAAGAAGCTGCTACGAAGATAGAATGAACTGGTTAACCAAATATTTTGTGCTAGAGATTCTTTAGAAAGTAAATATTGAAAATTGGGCAGACTTCATCTTCTTCACGTCTATTCTACAATTTCAAGACTGGTAAATTACAGTGATTAAAAATACTATGTAGTTCATTTATACACCACGATTATTAAGTAAAATTGTAGACTGAGGGGATGTTTAAATTATATCACTCAATGAATTGGCCAAATAATATATATATATATATATATGTGGGTGTTTGGATCTGCGGCTAAAAACTCCAACATGCGTTCATACCTACAAAAATCAATTTTGCAGAGAAATAAGTATGTTTGGATCAACGGTGACTAGCTCTTCTAAAATCATTTTTTGTCTCCTAAAATTAGTTTGAACGAACAGGATCTGACCTAATTTCTCTCTTCCCCAACGCGCTTCTCTCATTGGTTCTGTCATGGCTTTGCTCTATTTTACTGGTCTGTCCCCTGCGTTTTCCTAGTCTGGCCCCTTATGCTTCAATTGCTTTAGGAAAAGAGGAAGATAAAAGTCAAACAATTGATAAGGACAAGCTGCCACTATCTTTTTAATAAAAAAAAATTAGATAAGCATGTATTTTTTTTTTTATTTTCAATTACAGGTATTTAAAAAACTTCAATTAATTTACTTCAAATTGTGTTGAATTATCTGAAGTAGTCATTATTAATGATAAGCATGCAATTTTGCTTGGAAGAATGAGCCGCGTCTAGTGCAATTTTAACTTGTTCTTTTTCCTTTTTAATTTTTGTTGTGGATAGTTCATAGTGTGACAACTAACAAAATCAAGTTTTTTTTTTCAAAATTTTTTTATAAAATAAATATATTAATGTATATTATATACGTTACTTGTAGTTCAATTAATAAGATTAGATATTGTAAGGTTGGATGTTAGAATTTCAGTCCTATAATAATAATAATAATCTAACTATATACATCTCAAAATCCAACACTCAATTGGTTGTATCTTTTTCTAGCAAATAACTTATGCGCTGGAATTGGAGTATCCAATAACCTATGATTCCTTATTAGTTCAAAATTCTAATGCTACCCATTTAAGAACACACAAGTTGAATACGCAACTATATTGATCACAATATAATTACATATACAACCTGACAATTAATATAATATTAATTTACTTACAAATATAGTATAATTTTTTTTACATTGTACGTAGTTTTTTTTTAAATTTTTACAAAGTATTTTTTTTATTAGAAACAATCTTATTCAAAATATTATAAGACTAAATATAAATACTTATCTCAATAAAAGTTTGAACTTGGGTTGAATCGTATATTTAGTTATTCATCTTGAGATAATTAGTATACCAAACATTGAACCAAAAAAAAAAAAATCAACTCACAGATATAATAACAAACAATATATCAAACGGCTGGTAGGCGTACAAGCAATAAATGATTAATGTTAAAGAAATGAATTTTCCATTCATTTACCAACCCAAACAACTACTCTAAGATACTACAATGTGCTTGAAAGAGCTCTATTAAAGAAACTGTTCGACATTTAATGTTTCAGAAAATAAATGTAAATACTCTTCGTATGCAACATGCAATTTGGCCCTAGTGTGGTAACCTATGTAATGCACGGTCATTTCATTAAGATATAGACATAACACATATGTTCGAATTTATATATTTATTTACTTTAGCACAAATTATTAAATTTTTTTTTATATACTACACTTGATGTTCTAAAAAAACCTACATTGTGTTTATATAAAACACACAAAAAAATTGAAATAATTTTTATAATTTCTATGGAATCTACAAATGAAATATAAACCAAAATAACTCATAATTTGTAATATCAAACAATGCTAGAGAAAGTGTAACTTCATTGTTAACTATCAATCATGTTTTCCAACAATTAAAAGAAAACATGCTGCGAAGTATATGATATTATAGAAATGAACTAAATCAGATTACCACATTTTTAGATAATATTGTTGGCTATTTGACCAGTTAGTTGAAAGAAATATATAGTGCAGTGTTGGAACTACTGCATTAAACAAAACTAACTTTTTTATCTCTTGACATGACAATGTCATTCCTATATTCTTTTACAAATTTTACTTTATTATATTTGTATTTGGTCAGTTCATCTTTTGTGACACTGTTCTAATTCGAGTATTTGTATATCAAAATTATCTAATCAAATTAATTATATTTAAGATAGAAGAAAACATGTAATTGAAAATTTGGTATAGGGAACAAATTAGTAAGCACCCATAAGCCATTACTAATTATATTAATTATAAGGTTAACAAATATGTGAAAATTTCTAATATTCTGAATTAAATATGAATTTATTAATTTAATAACATTCACACTATATTATAACATAGAATTTTTTATTACCGTAAAAGACAATTAATATAGAAGAAAAATGTTCCAAAATGAATTTAATTTTTGTACATCTTTATTAACATTGTTTCAATTTGAGTATTTGTTCAAAATTAGGCTAATGTTTGAAATTAATTAGTTAATCAAATAAATTACATTTAATATGGAAGAATAAATTTAATTGAAAATTTGGAATGGACAGTAAATTATTAAGCATGTATAAATCATTACTAATTACATTAATTATAGAGTTGACAAATATGTGAAGATTTTCAACATTTTTCATTAGATATGAATTAATATTAACTTATTCATACTGTATTTTAAAATAAAATTTTCGATTATCATGAGAGACATTTAATTATGTTGAATATGGAAAAAATATTTAATTGAAAAATTAGAATAAGAAACAAATTTTTAAACACATATAGACCATTACTAATTACATTAATTATATAATTGACAAACTTGTGAATATTTCTAGTAATCTGCATTAAATATAAATTAATATTAATTTTTTTATATTGTATTCTATAATAGAATTTTTGATTAATGAAAGAGACATTTAGTTATATTTAATATAAAAAATATTTAATTGAAATATAAAACAAATTATTATGTACATATAAGTTATTATTAATATTAATTATAAAATTGACAAATTTATAAAAATCTCCAATTTAAGAGACATTTAATTATATTTTACCTATGATTCCTTGTTAGTTCAAAATTCTAATGCTGCCCATTTAAGAACACACAAGTTGAAGGGGCAACTATATTGGTCACAATATAATGATATATACAACCTGACAATTAATATAATTTACTTACAAATATAGTATAATTTTGTTTACATTGTACGTAGTTTTATTTTTAATTTCTTACACAAAATTTTTTTAAAAAAACAATTTTACTCGAAATATAATCAAGCACTAAATATAAATATTTATCCCAATAAAAAATTAAACTTGGGTTGAATCTCATTTATAGTTTAGTATACCAAACATTGAAAAAAACTCTACTTACTGATAAAATAACAAACAATATATCAATAAACGGCTGGTAGGCGTACAAGCAATAAATGGTTAATGTTAAAGAAATGAACTTTACATTTATTTACCAACGAAAACAAATCCTCTAAGATACTACAACGTGCTTGAAAGAGCTCTCTTAATGAAACTATTATATTTTGACATTTAATACTTTTAGAAGGTAAATATAAATATTCTTCATATCTAAAATGCAATTTTCGCTCTGAATTATCTATTGTATATACTAAAATGCAAATAATTATCTAAAAGCATTACTTAATATCCAGCCAACTTGTTCTTTCATAGTGTTTGCACGCATGTTTTCTTTGATATATATGTTCAAATTCTACATCAAGTATGCGTGTTGAGAACAAATAGAAAATAATAGAAAATAGAGAAAACATCAGTTCTTGGTTAAAAAGAAAGAAGAAAAAGTAACGTTGAAGATATCCAAAGTCAAGTTATGCTATTTTAATACTACACATTTTCATATGCTTAGCAAGAAAGAAATCTTAACACAAGGTTCATCTTGTGGTTTTATCCTTCGTTATTTCTTCCGTCCGAGCTTTTCTTCATGTTTCACTCTCCATAAAATTAAGGTTTTTAAAATTCATAAGAATTAAAAAAAGTTAAAACTAACACTCAATCAATAAAAATGTAAAATTAAAACCATGAACAATCAAACACATGACAAGAAGCCTAATTTTCTTACACATCACTTTATCCCAATATTAACATTTTCATCCTGATCACCATTAGTAGCACCAACCTCAATTATGTTTAAAAAAATAAAAAATAACAAGTGTAAGTTCTCATTGGTGTTTAAATTTGATCCAATCTAATTTTAATCGAAGTGATCTAGTCCAATCTAACCAAAATCGATCATCCAATTATATATTAATATATTATAAATATTTTATATTATATATATAATATAACATTTTTTTGGGGTTTTTTTGATAGGTTGTGGATGATGAGTGATTTTATATAGATGGATTAATGATTGAATATTAGTTATATTATGATGTTGAACTTGGAGTGATTTTATGTGTTATATTATTTTTTATGGGATATTCTGGAAGAACATTTTATATATTATATTATGATGTTGGAAAAATGTGACTTATATTGTTGACAATTTTTTTTTTGTGGTTGAGATTTATAAAATTAAAAAAGTATAATGTTCAATTTTTTAAAAATTGGGCACTTAAAAAAAACCAATATTCAATCCAATCCAAATCAATTATGATCGGATTAAATTAATTCAATTTTATATAAAATGATTGGATTGATTAAAAGAACTTTTTTTTTATCTAATTAGATCGAATCAGTTGATTTAAGTGACCAAACTGATTCAATCTAAACTGATGAACACCCCTACCCTTTTCCTATAAGTTTTTAAAATCACATATCCCTCCTATTTATTTTAAAACATACATTCTCCTATTTTTTGAAACTAAAAATACACTATGCTTTATTTTTACAGTTTTATATATTGTGACAACTTCTTTTCGCTGTTAATCCATGACAATATGTCACAAATATTTTTATTTGTTTTTTTGTCAAAAAGACTCCTAAGATATATTTAATTAGTTGACGGATAGTATTTTAGTAAAAAAAAACACAATTTTATGTTAGCAAACATAAAAAGAAGACCATAATAGATTTTTCTTAGTAAAAATATAAAATTGAATAAAAGTGTAGCAATTTTATAATTATAATGGGAGAGAAGTGTATATTATAAAATTAAATAAAATGATTTATAATCTTAAAATCTCACCAGAAAAGGGAACGTGTTTTGTTCTAATAATAAATGAACTTCTAGCTATTCAATGATTATTATGTAAAGAAACCAATTTTTTTTTTAAGTTCAAATTATTTATAGAAAATGCCTCAAAACTTACCAATTCATGATCAGACATATCTGTCTTTTTGGTATATATCATGGCCAGTATTTTAATTTTTGGTCGAATTCTATTCATTAGAACCTCAGATAATTAAAATAACATTTTTTTTGGCATGATTTCTTAACGAATTTGTATTGTTAATTTGTCATATTAGGTGAGCAACAACCTCCACCTCCGATGTTTCATCAAAATTTTGTCATTAATTGCATCCCACATCAGCAGAATTAAATTAATCGAAGCCGCACATTCATAATCATATTTGAGTCAAACAATTCTTTGACAACGTTCAACTAATCTGACCAATTGCCATAAAAGAAAAAAAAAACTACGAAAACTCAAATTCTTTTCTTGTCATGACTTGATCGTTGTTTTACTAGCCCACAGATAAATTAATGCACTGTTTAACCCCCAGAGAAAAGCTCGAATTCTTACCTTACTTTTCTTATTTTGCTGTTTTTATAAGCATTTAACCAATGACTAAAACTGCTCACCGTACAGAAGTGCAACCCAGTTAAGAAAACTCTCGATGGTTAGTAAGTCGATAATTCCACATTAAAATAATTGTTTGGACACCAAAAAAGAAAATCAAAATCCTACAATAACTTTTGTTGAATATTCAAATTTTCTCAAAGATAAATATTTAATACTCATGAGATTTAGGCATGTATTAAGTTACTTTTGAGTCAAATTTGACATATTCATATATAAAATTATTTTTTTATAATTATTAGTTCAGTCTAAGTCTTCCCAATTATTAGGGTTTAGGGTATGACATATTCATACCAATTTTATAATTTTATGTGTGGAACCACTTAAATTGTCAACAATTACTGATGTGATAATATTTTATTATATCAGGAAAAAATTACGAATAAATCTGTGCTCGGGAAATATGCTTTTTTTACCCAACCAAAAAAAATCGGATGACCCAACCGCATCAGTCCAAGTTAGAAGTACAATCGACCAGAGAAAGATAATGACAGCAACACAATTTTGTTGGCCTGAAATGAAAATTAGGGTCAAGGAAATGGCATAAGTATGAGTAACAAAATGAGTCACATAAAGCATGAACGATATTATGTTGCCAGGTGTCAACCCCATAAAAAAACGAAGAAAAAAGAGGGAAAAAAATTACCTTTAAAGTTTTGGTAATTAATTCTATGTGCCTGAGCAATGCATTGGGAATCTGCTTATAGAGTAACAATAAATAATGTAAAAGGTAACGAGGAAACTTAGGATGATAAAGAAGATAGAACAGAACAAATAGTTGCTACTTAGGTAATCCTCCACACCCACTTCCCATCCTCCTACTTCAAGCAACGCACCGTTACACAAGTTTTTACACCTTTTAAAAACTCCTGTTTGACACTCAAAACACATTGCATACACAAGTTTCCCTTTTTTTTTTTTTCACCAAAGGAAACACTCCCAAAGAGAACAAAACCTCAGTTCAAGTAAGATTAGTACAAGAATACCAGTTTGTCACTTGAAAAAGACCTTAATCGCCACACATTAAATTTCAGTTTACCAAATCGAAACTGCTAAAGCAATCCAAGAAACACAAGGCACCACCACAAGGCAATATAACCCACATGATCACCCCACCACCACTATTACATTTCTTCAAACTAACCCACATGCCCATGCATTCTTACACCATGGAACAACCAAAAAATCTCAACTTTACTTCCTCCTCTGCCTCTGACCACCTTGCTACAGCAGGGATCTCCTTCTACAGCCGGCTATTTCTCATGCAGGAAGTCCAAGTCTTGGAGGTTCTCATTGCTGCAATGGTCTTCATAGTGATCCATTCCATGAGGCAGAAGAAGCACCATGGCCTGCCAATATGGCCTGTCCTTGGGATGTTACCTTCCTTGGTGTTGATAGGACTCAGGACCAACATGTATGAGTGGATTTCCGATGTCCTTAACCAGCAAAACGGGACGTTTCGGTTCAAAGGGCCTTGGTTCAGCAGCCTCAACTGCATAGTCACATCTGATCCTCGCAATTTGGAGCATCTTCTCAAAACAAAGTTCTCTCTTTTCCCTAAAGGAAAGTACTTTAGGGACAACCTCAGGGACCTTCTTGGAGATGGGATTTTCAATGCTGATGAGGATACGTGGCAGAGACAAAGAAAGACAGCAAGCCTTGAGTTTCACTCCGCAAAATTCAGGAACATGACCACAGAATCATTGTTTGAGCTTGTCCATTTAAGGTTGTTACCTGTCTTGAAAGCATCAGTTAAGGAATCTGTGTGCATAGACTTACAAGATATCCTGTTAAGGCTCACATTTGACAATGTCTGCATGATAGCTTTTGGTGTTGATCCAGGATGTTTAAGCCTAGGATTACCCGAAATACCATTTGCTAAGGCGTTTGAAGATGCAACAGAAGCCACAGTGCTCCGTTTTGTCACACCCACTTGCTTATGGAAGACCATGAGGTGTCTCAACTTGGGGATGGAGAGAAAGCTCAAGAAATCGATAAAAGGGGTCGATGAATTCGCGGAGAATGTAATTAAAACAAGGAAGAAGGAGCTTTCTTTGCAGTGTGAGGATAAGAAGGAGAGGTCAGACTTGTTGACAGTGTTTATGAGACTGAAGGATGAGAAAGGAAAGGCATATTCAGATAAGTTCTTGAGGGATATATGTGTGAACTTCATATTAGCAGGGAGGGACACTTCTTCTGTGGCTTTGAGTTGGTTTTTTTGGTTGCTTCATCAGAATCCTGAAGTGGAGGAGAGAATAATGCAAGAGATTTGCAGAGTAGTGAAAGATAGGGAAGAAGTGAAGAAGGGACAAGAGTTGAGATTTAAAGCTGAGGAGATAAAGAAGATGGATTATTTGCAGGCCGCTCTATCAGAGTCTCTCAGACTATACCCTTCTGTCCCTGTAGACCACAAGGAGGTAACTTTTCTAATCTTGTTCCATTGCTAATTAACTCGTATATGTTTTCTTTATGATCACAAACAGAGGTGATTGAAGCTTTTTTTTTTTTTTCCTCTTCTTGAGTATATTCTTATCGGGTTCAATCTCTCATAATGCTGAACTCTTTAATTGTTAGATGTACTTTGAAATTCTAACTTTATTGAGATGCAATCTTGAAATTAGTTAATGGTGAAAAATTCAAATTTGTGAGAGTCAAGGTTTCTATGGAATCTTTCTTGCTTCTCTTCACTGAGATGTTAATTGTTTAATAAGTCTATTAGTTCTCCTTCCTCCAACCAATTGACACGAGTGTCTATTAAATATTCCAGACTGACGTTTCTGCACTAGAGATAATTTGGTCAACTGTATTGTTAACCTAACACACTGCTTCTGCTAAAAAAATTTTAAAAAAAGATAACATATGTGACCAACAACAGAAAAGTAATAATAAATAAACGAGGATTTCTAGGTAGTTGGAAAACAGTAATTCGACCTTGAAATATAGGTCAAATTTTATAGAAGCAACCCAAGATATTAACTAGCCTCGATATACTGACACGACTAAACCATTAAGAAATGAACATTTAATGGCATTCGCATCTGATATATTTATGTGTCATTTTCGAAAACATGAATATTTAACCAGTCAGATCACACTGTCCGAGGAGACATTTAATTCATGTAGCTAGGATTGGAGTTACAACTTACAAGTAGTCAGTGATGAAGATAATGTTCAATAACGACTATATTTTCAGGTAATTGAAGATGTTGCATTTCCAGATGGCACAGAGCTAAAGAAGGGCACAAAAGTGATATATGCAATATACGCAATGGGGAGAATGGAAGGCATTTGGGGAAAAGATTGTCGAGAGTTCAAACCTGAGAGATGGCTCAGAGTCAGAGATGGCCGTTTCATGAGTGAATCAGCCTACAAATTCACTGCCTTCAATGGCGGACCTCGCTTGTGCTTAGGCAAAGACTTCGCATATTACCAGATGAAATATGTCGCTGCAAGCATCATATACCGATACCGTGTGAAGGTGGTGGAGAATCACCCTGTGGTTCCGAAGCTTGCGTTGACGATGTACATGAAGCATGGGTTGAAGGTTCGTCTTCAGAACAGGGATGCTAAGGAGATTCAGAAATATTTTACGGAGGATTTAAATTGAAGTAGTTATGGCATGGCTTTCTATTATAGGGTTTATGAAGAATACCATCATAATTTCATACAGTGTGTTACTCTTTTTTTTTTTGGGTTATTTTTTAGGGTTTCCTCTACTTGTTTCTAATTTTTAGATACAGAATGATAAAGAAAAAAAAAGGATGTATTTACTAATCAGTTATAGGAAGATGAACCTGAATAATGTTCATGTTGATTGTGATGTTAAAATACTGGATTGCTAGGAATGGGATTTTCAAATTTCAATAATTTGTTTTATTGTATGTTGTTACCTGTTTGATATAATGGAATTTATATTGCATTATGTATACTATTATATATATGACTATATTATAGAATATAGAGTTTTCGAGCCATTGGTCTTTAAATTATATATATGGGCAAAATGCAAATAATTTCCTCACGTTTAGGGGTTGTACAAATTATTTTTTCAAGTTTAAAATTCAACAATCCTTCAAACTTATTAATTTTTAGTAGAAAACCTTTATCTAGTCAATTTGTTACATTACTAACAACAGTCAAAGTCCACGTTGACAATAGCAAGGCACTACATTTTAAAAAAAAAAGTCTTAAAAGTTTTATTCTAAGTGACATGAAGGATATTATAGTGATTTTAACATTTTCTTATCCTCCATTTCATCTTCTTATTTAAGCCCCAGTGGTATGTAGATAAGGAAGGACATTAGGAAACCATTATTCTGAGAAGGTATCATTCACTATTTTATTTATATCCTAATATTATACCATTTTGATAGGTACATGGATTCATTTAAAAAAAATAAAAGGAAAAATGTGTTCTTGTGATGGCGTTCAAATCTTTCTTTCGTCTTTAGTAAAATAAGTTCTTTTAACGATAAGAAAGAAAACTCAATTCTTGGAGGAGAGATATCCCTTCATTGTTTTCGTCCCATGCAAATGTGCCACATATCCTAGAATAAAGATAACTACGATGTTTCAATTGCCATATCGTAGGCTAGTTAAATGTGGGGTGTCAAAGTATAGCTTGTATATGTCAAAGTATAGCTTGTATATATGTCAAAGTAGAGTCTGAACTTACCATATGTACAGCCTGAACAATCTGACTTAGTTTTCATGAGGACTGACTTAGGTATTCAGTGGAGTGATTTCAGGAGAGATTGAGGGTTGTAATCTAGCCTATAAATACTTGTTTTGCTTTGAGTAATAAATCAGAACATTGCATTATCAGATTGTTCTCACCTACATGGTATCAGAGCCTCTTGGTTTTTTGTTATTTCTGGATATCGCGTTACTTCTTGGTTGGTCACTTAGAAGTGACTGTTAGTCGACACCGCCGGTCCAGGGAGGTGTGTAGTGGCAAATCCGGCCAGTCACCGAAGTCCGGTGACCTAACTCTAAGCGCGTGAAGCTCACGCGCCGTCGCTACAGTTCGGATCGTCGCCCACGCGCCGGCGCGTGAGGGCGGGTGTGGTGGAATCTCCGGTCGCGACTTGGTTCGACGGCGTCGACTCGCCGTTTCCAATTATCCCATTGCTAATTTTATATCCTATAATCATTTATCACCATCATCTAGTGCTTTAATTGCCTCTCTAGACTCTGTTTCTATTCCTAAAACTGTTCAGGAAGCCTTGGCCCATCCAGGATGGCGTACTGCTATGCTTGACGAAATAGAAGCATTAGATGCCAACCGAACATGGAATCTTGTACACTTACCTGCAGGAAAGAAAGCTGTCAGATGCAAGTGGGTCTTTGCCATTAAATTTAATACAGATGGTTCCATTTCTCGACTTAAAGCTAGATTGGTAGCTAAAGGATATTCCTAGACCTATGGGGTAGATTATTCTGATACATTCTCTCCGGTGGCCAAGCTCACCTCAATCCGTCTGTTCATTTCTATAGCTGCATCCGAAAATTGGCCATTGTATCAATTGGATATAAAAAATGCTTTCTTGCATGGTGACCTTCACGAAGAAGTATATATGGAGCAACCACCTGGATTTGTTGCTCAAGGGGAGTATGGGAAAGTCTGCCATTTTAAAAAATCATTGTACGGTTTGAAGCAAAGTCCCCGAGCATGGTTTGGTAAGTTCAGCATGGCAGTTCAGGAGTTTGGGTTGAAGAAAAGTAAATGTGATCACTCTGTATTCTACAAGCAATCAAGGGATGGTATTATTCTTCTTGTTGTTTATGTTGATGATATTGTCATTACAGGAAATGACTGTGTAGGAATTTCATCCCTCAAATCATTCTTGCACACCAAGTTTCAGACAAAAGACCTGGGCCACCTAAAGTACTTCTTGGGAATTGAAGTAACAAGAAGTAAGAAAGGAATACTTCTGTCCCAAAGAAAGTATGTTCTTGACATGCTTGTAGAAACTGGAAAGCTAGCTGCTAAACTTTGTAGTTCCCCAATGATTCCAAATGCACATCTTGCAAAAGATGATGCGGATCTCTTCAATGATCCAGAAAAATACAGGCGATTAGTCGAAAAATTGAACTATCTTACTCTAACACGACCAGACATTGCTTTTGCAATAAGTATCGTTAGTCAATTCATGTCTGCACATACTGTCAAACACTGGGAGGCTCTAGAACAGATCCTACGCTACCTAAAAGGAGCTCCTGGTCTTGGTATATGGTACAGCAACCATGGGCATACCAGAATTGAATGCTTTGCAGATGCTGATTGGGCCGGTTGCAAGATTGACAGGCGATCCATCACTGGATTATGTGTCTTTATGGGAGGAAACTTAATATCATAGAAAAGTAAGAAACAAGGTGTTGTATCTCGATCAAGTGCTGAATCCGAATATAGAGCTATGGCACAATCTGCTTGTGAGATCTTGTGGATATACCATTTGTTAGATGAGGTTGGAATGAAGTGTTCAATGCCAGCAAAAGTGTGGTGTGATAATCAAGCTGCTCTTCATATTGCTTCAAATCCAGTTTACCATGAAAGAACTAAACACATTGAGGTTGATTGTCATTTTGTTCGTGAAAAGATTGAAGAGAACTTAATCACTACTGGATATGTGAAGACAGGAGAGCAACTTGCTGACTTATTTACAAAGTCTCTAAATGGGACTCGGATTAATTATTTATGTAACAAGCTGGGCATGATTAACATCTATGCACCAGCTTGAGGGGGAATGTCAAAGTATAGCTTGTATATGTCAAAGTATAGCTTGTATATATGTCAAAGTAGAGTCTGAACTTACCATATGTATAGCCTGAACAATTTGACTTAATTTTCATGAGGACTGACTTAGGTATTCGGTGAAGTGATTTCAGGAGAGATTGAGGGTTGTAATCTAGCCTATAAATACTTGTTTTGCTTTGAATAATAAATCAGAACATTGCATTATCATATTGTTCTTACTTACATGGGGATTGTTATATAGTTTGTAATATTGAGTAGAATTAGAAGTTTTGTATTGGATAAAATATAATATTTAAAAAAAATTAATTATTGTTCCTTTTATTTAAAAAAAATATTTTTTAAATTGAAAGTTTATATCTTTTATTTTAAAATATGTATCTTTTTATTTGAATAAAAGTGTCTTTTAAATTAAAGAGATATGACTTTTATTTGAAAAGATGTGTCTTTCATTTGAAAATTAAATTTATATTTATTTTTAAAAATTCAATAAGACAAAATTAAATAGACACATCTATTCGAAATAAAAAAGACATGACTTTTGAAAATTAAACGAACATGACTATTCAAAATGGAATACACATGATTGTTGAAAATAAAAAGACACACCTGTTCAAATTAAACAGATATAACTTTTCAAACTTTATATATATTATATTAGAATTCTACGGTGACATCTTGGTTCCAAGAGGGATTTGTTGTATCCTGGAAGGGTTTGCCTGTTATTTCTCAATACACATACATAAACTCTTTAAAAAAAAGTAATTTATCACGCCTCAAAACCTTTATTATTTTCTATTTTTCTAATAATTTTAAAGAGTTTATTTCCTGTCATTTGGTGTTATAGAGAATCTAAAAGAATTCATCAAACTGGATTGCTTTGATGGCACTAATTTCATTCGCTGGAAGGACAAGATAATTTTTCTACTCACTGCCTTAAAGATTCACTATGTTCTTGACCCTTATCTACCGGCGCTACCTGATCCTAATCCTGAAGAATCGAACAAGTCAAAGTAGAAAGAAAGAAACATGAAGAAGATAAACTCATATGTCGAGGATACATTCTGAACACATTGACTGATCGTTTGTACGATTTGTACTCAAACTTGAAGACACCAAATGCAATTTGGTCTGCTTTAGAGACTGCCTACCAAACAGAAAAATAAGGAACTGACAAATTTCTAGCCTTACAGTATTTTGAATTTAAAATGGTTGACACTAAACCAGTCATGGATCAAATCCATGAACTTCAAGTCTTAGTTTCAAAGCTAAGAGATATTGAAGTCAAAATTTCATATGTTTTGCAAATTGGTGCAATTCTTTCTAAATTGCCTTATTGGAATAATTATAGAAAGAAAATTATGCACTCCACTAACAAATTAACATTAGAATAATTTCTTACTCATATTCAAATTGAATATGAAACTCGTGCAAGAGAAGCACTAATTATGGCTTTAAGTTCTACTGTTAATCTTGTCAATGAAAAGAATACTCACAAAGGAAACAAGAATTTAAAAGCAAATAAGAAATTCTTTGAGAAAAGACAAAAGATATAATTTGTTTCCATTATGGCAAAAAAGGCCATGTTATTCGTGAGTGTAAATATAGAAAGGTTGGAGTTAACTTCAACAATGGAAAGAATGAAAAGACTGAGAAAGCAAACTTGGTGGAAAGCACAATCCTGGAGATGGTGGCCATGGTGTCAACACTTCACATTGGTATTGTCACGACCCTCAAAATGGTATGTGACCGGCACAACTTAGAGATACTCTTTAGTTGTAAGCCTATGCTTTTAACTCCATATAATACTCATATCACTATAGAATAATCATTCTAAAATGTGAGAGTATTAATATAGCAAAGACTTATCTTATTAAACACTCCGATTTTACTTAATAAGGTACAATCTCACAGAACATACAGTAAACTTAAAGTACTGTAATAACATAATTATGTACAATAACCACTTCCTCCTAGATGTTCTATTTGAATGCAGAGCTTTCTAGAATTTAAAACTGAAGAAACAACTTTAATTCAAAGAAACACCAACCCTTGGAGCAAAGAGGGTTAGGATATTGAACTTCCGCTACTCCTCAGGCGGATGTTTTTCGTTAACCTCAGGATCTGAAAAAAATATATTCACCACAATATGAGATAATAATCTCAATGAATAGATAACGTTACAAGGATATAAACTTAATTATAGATAATCATCAAGTGATTAACAATACACAAGTATATGTGTAAAATACATAAGTAAAATTTTTCGATCCTTAGCATATAACTGTAATCATATCATACTCATAATCGACACACAGCCATAGAATATGACCATAATCATATTCGGCACACAGCCATCTCCACATTCGGCACAGCCATAGTATATGACCATAATCATATTTGGCACACAGCCATATTCATATTCGGCACACAGCCATCTTCACATTCAGCACACAGCCATAGCATATGACCATAATCATATTCGGCACATAACCATATTTACATTCGGCACACAGCCATAGCATATGACCATAATCATATTCGACACACAGCCATATTCATATTAATTGAAATATTCAGTCAAAGGTAATAGTAGATATACTTTGAATGTGTAAATTACTTGGACTATTCATATAATTAAATAAATATCCAAGTAAGTTAGCTACTTACCTGAAATCCAAGTTACTATATCTTCTTTAAATCTACACAATTACATTTAATGGATTCAATTAATATAATTCTTTAATACATATAATCACGTATACGTATGTGCACTATTCAAAAATACATATAAAAATGTACACGTATATATACTATTCAAAAATACGTATAAATACTATTTATATATAGTTATTATTCATACATACATGCACTATTTATACATACGGTTACTGTAATACCCAAGAAAAATAAAATATAAATATTTGTTTACAAACTACTGTTACTATTTCAGTATACGGTACTATTCACCTGTATAATACTATTTACGTATACGATACTGTTCATTTATGCAATCGAAATGTCAAGTACTAGATGTGGTTTGGTCATAAGAGAAAACTAGAAAGAAGTTTGTAGGAGAAAATGACGTTTTATGTGTAAAAATACCCTCATGGACTAAATTGAAAGGACTGATTTGAAAAGAAACTTAAAGGTTTAAGGTGAAAGGATAATTTTTCCTTTAAGTTTTCAATAGTAATAACAGAAAACCGCTATTTACACAGTAACTGCATTATTAAAAATGTCATTTTCATAAATAGTAAATTGAATATTTTATTAACGAATAGTATCAAATAGTACCATTGACTTTTCCTATAAATAGGCGCTTTCATTTTACTTCTAAACTCACACTTTCAACTTCTCTTCTTCTCTCCTTAAGTTTCTCTTACTTCAATGCTAGGCCTCTGAGATTTTGGGCCTTTCCTTTTCAGCTTAGGTAAGGATACTATGCCCTTTCTATGTCTTTCAAATTTTAGAAGTTATTTTCTTAAGTATGCTCTGTGGTTGCGGCCTTGGCTGATCTTCCACATCAGAAAAACTGTCCTTAGCTGTTTATATGTTATTTTGATTCTCTGATTACCGAAATAGAATGTAAACTGTGAAGAATACATGTCTAAGAAAGTTCTGGCTAAGGAAAGACCTGGTTTTTAAGTGTGTCCAGTGTGACCCTCTACTCTTTCCTGGGAACTTACCTGGTGTACTCTTTTTACAGATTGTATTCTCTATTTCTGGTATGAATAGTAACCGTACGTATGAATAGTGACCGTACGTATGAATAGTAACCATATGAATAGTGACCGTATATATGAACAGTAACCGTACGTATGAACAGTATCTGTACGAAAACAATGCTAACGTATTTTCTCTAATCTTTCATGAAAATCTCCGTAGCAGAACACCGAAATTCACCTGAGCACTCTTGTCTGTAATGACTTAGAGAAGCGATGCTCGTACGGAATCCAGGTGAGTGAAACGACCCCGTTTTAATAAAGTTTTAGCATTACTGGTGATAAAAAGTATGTCGTAGGACACTTCCAAGATTCATAGGGGGAAATTGGATTCAGAATGGCGAATATAATGAGATAATTAATCCAAAAGTATGGATAAGAAAAAGTAAGTATCTCATGATGATGTGAAGATTGAATCTCTTGAATTGTGGTTTATAAAGCTATAATATAGTTATATACTATACCTGTTATATGGATGAATATTATATTAAGCTTCTGATTATGATATGAAATGCTATTGATTGTGATTGAGCGGGACAGTACTCCCTCTCACGGCAAGGCGAAAAACCCGGTTGACAGGGTGTCTTGACCAATGAGTGTGGAGACAACGATTCCCTCAGTAGGGATATAGCCCGGATTGGTGATAAATCCGTGAGGCGCCCTAGCTAAGAGGATGAGGTTGTGCGTCATGGCGGAAATATACATAATTGGTGAGCCGGCCTGTGTGCGCTCTCTGGGATATATTGCCATTGACGAGTACTAGTAACGTTTGTTGAATTGGATGAATTTTTATCTTCTTGTATGTAAAAGGATGATGTTGTGCGTCATGGTGGAAATATACAGAATTGGTGAGCCGGCCTGTGTGCGCTCTCTGGGATATATTGCCATTGACGAGTACTAGTAACATTTGTTGAATTGGATGAATTTTTATCTTCTGTCTATTGGTTGAGTATGAGCCTTCGGATATGCTTGCATGACTGGTAATGTATTTGAATTTTATTAACGCGAGGCCGATTCGCTCATTGAGTTTAAAAGCTCACACTGTTTGTACAACCTTTTTGTTCAAATCAGGTTGCCAGCGAAGAATATCTGCTAGAGGAGTAGATCACTTTGTACCTTCCCGTTGTCGGGTAGACCTCTCTTCTGTTATAGATTATGTTGCTCTGTAATCGTCTAGGACATCTAGTTCAGGGGTTCGACATTTGGCTTGTATGTCAGTATAATAATGTATTTTAAATTGATAATCTATGATTACATGCAAATCATCTCTATGATTTTCAGATAAGAAAATTTGATATATTTATCGGAAGGCTTACAGTGATGAGAGATTTATCATTGTGCCGGTCATGTGCCCAGAAAACGGGTCGTGACAAAGTTGGTATCAGAGCAATGGTTGTTAGGTCTCCTAGTGATTACAGAGCAAGGTAACCTTAGTGGGACCTCATCTATCGTTGTGAACCCGGGCACAACTATAGAGAGACGGCTCTACTGAAGGTCCTGTAGGATGTTTTCATTTCCTTTCCCTCCGAGACTTATCTCTTCTTAGAAATTATGTTGTCAGGTTTAATTTTAGATAGATGTGGCTACACTTTTGAACTTATTAAAGGAAAGGTTATTACTTGTTTTGATTCCGTTGTTGTCGGATCAAATTTTTATATGGTGGATTTTATAAGCTGAATTCATGATTGAATTTGTGTAGCTATATTATTTTAGGGTACCAGCCAATAAAAGAAACCACTCGCATTAAAAACAAAAAAACTGAAGGATTACATTGCAAAAAAGAAGAAGTTTACTCATGCATGAGTAATCTAAAAGCGAGGTGGTCTTGGATTAGGAGGGTTGTATTGTATCATCACCCCTCGACCATTCCTTGGAGCAAGGGACATAGCAATGTCGCGGAGGGTAGTGTAAATCCCATTCATACAATCAACACTTCTTTGTTGTTGATTGCAGAAGCACTGGGTAGACCAATAGAAGAACCTGTCTATTCTTGAAGTCATTTCTGCATGATTGCGTTTAGTTAACTTCTCCAGGTCTCCTATCATCTTTTTCAGATTTTTCACCTCCTGCTCTAGACAGGCGATTTTGTCCTCCGAGGTATGGCCCGTGCTAGTCTCCTCAGCTTCCTCGATCTTCTTCATTTTCTTCTCCTTCTGTTTCTCTGGAGACCCTTCAAAAGGTCTTTTGCCCTTGTCTTTGCCCAGACTTAAGTTTAAGTCGAGCTCTTCTTCCTTAGCCTCTACTGTGAGATCAATGTACTTCCTTGAGGCCATGATTTGGAAAAATTTAGAAATTTTTGTAAGAGTATGAGGTGAGAGGAATACTGGGGGATTGTAGGCTCAGAGATTATTACTCTTTGTGGTGTGGTAACTGAGAACGCTGAGAAGGTTTTTATAGAGAAAAATTTGGACTTAGAGACAAAGAAGATATCTCTTCACCGCACCCCTACACGATCAACCTATGGATTTCTGCAAGCTGGAAGCCAGAAGTCTAGGGTAGGCGTGCACACCGATAGCGCGTTGCATTAATGCCAAAATCACGAAAGTCAGTATTCGGTGGATTTGCGGCCGATTTTACTTGGTTTTCCCATTTCTCCCGTTGGCATTTTCCGAAATTCAAAGAAGTTAATAATATAGCCATTAAAGATTGCCTTGGATGCTTTTATGATGAACTGAAATGCATTTCTCTGTTTTATTGTATTGTTCTTGAGAGCCTTCAGTTGAGTATAATATACATAACTGATTGAATCATGTTGTAATTACATGTATGTATGTTATTCATACATAATGAGTGAAGGCTACGATCAAGGAGAATATGTGATGATCCTACATATACTCATAGAGATGTGAAATCAAAATGACTTGGATAGAATGAAATGTGTAGATGATGATATATCTTCATGGTTACACATACTTACATATAATACTCTCATGGGAAAATGAAAGGCAGTGATTTCCTTACCTCATGATAATGCTTAAGGCATGCGACCGTAAGCAGTTAACTTTGTTTTAAAATATATATATTTACATATATATTATGTGTAAATCCAGAGTAAAGACACCGATTAGAATATAAGATAAGGCTAATATGAGACTACCCGATCATAGAGTGATATCGTGATCTAAGATTACACTATAAGACAAGTATAGAGTGAGGAAATTATAGATTGAAACGGCAATTAGTCGAAAATTTTGAGAAAGGTCAAGATTAGCCGAAAATTTTTTTTTGAGTAAATCTTTGACTTATGTTAATTGCATTAAATTATATTTACTATTTACTTGCATGTCCGACATTAATTGCTGGCATTGTGACGTATGTGATCTGTAAACCTTATAGCGAGCGGCGTATAGGTTGTAGTGGCTTTAGCTCCAGGGGCTTCGGGTTGTCTATAAATCTTGTTTGCCCGTTACCCTACTCATCGCACCAAGCAAACCTACTTCTTTCATTACATACCTATTTCTCAATCTCCATTCCTTTCTCATTCGAAGTTATTTCTGATATCCCTAGAGCAATGGCCGATAATAAGTCTTTCAACTTGAATTTTGAGACTGGCAATGTAGAGCTTGATTTAAATCTAAGTCTCGGAGACAACAAAGGGAAGAGACCTGTAGACAGGTCACCAGAAATTAAGAAAAGAAAGAGGGATGTAATAGAGTTAGAGGAGGACAGTACTGCAACATCCTCAGAAAATAAACTTGCATTCCTGGAGCGTAAGATCGAAAATCTGGAGCATAAGATAGAGAGCCTGGAATACAAGATAGAGGACCAGAAGCGACTAATAAGTCGTCTCTTTGAAAACCAAGAGAAACTGATAAATCGTCGTTTCGGGGAACTGGCCAATCGAGTTGATAGACATTCAATGTTTGCAACTCAAAATTTTCGTGACCAACAAGCAAGGTGTATTGACTGTATGAACGGAGTGACTTATGCTCTTCGCCAAATTTCTCAAGCGCTTCCTCCAGAAACTCTTTCTAGGCTACAACGATTAGCTTCCTCCTTAAGGTCTGAAGCACCTTCCTCTTCTAGACCTGGAGCACCTTTTACATTTCAAAAGCCTTCTCGTCCTTAATTTATTTTTCTTTTGTTTGTACCTAAAGCTATATTTGGTCTAAGCTTCATGTATTAAAATTATCTATGTACTAGAAATAAAATTTAAGTTAGTATTTAGATCTTCTTTGTTGAAGTGATTACTTTTACTGAAAGAACTTGAGGAATGAGAAGATGTTGGACTTATATTTCGTACTTGATTATGAAAATTCTAAAGCAGAGTATGGTAATATCCTTTTGACTGAGAAGAGTTACTAAAATGATATTTCATTACACTTCTGAAATATAGAGGAATGCTAAATAAGTATTTTATGAACCTATAGAACTATGGGTTTGCCTCAATCATTGAAGGGATGCGACTCTATATGAGTCATTGAGGTGAGAGGAATTTTCATATATATAATTATGCGTAAGAAGTATGTTATTTACTTATCATATTTTCTAGGATTGTTCTTCCTAGAGATTTATGTAATGATTTCATGTGATTTTGCCTTTTATATGACGTCTTCAGCTGAGAGTATCGCCTTAAGGTAGAAGGATCACCTTCAGGCAAGAGTATTGCCTATGGCCAAAATGATGCTTTCGGGTGAGGTGCTTGTAATCATAAAAGTTATAAGCTATGTGTGTAGTATCATGTGTTCTGATATTCAATGTGAACTGGAAAGTCTACGTGCCACTTTTGAGATGACACCTATTTGAGGTTTTACATAGAGACAGAGTTCGTCTCTGATTAGGTGGTTTGAGTTTGGTAAAGGTTATGAGGATGAGACACTTTATGGTACAAAAGATTGTGGAGAATATCAAACTGATGAAGAAGAGATTACTTGCTGTTTAGAAAAGGAAAAATTCCTATGAAAATTATTGATAATGCGGTCTAGAGTTCTTGTAAATCCTACCAAGGATGTGAAGATGTTTGGAAAGAAAGAGATACAAAGGATGAGATATAGACGAAGTAATCATACTTTTTTCATTCTTGAGATGAGTTTTGAATTCGGGGGACCGAATTCTCTTAAGGGGGTGATAATGTAATACCCAAGAAAAATAAAATATAAATATTTGTTTACAAACTACTGTTACTATTTCAGTATACGGTACTATTCACCCGTATAATACTATTTACGTATACGATACTGTTCATTTATGCAATCGAAATGTCAAGTACTAGATGTGGTTTGGTCATAAGAGAAAACTAGAAAGAAGTTTGTAGGAGAAAATGACGTTTTATGTGTAAAAATACCCTCATGGACTAAATTGAAAGGACTGATTTGAAAAGAAACTTAAATGTTTAAGGTGAAAGGATAGTTTTTCCTTTAAGTTTTCAATAGTAATAACAGAAAAAAATTTTCAGCCGTTGCCGCTATTTACACAGTAACTGCATTATTAAAAATGTCATTTTTATAAATAGTAAATTGAATATTTTATTAACGAATAGTATCAAATAGTACCATTGACTTTTCCTATAAATAGGCGCTTTCATTTCACTTCTAAACTCACACTTTCAACTTCTCTTCTTCTCTCCTTAAGTTTCTCTTACTTCAATGCTAGGCCTCTGAGATTTTGGGCCTTTCCTTTTCAGCTTAGGTAAGGATACTATGCCCTTTCTATGTCTTTCAAATTTTAGAAGTTATTTTCTTAAGTATGCTCTGTGGTTGCGGCCTTGGCTGATCTTCCACATCAGAAAAACTGTCCTTAGCTGTTTATATGTTATTTTGATTATCTGATTACCGAAATAGAATGTAAATTGTGAAGAATACATGTCTAAGAAAGTTCTGGCTAAGGAAAGACCTGGTTTTTAAGTGTGTCCAGTGTGACCCTCCACTCTTTCCTGGGAACTTACCTGGTGTACTCTTTTACAGATTGTATTCTCTATTTCTGGTATGAATAGTAACCGTACGTATGAATAGTGACCGTACGTATGAATAGTAACCGTATGAATAGTGACCGTATATATGAACAGTAACCGTACATATGAACAGTATCTGTACGAAAACAATCCTAACGTATTTTCTCTAATCTTTCATGAAAATCTCCGTAGCAGAACACCGAAATTCACCTGAGCACTCTTGTCTGTAATGACTTAGAGAAGCGATGCTCGTACGGAATCCAGGTTAGTGAAACGACCCCGTTTTAATAAAGTTTTAGCATTACTGGTGATAAAAAGTATGTCGTAGGACACTTCCAAGATTCATAGGGGGAAATTGGATTCAGAATGGCGAATATAATGAGATAATTAATCCAAAAGTATGGATAAGAAAAAGTAAGTATCTCATGATGATGTGAAGATTGAATCTCTTGAATTGTGGTTTATAAAGCTATAATATAGTTATATACTATACCTGTTATATGGATGAATATTATATTAAGCTTCTGATTATGATATGAAATGCTATTGATTGTGATTGAGCGGGACAGTACCCCCTCTCACGGCAAGGCGAAAAACCCGGTTGACAGGGTGTCTTGACCAATGAGTGTGGAGACAACGATTCCCTCAGTAGGGATATAGCCCGGATTGGTGATAAATCCGTGAGGCGCCCTAGCTAAGAGGATGAGGTTGTGCGTCATGGCGAAAATATACATAATTGGTGAGCCGGCCTGTGTGCGCTCTCTGGGATATATTGCCATTGACGAGTACTAGTAACGTTTGTTGAATTGGATGAATTTTTATCTTCTTGTATGTAAAAGGATGATGTTGTGCGTCATGGTGGAAATATACAGAATTGGTGAGCCGGCCTGTGTGCGCTCTCTGGGATATATTGCCATTGACGAGTACTAGTAACATTTGTTGAATTGGATGAATTTTTATCTTCTGTCTATTGGTTGAGTATGAGCCTTCGGATATGCTTGCATGACTGGTAATGTATTTGAATTTTATTAACGCGAGGCCGATTCGCTCATTGAGTTTAAAAGCTCACACTGTTTGTACAACCTTTTTGTTCAAATCAGGTTGCCAGCGAAGAATATCTGCTAGAGGAGTAGATCACTTTGTACCTTCCCGTTGTCGGGTAGACCTCTCTTCTGTTATAGATTATGTTGCTCTGTAATCGTCTAGGACATCTAGTTCAGGGGTTCGACATTTGGCTTGTATGTCAGTATAATAATGTATTTTAAATTGATAATCTATGATTACATGCAAATCATCTCTATGATTTTCAGATAAGAAAATTTGATATATTTATCGGAAGGCTTACAGTGATGAGAGATTCATCATTGTGCCGGTCATGTGCCCAGAAAACGGGTCGTGACAGTTACTATTCACATATACATGCACTATTTATACGTATGGTTACTAGTCATACATACATGCACTATTTATATGTATAATTACTATTCATACATACATGTATTATTTATACGTACGGTTACTATTTATATATACAGTTGTATAAGCCGCATCCATAGAGAATACCTAAAAATATAATCTCTAAAATTTTAAAGACATAAGAAGAGCATAGTATCCTTACCTTGGATCTAGACTAAGGAAGAAAGATCTAGAATTTCAAAACCCTAACGTCGGAGTAAGAGAACTTTTGAGGAGAGAAGAGAAGAGAAACTGAAGGTGTGATTAAAAATGAAATGGAAGGACCTATTTATAGGAGAAGTTATGGTACTATTTGCTACTATTCCATCTACCGTTCTCCTATACTATTACATCTACCAGTTTTCATCTACCAGTTTCACTTACCAGTTTTCATCTACCAGTTTCACTTACCAGTTTTCATCTACCAATCTCATCTACCAGTTTCGCTTACCAGTTTTCATCTACCAGTCTCATCTACCAGTTTCGCTTACCAGTTTTCATCTACCAGTTCCACTTTTAACATTTCAGTTTAGTCCCTAAGGGATTTTCTCACATAAAACATCACTTGGTTTCCCAATTTCTTCCTACGATCCCTTTAAGCCTAAATCACATCTTATGTTTGACAAGATGATTATGTATGTAAACCGTACAATATATGTGAATACTACTGTATATTATAATAGTAACCGTAGTTTGTGAACACACATTTATACAAATTATTACTGGTATTACAGGTATGATTACCAAAGTGAACATGGCTAATGCAATAACAAAAAGTCAAGACTGGTGGCTTGATTTGGGTGCAACCATCCACGTTTATAATGATAGCAATTTCTTCAAGACCTTAAGTCAAAGATTCTGAAAAAGTACTTATGGGAAATCATGTTACAGCGGAAGTGCTTGGAAAGGGATCTGTAGAGATCAACTTCACATCTAGATAGAAATTGACATTGTTAAATGTATTTCATGTACCATAAATTCAAAAGAATTTAGTGTTTGCTAGTTTGCTATCTAAGAAAGGTTTCAAAATTATAATTGAATCTGACAATGTTACAGTGTCTAAGAGTGAGACATTTACAGGAAAGGGTTATAATTCTGATGGCATGTTCAAACTTAATACTAATGCAATAAATGTTGATTCTGACTATACTTTATGGCATGCTAGATTAGGACATTTGAATTTTGGTTCTTTGAAATTTATGTCCAAAAATAATTACATCAATTGGAATTTCAAAAATACTGAGAAATGTGAAATTTGTATACAAGCAAAAATCATTAAAAAATCTTTTCATAAAGTTGAAAGAAATACATATTTATTAGACTTGGTGCATTCAGATATTTGTGAATTAAATGGAGAAATAACAAGATGTGGTAAAAGATATTTTATCACAGTTATTGATGATTTCTCTAGATTCACATTTGTCTATTTACTAAGAACCAAAGATGAAGTTTTTTAAAAATTTAAAGAATAAAAATCAATAATAGAAAATCAAAAGAATAGGAAAATAAATATCCTTCGTAGTGATAGAGGTGGAGAATATTTTCCTATTGAATTTAATAAATTCAAGAGCATAGTTTAATATATCAAAGTAGTGCACCTTATTCCCCACAAATTGGTTAGCAGAAAGAAAAAATAGAACCTTGGTAGAAATGGTTAATGCTATGTTATTGAATGCTCATTTGTCACATAATTTATAGGGTGAAACACTTTTAACTGCATGTCATACACTTAATAGAGTGCCTTCAAAAAGTATAAAAATATCACCTTATGAACTTTGGAATAATAGAAAACCAAATTAAATTATTTCAAAGTGTAGGGGTGTATTTTATACTGTAAGGTTCTTGATCATCAAAGAACTAAATTAGAACCTAGGGGTATTAAAAGTGTTTTTGTAGGATATGCACAAAATTCAAAGGCTTACAGGCTTTTGAATGTAGAATCAAATGTGATTGTAGAATCTATACATGTTGAACTTATTGAAAATAAATTTTTGCATGATTCTACCAATGATTAATTGAAAGATCAAAACCAAAATGATGATGATACATATGCATTATCACATTCTGATGTTGCAAATAATAAAAAAAAATGACGAAAGTTATAAAGAAGTTAGAAGGAGCCAAAGAGTTAGAAAAAAAAAACATTTTGGTTCTGATTTTATTTCTTTACAAGCTTTAGTCTTTCTTATTGAAGCAAGTAAAATTGATATTTGTAATAAGATACTTATGTTGAAAATGATCCAAAGACTTTTTAAGAAGCTATGTCTTCTAGAGATGCAACTTTTTGGAAAGAGGCTATAAATGATGAAATTGACTTATGTCTAATAACACTTGGATCTTAGTTGATCTTCCTATAGGATCAAAACTTATTGGTTGTAAATGGGTGTTTAGACGAAAATATAATACAGATGGTTCTATTCAAACCTTCAAGGCAAGAAAGAAGGTATTGATTATTTTGATACCTATGCTTCTGTAGCAAGAATAACATCTATTAGAGTACTTTTATCATTAGCATCAATGTATGAATTACATGTACATCAAATGGATGTTAAGACATCATTTTTAAATGGAAATTTAAATGAAGAAATTTATATGAATTAACCTAAAGGTTTCATTCTTCCAGGAAATGAAAATAAAGTTTGTAAATTAGTCAAGTCTCTTTATAGTTTGAAACAAGCACCAAAGCAGTGGCATGAAAGATTTGATAGTGTGATATTATCAAATAAATTTATACATAATCATGCTGAAAAATGTATTTATTCCAAATTTACAGGTGAATATGGTGTCATTATATGTTTGTATGTTGATGAAATGTTAATATTTGGAACAAATATGTTTGGTATATCTGAAACTAAGAAGTATTTGACTTTAGTCTTTAAAATGAAATATATGAATGAAGTGGATACTATTTTAGCTATTAAAGTTCAAAAAGATAATAAAGGAGTGACTTTGTTACAATCACACTACATAGATAAGATGCTTGATAAATTCAAACATTTAGGAATAAAGGAGTTTAATACTCCTTATGATTCCAATATAAAATTGACTGAAAATTCAGGGAGAATGATAGCACAATTAGAATATGCAAGTGCAATAGGTAGTATGATGTACGCAATGCATTGTACTATGGCAGATATTGCATTTGCTGTTTGTAAACTCTCAAGGTTTACAAGTAATCCAAGTAATGAACATTGGAAAGCAATTTCTAGAGTGTTTGGGTATTTGAAAAGAACAAAACACTTGAGAATTTGTTATAGTGGTTTTTCTATTGTATTAGAAGGTTATTCTGATGTAAGTTGGATCACAAGTGTTAATGATAATAAATCCACATCTGGTTGGATATTCACCTTCGGTAAAGGTGCCATAAGTTGGGCATCTAAAAAGCAAACTTGTATTTTCTAGTTCACAATGGAATCTGAACTTATTGCATTGGCAGCTGCTGGAAACGAAGCAGAATGGCTGAGGAACATGTTATTAGACATTAAGTTGTAGTCACAACCTATACTAGCCATTTCTGTATTTTGTGACAGTGAAGCTACTATGTGTATAGCTCACAATAAAATTTACAATGAAAAATCAAGACATATAAGCTTAAGACATGCTTATATAAGGGAATTGGTCATAAATGGAACAATGACAATTGTTTATATTAGGTCAAATATGAATTTGATTGATCCATTAACCAAATCATTGTCCAAAGATGTAGTACAGCAAACTTGTATAGGAATAGGGTTAAAACCCTTAAAATAAAGCACTAGTAACGGAAACCCAACTTTGAGTTAGTATACACTTTAACAATAAATGTTCAATGGGTAATAACAAGTTACTAAGTGTTGTTTGAGGCACGAACTCTAAAATTAAAACCTCATTCAAAAAAGTGTACTACATAACATTGTGTGAAGAATTGTGCATACTGTTACAAAGAGAGGATAACAATGGTCTTAATGGTATTGTTAAATGTCTGCAATATCATGGACATAATAACAATACCACCTATATGAATATTAAAGTGGTGCCACTTTAAACAAGATTTAAAAGGGTTGATATTGTAAATATTCATGAAACCAGGTGTCACGTCCCAAAATTTGAGCACGTGACCGGCACGGAAAGTGAATTTCATTTCACCTCCGTAAGCCTATCTTTCTCTTAAAAATCATACAATTCTTTTTCATGCAACCAAAACGAGTTCTTTATACATACTACAATTACTCACATTACATCAGTGAATGAACCTACCCGATTACAGAGATTTCTAGATTTATACAACTTAGAATAAAACTTAACTATTATACCTTTATCCTGAACAAATGAAAAGGTAATCATGGACTAAGGATCCATAATTCCTTGTTCCGATATTTACCTTCAGCTGTCAACTCTGAAAAAAAATATCAATAAGAGGGGTATGAGCAAATCACGTGCCCAGTGAGTAGATAACACAACATTATGACAAAAAAATATCATACATCATAATGATAACATGCAGCAATCATACGTAAATCGATCATCATATGATATGATATTATTCGTAGTACTTCACGACAATATCCAAATAAATCAAATACATTTCAACATAATTCAAAAGTTCACAACAACAATCGGTGAAATCAATTTCACACAAATTTTCCGTACCAACCGGGTCGTCCAGAATACCTCTGGATCGTTGCCCGCGGCCCCTGCCGCATCCACCCTTATCGCTCCATTTATAATCTCCACCCTTATAACTTCACATAAATTTCTCCATGGGGTGCACCACCATGCCTTTCCTTTCCAGTCAAACACAATCACAATCATATATAAAAACATCCTCAATCATAATCTTGAGCCACATACACAACTCAGTCATTTACAATTCAAGCCACAACATAATAAATGTGGTTCCAGCAACATAGCATGTATACAACATAACCCATAATATAGAACAATTATTCAACTCAGTTCACATGCCATTCACAATCCATTATATAACCTCCATTCATGGGAAAATAAGAAAATATAATTATATACATTACCAGACACGTTCCACAATTGTTTATGCCTCATCGTTCCACATCATCCTCTTCAAACTTGGATATACAACATATTTTCACTATGATGCAAAAAGTCAATAACAGATATTTAATCATAACAAGTATTAACCCACTCACCTGGATTTCACGCTCTCGGCACTCCCACTTTGCACCTTGACCATTCCTATTGTAACCAGACAAAAACATTAGGGTTACGAAATAGAGAAATTTCCTACCACTACTCTCGACCTTTACTCACATCTTAAGTCATAACTCCTAATCGGTAATGAATATCTAAATGAAACTTATACCATTGGAAACTAGACTCAAAGAACTTTCCAACGATATAAAGTTTGCCCAAAACGGAGTCCGTATGAAGAAGTTATGGCCGATTGAAAATGAGCTAAGGTTTTTCGACACACCTGGCGCCTGGGCGCCATGCCTTTCTCTTCCCCACATGTCCTTGAGAATTTGTAAAAATTTCCTAAATTAAAAATAAAAATTTCTATTTCCACATTTTCTTCACTAATTCAAAAAGAAAATTTTCCACATAATTAAATTTTTCACTAAACTTCAAATCAGACTTTAAATATTCATAAAAATTCTTGGGATATTACATTCTTCCCCCCTTAAAAGAATTCGGTCCTCCGAATTCAAAACTTACCTCAAGATTGAAGCAAATGCCAATATTTTGTTTATATCTCATTCTCTCTCTTAGAATTTTCACAATCAAGTACAAAATATAACAAGTTCAACATATTTTTATTTCTAATACATAAGTTACAGGCAACAAGCTGAACTTGATTTACAAAACAGATAATTTTAATACTTAAACATTAGATCAAACATCAGCTTTAGGTACAAACAAAAGAAAAGATAAATTAAGAACGAGGAGGCTTTTGAAATGCAGAAGATGCTCCAGGTCTAGAAGAAGAAGGTGCTTCAGACCTTAAGGAGGAAGTTAATCGTTGCAGCCTAGAAAGAGTTTCTGGAGGAAACGTCTGGGAAATTTGGCGAAGTGCAGAAGTCACTCCATTCATACAGTCAATACATCTCGCTTGTTGGTCACGAAAATTTTGAGTTGCAAACATCGAATGTCTATCAACTCTATTCGCCAATTCCCTAAAATGACGGTTCAAAAGCTTCTCTTGTTCTGTAAAGAGACGATTTATTAATCTCCCCTGGTCCTCAAAGTGGCGGTTTATCAGTCTTTCCAAGTCCTCCATCTTTTGTCTCATAAGCGCAAGCTCATTATTAGAAGATGTTGCTGTGCTAACATCCTCTAACTCTACTACATCCCTTTTTCTTTTCTTAGCCTCTGGTGACTCTTCCATGGATCTCTTATTCTTATAATTCTCCAGGCTAAGATTTAGATCCAGCTCTACCTTGCCAGCCTCAAAATTTAAATTGAAAGATTTATTGCCGGCCATATTTTTCTGAGCTATAAAGGTTGTACAGAAGGAGAAGTTTGATGCTAGAAAGCTTATAGATATAAACTTTTAGTGTAGTGAGCAGCGTAATGGGGCATCCATTATATATAGACGAAATTTAGGGCTACAAAACCTTTACATCATACTCTAAAGATGACCTACAGACCTTATCCGACGCAATGCCAACGGTCTCAGATAAGCATGCCAGAAAATAACAAAATATAATCTAATACAAAAGATTTCCTCAAAAATTTCGGCTAACTTTTGACTCTTGCTCAAATTATTAAACTAATCGCCGCTTCAATTTATGGCTTCTTAACTCTGTATTTGTCTTATCCAATAATTCTAAATCGAGATATTACTCCATGAACGGGTAGCTTCATACTAGCCTTATCTAGGTTTCTAATCCGTGGCTTTGCCCTAAGCTTACACATTTTCAAACATACATATTAAAATAAAAACTTCTCACATCTACACATCAAGCGTTCCATAAAGTGAGAGAAAAATTTTACCTTTCACTTGCCTCTACGAGCATATATGTATATATGTATAAACATAGAGATACATCATTATCTATATATATTTTCATCTATTCAAGTTCTTTTAAATTTCAGACTTCTCATTCTCTGAATGTATGTAGAATCATTACATATTATTCCTGGCCATAACAAATAACCTTCACTCTCTATGCATGAATAACATACATACATATCATATGTATTTAGATACATATAATCACAGTATAATTCAATCAATCATGTATATTATATTTAACTGAAGGCTTTCAAGAACAATACAAGAAAGCATAGAAATACATTTTAGTTCATCGTGAAAACATCCAAGACACTCTGTAATGGCTACATTGTCGACTTCCTTCAATTTCAGAAAATGCCAACGAGAGAAATGGAAAAACCAAGTGTAAATCGGCCGCAAATCCACCGAATATTGACTTTCGTGGTTTTGCCATTAATGCGACGCGTTGTTGGTGTGCATGCCTACCCTAGACTCCTAGCTTCCAGCTTGCAGAAATCCATAGGTTAAGCGTATAGGGTGCGGCGAAGAGATATCTTCTTTGTCTCTGAGTTCAAATTTTTCCTCTATAAGAACTATCCCAACGTTCTCAGTTACCACACCACAAAGAGTAATCATCTCTAAGCCTACAACTTCTCAGCATTCCTCTCTTCTCATACTTCGACATAAATTTCTAAATTTTCCAAATCATGGCCACAAGGAAGTACATTGATCTCACAGTGGATGCCAGGAGAGAAGAGCTCGACTTAAACTTAAGTCTGGGCAAAGACAAGGGCAAAAGACCTTTTGAGGGGTCTCCAGAGAAGCAGAAGGAGAAGAAAATGAAGAAGATCGAGGAAGCTGAGGAGACTAGCACGGGCCATACCTCGGAGGACAAAATCGCCTGTCTAGAGCAGGAGGTCAAAAATCTGAAAAAGATGATAGAAAACCTAGAGAAGTTAACTAAACGCAATCATGCAGAAATGACTTCAAGAATAGACAGGTTCTTCTATTGGTCTACCCAGTGCTTCTGCAATCAACAACAAAGAAGTGTTGATTGTATGAATGGGATTTACACTACCCTCCGCGATATTGCTCTGTCTCTCGCTCCAAGGAATGGTCGAGGGGTGATGATACAGTACAACCCTCCTAATCCGAGACTACCTCGCTTTTAGATTACTCATGCATGAGTAATTGTTTTTTTTTTTTTTTTTTTTTTTTTTTTGCAATGTAATCCTTCTGCTTTTAATGCCAGTGGTTTCTTTTATGGGATGGTACTCCAAAAATAGTAATAATAAAATTAAGAAAGATAAAATAAATCAGTCACACAAAATCAATCATGAATTTAACATATAAAGCCCCATACATACAATTTGATCCGACAGCAACGGAATCAAAACAAATAATAACCTTTCCCTTACCGAGTTCAAAAGTATAGCCATAACTCTCTAAAACTAAAACTAAAAACATAATTCATAAGAAAAGACAAGTCTTGGAGGAAAAGGAAATGAAAACATCCTACAGGACCTTCAGTGGAGCCATCTCTCTATAGTCGTGCCCGGGTTCACCACGATAGAGGAGATCCCACTAAGGTTACCTTACTCTGTAATCGGTAGGAGACCTAATCCCAAAGCTCTGATACCAACTTGTCACGTCCCAAAATTTGAGCACGTGACCGGCACGGAAAGTGAATTTCATTTCACCTCCGTAAGCCTATCTTTCTCTTAAAAATCATACAATTCTTTTTCATGCAACCAAAACGAGTTCTTTATACATACTACAATTACTCACATTACATCAGTGAATGAACCTACCCGATTACAGAGATTTCTAGATTTATACAACTTAGAATAAAACTTAACTATTATACCTTTATCCTGAACAAATGAAAAGGTAATCATGGACTAAGGATCCATAATTCCTTGTTCCGATATTTACCTTCAGCTGTCAACTCTGAAAAAAAATATCAATAAGAGGGGTATGAGCAAACCACGTGCCCAGTGAGTAGATAACACAACATTATGACAAAAAAATATCATACATCATAATGATAACATGCAGCAATCATACGTAAATCGATCATCATATGATATGATATTATTCGTAGTACTTCACGACAATATCCAAATAAATCAAATACATTTCAACATAATTCAAAAGTTCACAACAACAATCGGTGAAATCAATTTCACACAAATTTTCCGTACCAACCGGGTCGTCCAGAATACCTCTGGATCGTTGCCCGCGGCCCCTGCCGCATCCACCCTTATCGCTCCATTTATAATCTCCACCCTTATAACTTCACATAAATTTCTCCATGGGGTGCACCACCATGCCTTTCCTTTCCAGTCAAACACAATCACAATCATATATAAAAACATCCTCAATCATAATCTTGAGCCACATACACAACTCAGTCATTTACAATTCAAGCCACAACATAATAAATGTGGTTCCAGCAACATAGCATGTATACAACATAACCCATAATATAGAACAATTATTCAACTCAGTTCACATGCCATTCACAATCCATTATATAACCTCCATTCATGGGAAAATAAGAAAATATAATTATATACATTACCAGACACGTTCCACAATTGTTTATGCCTCATCGTTCCACATCATCCTCTTCAAACTTGGATATACAACATATTTTCACTATGATGCAAAAAGTCAATAACAGATATTTAATCATAACAAGTATTAACCCACTCACCTGGATTTCACGCTCTCGGCACTCCCACTTTGCACCTTGACCATTCCTATTGTAACCAGACAAAAACATTAGGGTTACGAAATAGAGAAATTTCCTACCACTACTCTCGACCTTTACTCACATCTTAAGTCATAACTCCTAATCGGTAATGAATATCTAAATGAAACTTATACCATTGGAAACTAGACTCAAAGAACTTTCCAACGATATAAAGTTTGCCCAAAACGGAGTCCGTATGAAGAAGTTATGGCCGATTGAAAATGAGCTAAGGTTTTTCGACACACCTGGCGCCTGGGCGCCATGCCTTTCTCTTCCCCACATGTCCTTGAGAATTTGTAAAAATTTCCTAAATTAAAAATAAAAATTTCTATTTCCACATTTTCTTCACTAATTCAAAAAGAAAATTTTCCACATAATTAAATTTTTCACTAAACTTCAAATCAGACTTTAAATATTCATAAAAATTCTTGGGATATTACACCAGGATTAGCACGTGGCTATAAAAGTGCTAAAGCGAGATTACCGGAACATCAACACAAAGTTAATGATATCATATGTGTTGTACTTTCAGTTTTGGCAAATGGAGTTATGGTTCAAATCTTATGATACCACTAGCTTCATCAAAACTTTAAAGTGTTACACTATTAGGAAGTTCAAATCTCTATAAAAATATTTTCTATTATGTATGATATCATGTAGAAATATTACAAATTAGTGAGAGATTGTTATATGGTTTGTAATATTGAGTAGAATTAGAAGTCCTGCATTGGATAACATATGATATTTAAAAAAAAAAAGAATTTAATTATTGTTCCTTTTATTTGAAAATATGTATTTTTTATTTGAAAAGATGCATTTTTTAAATTGAAAGTTTATATCTTTTATTTTAAAAGATGTGTCTTTTTATTTGAATAGAATTGTCTTTTAAATTGAAGAGATATGTCTTTTATTTGAAAAGATGTACCTTTCATTTGAAAATTGAAATTTATATTTATTTTTAAAAATTCAATAAGACAAAATTAAATAGAAACATCTATTCGAAACAAAAAAGACATGACTTTTAAAAATTGAACAGACATGACTATTCAAAATAGAATAGACATGATTGTTAAAAATAGAAAGACACATCTGTTCAAATTGAACAAATATAACTTTTTAAACTCTATACATATCATATTAGAATTCTACGGTGGCATTTTGGTACCAAAAGAACTTTGTTGTATTCTGGAAGATATTATCTGTGATTCTCTAATACACATACATAAACTCTTTAAAGAAAGGAGTTATCACGCCTCAAACCCTTTATTGTTTTCTAACATGGACATTGAAGGTTAGAGATTTAAATAAATTGGCTAAAGGAGGTTTTTTTTTGTTGCACATAATAAATAATTTGAGGAATTTTTTGTTAAGTTTTGAAGTTGAGAGAATAAATTACATACCTCTTAAGTTTAAGAGTTTATTTGCATTTTACCCATTATATATTTCTACATACATAAAGTAAAATATAAATTATAATATAAATAAAAGAAGTAAAAATGTAAGTAAGAGTTACTTAACTTCTGATATTTTTATTATTTTAAAATGTAAAAATTACTATAATTTATTTTATATACAAAATGTTATTTAAAATTGTATTAAAGAAAATAGTCTACTAAAATTGATTGTTTGGATAAGAAGAAACTATAAATGCTCCATTTCTTATTTATTAAACTTGGTTAACATGAAATAAGTTCTTCCTTTTCTTGGTTCGTTTTTTTTCATGGCAAAGACAAGATGGAAGCATTGTCATATTCTTTTTCCTCAACTTCATGTATGCAATTCACTACAAATCAGATTCATTGTTTGGCCCCATAATTAATTAACAGTCCAATTTTTATATTGTTGTTTTTCTTTTTAATTTTTAAAAAAATGATCATAAAATATGGGCCAACCAGAGAATGCAAATTCAATCTATTGCTCCACACGTTTGTACAATTTTTATAATATTCTCTCTACAAAGGAAAACGAAAATGGCTTGTTCTTGTATCCTAGTGGCCAGTGGCACCTAGTGAGCCAAATATTTAGCAAATTAGTTTTTTGAAGGAATATACAGTGAAACGGTTCTATATCAAAATAAGCAGTGTGGCATTTTGCCTGAGGTAAAACTTCTATTAAAAAATAAACCAAATTTGGAGTAGGTCATCTACCTATTATATTCATATAAAATTATTGGACTAAAACCTAATTTTGGTCCTTCACAGATGTATCTTTTATCAAAATGGTCTTTCACAGATGATTTTTCTCAAAATGGTCCTTCACATATCAGTTTATTATCGATATGGTCTCTCTATTTAGTTGCCGTTTAATATTTTTACAGAATGATAATGTGTACCATGAAATGATAAGTTAGAAAATTAAATACCATGTGTACTTTTTTTCCCCTCCTCCTCCATGCCAAATCATCAAAATAACACTTTGGCGTTTTAGGTTTTTCCTATGCGTTTAATCTTTCACTGTGAGCTCAACATTCCAAGCCCTCTAGCCCTCTGAAATCTTTTTTTTTTAGTTTGTTCGATGGCAGTCTCTGGTTTTGATTTTCTGCCCTCATCACTCACTTCTTCGAAATATTACTTCCTCTTACTGGTCAATGAGTTATAATTACTGGGATTGGGTTGCCCGAAGTGCATAAATACTCGGGTTTGGAAGTTGTAGCATACGGGGTGATTATGCGAGCTAATGAAATTGTTGAAAAACTTGTTAAATAGATTGAGTCAACTGCTAAATCTAGGAATGAGACAAGGGAGCAGATGGAGCAGAGAAATAAGACCCCCAAAAAAAGCTTAAGGAACTTTACTTGTGGTAGCTCTTAAGACTGTCTGGTCCATATCGATTCTAAAATCACATAAGCAGTAAAAGGACAATATTAGAAAACCTATATTGATTCTTTACCCCAAAAAAGAGAAAAACCTGAGACAAAAGAAGAGTTTGGGTTACCTTATTATCACGGAGGCCTTCTTGACCAAGACCTGCAAAACAGAGACAGTAAAAGTAAAATGTGAGTAAATCTGAAAAATGAAAACAATGTAGATTCAAAATGGGTGGTTGTTTTATGGAGAGACTAATCACAGTTTGAAGCATGGAAATGGAAATGAAGGCCATGATCAAAGCCGAAAGAAACTTAGCCATGGCCATTATTGTAGAGAAATACAAAACCCCCTGTTTCAGCAAACTATGTATGAAGGAAAGAGGAGGATGAGGCTGATGGGATCACAGTAAGAAGAGAGTATGGGGTATATATAGAGTGTTTAAGCGGTGGGATTCAGCTACACAATTTATGGGTATACATATTTGTAGAGCTCTCAATGGAGCAGTGGAATTATGAGATTGCCATTGATGTTTCTCAACTTAAAGCAATAATCAAGCAGTTGAGGGAAGAGGTCATAAAGAAAACTTCTGCTATAGAGAATTTGGAGAGAACACTTTCAGTAATAGATGAAAAAGTACATGAGATGGGACAAGAGATGTCAGACAAATTATAGTTGAAACATATTCTTAGTGATTATGATGACAAGTTGAATAAGTTAGAAACCAAATTTGAATTAGAGGCCTTTATTGATTGATCAATTGAGTTTTGTGTATGAAATTCACAACTACTATAAAGATCACCACAGAGACATCGTCGAACAAACCTAAAAAAAGAATAAGATTTCAGACGGCCTGAAATGTTGAGCACGCAGTGAAAGATTAAACGCACATGAAAGACTGAAAACGCCAAAGTTTTATTTTGATTGAAACATTGTGTTCCTATGTTTGGACTTTATGAATGGACAAATTTATTGGTTTATTTGGTCTTCGTGTGGTTGATTTCTTCAGGAGATTGTACAATCTTCCGTTTATTTTCATTATTTAGTAAGTGTAGATCTTTGGTCGTGTAAGGTTGTCCAATGAATCACACCAATGGTTTTTGATGTAGTACAAGGCTAAAGTGGACTAAAACTTTTAAATTTTTCAGTCGGGTTAACTCTCTCAAATTTTAATATGCATCTTAAAAATTCAAATATGTCGCTCCATTCCATGAATTGTTGTACATTTTGTCCAATAAAAAAAAAGTTTATTAATGCATGTGTTAATAGATAAAGATACAAATGAATATAGATGTTTCATCCGCCAATGCCAACAAATCAATAATTGTTGTTGCATAGAATGAAAAATCAATGGCTGTTGACTTTGCCGTCAGTTCTGTCTAATGAGAAATCAAATAAGTATGTGATTGGCTAGTAAAATAAGCTAACTTATAATTTATTTGATTAACTTATAGCTTATTTGACTAATTTATAAGTTTGTTACAAGTGTTTGGTAAACGAGCTTATTTCAATAACTTATAATTTATTTTGAGATACTATTTTGAATAGCTTATAGCTTTTATATTTTTCTTTCTATTTTACCCCTATCATTTTATCAAAATACCCATTAAAATATTATCTCATATATATATATATAATATAAATATAAATAATTAATTATATATATAATAATTTAAATTAATTTAATTTAAAACAAAAATATATTTATACACATTTCTATCTCTCTCTCTCTCTCTCTCTCTCTCTCTCTCTCTCTCTCTATATATATATATATATATATATATAATAGAAAATATATTTATAATAATATATAAATATATTTAATTATATATATAATAATTAAAATTATTTTAATTAAAAAACAAAAAATAATGTTTATTTATATTATTTTAGAATTATAAAATATGTCATTTTATATTTTTCATCTAATTTAATAAGTTAGCTTATAAGCTTTCAGCTTTCAACTATCAGCTATAAGCTAAAAATTAGCTTATAAGCTTTCAGCTAGCTTATAAGTTAATTTTACCAAACACACCCTAAGTGCACCATTTTATCTATAAATAGGATCCAAAGAGATTCTCTAATATTTTATAGCAGGTTTATTGTCTTTATCCTTGACTGGGAGCCTAAAGAAGAAGCGGGATGAGGTGACTAATAACAAGGTTACTTTCTTAGCACTCTGCTACTTTTTTTTATAATGGCCAAAGAGCCCACGACAAATTATATTAATAAAAATTCGGTAGACTATATTGGTCAGATGCAACAGAAGTCCCAAAAGAAAATTTGAGACAAAAAAAAAGTCCTCAAAGAAACTTTGTGTAATACTCGTTAATTTCGGAATATAATTCGCCTAAGAGTATTTTAGAAGTTTACAACGTTACTTTAGTTATTTATTTTGGTCATTTTTAATTTTCATATTTAATTGTTTTCTTTGAATATTATTTATGAAAATTGAGTTAAATGACTGGACTGAATATTTGCACCATGTGAGATATATTCTAAGAATGGTGAAATTCATGGAAAAATGGTTTAAGAATGGTCAATTAGTCCATTTATTGTAAATTGACTGGATGGGTTTGGATGTTGGGTTATGGATACCCATGGGTTATTCAATAACCCATTAGAAATATTTAAAATAAAACTTCAATAGTACCCTCTCATTATTCACGCAGAAGCAAAGACTGAAAATTGAACAGTGGAAGTTTCTCTCATTTCTTCATCCTCTTCTCAAATCCTTTCCTTGATTTTCAGAATTTTGATTATTTGTTCTGTTCAAAAGCTTTGTAAGGATCAAAGGTAAGCTTCAATCTCATTATTTTCCTTAAATCTAAGTTTATATGGAATATTAGAGGAGGTTTTGTTCTTGAAGATTTTGATGATAATTCATGAATCTTAGTTGTTTTAGAGGTTATATTTGAGTTAGGATTGAATTATAGTCGGTTAAAAGAGTTGAGATTCTGGTTTTGAATCAAGAAAGGAAAGGATGAAATTTTCTGGGAAGTTTCTGCAAACTCGAATTTACTGTAGCAACCAGAAAATTTGGGAAAATTTTTCGAGTTACTGTAGCATTACTGTAGTGTCGGCAGTCAACGTTACTGTAGCGAACCGTCACTGTAGCGAACCGTACTGTAGCGAACCATTACTGTAGCAATCAGAAAATTTTATATATTTTCGTAATTTTGTTTCCTTTCTTATGTTTCCTTGTAATATATTTTACTAGGAAATTTTCCTACACAAATTCTAGTGTGGAACAAGGTAAACTTGGACAAACATCAAAGTAAGTGAATAACCTTGCTAAGCTAATTTGATATTACTAGTCAAAGTACAATATAAGTCTCATTTACAATATTATTTTGATATTAAGCAATCAATTTTTCATATGAGAGTATATGATGATCGGTATATTTTTTTACAGAAATTCAAAGGAATAAGAGTGTATAGAAATTATTTTATTTTAAGGCAATTGTACTATGTGATAAATTCTCACTATCTTATTAATGAGTAAAGATCTACGGGATCTAATACATGAGTTTGAAAGGGTTAAAGTCCCATACTACTCAGTGCATAACGATGAAAAACTATACACGAGTTTGAAAGGGTTAGAGTCCCATACTACTCGGTATAAATAGGTAAAATCATAAATACGAGTTTGAAAGGGTTAAAGTCTCATACTACTCGATGTATATTTATGAAATCTTATTCACGAGTTTGAAAGGGTTAAAGTCTCATACTACTCGATGTATATCTATGACATTTTATTCACGAGTTTTAAAGGGTTAGAGTCTCATACTACTCGATGTATAAGACAATTAATTATATAAGTAAATGTGGTATTTGTACTTTTGATATTTTATATAGTACAGTTATTTACTTACTGAGTTTTTAAATAAACTCACACTCCCTATGATTATCTTTTCAGATACAGAAAACAAGGAAGAAGAGTATCCGTTTGAAGATTAGAAGCTCCTTGGGATTATTCTCTATTTCTGTCTGGTGGGATACCAGTACTTATTAATGTGGATACTAGGAACGCTCTGTACTTTCTATAGGTCTCCTAGGCTTGCGATGAGATAAAAACATCAGATTATGTATGCCTATATTTGCTTATTAGATGAATATAATTATGTCGTGTGGAATGAATGATTAAGGTTGAATGTAAAACCTTACAGAATATATGTAAATAACTTATGTTTGATAATTTTATCAAATGAGTAGTATTTTTTCACATGTTCAATTTTTGGGATATGACACTTTGAAACTTATTAAGGGATCAAGAGAAAAAAAAAAGCATACATTGATTTATCAACTAAAGGAGGCAAAACAAGGTATATCGTTGGAATATCTAAAGTAGTTTCATCTATCTTTCTTTGGATCATATTAACAAGTATTTGCACGTTTTGACTAATAATGAGTTCTATTTTCTCCAAAATCACTCTTAGCCTCGAAGCTCCCTTAAAGGATTGAAAGTCAAATAATACACCCGAAAGGAAAAAAACACATAATGGACAGGAAACCACTACCCAAGAGAGAAATTCTAGGAGGGGATAAAAAAAACCACTACCCGAGAGAGAAACTATTAGGAAGGGACGAAAGAAAATCACCACCTGAGAGAGATCTACTCGGGGGACTAAACGAGAATGAAGAGGTGTGATGACTAACCTCCTCTTGGCCGGCAACACTGAGAAGACTAAAGACAGGAATGATCTCAGATCATTTTCTCTCAGTAACCACCTTAGAGCATTCGCCCTTTGTTTACTAACAACCCACTTTGCTATTTTTTAGTGTTTTAAGTATGACTCTAGTTTTTTTGAGCATATTGGTTTGCCAACCGTGACGTTGTGTTTGGTTCACAGTACATAGTAGGAATTGAAAAGAAATAGGAAAATGAAAAAGAGAAGAAAATGGAAAAGAAAAAAAGAAAATAAAAAAATTATTTGGATGAGATGGAAAAATGAATAAGAAAGGGAAAATAAATATTTTGGTATGTATTTTTTAATGGGGTAATTTTGCCATAATACCCCTACTTCCTTGTCGTCTCCTCTCATCATTCTCTCACTGTCACTCTCACCCTCGACGACGTCCTCTGTCTCGCACCTACTGGCCAAAGCCAACCACCATTAACCTCCTTAGCCATTGCCTCTGTTCTCTGTCACCATTCTCTGTCTCACTGTCATCGCCATCCATCCTCGTTCTTCATCATCACCATTGCCACATTGCCTCTGAATGCAGTCGTCGTCCTCAGTTGCCCACCACACCATCCCTTCCTCTCATACTCTTCATTGCCCATACTATCGTCATCGTCCCCACACCCGCCGTCCCTTGTTCACCTTCCTCACAAACACTGCCAGCAAAGCGCCATATTGGAACTCGAATTTCATCCTCAAGCCCATATTGGACATTTCCAGCCTTTTTCATCCAACCCTTCATTCCTTCCACTGCTCCAGCGAAGGAATGTTTGTACTATTAAAAATGGAAAATAGTAGCCAAATGGAAAGAAAAGTCTCTTCTCCGGATGCCCAACCAAATGCAGGACCAGTTACTATGCATTGGAATTCCATGGTCTTTTTTGCCTCTGTTGGGGAACCAAACGTGGTGTGATTGTCTAATTTGTTAGCCAGTTTATAATATAATTTGATGTAGTTACACTGAATTTAATTAACATGGTAATTAACAACTATGTAGTATAAAACTTTTATTGATTCTTTGTGTTGGCTTTCTCTTGACCTATGCTCTAGGAGAAATAAAATCTCTCCCCATAAACTATGAGCAATTCCAAAATATGATTTCGAGCTTACCTCTTCATACAAGATTACGTCCAGACATTACAAGCCGACAAAAAATATTTAGTTAGTAATAAATTTTTGTTATTTTGGAGACTTTGTTCTCTATATATCAATGTTTAATGTTGTGGCTTTTCGATGATGATGTCATTTTGGTTTGTGACCCGTTGGCTAGCCTGTAAATAAGTGGTTTTGAGTTCAGAAAAATAGGTCCATTTAAAATTGAGCTAAACCTGCAGGATGGCCGTTTTTTAAAATTTTTTTACAAAAAATATATTATTTAGTATAAATAATCTTACTTTATCATATTTTTATATTTTATAAACTTATATTCAATAAATATAATAAATTTGGATATAAAAATTTTTGTAATTTTTTTAAAATAGATATAAAATTTTCAAATTTAGATATGATATAGTTAATTTTAAAAGAAAATATGAAAAATTAAAGTTATTGGTTATTTAAAAATATTTAAAAAGTACTATTTTACATTATAAATTATATTTTAATAAAAAATATTGAAATTTTTTTACTAAAACTTTTTAAAATTATATTTTATATATATGAGTGGCCATGTGAGCTGATCTGTTTAGATTCGCAGGCTAAGACAAGCAATTTTGGTCTTAATAAAGAGACTTATTTATCTTTTGACATGTAACGAATTGATACGAACTGATTTGTTTGACAATAATACTTCTCAATTGTTGTAAGGAAACTTGATGCAATTGGATTGGTTTAGTAGAGTTGTAAGAATGGATCTCAAAACAAGAATCTTGAGATTGAGTTAAGAGGACATCGAGAAATAAGCATATTGTTGGAGCTGGCAACCAAAAATAAGAAAATATAGCTGCAAAATAAGAACAAACATTAGTAGAAAAATATGCGTGGTACTTGGCTGAGATCCGAGTGTCTCTTCTTTCTTTAAGATAATTTTCACGTCTCCCACGGGTTAATTTTGCTATATTACCTAGTGCAGGAGCACTCAGACGTGTTACCTCCATGATACAACAGCTCAAGTACTCACTTTTTTATTTACTACCTTTGCACGTAAGTATTAAATCGGACTCCTTTTCTCCCACACCTTTCTTTATCCAAAACACACTAGTATGATAGAGATTTTATTTTTTCATACACATAAGAGTTTTTCCCTGTCACGACCCATTTTCTAGGCACATGACCGGCACAATGATGAATATCCCATCACTGTAAGCCTTTCGATAAATTCTTCCCACAAGTAAAATCGTTAGTCATTATCTCTATATTCTCAAAATACCATTCCTTAATAAATACAAAGAAAATACATCAGATTTTCTTAATTAAAAATAATAGATCCTCAGTACGAAATACATTATCATACTGAAATACAAGCCAAATACCAAACCCCTGACCTAGATGTCCTAGACGGTTACAGAGCAACATACTGTATAACAAAAGAAGGGCCTACCCGACAGCGGGAAGGTCCAACGTGATCTACTCTTCTAGCGGATGTACTTCGGCGGCAACCTGATCTGAACAAAAAGTTTGTACAAACAGTGTGAGCTTTTAAACTCAGTGAGTAAATCGGCCTTGCGTTAATAAAATTCAAATACATCACCAGTCATGCAAGCATATCCGAAGGCTCAAGCTCAACCAATAGACATAGTTAGAAATTACATACAAGAAAAATTCATCCAATTCAACAAACGATACTAGTACTCGTCAATGGCAATATATCCCGGAGAGCGCACACAGGCCGGCTCACCAATTTTGTATTTTTCCGCCATGACGCACAACCTCATCCTCTTAGCTAGGGCGCCTCACGGATTTATCACCAATCCGGGCTATATCCCTACTGAGGGAATCGTTGTCTCCACACTCATTGGTCAAGACACCCTTTAACCCGGGTTTTCCGCCTTGCCGTGAGAGGGGGTACTGTACCGCTCAATCACAATCAATAGTACAACAGTTCATATCATAATCAGAAGCACAATATAATACTCATCCATATAACAGGTATAGTATATAACTATATGATTCAAATTTCATATCATCATGAGATACTTGCTTTGTCTTATCCATACTTCTGGATTAATTATCTCATTATATTCGTCATTCTGAATCCAATTTCTCCCTATGAATCTTGGGAGTGTCCTACGACATACTTTTTATCACCAGTAATGCTAAAACTCTATTAAAACAGGGTCGTTTCACTCACCTGGATTCCGTACGAGTATCACTTCTCTAAATCGTTACGGACAAGAGTACGCAGGTGAATTTCAGTGTTTCGCTACAGAGATTTTCATGAAAGATTACAGAAAGTACGTTAAGATCATTTTCGTACAGATACTGTTCATACGTACGGGTACTATTCATATGGTCACTATTCATACGTACGGGTACAATTCATACCGGAAATACAGAATACAATCTGTAAAAGAGTACACCAGGTAAGTTCCCAGGAAAGAGTGGAGGGTCACACTGGACACACTTAAAAACCAGGTCTTTCCTTAGCCAGAACTTTCCTAGACATGTATTCTCCACAGATTATATTTTATTTCGGTAATCAGAGAATCAAAATAACAGCTAACGACAGTTTTTCTGATGTGGAAGATCGGCCAAAGCCGCAACCACAGAGCATACTTAAGAAAATAACTTCTAAAATTTGAAAGACATAGAAAGGGCATAGTATCCTTACCTAAGCAAAAACGGAAAGGCCCAAAATCTCAGAAGCCTAGCGTCGGAGCAAGAGAAACTTAAGGAGGGAAGAAGAGAAGTTGAAGGTGTGAGTTTAGAAGTGAAATGGAAGGGCCTATTTATAGCAAAAGTCAAGGGTACTATTTGACACTATGCGCTAATAAAATATTCAATTTACTATTCATGAAAATGACATTTCTAATAATGCAGTTACTGTGCACCTTACGCGTACGATGGAAAATTTTCGTTTATTTACTATTAGAAACTTTAAAGGGAAAACTATCCTTTCACCTTAAACCTTTAAGTTTCTTTTCAATTCAGTCCTTTCAATTTAGTCCCTGAGGGTATTTTCACACACAAAACGTCATTTTCTCCTACAAACTTCTTTCTAGTTTTCTCTTATAACCAAACCACATCTAGTATTTGACATTTTGATTGTATAAATGAACAGTACCATATACGTAAATAGTAACAGTAGTTCGAAAACACGCATTTATATTTTATTTTTCATGGGTATTACATTATCACCCCCTTTAAGAAATTCGGTCCTCCGAATTTAAATTACCTCAAGTCGTAAAAAGATGGGGATATCTAGAACGCATGTCGGCCTCGGCTTCCCATGTGGCTTCTTCGTGAGTTTGATTCCTCCACAAAACTTTGACGGATGGAATCTCCTTAGATCGGAGTTTCTTTACTTGACTATCGAGGATAGCTACCGGTATCTCCTCGTATGACAAGTTTTCATCTACTAGGATAGAATCATTCTGAGAAGGGTGAAGTATGTGAGAAGGGTCATGAAGGTACTTCCTTAACATGGATACGTGAAAAACAGGGTGAATCCCTTCCAGATCCATAGGTAGGGCAAGCCGATAAGCCACTTTTCCCACTCGTTCTAGAATCTCATAAGGCCCGATGTATCTAGGATTCAACTTTCCTTTCCTTCCAAATCTCAACACACCTTTCATTGGAGAGACCTTAAGGAATACCATATCGCCGACTGAGAACTCCAAATCACGTCGTCTATGGTCAGCGTATGCCTTTTGTCTACTTTGAGCTGCTCGCATCCTATCTTGTATTGTCTTAACCTTGGTTAGGGCATCCTGGGTCAAGTCAGGTCCTAATGCTTTCGCTTCACCTACCTCGAACCAACCGATCGGAGATCTGCAACGTCTCCCATACAAGGCCTCAAAGGGTGCCATCCCAATAGTGGCCTGGTAGCTGTTGTTATATGCGAACTCTACAAGATACAAATGCTTTTCCCAGCTACCACTGAAATCTAGAATACAAGCTCGTAACATATCCTCTAGCGTCTGAATCGTCCGCTCTGACTGTCCGTCTGTCTGTGGGTGAAAAACGGTACTAAGGTCCACTCGAGTACCTAATGCCTCCTGAAAACTTCTCCAGAAACGAGAGGTAAATTGAGGACCTCTATCAGAAATGATAGATATAGGTACTCCATGCAACTTTATTATTTCTTTAATATACAATTGTGCCAACGTTACTACACCATAAGTGGTTTTGACTGGAATGAAGTGTGCTGATTTGGTTAGTCGGTCAACAATGACCCAAACTGAGTCATAACCTCCTGTGGAGCGAGGTAGACCAACAACAAAGTCCATCGTCACTCGTTCCCATTTCCATTCAGGAATCTCTAATTGTTGTAACGAGCCTCCTGGCTTTAGATGCTCAGCTTTAACCTGTTGACAGGTTAAACAACGAGACACAAATTCTGCTATGTCTTGCTTCATTCCTTTCCACCAGTAGATCTGTTTCAGATCCTGATACATCTTGGTGGCTCCTGGATGTACAGCATATGCAGCACGATGGCCTTCTTCCATGATGTCTCGTCTAAGAGTTCCAACATGTGGTACACACAACCGTTGTTCAAAATGTAAGACTCCTGTATCGTCGAGTGTGAAACTATTCACTTCACCAATCTTCACCTTTTCCATAATTTGGACAAGCTCAGGATCCTCCATTTGAGATATCCGTATCTGGTCAACAAGGGAAGATCTAGCTCTGATATGGGCTAAGAATGATCCTGTCCTTGTAACCTCAAGAGTAGCACCTTTTGCTCTCAGCTCTTGTAGTTCTTGGATCAAGGGTCTTTTTGTTACTGCTATATGGGCCAGACTACCCATAGATTTTCGACTCAAGGCATCTACTACCATGTTCGCTTTGCCTGGGTGGTAAAGAATATTGCAATCATAATCTTTTAGTAATTCTACCCATCTCCTCTGCCTCAAGTTTAAGTCCTTTTGGTTGAAAATATATTTTAGACTTTTATGGTCAGTGTAGATTTCGCAAGTTTCTCCGTATAGATAATGTCGCCATATCTTTAAAGCGAAAACTACTGCTGCCATTTCCAGATCGTGGGTGGGGTAGTTTTGTTCATGTTTCTTAAGTTGTCTCGATGCATATGCCACTACCTGGCCATGCTGCATGAGAACACATCCCAACCCTACTCTTGATGCATCGCAGTATACTGTAAAACCTCCTGGTCCTGAGGGTAAGACCAATACAGGTGCGGAGATTAACCTTTTCTTGAGTTCTTGGAAGCTTTCTTCACAAGCGTCATCCCATTGGTACTTTACCCCTTTCCTAGTCAGTCGTGTGAGAGGGGCGGCTAACTGGGAAAAATTTTGGATGAAACGACGATAATATCCTGCCAATCCCAAGAAACTGCAAATCTCCGTGACGGAGGTAGGTCTAGGCCACATTTTGACCGCTTCTACTTTGCTTGGGTCTGCTTGGATGCCATCTTTGGAGATCACATGTCCCAAGAAAGTTACACGATCAATCCAAAACTCGCATTTAGAGAATTTGGCGTACAATTGATGATCCCTCAATGTCTGCAACACAACACGAAGGTGTTGTTCGTGCTCTTCTGAAGTCTTTGAGTACACCAGAATGTCGTCTATGAAGACAATGACAAATTTGTCTAAAAAGGATTTAAAAATCCTATTCATTAAATCCATGAAAGCAGCTGGTGCATTCGTTAATCCAAATGACATCACCAAGAACTCGTAGTGCCCATATCTGGTACGGAAGGCTGTTTTAGACACATCCTCCTCCTTGATCTTGAGTTGGTGATAACCAGACCTCAAGTCAATCTTTGAAAAACACTTGGCTCCTTGAAGTTGATCGAAAAGGTCGTCGATGCGAGGCAACGGGTATTTATTTTTGATAGTTACCTTATTCAGTTGCCTGTAATCTATGCATAGTCTCATCGATCCGTCCTTCTTTTTCACGAACAGAACAGGAGCTCCCCAAGGTGAATAACTTGGCCTTATAAAACCTTTGTCTAGCAAGTCCTGTAACTGAGTTTTTAACTCTTTTAATTCTGTTGGTGCCATTCTATAAGGGGGTATGGAGATTGGGCGAGTATCTGGTGCTAACTCTATCTGGAACTCAATCTCTCGATCTGGGGGTATACCTGGTAGATCATCTGGGAAGACATCTACAAACTCCTGGACTACTGGAACGTCTTCTACTTTTAGTTCTTCTTTCTTAATATCTTTAACGAATGCCAAGTATCCTTTACAGCCCTTTCGCAATAAACGTTGGGCACACATTAAAGATATAAGATTCCCAGAAATTTCACTCCGTTCACCATGAAATACGAAAGAAGGCTCCCCCGGAATATTGAACTTAACTATCTTATTATAGCAATCCAGGGTGGCATGACAAGATGCCAGCCAATCCATGCCCAAGATGACATCAAAGTCTGTCATATCTAACAGCATTAGGTCTACTGTTGTATTTATTTCCCCGACTCTTACCTTGCAAGCTCGATAGCCTCGTTCTATTAGTAAGGTGCCTCCAGTAGGCGTAGTTACTAAAAACGGACATTCTAATCTAACAACTTTTTGCTTAAAGTTCTTAGCAAAGAATGGTGACACATAGGAATGCGTAGAGCCAGAGTCAAACAAAACATGTGCAAAATTTGATTCAATCAGAAGAGTACCTGCTACCACCGTATTAGACGCCTGAGCATCTTGACGGGTTAAAGCGAATACTCGAGCGTTCCCTCGGCCTGCTGAAGCCTGCCCTCGACCACCTTGTCCTCTGCCAGCACCTCTTCTGATTCCATTGCCTCCTACAGTTACAGGGGCTCTGTTGGCAACAGTAGCCTCTGATTGATTAGGGCGTACTGACCCTTGGCCAGATCTCGTGTAGAGTTGGGGGCAATCTCTTTTGATGTGGCCCTGTTGACCACATTGGTAACAGACCCTAGTGTTGTTGTTGACAAAACAAGCTCCGAAGTGATTTCTTTCACATTTAGAGCACCAGGGCCTTTGTTGACCCCCTGTACCACTTTGTTGACGCTGTGGTGCACTAGCAGTAGAGGCTGCACGTCCAGAACTCTCTCCGTGGTAGCGTGATTTCTCATCTTGCTTCCTCTTTCTTTTGTTATTCCATTTTTCTTTTTGCATATCTCTTTCTTCCATCATACGGGCGATGTCGACGGCTTCTGTGTAAAATGAAAAATCTCGTATTTTCGATCCCACCCTGTCAAATAAAGACTCTCGAAGGCCTTTAATAAACCGTCGGATCTTTTCTTTCTCAGTTAGGACCATGTGAGTAGCATATTCAGACAACTTTATAAACAGATTGTCGTATTCATCGACGGTTCGTGATCCTTGCCGGAGTGCCTCAAACTCATTCACCTTTGCTTCTCGTATACTCTCTGGAATAAATTGTTCTCGAAAAATTCTTTTAAAGTCATTCCATTTGATGGGTGGGGCATTTCTGGCCATGCCCTTCTTCCATGTTCGCCACCGCGGTCGGCCTTACCTCTTAACTGAAAGGTAACAAGGGTTACTTTTCGAGGTTCAGGACATTCTAACGTGTCAAGGATTTTCTCACAGTCATCTAGAAAACGTTGTGGGTCTTCATTAACATCTCCTGCAAAGGTTGGAGGATTCAGCTTCATAAATTCTGAGATTTTGACCTCTGTACCTACCCAATCCTGAGGAGGGGGTGGAGGTGGCATCTGGTCTGTCTCTTGTACTTTTGCAGCATGTACTGATGCCTGTGAGCCATCTTCAGATGATTGTCCCATCAAAAGTTCCTTTAGCCCATTCACCTCGTTCTGCATTGCAGCTAATGCTTCCATCACTACAGTCGCGTCGATTTGTGATGGTTCTCCAGCATTTCTTCCAGGGTTTTCAGTGGATATTTCTCTGTTTTGTGCATGGTTATCTTCTGCACGATTAGGCATCTCCAGTCTTGCATTTGCTGACTGAGCAGCTGGAGGGACCAAGGCCCTGCCAGATCTTGTGCGGATTCCAGAAGCGTTTGATTTTCTTGGTGCCATCTAAACTTATTCTACAATTAAGAATAATATATATCGTCACTATTATGCTTCAAGTAAAGACACGAAAGAAAGGGATTTTAAACTCTACAGGGCTTTTGGTGGATCTTCATCCTATGGTCGTGCTGCAGTCACGACAATAGGGGAAGGCCCACTAAAGACACCTTGCTCTGTAATCACTAGGAGACCTAACAACCTATGCTTTGATACCAACTTTGTCACGACCCATTTTCTAGGCACATGACCGGCACAATGATGAATATCCCATCACTGTAAGCCTTTCGATAAATTCTTCCCACAAGTAAAATCGTTAGTCATTATCTCTATATTCTCAAAATACCATTCCTTAATAAATACAAAGAAAATACATCAGATTTTCTTAATTAAAAATAATAGATCCTCAGTACGAAATACATTATCATACTGAAATACAAGCCAAATACCAAACCCCTGACCTAGATGTCCTAGACGGTTACAGAGCAACATACTGTATAACAAAAGAAGGGCCTACCCGACAGCGGGAAGGTCCAACGTGATCTACTCTTCTAGCGGATGTACTTCGGCGGCAACCTGATCTGAACAAAAAGTTTGTACAAACAGTGTGAGCTTTTAAACTCAGTGAGCAAATCGGCCTTGCGTTAATAAAATTCAAATACATCACCAGTCATGCAAGCATATCCGAAGGCTCAAGCTCAACCAATAGACATAGTTAGAAATTACATACAAGAAAAATTCATCCAATTCAACAAACGATACTAGTACTCGTCAATGGCAATATATCCCGGAGAGCGCACACAGGCCGGCTCACCAATTTTGTATTTTTCCGCCATGACGCACAACCTCATCCTCTTAGCTAGGGCGCCTCACGGATTTATCACCAATCCGGGCTATATCCCTACTGAGGGAATCGTTGTCTCCACACTCATTGGTCAAGACACCCTTTAACCCGGGTTTTCCGCCTTGCCGTGAGAGGGGGTACTGTACCGCTCAATCACAATCAATAGTACAACAGTTCATATCATAATCAGAAGCACAATATAATACTCATCCATATAACAGGTATAGTATATAACTATATGATTCAAATTTCATATCATCATGAGATACTTGCTTTGTCTTATCCATACTTCTGGATTAATTATCTCATTATATTCGTCATTCTGAATCCAATTTCTCCCTATGAATCTTGGGAGTGTCCTACGACATACTTTTTATCACCAGTAATGCTAAAACTCTATTAAAACAGGGTCGTTTCACTCACCTGGATTCCGTACGAGTATCACTTCTCTAAATCGTTACGGACAAGAGTACGCAGGTGAATTTCAGTGTTCCGCTACAGAGATTTTCATGAAAGATTACAGAAAGTACGTTAAGATCATTTTCGTACAGATACTGTTCATACGTACGGGTACTATTCATACGGTCACTATTCATACGTACGGTACTATTTATATGGTCACTATTCATACGTACGGGTACAATTCATACCGGAAATACAGAATACAATCTGTAAAAGAGTACACCAGGTAAGTTCCCAGGAAAGAGTGGAGGGTCACACTCGACACACTTAAAAACCAGGTCTTTCCTTAGCCAGAACTTTCCTAGACATGTATTCTCCACAGATTATATTTTATTTCGGTAATCAGAGAATCAAAATAACAGCTAACGACAGTTTTTCTGATGTGGAAGATCGGCCAAAGCCGCAACCACAGAGCATACTTAAGAAAATAACTTCTAAAATTTGAAAGACATAGAAAGGGCATAGTATCCTTACCTAAGCAAAAACGGAAAGGCCCAAAATCTCAGAAGCCTAGCGTCGGAGCAAGAGAAACTTAAGGAGGGAAGAAGAGAAGTTGAAGGTGTGAGTTTAGAAGTGAAATGGAAGGGCCTATTTATAGCAAAAGTCAAGGGTACTATTTGACACTATGCGCTAATAAAATATTCAATTTACTATTCATGAAAATGACATTTCTAATAATGCAGTTACTGTGCACTTACGGCGTACGATGGAAAATTTTCGTTTATTTACTATTAGAAACTTTAAAGGGAAAACTATCCTTTCACCTTAAACCTTTAAGTTTCTTTTCAATTCAGTCCTTTCAATTTAGTCCCTGAAGGTATTTTCACACACAAAACGTCATTTTCTCCTACAAACTTCTTTCTAGTTTTCTCTTATAACCAAACCACATCTAGTATTTGACATTTTGATTGTATAAATGAACAGTACCATATACGTAAATAGTAACAGTAGTTCGAAAACACGCATTTATATTTTATTTTTCATGGGTATTACATTCCCTTTCATATATTTTTTTCGTGTCTCTTCTTTCAAATTGGAAGCCATATAAAATATATACATGTCCATGGAAAAATGAAGCCGTTGGTGGGGGACAATGAATTAAAACACTTATAAAAGACCAATATTATAATTAGTTTTAATGCACATAAAAGGCCATGATAATAGCTTAATGCACCAAAATCAATGTATACACATAAAGACAAATAATGGTGCTATTATAAACATTAAAGCATATCATGCGCCTTTAATCCACATCAAAGCCACGGTTTCTGAATGAATGTGCAAATTAAGCAATTAATTTCAAAATATTTAATATTTTAATTATTATTTTATAATAATATTACAAAACATATAGCCAAACCTCTAATTTTTTGGGTTGTGAATGTTGAGTATTTATATGTCCATTTTCTTTGCAAGTATAATATATAACATATTTTGTCATCAAACGTTAGAAAAATGTTAAAGTTGAGAAAGATGTACAATATATAGGTCTCTCCAACATATTTTGTTTTGGAACTTATCTAACTAATTGCTGACTTTGATTGTTTTATTAGTTTTTAATTAATGTTGCTATTTATAGTTTTTTTACTGCACAAATTTTATATTACCGTGTGCTTATATTGGATATGATCTATAACATGAAAAATTTATTTCTAGCAGTATAACAGGTGTTAACATCTAAAATAATATTATTGCAAATTTAATATTATTATTATTATTTTACGTTTGTATTTGTTATTGAGCTATTTGAGTTTTTTTTCTCCTTTTTTCTCTCTTTTATTTAGTATAATTTTTCCTTTCACAAGACCCTCTTATAACAATGATGATATCTTCATTATTGGATATATTAGTAAAAATAATAATTAACATGTATGAAACCTGTCAATTAACATAACGATTCACATAATGAACTATTACTTTAAGACCATTATTCAATTAGTGTATGAAACGTGTAAATTAATATATATTTTCTGTTTACATTAATTCCATTTAATTTTATTTATAGAGAAATTCTTAGAGATCATATAATGTGCCATATCATTTATGCAAAACTCAATAAAATCAAGCCTTTTCTTAGATTTTACACCTCATTAATTAACCCCACACAATATAACAGTGGGAGCCACATTGTCTTCAGGGTGTGCACTTGCACCCCTGAAATTTTGGTTAAAATTATAGTAGGTATAATATTTTGTAAATTTATATTTTGACATTAAATTTTAAAATTCTTTTCATTTTGACCCCTTAGCTAAAATTACAGTTTTATACACAATATTTTAAAAATTTATATTTTAACTCCAAATTTTAAACTTCTTTTTCATTTTAAACCCTGACTTTTTGCCTAAAATTACAGTTTTAGTACAATATTTTGAAAATTTATATTTTGGTCTCAAAATTTTAAACTTTTTTTTCATTTTAGCCCTTGCAATATTTTGGAAATAAAATTTTGCCCCCCTTGACCGAGGGTCCTGGATACGCCACTGCAATATAACATATATTAGATGAAAATAAATCACACAATAGTTTCTTTCAATTTTGGAATGGTGGTGGAATGAATGTGACTCCTGAAGATACTCACATATTAAATGGCAAAGAAAAACGATGCCTTATGCATAATTTGACTCAATGAATATTAATTGTTCTTATAAATCAACCAATTCTTTAGCTGCCAATGAGAAATTGATTTTTAAAATTTGTTATTTAATACATGCAACATGTAGGCTTATTATATAAATTTTACGTCATTTTTAAATCATTTACTTTCTACAACCTCAGATGCCTTAACTTGGAACTGTTGGTTTATCATTATATTTCATATATATGCATGAGTCTAAACAAGTGAAAGCCACTCTAATGTCTAATTTTTTTTTTTCTCAACCTGATATTCAATCAAGCAATGGTATTATTGTTTTATCACATTATCATGTTTTTTTCTCCAACATTTTCCATTTTAAGGAGTTTAAAACATGCTTATCTTGAGCTTTTATTTTGTCTTGAGTTCTTCTATATGTTCAAAATAAGTGTAATTATAGTTTATTTATATATTTAGAATCTTCCTTCATTTTTTTCTATGGTTGGTGCAAATATGTTAGTTGTGTGATTATTTTTGACAAGTTGTATTTTAGTTTGGTCTTTTTTAATATAGATAATTACTGTAATAGATCGACATAAGATGGAAAATTGGTTTGCACTTTCCTAATTTCATTGTCAAAATAAGAATTAGTAAAATGGAAAATTGTATTGCACTTTCCTAAATTCAGTGTTAAAATAATAATTAGTGATGTCGATACTGCTTGATACCTATAGTATAATACTTTTAGATAAAATTAATTTCGTTGTTTCTTCTCCAAACTTACCTGGCAACCTTCCTATGTATTCTTTGAATTGTTACAATTTTTCAAATAGTGGTATCACTTACTGCATTTGCAAAGTAACATTTTTTACGCAATATTAGCAACTCAGAAGTATGTAAAGCTTAAATAAGTTCTCTTTTTGTTGAATTATTTTAAAAGTCGTATGAATAGTACTAGTTTTAAATTCTTGACCCTCATTGCAGTTTTTTTTTTCCTCACATAAGCTTCAGTTTTTTTTGTCCTTGGTTTTACACGAGTAAAATTCAACATAGTTTATTTTTCAGTCGAGCATACAATGAGTGAGAATTAGTATGAGATGATTCAATAATAATACATAATTTTTTTTTAAAGTGTTCTTTTGTGAGGATCTATACAAACTATTTTGCATTTGGAGATGTAACACAAGAACCTATATGATTTTATTATTACTAATGTTGTTAATGTTAGTAGCAAGATAGCTCTTTCTTCTACAGCATTTACAGTGATCTCAATTAAAAACCTTTAACCTCAACCACTAGGCATTCTCTTTCTTTTATAGGAAATGGTGAAATCTAAACTAGATATATAAGAATATCAAGGTGGAGTTCATGTTAATAGATTTGTGATTTTTTAAATAGGTCTACTTAATTCTATAAGCTGTAAAATCTGTAAAGTTCTTTATTTTCTTGTGGTTTCAAACACTAGGGAGACAGCAAAAGTTTAAGTAGGGTGACACCAAATCTAAATATTATGTCGATAATAGTAAATCTCTTGTGATAAGCTTCAAAAATTGCAAAAATATGAAGAATTAAATGACTTCTTTTTTAGATGACAAAGGAGCTTGAACCTTGGCCCCAACCCTACAATACCCCAACCACAGTCTCAATAAATGGCTCTGCAATAAGACAATAAAGAGATTTATTTTATAAGACAGTCTTCAATAATTTGTAATAATTGTAAATATTTACAATGAGATAAATGAATGAATAATATTTTATCTTAAGCACAAACAATTTTATTCCTTTTTGTGATTTACTTATCAATATAACACCCGGGCGGTCCAAAAACTAGCACTACAAATCTAGTGTATAAATTTTTTTTTAGCAATTTATAGTAAGTCAACAACATATAAGCTGTGGTTCTTTTCCTTTTCTAATTATTTTCTTCTTTGAATAAACTTGACATTTAATAATTGATTTCTTTTGTTCTTGCAGGGACAAATAATAAAGATATATTTTAGACAATATTGTCACTTATAATCACTGAGGTATAAATTATTCTTTTTATATCAATGGCCATTTAAATATAATTTTTTCTATCTATTTATTTTATTTATATCTTTGATAACCCGTGCATCGACATACTAGTTCAAACTGTAAGCAAGCAATAGCTTATTTACTAGTAATGCGGTCAATTATTATAACAGGCAATACTGTCCAAAATATGCAAATTCTTACATCGCTTTTAAGCCACATTTTTCTTGAAACAAAAGCTTACAGGCTAAACGAACCTAGGTAAAATTATACATGACCCAGCTTTCTTGAATGAGATGGACAGAGAAGTAACAGAGTTCAAATTCTCAACATGTGCATAGTATCCCCACATGGTTTCAGAAAGAACCACGTCGCTTGAGGAATGAAGCCTGAATGGATATTGAATTGCAGGTATAAAAAGCTCTCAGCATCTTGGAAGCTGCCTAAAAGTTCGTTTGCTGCTCTACAAGAGGAATATCATTATAAAATGTGTATTCTATATCAGATTAGCTCTCCAAAGCCAAGAAGTACTGATACTATATTCCTATATATTTTTAAGTGAAAAGTTGAATAAAAAATAGAACAAGTACCTCGTATTAAGCTACACCATTCCATTCTTCGTAGAACTCTTTCAGAAACTCCTCCATGAATTTATGCCTTCTCTCGGCCCTCCTCTTCCCAGCCTGAAATTTATAGCTTAGAAGCTTCTTGACAGATTTCACCTATCATCTATGCATATCAAGCTTGCAATAGACAAACTTCTCAACTCTGGTAGACACATCGTTGGCGACAATTGATAGAATGACAAGGTCGAAACAGCTGTACCTTTGTTTTCATCATATCTTTGAGCTTCAGAAGCTTCTCATGAAAATGATTGATTGTAGTTTGCTCCTCTTTGTTCATATATTGCTCCTTGGACAATTCAGACCGTGGCAGAATGGCAGGATCATGCAGATTCCTCTTTCTACTTCCACCGAAGGTAAAGCAACGAGCAATTCCTAAAATTGAAGGGACACTTGAAGGTCAAAACAGAATTCATACCGCACCGAAATTTTTGCATGTACAATAATATATCAAGGCATCCTAGGTTCAAGAAAAAGTACAAGGAAAATCGAATTATATAATAAGAAATGTAAATGCAGAAGTACCTCTCAATGAAACCTAGACAACTCCCCCTCCCCCAAAAGAAAACAGCAAATCCCAAAATAAACCAAAAAAAAAATTTTGAGGGGTACAGAAGTTGAAGGAATATGTAACCAAAACACCAGAGAGCCAGTAATAATAATGGCATTCATGGAAAATAAATTATCAGATCAACCAACAACATGCAGTGTAAGCTTTATACTTTAATGTGGGAAGTACCATCCCAGCTTCAGACTAGACACCAATTCTGAGTAACTGTTAACAGCATTCCATTCCTCTTTTTTAAACCTGAAACACAGCTAATTCACAAATTACCTATGGCACCAATAGCATCAAGTCTATCAGCATCTTGGACAACCCCAAATTCTGGAAACCATTCACTATTTGTATGTCCTGCCAGTTCCTCTTTGAACCCTGAATGTTGGAATCAGCACCCAAAATGAGTAATTTAAACTGAGACAATAAAGCAAGGTAAACATAACAAATTTGAAGTGGCAAAAGCAAAGATATTATTAACATAACAACTCGACAAGCTATTTAGAGAGATCCCAATTTAGGAGTAGAACAGAAGGCCCTCAAGCATCTCATACTGCCCGATGTGGGATTTAGACATCCCATATTATCCAATCCCTAACAGAGCTCGGCCCCTGAAAGCCGATGTCCTGACAGCTGCACACTACGACATTTTACACAGTAAGTTAGTCCCTCCATAGGTAACCCTCTTCATAACGTCGACAATTAGCTCTTATACCAATGTGAGGTACCAAAGCAGCTTAGGGAATCCATCCTTAAAAGCTAGCTGTTAAGGGGGAAGAACCAAACTACTTAAGTACCCCATCAAGCATCCCATAATGTCCAATGTGGGATTTAGACATCCCATACTATCCCGTTCCTAACAAAATCTTTTACCGTTAGATTCTTTATATTTTTCAATAGAAAGAAGAATTTACAGCTAGCTAGAGGATAGGTAACCTCAAACCAGAAAATACAAGAAAAGCTCGAAACAGAATGCAGTAACAGAAACCTTATGAAGCCTATTAATGTATAGAGCTGTTCAATCTCTTTCCATATTGGATAAAGTGGATCCCTTTTAAAAAAAAAAAAATCTTTGCGCACCAATGGATGATATATACACTATTCTATCCTGCAACACAATCAAGGAAGAAGATATTGCCCTAAGATGCATGCATGTATTCCTCTCCAAACATACAAAACACAAAATCTAATAAACCTACATTGCCACAAACTTTTCTTTATCCTTCTTATTACCAACCCCTTTTAAATCAACTAAGGAGAGCTTTTGTTGTTAGAACAGTTATATGCATAAGCATTTGCCCAAAGATTTTATCTGACATGGCGTTTAATGTTAAACATAGGGGCCAATAATTAGACCAACATTGTAAAGCCTATCTCACCCATTCCCTTTATTATCCTCAGAATAATTGACTTCTTGTTCTCCTCAACTCCCTCTTCCTCAAGAAAATTCTCAACAATTCTTTCCTCTGATTGATCCCTATATGAAAATGCAATGGCTCATATGAGTAAAAGCAATAAAAGAAGAACAAAGATGGAATAAATGGAAAACACATGCGCACACACAAAGCAAAAGAATGGATGGATGCAAACACAAAAGCCAGAAATTGGAAAAATTATCAGAAGCTTTGCTAACATAATAAGCAAACATAGATATGGGTTTCATGTTTCAACATTTTTAGTGAGCTGACATACACAAATGACAAAAATGTACAAATTGTGTACACAAGCAGAACATTTATAATTACTAGCTACATGCTTTAAAGTAAATATGTAACTAAGGTCTAAGGCTTCATCATTATACACACACACAAACATGCAAGCCCACATGTGATGCATAGAACATAATTAAATGACTTTTAAATGAATATAAATTAAATTATGAGTTTATGGATAAGTATAAATATATAATTAAATCAATTTAATAAACATAGATAAAAAATAAATAAGAGATAGAAACTAATTGAAACACAATTATCTTTTTAGTTTTGTTCTTATTGACAACAACAACAACAAAGCATTATCTCACTAGGTGGGGTTGGCTACATAAATCGCACGACGCCATTGAGATCTATCAATGACCAACTCTTTGGGTATCTCATTTATCAGAAGATCCCGTTCAATAACTTTTCTAAGTGTCTTTCTTAGTTTTCCTCGACCTTTTTTCACAGGACTCCAAACTATCTGTTCAACTATTCTTACTGGCGCTTCTAACGATCTTCTTTAAACATGCCCAAATCACCTTAAACGATTTTCGACTATTTTTTCCTCATTAGGTGCCACTCCAACTCTACTTCGTATACTCTCATTACGGATTATATCTCTTCTAGTATGACCACACATCCATCGCAACATCCTCATCTCCGCTACCTCAATTTTTTGATAACTGAGAATAGAGCATCCACATGGGACAATATACAGACGTTTAAAGAGGGTAAAGATAACTGAGAATATCCACATGTTGCATTTGCAATTAGGCATATATAACTATCTTTTACAATATAACTAGATCATTATATGATATGGGGAATGCTGACCTCTTCATTTTTGTGCAGATGTTAACGTCCTCAGCATTATGTAATGGACCAAAACCAACCCTCTCTCTTTGAAGACACAATAAATGCAGGAAAACTCAGGTAATTTTCTCAAAATATGAATTTTCAAAACAAAATGCAAATTAGACCACTTTGGATTTCTTATGTCATTTAATTATGACATAGATGCCCCCAGAATTTATTGCATCTTTAAAGAAAGAGTATTTTTGGTCCAGTATAAAATTTGGAGGATGCTAACCAGTGAGGATTTTAGCAGTCCCTATACATATGCAATAGAAGCATAACAATATCATTTAGATACGCATAATAACACATCTCACAGAACTAATAAAGACAAACAAAAGCTGAGTAGATATTAGGTACTTCTTTACCACTAGTGAAACAATATAAATGGAAATAAGGAAACCGTACTATAGTTAACCAAATAATGGGTTAATAAGAGGCCTTTTCTGCAAGATTTAGCAAAGACTGCTTAGCATTTAGACAATACAAGATTGTCGTGAAGACATTCAGAAGAACACTTAGGACTGTTATTCCACAAATAAGCAAGAAAGCAAATTACAAACCTCAAGTATTTGTAGTCACCTGAAATTATCAACCAAAATGTAAAATCATTAATATTGCATCCCTCAAATACTTAATAAAAATTAAAAAGAGAAGTAAGAATCAGAAACATGGTTTATTTTATATGCTGTATTCATTATAGAGTCTGGAAAAGTAAGAAATGCGAAGGAACTGTTGTTCTAAATTAGCAGATTTACAATATAACCCAAGATTACAACAATAAAGGTATCAGATTCAGCGTGACATCCTCCACAGTTTACTTGCATAATGGACATTCCTTTCCATAAAACTACAAAGGCCTTAAATGTAGGAAATATTAGTTGTAATTTCCTTAGACCCAGAAGGGAATTAATGTTAGTTTCAAATTTTAGAAAAATATATATGAAGATAAAATTTAAGATCTCTGCATAGTCTTGAGGAAGTGCTTCTTTTGAAACTCTTTGTAAGTCTTTAGTGTATTCACTTTAAAAATATGATGTGACATTCATAAGCTATAAATGAAACTACGTCTATATGAAATGAGGACAGATAATCACCTATATCATGGAGCAGTGCAGAAAGCTCTATCTGCAAAGAAATATGTCAAGATTTAAATTGATGTGAAGGTGGTGAATGAAGCAACTATTACTGACACAATGTAGATGCTTTTCACAATCTTCAGCAAATTAAAAGTTAAAGCAATAATTTGAAGAGAATAACAACTCAAAATAATATGGTAAAAGTTACTGACAAGAAGTGAGAGCAATAAAAGAATTTAGAATAGTTGGAATAATCTGTGTCTACTAGGATTGGCATGGTGGGTGAACACCAATGTTGTGTTGTATAAGTTTTCCAAGATACAAAATCTTTCAACAAAATTACAATAGAAGTAGATCCATGACACAACGATGGTATATACGAGCAATTCACCCAAGTGTCTGAATGTCAGCTGGTAAGTAGTTTATGCTTCCTTATTCTTAGATAGTTTACATATATATATATATATATATATATCAATCATTCACTTCAGAACTCTCAAAAATGTCTGACACTGAACCATGACAATAAAAAGGAAACCCAACATAACATATAAAGCTATTTGTTCAAAAATTTATATAACAGGCAAGGGGTACTGGTATCAAATATTAAACGTTTCCGAAAAATCGGAGCAGATTATTATGCAAATTTGTCGACAATCCTTAACCCTTGATAAAGCAAAAATTGCTTTTATTAGTTTAATTCAATTTTTTTGGAGAAAATGAATACATGCCTGCCCTTGGTCATTTTGGACACAATTCTCAAACACAAATAACCATATTCTCTCCATCAATATATATATATATATATATATATATTATTAAGCGATTTGACAACCTTTGACTCAATATCACCCTTCTCTTTCTGTCACATAGCAGGCCTAAAAGTTAAATGGTCGCAGGTGAATTGAGGTCAACAGAGCGTAGTTGGGTCGAATTTCATACTGTGTAAATGGATTTTTGAGTTTCCTGTTTCACGTCTTCTGAGCTTAGTAATGGCTGCAAGGGACTAAAGTTGGAGAGAAGGCGCTTACAATTTCCATGGAGTCGGGGCTGGAAGAGAGACCTTCCTCTTGGGCAAGGGAGAGTGCAAGGTCACGGACCCTCCAAACGTGCGCTGAGTCATGAGAAGCATCGTTCCCTTTCATGGCTTTCTCCACAAGCAGCTCCGCGTTTTTCACCGTCTCCTTCCCCGCCATACTTCCGAATGGTCAGTCAACACTGGATGGTGTTCTTTTAGCGAAATGCCTTTAAAAACAATTATAATTATTATTTTATGTTCTTTTCACTTCTCTTAGCAAAATGCTGAGACAATGGACTGTACTTTTGGGAAGCAAATTGCCTTCAAAAACAACCATGATTATTATTTATGTTAATTTTTATATTTATAATTAACATTTGATCAATTAATATTTATAATTTTAAATTAAATAAATTAAATAAATGAAAACTATTAGATTTGCACTATCTGCTTTTGTACTTTTGGGGTCTTTTTTATGAAAGCTATTGTAACAATAATAATAATAATAATAATAATAATAATAATAATAATAATAATAACATATTTAAAACTAGAAAAATGTATTTGTCAACGTGGTGGGCTAGGTACCAACCCAGTTTAGCAAAGTTGTCTAGGTTGTTTTTTATTTTTTAAAGATTAAGATATCTGAATTTAAATATATATTTAATTATTAAGATATTATTTTTGAATTTAAATATTAAATAGTTAAGATTATTTATTTTTTAACACTTGAATATATATAAATAAATTATATAAATTATATTCAAATAAATTAAGAACTAAACATATTTTATGAAAAAATTATAAAATTAAAATTAATAAAAAGAATAATGTATTAAATAAAAAATAAATAACTAAAATAAAAATTATCCCATCAAACAAGTAATTAATGGATTAAAAAGTTTCATTTGATTAAATGGTGCTTGACTTATATATATATATATATATATGTGTGTGTGTATATATATTGAAATAAGTGTATTTTTAATCCCTCATCTTTGCCTCAACTTTCACTTTAGTTCTTTAATTTTGTTTTGTTTTGTTTTACTTCGATCCCTTAACTTTCAAAAAAAAAAAATTCAAAAGCTTCCACACATCTAATATCATTAGTTTCCTTAACTACAAATATTAACTTAAATGCTACTTTATGTAGTATGATTTTGCCAACACAAATTAGTTTATCTGACAAAAGATTCAATAAAATTTTTGTAGCTAGTTAATCAGTTTGATTTTTCTTTTTCTTTTTTTTGTTAAGAGTTTGTATTGTTATTTAAAGAAAAATTCTTCTGCATTCAATATGTTGAATGAGTCTCTATTTGTCTTCGAAAAGTCTCATATTTTTTTTTCTCGGGGGTAAAACGGTCTTATAAATTAATCCATAAGCTAAAATAAAAAGAATTTTGTGACAAAAAAATTAATTTAATCAATTACTTTTGAATGTGTTTTTAAAATGTCTATTGTTACATAAGGGACCAACGCGGCCTTTACAAATTTATTGTGGGGGAATTTTTGAATTTTTTTTTTTTAAGTTTAGAGACCAAGGTAAAACAAAACAAGTTTAAATTTTTAAAAAGTTAAAAAGTTAAAAAGAATAATAAGTCTAAAAGCTAAGGGACTAAAATGAAACAAAACAAAGTTAAGAGACTATAGTGAAATTTGAGGCAATGTTCAGAGATTTAAAAACATACTTTTGGCTGTGTTTGAATGCTGACTTACAGATTTTAAGGCGAGAGAGAAAGCCAAAATTAAGTAGATGGAGAGAGAGTTAAAAATAAAGTGAATAATATATCTAAAAAAATTTGAGACGTGTCACAAGATCTTATATATTAAGATCTATTAAAAACTTTAAATAAAAAAAACACTTAATGATTTAAAATAACAAAAGATTACCTCTTTTACAATGAAAGAAGACCTTCTATACAACAATATGAAAAATCCCATAATGAGATAAAAACTAAAAATAACAAGAAACACTTAAAAGGAATTAATAACATGTTTGGTATGCAGTTAATGAAAAGAAATAAAAATAAAACAAAAATAGGAAAAAAATAAAATAAAAAATATATATATTTAGTATGGATAGAAATAAGTAATGAAAAATATAAGGTAATTTTATAAAATTACCATTAAATTTAATTTTTTAAATAAAAATTAAAATTAATTAGATTATAAGCTTCATGGTATGTTTCTGAAGATCTATTTTATCTCCATCTTCCTCTATGTTTCTCTTTATTTGGTGTCTCTATCATTTTGTTCTCTATCGTCCTCTCTCTTTCTCTCAGTTGTTCTCTCTTTTCGTGGTCTTTATATTTTTCTTTCACTTTGTCGTATTCTCTCTCTTTTTTGTTATTAGTCTCATTCTCTTTAATTTCTCCTATGTCATTCCTCTTTCTTTATCTCCGTTGTCTTTCATTATCCTGCATTATGGTCCTCCATCATTCTCTATGTTTTTCTTTTCTGTTCCTCGTCTTTCTGTTCATCTCTCTCATTAAAATGGAAAATAGAGAGAAAGGATGATGGAGAGAAAGAGAGAGGATGACCAGAAGAAGAAGACCAACATGGACTTGCATGGAGGCAATTTTGGTATCAACCTCTCATTCCCTTTCCATCTACATCTTCCATTGCTCTTTCGAAGGAATCTATCCGTACAAAAAAAAAAGTGAGGCAAAAATCTATTATGGAAGGCAAAGTTACTGTACACATGCATACTAAACACGATATGGGACTATAATGAAGGAAAACATTGCATAAAATATGAGGTGGAAGGCATACTAAATGCAACTCAAGAAAATGGTAGAAGAAGAATAGTGGGGTGGGGTTGCAGGCTAGAATGCATAAAGGTTTTGCTAACCCTAGATGAGTCATTCTCTTTTGACATAGCTAATTTTGCCAACATTATGAGAATATAAACTAAGACATACATTGTGTTGTTAATAGTGTCAAATAAGTCAATGTTTGAAGTTTATACCCATCTGCATGTGTTTGTGAGACTACGGACTGACCCCCAGGCAACTTTTTTTTTTTTAATTGACTTGTTAAGTAGTAATTTTTGTTTTTGTATAGAAGTTTAATAATTTTTATACTCATTAATTTAAAAAATGAAAAATAAAATATGACCTATACTACACTAGAAAAATATATTATTATAAAATTTTGAACCAATGGGAAAATTACTAATTTATCAAACAAAAGTATTAGAAAATCTCTCTCTCTCACACACACACACATATATATATATATGATAAAATGACTCTTTTTTTTTCACTTTTAGCCATCTGTTTTCATTTTTTTAATGAAAAAACAAGAGATAAAATGTTGTTTTTATAGTTTCTACACATCAATATGCACTTACTTATTTCTTACATAATGTTCCTTGTCTCCATTTATTTTACTTTTGAAGTCTTTTAACGTGACATTAACATTTATCTATTTTATACAAAATAATGGATGAATATAAATTTGAAAAATTTACACTCACTAATTTTAATACTTATCTCAAATTGTAATATTTGTTTTTAAATTTTAAACAAATCAATTGATCAACTATTCATTATTCATTTGTTATTTAAATAAAAAATAAAATTATAAAAAATGTGGGTCGACTTGTTAGCAAATGAGCCAAACCTGATTAAATTTGTTTTTAAATGAGCATAATTTTAAAAATTCAAGAATGTCTTAAATGTAAGCAGGTAGAACCTGTTGATTTAGAATTATATTGTCAGCATTGCATGTTACTATTCTCTCTCTCTTTCTATATATATTTTCTCTTATATATATATATATATATTGGTAAGAATACTATTACTACATTTTGGTTTATATGAACGATATATTTCATCCGATTCATAGGCAGAAGACTAATCCCATTAAAACCTAAGGATAAAGAGTAGAAATTTCTCCAAAATGAGGCAATAAAAGAATCAGACTATTTTTCCTCTTGTCAAAAGGCTCAAAACTCAAAAGAGAAGAATTGGACAAAGAAGGCCCAGAAACACAAGAGGGCCAAGGCCCAACAGGAGACTGATGCTGGGTTAACAGAAACCCTAACCAGGTCCACAGTTCCAGAAAAACAAACCAAAAGTGTGGCAGCCAGTTTATGCAGCCCAGTTGGAAAACCACGTCCGAAGATTAAACGGCATCGGCCCAAAATGGCCCAATACGATGGACGGGCGGCCAAACTGGTTTTGACGTCGTGCCGTTCGGAGCTGAGACAAAAACCCTTACCCGACTACTATTTTTTCCCATTCTTCTGAATTCTTCTGGTCACTTCCCGTGTCAGCCATGAGAGGCCTCTTTTCGAGCACCAAGCTGTTTGGCAGCACCAAGGCGTTGCTCGGAATTGGAAGAAGCAATCAAGGCGCGCAATGGGGTCGGGCATACAGCTTGATCCCAATGGTGATAGAGCACTCATCCAGAGGAGAGAGAGCATACGACATCTTCTCGCGTCTTCTGAAAGAGCGGATCGTGTGCATTAACGGACCCATCTCCGACGACACCGCTCACGTCGTCGTTGCTCAGCTCCTATTCCTCGAGTCTGAAAACCCCTCCAAGCCCATCCACATGTACCTCAATTCCCCCGGCGGCGCTGTCACCGCAGGCACGTCTTCTTTCATTCCGATACCATAATTTCAACATGCCTTTTCTTTTCCTTTTGTTTCTTCTGATAATGGTAAGGGAGTGAAAAATGGGCATGACTACTGTTTCAGACACCTGATCCTCTACGTAACTATGAAGTACTCCCCGGCGGATGTGTGGTTGGGATTATTTCAGATTCCCTAATTTAATAATTTATGATGCATATGTTTGTTCTAATTGCCAAAAAGACAATAACTTGTAGACACTGGATAACTATAGTCTAACAGATGATTTATGAAGCCGTAGGATGGACACGACCGCTATTCCAACCATACTTGTTCATGGCACATGGTAACATTGAATTGCGGCTAAGAATTAATGTAAAAGGCTAGTGAAATAGAACACTGACACACATACACAGAGACAGACACATAAATACGGTCCCGTAAGCTATTAACTTAACTATGTATATTAGTAAATGCTGTGACATAAACCACTACAACAACAACAACAAAGCCTTATCCCACTAAGTGGGGTCGGCTACATGGATCGCACGACGCCATTGAGCTCTATCAATGACCAACTCTTTAGATATCTCATTTACTAAAAGGTCCCGTTCAATAATTTCTCTAAGTGTCTTTTTTGGTCTTCCTCGGCCTTTTTTCATAGGGCTCCAAACCATCTGCTCAACTCTCCTAACTGGCGCTTCCAACGATCTTCTTTGCACATGCTCAAACCATTTTAAACGGTTTTCAACCATTTTTTCCTCAATAGGTGCCACCCCAACTCTACCTCGTAAATGATCATTACGGATCCTATCTTTTCTTGTATGACCACACATCCAACGCAACATCCTCATCTCCGCCACTCCAATTTTATGTTCTTGTTATCCTTTCATTGCCCAACAGCTGTGACATAAACCACTATATCAGATTATTTAAATTGATTTAGTGTAGTTCTCTGGCCATATGGTTAAGGATCAACTAGTTAAAGTAATGCAGAAGGTATATAATTTGATAAAGTTCTGTCACCTGAGTCACCAATAGTGAGCATGGGGTATTTGTGTAATACTTGCTAATAACTACTGAACAAGCTGTGCTATTCTCTAGAATTCTTTGAACACTTGTGCGTACTGGCCACTGCAATGTATTCCTTGACCCTGAGTCTAACAGATATGTAGAACGAGAAGAAAGAAATAGATAAGGAGAGAAAGAACTTAAGATACCAGAGAAGGGAGAGGTATAAGAACTGAGAAGAAGAGAGAAATAGAGCAAGACTGAAGTAGAAAAACAAAAGCTGATGCATGAAGGTTGTGATGGGGATGAAAAAAGCGTGAGAGTCTTTGAGGGTTAGAGTGTGCAATCAGGGGTTTAGAGAACTCTTAAAATTGACCCTTTTCATATTCCCATTTGTGTGTGCCACAGGCCATGGCACATGACATTTGCTGTGACACGGTCATCCACAACTATTGATCAAAGACCGATGGCCTTAGTGACTGATGCTGTTAGGAATTGCTTGGGAATGTGAAGTCATCACAACTACTGTCATCTTTTTTATATCTCTTCTAGCTGATGATACCTTTTCTTCAAATTTGACTTCACAAGAAATAATAATAACTTATTATATATTATCTGAAGTTCTAAACTGAGAATTAGATGGGCATACAATGCAGTAGGTTTGGTATCCTACCACAGTAATTTGCTGGAGCTTATGAAATATTTATTTTTTTAATAGTTTCTATATCTTAATTTAACCAAATAATCTGTCTAGCAGTAGAGTTGGTGATTATAAGTATGACATTAATGACTTCTTGTATCTTATTGATCGGTTTCTATGCTATTGTCTGTTTCGATTTTAAGAGTTTTTCCTGTATTGTATTAAACCTAGTTTGGAACCATCCCTTGCTTAGAAGTTGTCAATGTTGAGAATTCCTATCTGATAAACCCTGACATAACACAAATAATCCCTGAACCCTGGCCCACCCGCACCACCTATTATATATGATGCTTATTTTTGTGATTTTTTTTTGGGTCAATTTGATTTGTACAAGTTGACAAGTCATACGAAAGGAAAACTGTAAGATTCTTATTTTTCTGTTCTTATCCAATGTGCAGGCCTTGCCATTTATGATACTATGCAGTACATTCGGTCTCCAATCAATACAATCTGTTTGGGTCAAGCTGCATCTATGGCTTCTCTCCTATTAGCTGCAGGGGCTAAGGGTCAGAGGCGGTCCCTTCCAAATGCAACAATCATGATTCATCAGCCTTCAGGTGGTTATAGTGGGCAGGCAAAGGATATTACAATTCATACAAAGCAAATTGTTCGGATTTGGGATTCATTGAATGCATTGTACACAAAGCATACTGGACAATCAATAGAGATTGTCCAAAAGAATATGGATAGGGATTATTTTATGACTCCAGAAGAGGCAAAGGACTTCGGGATTATTGATGAGGTTATTGATCAAAGACCAATGGCTTTAGTGACTGATGCTGTTGGTAATGAGAGCAAAGATAAAGGTTCAAATTAGAATTGGTAGGGTAAAATTTCTCCAATAATCGTTGTTTTCAAATGCCCTGTTCGCCACCCTATCTATACATGGCTGTTGATTCAGGTTTATATAATTTTTGTCAGTATGTAATTTAATTACTTTAGTTTCCTTTCACTCCTTTGTGGTCTAATTTCTCATGTTTAATTTATATTGACTAGGACGCCATTGCTCATTTGAATAATTGTTTTGTGTGTTTTCTTCCTTTTATCTTTAACTGTGTTGCCAAGAACTTGTGAACGCTTTTGAAGGAAGCTGAAAAACAAGTCAATACCTATCATGTGTGCTGCATATCAGTAAATTTTCTGCAACTTATTAAGGTGCATAATTGAAGTTGTGACTTATTTGTAATGTATGTCTGTTCTTTATATTGTGCATTTTGAGATTTTATTTGTTTTTCTGATTCAGTGAGACATTCTGTACTATCTTCTCTTTCCGATGCAAGTCTCTCTTTTATATAAAAATAATATTGTTTGAAAAAAAAAAATTTTTGTAGTCATTCCTTTTGTTTTTTGTCATAAGAATTTGATCCTTAGTTGCTTGGAAACTCGATTAACCTTTGCCAATGATCATTATATTTAGGAAGCTCTAAAATCTTAGAACATTATGCCAAATAATGTGGTGTCTTAGATCATAAATGAATAATAAAAAAAAAAGCCTGATTTTTTGGAGTGCGTAAAACCTATGTTGATTTTTGATTAAAAAAATAGATTTGTAATTTGGTATTTCACAATTTCATTGATGAAATATGAAAGTATTTACAACGTTATCATCTTATTTCGTATCCAAATAAAATTTTCCAGCAAATCTAACTTCATTGATAACTCAAACATCATAGTTGGTATTCGGGTCAGTAAATTGTTATATTTGACATTAAATTTTAGATGAAAATAAGATCAAAGGTAATGATTAACATATTTTGATGATTTAAATAATTTGAGGCAATAAATTACAAAAACAAATATGGAGAAACAAATTGAAATTTTATCTATTGGTAATGGATCAGAATAAAATGTTTTTCAACAATTAATAATGTTTGGCTTTGTGCTTGCCTAATGTCATGAATCCTTAAGAAAGGATTCAAACCACAATTGTTGGCAAAATACATTTGAATCATAAGGAACGTCTATGTTTGTTTCATATTACAACTAGTGTTGTGACTCGTGTGATGTACGGATAATTTATAAATTTAAAAGTTTTTCTAACATATAAAATAATAATAATTGAATGATCTAAATTATTGACAAATGTTGATTCAGATTGTATGCAAATTGTCCTCACAATGTACACATAATTCTATTATACCTAAAAAAATAAAAAAAAAAAACACACACACACATAAGAATAAAGTAATTAATACAAAAAAATAGAATAATCAAAATACAAAAAGAAAAGAAAAAAAATGACAATAACAATATTCTGTATCTTCAATCTTAATTTCTATACGCCTACTCTTGATATCATTTTTTGAACTTTTTATGATATAATCAAATTTATTGACCATCTTAATAATATCTAACAGGAAATAATATTATTCGTATAAAGTTGAAACTAATAACAAATAAAACATAATATATAAAATATAAGATAAAGACTAACCTACTAAATAGTTTCTCGTTTGCAACATGAATCAAAATATCACTGAATGAACAAAACATAAAAATATATTTTGGAATACTCAAATCATCTTCAGCTAGTCGGACATCAATTGAAAATCAAAACTCAAGTATGAATGGATCATTCGTTGTTTGATAATCATTGTTAGACTCAACTATACCAAACATGAATATCACATAAATATTTTCCTTAATTATTTGACGCTTGAACTTATTTACATATAATCTATTCACACGACTATGTATGCGATCACGTTTGGAAGTCAAAAAATAAATACAAGACTAAAAAGTAAATTAAATTTACCTAAGAACCAGACTAAAAATATTCTCAGGCATATTGAACGATGGAACTGTCTACAACCTTACTACCCAAACTTTAATCCTCAAATCATTCATTGATGCATTAACATCAGCAACGTCACTAAATTTAGCCATATGCAAAGAAGTAACGGAATGAAAACTAATCATGTAAGAAAAATACAAACATGAGAAGAATACAATACAATTAGAATGACCATTTATTTATATAACGTGAATTTTGAAATAGTAAACTGAAATATTCAATGCTAATGATGTAATTATTAATTATTAAATTATTAATAAAATTTACGATAAAATTTATAACAATTCACAATTTTAAAAAGGGATGTTTTGAATTAATTTGCATTCAAATTTTTCAAATTCATTTGAATATAATCTATATAATCAATCACACCAATTTGTATTTAATATTTTGTAATTATTAAATTATATTAAATTATTAATAAAATTTACAATGATTTACAATTTTAAAAGAGATGATTTGAATTTATTTGAATGCAAATTTTTTGAATTCATTTAAATGAAATTATAAAATTAATCACACTAATTTGTATTTAATATTTTACAATTATTAAATTATTAATAAAATTTACGATAATTTACACTTTTAAAAGATATTATTTGAATTCATTTAATGTAAATTTTTTAAATTTATTTGAATGCAATTATAGAATCAATCATACCAATATGCATTTAATATATTGTAATTATTTAATTATTAATTAAATTTATAACAATTCACAGTTTTAAAAAGGAAGGATTTGAATTCATTTTAATGTAAATTTTTTAAATTTATTTGAATGCATTATATATTCAATTATACTAATGTACATTTAATATATTGTAATCTTCAGAGCCCTACAATACATCTCAAAAAGGTTAGTTAGAATGAATTTAATATGATATCATTAATGAGAATGAATTTATTCATTTAATAATTTATTCATTTAATTTTTCTTTTAATTTATTAATTTTATTATATATTATTAAATGACATCCATGTAATTAATGCTTTAGAGTGGAATTGTTTTAGTCTATTATATAGATTTTTCTTTGTATTTTCTATAATTGTTCATAGTGAAAATCTCATGTTGAGTACAAATAAATGTTTAATGAAATATTACGTGGTTTGTTCGTTTATTTTTGCTTTTTAACGTAAAAAGTGTACATTATAAAACATATTAGACATCAAATTCAATACAGTAATTCACCTTTGATTTGAAATACTGCAGTTGGTATCATATAAATGATCAACTTATTGACTAACTTGTTTAATATCCTTATTCTCTAATTGATAACCTTTGCTGAATTGAGTACAACAGAAATTAAGTTACTCTCATTGTGGATATTTTTTTAAAAAAACAAAATTATATCTAAGTGCAACTAATTTCACATAAAAAAAAGGAGGAAAAAAAAAAATCCTCCAATCAACTAACAAACATGCTTTAATATTGAGTAAGACCGGATCTAGATACAGTTTTCTATGTTGTTCTTTTAGGTTTTGTTATCAAGATATAACATGTATAAAACAAGGTTTGAAAACACCAACTATATGATACTAAATTGTCAAAAATATATAATTATTTTTTAAAAATTTATTGTGTTCTAGTTAATAAAGATATAATACCTATACTTAAATATTTTTTAATATCATATTATATTTAGAGATTATAATAATTAAATATAAATAATGACATTTATGTAAAAATACATTAAAAAATGTAATTTTTAAGGGAATTTGAAAAATATAACTGATAATGTTCATAGTCTCCCCAATTTGAATAGCCTTCTTATTGGGTCCGCACTCTCTCATAGACAAGGCAAAATTCAGGAAAAAAAAAATATGCAGTGAAATTGCCAAAAACAAAAGAAAAACATCAGAAAATTCCCATTAGGTCCCGTAATCCCTCCCATCAGACCAAAGCCCACCCTCTCACAAAATCTATTCCTCTCCCTCTCTCTCTCTTCGTTCCACCGCCTCAATCCCCTTCCCCGTCTCTCTCTCTCTCTCTCTCTCTGCAAATTTCTTACTCAGATTCTCTTGCTGCCATACCCTCAATGCTGAGCCCTTCTTGTCTGTCTCTTCCTCCGATGCTCTAGCCAACTCCGTTGACGGTGTCCACCGCCGGAGAAGCCCCCGCCGAGGATCCCGTGCGGTGGTTCTGCGGGATTTTTCTAGGGTTTTCTAGATTGCTCGGTTCGGTAAGGTTCGTACTCCAGATACTCTTGGTTTATTGATTTTACTCATCCTCTAGCATCGACCCCCCCATCATGGCTCCGCCGCGTCGACGCGGAGCGAACAAGGCCAAGGCCAATGGGCACTTGAGTCTCGGCGATCTTGTGCTTGCCAAGGTCAAGGGCTTCCCAGCTTGGCCTGCCAAGGTGTGATTTCGTTCCTTAAACTTTTGTAAGTTTTTTAATTTTGTATCTCACCTAAGATCATTTGAGTTGCAGGGTAACGTCTTTGTTAAGTTATTCATACTTGAAATTTGAAAAGATACCTATTGCCTTCCAATTTTTGTCCTCGAAGTTTGTCCAATTGTGCTGATGAGGGATTTACATTCTTTATGTGTGTGATATACTTTGTTTTTAGCGCGTTCGCATACTCCATTTATCGACCATTGGTTAAGCCTTTTGGTAAATTTGGTTTGTGAACATTTCCGTTGTTTTGCTTCACGGTACCATTACTTTTATGAGTTTTCCTTTTTTTCGTTGGATCTTTATACATAGGGTGAGTTAGCTAGTTATCGGAGTTGAATCTGTAGTTATTAATAATAGTGGGAACACTGGTTTTGCTATTTTTTTTTCCCAGATAAGCAGGCCTGAAGATTGGGAGAAAATCCCTGATCCAAAGAAATATTTTGTTCAATTCTTTGGTACAAAAGAAATGTAAGTCTCTCTTACCATCTTGATTGTAACATTCAGGCAAGAGTTCTTTTGCAATGCACTCATGTAATGATTGGAAAAGTAAATCAAGGACTATTATATGAATTAGGGAAACAGGAAGAAACTTAAATTGTATAATATAGTTCAGTGGTGGAGAAATGGTATCAAGGACATAACTGCCATATTTGCTATAACATCCTGGCACATAGTGCTTTACTGATTGTGGAGTGTGCTGCTCAGTCAGAGCCTTTTGCTGGTTGCTGCTGTTGTGTTTTGTTAACTCGCAAACTGGTAGAAAATTATAGTGATTTTAAGATTTTATGTGGCATGTGTCATTATGGTAGTGTACAGAGTACAGTGTTTTTGGAGTTGAAATGGCAAGCTTGTGGTGCCTACAAAGTAATTTTTAGTATTTATTTTGATATCTCAGAGACAGTATGTTCCTTCTTCTTCTTCTTCTTCTTCTTTTTTTTTTCTCTCTTTGCCTGGGGGGTAAAAAGCAGTATATCCTCTTATTATTTCTTTTTTTTTTTTGACGAATTGGAGGATCTGTTATGCCTCTTGCGGGAGGCTGGGTTATGGTTGGACTGTTGGATTGAATGAGTTGGTTCTTTTGGCTTAATTACTTTTAATGTTTTTCTTGGGTCAGGATCAAATTTTATTTCTTCTTTGGGTTTGAATATAATGGGATAAAAATGTTGTCTACCTGGTAATTTGACAGTTGGAGTAGAGAATTGAGTTGTAAAAAATGATTAGCTAGATTGCTGGATTCAGTTTGGATGCTATTGTGGAGTAATGCTACTTGAAAATAAATTGTTGTGAGAGAAGGTTGACCTTGTTATAATGACTTTGTTATAGCTTTATTTCTCTTGATTTCATTTGAATTATTCAGCATCTGGTTGTCATCATTATTAATCCATTACTGGTAATGGCCTATGGGAAATTGGTTGATGATAGACGTGATCTGGGGGAGATTTGGTGTCAGTCGAATGTTCTGAAAATCATGCTGGTGGCAGATAGGAGTGTAGAGACAGTGGAAACTATCCATTTTCTTTGGCGGGTTTATAAATGACATGTATTGGCAATGATTTCATGTTCTATAAAGCATGCATTTATTGCATCATGCCTATTTTTGCTATTAATGCAATAAATGCCGACATATTTCTGAAATTGTTAGAAACATATGGCATATATTATTATTATTAGATTTTGCTGTAGAAGAAATTTATTTTGGAGCACTTGGGTCAGTCAAGTAGTGGAGGACAGTGGGTGACATGATATGAATGAGCTATGAACGGTAATTAGAGTCATAATGACTTAATTCCAAGCTAAATAGTAATAACACAGACTGATATTTTTCTTTCAAGACATTGAAAATAACCTATATATGAAACATAAATTGATAAAAAAGAGATCTGTTGACCTTTATTTAAATGCTTGATTAATGTGATCTGTCATTGTATGATGCTTTTCTCTTTGTATTCTTTTTGTTTACTACTGTTCATCAGATTGATTATCTGGCAATTTATCTTCTTACATTGCACCCATTTTATGTTCTCTTCTTTCACAGAGCTTTTGTTACCCCTGCGGATATTCAGGCATTCACCACTGAGGCTAAGAATAAGTTGTCTGCTCGGTGTCAAGGCAAGACTAAGTACTTTGCCCAAGCTGTGAAGGAAATCTGCGCAGCATTTGATGAGTTAGAGAAACAGAAGGCTAGTGGTTTGCAAGATGATACTGATGATTCACTAATTGGCTCAGAGGTTCCTTCTGTTGATGGGTCAGTGGGTGACTTAAAGGATGCCACTGGCAACATGGTATCAACAGAAGAAAAAGCCAACAATTGTGTGGGTAATTCTGGCTCTAAGTTGGAGCGCTGCACTCAGAGATGTGGAGAAGGCGGAGATCAAGATGAAAAACCCTCTGTATTGGGCAGTCCAAATGACAATTCATCTCCTGTTCTATCATCTGTGATCAAAAGTACACCCTCCAATGGTGCAGAGCTAAAGAAGGATGCTAGCGCATCTAGTCTTAAAGATTTGTCGTGCCTGAAAGGGGAAATTTCTGATTCTAAGGATGTAAGCAATGTTAATGACATTAAGCCAGATGACAATGGACAGAAGGCATTGACAAATGGTAACAAGTCAAAAAAGCTTGTTACTGGCTCAAGGAAAAGTGAGGGTGCAGATGATGGCTATAAAAGTGCTGGCTCTGCGGCAGGAACACCTTTGAAGGCTGACAAATCTGAAGGTTATGCTGATCTCTCCAGGTCTGGAGAGTCATCAAGAGGTGGAAAGAAGGGGAAGAATGCATTTGGTGCTAAATCAGATTTTCCAGATGCCCTTAAATCAGACTCTGATGTTAATAATGGAAAAAAAGATAAGAACATACTAAAGGTTAAAGCAAGTTTTAAGGGGAAGCATGAGTTGCAGGAGATCTTGGTTGATTCTAAGGAGGCTGATGGCAAAATTATTATGAAGCAGAAGAAGACCCAATTTGTTCGTGTAAAGCATAATGTGGGAACAAATGAAACTTTGCACACTGCCAAGAAGTTGAAGAATTTGGATTCCAAAGATGATGCTACTTTAGGATCTCTTCCAGAAGATGAAAAGCGGGCTTCACCAAGTTCTACCGCTGTTGAAGACAAAGCATTTAAAAAATCAGAGTTGAGGAGGTCCACATCACGTTTGAAAACAGAAAAAAGCTTGTCATCAAGGGGTCAAACTGGTGTTGCTGGTTCTGATGATACTGTCCATGAAGTGCTATCAGGGACGAAACATCATGGCCAAGTCCAGCCAGCTATGCCTGATTCTGCTAGCCTTGTTTCTGAGGAAAAGACAGAGAGGAGTTCTCTTAAAGTGAAAGTTGAAGCAAATAATGTTGCAGCCAAGCAAGTAAAGAGGAAACGTAGAGCCGTTTGCCTATTTGATGATGATGATGATGATGATCCTAAGACTCCAATCCATGGAGGAGCTGCTAAAAACATTAAATCGCCTTCATCTCTTCCAGAGTCAAAGAGCAATAATGCACATTCAGAGAATCTTGATGTTGCCCAGCTGGCCAACAGAAGTTCTAGTGGACTTGAAGATAGCCAGTTGAGAGAACCATCTTCTCAAGTACAAAATGACCCTTTGTCCTCTAGGCAGTTCAGAAACGAGAAGACTGAAGAAGGAGTTCCTCATAGTCCTGAAAATTTGGATCTGAAGCAGTATACATCCAAAGTGGCAAAATTAAGCTCCTCCTCTCCAGTAAAATCACCTCAGTTGGTTCCTGCATCAAAGTCAAATGCTGAGCGGAATAAATCTTCCAAACCTGTGTTAAAAGTTTCTGCTAATGCTAGTCAAAAGAAGACTGATCTTGGGTCTTCAAAGGGTTCAAATAGCATTAACTCTTCTCAGAATCAAGTGACAACTCACAAAAAGAAGCCTATATCGTCAGTGGAAGTATCTAAATCTACGCCAATTTTAAGGGCTGTTGAAGTTCCTGCTGCAACAGAAAATTTGAAGGAGCATGATGCTTTTCATGTTGATAGGTACATATGCTTTTGATTCTTCTTAATTCTATCAGAATTATTTACTGATTCTTTTTTCATTCTACTGGGTTTATATTTATTTTAATGCCTAATTACAGATTAGAAGTGGGCATGGAAGAAAAAAGTAGTCTGTATACTGGTTCTAGGACTCCAGAAACTGCTAAAACTATGAAACATCTTATTGCGGCTGCCCAGGCAAAGAGGAGACGGTCCCATTCGCAATCTCTTCCTCTTGGCAGTCACAATGTTCAGGGAGAGACTCCTAGCCCTTCTGCAGTTCAGCCATTTCTGGCTGTCTCAAGCAGTTTCCCTCCGGCAGATTCACATGGAGTTTATGAACACCCAACGTTGGCTTCTCCATCAGCACATCACTCTGCTTCTCTCAATAAACCTGATGCTGAAGACGTCGAGGAGAGAAGAGTTGGTTCAGTGCAGAGGGCACCAGGGGGCTCTCTTAGTGGTGGTACTGAAGCTGCTGTTGCTCGTGATGCCTTTGAAGGAATGATAGAGACATTATCAAGGACCAAGGAAAGTATTGGACGAGCCACTCGTCTTGCCATTGATTGTGCCAAATATGGCATTGCCAATGAGGTATGCATGATTGTGTAATTGATAATGCTTTTTCTTAAATTAAGGAATCAAATAATGACACTCATTCTTATTTTCATGTAGTTCTTAATTATCAAGTGATATGCTATCCCTAGAAAAGAAATCAAATAGCATTACATTGTCCAAAGCATACTCATTTAATATTTATTCTTGTAACAGTCCTCGTTGTCTTCTATGTGATTTCTGTTAGATTTCATGTCTAAGGAACCAGTTGATATTGCCTAAAATAGCATTTTCCCAGTGTAGAAGTAGAAGCTCAGCCAATGGAAGAATGCTAATCCTTAATCTTTTCATAAAACAAAGGGCTGGGAATATTATTGTGTATAGGTTGTAGCAGCCTACTTTTCTAATTTGTCTTATTATATGGTTTGCTTTTATTTCTTGCCTAGATGGAGATTAAAAATGTTACTGTTTTATCAAATATCTTGAAGTAGGAACATTTGGGATCAGTTGACAGATAAGAAATGCAGTTGATATTAAGTTAGAGATATTTTATTTTCAGGTCAGAGTATATCTTGTTTTCTAGGTAGTTGCAATTTTGTCTTTCTACTAAAAGTTCTTCTTTCTGGGGAGGGGGGAGGGAAGAAATTCACAGATCAATCACTGGATGTCTGGAAGATGAAAGTATATTGGATGATGCTAGATACGTTTGCCACTAATTTTGGTAATGTTGCTTTTTATGGTTACTATGCCCATAGTGGACTTACTTGCAGGTCCTTATTTACAGGTTGTTGAACTTCTTATCCGTAAACTGGAAAATGAAACCAGTTTTCATCGTAAAGTGGATTTGTTCTTTCTTGTTGACTCCATCACTCAATGCTCCCACAATCAAAAAGGTGGATGTGCCTGTGCCCGTGCCTGTTTCTCTTTCCTGCTTGCTCAAATCTGAAAGTATGTGTTTTAGGTAGTGTTCTCTTCACGGCGTCCTTAATTCTAATTGTAGAGGATTTTTCAGGCATTGCGGGAGCCTCATACATACCTACAGTTCAGTCTGCTTTGCCTCGCTTACTTGGTGCTGCTGCTCCCCCTGGTGCCAGTGCCCGCGAAAATCGTCGTCAGTGTCTCAAGGTTGTTTCTTTGTATTCTTGTAGGATATGTCAATTAGTTGATGACAATCTTTGCTCTATCAAGTTGAAAATATTCTTATTTGAAGAAGTGGATGGGGGGCCATTTTTTAAAGGGAGTTTGCAAGTGGGATATTCACCTTTTTTTGATGGTTTGCAGGTTTTGAGGCTGTGGCTTGAGAGGAAAATTTTACCTGAATCTGTTCTTCGCCGTTACATGGATGATATCGGAGTTCCCAATGATGATATGATTCCTAGCTATTCATTTAGACGCCCAACCCGAGCAGAGCGTGCTGTGGATGACCCAATTAGAGAAATGGAAGGCATGCTTGTTGATGAGTATGGAAGGTATGATATTAATTTGTTTTAGGGAATCATCTTTGAGTTTTACATAAAATAGTAAGAGAGAAGGGTTGGGGTTGAGAAAAAAAAATAATGATATTAATTTGTTTTAGGGAATCATCTTTTGAGTTTTACATAAAATAGAAAGAGAGAAGGGGTGGGGTTGAGGGAAAAAAAAAAGTCAACTTGTATAAAATTAAGTAAAAAACTTTTTGTTTGGAATTAGTTTGATATGAAATAGTTGAGACATAAATGGTTTTAAATCCCGTCCTACTATGAAGAGAAAGTTGATTACATTCCACAAGCAGGCATTGAAGAAGATAGTTGAGAGTGATTAACAGACATCTTAAGGGTTGATGAGTTAATTGTTGAACGTGGTGTTATGTCTTCTATTTGCCCTTGCTATCCAATGTTGTAGTTATTCAAAGTGTAAAATGATTTTCTAGTGGCCTTAAACGTTTAAATTGTCCTATGAAATGCTCTGTATTGGTAATGCCATATTTCTGTAGGATGTGTTTTGAATTAATGGATGTAGACAGAATGAACCTACTGATAAGGGAAAAATGTAGGACATGCATTTTTAGAGCTGTGGCCCATAATGTATAGGTAATTTGTTGCTAATAATGGTGTCATAAAGTTTTTCTCTTGGATAGAAAAAATGTTTATTTTTGGGCCTCTTGGAGTCCATTAATGGATCACATTTCACAAACTAAGGTGATCCTCAACTCTTGGAGTCTATTTTTCATTTTACCAAAATACCCTGTTTTTCATATGCTAATAATACTGAAAAAGGATTACAATAATGTTATTCTTATTGCGATAAGTTTACCTTCTACTTGTATCTTACTTTTAAGCTAAATATGAGGATTTTGTCTGGGGCTTTGTTGTGGTGTTGGGCTTAGTGCTTGTTTAAGTGGGTTCGATATGCTTGAGGGATTGGGATATTTGCTATATGTTTAATTTTCTTTCTTTCTTTGATTTGCTTGTCATTTTCAACTTCGTCCGAGGAGGATATCCTATTTATCCGTGTGAATTTTTTTTTTCTTTATATAATTTCTTCTTACAATAAATAGGACTTTAATGAAAAAAATACATATATGAATTATGATAATGATAACTTTATGGACAACCAAGTTTAAATGAGTAAATATACAAATTGGTCCCTAAAGATATACTCTCTTATTGTTTAGTCCTTATTAGGTGACAAATGTGAGTTAATTCCTTTTAAGTTATGGATTCAGTAGAAATTAGTCCTTGGGTAGGACCTAATTGTGTATTTACTTTTCTTTGAGGGAACAGTTTGTAATGAGTTATAAATTTTTAATAACTAACCCCAATTAATAATAGGGTATTTCTTCTGGGGAGTAATTTGTATATCTAGTCATTTAAATTAAGGGAAAAAAAAAAATGCAAGAAGGCCCCTTGAACTATGCTCACTTGCAAATAGTTCTCTTGACTGTCAAAATCGGCAATTAGATCCTTAAACTTTTAAACTTGAGCGAATAGTTCATGCTGTCTAATTTCCTCTTATGTTGTTAACTCATTTGCTACCTTTAGTTCTCTATATGCAAGCTGGGATACCACATCATTAAAAAGTGTGGTTGAGAGATACCGATTCTAACTTGTGTTTGGGTGGGGGGGTTGGGAGGCTGAGGTGGTAAAAGAGCTGTTAGGAGGAAATTAGATAAAAGGGTCTATTTGCTAGTGTGTGGAAGTTTAGGGACCTGATGGCCAGTTATGAATGTTAAGGAGGCTATTTGCTAGCGCCTAGATTTCAAGGGGGCTTTTTGCATTTCTCTCTGAATAAATTTAATGTCATTATTGATTTACATCAAACATGAGATAAACTTTATCTCACTCTTTCATTCCTTCTATCTTCAACTCACACTTGTTCTAGAGTCAACATTTAAGGTATTCATAACTTCTGTTTATGTGCAGTTTGTGTTAATTTTGCTGCCCTTTATACAATAAGGTGCAAAATTGTTGTATCTAAAACAGATGAAGTTATGTATTGCTTTGTTGGTGTCGATTATTAGATGAATCATGTAAGCTGGTTTTAGATTGTGATAATAAAGAAACAGAAAATGCAGATGGAAATAGTTTGCAACCGCCTAGGACTTGTAATTAACACTAACCTTTTCTATTCTTACTCTATTAAGGAGCAAAACTGTCTTTTTGTTGTTTATATATTTTTTTATATATCTTTCTTTTTTTTTTTTGAAAAAAAAAATCCAATTTCTGATTTGTTATATTCATGCATGTTTATATCAGCAACGCTACATTTCAGCTGCCTGGTTTGTTATCGTCACGTGTGTTTGAAGAAGATGAGGATGATGATCTTCCCAACAGTTCAGTTAAGGATTTACGTGATGAATCTCCAGTGGATCTCACTCCTGCTGTTGGAGAATCAGAAACATCTACTGTTACCCCAAATGACAAGCGCCACTTTGTCTTGGAGGATGTGGATGGTGAACTTGAAATGGAAGATGTTTCAGGTCACCCTAAGGATGAAAGACCTGTAATGTTGAATAATTCTTCAGAAATGGATTTGCAACTTCAGGGCTCAGATAGAAATTTAGATCCAGCTTCAAACATTTCTGTTGAGATACCTGCTATTCCTGAGGGTTCTCCTCCATTGCCATTTGATTCACCGCCTCCTCTCCCTCCTTTGCCTTCTTCACCTCCGCCGCTGCCGCCGCCACCACCACCTCCATTATCTCCATCTCCTCCGCCTCCACCTCCACCACCCCCAATGTTGCAACCTGCACCTCCTCCCTTGCCTCCCCCGGGTCCTCCACCATCATTGGTTCCTCAATCTTCTGGACTAGCTTGGCCTTCAATGCTTTCTCAGCCTTTAATGCCACCGCAGTCATCACTTCAGTCATCCCCGCAGTTGGGATATCAGCCGAGTGTATCTCATGACTACAGTGGCAGCACAACTAGTGTAAGTATTTTTGAGTTCAAATATGACTGGTCTGCTTTCAATATATACTGCTGGTGACAGATGCAGTCTTGTATACAGGGTAATCAGATAGTTCAAATGTCTGGTAATTCTTTTCCTGGAGGTCACAATAATGCAGTTGTGAAGAATGAAATATTCCAACAGCCTGCTCCAACAGCAAGCTGCAGCTCACAGGATCCTACTGGCTTTAACCCTTCAAGGCAATTAGAGTATGGACAGAATGATATGTATCCAAATGGGCAAGTTCCTCAACTTAACCAGCAATTTCAGCAGGGTAACCCCCCATATGCTCAGAGACACATGCATCCTGCGCCACCCCAAAATCCATCAACTCAATTCTCATATCCAAAGCCCACAGTTCAACAACAACAACAACAACAACAACTTCCTCATGCATTCCATCCTCCTTACTCTTTGCCAGCCCTTCCAGAAGGCCGAAGGCAATTTGTTGCTGATGAACAGTGGAGGATGTCATCGGGTGAATTTAAAACAAACAATCAACTTGGTGTATGGAGAGGAAGAAATCCTTCATGTCCTGGTCCACCCTTTGGGCAGGAAGGTATAGAAATGTTCTTAGCTTACAGTCCATTAGGGTTATTGTAAAATATGAATTTATTTTTATACTGTATATCAGTTATCAAATATGTCAGATGTATTTCTTATTCTTTAATCTAGTTGTCATGCATCTTATGAATGCGCTCCTCCATGCCCTTGTTTTTAATTTTTCAATTTTTCTGTTGTTAATGCAAGTGGAAGCCCTTTCAAGTTACTTTAATGTATCTGGTATTGTTGTAAGATCAACAAAGTTTTTTTTTTTTTCTCTCCCTGATTTCCCCTTCTTAACAATGGTGATGGCAGGTTATTTTCGGCCACCGCTGGAAAGGCCACCAGCAAGCAACATAGGTTTTCAGTGTTCTGCTCCAAGCAACTTATCTGCTGGCCCTCCAATATCAGGTGGTTTGTGCTTTACCTTCTTCTTTTTTTCCCCTTTTTTCTATATCTTGGTTTAGTTTATAAGTTCTAGTATTTTGAGCATTTTTTTAAATGAGAGAAAGTGCATTTATGAATCAAGATCATTTATTTCTTCAGGACACAACGTTCCTCAGATGTTGCCCTGTAGGCCAGACATTCCTACTCTTGGTTGTTGGAGACCCACATGATGTTGGTTGGAGTTTTATGTAAGTTTAATTATTTTTTCTGTGGTTTGCTTTCTTCTAATAATGGTTCAATTATTTAGCTGAAATATGATTTCTTGTTGTGCCATGTTCTTTGATTTTTTTTGCTTTGTATATCTGTTGATGAGGAGTACAAGATGTAGATAACTGTAAATTAAGCATGTGCCTTCTAAAACTCACCGTAGGCTTTGTTTTGGGGAATAACTTGATAGAAAAATAAGTGTCAGAAAGGAAGGACAGCAGCTCAAAGCACCCTATCCAGTCTCTCAGTGCATATAATTCATTACCTGAAGTTCACGAAGATGCAAGAAAAAGTTGTCATATCCTGAAGAAGATGCAGGTGTAATGGATGAATCTTTGATATTTCAGCTGGCAACATACTCCTACCCGAAAGGGCACAAGCTATGCTGTTTTGTCTTCCTTTTTTCTAGCAAAACCTTGAAACTGAATGTCAGAAAAGACTACTGCTAGATTAACATCAATAGCAAATGTTGCAAATAAAATCTTTTGAGCTACTTATATAGTCAGATACTCTAAGTAACCTACTTTTCTTTTTCTTCCTTAATTATAGTTGTTTTTCACTTCAGTCAAAAAAGAGATTTGGCAATGGTAATAATATTTTACATCTGCTTTTACAGTTAATCAAAGGGGATTTCTGCCCAAGGGGCACTATAAAAGTGCTCTCTCGACTGAGGAAGGTGCCTAAATTATGGAAAAGAAGAAACATGTATCTAATGAAAGAATTATTATATGCAACAAATTATTGTGTTAGTTAACTACTTATGCGATACGTGTGTGTGTGTGTGTCTCAAACATCAATTTTTCTAGATAAAGTTTATAATTGGAGTTTCTAACCTTTTATGAAGTGGCCTGGCTATATAGAATAGGTTATTTGGGCTCTTTGAGGAGAGTTCAGTGTGCCCAGTTGGTTTTGGAGCTTTCTTTTCTACCAGTTTTAGGGGATTTCGAAGGAGATAGGAGAATAAGGCTTTGTCGAAAGCGACAATGTTTGCAGTTGTATGGTGTGAATGAAAGGAATGGTAGAGTTTTTAAGCAATGGTTCCTTTCTCCCAACACATTTTGGGATAGTATTTGTTTTGTTCCTTCTCTACGGGTTTCAGCTAATGGATATTTTTTAGGGAGTGTCCTAGGTGGATGTCCATTGGGATTGGAAGGCTTTGTTATATTAGTCTTGTCGTTGGTTTAATGGATTGGTTTTTTGGGTTTTGTTTCTCCTAGGAGGATGTCTTGTCATCCTCTTTCTTTTGTTACTTCTTTTCCTTTTGCATTCCCCTTTCTTCTTTAACAAATTCTTTCTTTTTCTATCCAAAAAAAAAAAAAGAATTTAAAACCTTCATGTTAAAAGGAAAATTTTCATTTTTGCACTCTTTCCAATTAGGGATTGCCTATAGCTTCTAGATATCTTAACTCTAAGAAATGGGTTATGTAGGACAGACTAATTTCTTTATGGAGATTGATTCTAAGAATGTGGCATTTTTTGTTTTCTTTTGGTGGTTTATATCAGGTCTGACCCATGTTTATCTTAGCTGTTGACTGTTTTAGGAGCTACGAGAATTGGCAGAAATTTGATTAATGGGTGGGAGTTGGGTTTCACTTTATTGTTAGCTATTCAGGATAAAAAAGACTAGAAGTTCACTAAGGTGTCATAGGCTGTGACTTGTCTCCCTCAGAAATTTGATTACTGTAGACCCTGCCTTAAGCATTAGGAGGTGAGGGCCCTTCTTTCACTTTGCTTGCCTCGGTGCCTTGGGCACACTCTTCTGCACCTCTTACTAGACTGCTCCTTCGTCATGGGGCTTTCATCAGTTCAAACTGATATGGGCCTGGTTTCTTTCCAGCAGAGAAAATAGATATTGGATGCCATAGCTGCCTACAGTACGGGATTAATTTCTCTTTTGTTAAACAAAAATGTTTTGGTCTCTGTATATGCCTGTAGTATGTTTGGCACTTTTTAGTTGTAAGAGAAACTGCATTTTATGGTTCACTTCTTTTTGAATATTGATTTATGACTACTGATTATCTTTCAGTGTTGTGGCCGGCTGATCAACAAGCAAGGTTACATTCTGTGCCTCGAAGCTAGATTTTCCTGTGTAGACGTATAACTACCACTTGAAGAAAATTTTGAAAACTTGTGGAGGCTTTTGGCAGGATTGTGTATATTGTAATTTTTCCTGACAATGTATCCCAAGAACATTTGCTTCCAAGTAATAGGCCCATGTTTCTGACTTGGTTAGTTTATCTGTTTCCCATCTCTTGTAAATTGTAACTGTTAAATAATATTTATATATAGAAATTAGTTGTAAGCACTCAATTTCAACTAGAATGATTAAATCTTGATTATGCTTTAGTCTATTTTTGTTTATAAAATATTATTTCTTGCTAGTCTAATGCCTTCTATGAGTTATTAACATGTTTTACTGATTTCGTTGCTGCATCTGAACCTTTCTATGCATGGAGTTCTCTATGGGGTACTTATTGCCTTGGCCATGTGATGCTGAATGGATTCTTTTTGACAAGGCATTTACTGTATTGCTTGAAGTTTGTTTATACTGCATGATTGTTATTCTATTTGAAATTTTTGTTATGCATTTGTATGTGTCACTTTTCCTCCTTGGGATGATCTACATCTATAGGTTGATTAGGGGACTATTGGCATCTAGAGTTTATATGTGTTCAAAGATTTTGCAAGCCTTACATGACATGCCATATAGCCATTGTAGATCAGTGCAAAGAATTGAATGCTGTTTACTTCGATCTTTAGATTTTGGGACGGAAAATTGAGGGGAAAGAAAGCTTTTGAAAATTAGGGAAGAAAAATTGAATGTTTAACCCCTGGGAAAAAAATGTGTAAAATTTTGAAATTTTTGGAAGGCTGGGGCTATATATATATATATTTGATGGGAAGAAGAACAGCATTACAACATTAACAAAAAAAAAAAAAAGAGGCACGATTGGGGATCCCCTAAAAATAAAAAAGAAAAAAACAACTGGGAAAAACCAAAACAAACTAAAACAATAAGGCTTTTCAATCCCTCTGAATATCCGTGAAAGACAACCCCCCAAAAAAAAAAAGCTGCAAAGAGAGGCTAGAAAACAAATTCTATACCAAAGCAAGTGTGCTGGGAGGAATTGATCAAGATTCTAGTGTTCCTTTCCAACCAAATGTACCAAAGCACTGTAATGTGAAAGGTTTGTGGCAATTTGCTGTTTCTGCTGTAGTTTGTTGTATCTGGTTGTAAAGAAATGTTTGGATCTTTAATGAATTGTTGGTGTCTACAAATGCTCTGTGGGATAGGAATTTATTTTTAGCATTTCTTTGGTTTTCTGCTTATGGCTGATTTAGGTGTGTTTATTTTTCAGATATGATTAGTGTATTCTAGAGAACCTCATATATATATATATATATAATTTATTTAAGGTGCTTCTTAGTTTTGGTGTTTTTTTGATTCATGGTGATTGTTACTTGCTGCTTCCTCCTTTTTGGGCTGATCTAACGAATTTGTATTTATTGACTCTAGTCACTTAGATCATTGCCTCACTTCCTCCCCTTCTTCTGTTATGACTTATAGGATATCTGATTTGTTATTGGCCTGATTAGCACCGTATAATTATGTATCACTTATCATTTGGGGAAAAAAGCTGACTTTAGGCAAAATTTGTAATAATCTTGATTGCCATAGTAATGTTGGTAGTTATGATTAGTTTATTTTGCTGTGTTATGCCAAGATGGCATGACGATATACAGTTCTTTTCTAAAGCTTGTGTTGTGTTGACAGACAGCTAAGTATAACTTTCCTTTATAGTCTTTTTTGGAAAGTTAGGAAGCTTTAATGGTCAACATCCTTGGATGGTGGTACTTGGTTGATCTAATACAGATGATCTGTTACAAGCCCATAGGCCTCACAAGTCTTTTTGTGCTGACATTTGTGTTGTGATTTTGTAATTCGGAGACAAATTCATATTAAAAATAATTTGTCAAGTTGCTTGGTTGCAGCTTTGGAATTGCCCATTTGGAGTTTTGCCTAAGCTAGGGTTTCCCAACCTCTTGATTATTTTTTTGCATTGTCAAGCTGTGTGGCAGCCATTGTATGGTCTTTTAGGCATTTTTATGGAAAGTGGGTTTGTTTAGCTTCCATAGATAATTTCTTATTGATCTTATTTATAGGCTTTGGTTGCAATAAGCTGCGGTCGATCATACCTTATGCTGAAATTTAATTTAGGGGAATGGAAGGATCAAATTTCTAAACACTTGATCAAAGCGGCTCTTGTACCTTATCAAGGACCATTTCATGCCAAATGCTTAAGCTTTTAAGGGGAGGCCCTTGAATGGTTATACTAATAATATCCTTTAATATTGGAGCATTTTGCTTTAACCAAATACCATAGAGTACTGCATAAATGGTTAGCTGCCACTAAATTGTGTCTCCTTGTTGTTAAGAGTTTAATCCAAGTGTTAGGACGACTCCATTGTTCACCAAGTAGCTCAAACAGAAGATTTTGAAGAAAAGTATCTTCCTTGCTGTCACAAAATTTGTTAGGATGAGGAGCCTGTTTTTTTTTTTTGGGGGAAAATCTACATATATTACTCATGGCTTTTCGGTTATCGATAATGGTCAACCTAAACAGTGGTATAAGAGGCAATGCGGGTTAAGAGAGGATGACTCTTTGTCACCCTTTCTCTTCACGCTCGTGGTTGATGTGCTAAGTTGTATGTTGAGCTAGGGTTTTGATAGAGGGGTAGTTCGTGGTCTGTTGGTTGGGGTGGATGGTTGCAATGTGTCCCATTTGCGATTTGCAGATGATATTATCCTTATCCTGCATGTGTTGACTATCTTACAGGTTTTTGAGTTGGTGTTTGGGCTTCGTATCAATTAAGGTAAGTGTAATCTTGTGGGTATTAATGTTCGGGAGGGCTCCATGTGTGAGTTAGCTGCGTTAGCTGGCTGTGAGGTTTTGAGTTGGCCTCTTTCCTATTTTGGTGTTCCTTTAGATAGTAATCCTCGGGTGGAGTCTTTTTGGGACCTTGTCATTCAAAGAATTTTTAAGAAGCTTGATATTTGGAAAGGGGCCTATTTTTCTTTGGGAGGGAGAACTACGTTAGTTTAGGTCTCCTTATCTAGTGTGCCCTTGTATGTTCCGTCTTTGTTCAAAATGCCTGTTGAGGTGGCCAATAGGATTGAGAAGATTGTGAGGGATTGTTTGTGGTCAGATGGAGGAGAGAGTAGAAGGGACCATCTTGTTAGCTGGGAGATGTGTTGTAGATCGAAGGATGATGGGTGTTTGGGTCTTAGAAATTTGGTGTCTAAAAACATTTCCCTTTTGGCTAAGTGGTTATGGCGCTTTCCTTAGGAGGCCATAAGGTGATTAAAGCCAAGTTTGGCTTACATTGTAATGGTTGGGATGCAAACTCGGGAGGTGTTGCTACACATGCTAGTCCTTGGAAGGCAAGCGCCCTTGTAGTATGCCCTTGTATGTTCCGCCTTTGTTCAAAATGCCTGTTGAGGTGGCCAATAGGATTGAGAAGATTGTGAGGGATTGTTTGTGGTCAGATGGAGGAGAGAGTAGAAGGGACCATCTTGTTACCTGGGAGATGTGTTGTAGATCGAAGGATGATGGGGGTTTGGGTCTTAGAAATTTGGTGTCTAAAAACATTTCCCTTTTGGCTAAGTGGTTATGGCGCTTTCCTTAGGAGGCCATAAGGTGATTAAAGCCAAGTTTGGCTTACATTGTAATGGTTGGGATGCAAACTCGGGAGGTGTTGCTACACATGCTAGTCCTTGGAAGGCAATCTCTCAAGTATACCATTATTTTTCTCCTTTGCAGTCTTTACGTGTTGGTGATGGGCCTCGCTTTCGTTTTTGGGAGGATTGTTGGATTGGTAAGTCTTCCTTGATGGAAAGGTTCCCTTGCCTTTATTCCTTATCTTCTTTGCATGAAGCTCCTATTGTTGCTTTTTTATGTTCTCAAGGGACCAATTTTCTTGGAATTTTCATTTTTCCAGAAATATCAATGATAGACTTGTGGACAAGCTTACTCTGTTGCTGGATTTTTTGGATCCGTTCAGTATCTCTTCTCTTCTGATAGGAGGTTGTGGTCTTTGGATTCCTTGGATTCTTATTCTTGTGCTTCTTTTTTTAAGTTCTTGATTGGTTATCCCCATGGTTCGTTGCCTTTTGAAAAATCATTTTGGAAAGTAAGGTGCCCTCTAAGATTAAGGCTTTTGTCTGGATTGCAGTTCTCAATAGAATTAATACTAACGATTGCATCAGATTAGGTAGCCCTTTCTATGGCTTTTTCTCTTGATATTTGTTTTATGTGTTTGAAGAACTTAGAGACAAATAGTCACTTGATCTTACATTGTGAGGTGGCTAGGGAGATGTGGAACAGGTTATTCGTCGTCTTAGAGGAGAGTTGGGTTTGTCCATTTGACCTTAGTGCTTTCTTTGCCACTAATTTTACGGGTTTCGGGTTGAGAAAGGATAATAAGGCTTTGTGGAAGGCAGCTTTGTTTGCCATATTGTGGTGCCTTTGGATGGAAAGTAATGCAAGAATCTTTAACCAGTGGCAGCTGCCTCTTCTTTTGTTGTGGGATAGAATCCGTTACGTTGCTACTCTTTGGGTGTAGGCTAATGGGTTTTTTAAGGGAGTGCCCTTTGATGTTGCTTGTAGGGATTGGAGGGCTGATGTATTAGCCTTGTTGGCTTGTGGGTCAGTGTTGTGGTTTTCTCTTGTTTTTAGGAGGATATCTTATCCTCCTTTTGTGTGTTTTTCTATTTTCCTTTTTCTCTTTGTATCCTTCTCTCTTCCTTAATAATATTTGTTTTTTGATTAAAAAAACATATATTACTCATGTCAGGAGATAAAGCTCTTTGGGTCTGATGCTTTCTTCTCCTCCTCCCCTCTTCTTATTAAGCTGTATTATTAGTGTTTCTTCATGTCATACTGTGCTCAAATTCACCTTCTATTACAAAGGAAAGGCATGTAATATTGTTTTGGGATGACATTTGATGGGAAGTCTTTCTTGGTGGATTTCCCTTGCTTTTGTTGTCTTGATAATTCACCCATCACTTTTTTTTTTCTTTTTTGGATTAGGATAATTTTCCTGGAATTTTCATTTTTTATAAACATGTGCGAGATAGAGACTAATTGTCTTGGAATTTGGAATTTCAAAGCTCCGTCAAAGTTAAATCCTTTGTTTGGATAACAATACTTAAAAAGTAAAAACTATTGACATGTTGTGGGTTTGATGGCACGTGTCTCTTTCTCTTCGCATGTTTGTAGTTTGCAGATTTTAATCAAAAACCTTCCCAATTTTTCTTTTCTCTTTGTCCTGCAGTGTTAACTTTGGAATAAGCTTGTCCTAGTATTTTAGATAAGTTTGTCCACATTTGGCTTAAATGTTCAGTAACAAGAAGGAAAACAGAGTTTTGTGGCAATGTGATGGGCCTTTGATATATGTTAGATGGATATGGGTTGAAGATGGTTCATGCTCTATGCTGTGTACCCACATACTGACAGCTAGCATGGGACTCGTGGACGGAAGAGAGGCAAGGCTAGTGTATTTTGGTTAGAGGAATTTGGGGTATAAATAGAAATGTCTAAGAGTGGTTTTAGGGAAGGAAAATATGGAGAATGGTCAGGGAGAGTGCTAGCCTCTCAAAAGTCTAGGAACCTTACATCTTTCTCTGAGTTTTCCGTCGGATGTCAATGTAGAAAGTGATTCTCATATATAGGAAAAGGAGGCTACACTCCACTCTAATCCTTAAACAATTAAATAGTACAATCCTACAACTAGTAGGAAATATAATATTAAATAAATAATATAACCTTATCCTATTCTAATTAGGAAACAACAGAAAATAAATAAATAAATAAAGAAATACATGGAGAACAAACTATAATTAACTTCCTTAATTTTAGGGGCAGAATATAAGATTTACTTATCTAGTATTTCCTACAATACTGTTTCTGTCGGTGTTTATGTTTGCTGCATAATTATTATTTTGTGCCGTTGAGTGTATTAGTGTGATTGTGTATATCAATTTATGGCTGTTTTCTGATACAACTTGGGGAACCTTCCCTTAAAAATGAATTGTTAAGGGAAAGAACCAAGGCACTTAAGTACTCCACCGAATATTCCATACTATTTGATGTGAGACTTAGGCACCCCATAATACCTTGGTCCTTATTATAGCACCGTCCCTGGACAGTTGATGTCTTAGCGGCTGCACTTTACGACGCTTCACTTGGCCTTTTTGGTTAGCCCCTCTACAGGTAGCCTTTTCTAGTGCACTGATAACCAAGTTTTGATACCAATGATAAGCACCCAAGTAACTTAGGAAACCCTCCCTTAAAAACTAGTTGTTAAAGGAGAAGAACCAAGTCACTTAAGTACTCTACCGAGCATTTCATACTACTCGATATGGGACTTAGACACCTTATAATATCTTGGTCCCTATCATTTTCTTAGTGGAATTTCATCATTCCTGGTGTTTTCTTTTATTATTTTGAGTTGGGTCGTATCACAATGCATGATTTATGGGTCTCTGGTTTGTCTAGTTAGAGAGGAATGCCTACACCTTCGAGGTCATCTCTTCGCCTTTAGATATGTTATGTGATGGCATTGTATTCTTAGCTTCTCTTTTGTTCTAGGCATCTCTTCAAGGAATCTCTTCGCCTTTAGATATGTTAAGGGAATTGTCAGTTTTAGGGAATTATGTGAAAACCAGAATGCTCAGAGAGAAAGATAATCTCTTATTCTCAATATCTGTACAACAAGACTTCCTATATGTACATTGTGAAAGATTCTAAAGAGAAAGACATAATTATGTGACAGCAAAATACACTCTGTAGACAACTATGAGGAAGAGAATAACATGTAAAGTTGCAGACAACATCATGCTGGATTAGGTGGGAGAACATGCTGGATTAGGTGGGGGAATATTGGAAAGCTGAAGAATATTTCAACACTCCCCCTCAAGCTGGTAAATGGATGGTTTCCATACCCAGCTTGCATATAATATTCTGGAAGTTTGAGCTATTCAATCCTTTGGTTAGAATATCAGCAAGTTGGTCATGTGTAGAGACATATGGTGTACAAATCAGTCCACTTTCCAATTTTTCTTTGATGAAATGCCTATCCACTTCAATATGTTTTGTGCGGTCATGTTGTACTGGATTATGGGCTATATTGATGGCTGATTTGTTGTCGCAATAGAGTCTCATAGGGCCATCCAACTTTATCTTTAAGTCTTGAAGAATAATCTTTAACCAGAGTAGTTCACATACACCATGAGCCATTGCCCTGAATTCAGCTTCTGCACTTGAACGGGCTACTACGCTTTGTTTTTTACTTTTCCATGTCACAAGATTCCCACCAAGGAACGTACAATACCCTGATGTTGATCTTCTGTCAATAATTGATCCAGCATAGTCAGCATCAGTATATGCTTCAAGTATTAAACCTCCATTTCTTCTAAACAAGATACCTTTTCCAAGCGTTCCTTTAAGATAATGTAATATTCTATGAGCAGCTTGTAGATGAGTTTCCCTTGGGTCATGCATGAATTGGCTGATCATACTTACAGCATATGCTATGTCTGGTCGAGTGTGAGATAAGTAAATAAGCCTTCCTACCAAGCGTTGATATGACTCTCTGTCAACAGGGATGTCATCCTCAGCTTTTCCAAGTTTAAAGTTAGAATCTATTGGAGTGCTTGCTGGCTTGCATGCTGTTTTACCTGTTTCCTTGAGGAGATCTGTAGTATATTTTTGTTGACAGATAAAAATTCCTTTCTTTGAATGAGCTACTTCTATTCCAAGAAAGTACTTCAATCTTCCCAACGCTTTGATCTCAAACTCCTTAGCTAGACATTGACCCACGGCCTGTTGTTCCTTTTTATCATTTCCAGTTACTATTATATCATCAACATATACCAATAAGGCTGTGACTCCCCCTGAAGAAGAGTGTTTGATGAATAAAGTATGATCACCTTGGCTTTGTTTAAACCCCATAGTTATCATAACTTTTGTGAAACGCCCAAACCAAGCACGTGGAGATTGTTTAAGGCCATATAATGCCTTTTTCAATTTGCATACAGTATTTGTAGCCAAATTCTTTCCATATCCTGGTGGAATATCCATGTAAATTTCTTCTTCTAGCTCTCCATGTAGAAAGGCATTCTTGACATCAAATTGCTGCAATTCCCAACCAAAATTAGCTGCAATTGATAATAATACTCTAACACTGTTCATTTTTGCTACTGGGGCAAAAGTTTCTTGATAGTCAATACCATAGGTTTGGGTATAACCTTTGGCTACCAACCTGGCCTTATATCTCTCAATTGATCCATCAGCTCTATATTTCACAGCATACACCCATTTGCATCCTACTGGTTTTTTTCCAGTAGGTAATTTCACTAATTCCCAAGTTTTATTCTTCTCCAAAGCTTCCATTTCTACATTCATAGCTTGTTTCCATTTTTTATTAGATAAAGCCTCGGATAAACTTTTAGGAATGGTGATAGCATTTAAGCTTGTCAGAAAAGCTTTGAAAGATGGTGAGTAGTTATCAAAGGATAAAAATTGTGCAAGGGGGTATAAAGGTTGTTTTGTACTTTTTCTGGTTCCTTTTCTAAGAGCAATGGGTAAATGAAAATCCTGGTCACTATTCTCAAAAATCTCATTTTTATTTTGTAATGGATGGTTAGAGATCATTACCTCATTTGAAGGATTTGAGTTGGATTCTTGGACATGCATAGGTTCTGGAATGACCATTTTCTTCCTTGTATACACCTTGCCTTTGCCAAATCTTACTTCCTCAAGAGCAGGGTTCAAAATATCCTCTTCTTTAGGCCTAGATTCTTGGACATTGGACATGGGTTCAATTACTGTTTCAGATTCAGTTTCATGGTTATCATTCTGTGTTTCAGATCTGAACATGGATTCAGCCACTGTTTCTACTGTTTTTGTGGGTAAAAGTTTAGACCCTGTCAAGGGAATTGATGAAAAATCAAGGAGGCACCCATTTTCTTTGCACCCATTATCTTCCTCAGGTGTATTCCCCCTTTGAAGATAGGGGGTAGCAAAATATGAATCTTGCTCATTAAAAGTGACGTCAACTGAGACGTAGATTTTCTTTGTGGGTGGATGATAGCATTTATACCCTTTTTGAGTTGATGAATATCCTACAAAAACACATTTTAGAGCCCTCGGGTCTAATTTTCCTCTATTTTGATGATGGATATGAACAAAAGACACACACCCAAAAATCCTAGGGATAAGATTGTTTGTAGTTTTCAGATTCGGGTAGAAAGTTGAAAGGATGTCCATTGGACTTTTGAGACCCAAAGCTCTAGAAGGTAAACGATTTACTAGGTATGTCGCTGTAAGAACAGCTTCTCCCCAAAAAATTTTAGGCACATTCTTTTGAAATAACATTGACCGAGTTTGTTCAAGAAGATGACCATTTTTTCTCTCAGCCACTCCATTTTGTTGTGGCGTATAAACACATGATGACTCGTGTATAATTCCCTCCTTTTCAAAAAACGAGTTAAGAATCTGATTGAAATAATCCCTAGCATTATCAGACCTAAGTCTTTTGATATTAACCCCAAATTGGTTTTTTATCATAGAATAAAATTTGGGAAAAACATAGCTGACATCAGATTTTTGTTTGAGCAAGTATATCCATGTAACTCGGGTGCAATCATCAATAAAAGTAACAAACCATTTTGCCCCTGAAACATTAGAAACAGTAGCTGGTCCCCAAATGTCACTATGAACAAGGTAGAATGGAACAAGGCTTCTTTTATTGCTAACTGGAAAAGGTACACGTTTATGTTTGGCAAATTCACACACTTCACAGTGAAGATTTTCAACATCTAAATCCTTGAATAATGAAGGAAACAAAGTTTTAATAATTGAAAAAGATGGATGTCCAAGACGGTAATGATGAAGAAAAATTCTTTCTTTATTGGATGTGGCAAACTGTGAAACAAAAGTAAAAGGCATCTTGCTCTTAGCTGTATTTGACGTCTCAAGGTAGTAGAGGCCATTCCATTCCCTAGCATGTCCAATCATCTTCCCTTTGTCCTGAAATTCACAGTAATTTTTATGAAAAACCACATTACAATCTAAATCTTCAATGAGTTTTTTAATAGAGACCAGATTTGTGGTTAATTTAGGAACATGTAGGACATTTTTTAAAATAATAGTTGGGCTAATTTTGATATCACCTTGTCCTGCCACAGTGGTCAAAGACCCATCAGCGATAGCTATTTTCTTATTACTGGGACATGGGGAATAAGTTGAGAAAAGTTTAAATGAATGAGTCATATGGTTGGTTGCTCCTGAATCCATGATCCAAGAGTTGGAAAAAGTAATATCTGAGGCATTTAATCCAATAGAGAGTGGAAACTTACCAGAATAAGCCATGGAGCATGTACCTGAGAGTCCCTCTTGTTTTTCCATGTTGTTGATAAAAGCCTTTATCCTCTCGATCTCTTCTTGATTAAGGTTGTTCTGCTCTTGTGATGTTACAACATGTGCTTGGTTTCTATTTCGTTGTTGCCCTCCTTTTGGACCCCATTCTTTACTTGGTGGTTTTCCATGAAGTTTCCAACATTTTTCTCGTGTATGACGAGACTTTTTGCAGTATGTACACCATAACTCATCCCGATTCTGATTTTTCTGTTGGCCACTTTTTTCCCTTTCGAGACTTGTGACCCTCTCTTGATTTGTAGTTGATTTAGCCACCATAGCAGAGCTATCAGTGACTTTAGGTTCAAGCATCAGCCCTCTTCTGCTTTCTTCACTTCGAATCAGGGCAATTACTTCATTAAAACATGGAACTTCTGATTTCCCTAGAATTTGGACTCTGACTTGGTCAAATTCTGGGTTGAGTCCCACCAAAAAATCATATACTCTGTCTTGCTCAATATACTCTTTTAGAATAGCAACATCCTCAGGACATTTAGTTTTTATGACTCTGTAATGATCTAGTTCCTGCCATAAAGATTTTAATTGATTTGCATATTCAGTAACAGTCTTGTTACCTTGTTTTGCAGCCATAGTTTTCACTTTTACTTCATATACTTGGGCAGCATCTCTAGCTTTGGAATATGTTTGTTGAATTGCTTCCCATATATCTTTGGCAGTAGCTAGAAACATACAGGTGTCGCTGATCTCAGGTGTCATAGAGCTCCATAACCATGCCATAATCATGGAGTCTTCCTCATCCCATGCTTCAAACTTAGGATCTTCAGGTTTAGGACCCATACCTGTGAGATGTTTGATTTTTCCTTTTCCTTTTAGTACTGTACGTATAAGTTGAGACCACTTGAGGTAGTTCTTCCCATCCAATCTATAGGAAGCAAGAATATTTGGTAATTCCCCTATACGGGTAATTTCCTCATGTTGAATTTTAACCTCAGTTTGTTCAATTCCAGACATAATTAGAGGAAATAAATACAATGGGTCTTGAAAAATTTGGTGAGATGAGAAGGAAATGGTAGGAAGGCCACTCAAAGTTGACTATTAAGGTCAATAAATGAGCTCACTGAATATTAAAAATGGAAATTAAGGCCAAGAAAGAGCTAAGACATGTAATGGTAATGAAGTTCACTTAAAATGGCAATTAAGGCCAAAGCACGTTATTTTACAAGGTTATTCTGAGAACCAGCAGCAACAATACGTGAACTTGCAGATACCAGAAATGCAAAAATGCTCTAATAACCAAACTGATACCAGGGATGTGCCGGAGACAGGGAGTCGACGCCGGAAATACGAACAGGAACCTGAACGGCGGTCACACGCGCCCACACGCGCCGGCGCGTGATATTCACGTAAAAGATGGTGGTGGCGCGTGAGACTCACGCGCGCCGGAATGGGCTGCCGGACTTCGGGGACGGGCCGGAATTGAGGAGGGGAGACTTCCTAGGTGGGCGGTGAGATATCAAACTCACTTTTACAGATCACTCAATATTTAATGGATTCACTGGCTCTGATACCATGTCAGTTTTAGGGAATTATGTGAAAACCAGAATGCTCAGAGAGAAAGATAATCTCTTATTCTCAATATCTGTACAACAAGACTTCCTATATGTACATTGTGAAAGATTCTAAAGAGAAAGACATAATTATGTGACAGCAAAATACACTCTGTAGACAACTATGAGGAAGAGAATAACATGTAAAGTTGCAGACAACACCATGCTGGATTAGGTGGGAGAACATGCTGGATTAGGTGGGGGAATATTGGAAAGCTGAAGAATATTTCTGGTATACAAGGTATCATTTACCTAGAACCCTTACATGTTGTTTGGTATGTGCACGGGAATGGAAAGGAGTGCTTAATTACATTACTGTTCTCCTCTCCCTTGTTTGGTCGTCACGCTTTCTATAGTGACTGGTTTCCAGAATTGAATTCCACTCCATTTTAATTGTACAGAAAGCTTCCTTCGCTAAATTGATGGAAAGCCGCGGAAGGGAAGGGGAGAATGAATGTTGATGCCCATTTTGGCCCTGTCTTTGCGCTTCTTCCACGCTTCTCTTGGTCACTAGATGTTCAGAAGATATTGTGAACGTGAAAGAACCATTGATGTTGATTAAATTATATAGATCAGTAAGTTTAGAGAAAGTGGTGCAATATCAAATCCAAACTCACTTGAAGAAGAACGTTTAAACTAAAACTGTGGTGCCAAAACGGATGGAGGAGGAAGGACGGAGAGGAAGAATTTGCAGAGGAAGAACATTAGAACATTTCATACTTGAAGAAGAACGTTTAAACTGAAACTATGGTGCCAAAATGGATGGAGGAGGAAGAACGGAGAGGAAGAATTTGCGGAGGAAGAACATTAGAACATTTAATTTCATTTCTTCTCTTTATGAATTACCACAATTGGGTTTTTTTTTTTTTTGGGGGGGGGAGAACATAGAGAAAGAATTGGGGGAGGAAGTTAAGCGACGGAGCCGCGTCGAAATTGCCATCGGACTGTAAGGTTCACCGTCGAAGCCACGTCGCATCGCCGAAGAAGCTATCCACTACGTTGAAGGCAAGGGTTCACGAGTGGTTTGCTTTCCTTTTTATTTTTTTTTCTTTTTTCAAATCAAGGGGTAATTTAGTAAAATAACCCCACATATAACCTACTTTCCCTTTATACCAAACACATTCTTTTCCCTTTTTCTTTTTCTTTTTCTTTTCCTTTTTCTTTTTCTTTCCATTTTTTGTTTTCCTTTCCTTTCCTGCGTACCAAACGCGCTCTTATTCTAAATTTACCAGAAAAGGAGAAAAGTCCAATCATCACTATCACTATGCCTTGTAAGTCAAATTACATAGTGTGAGTTGTTACATGTCATGCCTATTAATGGGTGCAAGTTGGGTTGGTTTGGAGTAGCTTGAATTGTTGTAATGCATCTGGATTATGCATCTTTTGTATTATTGAGCTGGGTCTCTTGCTAAAAAGAGATGTTAAAATTGCAGTATGGGCTGCCACTATAGGTCAGGACTGGTTGCTGCTAAGTTGGCAGAAGTAAGAGAATTGGGTGTTGTAATGTGTAGCCCAATAATAGAGTTGTTGAGACTAGTTGGGAAAAGGTTGAGAGGGCAATTTGAAGAACCATCGTTATTAATTGGGTGTAGCCTCCAAAATGCTTTAGTGTGTAATGCACTGCATTGCATGGGCTACATGAAATGTAGTGCACGTTTAGAAAATTTTATATATTACTAATATATATAGAATACCCAAACTCGCATTGGAAAAAAAATCATAACAATAATCATCCGTAAATCATAACGTCAAGTACTTCAATCATTAAATGCATCAATTTTAACAAAATTTGCTTCTGAGCTCTATCCAAAGATATGAGCTAATCCTTTTCCTGACTGAATGTGACATTATCGTAGTGATCATCATTTAGCAATTCCTCATTTTCTTCTTAATCTTATGAGATTTCCACGTGTTCATCAACAAGAGTATGAAAAGAGGAGGATGCCACAGTTCTCTTTATCATTGGTGTGGTTGTAGATGGTGATTGGGCTGGCTGATCTGCTTCAGTAGATAAAGCTAGGTCATCACAAGTCAAGTTATAATTATCTCCTTCAAATGCAAGATCATTTTTTCCAGAGTCAGTTCTTCATCCACCTTGCTATCATCAATTTCTTTCAATGAGATTAAGTCAATGGTATCTCGGGGATTAAATCTTCTTTTGAAAGCCGTATTATACTTGATGAATACTAGACCTCTAAATTTTGGTTGTCCAAGTATGGGTTGAGTGAATCTCTAGTGTCAGCCTTTACTAAATCACTTAATTAGGGTTGCTATTTCTTTTTTTTTTTTTTGTGTAGTGCCTATAGCTTGCTATAACTTCACAAAAAATAGCTTTTATAGCATATTTATAGTGGAGCTGCAGAATAATGGGAGGAGATTGTTTAGCTTTTACAGCATATGTTTTGTGTTTGAGGCTAATTTGCAAATTGGTACCTTCTAATTTTTAAGGGCTACTTATTCTTGGGGGTATCTGTTTAAATCATTTCTAGACCTCCTAACACCTTAAAGCTTCGGCATGAAATGGTTCTTGTTTCTTGACATAGTATCATAGCCTTTATGACAAAACAATCAGGAATTTGATCATTGCTGCCCCCATTTAATTAAAATTAAATAAAATTTCAGCTCAAAATATTGTGGAAAGGAATTATGCTTCATCCATTCTTCAAGCCTAATGGGCTTTAGCTTGAGGCATCATGATCGGAGATTTATGTTAAAACCATTCCTGGACCTTCTGACTGGATAAGTTTTGTGGTGTAGTAGTTACTGATGGGAGCTATGGGATAGGATTGTGTTTAGGGCCTCTCTGTGGTCTTTTACTTATTATTTACTTTAACTAGTTGCCAAGTTTTGTCTTTCTAATATGCTTCGACTGGAAAACTTTGTCTCACAGTGCTCATTTAGTTTCCTGTTAAGTCTTATCCTCCTTCCTCGTTATATTTCCTCTTTAGTAATCTTTCATTTTTCATATTCCTTTATTAGGAAAGGAAAGTTTTGGGACTAAACAATGCTGATAGGGGTTGGACATGTTGTCTAGTTGGAATAATTTGAGGATTACAAAGGAACTAGATGTTTATATTTGGTTATATGATTGCTGAAATGTATGATCTGCAGTACATATTTGTATTTGAAGAATTGGAGTGGCTCAGCCTGTCTGGTAGGGAACTTGATGAAATAGAAAGTGTGTGGAAGTTCTGCTATTTATATTTTTTTGTTGAAAAAAGTTAACTGTCTTTTACATTGTAATTTCATGAACTTATTTTTTTTCGTAGAAAAAAAAAATGGCAAACTCGCTATAACCAATGAAATACTAATGGCATCTTTATAGTAACAAGCAGCTTTTGGAACATACAAGCACTACCAAACTAAGCCTTGATATGATAGTATGGAGATCTTATAATACTGTAAGACAGCTTGAATTTGTAATGTTATGCCTGTTTTTTGTATGCCTCAGCTGTGTCAATTACATTTTCTATAGTAATATAGTCTTTGCTTTATTGTATTCCATTGTGGCAAAATATTGATTTCGAGTTTTGGATATGATGGAGTCTTCACTTATTTATTTATTTTGATTAATTTAACATTACTGGCAATGCTTTTTTTTTTTTTTCCTGCATTCTTGTCAAATAGAAAAGGGGGAATAAGGACCCACCAATTGTACTTTAACCCTGAAGGACCAAATATTTGTGGTTAATCAGTTCAAAATTCGAACTGGATAACCACGTCTCTTGGTTTTTGCTCCTTAGGTTAGGTGGAGAAGAGTTATTACAAGGTTCCTTAATTAAAAATTCCCCCCCCCCCCCCCCAAAAAAAAGAAAAGAAAAGGAATTTTCCCATGTCTTTTTCTGCCAAATATATTTACTAATAATGCTAATGGATTTTATACTCATTCTTAAATTGTGTGGTTTGGAAGTTCCTATATTTTTAAGTCATGGCATTGTTATGTGAAACAGTAAGTGCGAGCCATATCATGTCTAATACATATGACATTCATATCATATACAACAACAACAACACAAGCCTTATCTCACTAGGTGCAGTCGGCTATATAGATCGTATGCTTATCCCGCTAGGTGAGGTTGGCTACATAGATCGTACGATGCCATTGAGTTTTAATCAAAAACTAATTCTTTAGGTATCTCATTAATCAAAAGATCACGTTTAATGATTTTTCTAAGAGTCCTTCTTAGTCTTCCTTGGGCTTTTTTTACAGAACTTCATATCATCTGTTCAACTCTCCTTACTGGCGCTTCTAATTGTCTTCTTTGAACATGTCCAAACCGATTTCTTACCATTTTCTCCTTAATAGGTGCCACTCTGACTCTACCTCGTATGTATTCATTACGAATCCTATCTTTTCTTGTATGACCACACATCCGTCTCAACATTTCCATCTCTGCTATCCCAATTTTTTGTTCAAGTTGTCCTTTCAATGCCAACATTCACTCCCATATAATATAGCCGGTATTATAGCAGTGCAATAAAACTTCCCTTTAAGCTTGTTAGGTACTTTTCGATCACAAACAACTCTTGATGCCTTTCTTCATTTCAACTACTCAGCTTGTATCCTATGTGTAACATCTTCATTAATTTTGCCATCATCTTGTACTACTGATCCTAGATACTTGAACTTTGACCCTTGTGGTATAATCTGATTTCTAGTTTTGATCTCCAACTCATTTTGGACTGGCTGCTTGTTAAACTTGCAGTGCATATATTATGACTTACCTCTGTTCAGGCAAAAACCCTTCGATTCTAAAGTATATCTCCATAACTCAAGTTTAGAGTTAATATCTTCTCTTGACTCCGCCATGAAAGCTATATTATCTGCAAAAAGCATGTATTTGGGGATTTCTTCTTGGATGTGCTCTGTCAAAACGCTTAAAACCAAGTCAAACAAAGAAGGGCTCAAAATTGATCCCTGATGCAGATCAATCTTTATAGGAAAGTCTTTAGTCTCTCCTCCAAACGTTCTCACACTAGTTGTAGCCCCCTCATACATATCTTTTATAGCTTTGATATATGCAACACGAAAATCTTTCTTTCTCAAGGCTTTTTATAGCGCTTCTCTGGGTACTCGATTATAAGCTTTTTCCAGATCAATAAAAATTATATATATGACTCTTTGATTACTCCGGTACTTTTTCATCAATCCTTTTAGTAGATAAATAGCTTCCATAGTAGACCACCTTGGCATAAATCCAAATTGGTTCTCAGAAATATACGTCTCGCTTCTTAACCTGCGTTCGATCACTCGTTGTCATAACTTCATAGTATGGCTCATAAGTTTTCATATCACATACAACACAGCACTTCAAATTGAATAGCATTAAGTTTAATCTTTAATTTATACAAATAAACAAGTAAAATGTTAGAAGTCATCAATATCTTGTCATCATCTTCCATAATAATTTTCATTACTATTTCGTACATCTTTCAGACATTAGCTATACATTACAAGAAAGTGATTAATGTAGTTTGTGAAGTTTTTCTCCAATATACATTGCTGCACTTTTTTTAATAATTAAAAAATGTTGTAGCATTTGAGTATTAGAATCTGGTTTTCCTCCGCCTCAAAATCTTAGTTATCGAAATTGCACGATACGCGATTCATATCATGCGATTTGATACGAGTCAGCCCGCTGGCGATACGTATCATAGGGTGTATCGTAGATGAGTCAGAATCGCACGATACAGTCGCCGAAATCGTGCAATTCGAGCAGTAACTGGCGAATCACACAATTTTGGCAATTCAGCAGCCACCGTTCATCAGGTCAGGCCATGGGTCTACAATGTTTCATTTGTGACCCGAGGAGATGAAGCAACGAAGAAGATGAAGACGTGTCCTTTTTTTCTTTTTTTTTTTCCTTGCTTGTGACTTGATGAGAGACCCAAGTCCTAACGCAGCGTTTCATTTATAATTACATTGGGTTGGGCTGGGTTACAGTGTTTCATTTATTCACTTCATAGGCAGCAAATATTAGATGAACACAAATATGGAATTAAGTGAAAAATTATTGAAATAAATTAATAAACTTTGATTGATTACTTATATACTCTATTTATGACTTAACTTATGGAACCTATTATGTTATTTATGTTATAGAACATATATATAGTATTTCCTATTGTAATCGTAAATCTTACAATTCACGATTCACTATTTATAATCTAGCTTAACGATTCATGATTCGAATCTCGATTTGATAACTATGTTCAGAATGGCCCAACTAGGTGGAGAAATCGAACTCGTCAGTTTCTCATTTTAACTCTAGTATTTACAGGTGAGTTTACAGAGATATAGAATTTGACCACAGTTTGATAGGGTCCAAGTTTTTTTGTCAGTTAGCATGTCACAAATTTGGTGTGTACATTTGCAAGTTGTCAAGTCGTCCTGACCACTTAAGGTGCCTCTCTGCATTTGACTACCTTGGTCTTTTACAAGATACAAGGATACTTTGTTTCTTCAGCATGCATGCCTGTTGAAAACTTCTTTATATAATACAGGCCTTGTTATGTATGCTGAAATATCTGTCATGTGAAAAATTAAAATTCTTTCATATTTTATGAGTGGAGTGTGTACATCAACTCCATGTATGACTATTAATAATACATGAATACACACACATACATGTAACCATCAGACTTTTATGTTCCTGTGTGCTTTGCAAGAAGTGTACATTTAATTTATGCTATTTCACAATGACTAGAATTTGTGTATAGAATAAGCATCGAAATGCCTTGCAATTTGTTTGGTGCATAGTTTTGAACATTTTCAATGTTGATGGCATGCGACAGTTTTTGGGTTTGAGCATATATAAAAAAGAATTGTTCAGTTAATCGTCCTATACCGTTGAGTAGGAATATGGTCTCTGAATATGTTGACTGCTTCAGGTTTTGGCAAAACAAACACGGTGATGGCGATCATCATCTCCTGTGATCACCTGCTTGGGAAAAAGGTCAAACTTTGTCACATACAGACACTGCAGATCACTGAGGTAAATATCTGACACGGAATCTAGACCAGACAATGCCTTAATTATGTAGTTTACTGACTCCAATTTCTATGCAAGGGCATCTGTCATTGTAAAGATAGTTCTGATTGATGCTTCAGAACTGTAGTAAAACGTAGTTGTGAATGATTTTACTTGCTGTATATTACGATTCTAAGTTGTTTCTTTTTTGTGCTGTGAAATGCATGCATCTTTTCATGCAGTTAGAGTTCCTGGTTTTGCGGAATTTTTACAAAATAAAAGTATAAATAGGAAAGTTTTGTCATTAGCTGCTTAAATCTTCTTTGGTTCATGGCCCTGCCGCTTGGATGGCTGATTTGCTACAATAGCTACCACCTGACTTTTAATTTGTATTATAATCCTTCTATTGCCGAAAGTACATTGTCATATGCGTAATTTCCATGCTCAATTTTGCGGGGAAGATGGGAGTTTGTCGATGGTTGCTTTTCCCACCCTCTTTTTAAGGTTGAAGGAGGTTAGTTATGTTGAGAAAACCAGATTCTCTTACCTTACTAATATGGCAAGATTGAAGGCGTAGACTGCCTCATCGGAAAGTAGCAATCGTAAATTAAATGGCCTAATCCTGGTGGAGGTCCGAGATAAAAAGGATGAAACAGCATGCTCAGGAGTTTTTTTTTTTTTTTTCCTGACAAACAAAATAGGCAAGTCTTGGATCTGAATACATTTTGTTTTGGGAGATGACTATGAATAATGTATAATAATTGACTTCTAATGTTGGAGTTAGTGTAATTCGAGTGCAACTGTCGGAGACAATTGTTGACTGTAAGTTGAGTTGGGATTACTATCAAATTTTACGTCGTATTCTACCATGAAAGATCGACGAGGACAAGTTTTGAGGAATGGAAGGTATTGGAGTTGGAGCCTGTGTTTCATGGTTGCAATTTGCAAATAAAGCTTAATGTAATACATTTATTCATCATAGCTATATTCTGAATGGTTATCTTTTTCATTCCCATGTGACATGGCGTTATGTAAATGCTACTTTTATTTTTTGGGTCAATAAATAGATATGCTACTGAAATCTAATTTTCGCACAAAAAAATTCACATATCCTCCTTGCAGGCTGCTGTATCACAGCGTGTCTAGTCATTCTCTTGGTAATTTTTCCCCCTTTAGAATGTGAGAATTTAGAGACAAATAGACATATAACAATCTTACGTATTGCATATATAGAATTGCATTTCGATTCAATTACATCGAAATTTGTAGTATTATTTTGAAGTAATAAAGGCTTATTTCAGTGTCATCCACCGGTGAGATAGCTCAGTGATTCCAGTGGTTTAGCTTCATTAAATTAAGAGTTCTAATGTTGGAAAAAGGGTTATTTTATGGAATACAAGGATGTTAGCTGTGAGGAGTGAGGAGTGTTGAGCCTTGTTCCAACTTGGGGTTTGTATATAGTTAATACTGCATAAAATTCTTGAATTTTGAATCATATTGTGCCATCTACCTTGTATTATTAGAATAATGCTAATCCCAAAACTCTCTTATGTTAAATTATATATGGAAATGCATACTCTTCCATTTAGCGAGAACAAGCAATGCCTTTAGAGACCTAATGATTTATTTATATCATATTTCATAAGATGAGTGGAAGCAGGTATTCGGCCACTCTCAACTGTACAGTAATTCATATAGAAAGAACTTCCTGAAGTAACCTATGTTTATCGACATCTAAAGAACAATGTGAGAAGTCAAATTGTCAAACAATTATACTGCAAATATATCATCTTGTCTCTTGGACAAGAGACATCAAACTAGTATGCTCTCCTACAAAGTGCCCGAACCCACGTTAGTTTTACTAGGATTGTTATATATATACTGCTGGAGTTGGAGGAGCTTATCCTTTTGTTCCTGCATTCTCAACACGGCCGATGAGCAGCAAGACAAATTAAAAGAAATTCTGGGGCAAAACAATGGATGGAACTGTTTAAAGATTACCAGAATGCGATATTTGATTAAAAAAAAAAATCTATTTTACCTCCTTCAATCTATCCATTAAAGTGGCTGCTTAAGATTGGATAGCTTTATGAAGGATGAAAATTGCTGTGATGATACTATATATGTTTATCAAGTGCAGCTTTGACTTTTCGACCAGCTATCGGCTTGGGCAAGCCGTCAAAAATTGGTTTTGCAATGGCTGCGGTTGAAAAGGCCTGCAAATCTGGTTTCAGACTCCATATTGAGGTTGACCGGATGTTGCCCTCATCTTGTAAACATGACGTGCTTGATGATTTCTTCACACGGTGTCGACTCTCAGCTGGGCCTATATCCTCCGAACCAACTGGTACAGGACTTAAGGCACCTGCTTCAAAATCTGTTGACATTCGGCTTGTTGATTTCTGTCTCTGAGCTAAGCCCTTTCCTGTTCTTAATGGAAACCCACCGCTGCTGTTATTATCCCCCCTTAAGAGCAAATCTGGTTTAGCAAAGTCTACTTCAGATTTCTGACGCCTCCTGACAAGTTTTTCACTCCATTTATCAGAATCAACTTCCCCTGCCTTATCGTCAGGCACAGTATCGGACCTTTCCTCAATCTCACTCAAAATTACATCAACCAAACTTCTAGATTTTCGGTGACGACTCAGAGGCCGGGAGAATGAACCGTCTTCTGAGGAATTAGAATCTCCTTTTTCGTACAATGCTAGCCCTTCACATATGGTGTTCTCATCCATTGGTTTAAGTCTATAGAAACCATGCAAAGAGGCGGATCGGGAAACCGTCCGCTGGGGAGGCTTTGTTCTCGTAGGGCGAAGCAAATCAAACGATTCACTTTGTGCTTGTTCTGGTGTATTGTGATCAGAGCTACTGTGTCTGTAGGGCAGCATTATGGCCATCAGTGTATTATAAGCTAATATAAAGAAATCACTCAAAGAAATGATCTTAGAAGACTTTATGTACTGCAATTAGTATGGATAGGGTACACTCTGAAAAATCTTATTTTCCAAAGTGCAGACAATAAAATTTATTCACTTATGTTACAAGGTTCTCCATGTTTCCTTATAAGCCTGATTTATCTTCTTAGGTATGCTTTACAGTAACTTGGAGGAATGATGAATAATGATACTACCAAATAATTTCCAATAATAGGACTCGGAACAAAGGAATAATAGCATTATAATGACTGAAGAATCTGACCAAATGATAATGAAAATACAGTTAGATAAAAATGGAAAATGAGTTATGCATATGATGCCTCACTTTGTCTTTATTTCTCTATTTTCTTCTCTTTTTTAGTGTACGGTTATCTTTTCTGATAGATCTTGCTACTTTCAAGAAAATCTATTTTTCAACGGAACTTTTCATTTTTCTTTTTAACGATTATATCATAGCATTTTACTTTAGGTATAATCTCATCTTCAATTTTGGAAATTTGTTTGTGTGAGCAAACACGTCGACGCACCGACATGTGCAGTTAACCAAAACACAACAAAGAAGTTAGTTAACTGTTATAACATGAACTCTACTCAAGGTATGAAAATACCCTATGCTTATTTCATGTTTAACCGTATCAGACAAGTGACTCAATTTTAATCCTCTGAATAGCACAAAAAAGAGTTAAAAGTCTTAACTTGTATAGTGTTCCTCAATTCAATACACATACATACCCTGTAGATGAGGAACCATCTGATGGAGGATGTCTTCCAGGTAGGGGAACTTGGAGAGTCTTAAGAGCAAACATTTGGAAGTCTGTAACAAGGCCATTCATTTTTTTGATGTCCGACACCTGCAATTTATCATAGCAAGAGAGTTAAGAAATTATGACTTCATTATGAGACTAAAATTATGAAGAGAAGGAAACTTGAAGATTTGGCACAAATTTCTCCTTTGAACGGAATAAGTAATTTATCACAATCGGAAAGATTGCAGCGTGGGTGTGAAGCAGCAGAGGAGAAAACGACCTAGTCATCAATGAATTTCGTATAACAGAATTGTAGCATCAAAAAAATTTCCATGATTTTAGGTACATTGACTTTTTTCAGTTACTAACATCCATTGCCTGTACTTTTCCTGACTTGCATTTTGGATAATAGAACCTGATTGCCTGTACTTTTCCTGAATTGCATTTTGCATAATAGAACCTGATTGCACCCAAAACATTTTGCATCACAGGTTCTACCCACAATAACTATAAAACATGCATGGGATATGATACACGTTTTTAAACACTCAACCAGATTGATATAGAACAGGGAAAAATTGAAGAGGGACAAAAAAAAAACTGCATTGAAGAAATACCTCAACACCGTACTTGATCGCAATTCCAGCAAGAGTGTCAAATTTTGAGACAGGGTGTTCGATGTATCCCACTCTAGAAGGAGACTCATTGGGAGGAATCGATCCAGGAGAAGTCATGGGTAGGCTATGCTCTCGATTGGGTACGCATCGATCTAAAAAGACATCTTCGTATTCAGAGAAATACTGATTGTTGTTCCCATTAAGCTCTTTCCACATCTGGCTTTCCATTTGATTCTCCCGAATCAACAATCTAAACCCATATGAAATGGTCGTATTTTCGGTGTAATCAAAAGGATATTTTAGCAATTAATTTTTACGCAAGATTTGTGAGTACGGGTATGTACAAACATGAATCAGATGGAAAACGATATATATTCTGAGATCAGCTTTGCGGATTGAAGGAGGACTTGCTCGATTTGCGAGAAAGATTGGAGTTGAGGATGGAACCTTTTTTTTGCTGACCTTCCTTTGTCTTCTCTCTTCCTCAATTCCGATCACTGTTTCTACCCAAATCTCCGGGAAAACGAAGGAAAAAAGAAAGCTCTTCCCCCCATTCCTTCCTTTGGAGAAAAAAAGTAAAAATAAAAATAAAAAGGCCCCTAATATTAATGTTTTCCAGCGTGTATAAAATATTTTATGAACATAACTAGCATGCTTAAATACTATTTTACCTTTATTTCGGTGGGAATTCTACCACTTAAAAAAATTGCATTTTCTTAGCCAAAGTTAATTTACTAATTATTTTTTAAAAAAAATCAGTATTTTTGTCCTCGTCACAAATTTTGTTGGTTGCTCAATACTTTTATTTAAGGGTGAGGCTTGTTTCGGCCCTCTTCAATATTGAAGTAAAAAATTAAAGAGTAAACACATTTTTTGGTTCGTAAAAGATGTAATTTTCGAGTTGTTGATTCGTGAAAGATTACTATTATATAGTGTGATAACTAAAAGATTAAATTGTTATACTTTTTAGTTCATTTGTCAATTTGTAACGAAAATACGAATGCATTTAATTATCTAACGTGTTTGTCAAATGTCCACATGACTTGTTGATTGGATTATTGATGCATGTCACATTGTCTTTGTGTGTCCACGTGGTGAGACATACTGGCACCCAATCAAATAGTATTGTTTTATTGAGTGCCAAATTGGTTAAATTACAAATTGGTTTCTAAAAAAAATTTTAAATACCCACAAATGGTCTCGAAAATAATGACTAAATGGACTAATTGGTCCCTCAAAAATTTTAAATTATACACAACATGGTCCTAAAAGAATTTCAAAAATTGAATCAAGTTATTAACTTATACAAGCCAAAATTGACCAATTTACAACCTATAAAGATGTATTGGACCACATTTGAGGCAAAGGGTAATTGCATACATGCCAAAATAGATAAAAATGGAATTTCAAGTGAAAGACAACACGATTGTGTATTCACCCTTAACAAAAACATTAACATAGCATTGTTCTTAATTTTTCAGTTATGGCTAAAAAAGGAAAAGGTGTTGAAGTAGCTGCAAATGAGGGACAGACAAATACATGAGGATAACGAGCATGCAACCACAAATAAGAGGGATGAAGTTCAGGGGCAGAACAAAGAGTGATAGGTCATTTTCTCATGAGCATGACAATGTTGAGGATGAAGCAAATAAATCTGGGTGGTTGTCAAATGGGTCGAGTTGACCCACTTGAGCTCAAATCATACAAGGTTAATAATAAGTATGGGTCGATTCTTACAAAATTTATAGTTGATCCTAACTTATTATGGGTCATAGGTTAGTTCTATGGGTCAATTTATCTTATTTAAAAAAATATATTTCAATTATTTTGAATAATAGAAACTAGATATTAAAACAATTAAATTTTAAAAAATTAAACTAAACTTCCAAAAAAATATATTAAACCTTAAAATAGGTCATTTTTATTTTTTAAAATGTAATTTTAGTTATTTTGAATGACAAAAATTTGATATTAGAACTATGAAATTTTAAAAAATAATATTAACTTAAAAAAAAGACTAAAGCTTAAAATAAAATTGAAAAAAAAAAACTCACAAGACTGACCTATCCCAATCCACCTAAGTCTCAAGGGCTTTTATGAGTCGATTAAAAGTCTTTTTTCAAAATGAGTTATTAAATTCTTGCCTTACCTTATCTCATTTGCAGGGTTAGGGTGAGCTAAGCTTATTTTGATAGCTCTAGATCTTGCCAAGAAGCTCTCTAGCATTTGAAGAGGAGGATGGAAACAGTAGATGAATGAGTTATGCCTAATTTAACGAGGGTACAAACTATGGTGAGTTAACTTTATAACTTAGTACTGTTAAACAAATTAACCCTTTTAGACCTACAGATCTCTTTACTCAACTCAAGTCTGCCTACCTTGGCCCACAAGCCATGGTCTTTTTGAACAGCACTAAGCTTAGCATGGAATTCTCTTCGCTTGAGGTGTTCAAACAAGCGACTAGGGACTTCAACATACACTTGGTTAGATAATACTCGTGTATCGAATAGAATTTGGTTGTTGTTTTAGAATACTTTTGGTATTACTATTTTAGAATAGCTTTTGGTATTAGGGTACATATTATGTATGTGAGTTGGCAATGGTGGTGACATATATGCTAATACACTGTGCCTCAAATGTGGTCCAATACATCTTTGTAGGTTGCAAATTAGTCAATAATTTTGGCAAGTATAGGCTAAGGACTTGATTCAACCTTCCAAATTCTTTAGGGGACCATATTGTATATAGTTTAAAATCTTTTAAGGACCAATCAATTTATTTAGTCAATCTTTCAGATACCATTTTGTGAGTATTTTGAAATTTTTTAGAGAGCAAATTTTCACTTAACTAATTTGACATGCAATAAAACAACGTTGTTTGATTAAGTGTCAATGTGTCTTGTCATGCAAACACTTGACATACACATTAAATGATAACCAAATACATCAACATTTTTGTTAACAAAAAATGCATGGCATTAACAAAGAGCAAAAAGTATAACGATATAATCTTTTAGAGTTCAAATTATATAGTAATAATCTTTCAAGGATTAACGGGTCATGAGGTATATCTTTAAAAATATAAAACCTAATAGGAATGCAAAGTTCTTTTTTAAATTGGGTATAGGAATTGAGAAACACTATCTTTACCTCCTTTTTAAGATTCACTGTTGACTTTTCTTTTCGTTTGAAAAATATTATTGTCCTTTTTTAAGGGAAAAAAAAAAACTAGTAACTTATGTACAGCATTATGTCGGCATACCGCATACACTACAAATTAATTATTTATCGGAGCCAAATGTTAATTAACTATCAAATTTTGAATCACACAAAAGTTTTTTATAATAGTAAGAAGAAGAATAATAATAAATCTGTATTTGTAGCCTATAAAGTTTAACTAAAAATTTAGCTTTATAAGTTTATTTTGGTTTAATATAATTTTCAAAGTAAAAAAAAAAGGTCCAATTTTTTTTTAGTAAATTACACTTATCTTTCGTGAGTGACAACTAAATTATACGACCTTTATTTTGAAAAAATATATAAATTGCCTTAAAGCCTAAATATGACAAAAATATTTTCAATATTAATATCAAATTCTTTTATTAAAATATAACTTATTAAAAAAAAATTTAAAACTTTTATTTCAATGTTATTCATTTTGTGTTCAAAACTATAAATTTAATTTGTATTTTTAAAAATTGATTATTTTTATATTATTTGTTTAATACTTGTTATATTATATAAATAATCGATATAAAAGGGAGGTTAGAATAATGCACGTTTTAAATTCAAGATAAGAAATTGAATATTTTTGAAACCAAAGGAAAGTCCGTGTGTAATTTGAACATTTCATAAGTACAATTTTTCAAAGGTGCAGCCATAGTCAATTGAAGGGATTTGGATTTCATGCTTGATTTCAAAGTTAAGTAGAATGTTTAGTTTAATATAAGTCGTCGAATTTCACAATTAATAACCTAAATTTTAAGATGTTATATTCTAAAAAAAATTAAAATAAATATCATAAAATCTAGATTATTTGTTGTAAAATTTAACGACCCAAGTAAGTCAAACACCTTATTTGATTTTAGAACTAAGCAACGGATTAACTTCCTAATTGAAGTACTCGGACAATGAGTTTTTCAGCAACGTTGACAGCACAACCTGGCTGTACAAAATAGGGAATCGCGCTGCAATTAATCCTCGTCTTTCGATCATGGTGTGGCGAATCTGTTAAGGAAACCGGTGGAGGAAGTTTCTGGGCATCATTTGACGCCCACAATGGGTGACGTGCAATTTGAAGGTTCACAATAACTAGTGACCATAGGATGGCTCAGTGCACCTGGGATCTTTCCAGGGAAGCTTGTAAGAGGTGCATTTTTAGGTCAATCTTTCCAATCTGGAAATCTCAGCCATTGCCCATTGCTGTTCTGTGAAACAGGAGGCAGGACAGTGGAACCTGTGACCTTAGATATGGCATCCCATAAAAATGGCTTTTTCTGTGCTTGGGTTAGGAATATATTTGATCATCTATGACTTTCTAGAATAAAACAGTGTTTTAACTTTGCCACATTTTGTGCCAGGAAAATGGCTCTCTGTGTGTGCGCTTGTGGTATGCAACTTCTTTATGTGATGTTCAGTTCTTTGAAAACTACAAAGCAATAGTGTGAGGAAATTCTTAAAGGACCAATCTTGGTGATTAACAATATTATCTCTCGTCTTGTTACCACATACTATTTTTTGGTCTAGTACAAAACGGTGCATTTGTTTATGTCTTCAAAATTATAAGCCAGATAATCTACACCAGAATATATGTATAGTGAAAACTCATGTAGGATCAAAATTGATATGAACTATCTAAGCAAATTGTAGCCCACAGCCACCGGAATGCCTAACGAAAAAAAAATTCCAGTGGCAACTTTCTAGTTGTGTAATGTTATGGACTTCTGGAGCCAATGACATTAATACATAACTTCACAGTTCTTAAAATAAAACCCCGCATTTCTTAATGTTCTTCAATATCCTCCATCTCCATCTTCACCCTCATCTTCACCTTCACTAACTTCTGAACCTTCTGAACCTTCCTCATCTTTATTTTGCAGCTTGTCATCGCCAGTGTTTCCTGAAATAGAAGGGGATGATTGAAGGGGCAGATGAAGAATACATAACGAACATGTATTTCATTCAAAGATTTTAAACGAAAAGATATGTTAAGGGGAGAAGAATAGAGGAAGGCAAAGAAAACATATGTGCAATCCAGGTCATAATAGGCTATGATGAGCAGGCCTAAAAGGTACAAAAGAACCATCTAATGCAAATGTCAATCTCTAAAGCAACAAACCTAACAAGCATCATAACTTCTATAGCAATGATTAATGTATATGAAAGAAATACAGGTTGGATCTGTAGAGTTTAATACAGGAAATATGATTAAGGCATAGCTGATGCCTAAAATTGGGCTAGGTGTCTGAATGCCCCGATAATTTATGATACCTAGTGTATAGAGAAATTCTTCCAGCAGGAAGGAGAAAGTATAACATATTGTACCATATTCACTGAAGAGGACTTCACCCGAACACAGCCCTTTCTCAACCTTGATTAGTTGAAGTGTCATCCTGGGCCCAACCTCTTGAAGCTTCACAGCACTTTTTGTAGAAGCACGATTAACCCTCCCAAGATCACTCGACAAAGTCACTGTTGCTGCTTCCTCATCAGCTTCACTCTCTGATCCATAGCCAGCCCTTCCAAAGCATAATAAACAACAGCTTAAGAGGAGAAGGAAAGAAAAGAATATTTACATTTAACACAATTGTTAGCTCATTTCCCAACTCTTGTTCTTTCTCTGAATAGAAAAGCTTCTCATACAGAAATAAACAATAATCTTACTTTGTGACAAAATCACTAACGTCATGAAGATTCCTTAAATCAGGGACCTGATGGTTCTGCACAAATTTTCTTATTCTGCGTGAAACACCTACAGGTTGTAATCTTATAGAATAATGCCGAAAATCAATGAGTTTAGTGTCTTTGTTGTAATTAAGCAACACAATTCTCTGGCAAGAGGAGAGTTTAACCTGAAACAATACGTTTGGTGACATTAAAAGATGAAGGCCTAGGAAGTTATATCATTCATTAACCATGAGCATAAAGAGTAAAACTCACAGTTTTAACATCAATTGTTGGAAATATGTTCTGAAACATGTTAGTTGTCAGCTGTAGAGGTAGATCTCCACTCACAAAACCAGAAAGCACAATCTGGCATGAAAACAAGTTATCTTGGATTAAAACACCACAGAAATGGAATGAATTTAGTGCCAGAGTTTCAACTGTTTACAACTGTGATGTCTTCTGTCAATTAAACACAACATACTATCACTAGCAATTGTCTCATACAAGAAATTAATTACAACCTGAAAATGGACACCATATAGAAAGTACAGCAAATACTTGTTCAGTATGACAATAATTACTAGCACATCAATCAAGACCTTCACTATTCCATCAGTCTTAGCCTTGTAGAGGATAAAATTACCAACATAATAAATGATTCATTTCTCAGCATTCCACTAGCAAACTATAAAAGATGGAAATAATGCTTGAGAGTGAGAGGCATTTGATGAACAATTGGAGATAAGATATTTTACCAAAGCCGAATTTTGGAAAAGATCTTTAGGGCATCGAGGACGCAATTGAGATTGAGCAATGTCAGCTGCTAATGAGTATTTGTGTATTTTAAAAGTAAGAGTAGGTCCTTGTGGAGTTGTTGCAACCCTCAAGTAAGGTGCAGTTGCAGTTTTTGACAATATGAGAAAATGTGTGACACCCATAGGTCCAGCAACATTCAGAAAGTCATTTAAATTATTCCGCTTCTTTTCCTACAAGTAGAAGAAAAAAATGTCTTGTCAACACATAAAACGCCCCAGCACAAGTGGATTTAAACTAGTGCTACATAAAAAATTACATATTGAGAATGGACTGCAGAGTCTTGATCAAATACATCTTATTGTTATTTAGCTGAGAAGCATCAACATATGCAAAGTTCAAGCAACCAAGAATCAATTTTAACTTCCAATTGATGCTAGATTGCTGAGCTAAAGTAAAAACTTCAATTTCCTTTACAGTTTAAACTCTTCATAGTATGACAGTCACTTTTTGCTGTCCAATAATTTATTTACATTTTAAAACATCTTTCTAAATTAACAGATATAAAAAATTAAATCCGGTAAGTTGACACTATCCAAATCCATTAAGTACTCTTCATAATTTTAAGTTCCAAGAATGCACGGAGTTTGTTTGTTGACATCCATGATGAAGAGTATACACATTTCTTTTCTAATGCGTTATAATATATATATATATATATATATATATATATTCTAGGTCTACCCATGAGTTAGACATGCAAACAGATCAATTAATTCATAGTTAAAACTGTTTTTTATTCTCTTTATAGTTTGTTTAATCAGAGCAAATGATATACACAACAGAATATGAATAGAAATTAAAAAAGTATGAAAAAAGATAGGAATATTCACCCTGAGGTTGAGTGCTGTATAAGGCAGCATTAACTTTCTCAGGTCCATCTGAAGTTGCCTGAGAGGACCAGGCAACTTCCCTCGTGCAAACACAAAACTCTTTGGGATCTTCTTTCCTGTAATAGGATCCACAGATGGCTGCTGTTGCTGTTGCTGCTTCTGCTTCTTGATGACAACTGGCTTCCTAAACATATTCTTCTTTTTCCTCTGTTCCATTCAAAGAGTAACAACACACTGTGAAGCCAAAGCTAAAGAATAGAGACGAACCAAAGGGGGAGGAGGATTTTTGTTGGGTGGCAGAGAAAGTTGAAATTTTTTTTTCCTAAAAAAATGCCCAATTAAATAAAAAGATAAACGCCGTACATTGATAGAGAAGAAAAGTTTCAAAATTCACTCTGTCTCTAGGTATTAAGAAAGGAAAAGTGCTTAGGTAACGAACAAGAGAGAATGGCTCGTCTTACCATGGTTAGAAGCAGAGTGACTCAGTCAATCTCGGAGGAATGTAGCCTGCCTGGCGCAGTACTGGATAAAGTCCGATAGCATAAGAAGAGTTAGCAGCACGAATATTAAATTTATAATCAAAACGCAGCACTAGACGTAGTCCATTCTCGATTAAACATTCGAGTAATAGTTTCAACAAGTTGCAGGGGAAAAAACTTGAAAATGACGAGGGAGAAAAGAAACAAGAGCCACTACTGAGGCTTAGGCGCGGGAAAAAAAAAAAAACAAAGGAGGACGGAATCAGAAGAAGTCGCTTAACCGGCAACGAGCCAAACCTCCGTTTTAAGGTCCATGGGTGACTTTTCCTTTGAAGATTGACAATACAAATAAAAAACCTCTGAAACAAGACATTTTTATCACTCGGAGCAAAAAAGGTGGGGCTTTAGGCGGAAGTTGCAGATAGCCGCCACGAGGTACTAGATTGAGAGTGGTAAAGAAGAAAAGTGGAAGGAAACTAGTGACCGAAAACGCACCTGAGATGGAACACGGTACGAGGCGGAGGCGGAGGTAGCTGCAGTCGGGGATGGGAAAGCAAGGACGGCGGCTCCAAGCTCACAGTCCTCTTGAAGAATCGAGCAGCGAAGGTCGGAGGGCTTTTTTGGCCAAAAAGCAATTAGGGATTTGTTTTTTAAAATTATATTATCATGAGAATTTTATATATATACTCTTTTTAATTTTTTATGGATTGATTAAATATAAGGATAAGTAAACTCAACTCCTCAAAAGTGTTTTTATTTTTTAATTATCTTAAAATTTACATGTATAATAATAAAAAAAATAATTTATGTACATCTCAAAGATAATTTTAAGATAATCTAATAATAATATTTTATGAAATTAAACTTTCTATATACTTATTCTAAATATAATAGATGCTGACAGTTTTTTATTATATTTTGATAATTAAATTTTACAGCAAGATAGTCATGTTTTATTATTCATTTTACAAAGAATAATTATTCCAATAAGAATAAACAAGTAACATAGTTTCTACATCTAAATTGACTTCTCAATGAATCAGACAATTTTTATCTTCAAAACTTTATGTAGAAATAGGAGTCCGTAATAAGTTATCAGACAATTTTTAGTTAATTAAGCATACAGTTGATTTGTGAAAAAATATTCGTAAAAAAGGACAACTTTAGTCGACTAAATAAAATTACTCTTCGTACTCGTGTTAAAATGCTGTTAAAAAAAATGCTGATTTATTTTCGATCTCATTGCCAATTGATTGCGTGAAATTTTATTGTCGAGTTTAGACTACGTTACCCTACCAATATGGGCGTCATTTGAAAAATGCTGTAAGGCTTCTCACTACACCCTTTTTTTTTTCAGGCTTTTGTGGCACCTACACCTAGTCTAGTGGCGTGACTATAATGTGAAGATGCCATCGATCATTTAAGATCAAGACTGAAAGAGATCGACCAGAATTCCAATGTCACAATTTTCGAGCAGTAGCAGTTTTGCCAATAATAATTTTCTAGTTGTTCACTATGCTTTCCAGTTATATTCGATCCAGAACCCCATTCACAACATCGAAATGGCATTGCCTACTACTTGTTCTTTTTGAGTCACATACAATAGAAAAGGTGGTGTCAAACTCATATGTTAGCAGAGATTTACTACAAAATATTCAAATCCGTTACCACTAAAGACTTTAAATTGGCAGGTGAAACAATCTCTTGTTGAGAAGCAGTGATGCTATTTAACATTCAATACATCAGATTAACCGTATGAACTAGAAATCTTTGTACTTTAACGTCTGATGGAGAAAAATAGACAAATCTTCAGTACATTTTTCTTTCGTTGGTGGGGGTACGGGTTGTTTGAATGTTGCAGAAAGGAAACCTCACATCATTTATGTAATAATATTCAAGCAAAACCATTTGAATATATAACACCTGCATATTTCGATGTTGTCCAGTCATTGAAACTATGCATTCTTGCCTCTACAATTTAACATGAAATTGCAATTTAATGTAATTTAAAATAACCATTGCAATGTGAAACCAAACTAATCTAATGCTCTTCACAGCAGAGGTTGTTTCTGTTTTTTATCTCAAATTATTCGGGCAGAATCTGCAAGGAGTTGATTTTGATCCAGAGCTCTCTCCACACCAGTGAATGCTGAGGGATGGATACGTATTCTGCTACAAAATTGCAAGCACTGAGTTGAGAAACTACTACATTCCAAATTACAGTCAGAAAATAAAATTATCCAGATCAACTTAAAGCAGTGTTCCAACTTGTCCTTGTTTTCCACTTTCAATAAATGACGTTGAAGATGACAGTTGAGGATGCTTTTTCAGATCACTTCCTAATTTGTTCTTGTCCACGGTTAACCATTCTTTATCTTTTCTTTTCATTCATTCCTCTTACATTTTCGTTCCTGTTTATTTTTCTTTTTAGCCAATAAATTAAGCCAGCAAGATAGAACCTGCAGGCCTCAGCTTATAATTCTCAATCTCATAACAAACATCATAAAACTGAACAGGCAGTAAGATTATGCAGTTAACACTTCAAGTTATATGTCACACGTCAACCAAAATAAGGAGATTATCAGTTACCATGTTGAATTAGAACTTCTATGCAAGATAGCGAAGCAAGACTCCATCGTTCCCCAACACAAATCCCTTCTTGTCATTAATGAACCTGCAGCACATTCAAATAAACATTTTTTTTTTCCATAAAAGTTGCATAAGCTTTAAAATTTGGTCTTCTTTAATTCTCACAACTCCAATATAATTGAAGTTCATATGCTGGATATCTTTCCATCCAGTGCTATAGTTAAACATTATAGACGTATATGAAAAATATGATTGCTCTATTTATAGAAGACTAACTTCACTGAGTATAAATTTGCAGCGATGTTGTCAGCTGCTTTGTCACGGATCCATGACTTGCCGCCATTAGTAGTTCTCAACAGAATCCCACTTCCACCTGCTGCCCAAGCCTCCTCCTATATCCATAATAAAGAAATATATAATAAAATGCTTCAGCATAGTACTATACTCTCAAAAGAGCGTTGCCGAGGGCGCGACACAATTTGGAAGGCACAGTGACAAGAACAATAAGAATTTATCAAAATATTATCAAATTAATAAATTCAACTAAGAAAGGAATAAAAATGATAACTAACCAGAAGCCTATTTATAAGCAATAGAAATAATAAATCCTGATTCTACTGAACTACTATGAATCAGTGATTCTAATACTTCAAAAAATACTAAAAGGATAACTCCCTTAGACTAAAATGCTTTTATTGATAATTATTTTATTCCAAAAACTATCCAAAATAATGACAATAAAAAATTATCCCAAATAATAAATCATTAAAAATAAAATAAATAATATCTCTTCTATCATTCTATGGTATGCTTGTATTTTCCAGCAAGTTGTTATGAGCGCAATAGATGAGAAATACCCAATCATATTCTAATTGCAGTCGCTAATTAATAGCCACAGCACAACAGCCCTAAAGTATCTTCAGCTCATGCTACCATGACCACAAACAGCTCTTAAATATTTATGAACTAACTTTAATAAGAATTAACTCTGCAGGTGCTCAGTGACTGTTTTATGAAAGAACTAATGATAATTTGAGAAGCAAAGGTAAAATATTTAAGCCTTTTAAGGCGATCAATTTTGCAAGAACTGGTGACTTAATACTCACATTAGCAACCTATTGCTTCATGTGAGAAACATGTGACAAGAATGTAAGAAATGGTTAAACAAAAAAGGAAATCTCTGAATGCAGGAATTGATTACCGATGAGCGATACCCCACATCAAGAATGCCAAAACCCCGGCTTTGAACAGGAACCTCCTCAAATTCTTCAGTTATCTAAAACAATGAAATATTGTTCTCATCAAAAACAACAACAACAACAACAATAACAACAACAAAGCCTTATCCCACTAAAACATGCAACTAAATTTGAAAAGAAGAGGCAGAAGTCTACCAAAAGTAACTGTAATTTCTGGATGTCAGTAATTTCTCTTATTCAATTTCATTCATAGGCAACAGATATATATACATGTGAATCCCTACAATCAAGCCTACAATCAAGCTATACAATCAAGCCTACAATCAAGCCTACAATCAAGCCTACAATATCTTAACACTCCCCCTCAAGCTGGATCATAGATGTTAATCATGCCCAGCTTGTTACAAATATAATTAATGCGAGCTCCATTTAAGGCCTTAGTGAAAATATCTCCTAACTGGTCTTCAGTTCTAACATATCCTGGAGTAATGAAATGATCTTCAATCTTTTCACGAATGGTGTGACAATCGATCTCAATATGTTTAGTTCGTTCATGAAACACGGGATTAGAAGCAATGTGAAGAGCAGCTTGGTTGTCACACCATAATGTTACTGGTAATGGGGTCTCGAAGCCAACTTCTTTCAATAGTTGGTATATCCATACAATTTCACATACTGAGTTTGCCATAGCTCTGTATTCTGATTCTGCAGTAGATCGGGAAACAATATTTTGCTTCTTGCTCTTCCATGAAACTAGATTCCCTCCTACAAAGACACAATAACCAGTAGTAGATCTCCTATCATCTTTGCACCCTGCATAATCTGCATCAGAATAAACTTCAATCTTAGTGTGTCCATGATACCCATAAAATAATCCACGTCCTGGGGCTCCTTTTAAATAGCAAAGAATTTGTTCTAGGAGTGCCCAATGGTTGACAGTCGGGGAGGACATAAAGCGACTGGCCACACTAACAGAATATGCAATATCGGGGCGAGTCACAGTCAAATAATTCAATTTTCCCACAAGTCTCCTATACTTTTCAGGATCATGAAATGGCTCACTGTCATCCTTTGCAAGCTGTATGTTAGGAGTCATAGGGGTACTTGATGGCTTAGCCCCTATCTTTCCTGTTTCTGTCAATAAGTCAAGAACATACTTTCTTTGGGACAAGAAGACCCCCTTCTTATTTCTCAAAACTTCAACCCCTAAGAAATATTTCAAAGGTCCCAAATCCTTTGTCTGAAACTGTGACTGCAAGAAAGTTTTAAGGCCAAAGATACCAGAACTGTCACTCCCAGTTATCACAATATCATCAACGTATACCACAAGAAGAATGATACCATCCTTAGACTGCTTATAAAATACCGTGTGATCAGATTTGCTTTTCTTCATTCCATATTTCAAAACAACTTGGCTAAACTTGCCAAACCATGCACGAGGGCTCTGCTTCAGACCATATAGCGATTTCTGAAGTCGACATACTTTCCCATACTCCCCCTGAGCAACAAACCCAGGGGGTTGCTCCATATAGACCTCTTCTTGGAGAGTACCATGAAGAAAAGCATTTTTAATATCCAACTGGTGTAGTGGCCAGTTATGAGTGGCAGCCAAGGAGATCAACAAACGAACGGAGGTAAGTTTGGCAACTGGAGAAAAAGTATCGGAATAATCAGCACCATAAGTCTGAGCATATCCTTTCGCAACAAGACGAGCCTTCAACCGAGCCACAGACCCATCAGGGTTGACTTTAATTGTGAACACCCATTTGCACCCAATAGCTTTCTTCCCAGCAGGTAAATTCATTAATGTCCAAGTATTGTTATAGTCAAGTGCATTTATCTCTTCCATCATAGCATCACGCCACCCAGGATGGGCCAAAGCTTCATGGACAGTCTTAGGAATGGACACAGAGTCAAGGTTGGCCAAAAAAGAGCAAGAGGTAGAGGATAAATGATCATAAGAAACAACTGAGGCAATAGGATAAGTACAAAGACGTTTACCTTTGCGAAGGGCAATAGGGAGGTCCGGAGAAGCGAAATCAGGATCCGGCAACGAAACAGAAGGTGGAGGGCATGAATCTGAACCTGCAGGCAATGGACGTCGAGTGTAGACATGAACAATTGGTGGCCGAGTGGGTGCCAGAGAAGGTGTAGGAGTACTTGTGGATGGCTGAGAAAAAGGTACAGTGTAGATGAGCAGATCATCATCGTCCCTCGGAACATGAGAAGAAGAAGAAGTAGAAAAGAACGGAATGTCTTCTTGGAAGGTAACATCAACAGAAACAAGATAACGCTGAAGAGTAGGAGAGAAACATCTGTATCCCTTTTGGAGACGAGAATAACCAAGGAAAACACATTTAAGAGACTTAGGGTCTAACTTTGTGACCTGGGGTCTAGTGTCCCTGACAAAACAAGTGCTGCCAAAGATACGAGGCTCAATAGGAAATATAGCTGTGGATGGGAACAAAACAGAATATGGAATCTCTCCCCCAAGAACAGAAGATGGCATGCGGTTAATCAAAAAACAAGCTGTGGAGACAGCATCAGCCCAAAAAGGTTTAGGAACATGCATTTGAAACAAAAGAGCTCGAGCAACTTCAAGTAAATGTCGATTCTTACGTTCAGCAACTCCATTTTGGGCGGGTGTGTCAACACACGAGGATTGATGCAAGATACCACGTTGAATCATGTAAGACTGGAACGGCTCAGAGAAATACTCTTTAGCATTGTCACTCCTCAAGGTTTGAACAGAAATTTTAAATCGTGTTTTAATTTCAGTATAGAAAGCACAAAAATGTGAAAAAACTTCAGAGCGACTTTTCATTAAATATAACCAGGTAACACGAGAGTAATCATCAACAAAGGTAACAAAATACTTAAAACCTGCCTTGGCCACAATAGGACAAGGACCCCAAACATCAGAATGAACTAATTCAAAAGGGGACGTAGCCCGTTTATTAACTCGAGACCCTAAGGGAACACGATGGTGTTTGGCAAACTGACAGGACTCACAAGGCAAAGATGATAAATGTCGAAATTGGGGATAGAGCTGCTTGAGAACTGGGAGAGACGGATGACCCATTCGACAGTGCAAATCAAAAGGAGAAAGCGAACTAGAACATGCCAAAGATCTTGGTGTCTTAGTATCAAGAGTGTAGAGGCCACCAGACTCATGCCCGCTACCAATAATCTGCTTCGTCGTAAGATCCTGAAAAATACAATGAGTAGGAAAGAATGAGACACTACAATTTAGGGCACGAGTGAGTTTACTAACAGAAATCAGATTAAATGAAAAATTAGGTAAACTCAGTACTGAAGGTAGAGATAAAGATGGGGTTAGGTTAATGGTGCCAGAACCAAGGACACGGGGTGTAGAGCCATCAGCTATAGTCACATGAGACGAATGGACATGAGTATCAAAAGTAGAGAAAAGACTAGGATTACCTGTCATATGGTCTGAGGCACCAGAATCTATAACCCAGCTGGACGATGAAGAGATGAGACATGTGGGGGATTTACCTGTATCAGCGAAGGCAGCAGTGGGAGTAGAAGTTTTAAGTGATTCTTGATATTGAGTGAACTTGGCAAAGTCATCAGCAGAAACCATAATAGTCTTATCAGCAGATGAGGCAACATGGGCAGATCGTCCTGTCTGATTCTTGTTGAGAAGTTTCTTACAAGTGCGTTTTGTATGCCCCAGCTCATGACAGTAATAGCACTCAACTTCACCAGACTCCTGACTCCGATGTTCTATATTTTTGTTACGATTGTGCGATCCTCCCCGTGAGCCACTTCGAGATCCACCACGACTAACAAGAGCACTGCTATTATGAGTAGTGATTTGAGAAGGTTGTGAGTTTTCTGTACGAAGAACTCTAGCAAAAACTTCTTGCAAAGGAGAAATATCAGATGCTGAGAGAATTTGAGATTTGACTGCTTCGAAATCTGAGCGCAGACCTGTCAGGAAACTCATAACTGCCATTTTCTCTCTTTGAGCTTGCTGAACCTTAATATCAGAACTAAAAGGGAGAAGCATATTTAGTTCTTCATAGGTTTTCTTAAATTCCATGAAATAAGCAGTAAGAGACTTGTCTTGCTGCTCTCCTCGATAAAATGACTTACATACCTCGTAGATGCGAGATATGTTTCCTCGTCCAGAATACAAAAAATCCAAATATTCCATTAATTCTTTCACAAATTCACAATGGTTAATCAGACCGAGTACCTCTATGTCAATAGAGTTCCGAATTTGCAAGAATAGTCTCGCATCATCACGCAACCACGCTTTTCGAGTGTCGTCACTAGGGGGATCAGAGATGAGATGATCATCCTTCTCAATGCTTCGCAAATATACGCGAATGGTTTTACTCCAATCTAAATAGTTGGAGCCATTGAGTTTGTGTTCGGTAATCTTCGTCATCACAGGGACGACCTCAGCCATAACTGTAGTTTTACTGTCTGCCATAGGTGGGAAAAGTACACAGCACACAAACACAACCAAAAATAAATGGATTCAGCCTAAAACAGTAAACCAAAGAGAACCAAACCAAACCAGAAGGTCAAACAGCAGGGAAGACGCCGGAAAGGACAGGAAGTCGCCGGAAAACGGACGAAAACGCCGACGAAACAAAACGGAGAGGAAGACGACGTCGGACGCGCCCTCACGCGCCGGCGCGTGGATCCGCTGGCAGAAAGAACGAGTGGCGCGTGGAGGTCACACGCGCCGCCGATGGCTTCCGGACTCTCGGGGTCCGCCGGCCGAGGAAGTCTGAACGTTGTTGGGGGGGTGGTGAGAACCAACAACCACCGTAGAGGGTTGGGCTCTTCTCACGCACACATAAGCAGTACCGAGAACGCTAACAGCCTCTGATACCATGTAATTTCTGGATGTCAGTAATTTCTCTTATTCAATTTCATTCATAGGCAACAGATATATATACATGTGAATCCCTACAATCAAGCCTACAATCAAGCTATACAATCAAGCCTACAATCAAGCCTACAATCAAGCCTACAATCAAGCCTACAATATCTTAACAGTAACAATTGCACAAAAGTTAATAAGGTCAGTTTTATGTGGCAAAATTAAAGATATTAGGCCAATGGAGAGCCTTACAATACAATTAAATAGATCAAAAGAATTAATTTTATTTGAACATTATTTACCATGTCTCGTTCAGTTATTAGTCCAAGCCTTTCTTCTCCCTAATTAGGTTATCATGTATATTGGCTATGCAAAAAGGACCTATACATTTAGTCATATTAAGTATCCTTCTGGACTTTTGTGTTTTTCCTGCAGAGTAAAGTCAAATAACAAATTAATAATGGAAGATTCCTAACCTCATATTTTCTTTTTGGTGAAATACTACCGTCACATTTAGGAACTCCAACTAGTTGAGCTATGCGCATTTTAATGTACTCTCAGAACAATTCCAAATAGCATTTCTTGAAACACTCAAATGAAATTCTCAGAATTGCATACCCCAGTGCCCTTGCTAAGAAAAAGGCCCCCACCACGGACAAGAAGCCAAAGACCACCGTCAGCTCTCCATCCCATGTTCTGAATTCTTCTCGCAACTGCTCTATTATGTGGCTGCCAGAATGCCTGTAAATTCAGGAAAGGCCATTTTGAGTTATATAACTGTCAGAAAGCTTCAAATGCCACCAGTTCTTTTGGTTTTTGAAATCACTTTGGTTCAAGCATCAAATTAGATGCAGTGTTATTATTCTAAAGAAACTTTCAAAGGCTTAAACTATTATTGCAAAATCATTTTAATATAACTCAACCTTATATTAAACAAAAAGATGTGAGAACAAAATTATAAGTATGGCCGCAGGATAGGCTTACCAAAAGTATCAGTATAATACCCAGCCAATGGAAGGAAAAACAAATATTATCAAAGATTAGGAACCTCACCTGACCAGGCTCCCAGGTTAAGTAGAAGTTGCCTCGGCTTGAGACTGCAACATACCTTCCATCTGGAGAGCGATTAACAGTATTGAAAGTTCCAGTGTAGTAGCTTGCACCACTAATACCACTAGAAACTGTTCTGAAGAGGCAATATAGATGAATGTCTTAACATGTACAAATGAGAAAATATTTGGAATGTAGACTATGTGCAAGATGACACCCTGAATTTTCATGCATTAAAGTTTGGTAAGCCTAGCAATAATGTTCCATATTTATCAATGCATTATTACTACTTTGGAATATACAGATTTTCTGCTCAGAGAAAGTGCTTTCATAGAGAGGGAAAGGATTATGACTTGCCTTCCAAAAAAGAATAAAACAACACTTCCAAGACACATACAGAAAAGACGGAACAAAACCATTTAAAGGAGAAGAGGGGATAAGTCAAGCATTCCATTTCACCCTCAAGATAGTCAACCAGATTACAGAGAAAAGGTATAGCATTGTTTTCATCATTTTTTTCATTTTCATTCACTTTGTTCTATTTATTTAATTCGAAGGTAGTTCTAATCAACTCTACTTGTAGATAGTATTGTTTCAGTAAAAATATCAAGAAGATCCAAGAAAGTAACACATAAGGTTATTCCAAAGAAAAAAAGAAGGCAAGAGCATCATCATTGAATTACAACTCTTTGGAAGCTGCAAATAGAATCATAAGAGAATTGTAACTTGGATTGATTTTCATATTCTAACTGCACACTTGCAAAGTCCAATAACAAGTCCAACTAAAAAATTGCAGATAGAAGGCATTCTTAGACAGTGAATGGAGATTGAATAGATGTCTATCAGAAATTCACCTATTAAGAGTAGCTGACACAGTTTCCTGGACTGCAGCCCTCCAGTTGTAACCCCTGTTTGATGTAACATAAATTGCCCCTTCGTCAGTCACCATCTCTGCACTTTTCTCACCAGTTGCCTTTATGTATACCTGCAGATTTGTTAACAGAATCACAATCTATACTGTTACGAGATTATAGGCATAATTAGAGGATTGTAATTGATTGTAATTAACATTGTAGTTCTCATTCTTTCCTAGTATAGGATTTCTTTGTATTTAAATATCTACACAATAGTTGAATAATATACACTTGAATATTCTCTCAGATTACACGGTATCAGAAGCTTTCAAATTAATTATGGGTAGCGTATCTTTGTTTTTTGAATTTATGGGCGTTGGGTGTGAAAGAGGGAGAGTTGCCGGATTCAGTTCACCTTCACCGGAGGATCCCCAGTTGACACCACCGTCCTAGGGAGAAGCGTCTACCGCCGATCGGCTGTCCACCGGAAGTCGATCCCCGAAGTCCGCGCATGAGTCACACGCACCGCCTGAAGGTTTCTGCTATAGTGCCACGCGCCGACTCGTGGTGGTGCGTGAGGGTGCGTCTGTGACCGGAAATTTTTTCAGTTTCCGTCAAAGTACTCACGTTCGTCTGGGCTTTCTGTTTCCATACCTAGTTGGCCAGTAATTGGTACGATGTAGGGCTGTTTGTGTGAGAGGTTTGAGGTGTGTTCATTTTTTGTACGTATGTTCATTTTTTGTCAACTAAAGTCTCAAAATTTAATCTTCATTTGTTTTTTGGGGTGTTGGTTGGAAAATTATGGCTGAGAAGAACGCTGTTGTCTCTGATGTGGTTCCAGTAATGTCAAAAATTATGAAACATAAACTTAATGGTACAAATTATCTTGATTGGAGTCAAACTATTGAGTTATATCTGTTAAGTATTTATATGGATAGCCACTTAACAGATGATCCTCCTAGTAATGACTCTAGACTGCCTTGGATGAGAGAGGATGCTCGTCTGTTTCTCTAGATACGTAACTCCATCGATAGTGAGGTGGTTGGTATGGTAACTCACTGTCGTACAGTCAAAGACTTGATGCAATATTTAGATTTCTTGTATTCTGGAAAACAGAATGTCTCTCGTATCTATGATGTGTGTAAAGCTTTTTACAGGGCAGACAAGGGTGATAGGACTCTCACTAATTATTTCATGAATTTCAAAAAGACCTATGAGGAACTCAATATGCTACTTCCCTTCAGTACGGATGTCACTATACAGTAATCTCAGCCAGAGAAGATGGCTATTATGAGCTTTTTAGCTGGTTTTCCATCTGAGTATGAGACAGCTAAGGCACAAATTCTCTTTGGGACAGAGATTTCTTCTCTTCAAGATGCTTTCAGTAGGGTTCTTCGTACAGAGAGTTCACCACCGAATCAACTTACTCAGCCTAATAGTGCTCTTATAAGTCATAACAGCACATCTGAGTTTGGGAAACAACAATACAAGGGTGGAAGCAGTGGTGGTAGTAAGAGCATGGGTTCCAACTATGGTACTTGTGGCCAGGAGGCAGGGGAGGTAGTTTGTCACTGTTGTCACAAACCAGGTCATATTAAACGTGATTGTCGGAAGTTGCAATATAAGAAAGCTCAGTCTGCCCATATTGCATCCACTACGGAAACTGCTGAAAAGCCTGTTACAATCTCTGTAGAGGACTATGCCCCATTGACTCAGCAGTCATCTCAATCCAATTTCATTATTGCCATTGCCAAGTCAGGTAAATCCAAAACATGTCTTGTTTCCTCCTCGTCAAAATGGTTATTGATTCTGGTGCTACAAATCATATGACAGGTAACTCTACTCTTTTCTCTACCTTTCAGTCACAAAAATCTACAAATCCTGTTACTTTAGCTGATGGTTCAACATCTTACCCTGTTGGATCTGGAACAATTAATCCTACATCATCACTTTCTTTGTCATTTGTTCTCAGTCTGCCTCAATTATCATTCAATTTGATTTCTGTCAGTAAAATCACTCGTAATCTCAATTGTTGTGTCTCATATTTTCCTGGTTATTGTTTATTTCAAGATCTTTTGACGAAAAAGATTATTGGTAAGGGACATGAGTCTGATGGCCTCTACATCCTTGATCCACACATACCAAAATCCATAGCCTGTGCCGGAGTTGTCACCCCCTTTGAAGCACATTGTCGGTTGGGTCATCCTTTGCTTCCAGTGTTACAGAAGCTTTGTCCTCAGTTTTCCACTATGTCGTCTTTTGATTGTCAGTCTTGTCAATTTGCTAAACACCATCGTCTTAGTTCTAGTCCAAGAGTCAATAAATGAGCTCATGCTCCTTTTGAATTAGTACATTCTGATGTTTGGGGTCCGTGTCCAGTTATCTCCAAAATTGAGTTTCGATATTTTGTTACTTTTGTTGATGACTATTCTCGAATGACATGGTTATATTTGATGAAAAATCGTTCCAAATTGTTCTTGCATTTTTCTACCTTTTGTGCTGAAATTCGAACTCAATTTGGTATGCCTGTACAAACCTTGAGAAGTGATAATGCTAAGGAATATTTATCAGAAAATTTCCAAAAGTATATGCTCCAAAATAGTATTCTTCATCAAACCTCCTGTATGGACACACCATCTGAAAATGGTGTTTTTGAAAGTAAAAATAGGCATCTTCTCGAAACTGCTAGAGCATTGTTATTTCAAATGCAAGTTCCCAAACATTTCTGGGCTGATGCAGTTTCCACTGCTTGTTTCTTGATCAATAGAATGCCTTCCTTAGTTCTATCTGGTGAGACTCCCTTTTCTGTTCTTTCTCCTAATAAAGCGTTGTTTCCCATTGAACCTAAAATATTTGGTTGTACTTGCTTTATTAGAGATGTCCGTCCCCAAGTTACCAAACTTGACCCAAAATCTTTGAAATGTATCTTCTTGGGATATTCTCGTGTGCAAAAGGGATATAGGTGTTATTGTCCTAGTCTTAACAAGTATCCTGTGTCAGCTGATGTTACCTTTTGGGAGCATGACCATTTTTCATCATCTACCTATCCTATTCCTCAGGGGGAGGATGACGATTTGCTAATCTATATTGTTACCTCTTCTTCGGATCCTCCTCCATCGATTCCTGTCATACCTCCCATAATACAGACATATACTCGTCGGCCACGACCTTCTAATCCTGCTCCTGAGTTTGTTGATGTACCTGTTTTGGATCCTCCTAATTCATGTCCTGATGACCCAACTTCTTTGCCATCTGATCTGACTCTGAGTGATAATCTTCCTATTGCTCTTCGTAAAGGTAAATGTACATGCACATATCCTATATCCTCTTTTGTTTCCTATGACCATTTGTCATCTTCTTCTTATTCCTTTGTTGCATCTCTAGATTTTGTTTCTGTTCCTAAAATTGTTCATGAAGCATTAGCTCATTCTGGCTGGCGTAATGCTATGATTGAGGAGAAGAATGCTTTGGATGATAATAGAACTTGGACCTTGGAAGATCTACCTGCAGGAAAACAGACTATTATTGGGTGTAAATGGGTGTTTGCCGTTAAAGTTAATCCTGATGGCTCTGTTGCTAGATTGAAAGCCCGCCTTGTTGCTAAAGGATATGCTCAGACATATGGAATTGACTATTTTGATACTTTTTCTCCTGTTGCTAAGCTTAATTCTGTGATATTATTTATTTCGATGGCAGCCACTCAAAATTGGCCCCTGCATCAATTGGATATTAAAAATGCCTTTCTCCATGGTGATCTTCAGGAGGAAGTATACATAGAGCAACCACCAGGTTTCGTTGCTTAGGAGGAGTATAGGAAAGTATGTCGCCTTCGTAAGTCTCTGTATGGCCTGAAACGGAGCCCTCGTCCATGGTTTGGTAAGTTTAGTCAGACTGTTGAGAATTTTGGCATGAATAAAGTAAGTCTGATCACTCTGTTTTCTACAAACACTCTGATAGTGGGATCATTCTATTAGTTGTGTATGTAGATGATATTGTCATCACTAGTAATGACTCTACATGGATTTCATCTCTTAAATCCTTCCTCCATACTTAGTTTCATACCAAAGACTTGGGAATGCTACGATGTTTCTTGGGTCTTGAAGTAACTAAGAGTAAGAAGGGAATCTTTTTGTCTCAAAGGAAATATGTGCTTGACTTATTGTCTGAAACAGGGAAGTTGGGAGCTAAACCATGCAATACTCCAATGATTCCTGGTATACAACTCACTAAAACTGGTGATTTATTTGAAGATCCTAAAAAGTATAGGAGATTGGTGGGAAAGTTAAACTATCTTACTGTGACTCGTCCAGATATTGCCTACTCAGTTAGTGTGGTAAGTCAATATATGCCATCTCCAACTATTGACCATTGGAAGGTAGTGGAACAAATTCTGTGCTATTTAAAAGAGTCACCTGGGCGTGGGATATTGTATGCTAATCATGGCCACATTAGGATTGAATGTTTTTCAGATGCTGATTGGGCAGGATCTAAGGAAGATTGAAGATCAACTTCAGGGTATCGTGTTTTTATTGGCGGTAATTTAGTATCATGGAAGAGCAAGAAACAAAGTGTAGTTTCACGATCAAGTGCTGAGTCTGAATACAGGGCCATGGCTAAATCTGTCTGTGAAATTATGTGAATATATCAGCTACTCAGAGAAGTGGGTTTTGAGGTTTCAATGCCAGCTACGCTGTGGTGTGACAACCAATCTGCGCTTCACATTGCATCTAATCCAGTCTTTCATGAGCGAACCAACACATTGAGATTGATTGTCACTTTGTTCGTGAGAAGATTCAGCAAGGTTTGATTTCTACGAGCTATGTGAAAACTGGAGCACAATTAGGAGATATTTTTACAAAGGCTCTTAATGGAGTTAGGGTTGATTATCTTTGTAACAAGCTTAGCATGATTAACATCTATGCTCCAGCTTGAGAGGGAGTGTTACGAGATTATAGGCATAATTAGAGGATTGTAATTGATTGTAATTAATATTGTAATTCTCATATTTCCTAGTATAAGATTTCTTTGTATTTAAATATCTACACAATAGTTGAATAATATACACTTGAGTATTCTCTCAGATTACATATACTAACAATGACCATATAAAAGAAGCATGCAATGATATCACTATTTTCTGCAAAATAATAATAATAATAATAATAATAATAATAATAATAACAACAACAACAACAATAGCAATCTGATGAAGACTTACACTTTGGAAACATAAAATTGAAGAGAAGTATCAAACTAAAACAGCACATATATTAAAAAGTATGAATAAAACTATATTCAAATTTATAGTCAATTTAAACAAGTGTTAATTTATATTACAGTTTTATAATGATTATACAAAGTAAAATCTAAAACTATATGCTTGCCTTTATTTTTTTTTCATTTATGCTGTTGTTCATGATCATCGATATAAGGCACAGTCAATTTTTTTTGAATCACAAATGCCACTTCAGCATACAAAATTGAAAATCAGACCAGAAACTTCAAACAAGCATACCATATCTCCTGGAAGTTCAGCACTAAGTGGTATCCTTTCCCAGCTCTCTCCCGCATCAGAAGTGTACAACAGGATTGCAGGTTTTCCTACTATCCATCCTTCCTTCCCTTTGAAGCTGATTGAATTAAATCTATAGTTAAAATCTTCATCTTCTGCTGAGGGTATTGAACGGGGAACCCAAGTGTTACCACCATCTTTTGTCTCCATAATGGTTTGCCTGGTACCCAGAAGAAAACCTACCATGTGAAGCAAAGCCATATTTTAGTGAGAAGATAAAAATGAAAACTGTAATTCATTGTATTAAGACAGTCATAAAAAATATTAATAAAGATCAACTAAAATGTATTTTTTAAAGAATTCAGCAGAAATACAGCAGAGACACATAGGATCCAAAATAAGAGCTACATTTGAGGATAAAACAGCATCATTTGTAAAGACCAAGTCCATATGGAATTCTATTAACTCTGCCTATGTTTTATAACCGGTCCCAAGCCTAGATAATGGAGGAGGGTTGTGTTAGGCGCTCAACAGCCAACATACAACTTGTCGAAACTCTCATGCACGTGGATCAATAACAATATTATATGAGATACCTAAAAAGTTGATAATTGATAGAGCTCAATGACGTCGTACGATCCATGTAGCCGACCCCATCTAGTGGAATAAGACTTTGTTGTTGTTGTTGTATTATGCTTTCACCCAAAATTGATACCATATCAAAGAATGGGTTCACCTAAGAGCTTAAGCTAGCACATAAAGACCCAAGAATTATTTTTATCCCTAATGTAGCTCAGATTTTTTAAGACTGGCTAGTTAAAGCATATTTCAACCAGATAGGGTCCTCATATCAAGATGAAAGATTGTTAAAACAAAGGTAAAAAGAAAAACAATTTAATTAACAATGATCAGCTTTTGTAGAAATACCATGATATAAAGTAAGACTATAAGAAGGCCCTTTTTTCATATCAAAATAAGCCATTTACTTACCATCTAGAACAGCATACAATAGTAAGGAAAATTGTAGAGGTAAACCCAAAATGACCAGCCCAACTTTCAGAGAAAGGTAATTTAGATATTTATTTTGTTACTAATCCTTGCTTATACTAAGGGGTTTCAAGTGATGTTGAAATAGTTTCAAATTTGGCAGATCTCAAAGAGATGTTGAAATAGTTAACCTCAGCACCAATGATCATTTCAAGGAAAGGTATGCTGCTGCTATTGTAGTTCCATCTTAACCATAAGTGTCCCAAAGGGAAGATGCATGAAGCATCAAAGTCACAGCTCACATTATTCTTATCAATTCAATATTGATCTCTAGGCAATTGTCCCACATAATAGTAAATTAAGTTTCTTAAAGGCAAGGGTGTACCACAGTAGCTTGGTACTAGGGACTCTCAAGAATTGCCCAATGCGTTGCACTGCAATAAAGACCTGGTGCATCCTACCAATCGTAGTCTAAGCCCTTAACCACCATTCTTTCCCTTGTCACTTCCAAAGTTCTATCCTCAGAACTTTCAGTCAGATTTTATTACCCTTCAATATTTATTCTGCAAAGGTCAATCAATAGTTTTATTATAATCAACGCAAAAGTGCACTTTTGGTTTCTTAACTTTGCCTCAAGTCTCCTTTTTGTCCCTTAAATTTGCTATGTTTTATCCCTTAAATATAAAAAACACTCAAATTTTCATGCCATTAATTTGCTTAAGAGAAAATGCCGATTTGAAAATTTTCATGCCAAATGACCACCAACATAAGCTTCCAATTAATCATCCAAGTAAAATACCCAAAAGCATTCAAAATGCATTGTCCCATGACCTCAAACTCGCTGAAACTCTGTTGGCAACACCCCAAAATCTATACCTAACTCACTCACACAGCAGCATTAGTTCATTACTATAATTTGGGGTTCTCTCACTTCCAAACATTAACAACAACAACAACAATAACAATAACAAAGTCTTATTCCACTAGGTAGGGTTAAATACATGGATCACACGATGCCAACGAGCTCTATCAATGACAAATTCTCTAAGTATCTCATTCACTAGAAGATCTCGTTTCACAACTTCTCTAACTGTTCTTTTTGGTCTTCCTCGGCCTTTTTTCACAGTATTCCATACCATCTACTCAACTTTCCTTACCAACGCCTCCAACTATCTTCTTTGAACATACCCAAACTATCTTAAATGATTTTGTACCATTTTCTTCTCAATAGGTGCCACTCCAACTGTACTTCGTATACAATCATTATGGATCATAGCTCGTGTTGTATGACCACACATCTATCTCAATATCCTCATCTCTGCTACTCCAATATTTTGTTCTTGTTGACCTTTCACTGCCCAACATTCACTCCCATATAATATTGCCGGTCTTCTAGTAGTACGATAAAACTTTCCTTTAAGCTTATCAAGTACTTTTCAGTCACAAACAACTCCTGATGTCTTTCTCTATTTCAACCATCCAGCTTGTATCCTATGTGTGATATCTCCATTAATTTCACCGTCATCTTGAATAATTGATCCTAGATACCTGAATTTTGACACTTGTGGTATAATTTAGTCTCCAATTTTAACCTCCAACTCATTTCTAGCTTGCCGCTTGTTAAACTTGCAAAAATTAAATTAAAATTAATTCCTTTGAAAGATTTCCAGCAGTCATTTTGCTCCCAGGAACTATACTGTCAAATTCTAGAGTTGCTTAGAAGTTAGAGCCACAAGAGATACCAAAAAGCTACTACAATTCAAAGAAATAAACATCTGATATTACTCTTTGCTTGGTTGTTCTTTAACGCACTTGCACTAATGCAGTAAAGTTGTTCAGAAAGTATCCTAGGGTTGGATATTGGAGTTTTAACTATTGCAGCGTTTCAGCCAATTTGGCATGTGGGATGGTGGGACAGGGCAGTTTGAATATCATGAGATCAGGGGTTTGTACCTATTAGGTTCATTAGCAGGATTTTACAAGGAAGATTAATTGGTAACTGATGTTGGCAATTCTTTGCAATGAAACTTAAACAAATTAACGGTGTTAGGGTGATAAAATTTTTTAGTAGTTTTTTAAATTTAAGACACCAAAGTAGAAAATAGCAAAGTTAAGGGATGAAAAGTAAGCTTTTACCTAATCTGTAACATTTGGTGTTAGGGTGATAACATTTTTTAGTAGTTTTTTAAATTTAAGAGACCAAAGTAGAATATAGCAAAGTTAAGGGATAAAAAGTAAGCTTTTGCCTAATCTGTAACTATGTCGCCTTACATAAAAGCCCTTTGGGCTTGAAGTCAAGTTCAAGGAAACCATAGCTTGTGTTGGAACTTGGTTTTAATTATGAGATTGGAGGCATCAACCAAGGTGACACAGTGCAAGAAGGAATATAGGCAATAGGTTTCCTAATGAGACTATGTTTCCTAATCTTCCTAGGAAACTAAGAAATGGTCTAATAACAACCTAGGCCAAAAAGCCTATTCAAATCCCCATTTTAATCCCAATATACCCCAACTGTTCAATTACAAACCCTGACCCCTAAATAATAATTACATTGTAAAATGAACAATAAATATATCTTCTCAAACTTAAATAAGTTTGCATACAATTTTTGGGTAATTTGTATCGAGAAGTAACATAGCTAATGAACCAAACTTGCAAATTATATAGGTGATTAGCAGTGAATCAGAAAGTTATAGGTTTGTCTTCCAATAAATCATAAGAAAGTCGAGTGTTCCAAAGGGACCCTAACCCAGAAGTTTCAGGTTGAGGAAAGTTGAGTAAAAATTTTTATGTGAGTGTGTTTTAGCAGGATGACCCAAAAAACCATCCGCTAAGTCAGGTTTGAAATCCATCATTTTCCAGTACTACCTCAGAAGTTAGAAGCCAAGCAGCAATGAACCAGAGAAGTAAAGTAAAACTACAAAAGTTACCGTGGTTCAAGTCATCGGGCACAAAAGCGATGTCGAGAAGTACAACACCGGGGTCTACAGGGAGGTAAACTCTTTCCCACTCCGACAAGGCTTCTTCGGACCTGGCCAATTGTTCAAATCCAACTAACTGTGGGAGAGACAGAGAAATTGCTGTAGTCTCAGCAATGAAGCGTCTCCGATTGAGCGAGAATTGCTGCAGAGACGCTTTCGGAATGAAGCGAGCTGAAGCCGGAGATTGAGCTGTTCGCCAATGGCGATGACGAGTACTAGCAAAGAGAGAGGTGAAGGAAGGCCTCAACAAGATCACTGGCTTGGAGCAGTCAGTGAATTGCAGAGTCACCATTTTCGAAGAAGCTTGCTTTCTCCCTCTATTGGCGTCTTATCCGCCTTAGCTATCCGATATGTATTTTGTCCAACGGCTTCGCGGGTGATTTGAAGGCCCTTAACTTGACACGTGGATTCAGAGGCTTAAACATTAGAACGTCGACGTCCTTCCTTTGAAGACGGGAATATTTGTGCTTTGTGTTTTCAGGAAAAATTGCATGTACCCTCCATAAATTGTGGTGACTCATATTTTTAGTTTTTAAATTTTAAAATATAATATTTTAAATTGTTATAAAAGTGAAAATATTATATATCAATTAAAACTAACATATAAAATTTGTATGATTTTTCATGAAATATCTTTATATCTCTCATATTTCATGAGTATCAAGACAACATAATTTAAGTATGTAATATACTCCTACGATAAGAATACTTTTAATATAATAATTACCTATCATAAATACGGTTATCGTTCTCTATAATTTAGCATGCTTTCAACCAAGTGCGTCATGTTACTGCCATTGATACTTCTACATTCTAAGGGCCATGTTAGTCAACCTATATAACACATTAAAATAATTCTACCTCCACAAATTTAATACACATATTTAATGTCTCTTTCTAAATACAATTACAATTTATTATTTTTTGTAATTTGTTAGTTCTCTACAATTAAATTTAAATGCTTGATTGCAAATATACATGATTAATACGTGGATTAAAAAATAAAATTTAACTTTTGTAGTATTATGAATTTATTACATGAATATTGACTTTAATATGTAAATTAATATTTATTTGATTATTGTCAACCAAAGTCTTGATTCTATGCTATTATTTCCTATTTAAACAAATTCAATCAAAATCTTGACACACTCTTTTAGACATTCTCTCTCTCTCTCTCTCTCTCTCTCTCTCTCTCTCTCTCTCTCTCTCTCTCTCTCTCTCTCTCTCTCTCTCTCTCTCTCTCTCTCTCTCTCTCTCTCTCTCTCTCTCTCTCTCTCTCTCTCTGCAAAACCTTAAATAAGGTCTAGATTTCGCAATCACACTCTCACATTATATATGGTTGTGACGAGATCAAAAGTGAAGGTTTTGGATTCAGATATGTCATATCTCACCACCTTTCTCCCTGATGAAATATTGTCTCTCATCATCTCTAAGCTTCCCATAGATGAAGCAGTGATAACCAATGTTCTTTCACGCAAATGGAGGTCACTTTCGAGGCGCACCACCTGCTTAAGACCATGGGAAAATAATAATCATGTCATTATCTCAAATAGCTTTTGTAAGAAGCTTTTACATCGTGCTTCATTATCTCAAGAAACCATTTTCGCGGCACACCACTCAGCTTTGACTGTTAAATTTACAATCATCATTTGTTTGTACAAGGAGATTTGTTTTATAGACACTTTGTTAAAGATGAAGTAAAACTTACATTGCAGGCTAAATAGATTTTAATTCTCTACTTGTTTTTTAATTTTTTTTGTGTCTCTTACTATTTTGTTGACACATATTACTACTATAAGTATTAAGTTTTTTATATTTATGTTGTTAATAATTTAAACTTGGTGCAAGTATGCATGGTAGATGTATTTTTCATATGAACAATGTTTTCATTCCATTATTTATATTTGTTTAGTTTATAATAATTTGTATTTGTTCTTATTCAAATCTACCTTAATGTGAATAAACTTCAATCCAAATATGTTTGATAAGAAATATTAAGTTATTTTTAAATATTTGTATCTTCACGTTAATAATAATGACTAGGCTGGTATAAATGTTAAAAGGAAGCCATGTTGATGTAAATTAAAACAATCACAGCCTTAATACTAATAATGATGATGATAATAATAGTAAATATGTATTTGTGAAAAATTGTCTACTAACATGCTTTAATATATTTTTATAAATCACATGGGTAATTCACAACTTTTAAAATTTTTGTAACTCGTAAAAATAATAATAATTGATTGACAGCAAACATATAGTAGTTCGCATAAGAGACAAAAACTTTAGAATATCGACATTCAATGTGAATAAAAATAAATAAATTATCCAAACAACAATATCTCCAATGCAAATACACTTTCAATGTGATATGCTATTTACAAATATTTTTTAAATAAAATGTCCTTAACCTAAAAATAAATAAATAAAATAAAATAATTAACGAATGATCCACTGAAAAGAAGGAATTAATTTATTTATTTTTATCAAGATTTATAAGGAAAAAAATCATATAGTTTTAATAGAAAAGCATACCTGACAGAAGCAGACACTATGAGGAAAATGCTTCAGTTGACAATGAAATAATAAAATGAAAACAAAAACTATATCGCTTAAATAGAAAAAAAATTAAAAACGAACGGATGATAAAAAGAGGAAATGACGTCGAGAAGATGATGTACAACTGTTAATCAATATTAATAGCAAAAGTTTTGAAAATTGGAGCATAAAAAAGCATACTTGACAAAAAACATATTGAAATATGTATCGTAAAAATTGTAAAAAATCAATTAAATTTATTACATTGGTCCACTAAAATTCATTTAATACGTTTAATGTGATGTGATTAATTTAATATTGTTGAGTTTCAATTATAATTCAATTTAATGTATTTGAAATTTGAATTTGATTGGTAATCAACATCTTGTTAATAACCTAGGTTGACAAAATTTAACTTGTCTGAGAATTATCCCCACAATGTACACATAATTTTATTACACTTATAACACACACACACACACACATACATATATATATAGACATGTTAACAATAAAAAAAACACTAATAGAAAAGATATAATAAATATACAACAAAATAAAGTAATAAATACACAAAAATAGAATAATCAAAATACAAAACAAAACTTACGTTTGCTCTTGTTACAGTTCTTAAAACTCTATAATAGGACTAAATTTATTGACTAGCCCGATAACATATGAAACGCAACAATATTATTTGTAGAAAGTTGAAATCAACAACAAATAAAACATAATATACAAAATATAAGATAAAAAATAACATACTAAATAGTTATTGCCTGCAACACGATTCAAAATATTACTAAACGAACAAAACTTGAAGACAAATTTTGGACTACTCAAATCATCTTCAACTAGTCGAACATCAATTGAAAAAACGAAACTTAAGCATGAATAGATATTTCGTTGTACGATACTCACTGTTATACTTAACTACACCAAACATAAACATCACATAAATATTTTTCTCTGTTATTTGACGTTTGAACTTACTCACAAATGATCTTTTCACATGACCATGTATATGATCACCCTTTAGAAGGCCAAAAAAAAAAGCATAATGAACAAAATAATACATATAAATTAAATTAAATTCACTTGAGAATCTTGTAAAATCATCTCCAAAATAAAAATCTTCTCAGACATATTAAATGATGGAACTATCCACAACCTCACTATTGAAACCTTAGTCCTCTAATCATCCCTTGATACATTAATATCAGCAATATCACTAAACTTAGCTCTATGTGAAACACTAACAGAATAAAAACTAATTATGCAAGAAGAATAAATAATATAAACACGGGAGTAATACATGACAATTAAAATGACCATTTATTTATATAACAAGAGTAAGGAATATGAACAATCTATAGTTATTGAATATAATAATAATTATATAGCAATTAATGTTATTGAATTTTAATTCAAATCAATTAAAATCAAATAATAAAGATAATTGTTATTGAATTTCAATTCAAATCAATTCAATTCAATTCCACCATTTAACCAAAATTAATTTGATATGATGTCATTAATTTACCAAATTTATTAATTTACCTAATTTATTCATTTAAATTTATTTTATTTATTCTTAATTTATGACATACCTCAATTAATGTCAAAAAATGGAATTCTTTTAGTCTATTATATAGATTAACAACAATTCCCATGAAGTCATTGTATGTGAGTGCTTAATTTTTTTTATAATAATATTTTTCACAATAAGTAAAGCATTAACATCTAATAGAGAGACTAAAAATATTTACAAGACATTTTTAGAATGCATTCGGATAAAACAAAAGATTATAGAGAGCACAAAAAGTTTACCTAGCATAACAATATTATACTTAATTATTGAATTATAGATGAAGAACATTAATAGATTATTTTATCTTTTAACCATTAGAAAATATTGAATTCAATGTGAATTAAGAATAGATTTGTTTGACTTTGATTTCGTAATAAATTAAAAGTTATCATAAAGAACAATTCAAAACTGGTAATTGTGTAATTTATATATTGATTACATGCTTGATAGGAGAAATAATTTTGTAATTTGTTAATTATCTAAGTAAATATTTAACACGAGAGTTCTATGATTATGTAATTTTCAATTCAAACTCATGCTTAATACAAATTTAATTCTGTAATATGTTAATTTCATAATTATTTTTTTCCAAATTTATTACACTACCTACTAGAGTATGATATCATACAATTAAAATGATCTAAATGATGATTTGATTGCATGATGGTCACATGATTAGTATATGAATACAAAAATTCAAATTCAAATTTTGTAATCTTTTAATTTGATTGTATTCTTAATTAAGACGTGAATTAATATTGAATTAATATCGATATGTTAATTATGTAATTAAATCTGGAATGCTATTCTAATGTTCATTATAATCAAATTTAAAGATATTATTAAATTATATTGAATTGATATTGATTCTTAAATGCTTTAATACGTGAATCAAGGCACATTCTTTATCGGCATTAATTGTTGATTATAATATAAAATCAAGTATAAATTTTGTTAATGGTTATTTATTGTATATTCACGCAATATATATAGTAACATTCCAACAAATCTTTTTAAATTTATTATGGAATTAATATGTGAATTAACAATTTTTCTTTATTTGACTTAATTTTGATTTCTTTCTAAAATAAAATAATTTTGTCACGACCCACTAATTGGCACGTGACTGTCTTGATTCGAAGGGTAATACCCTCGAACTCGTAAGCCTAACCTTAACCTGACTTAGATTAGATTATAAGGGTTATTTAAGGGTAATACCCATCGAACTCATAAGTCTAACATTTGTCATATTGTTGTTATAAAAGATAAACCACAATGACAGGTTAATTGGTCCCAAAACAACTCAACAACCGCAAAAGTATGAGGCCCTCCCTATACCCTCACTTGTGTGTATAGAAGCGTGAGACCATGGATATCGAAGCCAACCCATTTTTTACATAATTCACATCGCAAACAAATACATACAATGTCACATAAACAAACCCATATTGATCAATTTAAATGAACATGTCACTTATATCACAAGTGCTTTAATAAATTAATAAGCTTACCACAATCAACAACTTTATTTCAACATTCAATTTCAATATTTTACGACAATCTAAGCAACAACACAAAGCACCATAATTGAACTTAAGAGGCACTCTTATATTTAGTTTCGAACACATTGGGGATAAAATATTACAGGCATATACATCTTAAGCTTACATACATTTATTCACATGTACAAATGGTCAACATTTTCGTTGTTATATATTTTGCATAATTCATTACCAAACAACCACACAAAAATGGAGATATGTTACACCTTATTACTTGTGATATTTACAATGTACTCACTTTAGCATTTGCGAAACTACATAATTTAAGACTTGTTCATTTATGAAATACTCAAGCACAACCAATACTTCCTAGCTAGATTCTCATCACAACCCAGTGCCATATAACATTACCCTATAGGTACATATTGCAACACATACTTACATAAGGAGTCATATGGAGAGCCATACCTAGAGCTTTTAAATTTCCTCTCTCATAAGTATACACAAACCATGGCCTTCCCGAGTACGTATTGGAATCAAATTCTACAAAGCCCCTATCTCAGTTGGACGGTGATATATATATATACACACACACACACAAAAACAAACATACTTCAACATACTCATAATAATAACTAACTTTAGAATAGGAAACTTCTTCACCTTAGCTTGAGATATCCTTACCAATTCCCCCTATTGAAGTAGATTTAGCAAGTTTTGAAGTAACGAAAAAAGCTCAAAGACATCAACCAAAGCCTAAGGATCAAGAAGCATGAAAGATGGGTTAAAAAAACAACACTTTTGGGGGAAAAGTGCATGTGGTGGCACCACCCTAAAGGGACTCATGGACACAAAGGGCCTTATGGCGCCACCCCTTTGTCCTCATGGATGGCTGCCCAATTTAGGGGAGCTTGAATCCATCCCCAACAAGTGCCCAAAACCCTTCCTTTGGTTCCAGGACTTCAATGGGTCGAATAGGATGAAGAGATGTGGTTCAAAATCACTTTAAAGTAGTCCAAAACTCACAAATTCAAAAGCAATCATCCAACAAGAAATTTACAAGAAGACAATAAAATTTCTACTTCTAATATTTGCTTGAATTCTTTTCTAAATTTCCAAGCATACTTAACAATGTAGACTTCCAACAATTTAGAACATTATCCTTTCAACACAATGCCAAGACTACCTCAAATCAATCTTAAAAGACCCATTAGAGAACTTCTCATAAAACTTCGGATTTCCTTCAACATGAAAAAGGGAGGAAGAAAGAGGAGGGGAGGAGAAGAACTTCATTCATCGATCTCTTCCAAAAGCTAGCATGACCTTCCTTGAGCAAGAGCTGGTTGAGTGAGGTGAAGTAAGAGCATTGGGCGCTAGAGGATAGGAGGGTGTTGTGGCAAGAGAAGAGAATAAATGAAAATCGATGTTATGTGTGTATTTAAAGAATTATGTGGGGTTCACTATTCTTCAGTTTGGTCGATCAAGTGAAACAATTTTTATTATGACCTTGAAAGGAAATGTGGAAATTCTTTGGAATCATTAGTAGGACACCCAAACCATACCTCAGAAAAACACACATATACACATCGGAATTCGCATCCCACTTCATTATTATTAAATTATGAAATTCTCATATTCTTTCCCTTTGGTCCCACTCGATACCTCGAATCTCACTATGACTTCACTCCCACTGTATCCGTGGCACTATCTCCCTGTCCCAAACCTCATAATCCTAAACTTTCTCTAGGATTCTCATTTTAACCTCATCGCAAGCATGACTTGATCTTTTTCTTTTCTTTTCACTTGGATCCCTGGTCAGGTATTCTCCACTTTGTAGCCTTGCATTGCCTTATCCGACATGATTTTATTTGGCTGAATGCTTATGTTAAATAATCATTAGGACTTTGGAACTCTTGTCCCTTCTCAAACACCCTTTAAAATCGAGAAAATTCTTATCCTCATGAAAAATATGTACTTATATATAATCACAACGTAATACTTGAGGTATTACAAATTTAATTATTATGTGAATGATTAACAAATCTAGAATTTTATCCTATATTCATGTAGTATATATAGTAACATTCTAACAATCTTTTTAATTTGATTATGGAATTAAAACGTGAATTAACATTCCAAAGCTAAAAGATATTGATACCATAAATGAATACATGTTATCATAATTCTGAGAGAAGAACAAGAATATTTAATTTGATTATGGAATTAATACGTGAATTAACATTCCAAAGCTAAAAGATATTGATACTATAAATGAATACATATTATCATAATTCCAGGAGAATAACAAGAATATTTAAATTTTGACAGCTTCTGTAGAGCCTATGCAAATACTGATGCAATAGATGATCTCTGCACACAAGAATTTTTGAACAATATTAGATTGTTGGGTGTTCCAAACATGAACTAAAGTTGAATATTTGTTTTTAAATAATGTTACTTAGAAATATTAGGAAATCAATGGGTATTTGTAACAGTAATAGATTGATTGTATCTCAACTTAGCAAGCATATCATCAAAGCAACAATTATCTCTAGAAAAAATATTGGAAAAAAAGTCATGATTTCAAGGATGATAATTACTATTTAACATTATATTTTGCAATAACAATCAACGAAAGTCAATGTCAATTACTTTCAGGCTTCAATAGTTGGTTTGTATCTGATAAGTCAAGTCTTTACATATATATAACTATATGTGTCAATTTCAAAAATGAGGAGCATAAATTGTTTGAAAATTTTGATTTTTGACAAAAATGGTAATCAAAACACAACAAAATCAAATACATTATATAAAGAAGTTTTTAATAATTTGTGCTGAAGTAAATAAATATCTAAATTTGAATATTTGTTATATTTATATATTAATAAAATATTCGTGCATAGTTGGTGTAATACCCATTATTTTTTTAAGTATTCAAGAATTACGATAAATTTATTTTGGAGAAAATAAATCCCTGATCGGTTTAATTTTTGTATACTCGTTTGTGCATATTGTTGAAAATACAAATTTTTATTTATAGATTCTATAAATTGTGGGATATAATGGATGATACGATATGGAATTAATCCCATTAAGTAAAAATACAGTTCAAAAGTGGAATCTATAATGAATAGTTGAAAGTGAGACTGGTAGATGAAACTGGTAGATGAAAACTGGTAAGTGAAACTGGTAGATGAAATAGTAAAGGAGAACGGTAGATGGAATAGTAGCAAATAGTACCATAACTTCTCCTATAAATAGACCCTTCCATTTCACTTCAAAACTCACACCTTCAGTTTTTCTTCTATCCTCTCCTCAAAACTTCTCTTGCTCCGGCGTTAGGGCTATGAGATTATAGGTCTTTCTTCCTTAGCCTAGATCCAAGGTAAGAATACTATGCCCTTTTTATGCCATCCAAATTTTAAAAGTTATTTTCTTAAGTATGCTCTGTGGTTGCGGCTTTGGCTGATCTTCCACATCAGAAAAACTGTCCTTAGCTACCTATATGTTGTTTTGATTCTCTGATTACCGAAATAAAATGTAAACTGTGAAGAATACATGTCTAGGAAAGTTCTGGCTAAGGAAAGACATGGTTTTTAAGTGTGTCCATTGGGACTCTCCACTCTTTCTTGGGAACTTACCTAGTGTACTCTTTTACAGATTGTATTCTCTATTTCTGGTATGAACATACCCATACGTATGAATAGTAACCATATGTGTAAATAGTAACCATACGTGTGAATAGTATCTATACATATGAATAGTATCGTAAGTATGAATAGTGATTATACGTATGAATAGTATTTTGGTACAAAAGTAACCCTGACTTTCTATATCTGATCTTTATGAAAATCTCCGTAGCGGAACCTGAAATCCAACTACGTACTCTTCTTTGTAGCAACTCAGAAAAGTGACTTGGATACGGAATCTATGTGAGTGGATGACCTTGCTAACCGACTTTATTTACTTTTGTTCCAAGTACAATATAAATTCCATCTCATATCGCAATTAGATTCTATATTTATTGATGATTGCTAGATAATGAAATTTATTGTTGATTTAATATTATATTGATGAGATTATGAATTAAAGTATATTATACACATGGAATTGTTGAGAGCTTGACCCAAGATACCAATGCATGGAATTATACACATGGAATGGTTGAGGGCTTTATTTCCCAAGATACCAATGCATGTAATGATTGAGATTATAAGTGGAGACTGAATTCTTGAACATAAAATGCAAAGGTATAGAAACCCTGAATATAAAAATAACTGTTCTTATTGTGATTATGATTTTGGTATTTGTACTTGTGATATATTTATTATTGTACAATCATTTAGTCACTGAGTTTTGATGAACTCACACTCTCCATAAACATTTTTTTTAGATACAGTGGATGTCAACGAAGAAAATCCGCAGGAGAATTAGTATTCCTCGAGGATACTTTTTATCTGGAAGGCTCATAAATCCAAAAGCTTAGGAATGCTTGTAATCTCTATAGGTCACCTAGGCTTAGAAAATAATATCATATTGTAAGATATTTGGTTTGTGTTTACTGTTCACTATGTTGAACTTTTATATGTATAAATATCTTTCTTGAAAAATTGTGTTATGCATTAGTATTGATCAGAGATTTTATGGGATACCATAGAGATATACCCTTGAGTTTATGGAGTTACTCACATGCCCAAATTTGAGATGTGACAGTTGGTATACTAGTTTTTCTTTTAAAAGTGGATCTCACATTAATTTTATGAAATGTTATCGTTATTTAAACAATAACTATTTCCATATAGCACCCATTATTCTTGAATGAATATTAGGTTTTCTGGTTTATTTTCTTTCCCTATGTGCTTTAAGATAATTTGACTTACTAATAAATTAATGCTATATTGCTTAACTTTTGAGTAAATTACATTCCCTTCCCTTCAAGTTTTTTAAAATACAAGACCCTCCCATCTATATTTAAAATATATGTTTCAGTCTAATTAATTAGTGTCAGTAACATTCTTTATTTTTTTGGCAATTAAAATTTGTATTAAAATTTTAAATTACAAGCTATCTTATCTTCTTATATTAAACCAATTGTACACCATTTTTTTTTCTTCTTCTTATCCTTCTACTTTCATGAAATTATATTTCATTTATTTTAAATTCAAAATTAATAGTTATTTATTATGGAATTGAAATTATTTCATCAATATTTTATATTTGAACTTTGAAGTATAAATAATTTAGAATAAAACTTAAAAATAAAAATAAATACAAAATAGAAAAAATAAATGTTAGAGTTAAAAAATAAATTACGTGGTATTGAGTTGAGATCCGAATATCTCAACTCTCTGTCAAGTAATTTTACGTTTCTCAAGAATTAATTTTTTCATATTATCAAATGTATGAGATACATAAACATATTACATCCAAAATACAATAATCAACCTACCGTTTGATCTTCAGTGCACAAAAAATATAAATCAATACTCACTTTCTCAAATTTGGATTCAGTAAGGTAACTGTACAGTGACGTGAAAATTATGGCCAACCAAAGACAGACAAGTAGCACTTGGAAGAGTAATTTTTTAGTTTTGCACCCAATCCGCTTTCTCATACACTTTCTCTTATTCCTAAAATAGCACACAACGTGTACATATATGTTTCCAAATCTCATGACTTTCCACCATCTACATCTTATATAAATTCACACATTTACCCGTAATACAAAATAAGCACACACATAATTGTTGGAACCATGCCACATTACGTTAGCAACACATTAAAAACCGTTAAACAAAGTAAATGGCATTGATTGATTAGCACAACACCTTTCAATATATATGATTACTGTTTGCAACGTCCAAATGATTAAAAAACAACAAGGCCAACACAACAAGAAAATTGACTGTTAGTAACAATTTTTTAATGGTAACTTTTTAAAATTGTAATTAAAAGTCAAAATTTTTTAAATTAAATTAAAAAAATTAAATTTTTAGTGATGACTTTGTAACTTTTATAGTCGCCATCAAAAGTTAAAATTTAAAAAAAATTAAAAAAAAATAAAAATTTTTAAAAAAAGTAAAAAAAATCTCTTGATGGCGACTAGTCGAATTTAAAAAAAGTGAAATTTTTTTAAATAAAATTTAAAAAATCAGACTTTTGGTGGCGAGTTTCATAATCGCCACCAAAAGTCAAATTTAAAAAAAGTCAGATTTTTTTAAATAAAATTAAAAAAATTAGACTTCTTTTAAAAAATAAAAAAATAGATTTTTGATGGCGACTCCCATAGTCGCCACCAAAAGTCAAAATTTTTTAAAAAAATAAAAAGTCATTTTTTATTTTATTTAAAAAATTAGAATTTTTTTAATTTTATTTAAAAGATTTAAATTTTTTTATTTTTTTATTTTATTTTAAAAAATTTGAATTTTTAAATTTTTTTTAAAATCAGATTTTTGGTCAAAAGTCTGATTATTTTAATTGAAATCAATTTTTTTTTTATGAAATTAGCCAAAATCAGATTTTTTGTGGTGATTCTCATAGTAATAATATATTTACTTTTTGTTAAGTTAAATATTGTTTTATTTCTTTTTTGTAATATTTTTGACTTAAAATAATTTTAACATATTTTATATATACAATATTTGCTCTTATATAACACAAATGAAGTAGTGGCAATATGACAACACACACATGGTTGCAGACCAAGTTCGAATATCAGGTATATATATGTTTGGTTTAATTTCAAACAAACTTGAATATTGTACAAAAAAAAAAAAGTCGCCCCATGGCAATGAATTATTGGACCGGCTAAGATCCACACGGGTCGAATGAGTCTCGGATCAACCCGTCGGACAAATCTGGATCCAAAAGATTGCGAGTGACTTTTGGTAGTGACAACCTTTGGTGACGACTTTGCAGGTAACCTTCAGTGACAACTAAAGTCGCCACTAAAAGTCACTTTTTTTCATCAATTTTTTTTATGACAAAGATAATTTTTTATAGCGATTATAGTCGTCACTAGATGTGACTTTTGATGTCACTACAAAAAAATAATCAATTACAGACTTATGCCAACAATTTTAGTCGTTACCAAAGACTTTTGGTGACGACTTTTAGACTTTATTGCTATCGAAAGTCATTTTTTTTAGTGCGATCAAAAAGTGATAATACAACTTTAATATATTTTTATTTTCATATTTTATAATAATAGATTCTAACACCTCTTGCTGTAGCATCTAATTTAGGAAAAATGAAGTATATATGGAAAAAATTGTTGAAATATGGAGATTGGATATTTTTAAAAATAATTTTATTTTTTCACCATAAAGTTAAATATACACAACATTATTAATAAAATATAATAAATAAAAAATTATTTATTGAAAATAGATTATAAATATATTATATTAATAAATTATAAATAAATGAATCATTAAAAAGAAAGATAAAAATGGAAGTGTATATAATTTTATATTATTTATTTAAGTAATTAATATAATTTTATGTTTTAAAGATATAGTTGTATTACCATTTATATATATATATATATATACACATACAAATACCACATATATAAGTTGAAGATTATAATAAGTATATAGTAAGTAATTTATTTTTTGTAAAAAAGATAAAAACCCATTATGTACTTAAGTATTGAAGGGTATATTAATCTAAAAGAAAGTGACATTATGCTAACAAAAAAGAGAGAGAAATTTAACTGTTATTTTGAATTTTTGATGGAAAGTTAACTTTTAGATTAAAGTATAACACATTATAAACTTATAAGAGAGGAGAGTGTATATTTTAAATTAAGAGGGAAATGGGAGTGTATCTGGGGAACTTACAAGGGAGGGGAGTGTAATTTGCTTCACTTCATAGGAAAAAAAAAACTAAAATAAAGTATTGATTAAATCATTTTGAAAACGGTTATTACTGGAAAATTTCATGATTTTGTTTTCTTCAGAGGTTCCCGTAATTATCTTCAATATACTTGTTTTCATGATAATAAATTATTTTTGTCACTATATATAACAGAAAAGGTAATTCTTTTCTACATCATTGAATAAGAATATAATTTTAATCGTACAGGATCTATATCATAATATACTTTTTAAAGATTACCGTATTCCCAAATATAACAGACCTTAAGGATAACCATGTTTTCCGTTTTTTCCGAAAAAAGTGTCTTGTTATAATTGAACTCAATTTATTACTTATACTTTATCAAAAGAAAAATAACAATAAGTGATTAATATAATTTAGAAATAGTTATAGAAAAATTTTCATGAATATTTTTCCTTGATTAAATATTAAATAGTGATAATATAAAATATTGATTAATTTGTCGATTTTTTAATACTTTATATATGATATTTCTTTTATTTTTTTTTCACTTATTCCATAAAAAGGAAATTGTTTTTGAAGGATCAAATTAGAGGAGTGGTGATGTTATTTTAGCATTGTGTGCGAGTGTGTTTGTGTGTGTGTGTGTGTCTCTCTCTCTCTATATATATAAATATAAATTTATAATTAATAATCTTCGTTTATTTTAATTTATTCGGTAACAGTATTTTCTCTTTTGACCTATCTCTTTTAAGTATTGAAAAAATTATTTATATTGCTCGAAGGTATATGTCTTCTCATTTTATTGGGCAGAGATATCTTAAGAATATAAAAGGGAAAATCGATTTTTATTAAAGCAAAATTAAAGTTAAAAGAATGTCTTATATTTCTAAAGCATTTTGCTTCATATATCGAAATTTAAAATATTGAAGATTAATATGTTGTTCAATCTCACATATGAAAATTTTTCACATTTCAGACGTCAACAATAGGAAAGTGGACATTTAATGTAATCAAGGTCAACTTCTAGAATATAATTTATTTGCTGAAGTAAATATGGTAAATGACTAAAGTTGTATATATAAGCCCCTTTTAAACTCCATTTATACGAGCAATGCCAATCAAATAATAGAAAGAAAATTTAAATACTAAAAAGCACAAAACGTAGAGCGAGGGGGAAATTCTTATATACTAATTATAGAGCACTATTTCATGAATATATGTAATGATTTTGCCCACAAATTCGTGAATGAGGTAAATTTGGAACCAAAAAAAAATCGTTTTAATTTTAAAGCAAGATAAATTTCTATTACTGAATATCACCTATAAAATTCGAACAAAAAATCTTTGCATGTAGATCCCCTCCTACGTCATTGGATCTAAACTTTTTTTTTTAAATTATAATTTTTTTTATGTTTATTTTTATACTTACAATTATTATTTGATCAATTGATACTTGAATTTTTTTAAAACAAAGAAAAAATAGTGAATAAATGAGAACCGTTTGATTAAACAAATCTAATGATTCCCAAAGCTTCTCTTGTGCGTCCTGCATACAGAAAGAAATCTGCGCGCAAAATATTCGTGTACAATACTTGAACTGGTTTTATTAGGCTCTGAGAATTCCTCAAATTAATGGAAAACATCCAATATGTAATTAAAGCTTGGAATAAAGTTGGTTAATTGTGAAACAAATCACATTAATTCATTTAGTCTGGAGAATCAATACTCTTTTTGTGATCACAAAATTAATTCTCATTTATAAAATTAATGCAATTGATTGCAGGCCATTAGAAATAATGCATCTATAAATACGGCCTATATGATCATGCCGACCATATCACCAGAGCTTTCTTGTGCATGAAACGGAGGCCTGTAATTCCGGAGTCATGGTTTTTAGCGGCGGAATGTTTGTGTTCGTTGCCCTTTGTGTGTCTTTGATGTTTAATAATGTTGCCTCTGCAGATTATGCAGCCGCACTCACAAAATCGTTGCTGTATTTCGAGGGTCAACGGTCAGGAAAGTTGCCTCCCAATCAGAGAGTGCAATGGCGTGGAGATTCTGGCCTCAACGATGGTCATGATTCCAATGTAAGATACTCCTTTTTTTTTTCCCCCAAATCCTTCATTAATTTCACTCTTTTTTTTCTTTAAAATTCAAAATGGAGTTTATGTTTTTTGTTTTTTAAGGATTGAATCGATAGCGTAAAACAACATCAATATTTAACTTTGTGTGAATTAATTTTGAGTTCAATCAGTCAGTAACTTAGTACCATGTCTTAATCGCAAGGTTATTATCATTAATTTTTTGAATAAGTCAATCAAAACGATATATAACTTCGTTAAAAAAATGATAAGATGCCAATATTTCGTGTTTTTACAACACCATTATATATATATATATATGTGTGTGTGTGTGTGTGTGTGTGTGTACACACTAAGTACTGGGACTGTATTTAATAAAAATACTTCAACAAAATAATAATGGAAATTAAATCCCGAATTAATTGTCACCTGATCACAAAGTAAAAATCTTAAAATTTCTCTTTATGTAGATTCCTATGAAGTAAAATATAGCCACAGTGGATCCACGATCAATTAGGGAAATTTCATTTTTCCAAGTGAAACACTCAAACTTTGTTGTCGGTAAAAATTTTTTAAGGATTCAATATAGACGAAAATACAGGAGATATGGTTTGAACCTCTTAATTACCTAATATTATTAAAATGGATTTATAATTTTTCTTGAGTTTTATATATGGAAGCTCAAGTTTATTGGTTCTTTTAGATTAAAAAATTTATATTCAATAGGCTAAATACTACATGTGAAAATTGACTTATTGTAAAAGAACTAATAAGAGTTCAAGCTTTAACCTTAACCCATCAGTTCTCATAGTAAAACTCATTTTCCTTTTGTTTCCAAATATATATATATATATATATGTATATATATTTTCCAGTTGTTACACATGGAATAATGTTAATAATCTGTTAACTCAGATCAAAATCTCTTGATTTTATTTTATATAACACCGACATCAATCGGTCCTTCAATTACTATTAGGTCGACCTTGTGGGAGGATACTATGACGCCGGAGACAATCTGAAGCTAGGGTTTCCAATGGCGTTCACAATAACCATGCTTTCATGGAGCACAGTAGAGTTCAGAGACAAACTCGAAGCCAAAAATGAGCTTTCAAATGCCTTAGCAGCCATCAAGTGGGGAACAGACTACTTGATGAAAGCTCACATTCAACCAGACATCCTCTATGGCGAAATCGGCGACGCTGATTCCGATCACGCTTGCTGGCAGAGGCCCGAGGACATGTCGACGCCACGATCAGCTTATCGCATTGACGCCGATCATCCCGGTGCCGATCTTGCCGCCGAGACGGCCGCCGCTTTGGCTGCTGCTTCAGTGGCTTTCCGGCCCGTGGACCCCAAATACGCAGACATAATGCTAAGTCATGCCACTCATGTACGTACGTAGCTTGAGTAAAATTTTATTTTGGTTAATTAATTTAGTAAAATTACATTTTTATCTTCTCTAAATATTCAATATCACGCAATCCTCTCATCTATTTTTAAAATATATGTTCTTTGTTTTCTGTAATTATAAAATACATTACGCTACAGTCTAATTTTATATTTTGTATCCAGAATGGTTCAGTATATATGTTTAATTGTCTCTTTTTTTTTGACTTTGATAATCTAGTGATGCATATTTTTTAAACTAAAATGCATTCTAGAACTTAAAAATATCAATTTTACATATTGTGATACTGTTTTTCAGTACGTACTCTAAGATTAATGGATAATATTTTAGTTTAAAAAAATACATGATATTAGATTAATAAGCACTAAAAAATGGACTGTAATAAACACTTCTTAATATAAAATATAAAATTAGACTAGAATGTTACAATTTATAGTTATAAAGGAGGAAATTGTATATATATAAAAATAGATGAGATGGTTATGTAATTTTAAATACTGATAGCTAGGGAATAAGAGTGTAATTTACTCTGATTTATTTTCTCTGACAGATATTTTAGTGGTTTTGGTTAATTATTGGTTTTTGCTGTTCAAAAATTCAATATAGTTTTCCTCTATTTTTGTTTGTGATATTAAAAAAATGAAGATTTATAAAATTAATCCGGCCGTGTTTCTTAGTTGTTTATTGAACAATTAATTATTTGTTTATAGTTGCACTTTATGATTTTCTGTTATTATTATGCACTTGGGTCATTGGTTTATTAGTAAAAGCTATTTATTTTATAATATCAAACTTGACTAATAAAATATTCTAACTAAAATGGTTATGTGGTTTTGTATTGCATTTCATAATTTAACTTTTAAATTAAAAAAAAAAAAAACCAAGACAATCTCATGAGTCATGATTGCATTAATGAGTTTTTAGAATTTTTTTCTTTATAATTAACTGACTTTTATAAGGTTCTTTTGACAACAAAAATTATATGTTACTTGCAGCTGTTTAATTTTGCAAGCAGCAAACCAGGCCTTTATCAGGATAGCATCAAACCAGCACAAAAAGTATATTCCAGCAGTGCTTATGAGGTACACAATCTACTACTATTTGCTTAAAATGTTGGAGTATTTGTTAACACTCTCAATAATTCATTTTAAAATATAAAAAAAATTCTATTCGTATAACATTTATTTTAAATTATAAAAAATCATTTAACTCCTTTTTCTTATACATATATTTTATTTTATGTGGCTCAGGACGAGTTGGTGTGGGCGGCTGCATGGCTTCATCGTGCGACTAACTCGAAGACCTACTTGGACTTCATCGGATCAAAACAAACTGGCGGCACTAGATCGACTTTCTCCTGGGATGATAAGTATGTGGGTGCGCAGATTCTCGTTGCCAAGGTATAGAAAATGAAAAATGAAGATATACGTACCTATATATATATATACCTGTTTTAATTATATATTAATGTATACCATTAATGATATATATATGCAGCTGGTGATGGATGGCACAGTGGAGGGTACAGGGCCATGGGCTGATTACAAGAAGCAGGCGGAGGGATTCATATGCGCATGCATTCAGAAGGGAAGCAACAACGTGAAGAAGAGCCCTGGGGGTCTGCTTTCGTTTTTGCCCTGGGATAACGTTCAATATGTGGCTACTGCTACTTTTTCACTCTCCGTTTATTCCCAATATCTCTCTGCCCACCACGCCTCTCTCACCTGCGACGCCGGCACCGTCACTCCCCCTGATCTCACAGCTTTTGTGAAGTCCCAGGTACCTAAATTTCTAAATTCTTAATTATATCACTTATAATAATAGTCGAAATTGCACTATACACGATAAAATCTTGTTCGGTTCGATACGATTGATCTTGTCAGCGGATATATCGCGTCTGTGTCAGAATCACAGAAACCTTGTGATTCGAGTTGGAATTGATGAATTGCACGATTCCGGTAATGTGAGCGGCCACTGAGTCGCGGCTCAAGCCCTTGGGTCTTTTGTGACCTGACGCAACTGAAAATATGAAGTGCTGTTTTCTTTTGTTTTTAATGTTATGTTCAGTTACTAATGCCTTATGTTGTCATTGTTTGAGGTTGATAGCTAAGTGAGTCAGTGAAACGCAGAAACGGGATCTGGTGCTTGCACAAGCATATTTTTGTCTTTTAACAACGATTTTAACCTTTGCTAAAAAGTTAAAATCGTTATTAAAAATTATTTTTTTTATTTTTTAAAACATTTTTAGTAATAATTTTAAAATCGTTACTAAAAAATTTTGAGCAACGATTCTAATTATTACTAAAGGCCAAAGCATGGTGCTTGTCCTATGAAATAAGCACCGAATCGTGAATCGCACGCTGTTTTGTAGTTGCCTCCTGGCTTCTAAGGATAAAAGATGAATAAGAAGCTAAATGATGAATAAGAAAGACATGCCGTAGTGGGCTTTTGGGCCTATGATAAAAGAAGCTAAAGGAATGAATAATATCACGTTAGATCAGATCTACACAAAAGTTCATATATACAATTATACAAAAATAAAGTGATTTTTGATTTAATAACTTATTATGAATTAACATTTATTTTATGATTTATTTATGATATAAATTTATAAAATCAAATATGTTAAAATGTATCTATGATATTTTTTTTATTATAATTTAGTTTAACAATTCATAATTTAATTTAAAGATGATTATGTTTATATATATACATACACACACACACACATTAATCTATTTGACATACATAATTGCATATAGATTAGTTGTATACATATATATAGGTGGACTACATATTGGGGTCGAATCCGAAAGGCATGAGTTACATGGTCGGGTACGGGTCGAACTATCCACGAAGGATCCATCACAGAGGAGCATCCATTGTATCAATAAAGAAGGATCCCTCTCCAGTGACGTGCAAAGGTGGCTATGATCAGTGGTTTAACAAGAATGAAGCAAACCCTAATGTGTTAGAGGGAGCAATGGTGGGCCCCGATGAATATGATAACTACGATGACTCTAGGACTGACTTCCAAAAAGCCGAGCCAACCACGGTTACAAATGGACCTCTCGTAGGAGTTTTTGCCTTTATGGCTTAATTAGATTTTGTGAAAGAGGAAGCGATGGAATTTGGTTAGGGAAATTATTGCTTCCCTTTCTTTTCCTTTAAACACTTGACTCCTTAATGAAACATAATTGAAATTTGTAAGCGATGTGCGTTTGTTGGCTTTCTTGTTTTTTTTTCCCCCCTTTCTTTCTTATCTTCTAATTACAAAAGGGCCTACCCAATCTCAATCAACGCACAAACGAATGCACGAAAAACATAACAACAAGAACAACCAAATTAAATGAACTTTTAAGGCTGTACCGTGGCTGCTGAACTTAGTTGGAGAAAAATCTCTCTAAACTATTCATTAATTGATTTTAGTTTTTAAATTTTAGGACATGATATTTTATTTCTCTAATGTCTAAACTATAGGAAAACTAAAAACATTACATATAAACTAAACTTAATATCTAAAAATAATATGATTTGTTAGTTGTTACGTTGATACCAAAGTTTTCATAACCGGATTGGTCATTGAACCGGAGGGGGCACAGGTTCAAGGTTCAATGGTCGGATCGTGGTCGAAGCGGTAATAATTAAAAAATTAAAAAAAATAAAATATATACATAAAAACAGTGAAATAAGTTATTTCAAATAACTATATAATTATAATTATATATCAACATATCATAATTTATATATGTGCAAATGCCAAATTAATTAAAAATAATATTTAATATTCAATTACACAAATATGTTTTAACAAGATAACATATTCAAATAAATATTTATAAGTAACAACAAAAATAAACCAATTAATCAAAGAAAATTATCATTTATCAATTGACTCTATAATTGGTTAGTTCTCAATTTCTTCAACATCTAATAATAAAATAAGAAAAACAAAGTGACCAAAGTGACTAAAAAAAAAACAAACTGACCCAAAAAAAAAAGAACCGGTCAGACCAATGAACCGGCCGGTTTGGTCGGTTCAACCGGTTCAACCGGTTTTTGACCGGTTCGAACACTAACCAATTTTAGGGGTTAATCAGACCAGACATGGGACCGGTTCCCGGTCCAACCGGTCGAACCGGCCGGTTCGGTCCGGTTATGAAATCAGTGGTTGATACACTATACTTCTATCATAAATTTCTTAATATCATGTTTTTCCAAAATCATATAATTTTTAGATATTAATTTCAACTGGTATATAATGTAATATTTTTACATTTTATTATAGTTTAAGAAAGTAATGTATTGTATTTAAACTAGTGTTGTGACCCGTGCGATACACGGATAATTTATAAATTTAAAAATTTTTGTAACTTATAAAATAATAATAATTGAATGACCAAAGTTATTGACAAAATATTGATTCAGTTCATCTGCGAATTGTCCCCACAATGTATACATAATTCTATTATACTTACAAAAAAAAAACACACACACGCACGCGCGCGTGCGCGCACACACATATACATGTTAAAAAAAAATACTAATAGAAAGATATAATAAATATACAACAAAATAAAGTAATAAATACAAAAAATAGAATAATCAAAATACAAAAAAAATGATAACAACAATAATCTGTATCTTCAATCTCAATTTCTATACGCCTACTCTTGATACCGTTCTTTGAACTCTCTATGATATGATCAAATTTATTGACCATCCTAATAACATCTGAAACGAAATAATATATTATTTGTATAAAGTTAGAATCAATAACAAATAAAACATAATCTATAAAACATAAGATAAAGATTAACCTATTAAATAGTTATTGTTTGCAACATGAATCAAAATATTACTGAACGAACAAAACATAAAAATAGATTTTGGAATACTCAAATCATTTTCAACTAGTCGAACATCAGTTGAAAATCGAAACTCAAGCATTAATGAATGCTTCGTTGTTTGATAATCACTGTTAGATTTAACTACACCAAATATAAACATCACATAAACATTTTCCTCGTTTATTTGACGTTTAAACTTATTCACATATGATCAATTTATATGAACGTGTATGCGATCACCCTTATAAGAGAAAAAATAAACATAAGACTAAAAAATAAAATTAAATTTACCTAAGAATCTTTCAAAACCATGTTCAGACTAAAAATATTCTCAGGCATATTGAACGATTGAACTGTCTACAACCTCACTACCTAAACATTAATCTTCTAATCATCCCTTGATACATTAACATCAGCAACGTTGCTAAATTTAACCACACGCAAAGTACTAACAGAATGAAAACTAATTACACAAAAAACATATTCAATACAAATACGAGAAGAATACAAGACAGGTGGAATAACAATTTATTTATATAACATGAATTTTGAAATAGTAAATTGAATATATTAAATGCTAATGATGTAATTATTAATTATTAAATTATTAATAAAATTTACGATAAAATTTATGACAATTTACAATTTTAAAATGAATGTTTTGAATTCATTTGCATTCAAAAATTTCAAATTCATTTGAATGCAATCTATATAATCAATCACAGCAATTTACATTTAATATTTTGTAATTATTAAATTATATTAAATTATTAATAAAATTTACAATGATTCATAGTTTTAAAAAGGAATGGTTTGAATTAATTTGAATGTAAATATTTAAATTCATTTGAATGCAATTATAGAATTAATCACACTAATTTGTATTTAATATTTTGTAATAATTGAATTATTAATAAAATTTACAATGATTCACAGTTTTAAAAATGATAATTTGAATTCATTTGAATAAATTTTTCAAATTTATTTGAATACAATTATAGAGTCAATTATACACATTTGCATTTAATATATTGCAATTATTTAATTATTAATTAAATTTATAACAATTCACAATTTTAAAAAGGGATAATTTGAATTTATTTGAAATCAAATTTTTTAAATTCATTTGAATGCATTATAAATTCAATCACACCAATTTACATTTAATATATTGTAATTCTCATAGAATTTAAAAGAGACCCTACAGTACATCTAAAAAATATTGCTTAGAATGAATTTAATGTTGTGCTATTAATAAGAATGAATTTATTAATTTAAATAATTTATTCATTTAATTTTTATTTTAATTTATTAATTTTATTATATGTTATTAAATGACATTCATGTAATTAATGCCCTAGAGTGAAATTGTTTTAGTCTATTATATAAATTTTTAGAAATTAAATTTATAATTAAACTATAATAAGAGTTACATATATTTGGTTTATTTACTTTGATAAAAGAAGCTTCCTGATAATTGGAAAAATATATAAAGAAATACATTTTAATTATTTAAAATCGAAATATATTAAGTCCTTTTAATATTTAATTTTATAAGACATGTCACTTAAACTATTTGAACCAAAATTTGCAGCCTTTGTAAACCAATAATAACAAATAATAAAAAAAATGAAGTTTACTCCCTTAAAATTATTAATTAATAAAATTATCTCTAATTATTTTTATTTAACTTCTTAAATGCTCATTTTACGTCATTTCGTTTTCAAACTCTCTCACTACTCGCGCTTTCGTTTTCGTTTCCGTTTTTGATTTTTTGGTTCTCTCCATCAGCGGATCCTTTACTACTTGAACGATGCATTTTGATATATTTATATGTTATCCCAAAAAATAGAAACTTAAATTAAAATTAAATATAATGAATAATGAAAATATTTATCTATTTAAATTATATTTATTGCAAGACTATATCTGCACACGCTCTTTTAATAAAATTCACAGTGAAAAGCACTTTTTTTGAAGATTTATCTCTTGTAGTGTTTCTTATAAAATTATATTTAAAAATAAATAGTTTCAAAACAGGTAGAAATTCATTACAGTCTCATAACAGGCTATTCATCTCCCTCAACCTACTTGTCTTCGTTAGCTAGGATCAAGTAAATCCATGTAATTAGATATTCTCAATTTCTTACGATTTTGATTGTCCAAGTAAAAGATATACGTTTGGTGGAGAACCTATACAACTTATCAAGATTTAAATATTAATTAATAACTTGTAATTTTTTATGTTTATTATTTTAAAATAATTAGTTTATCATTTTTCCTAATAAAAATCTGTACAACTTAATTTCATATGTGGAAGAATTAATACTAAAAATTAATTTTAAATGTTAAAATATTAGTTATCTTATTTTTTTATTGAAACAAATCTATGCCAAACCAAACCACTAATAATTAGTAATAGTATTCAATAACTTTGTCAAGGAATGATTGAATAATTTACTTTTATAAAAATTCCTAAGTTGAAGTTTGTCTCCGTCGTAGGTCGGCCATTACTGAGTTGAAAACGTAAAGACGAAGTACAGAACATCACAATCCAGACCACATGATTCAATTTTGCCATTCAACATTGAACCTTAAAGCTCAATTTCCCATGATATAGACCATCAGAATTCCCAATCTCCACTGTTGTTGGAGAAGGGCTTATAGATTGCCGGACAATATGGAGTCTCCGGCGCCGGAATCGATCTTCCTGGAAGACTTCGGCCAGAAGGTTGACCTGACCCGTCGTATCCGCGAGGTTCTGTTGAATTACCCAGAGGGAACTACAGTGTTGAAGGAGCTGATACAGAACGCTGATGATGCTGGTGCGACCAGGGTGTGTCTGTGTCTGGACCGCAGGTCCCATGGGTGCCAGTCTTTGTTATCGGATTCATTGTCACAGTGGCAAGGCCCGGCGCTGTTGGCCTATAACAATGCAGTTTTCACGGAGGAGGATTTCGTTAGTATCTCCCGGATTGGCGGGAGTAGCAAGCATGGACAGGCATGGAAGACTGGCCGGTTTGGGTAATTTTTTTCTCTGATCTGGAGTTGTTAGGATGAGTAATTAGTAGTTGTCTGTGTGGCTGTAAATAATTTGTTTTGTGATGACAAATGACTTGACTGATAGAGATTAGAGAGTGAAAGCCTGGTATAGATGTATTTTGGCAAGCTTTTGAATTATGCAGGTCTCCTTGTTAATGGAAAATGGTAAATGGAGACGACAGAGATGATTACTACTAATATTTCTTTTCATAGAATCATAGGATAGGTGGGATTGTGTCATGGTTTGCATGTTCTAGCATCTATGCATATTTTCAATTTATATTATCATAAATATGTCTGCTGCATCATTTGCTATTTGTCTAAAACTTAATGGTGGAGAGTGTGGCTGGACTTCTGTACACTGCAATGCCAAAGTTTGGATGATATGGAAGTGGCTTCTGGGAATATTTTAGTGGGTTTTCAGTTTCACTCATATTATTATGCAGTTATGTCAGTTGCTAATGCTAGTATTGCTGACTATTTATATAGTTATAATTTCTTTTAACTTCAACTTATAGTCTGGTGGTCTGTCATCTATTTCTCAAACTATATCTCATGTCTAATTTTTTAGTTAATGTGAAGTTTGGGTTTTAGTATTTCTCTAACTTGTGGCCTTATTTTTCTCCTCTCCATGTTTTTAGGGTTGGCTTCAACTCAGTGTACCATCTGACAGATCTTCCCTCCTTTGTAAGTGGCAAGTATGTGGTATTATTTGATCCTCAGGGTGTTTATCTTCCAAGAGTTTCTGCTACAAATCCTGGAAAGCGGATTGAGTTCACCAGTTCCTCTGTTCTCTCTTTGTACAAGGATCAGTTTTTCCCATATTGTGCTTTTGGTTGTGACATGGAAAGTCCTTTTGGTGGAACTTTATTTCGATTTCCTTTGAGGAATGTGGATCAGGCAGCTGGGAGTAAGCTCTCAAGGCAAGCATACTCAGCAGATGACATTTCCTCCATGTTTGTTCAACTCTTTGAAGAAGGAGTTTTGACTCTCCTCTTTCTCAAGAGTGTACTGTGCATTGAAATGTATGTGTGGGATGCTGGAGAACCTGAGCCAAAGAAACTTTATTCATGCTCTATTAGTCCAGTGACTGATGATACTGTTTGGCACCGGCAGGCATTTCTTAGACTGTCTAAGTGTAGAAATACTACTACTAGTGAAGTGGATGCATTCTCATTAGACTTCTTAAGTGAGGCAGTATGTGGAACTGAAACTCAGAGAAGAACAGAGAAATTTTATGTGGTGCAGACAATGGCCTCAGCTTCTAGTAGGATTGGGTCTTTTGCTACTACTGCATCCAAAGAATATGACATTCACTTGCTGCCATGGGCATCAATCGCGGCATGCATATCCAATAATTCACTTTCACTGAATGTAATTTGCAATATTTTCTTCCGTGCTTCTCTCTCACATCACAGCCACATAAGATCTAAGTTGTTAATTTTTTATTATTATTATTTATTTTGCTTCTGATTCTCCACCCTTAAATTAAAGCATCTATAGGATTGATTACCGTCTTATTATAGTTGAAATTAGTGTCCCGTTTTGCTGCATTGTTTGTTCATCCAGCATAGCAATCCAAGCAATCATTACTTTTGATTTTATGTCTTTTTGAAATTATGATAAAACTATTCATGGGTCTTGACTCAAAAACTTAATCTTTTGGGTTGAAGTGATCCTTGACATGGTATTAGAGGCTCAATGATCGAGTGGTCAGAAGTTCGATCCTTGTCTCATCTGTTCTTCTAATTGAAATTGAATTTGAACAAAATATATGGTGGGCCTATGCGTTGTCCATGCTTCAAGCTTAAAGGGCTTTTCTGTGATGGGGCATGTTAGAGGTTATGATAGAACTATTCATGGGCCTTCACTTAAAAGTTTAATCTTTTTGGGTTGAAGTTGTCTTTGAAAATGTCCTAGGCATATTGACCATTTGAAGTCTTGAAACTTCCTGGCTTCTCTAAAAAATTTGGAGAATTTTCCCAGTAGGCTTAGTCATTATGGGGAGATTTTGGGTTTATAGTTTCATGGAATAATGTAATGGTTGCTTGGGATTGGTGGTCTTGGTTGTAGAGTGCTAAGAAACCTATCAATTATTCAAAGTTTCAAACATAAGTCCTAGAGTGATGGAGAATTCCATTATTGGGGAATTGCAATATGCATCATTGTAATCCAGATGTAAGTCTTAGAGTGATGGAGAATAACAGTCTATGAAATTATCTTCTTCAAATTCAAGATTACCTTTTGATATTGTAGAAGCATATTGCTTACCATTTGGTTCCTCAATGGACGGTTTTTGTGTGATCTGATCTCTCTGCCATCTTCAATCTCTTGCACCGATTGCCTCATCAGTTCACCCTTTCAATCAGAAGTCTTTTTTGAGGTTGAGTGAATCTAGGAAGTTTTGCTTACTTGCTGCTGACATAATGGAAATACACGGATCTTATAAACACATCCATGACTGGTCTTGTAGTCCAAACATCCAGGGAAAGAGAGGAAAGTCTTTTCCTAGAAACTTGGATCTCAGATGTATCTGCTATAGACCTCAAGCCCCTGTATATAGGGAAGAGGTACTATTAATACAACAAATTCTAACCCTTAAGAGTAACTCTAATCTTGATTTTCTTTAATGAAGTTAATAAAATAGAAGAAAAGATCATAAATAAAAGTAAAATAAATTTGCTACACAGATTGAGCAAATGTAGCATGAATAGTAATCTTATGCTTTAAAAAAGTTGGATAAGAGTAGTAAAAATTGGGGAGTATTTGTGCACATCTTCGAGTTAGAATCTGGGGTCCTTCTAAAGTCATTGCTCTTCTCTTGCTTGTGACTTAACAAATAAAAAAAAGTGTAAACAACTGTTGGTCCCTTTAGTTTATTGAAGGACAAATTTTAGTGTACATGGAAATTGTGACTTGTTATTTTAGAAATTCTTCTTTTGCACTATATCTCAGAGCCTCATGTTGCCGTATATAATTTTTCAGAGTGATGTTCTTAGGACTGGTCGGGCATTCTGTTTTCTTCCCCTGCCTGTTAGAACTGGACTAAGTGTACAAGTCAATGGATTTTTTGAAGTCTCATCAAATCGTCGTGGCATCTGGTATGGGGCTGACATGGACAGAAGTGGAAAAGTTCGTTCTATCTGGAATAGGCTTCTTCTGGAAGATGTTGTGGCTCCTTCTTTTATGCATATGCTGCTTGGTGTGAAAGACCTGCTAGGGCCAACAGACTCCTACTATTCTTTATGGCCCATTGGTTCTTTTGAAGAGCCATGGAGTATTTTGGTTCAACAAATATATGGAAATGTAAATGATGCTCCAGTCCTGTATTCAGATCTTGAAGGAGGAAAATGGGTATCACCGGGTGAAGCTTTTCTACATGATCGGGAATTCACCAAAAGCAAGGACCTTAGTTTGGCTTTGATCCAACTGGGAATGCCAGTTGTGCATTTACCTAATCCTTTGTTTGACATGCTTTTAAAATATGATTCCAGCAAGGTGATTACTCCTGGTAGAGTACGCCAGTTTCTTAGGGAATGCAAAAGTTGCGTAAATCTGAGCAAATCATACAAGCTTGTATTGTTGGAATATTGCCTGGAGGACTTAGTTGATGATGATGTTGGTATAGAGGCTTACAATCTACCTTTGCTTCCTTTAGCAAATGGTGAATTTGGCTTATTTTTGGAAGCTCCAAAAATTTCTTATTTTATTTGTGATGAATTAGAATACATGCTGCTGCAGCCAGTTTCTGGTCGAGTAATTGATCGGAACATTCCTCCCAACATACTAAGCAGACTTTCTGCTATTGCCAAGTCTTCAAAGACCAACATTACAGTTTTCAGCGTTCACCATTTTATTCAGTTATTTCCTGCATTTATGCCAATTGACTGGAAGTATAAAAGTAAAGTGCACTGGGACCTGGAATCCAGTAAAAAACCAACATCATCATGGTTCATGCTATTCTGGCAGTATCTAGGACACCAGAGTGAAGTTCTGTCACTATTTAGTGATTGGCCAATTTTGCCATCCACCTCTGGAAATCTATTAAGACCTTCCAGGCAATTGAAACTTATCAATGGAAACAATCTATCTAATACACTACATGATATCCTTGTTAAAATTGGATGCTATATATTGAACCCAAGCTATGTTGTTGAACATCCGGATTTGTGTAATTATGTATATGATGGTAATGCAGCAGGTGTTTTGGAATCAATTTATAATGCATTTTCCAGGGCTGGTGTTATGCAAACTTCTCTTGACAATCTAGTAGCTGAAGAACGACATGTGCTCCGTGAATTTCTTCTTGATCCTAAGTGGTATGTTGGATGCTGTATGGATGAATTTGCTTTAAATTATTGCAGGAAATTACCTATATATCAAGTCTATGGTGGGGAGTCTGCTCAAGTTTCCCAATTCTCTGACTTAGAAAATCCTCGAAAATACTTACCACCTTTGGATGTGCCTGAGTTTACTTTTGGTGTTGAGTTCATTGTCAGATCCTCAAATACTGAAGAGGATATTCTATCAAGATATTATGGAGTTCAGAGAATGGGGAAACCACAGTTCTACAAGCTATACATTTTTAATAGAGTTGGGGAGTTGCAATCTGAGGTTCGTGACAGCATTATGTTATCTGTTTTACAAAATTTGCCACTTTTGTCTCTTGAGGACATAAGTATAAGGGATTTATTGAGAAATTTGGAATTTGTGCCTACCCTTACTGGTGCTCTCAAATGCCCATCAGTCTTATATGATCCTAGGAATGACGAATTATATGAATTACTAGAAAATTCAGATTGTTTCCCTTCAGGTCCTTTCCAAGAATCTGAGGTTCTTGATATTTTGCAAGGTTTGGGCCTCAGAACATCCGTGTCTCCTGATACAGTCTTGGAAAGTGCCCGACGTATAGAGCACCTAATGCATGAGGATCAACAAAAGGCATGTTCAAGAGGAAAAGCACTTCTTTCTTACTTGGAAATTAATGCATTGAAGTGGTTTCCTGATCACGATATTGATAATAAAGGAACAGTTAATCGAATATTATCACGTGCAGCAATTGCATTTAGGTCCCGCAACCCAAAATCTGACCTTGAAAAGTTCTGGAATGACCTTCGGATGATTTCCTGGTGCCCAGTTTTAGTTTCTGCTCCATTTCAATCACTACCGTGGCCAGCTGTGTCATCAACAGTTGCTCCTCCAAAGCTTGTAAGACCACAAACAGATTTGTGGCTAGTCTCTGCTAGCATGCGTATACTGGATGGAGAATGCTCTTCCACAGCTTTATCATATAGCCTGGGCTGGATGTCTCCACCTGGGGGAAGTGTAATTGCTGCCCAATTACTTGAGCTTGGAAAAAATAATGATATTGTGACTGATCAAGTTCTTCGGCAGGAATTAGCCCTAGCAATGCCAAGGATATACTCAATACTGACAGGCTTGATTGGTTCAGATGAGATTGACATTGTTAAAGCTGTTCTTGAAGGTTGTCGTTGGATTTGGGTGGGAGATGGCTTTGCAATCTCTGATGAGGTTGTCCTTGAGGGTCCACTTCATTTGGCTCCATATATACGTGTCATTCCAGTTGATTTGGCAGTTTTCAAAGATTTGTTTTTGCAACTTGGTATTCGTGAATTCTTGAGACCTGCTGATTATGCTAATATCCTTTGCAGAATGGAAGCTAGAAAAGGTTCCTCTCCTCTTGATGCACAGGAGATTAGGGCTGTCACGCTAATAGTGCATCATCTGGCTGAAGTTCACCTCTATGAACAGAAAGTCCAGATCTATCTGCCAGATGTCTCTGGCAGACTATTTCTTGCTCAGGACTTGGTTTATAATGATGCTCCCTGGTTGCTTGGTTCAGAAGATCGTGATGTCTCATTTGGCAATGCAACTCCCGTGGCTTGGAATGCTAGGAGTACAGTTCAAAAATTTGTGCATGGTAACATTTCTAATGATGTAGCAGAAAGGCTCGGTGTCTGTTCTCTTCGCAGGACCTTGCTGGCTGAGAGTGCAGATTCAATGAATTTAGGTCTGTCTGGAGCTGCTGAGGCTTTTGGACAGCACGAGGCATTGACAACTAGGCTTAAGCACATACTTGAAATGTATGCTGATGGACCTGGTACTCTATTTGAGCTGGTGCAGAATGCAGAAGATGCTGGAGCTTCTGAGGTGATATTTCTATTGGATAAATCTCAATATGGGACTTCTTCTGTTCTTTCTCCTGAAATGGCTGATTGGCAAGGTCCTGCATTATACTGTTTCAATGACTCAGTTTTCAGTCCTCAAGATCTTTATGCAATTTCACGTATTGGTCAAGAAAGTAAACTTGAGAAGCCTTTTGCTATTGGAAGATTTGGACTAGGATTTAACTGTGTCTATCACTTTACGGATGTCCCCATGTTTGTTTCTGGAGAAAATATTGTAATGTTTGATCCTCATGCCTGTAATTTGCCTGGGATATCTCCTTCCCACCCAGGCTTGCGAATTAAGTTTGTGGGAAGACGGATTTTGGAGCAATTTCCTGATCAATTTTCTTCATTACTACATTTTGGCTGTGACTTGCAACACCCTTTTCCTGGTACGCTATTCCGGTTCCCTCTCAGAACTGCAAGTGTTGCCTCCCGTAGCCAAATTAAAAAAGAAGTATATGCACCTGAAGATGTTAAATCTCTCATTGATGCCTTTTCGGTGGTTGTTTCTGAAACACTCCTTTTCCTGCGCAATGTGAAAACTATCTCCATCTTTGTGAAGGAAGCAACAGGACATGAAATGCATCTACTGCATCGTGTTCGCAGAACTTGTATGGGTGAGCCTAATGTTGGGCCTACTACATCTCAGGAAATGTTTAACTTTTTCTATGAAAATAGAAAAGTTGGAATGAATAGAGATCAGTTTCTCAAGAAACTAAGCAAATCCATTGACAGAGATTTGCCTTATAAGTTCCAGAAGCTTTTGATCACGGAGCAAAGCACCTCTGGCAGTAATTTACACTGTTGGATAACTACTGAATGTATAGGTAGTGGGAATGCTCAGAAAAGCACACCTAAATTGTCCAATAACAACTCTCACAATTTTGTTCCCTGGGCATGTGTTGCTGCATATTTGAATTCTATTAAGCTTGATGGAAACTTCAGTCATACTTCAGAGATGGAGGATGATCATCCAGTTTCTTCTGATTTATTTAAAGTTGTTAGTTCTCCTGTTCATCCACGGGAAGTTTTTGAAGGACGTGCATTCTGCTTTTTACCCTTGCCGATTAGCACTGGCCTTCCTGTACATGTAAATGCATACTTTGAATTATCATCTAATCGCAGGGACATCTGGTTTGGTTCGGACATGACAGGGGATGGAAGAAAACGTTCAGACTGGAATATTTACCTCCTTGAAAATGTTATTGCCCCTGCCTATGGCCATTTGCTTGAGAAAGTAGCACTGGAGATCGGCCCATGTGATTTGTTCTTCTCATTTTGGCCAACAATAGTAGGATTTGAACCTTGGGCATCAGTAGTTCGGAGACTTTACCGATTTATTGCAGAATTTGGTCTCCGTGTATTATATACAGAAGCAAGAGGAGGTCAGTGGATTTCAACCAAACATGCCATATTTCCTGATTTTACTTTCGACAAGGTGGATGAGCTTATAAAAGCATTGTCAGGTGCTTGTCTACCAGTGGTTACAGCTCCACAGTCACTTGTAGAAAGGTTTATGGATATATGTCCATCATTGCATTTTCTGTCACCTAAGTTCTTAAGAACTTTGTTAATTAGAAGGAAACGGGAATTCAAGGACAAGGATGCAATCATCTTGACTCTTGAATATTGCTTACTTGATTTACAAGTGTCTGTGGAGTTTGATACTCTCTGTGGTCTGTCCTTGTTACCGCTTGCAGATGGTTCCTTTACCACAATTGATAAGAAGGGGGCTGGAGAAAGAATTTACATTGCACGGGGTGATGAGTATGGCCTTCTCAAGGATTTCGTTCCCCATCAACTCATAGACTTTGGAATTCCAGAGGAAGTTCACAAAAAACTTTGTTACATTGCGCAAAGTGATAGCACAAATATTTCTTTTTTGTCATGCCAATTGCTTGAGAAACTTCTCGTGAAATTACTTCCTGTACAGTGGCAGCATGCAAGACAAGTAAGTTGGACTCCCAATGTTCATGGTCAACCAAGTTTAGAATGGTTGCAACTACTGTGGAGCTATCTAAAATCATATTGTGATGACCTCTCTGTGTTTTGCAAGTGGCCTATATTACCTGTTGGAAACAACTGTCTGATGCAGTTAACACCAAACTCAAATGTGATAAAAAATGATGGATGGAGTGAGAAGATGTCTTCTTTGTTGTTGAAGGTTGGGTGCTTATTCTTGAGAAATGACCTGCAATTAGATCACCCACAATTGAAATATTTCGTGCACTCACCAACAGCAAGAGGTGTACTAAATGTGTTTTTGGCAATAGCTGGGGAGCCACAAAAAATTGAGGGGATCTTTGCAGATGCATCAGAAGGGGAGCTTCATGAGCTTCGGAGTTTTGTTCTCCAGTCTAAGTGGTTCTCTGAAGAGGAATTGGATAACATGCAAATTGAAATCATCAAACACCTCCCAGTATTTGAGTCATACAAAAGCAGAAAACTAGTAAGTTTGAGTAGTCCTGTGAAATGTCTTGGTCCTAGTGGTGTTCGTGAAGATCTTTTGAATGATAGCTTCATAAGAACTGAATCTGAAACAGAAAGAGTCATTATGAGAAAATTTTTAGAGATAAAAGAACCAGCTAAGGTGGAATTCTACAAAGATCACATTTTCAATCACATGTCAGAGTTTGTTTTGAAGCAAGAAGCTCTATCAACCATTCTGCATGATGTGCAGCATTTGATTCAAGAGGATATCGCGATGAAGTCTGTACTTTCAGCTTCCTCATTTGTTCTAGCAGCCAATGGATCTTGGCAACAACCATCTAGGTATAGTATAACTATTTTTTTTGTTGGTTGTAAAATTTTAATCTGTCTTATATGAAATTATACACTGTCATTGAGTCCTTCAATAATATATTTTATTTGGTCTCTTCGGTTACTCCTTAACTTTTGCTCTCCCTTATTTTTCAATGCATCCCAAAGAAGAATTAATATTATTGCAATGTTGTTCTCTTGGACTCACTTTTATTTGTACCTCTATGGAGTTTTCTTACTTCCATGCATGCTACCATGTCATGTATTGGCATTTGCTCCTAAAAGGGTTATGCCCTTCATAATGTTTATTTATAAAAATATTTTACTTTATTTAAAAAAGACACTGTTTCTATTTCTGACTGTTATGGCAGGCTTTATGATCCTCGGGTTCCACAGCTACAAAAGATGCTGCATGGAAATGCTTTCTTTCCTTCTGATAAATTCTCAGATCCTGAAGTTCTGGATACTTTAGTGAGCCTTGGACTTAGGAGAACTCTGGGATTTACTGGTTTGCTTGATTGTGCTAGATCAGTCTCTTTGTTGCATGATTCTGGGGATGCTGAGGCACTCCATCATGGAAGAGAGTTGTTGTCTTTGTTAGATTCAATATCACAGAAGCTCTCAAAGAAAGCTGATAATAATTATGGTCATCCACAAAGTGACATATCTTTGAAAAACAGCAGCATAATGAATGATCCTGTTGCATATGATGGCTTTCATAAAACAGATGAAAACTTCCAAACAGATGATAATGATATTGATTCAGTTGTAAGCAGCTTGGTTGATGATATGTCAGAAGAAGAATTTTGGTCTGAAATGAAGGTAATCTCTTGGTGTCCAGTAATTTCTGATCCTCCTGTTATGGGACTTCCGTGGTTAAAATCCAGTAATAAAGTGGCGTCCCCCACATTTGTCAGACCTAAATCACAGATCTGGATGGTATCATCCTCAAAACATATATTAGATGGTGAATGCCACACGGCATATCTGCAGACAAAACTTGGGTGGATGGATTGTCCAAAAGTGGGTGTTTTATCAAAACAATTAACTGAGCTGTCTAAGTCCCATAGGCATCTTAAGAGTCATTCATTGCTGGAACCTGATTTTGATTCTCAGTTGCAAGAGGAAATTCCTTACCTTTATTCAAAATTGCAAGAATATGTTAATAGTGATGACTTCATTAAATTGAAAGCAACATTAGATGGTGTTTCATGGATCTGGATTGGAGATGATTTTGTATCACCAAATGCACTAGCATTTGATTCGCCCGTAAAATTTACTCCTTATTTATATGTCGTTCCATCTGAACTATCAGAGTATAAAGATTTGCTAATAAAGTTAGGTGTTCGACTGAGTTTTGGTATTTGGGACTATCTTCATGTATTACAACGGCTGCAGAATGATGTACGAGGGGTTCCTCTTTCGATAGATCAGTTGAATTTTGTCAATCGTGTCCTTGAAGCCATAGTAGAATCTTGCTTGGAGAAGCCTCTTTTTGAGCCTTCTGACAGTCCATTGTTGATTCCGGATGCTCATGGTGTTCTGATGCCTGCAGGGGATCTTGTATATAATGATGCACCTTGGTTGGAAAATAACTCTCTTGTTGGGAAACATTTTATACATCCAAGTATCAGCAATGATTTGGCTAGCAGGCTGGGCATACAATCAGTGCGGTGCCTATCTTTAGTCAGTGAAGATATGACTAAAGACATGCCATGCATGGACTATGATAAAGTAAATGAGCTTTTGTCCCTGTATGGTAATGAGGAATTTTTGTTGTTTGACCTTCTTGAGTTGGCAGATTGCTGCAAAGCCAAGAAATTGCACCTAATTTATGATAAGAGGGAACATCCTCGACAGTCTTTGCTGCAACACAACTTAGGTAATCTTCATGATTGATGTTTCTTGTATTCTTGTTAGTCTCATTTACTTGGACAGCTCAAGTTGTTTCTCTTACAAATCTTTCTACAATTTCTCGTATGACATTTGATTAATAATCACTTCACCATTAATAAATGTAAAATGTCATGCTGGTGGTAGGATGGTGTATATGATTGGTTTCTAGGGTCTTTTAAGGCCGAATCATGCCTTTGCACACTTGGGCACTTCTTGAAGTGTAAGTAAAAGAGAATTGGAGTTTAGTATTTTTGGACTCAATGGCTTTGTTCTTTCTGCTTTTTGTACGTTTTCAGAAAATATTATGTCCTCCTTGATATATTCTTTCATTCTCTCCTTTATTAGTTTATCCTTTTCTTCAAGAAAGAAAGTTCAAACTTTATTAGCATTGCCTAGTGTTGGTGATGCAATCCTATTGAGTCCCACATTGGATATTACGGGGTGCCTAGGTGGGCTTTTAACCTGGAAGGCTCTATCTGCCTAACAAGCAGTATTTTGGTAGAAGATCTCCTCCAAGGTTGTAATAGTGGTATTAGAGAAGGATTCTCATGCCTTCACATGGCGGAGATAGAAAGGGCTAACCTTGGAGGGTTGCAATTTGGTCATATGCTCGTGTGATGGACTCATAGAGAATGGAAAGATTGACCTAAGAGGGCTGCATCCACTGAGATGGCTGAGTGAGCTACCCAGAGTGAATTTGTCATGGACATCTGTTGTGAAGGGTGGGACTCTTTTATGATCCTACTGAGTCCTTCATCAGGTAGTATAGGATGCCAAGGTGGGCTTTTAATTTAGAAGGCTTTACCTTCCTAATAGGCCAATTTTTCTGGAGAAAATCTCCTCCAAGGTTGTAGCAGTTGTCAAGCTGATGAAATTTTTTTTTTTGATAGAAAAAGAAATATTATTACTGAAGAGAGAGAGAGAGATACAAAAGAAAGAGTAAATCAAAAAGAGAAAAGGAGGACAAGAGATCCTCCTAAGAAATACAAAACTAGAACAAAACCCACTCACCCACAAAGCCCTCAATTAGGGTTAATACAATAAGGCCCTCCAATCCCTATAGACAGCTACAAAAGGCACCCCCGTAAACAACCTATTGGCCGAAACCCAAAGAATGGTGACATAGTGAATTTTTATCCCACAACAAATGAGGAGGCAGAGACCGTTGTTTAAAAACTCTTACATTTCTTTCCATCCAAATAAACCATGCAATTGTGAACATAGCTACTTTTCACAAAATCTTGTTCTCCTTCTTAATACCAAAACTGGTAAAGTTATTAACAAAGAGAGCATCAAGGTCAACTGGGCAAACCCAACTCTTATGAAATAGATCAAGACCAAATAACCTGTTCCAAATATCCCAGGCTACCTCACAATGTAAAAACTGTCAGTTTTCCAGAGAGAAAAATATGCCCTTAATCATTCATATCTGTACAACCAGACTTCCTATATGTACATTGTGAAAGATTCTAAAGAGAAAGACATAATTATGTGACAGAAAAATATACACTCTGTAGACAACTATAAAGAAGAAAAAGTTGCAGACAACACCATGCTGGATTAGGTGGGAGAACATGCTGGATTAGGTGGGAGAATATTGGAAAGGAATATTTCAACACTCCCCCTCAAGCTGGTAAATGGATGGTTTCCATACCCAGCTTGCATATAATATTCTGGAAGTTTGAGCTATTCAATCCTTTGGTTAGAATATCAGCAAGTTGGTCATGTGTAGAGACATATGGTGTACAAATCAGTCCACTTTCCAATTTTTCTTTGATGAAATGCCTATCCACTTCAATATGTTTTGTGCGGTCATGTTGTACTGGATTATGGGCTATGTTGATGGCTGATTTGTTGTCGCAATAGAGTCTCATAGGGCCATCCAACTTTATCTTTAAGTCTTGAAGAATAATCTTTAACCAGAGTAGTTCACATACACCGTGAGCCATTGCCCTAAATTCAGCTTCTGCACTTGAACGGGCTACTACGCTTTGTTTTTTAACTTTCCATGTCACAAGATTCCCACCAAGGAACGTACAATACCCTGATGTTGATCTTCTGTCAATAATTGATCCAGCATAGTCAGCATCAATATATGCTTCAAGTATTAAACCTCCATTTCTTCTAAACAAGATGCCTTTTCCAAGCGTTCCTTTAAGATAATGTAATATTCTATGAGCAGCCTGTAGATGAGTTTCCCTTGGGTCATGCATGAATTGGCTGATCATACTCACAGCATATGCTATGTCTGGTCGAGTGTGAGATAGGTAAATAAGCCTTCCTACCAAGCGTTGATATGACTCTCTGTCAACAGGGATGTCATCCTCAGCCTTTCCAAGTCTAAAGTTAGAATCTATTGGAGTGCTTGCTGGCTTGCATGCTGTTTTACCTGTTTCCTTGAGGAGATCTGTAGTATATTTTTGTTGACAAATAAAAATTCCTTTCTTAGAATGAGCCACTTCTATTCCAAGAAAGTACTTCAGTCTTCCCAACGCTTTGATCTCAAACTCCTTAGCTAGACATTGACCCACGGCCTGTTGTTCCTTTTTATCATTTCCAGTTACTATTATATCATCAACATATACCAATAAGGCTGTGACTCCCCCTGAAGAAGAGTGTTTGATGAATAAAGTATGATTACCTTGGCTTTGTTTAAACCCCATAGTTATCATAACTTTTGTGAAACGTCCAAACCAAGCACGTGGAGATTGTTTAAGGCCATATAATGCCTTTTTCAATTTGCATACAGTATTTGTAGCCAAATTCTTCCCATATCCTGGTGGAATCTCCATGTAAATTTCTTCTTCTAGCTCTCCATGTAGAAAGGCATTCTTGACATCAAATTGCTGCAATTCCCAACCAAAATTAGCTGCAATTGATAATAATACTCTAACACTGTTCATTTTTGCTACTGGGGCAAAAGTTTCTTGATAGTCAATTCCATAGGTTTGGGTATAACCTTTGGCTACCAACCTGGCCTTATATCTCTCAATTGATCCATCAGCTCTATACTTCACAGCATACACCCATTTGCATCCTACTGGTTTTTTTCCAGTAGGTAATTTTACTAATTCCCAAGTTTTATTCTTCTCCAAAGCTTCCATTTCTACATTCATAGCTTGTTTCCATTTTTTATTAGATAAAGCCTCGGATAAACTTTTAGGAATGGTGATAGCATTTAAGCTTGTCAGAAAAGCTTTGAAAGATGGTGAATAGTTATCAAAGGATAAAAATTGTGCAAGGGGGTATAAAGGTTGTTTTGTACTTTTTCTGGTTCCTTTTCTAAGAGCAATGGGTAAATGAAGATCCTGGTCACTATTCTCAAAAATCTCATTTTTATTTTGTAATTGATGGTTAGAGATCATTACCTCATTTGAAGGATTTGAGTTGGATTCTTGGACATGCATAGGTTTTGGAATGACCATTTTCTTCCTTGTATACACCTTGCCTTTGCCAAATCTTACTTCCTCAGGAGCAGGGTTCAAAATATCCTCTTCGTTAGGCCTAGATTCTTGGACATTGGACATGGGTTCAGTTACTGTTTCAGATTCAGTTTCATGGTTATCATCCTGTGTTTCAGATCTGAACATGGATTCAGCCACTGTTTCTACTGTTTTTGTGGGTAAAGGTTTAGACCCTGTCAAGGGAATTGATGAAAAATCAAGGAGGCACCCATTTTCTTCGCACCCATTATCTTCCTCAGGTGTATTCCCCCTTTGAAGATAAGGGGTAGCAAAATATGAATCTTGCTCATTAAAAGTGACATCAACTGAGACATAGATTTTCTTTGTGGGTGGATGATAGCATTTATACCCTTTTTGAGTTGATGAATACCCTACAAAAACACATTTTAGAGCTCTCGGGTCTAATTTTCCTCTATTTTGATGATGGATATGAACAAAAGACACACACCCAAAAATTCTAGGGATGAGATTGTTTGTAGTTTTCAGATTCGGGTAGAAAGTTGAAAGGATGTCCATTGAACTTTTGAGACTCAAAGCTCTAGAAGGTAAACGATTTACTAGGTATGTCGCTGTAAGAACAGCTTCTCCCCAAAAAATTTTAGGCACATTCTTTTGAAATAACATTGACCGAGTTTGTTCAGGAAGATGACCATTTTTTCTCTCAGCCACTCCATTTTGTTGTGGCGTATAAACACATGATTACTCGTGTATAATTCCCTCCTTTTCAAAAAACGAGTTAAGAATCTGATTGAAATAATCCCTAGCATTATCAGACCTAAGTCTTTTGATATTAACCCCAAATTGGTTTTTTATCATAGAATAAAATTTGGGAAAAACATAGCTGAAATCAGATTTTTGTTTGAGCAAGTATATCCATATAACTCGGGTGCAATCATCAATAAAAGTAACAAACCATTTTGCCCCTGAAACATTAGAAACAGTAGCTGGTCCCCAAATGTCACTATGAACAAGGTAGAATGGAACAAGGCTTCTTTTATTGCTAATTGGAAAAGGTACACGTTTATGTTTGGCAAATTCACACACTTCACAATGAAGATTTTCAACATCTAAATCCTTGAATAATGAAGGAAACAAAGTTTTAATAATTGAAAAAGATGGATGTCCAATACGGTAATGATGAAGAAAAATTCTTTCTTGATTGGATGTGGCAAACTGTGAAATAAAAGTAAAAGGCATCTTGCTCTTAGCTGTATTTGACGTCTCAAGGTAGTAGAGGCCATTCCATTCCCTAGCATGTCCAATCATCTTCCCTTTGTCCTGAAATTCACAGTAATTTTTATGAAAAACCACATTACAATCTAATCTTCAATGAGTTTTTTAATAGAGACCAGATTTGTGGTTAATTTAGGAACATGTAGGACATTTTTTAAAATAATAGTTGGGCTAATTTTGATATCACCTTGTCCTGCCACAGTGGTCAAAGACCCATCAGCGATAGCTATTTTCTTGTTACTGGGACATGGGGAATAAGTTGAGAAAAGTTTAAATGAATGAGTCATATGGTTGGTTGCTCCTGAATCCATGATCCAAGAGTTGGAAAAAGTAATATCTGAGGCATTTAATCCAATAGAGAATGGAAACTTACCAGAATAAGCCATGGAGCATGTACCTGAGAGTCCCTCTTGTTTTTCCATGTTGTTGATAAAAGCCTTTATCCTCTCAATCTCTTCTTGATTAAGGTTGTTCTGCTCTTGTGATGTTTCAACAACATGTGCTTGGTTTCTATTTCGTTGTTGCCCTCCTTTTTGACCCCATTCTTTACTTGGTGGTTTTCCATGAAGTTTCCAGCATTTTTCTCGTGTATGACGAGACTTTTTGCAGTATGTACACCATAACTCATCCCGATTCTGATTTTTCTGCTGGCCACTTTTTTCCCTTTCGAGATTTGTAACCCTCTCTTGATTTGTAGTTGATTTAGCCACCATAGCAGAGCTATCAGTGACTTTAGGTTCAAGCATCAGCCCTCTACTGCTTTCTTCACTTCGAATCAGGGCAATTACTTCATTAAAACATGGAACTTCTGATTTCCCTAGAATTTGGACTCTAACTTGGTCAAATTCTGGGTTGAGTCCCACCAAAAAATCATACACTCTGTCTTGTTCAATATACTCTTTTAGAATAGCAGCATCCTCAGGACATTTAGTTTTTATGACTCTATAATGATCTAGTTCCTGCCATAAAGATTTTAATTGATTTGCATAGTCAGTAACAGTCTTGTTACCTTGTTTTGCAGCCATAGTTTTCACTTTTACTTCATATACTTGGGCAGCATCTCTAGCTTTGGAATATGTTTGTTGAATTGCTTCCTATATATCTTTGGCAGTAGCTAGAAACATACAGGTGTCGCTGATCTCAGGTGTCATAGAGCTCCATAACCATGCCATAATCATGGAGTCTTCCTCATCCCATGCTTCAAACTTAGGATCTTCAGGTTTAGGACCCATACCTGTGAGATGTTTGATTTTTCCTTTTCCTTTTAGTACTGTACGTATAAGTTGAGACCACTTGAGGTAATTCTTCCCATCCAATCTATAGGAAGCAAGAATATTTGGTAATTCCCCTATACGGGTAATCTCCTCAGGTTGAATTTTAACCTCAGTTTGTTCAACTCCAGACATAGCTAAAGGAAATAGCTACAATGGGTATTTAAAAATTTGGTGAGATTAAAAGGAGATGGTAGTGAAGGCCACTCAAAGTTGACAATTAAGGTCAATAAATAAGCTAGCTCAGTAAAAAAAATGGCAATTAAGGCCAAGAAGGAGCTAATTCAGTAATGGCAATGAAGTTCACTTAAAAATGGCAATTAAGGCCAAAGCACATTATTTCACAGGATTATCTGAGAACCAGCAGCAACAGAGACGTGATCTTGCAGATACCAGAAATGCAAAAATGCTCTAATAACCAAACTGACACCAGGGATGCGCCGGAAACAGGGAGTCGACGCCGGAGGTACGAACACGAACCTGAACGGCGGTCACACGCGCCCACACGCGCCGGCGCGTGAGATTCACGTGAAAGATGGAAGTGGCGCGTGAGGCTCACGAGCGCCGGAATGGGCTGCCGGACTTCGGGGACGGGCCGGAATTGAGGAGGTGAGACTTCCTAAGGGGGCGGTGAGATGCCAAACCCACTTTTACTGATCACTCAAGATTTAATGGATTCAATCTTAGGCTTCTGATACCATGTCAGTTTTCCAGAGAGAAAAATATGCCCTTAATCATTCATATCTGTACAACCAAACTTCCTATATGTACATTGTGAAAGATTCTAAAGAGAAAGACATAATTATGTGACAGAAAAATATACACTCTGTAGACAACTATAAAGAAGAAAAAGTTGCAGACAACACCATGCTGGATTAGGTGGGAGAACATGCTGGATTAGGTGGGAGAATATTGGAAAGGAATATTTCAACAAAAACAAATGACTATTTGTCTCTAAATTTGTCAGACACATCACACAAATATCAGGAGATAAAGCCTTAGAAGGCCACCTGATTTGACGCAAATCATTAATATTAATTCTATTGAGAACTGCTGTCCAAACAAAGGCCTTCACCTTTGAAGGCACCTTCACTTTTCAAAAAGACCTTTTAAAAGACGAAGAAACATGTGGATTACGAATCAAAAAATTGTAAAATGAAGCACAAGTGTATGAGCTCGAGGAATCCAACTTCCACAAAGTTGATGAAAATTTGACTTGAGCACCTTCTAAAGTTCTGTTGTAGCCAAGGTCAATACAAAGTTTCTGTAGTTTGTCAAATGTCACATAGTCATAATATGTCTATTCGGAATAAGATCTTAGGTTTTATGAAACATTCATATATACCATAACCAAGTAATTTGTTCTCAATCTTGTTTGAGAGGAAAATTGGGAATCTAGATGCATCAGGTTCCTATACTTGTTCATCTTTCCGTTAGTTTGATTCATAACCCAAACCTTAACTTTCCTTTCACTAAATCTTTTTGGAAAGTCAAGGTCCCATCTAAGGTAAAGGCTTTTTTTTGGATAGTGGTAAAATTAACACAAATGATATGCTCCAAACCGAGAGACCTAAGGCTTTTTCACCGGATGTCTGTGTGATGTGCTATAAGAGTTCAAAGACTATTAGGCATCTCTTCTTACATTGTGAAATAGTGAGGAATATGTGGAATAGATTATTTGGTATTGTGGAGAAAAATTGGTTTCTAGAAACATCTCTCTTTTGGCTAAATGGTTATGGCGTTTCCCTTTGGAGCCTGATTCCCTCTTAAGGTGATTAAAGCCAAGTTCAGTTTACATCGGAATGTATGGGAAGCTAATTAGGGAGATGTCGTTACGCATGCAAGTCCTTGAAAGGCGATTTCCCAGGTATATCATTACTTTTATCCAATGTTGTCTTTACGTGTTGAAGATGGATCCCGTTTCTGCTTTTTCGAAGATTGTTGGATTGGTCATATCTCGTTCATCGCCAAGGTTGCCTTGTCTCTATTTCTTCTCTTCTTTGCATGATGCACTCATGTTGATTTCTTATGTCTTGAAGGGGATCTTTTTTCTTGGAATTTTTCTTTTCCAAATTTTTAAATAATAGGCTTGTGGATGAGGTCTCTTCGATGCTGGACATTTTGGTTTTGTTCCACATCTCTCTCCTTGCTAAGAGATTGTGGAATTTGGACTCCTCAGGTTCCTACACTTGTGCCTCTATAATTTTTTGACTTGTAACCCTCGTGCGGCGCTCCCTTTTAAAAAATCATTTTGGAAAGTGAAGGTGCCTTCAAAGGTGAAGGCTTTTGTTTGGATTGCTTTGCTCAATAGAATTAGTACAAATGATATGCACTAGATTAGGCAACCTTCTAATGTTTTATCTTCTGATATTTGCGTTATGTGTTTTAAGAACTCAGAGACTACTAGTTATTTGTTCTTATATTGTGAGATGGTTTGAGATGTTGGAACAGATTATTTGGTCTCGTTGAGGAAAGTTGGGTTTGCCCCGTGGATCTTGGTTCCTTCTTTGACATTAACTTTTTGGGTTTTGGTTTGACAAAAGGAGAATAAGATTTTGTGGAAGGTGGCTGTGTTTGCAACTGTGTAGTGTCTTTGGATAGAGAGTTCTAGAGTGTTTAAACAAAGCTTTCTTTCCCCTCATCTGATGTGGGATAGAATTCGTTTCATTGCTTCTCTTTGAGTTTCGGCTAATGGTTTTTTTAAAGGGGGTGCCCTTTGTAAACGTTTATAGAGATTGGAGGACTTTGTTGTACTAGCTTTGTTTTTGGGCTTTTAGCTTTGGTTTTATTTTCTGTTTTTGTTTTTCTAGGAGGATATCTTATCCTCCTTTTCCCTTTGTTTACTCTTCTCTTCTTTGTATCCCTCTCTCTTTCTTAATACTATTTCTGTTTCTATAAAAAAAAAAAAACTACTATCTGTTAAGTTCAGAGGTTTTGGGAGGAATCAAGCGTTACTGCAATGTGGGAAGTTTCCAATCTTGTGGTGTAGTAGAGAGAAATGCAAGGGTCTCTAAATAGCATTGTTATGAAAATCAGACTGGACCGACTGTTTCAACCGGTCGGACCGGGAACCAATACCAAGTCCGGTCTGGAAACCACTAGAAAACCAGTGAGTAGTTGGACTAGAGTAAAACTTGTCAAACTGGTTGAAACTCGGTCAAATCGGTGAAACCGGTTGAGAGGAAAAAAAAAGAAGTCGAAGATTGGAGGAGGCGGGTGGTCGTTGTCGTCGTCATCATCATCGAAGAAGAAGAAGTAGAAGGCGACAATGAAGACTCCTAGAGCCTAGATCTACATGGCAATAGCGACAATGAAGACTCCTGGTGCCTAGATCTACGTGGCAGCAATGATGAAGACCTAGTTCTGTGAGGCTGTGAAATCAGAAACAAAAATACGAAAACCATGAAGAAGAAGGAGGTGATCTGTTATATGTCCTTGTTTTGCTTTGTTCTGGCGAAGCTTCTGGAGCTCTATACAATAGCAAGAGCTTAAGCTGATGGGGAGAGAAAGAGCTGCGAATGTGAGAAAAAAAATTGATTGAGAGAGAGAGAAAGAGAGACTCATAGAGTGGCTTAGGCTAGAGCAATGGTATGACCATATGAATGGACTATAAAATATATTTCAAGTTTTAATTTTATTTGATTTATTTATTAATTATAATTTTTATTTTATATGATTATTTTATATGATTTATTTATTAATCATTAATATATTATATATTTAATATTATATATAATTAAATAGTGTATAAATATTAATTCTTATTTTTAATTGAGTTTGTAATTTATTTATAATATGTAATTATATTTAATATTTTAATATTTATAATTATATATTTTATTTTTTACTTGTTATATTTTAAATATTTTTAATTATGTATTTTATTTTTAATATTTTTTAAATATCACTGGTTTTGATTACGATTCAACACGGTTGGACCATTGACCCTTGAACCAGTGCTTTTATTGATTCAATGATCGGTCCGATTTTCTGAACATTGTTAAATAGCTATACCTCCCTCTGCATCTTCTTTGGGATAGGATTAGTTTTATGGCTTCTCATTTAGTGGGTGTTGGCAAATGGTTTCAGTGGGAAGGCTCTAGTAGACATCCATAGGGATTAGAATGCTGTTGAGTTAATTTTGGGTCTTCTCTTTTTTTTTTTTTTAATCATGTTTATAGCTTCCTATTTTGCACAGGGTTGGGAGGATTTTGTGTCCTCTAATCCTAGCGCTCTTGTACTTTATTGACTGATTAATAAATTTTATCTTATGAAAAAATATGGTGCAATTTTTATAGGTGAATTTCAAGGGCCGGCTCTTGTAGCAATTTTTGAAGGAGCTTGCTTGAGTAGAGAAGAAGTTAGTAATCTCCAGCTCCTTCCTCCATGGAGATTACGGGGCAACACACTTAACTATGGTTTGGGATTGGTTTGCTGCTATTCCATTTGCGAACTTCTATCAATCATTTGTGGTGGCTACTTTTACATGTTTGATCCTCGTGGATTGGTACTTGCTGCACCTTCAATGTCTTCGCCAGCAGCAAAAATGTTTTCTTTGATAGGTATGCTGCTAATTCCTCATAATTGTTTAAACAAGTTCCATCATTTTTACCTTTTAGCCTCCTTTTGAATTTTGACTGCATTATTGATGGCAATTTTTCTCTGATAACTGTAATTTAAATACTCATAAGTTGATTCCTAGTTGTCCCTGGATTTTTGCTCATGGAAACATTATTTACACTCTGAGATGGTAGAGCCTTTTAGGCGTATCTTTTGTTAAGAGCTAATGTTTTCTGCCTCTCCATTTGTTATTTTGTATAAACAGCATAGAGTAGCATGTCCTATAATGATAAATTTTTTAAAACGCTCTATCTGAACTTTGGCCTTAAAATGGGAAAACAGATGTTACTTTTCATGTGATAAAGACAAAGATGATGGAATAGTGTGTCAATCTCATTCATAGAATGGAGGTATATATACAGAGGAATCAGAACCATAAAATAATCCCTACAATTATGCTATAATCCCTACAAATATGCAATCCTATAATTATGCCTATTTACAAGTTGTAACGTAACACTCTCCCTCAAGAATCGTAACCCTATCGTCTCCCCCTTTTTTAAAAAATCTTATTGGAAAGTTAAGGCTCCTTCAAAGGTTAAAGCTTTTTTGTGGCTTGCAGTGCTCAATAAAATTAATACAAACGATCTGTGTCAAATCAGAAGGCCACTTAAGGTTTTATCCCCGGACGTTTGCATTATGTGCTTCAAACATTCAGAGACAAGTAATCATTTATTCCTGCACTGCGACGTGGCTTGGAGTATTTGGAATAGGTTATTTGATCTCTTTGACGAGAGTTGGGTTTGCCCAAAGGACCTTGGTGATTTCCTTGCGACCAATTTTATTGGCTTTGGCCATAGGAAGGACAACAGAACTCTTTGGAATACGGCTTTGTTCGCAACTGTGTGGTGCATATGGCTGGAAAGAAATGCCAGAGTTTTTAATGATCGGTGTATGCCTACTCAAATGTTATGGGATCGAATTCGTTACGTGGCTTCACTGTGGGTTTCAGCCAATGGGCTGTTCAAGGGGATGCCTATATCTGATGTTTATAGGGACTGGAGGGCGTTATTGCATTAATACGTTGTTAGGGGCTATGTGGGGTGTCTGTGCTGTCTGTTAGTTTTTCTTACTTTATGTTCTTGTTTTTTTAGGAGGATCTCTTGTCCTCCACCTTTTGTAACCATTCCCTTTGTATCTCTCTTTTCTCCTTAATAATACTTCTTTTTCTATCAAAAAAAAAAAAAACACTCTCCCTCAAGCTGGATCATAGATGTAATCATGTCTAGCTTGTTACAAATGTAGTCAATGTGGCATTTAAGGCTTTTGTGAAAATATCTCCTAGTTGGTCTTCTGTTTTAACATATCCTGAAGTAATGAAATTTTCTTCAATCTTTTCACAAATGAAGTGACAATCGACCTCAATATGTTTAGTTTGTTCGTGAAACATAGGATTAGAAGCAATGTGAAGAGCAACTTGGTTGTCACACCATAGCTTTGCTGGTAGTGGGAGCTCGAAGCCAGCTTCTTTCGACAGTTGGTATATTCATACAATTTCACATATTGAGTTTGCCATAGTTCTGTATTTTGATTCTGCAGTGGATCAGGAAACTACATTTACTTCTTACTCTTCCATGAAACTAGGTTTCCTCCCACAAGAACACAATAACCAGTAGTAGATCTTTTATCATCTTTGCACCTCACATAGTCTGCATCAGAATAAATCTCAATCTTAGTGTGTTCATGATACCCATAAAATAATCCACGTCCTAAGGCTCCTTTTAAGCATTAAAGAATTTGCTCTAGAAGTGCCCAACGGTTGACTGTTGGAGAGGACATAAAGCGGCTTACTATACTAATTGAATACGAGATGTCAGGGCGAGTCACAGTAAGATAATTCAATTTTCCCACAAGTATACCTCTCAGGATTATGGAATGACTCACTGTTGTCCTTTGCAAGCTGTACGTATGTTAGGGGTCATTGGGGTACTAGATGGCTTAGCCCTCATTTTTCTTGTTTCTTTCAACAAGTCAAGAACATATTTCCTTTGAGACAGGAAGATCCCCTTCTTGTTTCTCATAACTTCAACCCCTAAGAAGCATTTCAAGGTCCCAAATTTTTTGTCAGGAAATGGGAGTGCAAGAAACTCGAGACCAGAGATGCCTGAACTGTCACTACCAGTAATTACAATATCATCAACGTATACCACAAGTAGATGATGCCATTCTTACTGTAAAATACTGTGTGATCAGACTTGCTTTTTTTCATTCCATATTCTAAAACTACTTGGCTAAACCTGCCCAACCACGCTCGAGGGCTTTGCTTCAGGCTATACAACGATTTCTGAAGCCAACATACTTTCCTATACTCCCCCTGAGCAACAGAGAAAATATACTAGGGGGAGAGAGAGAGTAATCTGAACAGAGGAGGATGAAAACTCTACTACCTTCAAAACGCAAAAACATCCCAAACTATATACTAGTGACCCACAATTAAACAAAGGTCACTCAACTAACAACGGACACCAACTAACAGAAATATAACAACCAACTAACAGAAAAATAACAAACTACATAACAGAAAAGACTATTTAACTGCCCCTCTCAAACGAGGAGAGCCAACTAAACCGAGTTTGTTACACAGAAAATCAAATCTGGAACCAGCAATAGGCTTGGTGAAAATATCAGCCGGCTGCTCAGAACTAGGCACATAACCAATAGACACCTCCTTAGCAAGCACCTTATCCCTTACAAAATGAAGATCAATTTCTACATGCTTTGTTCTAGCATGAAGAACAGGGTTTGTAGCAATGGCCTTTGCACTCAAATTGTCACACCACATAACAGGCACCCTAGAAGCAGGAAACCGTAATTCAGTCATCAAAGATTTTAACCACATCACTTCACTAGTTAAAGAAGCAACGGCTCGGTATTCGGCTTCAGCACTAGACCTCGAGACAACTCCTTGTTTCTTGCTGGACCAAGAAACTAGAGAATCTCCCAAAAAAACACAGTAACCTCCCACAGATCTCCTATCCGTGACATCAGTAGCCCAATCAGCATCTGAAAAACCAGTGAGAGAAAGGTCTACTGAGGGCTTGATGTGAAGGCACAGATCTGCAGTACCTTTAAGATACCTCAAGACTCGTTTGGCTTTCATCCAGTCAACAGTGGAAGGAGCACTCAAGTGCTGACTCAACTGATTTGCAGCAAAAGACAGATCTGGTCTGGTACTGATGAGATACTGTAAACCTCCAACTAGACTCCTGTAAAGAAAAGGATTCACCAAAGGTTCCTCTTTCACTTTAGTGTAGTGTTTTCCCAGTGTAAGAGGAGTTGGACAAGCTGTAGCGCCTTGCATATCAAATTTTTCTATCTAATCATTGATGTATTTCTTCTGACTGAGAAAAATCCCTCTGTCATTTCTCAAAATTTCTATGCCCAGAAAAAAATGAACTTCACCTAAATCTTTAAGGGAAAAAACATCATTTAGGCGTTTAATAAAGATACTAATAAGCTCATTGCTATCACCAGTGACTAACATGTCATCAACATAGACAAGGATGATTATAACATGATCTCCAGTATGCAAAACAAACAAAGAATGATCACACTTTGTATGTTTGAAACCCCACATGATCAAGGTATCTCTTAATTTGTCATACCAAGCCCTTGGGGCTTGTTTCAGCCCATACAAGGCTTTCTTTAGGCTGCAAACATGCTGTGGGTATTTAGAATCCTCAAAACATTGAGGCTGCTTCATATACACTGCTTCCTTGAGACTTCCATTTAAGAAGGCATTGTCTATATCTATTTGTCTGATATTCCAATTTAAAGAAACAGCAATAGATAGGATGACTCTCACTGTTGCCAGCTTTGCAACTGGACTAAAGGTCTCACCCACATTTAAACTAGGATCTTGTTGGAACCCTTTGGCTACAAGTCTAGCTTTGTATTTTAGAATACTTCCATCAGCAGCCAACTTTGTTTTGTAGACCCATTTGCAATCAACTAGCTTCTGTCCAGTATAGGGAACTAAATCCCACGTGCTGTTTTTCTTCAAAGCTTCAAATTCCACCTTCATAGCTTCTTTCCAGTGAGGTATCTTGTAAGCTTCAATAGGATTACATGGTTCAGTAGTATTATTTGTCACCTTAACCAGACCAGCATACACAGATGGCTGAATAGCTCCACTCCTCAATCTTGTGATCATTGGGTGTTTAGAGATCGGTCTACCACTGTTGTTGTTAGTGGCTGAGTCTTCTTGTACCTCTAATTCAGTATTTGACCGAGGCTCTTGATCTCTTCTTGGATCTTCTGTAGAATCAGTATTGCTGCTAACTTCTATATTATTGGTATTCTGCACAATACTGGAGAGATTATCAATTTTATAATCACAGTTAGTAGGAATAGGCACCATATGAACAATTTCCTTAGTTTCCTCAGGTCTTTTAATATCAAGAAAACCACCTTTAAAGGGAAACTCTAGCTCATTAAACATGACATGTCTAGAAATATACAGTCTACCAGTGGAAGAGAGACACTTGAAACCTTTGTGATTCATGCTGGGACCAAGGTAGACACACTTAATGGAATGAAAACTTAGTTTGTGCTGGTTATAAGGTCTCAAGTAAGGAAAACAAGCACAACCAAACACCTTTAGCTCTTTAAAATCAGGTTTTCTTTTAAATAATACAGAGTGTGGAATCTCCCCATTAAGTGCAGTAGTGGGCAGCATATTAATCAGCTTTGCTGCAGTTTGAAAAGCATCTGACCAATAGCTCATTGGTGCACCAGCTTGGGCAATCATACTTAGACCCATTTCCACAACTTGTCTATGTTTTCTCTCTACCTTACCATTTTGTACAGATGTGTAGGGACAAGAGTGTCTCATAATAATTCCACTGCTATTCACTATTTCAGAGAGAGGTTTAAATTCAGAACCACCGTCATACTGTATAACCTTAATCTTTCCTTCAAGCTGATTCTCTATCATTTTCTTAAATTGCACAAAAGCTTGAACAGCCTCCCCTTTAGTTTTAAGTGGAAAGAGCCACAAAAATCTACTATTATCATCAAGGAAGGAAATGTAATATTTATAACCTGAATTTGATTGGACAGGGGCAGGACCCCAAAGATCAGTGTGAATTAAATCAAGAGGTTTCTGTGCTTTAGTTTCAGATTTTTTAAAAGGTAGAGCATGCAACTTTTCAAGCTGACAAGCATCACAGAAAGGTTGTTCTTTATTTATCAAATTCCTCATATTACATTCCTTAAGTACATCATTCAGTATTTTCCCAGAGGGATGGCCAAGTCTTCTGTGCCATAACTCCTTTTCAGAACACTTCTCATCTTTCCCAGTCAAAAGACATCTAGCTCCCTTTTGTGCTCCTTTGACTTTATACAGTCCTTCAGTTTGTATTGCTTGAATCAGTGGTTTTCCCGTTGCCACGACAGAGGAATCATTTGTGACATGATTGGAAGCACCACTGTCTAAATACCAGTCTTGTCCATCCAGATTTTCTTGGGTGATGAGATACGCAGAGTGAGGGGTATTTAGATCTTTATTTCCTTTTGTATTTGTTTGAGAAACACCAGAGAAGCTATGGTCAAATCTATAAAAACAGGTGGTGACTAAATGGCCTACCTTTCCACACAACTGACACGTAGGTTTGCCACTTTGTCTTCCACTTCTGCCTCCACGTCCTGTTCTTCCCCTTCCACGTGACATCTGTCCCATCCAATTCTGATTTGAATTGGTGGGAGTCCTTTTATTTGACACGACATTGGCACTTGGCACTGCATACTGGCCCAACGTGTTCCACTATTCCAGGCGTGTCTCGTATGTAATTAAAGAAGTTTGAAGCTCGACCCACGTGATTCCAACCTTATCTGCCAACTGGACAACAATTGGCCCATACTCCGAGTCAAGACCGGCAAGTGTTTGTACAATTAGATCATCATTCGACATTGGGCACCCAGCCATAAGAAGATTATCTGACAGCTCTTTGATTTTTCGTAGGTACTCATCCATCTTCATTCCTCCTTTCCTTAGACGTTGCAGTTCGTTCTTGTACAGAGTAGTGCGCGAGCGTGTCTGCGAGCCCGAGAACTCCTTTACTGCACGCCATAATTCTTGCGATGTCTTGCATCCAAGAACCTGAGATATGACTTCTGGTGTCATGCTGTTATACAGCCAACCCAGTAGTAGTTGATCGAGTGTAACCCATTCCTCAAAATCTGGGTTAATCTTCCTTTCATTCCCTTCGAAGAGAAACACATCATGACACGGATTTGTCCAGAGTATGAAACCGTCGAGCTTATTGCCACGGATCATGGGAAGAACCAGCGAACTCCACATGAGGTAGGTCGATCGGTCAAGCTTGATCGAGCAAGCTTGATTGAGCATCGATGACAGAGGAACCATCTTAGTGTGAGGCGAGGACTGAGAGTTTGTCGCAGCGTTCCCAGAACCAACAGTTGAAGATGAGTTGGATTGAGGTTCCATATCAAGATCCCGAATCTTGAACCTAACCTTCTGATACCAAGAGAAAATATATTAGGGGGGAGAGAGAGAGTAATCTGAACAGAGGAGGATGAAAACTCTACTACCTTCAAAACACAAAAACATCCCAAACTATATACTAGTGACCCACAATTAAACAAAGGTCACTCAACTAACAACGGACACCAACTAACAGAAATATAACAACCAACTAACAGAAAAATAACAAACTACATAACAGAAAAGACTATTTAACTGCAACAAACCCATGTGGTTGCTTTATATAGACCTCTTCCTGAAGAGTATCATGAACAAAAGCATTTTTAATATCTAATTGGTGCATTGGCCAATCAAGAAGGAGATCAACAACCGGATTGAGGTAAGTTTGGCAACTAGGGAAACGGTATATGAGTAATCAATATCATAAGTCTGAGCATATCTTTTCGCAACAAGACGGGCTTTCAAACGGGCTACAGAATCATCAGGATTGACTATAATTGTAAATACCAACTTGTACCTGTTGAAATATTCTTTTCCAATATTCTCCCACCTAATCCAGCATGGTGTTGTCTGCAACTTTTTCTTCTTTATAGTTGTCTACAGAGTGTATATTTTTCTGTCACATAATTATGTCTTTCTCTTTAGAATCTTTCACAATGTACATATAGGAAGTTTGGTTGTACAGATATGAATGATTAAGGGCATATTTTTCTCTCTGGAAAACTGACATGGTATCAGAAGCCTAAGATTGAATCCATTAAATCTTGAGTGATCAGTAAAAGTGGGTTTGGCATCTCACCGCCCCCTTAGGAAGTCTCACCTCCTCAATTCCGGCCCGTCCCCGAAGTCCGGCAGCCCATTTCGGCGCTCGTGAGCCTCACGCGCCACTTCCATCTTTCACGTGAATCTCACGCGCCGGCGCGTGTGGGCGCGTGTGACCGCCGTTCAGGTTCGTGTTCGTACCTCCGGCGTCGACTCCCTGTTTCCGGCGCATCCCTGGTGTCAGTTTGGTTATTAGAGCATTTTTGCATTTCTGGTATCTGCAAGATCACGTCTCTGTTGCTGCTGGTTCTCAGTTAATCCTGTGAAATAATGTGCTTTGGCCTTAATTGCCATTTTTAAGTGAACTTCATTGCCATTACTGAATTAGCTCCTTCTTGGCCTTAATTGCCATTTTTTTTACTGAGCTAGCTTATTTATTGACCTTAATTGTCAACTTTGAGTGGCCTTCACTACCATCTCCTTTTAATCTCACCAAATTTTTAAATACCCATTGTAGCTATTTCCTTTAGCTATGTCTGGAGTTGAACAAACTGAGGTTAAAATTCAACCTGAGGAGATTACCCGTATAGGGGAATTACCAAATATTCTTGCTTCCTATAGATTGGATGGGAAGAATTACCTCAAGTGGTCTCAACTTATACGTACAGTACTAAAAGGAAAAGGAAAAATCAAACATCTCACAGGTATGGGTCCTAAACCTGAAGATCCTAAGTTTGAAGCATGGGATGAGGAAGACTCCATGATTATGGCATGGTTATGGAGCTCTATGACACCTGAGATCAGCGACACCTGTATGTTTCTAGCTACTGCCAAAGATATATGGGAAGCAATTCAACAAACATATTCCAAAGCTAGAGATGTTGCCCAAGTATATGAAGTAAAAGTGAAAACTATGGCTGCAAAACAAGGGAAATCAGAAGTTCCATGTTTTAATAAAGTAATTGCCCTGATTCGAAGTGAAGAAAGTAGGAGAGGGCTGATGCTTGAACCTAAAGTCACTGATAGCTCTGCTATGGTGGCTAAATCAACTACAAATCAAGAGAGGGTTACAAGTCTCGAAAGGGAAAAAAGTGGCCAACAGAAAAATCAGAATCGGGATGAGTTATGGTGTACATACTGCAAAAAGTCTCGTCATACACGAGAAAAATGCTGGAAACTTCATGGAAAACCACCAAGTAAAGAATGGGGTCAAAAAGGAGGGCAACAACGAAATAGAAACCAAGCACATGTTGTTGAAACATCACAAGAGCAGAACAACCTTAATCAAGAAGAGATTGAGAGGATAAAGGCTTTTATCAACAACATGGAAAAATAAGAGGGACTCTTAGGTACATGCTCCATGGCTTATCCTGGTAAGTTTCCATTCTCTATTGGATTAAATGCCTCAGATATTACTTTTTCCAACTCTTGGATCATGGATTCAGGAGCAACCAACCATATGACTCATTCATTTAAACTTTTCTCAACTTATTCCCCATGTCCCAGTAACAAGAAAATAGCTATCGCTGATGGGTCTTTGACCACTGTGGCAGGACAAGGTGATATCAAAATTAGCCCAACTATTATTTTAAAAAATGTCCTACATGTTCCTAAATTAACCACAAATCTGGTCTCTATTAAAAAACTCATTAAAGATTTAGATTGTAATGTGGTTTTTCATAAAAATTACTGTGAATTTCAGGACAAAGGGAAGATGATTGGACATGCTAGGGAATGGAATGGCCTCTACTACCTTGAGACGTCAAATACAGCTAAGAGCAAGATGCCTTTTACTTTTGTTTCACAGTTTGCCACATCCAATAAAGAAAGAAATTTTCTTCATCATTACCGTCTTGGACATCCATCTTTTTCAATTATTAAAACTTTGTTTTTTCCATTATTCAAGGATTTAAATGTTGAAAATCTTCATTGTGAAGTGTGTGAATTTGCCAAACATAAACGTGTACCTTTTCCAATTAGCAATAAAAGAAGCCTTGTTCCATTCTACCTTGTTCATAGTGACATTTGGGGACCAGCTACTGTTTCTAATGTTTCAGGGGCAAAATGGTTTGTTACTTTTATTGATGATTGCACCCGAGTTACATGGATATACTTGCTCAAACAAAAATTTGATGTCAGCTATGTTTTTCCCAAATTTTATTCCATGATAAAAAACCAATTTGGGGTTAATATCAAAAGACTTAGGTCTGATAATGCTAGGGATTATTTCAATCAGATTCTTAACTCGTTTTTTGAAAAGGAGGGAATTATACACGAGTCATCATGTGTTTATACGCCACAACAAAATGGAGTGGCTGAGAGAAAAAATGGTCATCTTCTTGAACAAACTCGGTCAATGTTATTTCAAAAGAATGTGCCTAAAATTTTTTGGGGAGAAGCTGTTCTTACAGCGACATACCTAGTAAATCGTTTACCTTCTAGAGCTTTGGGTCTCAAAAGTCCAATGGACATCCTTTCAACTTTCTACCCGAATCTGAAAACTACAAACAATCTCATCCCTAGAATTTTTGAGTGTGTGTCTTTTGTTCATATCCATCATCAAAATAGAGGAAAATTAGACTTGAGGGCTCTAAAAATGTGTTTTTGTAGGGTATTCATCAACTCAAAAAGGGTATAAATGCTATCATCCACTCACAAATAAAATCTATGTCTCAGTTGACGTCACTTTTAATGAGCAAGATTCATATTTTGCTACCCCTTATCTTCAAAGGGGGGATACACCTGAGGAAGATAATGGGTGCGAAGAAAATGGGTGCCTCCTTGATTTTTCATCAATTCCCTTGACAGGGTCTAAACCTTTACCCACAAAAACAGTAGAAACAGTGGCTGAATCCATGTTCAGATCTGAAACACAGGATGATAACCATGAAACTGAATCTGAAACAGTAACTGAACCCATGTCCAAGAATCTAGGCCTAAAGAAGAGGATATTTTGAACCCTGCTCCTAAGGAAGTAAGATTTGGCAAAGGCAAGGTGTATACAAGGAAGAAAATGGTCATTCCAGAACCTATGCATGTCCAAGAATCCAACTCAAATCCTTCAAATGAGGTAATGATCTCTAACCATCAATTACAAAATAAAAATGAGATTTTTGAGAATAGTGACCAGGATCTTCATTTACCCATTGCTCTTAGAAAAGGAACCAGAAAAAGTACAAAACAACCTTTATACCCCTTTGCACAATTTTTATCCTTTGATAACTACTCACCATCTTTCAAAGCTTTTCTGACAAGCTTAAATGCTATCACCATTCCTAAAAGTTTATCCGAGGCTTTATCTAATAAAAAATGGAAACAAGCTATGAATGTAGAAATGGGAGCTTTGGAGAAGAATTAAACTTGGGAATTAGTAAAATTACCTACTGGAAAAAAACCAGTAGGATGCAAATGGGTGTATGCTGTGAAGTATAGAGCTGATGGATCAATTGAGAGATATAAGGCCAGGTTGGTAGCCAAAGGTTATACCCAAACCTATGGAATTGACTATCAAGAAACTTTTGCCCCAGTAGCAAAAATGAACAGTGTTAGAGTATTATTATCAATTGCAGCTAATTTTGGTTGGGAATTGCAGCAATTTGATGTCAAGAATGCCTTTCTACATGGAGAGCTAGAAGAAGAAATTTACATGGAGATTCCACCAGGATATGGAAAGAATTTGGCTACAAATATTGTATGCAAATTGAAAAAGGCATTATATGGCCTTAAACAATCTCCACGTGCTTGGTTTGGACGTTTCACAAAAGTTATGATAACTATGGGGTTTAAACAAAGTCAAGGTGATCATACTTTATTCGTCAAACACTCTTCTTCAGGGGGAGTCACACCCTTATTGGTATATGTTGATGATATAATAGTAACTGGAAATGATAAAAAGGAACAACAAGCCGTGGGTCAATGTCTAGCTAAGGAGTTTGAGATCAAAGCGTTGGGAAGACTGAAGTACTTTCTTGGAATAGAAGTGGCTCATTCTAAGAAAGGAATTTTTATTTAGTCAACAAAAATATACTACAGATCTCCTCAAGGAAACAGGTAAAACAGCATGCAAGCCAACAAGCACTCCAATAGATTCTAACTTTAGACTTGGAAAGGCTGAGGATGACATCCTTGTTGACAGAGAGTCATATCAACGCTTGGTAGGAAGGCTTATTTACCTATCTCACACTCGACCAGACATAGCATATGCTGTGAGTATGATCAGCCAATTCATGCATGACCCAAGGGAAACTCATCTACAGGCTGCTCATAGAATATTACATTATCTTAAAGGAACGCTTGGAAAAGGTATCTTGTTTAGAAGAAATGGAGGTTTAATACTTGAAGCATATACTGATGTTGACTATGCTGGATCAATTATTGACAGAAGATCAACATCAGGGTATTGTACATTCCTTGGTGGGAATCTTGTGACATGGAAAAGTAAAAAACAAAGCGTAGTAGCCCGTTCAAGTGCAGAAGCTGAATTTAGGGCAATGGCTCACGGTGTATGTGAACTACTCTGGTTAAAGATTATTCTTCAAGACTTAAGATAAAGTTGGATGGCCCTATGAGACTCTATTGCGACAACAAATCAGCCATCAACATAGCCCATAATCCAGTACAACATGACCGCACAAAACATATTGAAGTGGATAGGCATTTCATCAAAGAAAAATTGGAAAGTGGATTGATTTGTACACCATATGTCTCTACACATGACCAACTTGCTGATATTCTAACCAAAGGATTGAATAGCTCAAACTTCCAGAATATTATATGCAAGCTGGGTATGGAAACCATCCATTTACCAGCTTGAGGGGGAGTGTTGAAATATTCTTCAGCTTTTCCAATATTCCCCCACCTAATCCAGCATGTTCTCCCACCTAATCCAGCATGGTGTTGTCTGCAACTTTTTCTTCTTTATAGTTGTCTACAGAGTGTATATTTTTCTGTCACATAATTATGTCTTTCTCTTTATAATCTTTCACAATGTACATATAGGAAGTCTTGTACAGATATGAATAATAAGAGATTATCTTTCTCTCTGAACATTCTGGTATTCACATAATTCCCATAAAACTGACACCATCTTTTCTTTCCTTCGTTGATTTTGATTGTTGGTAATGGTTCTCGCTTTTGTTTTTGGGAAGACTGCTGGATTGGCCCTATCCCACTTAAAGAAAGATTCTGGCACCCTTTTTCCTTGTCTTCTTTACATGATTGCCCTATCTCTGATTTCTTTTGTTTGCAAGGGGATCACTATGGGTGGAATTTCCATTTCACCAAAAATGTAAATGACAGACTTTTGACTGATCTTTTTTCGTTGTTGGACATCCTGGATCTGATTCGCCTTTCTTCTTCTCCTGATAAAAGAATGTGGAAGTTGGATTACTCAGGCTCGTACACTTGCTCTTCTTTTCTCAACTTATTCGTAATCCTATTGCTTCTTCGTAATTTAAAAGGGCTGCTTGGAAACTTAAGGCGCCCTTAAAGGTTAGGATCTTTTTATATACTGCTGTGCTCAATAGAATTAATACAAATGATCTGTGTCAAATCAGACTGCCTCTTAAGGTTTTATCCCCTAATGTTTGCGTGATGTGCACGAGGCATTCAGAGACAAACAACCATCTGTTCCTGCATTGTGACATGACTTGGGGCATCTGGAACAGGTTATTTGGTCTCTTTGATGAGAAATGGGTTTGCCCTTTAAACCTTGGCACACTCCTTGCGACCAACTTTACCAGCTTTGGGCATAGGAAGGAGAACAAAACTCTATGGAAAACAGCTATGTTCGCAACTGCATGGTGCATCTAGATGGAAAGGAACGCCAAAGTTTTTAATGATCGGTGTCTGCCCTTTCCATTGTTATGGGATTGTATTCGTTTTATGGCTTCCTTGTGGGTTTCGGCCAATGGGTTGTTCAAGAGAGTGTCTCTTTCTGATGTTTATAGGGATTGAAGGGCTTTGTTACATTAATCTCCTCTAGGGGCCTTATGGGCTGTCTTCTGGCTTTATTTTTTCCTTTTTTTTAGTTTTCTCTTTGGAGGATCTCTTGTCCTCCCCTTCTAATGTATTGCTGTTCTTTTCTCATCTAATAAAATTCTTCTTTTTCTATAAAAAAAAAAATTCTCAAACGATTCTGAGTTTCTGTGAGTCTTTTAACTGCTTCCCAAAGATCTTGAGAAGTCTTGGCTCTAATGAACTGTGAAGCCATGTCTGCCGTCATCGCATTATACAACCAGCATAAAAGAAGCTAATCCATCGTGACACATTCCTCGAAAAGTGGGTTAATCCTCTTTTCGACGCCTTCTGGGATGAACAAGGGTGGGCAAAGGTTGGTGCCGTTTATGTATCTATCCATTTGATTGCTTCCGATGACCAGCAAGACCATGGCACTCCAAAGAAGATAGTTGGTTCGATCCAACTTGATCAAACAAAGTTGATTCATCGTCGCAACTAGAGGGGCAACCTTATTTTGGCTAGATAGATTCGAAGGTGAAGCGGAAAGATTCGAAGTTGGAGCAGTTGCTACATTCTGATCTCCATACGTGGCAGACGACGATTGCGAGTTGGCATCCATGGTGTTGTATCATATCGAACACCCTCTAATACCAAATGAAAGTATTGGAGAAAGAGAGAGAGAGAACACTCGAAGCGAATAAACTCTTTCTGAGAAATCTTATTCAGTAAAACTGAAAACATAAGCTTTAAGTTCTAAGTCTATGAACCAGGCTATATAGAGAATACAACTGACCTAACTATAACTGAAAACAACCAACTAACACTCAAACAACCAAACTAACTTCTATAACTAAAAACAGAAAAACATACAACACAAAACTAGATGTTTAAACATAAAACAATGCGAACACAAACTAATCACTTTTCTTAACTTTCTCTCTTCCTTAATAATATTTCTTTTTTGATAAAAAAAATTCTATCCCAAAGAATATGAAGAGTGAGGAAACGTTGCTTAAACACTCTAACATTTCTTTCAATCCAAAGACACCACAAAACATCAAACATAGCTACTTTCCACAAAACCTTATTCTCCTTCTTTCTTCCAAAACCCCTAAAATTAGTGGAAAAGAGACCTCCAAGATCAGCTGAATACACCCAACTCTCCTCAAAAAGCCCAAATAACCTGTTCCAAGTAGCCTAGACCACTTCACAATGTAGGAAAAGATGGTTGCTTGTCTCCAAACTCATAAAACATATCACACAAAAACTAGGGGATAAAGCCTTAGTAGGTCACCTAATTTGAAGCAAATTATTTGTGCTAATTCTATTGAGCACCGCCGACCAAATGAAAGCCTTCACTATACAAAACGATTTTTTAAAAGGTACAAAGACCCATGGACTACAAATCACAAAGTTATAAAAAGAAACACGTGTGTGAGCTCGAGGAATCCAACTTCCATAGCTTCTTGTCAAGAAGAGAGGAGATGTATAGTGAAGTACACGGTAAACTGCTTGTAGATGAATTTCTTTTGGATCATGCATAAATTGACTGAGAACATTAACTGAATAAGATATGTCTGGTCTAGTGTGTGCAAGGTAGATTAGCTTCCCAACTATCTTCTGATACATCTCTTTGTTTACTGTTTTATCTCCAAGGGCTTCACTCAATCTATGATTCTATTCAATGGGAGTTCCAACAGGTTTACTAGCTGTCATGCCTGTTTCTTTGAGCAAATCTGTAATATATTTTTGTTGAGAGATAAAAATTCCTTGTCTTGATCTAGCCACCTCAATTCCAAGAAAATATTTTAATCTCCCTAACTCTTTTATTTCAAATTCATTGGCTAGGCACTGTTTCAAGGCCTCCTTCTCCATTACATCGCTTCCTGTTACTATAATATCATCAACATATACAATTAAAATAGTAACTCCCCCTGAGGCCGAATGCTTGATAAACAGAGTATGATCTCCTTGACTTTGTTTGTATCCATTAGCTAACATGACTTTGGCAAATCTTCCAAACCAAGCACGTGGAGATTGCTTTAGTCCATACAATGCCTTTCTAAGTCGACATACTTTGTTTGTTTCTACCCCACTAAATCCTGGTGGAATATTCATATAAATTTCTTCTTCCAATTCTCCATGAAGGAATGCATTTTTTACATCGTACTGTTGTAGTTCCCAATCAAAATTGACAGCCAAGGATAGTAAGATTCTCACTGTATTTATTTTTGCCACTGGAGCAAATGTCTCTTGATAATCCACTCCATAAGTTTGAGTATATCCCTTTGCAACCAGTCGTGCTTTGTATCGTTCTAGGGATCCATCAGCTTTGAATTTTACAGTATACACCCATTTACAGCCTACTGTTTTCTTTCCTTTTGGTAAATCAACCAATTCCCAAGTCCCATTTTTTTCCAATGCTTCCATCTCTACTTGCATTGCAGTTCTCCATTCCCTTTTTGATAATGCCTCAGATAATGAATGAGGAATAGACTCTGTGTTTAGGGTGGTAAGAAAGTTTTGATGTTGTGGTGAGAACCTTTCAAAAGACACAAAGTGGGATAATGGGTAGATAGGTTTTTTTGTGCATTCTCGAGTCTGTTTTCTAAGAGCAATAGGTAGGTTTAGGTCTGTTTCAAGATCAGAAGGCTCATTTTCAGTAGGACTGGTAGGAGAAGGAAGAGAAGAAGAAGAAGGAGAAACAGCAGAATTTAAATCAATCAAAGTTACCTTATCTCTTGAGTCTGGTTCAGAGGATTGTCCTTGCCTTGTAGTTACTGTAGGATCCTTTCTTCTTGAATACACTTGGTCAAATCGAATTTGATCAAAGATTTTGCCATCTGCTTCCTTTTCCTTTAATTCCTCAGATTGAGTTATTGGTTTTTTATTGTGAGAGTCCTCTAGGATAGGAAAATTTGACACCTCTTCTTCTAGGATAGGTAACTCCTCATGAGGATACTGTTGAGTAAAATATGGTTTGTTTTCAACAAAAGTGACATCAGCCGAGATATAAAGTTTTTTAGTGGGTGGATAATAACATTTGTAACCCTTTTGAGTAGAAGAGTAACCTACAAAAACACATTTAAGAGCTCGAGGATCTAATTTTCCACGATTATTATTATGAACATGAACAAATGAGGTACATCCAAAGATCCTAGGATTAAGATTAAAAGAGGAACGAATGTCTGGATAAAATGTAGATAAATGTTCTAATGGACTTTGAAAACCCAAGATCTTGGAAGGAATTCGATTTATGACATAGGCTGATGTAAGTACAGCTTCTCCCCAAAAAATTTTTGGCACATTTTGTTGAAACAAAAAAGCTCTAGTACACTCGAGAATATGTCGGTTTTTTCTTTCTGCCACTCCATTTTGTTGTGGAGTGACAACACAAGATGATTCATGTATAATACCTTCCTTTTGGAAAAAAGAATTTAAAGTTTGATTAAAATAATCTCGAGCATTATCAGACCGAAAAACTTTGATTTTAGTGCCAAATTGATTTTGAATCATTGAGTGAAATATAGGAAAAACGTTACTTACATCAGATTTGTTTTTGAGTAAATATATCCAAGAAACCCTAGTGCAATCATCTATAAAGGAAACAAACCACCTAGCACCTGAGATGTTTGAGACAACTGATGGACCCCAAATATCGCTATGGATTAAAGAAAAAGGAGAAGATAATTTTTTATTACTAATGGGAAAAGACACACGGGTATGTTTTGCAAATTCACAAATATCACAATGAAAAACATGATCATCCAAAGTTCTAAACAAAGAAGGAAACATAATTTTTAAAGTATGAAAATTCACATGACCTAGACGCCTATGATGTAACCAAATAACATCTTCATTGGAAGTGGAAAATAAGGCAATTTTATGACTTGATGTATTCAAGTAGTAAAGGCCATTATGTTCTTTAGCAAGTCCAATCCTCTTCCCCGAACTTTGATCCTGAAATTCACAGTAAGAGTCATAAAAAATAACACAGCCTCTTAAATCTTTAGTAAGCTTTTGAATGGATATCAAATTTGTAGATAATTGTGGTACATGCAGAACATCTTTAAGTATCAGATTTGGGTTAATTTGAATATCTCCTATTCCTGCTACAGTGGTGGTAGAACCATCTGCAACAGTGATTTTTCTACTGCTGGAACAAGGGGTATAATTTTTGAATTTGTTTGAAGTATGAGTCATGTGGTCAGTGGCTCCAGAGTCTAAAATCCAACCATTCCTAAGTTCATTATCTAAGGCATTTAAACTAAGAGAGATTAGAACATCACCTGAGATTGTTAGGGAACATGTTCCAGAATTTGACTGTTGAGAATTGTTTGCTGGTTTTTCAGAAGTACCCAACATACTCTTAATTCTCTCAATTTCTTCCATACTAAAACCACCAAGTCCTTGGGTTGAGTTTTGAACTGATACATGGGCCTGTCTTTGTTGATTGCCTTTCTGTCCCCATTCTTTGCTGGGTAGTTTTCCATGAAGTTTCCAGCATCGATCTTTGGTATGTCTTGGTTTTTTACAGTAAGTGCAAAATAGTTCATCCTTAGTTTTATTTCCAGTAGTTTTGTCTAGTCCCAGTCCATGTGGTTTATAACTAAGAAGTGCAGAGGTATCAGTTGCAGATGACTCCAACATAACGCTTCTACGGCTCTCTTCTGCACGAACCAGTGATATTGCTTCTGTCAACGAAGGGAAATCGGGTCTACCCAGAATTTGAATACGTACAAGGTCAAATTCAGAATTTAACCCAGATAAAAAATCATAAACTCGATCCCTCTCTATAAATTTCTTAATAATCACAGCACATCTCCCACAATTCAAATCAAGAGTCCTATAGTAATCCAATTCCTGCCACTGATTCTGCAAGAAATTGGCATACTCTGTTATAGATCGCGTCCCCTGTTTTGCCCCAGATGTCTTTGTCTTGATGTCATATATGAGGGCTGCATCATTGACTTTGGAATATGTTTGGTAAAGGGTATCCCATATTGCCTTTGCTGTAGAGAGAAACATGCACGTATCACTAATTTCTGGAGTCATGGAATTCCATAGCCAAGACATGATCATGGAGTCTTCTTCTTCCCATCCTTCGAACCCTGTTGAATCACTTGCTGGTGCTTCCTTCAATAGATGACCCAACTTACCTTTTCCCTTTAGAAAAGTTCTTACCAGTTGAGACCACTTGAGATAATTTTTCCCATTGAGTCGATATGCTGCCTGGATGTTCTGAAGCTCTGTGGTATTTCGTTTAGTCTGTTCTTCCTCCATGATTGAAGACGAGCGTGGTGAATGTGCAGCAGATGTTACTTCCGTCATACAAGAGCACGTGAAAGACCTAGCACCGAAGGTATGACACAATATCCAGCACCGAAGGGTAGAAGAAGAATTTTCAGCAATTAAGGCTAAATGAATCGACACCACCCAGCAATGAAGGCCGGACTCTAAGTCGCAGAACACGAAGTCGGTTGAAGCCAATAGCAACCAGCAATGAAGGCTGGACTCTAAGTCGCAGAAGGCGACCACTGACGAACAGTACCGCAAACCCGAAGACCCAAGTCGAGGATTGATGTTGACGCTGAAGTCGACAAGGACACGAAGACTCAAGTCGAGGGTATTACGCTGAAGCCGAAGTCGTGAAGGACAACGTCAGCAGAACAATTAAAAAAAATTATAGAGAGAGGAACCAGGCTCTGATACCATGTGAAACAAAATAATTCTCTGTATTTCTTATTTCTGTTCTCTGATGATAGGTACATAAATAGGAGAAAAAAGAAGGCTAAGCTATACTAATCCTACTAATCCAAAAAATAAGATAACTACTACAATTAGGAAATAATAAATAAAAGAGAATAATTATCCTAATGAAACAGAATAAAGGATTACAATCAATTAATAATAGAATTATCTTCTAAGATATACTTATCTAGAATTTCCTACAGAACGAAGCCAAAGTGTCTAGCATCAATGTAAGGTCATCTAGAAGTCTATCATTTAAGTTTCTAGAAAAATGAAAATTCCATGAAAATTGCCCCCCCTTGAAAGCATAAAAAATCAGCAATGGGGGCATTGTGCAAAGAAGACATGGAATAAAGGTAGTGGAAACATTCCATAAAAGGGGCATCACTAATCAAAAGATCCTCCCAAAAACAAAAGTTGGATCCACCTCCAACACATAAAGGCACCATTGTATACTTGGGAAATGTACTTTCAGGGACTTGCATGAATAACGATAGCCCTAGAGTTTGCATCCCATCCATTTTGATGTATGCCAAATTTACTTTCAATCACCTTATGTCACAAGAAATTAGGCTCTAGAGGGAAATGCCACAGCCACTTAGACACCAAATTACCATGACCCAAACCCACATATTCCTTAAGTCTACAGCATACCTCCTAACTAACTAGACGATCCCTTTTACTTTCCCCTTTATCATACCATAAAAAGTCCCTCATTATCTTCTCAGTCTTGTAAGCCAGTCCAACCGGAATCTTAAACGAGGATAGAAAATACAAAAGAATACTAAATAAGGAGGCTTGAATTAGCATTATTCTCCCTCTTAAGAAAAATAAACCCTTTTCCAACTTTCTAATTTCTTAGAAATTCTTTGAACCATAGGATCCCAAAAAAAAAAAAAAAGACTCCTCTTGAGAGTTACCACCTACAAGAACATTAGTCCAAGTCAATCCACTCTTTCCTAAATTAATACAAGCATGGAAACCAACTCAAAAACCTATAAAAGTGAAAGAACATGTTGGAAATTCTCCTTGTCATTAGATAAAAAATGAATAGTGCCATCAGCAAACTGCAAATGAGACACTTCAAGCTCATTAGCCCATACCATCAAGCCCCAAACAACCCCTCTATTATAACCCTTACTAAGCATACGGCTAAGAACATCAATCACAAAGAGTAAAAAGGAAGTCACCCTATCTAACCTTGCATTGCCCCCTAAACCAATCTTTAGGTTGCTTGTTCACTATAATAGAGAAAGCTACTAAAGAAAGACAACCCCTAATCCGCAACCTCCACCTATCTCCAAACCCCTTTCGATTCAAAGTCCTATCCTAACCTTGTCATAAGTTTTTTCAAAATCCAACTTGAAGACCAAACCCTTTTGCCTTTTACGCCTAAGATCATCAACTAACGTGTTAGCAACTAGACTAGCGTCTAGGATTTGTCTCTCAGCAATAAAAGCACTTTGATTCTCAAAAATAGTATCCCCAAGCACCTCATCCTATCTCATTGAAAGAACCTTGGTGATGGTCTTATAAACATCAGTAACCAGACTAATAGGCCTATAATCCCTCACCTTAATAGACCTATCTTTTTTGGGATACAACATCATTAGTTGAAGCGAGATTCAAAAGAATTTTGATGAAAGGAAATTCTTCTCTCTTATTCAGAGTGAAACTAAAACCGAATATTTATATAAAGGAATCCTAACTAAACTAGGAGAAAAAATAAGTAGGAGAATTCCTCTTAAACAAGGAATCCACACTAAAATAGGAAAGTAAATAGAATAACCTATCTTATCTACTAGGAAAGTATATCCTAATCTATCAAATTAAAAAATAATTTAAACATAAGGATTGACTCCTTTCAACTTTGTCTGTAACTTATATATAGGATACACTTTTTTTTTTTTAAATAATTTATCATGTTGCTTAGTTAATTGTTGTGTGGAAGAGGTTCTTTTGTTAGATATGCGACGAAATTCGAAGGGCTTTTGGTATAGATATTTTCCTTTTAGAGTTTTGTTTCCTTACGGTTTATTGGAGGTTATCTTGCCCTTTTTTTATTTTTATTTTTGCTTGTCTTAATAATTGGTCTATAAAAGAAAGGGACATAATAATTCTATTATTTTCTAGTTTATTTTGAAAATACCTGATGTTTCATAGAATTGGAATGCAATGATCACTCACCTCTACTATTGAGGTTTCAGGTACTGATCTCACACAACGGTTTAGTGACCAATTTAGTCCGATGCTCATCAATGAGAATGACTCATGGTCACCGTCAGATTCTACCATCATCCGCATGCCTCTATCATCTGATTGCTTGAAAGATGGACCCAACCTTGGATCAAACAGGCTAAGGCAAATTACTGACAAATTTATAGAGCATGGATCTAGAGCACTTCTATTTCTAAAGTCAGTTTTGCAGGTAATATTACATTTGTTGTGCTGAAGTTATTCAGTGCATTGGCCATGCTGTGTTAGAAATATATATATCAAAATCGTTCATGGGTCTTCTGATAGCTTATGCTTTTGGAGTGAAATGACTGTCGACATGGTAACAAGGTTTTCATGACTTGATGGTAATGAGTTTGGTTAGTGTTGTTCCATTCTTTTAAACAAAATTAGATTTTTGCTCAAGGTGTGGTGGACCTGTGCTTTGTTTGGGCTTAAAGATCAATGGTCTTTCGTGGGTTTGAATGTATTAGAATTATGTTTCTTAGATGAGAAAAGAATCTTATTAATAAAAAGAGAGAACAATACAAAAGTGTTGAAAAACAAAGGACAAGAGATCCTCCCCAAACAAAAGAAAATGTCCTAAACTCTAACTCAAAAGATTCCAGTTTCTTTAGATATCCACAAGGGACAACCCTCTAAAAATCCATTTTAGAAACCCACACAGAGTCATAAAAATAATCCTCCTCTAATAATTTGGAATCTCTTAATAAACATTCTTGCATTCTTTCTGACTGAGAATCCAAACTAGAGAACACTAAAAAATGTTGTAAAAATACTGAATAACACTTTATATTGATAGAAATCCACCAAACACAAGCCTGAAATGGTGATTACAAGCTGTAAAGACTGAGAAACTAATAGAAAATAACAACACAGAGAGCTCACACACTAACACAGCAACACAAAAATTCAAAAGATGCAAAAAAGGAATGTAATTTCTGGATGTCAGTAATTTCTCTTGTTCAATTTCATTCATAGGCAACAGATATATATACTTGTGAATCCCTACAATCAAGCCTACAATCAAGCTATACAATCAAGCCTACAATCAAGCCTACAATCAAGCTATACAATCAAGCCTACAAACAAGCCTACAATCAAGCTATACAATCAAGCCTACAATCAAGCCTACAATCAAGCTACTATATCTTAACACTCCCCCTCAAGCTGGATCATAGATGTTAATCATGCCCAGCTTGTTACAAATATAATTAATGCGAGCTCCATTTAAGGCCTTAGTGAAAATATCTCCTAACTGGTCTTCAGTTCTAACATATCCTGGAGTAATGAAATGATCTTCAATCTTTTCACGAATGGTGTGACAATCGATCTCAATATGTTTAGTTCGTTCATGAAACACGGGATTAGAAGCAATGTGAAGAGCAGCTTGGTTGTCACACCATAATGTTACTGGTAATGGGGTCTCGAAGCCAACTTCTTTCAATAGTTGGTATATCCATACAATTTCACATACTGAGTTTGCCATAGCTCTGTATTCTGATTCTGCAGTAGATCGGGAAACAATATTTTGCTTCTTGCTCTTCCATGAAACTAGATTCCCTCCTACAAAGACACAATAACCAGTAGTAGATCTCCTATCATCTTTGCACCCTGCATAATCTGCATCAGAATAAACTTCAATCTTAGTGTGTCCATGATACCCATAAAATAATCCACGTCCTGGGGCTCCTTTTAAATAGCAAAGAATTTGTTCTAGGAGTGCCCAATGGTTGACAGTCGGGGAGGACATAAAGCGACTGGCCACACTAACAGAATATGCAATATCGGGGCGAGTCACAGTCAAATAATTCAATTTTCCCACAAGTCTCCTATACTTTTCAGGATCATGAAATGGCTCACTGTCATCCTTTGCAAGCTGTATGTTAGGAGTCATAGGGGTACTTGATGGCTTAGCCCCTATCTTTCCTGTTTCTGTCAATAAGTCAAGAACATACTTTCTTTGGGACAAGAAGACCCCCTTCTTATTTCTCAAAACTTCAACCCCTAAGAAATATTTCAAAGGTCCCAAATCCTTTGTCTGAAACTGTGACTGCAAGAAAGTTTTAAGGCCAAAGATACCAGAACTGTCACTCCCAGTTATCACAATATCATCAACGTATACCACAAGAAGAATGATACCATCCTTAGACTGCTTATAAAATACCGTGTGATCAGATTTGCTTTTCTTCATTCCATATTTCAAAACAACTTGGCTAAACTTGCCAAACCATGCACGAGGGCAACAAGACGAGCCTTCAACCGAGCCACAGACCCATCAGGGTTGACTTTAATTGTGAACACCCATTTGCACCCAATAGCTTTCTTCCCAGCAGGTAAATTCATTAATGTCCAAGTATTGTTATAGTCAAGTGCATTTATCTCTTCCATCATAGCATCACGCCACCCAGGATGGGCCAAAGCTTCATGGACAGTCTTAGGAATGGACACAGAGTCAAGGTTGGCCAAAAAAGAGCAAGAGGTAGAGGATAAATGATCATAAGAAACAACTGAGGCAATAGGATAAGTACAAAGACGTTTACCTTTGCGAAGGGCAATAGGGAGGTCCGGAGAAGCGAAATCAGGATCCGGCAACGAAACAGAAGGTGGAGGGCATGAATCTGAACCTGCAGGCAATGGACGTCGAGTGTAGACATGAACAATTGGTGGCCGAGTGGGTGCCAGAGAAGGTGTAGGAGTACTTGTGGATGGCTGAGAAAAAGGTACAGTGTAGATGAGCAGATCATCATCGTCCCTCGGAACATGAGAAGAAGAAGAAGTAGAAAAGAACGGAATGTCTTCTTGGAAGGTAACATCAACAGAAACAAGATAACGCTGAAGAGTAGGAGAGAAACATCTGTATCCCTTTTGGAGACGAGAATAACCAAGGAAAACACATTTAAGAGACTTAGGGTCTAACTTTGTGACCTGGGGTCTAGTGTCCCTGACAAAACAAGTGCTGCCAAAGATACGAGGCTCAATAGGAAATACAGCTGTGGATGGGAACAAAACAGAATATGGAATCTCTCCCCCAAGAACAGAAGATGGCATGCGGTTAATCAAAAAACAAGCTGTGGAGACAGCATCAGCCCAAAAAGGTTTAGGAACATGCATTTGAAACAAAAGAGCTCGAGCAACTTCAAGTAAATGTCGATTCTTACGTTCAGCAACTCCATTTTGGGCGGGTGTGTCAACGCACGAGGATTGATGCAAGATACCACGTTGAATCATGTAAGACTGGAACGGCTCAGAGAAATACTCTTTAGCATTGTCACTCCTCAAGGTTTGAACAGAAATTTTAAATCGTGTTTTAATTTCAGTATAGAAAGCACAAAAATGTGAAAAAACTTCAGAGCGACTTTTCATTAAATATAACCAGGTAACACGAGAGTAATCATCAACAAAGGTAACAAAATACTTAAAACCTGCCTTGGCCACAATAGGACAAGGACCCCAAACATCAGAATGAACTAATTCAAAAGGGGACGTAGCCCGTTTATTAACTCGAGACCCTAAGGGAACACGATGGTGTTTGGCAAACTGACAGGACTCACAAGGCAAAGATGATAAATGTCGAAATTGGGGATAGAGCTGCTTGAGAACTGGGAGAGACGGATGACCCATTCGACAGTGCAAATCAAAAGGAGAAAGCGAACTAGAACATGCCAAAGATCTTGGTGTCTTAGTATCAAGAGTGTAGAGGCCACCAGACTCATGCCCGCTACCAATAATCTGCTTCGTCGTAAGATCCTGAAAAATACAATGAGTAGGAAAGAATGAGACACTACAATTTAGGGCACGAGTGAGTTTACTAACAGAAATCAGATTAAATGAAAAATTAGGTAAACTCAGTACTGAAGGTAGAGATAAAGATGGGGTTAGGTTAATGGTGCCAGAACCAAGGACACGGGGTGTAGAGCCATCAGCTATAGTCACATGAGACGAATGGACATGAGTATCAAAAGTAGAGAAAAGACTAGGATTACCTGTCATATGGTCTGAGGCACCAGAATCTATAACCCAGCTGGACGATGAAGAGATGAGACATGTGGGGGATTTACCTGTATCAGCGAAGGCAGCAGTGGGAGTAGAAGTTTTAAGTGATTCTTGATATTGAGTGAACTTGGCAAAGTCATCAGCAGAAACCATAATAGTCTTATCAGCAGATGAGGCAACATGGGCAGATCGTCCTGTCTGATTCTTGTTGAGAAGTTTCTTACAAGTGCGTTTTGTATGCCCCAGCTCATGACAGTAATAGCACTCAACTTCACCAGACTCCTGACTCCGATGTTCTATATTTTTGTTACGATTGTGCGATCCTCCCCGTGAGCCACTTCGAGATCCACCACGACTAACAAGAGCACTGCTATTATGAGTAGTGATTTGAGAAGGTTGTGAGTTTTCTGTACGAAGAACTCTAGCAAAAACTTCTTGCAAAGGAGAAATATCAGATGCTGAGAGAATTTGAGATTTGACTGCTTCGAAATCTGAGCGCAGACCTGTCAGGAAACTCATAACTGCCATTTTCTCTCTTTGAGCTTGCTGAACCTTAATATCAGAACTAAAAGGGAGAAGCATATTTAGTTCTTCATAGGTTTTCTTAAATTCCATGAAATAAGCAGTAAGAGACTTGTCTTGCTGCTCTCCTCGATAAAATGACTTACATACCTCGTAGATGCGAGATATGTTTCCTCGTCCAGAATACAAAAAATCCAAATATTCCATTAATTCTTTCACAAATTCACAATGGTTAATCAGACCGAGTACCTCTATGTCAATAGAGTTCCGAATTTGCAAGAATAGTCTCGCATCATCACGCAACCACGCTTTTCGAGTGTCGTCACTAGGGGGATCAGAGATGAGATGATCATCCTTCTCAATGCTCCGCAAATATACGCGAATGGTTTTACTCCAATCTAAATAGTTGGAGCCATTGAGTTTGTGTTCGGTAATCTTCGTCATCACAGGGACGACCTCAGCCATAACTGTAGTTTTACTGTCTGCCATAGGTGGGAAAAGTACACAGCACACAAACACAGCCAAAAATAAATGGATTCAGCCTAAAACAGTAAACCAAAGAGAACCAAACCAAACCAGAAGGTCAAACAGCAGGGAAGACGCCGGAAAGGACAGGAAGTCGCCGGAAAACGGACGAAAACGCCGACGAAACAAAACGGAGAGGAAGACGACGTCGGACGCGCCCTCACGCGCCGGCGCGTGGATCCGCTGGCAGAAAGAACGAGTGGCGCGTGGAGGTCACACGCGCCGCCGATGGCTTCCGGACTCTCGGGGTCCGCCGGCCGGGGAAGTCTGAACGTTGTTGGGGGGGTGGTGAGAACCAACAACCACCGTAGAGGGTTGGGCTCTTCTCACGCACACATAAGCAGTACCGAGAACGCTAACCTGCCTCTGATACCATGTAATTTCTGGATGTCAGTAATTTCTCTTGTTCAATTTCATTCATAGGCAACAGATATATATACTTGTGAATCCCTACAATCAAGCCTACAATCAAGCTATACAATCAAGCCTACAATCAAGCCTACAATCAAGCTATACAATCAAGCCTACAAACAAGCCTACAATCAAGCTATACAATCAAGCCTACAATCAAGCCTACAATCAAGCTACTATATCTTAACAAGGAACAAAGATAGTAAAGGTTGCTAGGATTCGAATAGGAAGTATAGGAGAGAGACGAAAACTTGACAGAAGAGCGAAACAGACAGCCCAATAGGAAAGCTGAGGAAAAGTATATTGCTGAGTCATCAGAGATTGATTTTATACACCAGGACACACAACAACGGAACTACCTACTAACTACCACAATAACAAAGATTTAGCTAACACTTAACAAACGAACTAAACCAATCTACAACCACAGAAATAATAGAACACAATCAAAACACAGCATTTAACTAAGACACTTAACCAAAACGCATCACTTAACTGTCCCCCTTAAACGAGAGGGCTTCTTAATTAACCCGAGTTTGCCACACAGGAGACTAAACCTTGAACCAGCCAATGGTTTAGTGAAAACATCAGCTGGCTGCTCAGATGATGGGACATAGCCAATAGAGATCTCTTTGCTTAGGACTTTGTCCCTAACAAAATGCAAGTCAATAACCATATGCTTAGTTTAGCATGCAAAACCGGATTCGTAGCAATAGCCTAAGCACTAATAAGATTCTTTTCATTTTTTTGATCCGTAATTCACTTGTTGTTTCGCATTATAAAAGATCTTTTTGGAAAGTCAAGGTGCCTTTAAAGGTTAAGGCCTTTTTGTGGACTGCAGTTCTCAATAGAATTAATACTAATGATCTGTGTTATGTCAAGAGGCCTTTTAAGGCTTTATCTTCTAATATTTGTGGGATGTGTATGAGGAACTCTGAGACTAATAACCATTTGTTCTTACATTGCGAGGTGACCTGGGATATTTGGAACATGTTATTTCGTCTCTTTGATGATCGCTGGGTTTGCCCCTAATGACCTTGGTTCTCTTCTTGTGATTAATTTTAGTAGCTTTCGTTATAGGAAGGAGAACAAATTTTGTTGTGGAAAGCAGCTATGTTCGCAATTGTGTGGTGTATCTAGATGGAAAAAAATGCCAGAGTTTTTGATGAGTGGTCTTTGACTCCTCACTTGCTGCGGGAACGCATTCGTTTTGTTGCTTCCCTGTGGGTTTTAGCTAATGAGATGTTTAAGGGGGTGCCTTTCTTTGATGCTTGTAGGAATTGGAGGGATTTGTTGTACTAGCCTTGTTTTTGGGGCTTTAAGGGGAGGTTTTTTGTTTCAGCTGTCTTTTCTTTGGAGGACCTCTTGTCCTCATTTTCTCTTTTTTGTTTGTTTTTTCCTTTGTTTCTCTCTCTTCTCATTAATAATACTTTTTTTCTATAAAAAAAAACTAATATTGTCACACCACAACATAGGAGCCTTGCACATAGGAAACTTTAACTCCTTCAAGAGAGAACTCAACCGGATAACCTCACTTACTAGAGATGCCAACGCTCTATGTTCAGCTTCAGCACTCGATCTTGAAAGCACACCTTGCTTCTTACTTGACCAAGAAACCAGTGAATCACCTAAAAATACACAATACCCACCAATAGATCTCCTATCCCACACATCATTTGCCCAATCTGCTCTGAGAAGCCTACTAGAGCAAGCTCCAATGAAGGCTTGATGTGCAAGCCGAGGTCAACAATTCCTTTTAAGTATCTCAACGTCCTTTTTGCCCTTTTGCCAATCCAACGTGGTAGGCAAACTAAGGTGTTGGCTCAGTTGATTCACTATGAAGGACACATCCGGTTATAGTGCAAGGTTTTCAAGCAACTCCTCCTTAACCTTAGTCCTATGTTTCCTAAGTGTCATGAGAGTAGGACTAGATGTAGCTTCAGCCATGTTAAACTTCTCCAATGAGCTTCAGCCATTGTAGAAGGGACCATTTAGTCAGTTGGAGGTATGTTGTAGATCCAAGGAAGATGGGGGTTTGGGTCGTGGTTACTTGGTGTCCAAAAACATTTCCCTGTTGGCAAAGTGGCTTTGGCGCTTTCCTTTGGAACCTAATTCCCTTCGGCATAAAGTGATTAAATCCAAATTTGGTTTACATTGGAATGGATGGGAAGCAATTTCGGGGGTTGCCATTACTCATGCAAGTCCCTAGAAGGCGATATCTCAGGTATACTATTCTTTTTCCCCAATGCTGTCTTTACGTGTTGGTAATGGGTCCCATTTTCGTTTCTGGGAGGATTGTTGGATTGGTCATTTCCTTTTAAAGGTAGGTTCCCTCATCTTTTTTCCATGTCTTCTTTGTATGATGCCCCAATTGTTGATTTTTTATGTTTTCAAGGGGACCAATTTTCTTGGAATTTTCACTTTTCCAGAAACTTAAATGATCGACTTGTGGGCGATCTAACTTTGATGTTGGACATATTGGCTCCGTTCTGCATCTCTTTTCTCCCTGATATGAGGCTGTGGAATCTAGATTCTTGGTGTTCCTACACTTGTGCTTCCTTTTATAATTTTTTGATTCATAACCCACAAGAGTCGTTGCCTTTTAAAAAATTGTTTTGGAAAGTGAAGGTGCCCATGAAGGTTAAGGCCTTTGTTTGGATAGCAGTTCTTAATAGAATTAATACAAATGATCTGCTTCAAATTGGGAGGCCTTCTAAGGCTTTGTCCCCTAATGTTTGTGTGATGTGTTGGAGGAATGCGGAGACAAATGGCCATTTGTTCTTGTATTGTGAAGTAGTATGGGATATTTGGATCAAGTTTTTTGGTCTCTTTGAGGAGAGATGAGTTTGCTTGGGTGACCTTGGTGTTTTCTTTGCCACTAGCTTCTTTAGTTTCGGGATGAGAAAAGAGAACAAGGTCCTGTGGAAGGCTTCCATGTTTGCATTTGTGTGGTGCCTGTGGATGGTAAGAAATGCAGGAGTTTTTAAGCAATGGTTCCTTCCTCCTCATCTGCTGTGGGATAGAATTCGCTACGTCGTTTCCCTTTAGGTCTTGGCTAACGGGTTTTTTAAGGGGGTGCTCTTGATAGATGCTCATCGGGATTAGAGGGCTCTTTTGTATTAGCCTAATTTTCGGGTTTTTTTTTTAATGTTTTATTGTCCTTTTTCTTGTCTTCTCTAGGAGGATATCTACTCCTTCTCTTTGTGTTCCTTTTCTTTCCTCTGTATCTTTTTCTCTCTTTAATAATATTTATTTTTTGATCAAAAATTTTTTTTTTTGATTCAAAAACATTCCAGCACTGTTTCTAGTCACCTCAATACCCAAAAAGAAATGAATCTCGCCCAGATCCTTTTAAGAAAACACAGCATTAAGCCTTGCCACAAAACTAAGTTAACTGTTGTCCCCTGTAACAAGCATATCGTCCACATATACCAAAGTAATAATAACATGGCTCTGGGCAATATTAGTAAGAAAGAAGAGATTAGCTGGCGTCAAAAGGGCAGGGTTAAGTAGGCTTGGGAGGGAGATGTTAATACTAGTTTTTCCCAGAAGGTTGTTAATGGGAAGAGGTGTAGGAGCAAGGTAATCACGATCGAGATCTTGCACAAGATCGAAGAGGCATAGAAAAGATTCGCAAGATCGAATCGAGGATTGTAAGATCCTATGCAATTTTAAAAAATAAATATAAAAAATATGTATATAATTTGCTAAAATTATTAAATAAGCATAAATTTATCAAAAATCAAAAATCAAAATATTTCTATAAAACATCTTATATTTCTGTAAATTTATCAGTTATTTCCATTAAAAAAAAAAAGAAAAACTGAACACAGAACGACATCGTTTTGGAACCACATAAAAAAAAAAAAAGTGTGGACGATCTTGTTGTTAGGATCAAGATGTTGTACAATCTTATGAGAAAGATCTATATCTCATACGATCTTGATGTAAAAATAATCTTACTTACGATCTTGCTCAATTTTGTTAGGATCTCGATTTTGTACGATTTTATGAGTAAGATCTAGATCTTGATTACCTTGCGTAGGAGTTTTATGAAAGAGTTAGAGGTGGAAGGAGGTAGTGTTGTTAGGGCCATTGATGTGATTTTGTAGGAAGTGACTTGTTTTTTAAGGGGCTTAGAGCAGATCAGTCTTAATTCTTTTCAGTAATGTTAGAGATCCAGGGGCACCTCCCCTTCCTTTGCCTCCTACTCAAAAAAATTGTCGATTCCTCCCAGATTTCTTTATCTAATCATAGTAATCATGGTGTGCTTGGTGATTGATTTGCAAGGAATGATGTGTGTAGAGACACTGTTCAGAGTGATATCCTTCCCTTACTAAACTCTTATAATCATCTTATGGTGAAATGGGAGCTAAGGAACTTGAGGGTGGTTATGCCCACTTAAGTTGGTTGGGGGTGAGAGGGACAATCAAGACTCCCAAACTTTGCTTGATTCGCTTAACTTCCAATTGAGAGATAAGTTTGGGGAAGACGTTAGAGTGAAAATAACCCCTAGGACTTACAAGAGGAAAAAGAAGAAAGTTGAGAGTGAATTGAAAAGGCTAACATCTTCGATTAATTGTGGTAATCCTTAGAAAGGGAAGGGTAAGTCTGTGTTTTTATGAAGATCTTAAGTTGGAATGTTAATGGTCTTGGCAACCCGATTAAAAGAACTAAAGTGAAAGAGGTTAGTAGACAAGTTGATCTAGACATTGTTTTGATTCATAAGACTAAATTAGGAGAGGTGGACATGTTTCTTGTTTGTAGTGTTTGGGATAATAGGTTTAAAGAGTGGGAATGTTTGCCTTCTTCTGGGGCGTCTGGTGGTCTTTTGGTGATTTGGGACCTAGGGTTGCTTCTAAAGTTGATGTTTTAGAGGGGTCTTTCTCCCTTTTGGTTCTATTGGATGTTAAGGGGAGAGGTTGTTGGTAGGTTACTAATGTTTATAGTCCGATGAGTCCTTCTTAAGGGGTTTTCTCTGGGAAGAGTTGTCTTTTATTCATGGCCTGTGTAGCCCTCATTGTTGTGTTGGGGGCAATTTTAATGTGGTGTGTTTTCTTGATGAGAAATTAGGAGGGTCAAGGCTTAATGCTAGTATGAGAGGATTCGATTTTTTTATTAGGGATTGTGGGTTAAAGGATCTTCCTCTCTTGAATGCCCAATTCACCTGGTCGGTTAATAGGGGTAGGATTATTTCCTCTCGTCTTATAGGTTTTTGGTTACTCCTTAATGGGAGGATTTCTTCCTGGATCTTGTTCAAGAGGCGGTTTCTCGTTTGGTCTCTAATCATTTTCCCATTATTTTAAAGTCTAGCAAGGTTAAGAGGGGTCTTACTCTTTTTAGGTTCAAGAACATATGGTTGCAACACCAATTTTTTTTTAGCTATGTGAGAGTTAGTGGTTTGAGTGCTCGGTTTCTGGGTGGGAGGGTTTTAAGTTTATGAATAAGTTGAAGTATGTGAAGGAGAAGTTGAAAATTTGGAACTTCGAAGTTTTTGGGGATGTTAGAGTACCAATAAAAGATGTTCTCAAGGAGTTGGATGTTTAGAGAAATTAGAAAGTCAGGGTGGTTTAGAGGATAGTCTTGTTGTCTGCAAGGTAACTCTTATAAATGTCTTGGATGATATTAGTAAGAAAGAAGAGATTAGTTGGTGTCAAAAGAGCAGGGTTAAATGGGCTAGGGAGGGAGATGTGAACACTAGTATTTTCCATAAGATTGTCAATGGGAAAAGGCATAGGAGTTTTATTAAAGAGCTAGAGGTGGAAGATGGTAGACTTGTTAGGGCCAATGAAGTGGTTTCGGAGGAGGTGACTAGGTTTTTTAAGGAGCTTTAAGAGGAAGAGATGCATGAGAGGCCATTTATTGAGGGTTTGGATTGGTCGCATCTAGATAGTTCTAAGGGTAATTGGTTAGAAGGCCCTTTGAGGTGGAAGAAGTTACGAGTGCCATTTGGAAGATGGAGAAAGAAAATGCGCCTGGGCCTGATGGGTCTAATATGGCCTTTTCCAAGCTTGTTGGCCGATTGTGAAGGAGGACTTGTTGAAGGTGTTTGTAGAATTCTATAACAATGGTTGTATACCCACTAGTATGAATTCTGCTTTTATTGTTCTCGTTCCTAAAATAGACAGGTTGATTAAGATGAGGGATTTCAGGCCTATTAATTTGGTTACTATCGTTTATAAAATTGTTGCCAAAGTGCTCTCATTGAGGTATCAGGGGTTACAATCTCTAAGAATCAAAGCGCTTTCGTTGCTGAGTGCCAAATTCTTGATGCTAGTTTGGTTACTAATGAGTTAGTTGAGGACCTCAATCATAGAAAGCACAAGGGTTTAGTGTTCAAGTTGGATTTTGAAAAAGCTTATGATAGGGTTAATTGGGGATTTGGATTCGAAAGGGTTTTGGAGATAGGTGGAAGTGCTGGATTAGTGGTTGTCTTTCTTTGGTGGCCTTTTCAATTATTGTCAATGGCCAACCTAAGCAGTGGTTTTAGGGGCAACGTGTGCTAAGGCAGGGTGACGCCTTGTCTCCCTTTTTCTTTACACTAGTGGTTGATGTGTTAAGTCGGATGTTGAGTAGGGGTTCTGATAGAGGGGTTGTTTGTGGTTTATTGGTAGGGATGGATGGATGCTATGTGTCCTATTTGCAGTTTGCAGATGATGCTATCCTTTTCTTGCCTAATGATAGGCAGAATTTCCTTTATGTGTTGACAATTTTACAATTTTTTGAGTTAGTGTTTGGGCCTCGCATCAATTTAGGTAAGAGTTGTCTAGCAAGTATTAACATTCAGGAAGGATCCTTGTGTGAGTTAGCTGTGTTAGCAGGCTGTGAGGTGTTGAGTTGGCCTCTTACCTACCTTGGTGTTCCCTTAGGAGGTAATCCTCGTGTGGAATCTTTTTGGGACCTTGTGATTCAAAGAATTTCTAGGAAGCTTGATAGTTGGAAAGACACTTATTTTTCTTTGGGAGTGAGAATTACGTTAGTTCAGGTCTCCTTACCTAGTGTGACTTTGTATTTTTTGTCCTTATTCAAGATTTCAGTTGGGGTGGCTAATAGGATTGAGAAGATTATGAGGGATTGTTTATGATCAGATGGAGGAGAGAGTAAGTGGGACCATCTGGTTAGTTGGGAGATGTGCTGTAGATCGAAGGTTTAGGGGGGTTTGGGTCTTAGTAATTTGGTGTCTAAAAACATTTCCCTTTTGGCCAAGTGGTTATGGCGCTTCCCTTGGAGCCTAATTCCCTTTGGCATAAGGTGATTAAAGCCAAGTTTGGCTTACATTGGAATGGTTGGAATGCAAACTCGGGGGGTGTTTCCCTGGAAGGTGATTTCTCAGATATATCATTCCTTTTCTCCAATGTTGTCTTTATGTGTTGGAGATGAGTCCCGCTTTCGCTTTTGGGAGGATTGTTGGATTGGTTATTCCCCTTTCATGGAATGGTTCTCTCATCTTTATTCTTTGTCTTCTTTGCATGAAGCTCTCATTGTTGATTTTTTATGTTCTCAAGGGGATCAGTTTTCTTGGAATTTTTGTTTTCCCAGAAATATCAATGATAGACTTGTGGGTGAGCTTGCTTTGATGCTCGACATTTTCGAGTTGTTCCGCATCTCCTTTCTCCCTGATAAAAGGTTGTGGAATTTGGATTTTTCGAGCTCATATTCTTGTGCTTCTTTTTATAATTTCTTGATTCGTAGCCTACATGGTTTGTTGCCTTTTGAAAAATAGTTTTGGAAAGTGAAGGTGCCCTCAAAGGTGAAGGCCTTTGTTTGAACTGCAGTACTCAATAGAATTAATACTAATGATTTGCGTCAGATTAGGCGACCTTCTATGGCTTTATCTCCTAATATTTGTGTGACGTGTTAGAGGAATTCAAAGACAAATAGTCACTTGCTCTTACATTGTGAGGTGGCTTGGGAGATTTGGAATAGGTTATTTGATCTCTTCGAGGAGAGTCGTGTTTGTTCGAATGACCTTGGTGCTTTTCGGCCTCTAACTTTACGGGTTTTGGAATGAGAAAGGGAAGTAAGGCTTTGTGCAAGGTGGCGTTGTTTGCAACCGTGTGGTGTCTTTGGCTGGAAAGAAATGCCAGAGTTTTTAAGAAGCGGCTTCTGCCCCCTCATTTGCTGTGGGATAGAATTCTCTACGTTGCCACTCTTTGGGTTTCAGCTAATGGGTTTTTTTATAGGGGTGTCCTTCGAAGATGCTTTTAGGGTTGGAGGGCTTTGATGTATTAACCTTGTTTTAGGGTTTTTGGATTGGTTTTGTGTTTGTTTTTATTTTTTTTTTTCTATGAGGATATCTAGTCTTCCATTTGTTTTTTTGTTTTCTTTTTTTCTTTGTATCCTTCTCTCTTCCTTTAATATTTCTTTTTCGATAAAAAATAAACATTTAGTCAGAGGGTTTATTACTATGTCAAAGACTGATTCAATCCAAAATAATTTTATTATAATCTAACAATTCTAATGAGTCATCTTCCATTTTCTTTCCCATTCTACAACGAGAAACACATTTCTTCTTCCCATTGACATTTGGAAGTCCTGAACCCCTCAGAGTTCTACTTTTCATTTGGACAGTGATTCTCAATAGGATTAATACTAATGATTTGTATATTTGAAGTTCATGCAAAGCGCTTTTTTCTATATACTTGTATTATGTGTTGCAAAAGTTCTAAAACTGCTGTAATTTTTATATTCCAGTATCTATTAGCCAATTATTTCTGGAATATGCTCTTGGTAGTTTTTGAAAAATCATGGGTTTGCTCTTATAGTGTGGAGCAATTTGTTTGGATTTAAAGGTTTTGGTAGTAGTAAAGAAAGCAAGGTCCTGGTGTGCATGCTATTTTGCAGTTGTCTGTTGCATAAAGTTGCAACGTAATGCATGTTTTTCTGTAAGAAGTTTTCTTTGTCCTTGCTTTGGGATTTGATGTTTATTTGGCTTCTTCCTGGGGTTTTTTTATTAATGAAAATATAAATTATTGATTAGAAAACAAAAAAATACATGCATGGAGGACAAGAAATCCTCCTCAAATGAAAAAGAAAAAAGACTTCTTTCTGGTGTTAAATCCATGGGTCTCAACTAACTGCAAGAGAGATTGGTAAGGTCTTTATTGTATTGATGTATTCCCTTCACATTCCTCGTGTTCTTCTTTCATTTTGTAGTTCTAGTAAGGTACCTAAGCCATGTTCCAAATCTTTTTCTATTATGGATAGAAGTTTTTTAACAGAAAATAAAACACTAATATGCTTGATTTGTGTTGTTTATCATAGTTACTCTTTGAGATATTCTTGTTAGGATTGCTTCTATAGACATATGTTGCGCCAGCATAAAATGTTCATGTATTGTCAGGTATCAATATTGACATGGGAAGATGGAAGTTCACATCCATGCCGGAATTATTCAGTTTGCATTGACCCATCGTCTGCTCTTATGAGGAATCCTTTTTCGGAAAAGAAATGGAGGAAGTTCCAAATATCAAGACTATTTAGCAGCTCCAATGCTGCTATAAAGATGCATGTAATAGATGTGACTTCATATTTAGAAGGAACTACAATCATTGATCGGTGGCTTCTCGCACTCAGCCTGGGTTCTGGGCAAACGAGAAATATGGCTCTTGATAGGTATTGTTCTACATGAAGTATGTACTGGATATTGTCTTGGTCATGTGTTTCTGTAACTTATTCTAGCACCTTTTAACTTAATGATGGCTTTTTTGAGGAATGCATATGCATGCTGGATAAAGTTTTTCTCTTACTAAAGTAAAAAAATAAGGACCTTTTACAATCCATGTCAGCACTAATAACCATGTGAATCTGCTTCCTCTTATGATCAATCTGTCGATACAATCATAAAGAATACCTCAACATTTTATGAAAAGCTTCTATTTCACTTGGGTGTATCAAAGCAACCACATTTTTACAAAAAAGACACGTGATTTCCAACAGTTACAAAATATGTTATGTTACAATATTATTTGTCTCCATCACCCAAGGAAAACTTCTTTGAGACCTTGTTGACTAGTTGCATAGGCTAAGGACAAAAAGAGAAACTGAAGAGGGAGAAGTTTCATGGATGTGTGATATTTTCCACAGTTTTGCAATTTATTCCATTTGAGAAGAGTGCCACAATTTTCAAAAGCAGATGTTGTCACCTTTACTTTGGGCTGAGTTGTTCGTCAGTTGATCTTGCTTTTACTTGGTGCTTCAAACAAGGTTTTTATTGGGGGGTACTTCTAATTTAGAGTAATGGAAATGGAAACTTTATTGTTTTGATTTTTTTTTTTGTCTTGATTAATCTTCCATTGAACCTGTTTATAGGATGCTTTGTCCTTTTTATTGTAATTTTCATTCTTCTGTAAAAAATTCTGGTTTATATAATAAGGGGGTGGGGAAAGAGGGGAAAGGGGGACTCTTGAATATGAGTCTTAATTTACCACTAAAGCTGGTTGAAAGGAAAACATGATCAAAGCTTCTCCTTCCTTATATTGTTTGTTTTCCAATAAATTCTTTGATCTGACAGAGTTTGTTTCATATTTATTTTTTAAACATTCATTTTTCTCTTCAGGAGATATCTTGCACACAACTTGACTCCTGTTGCTGGAATTGCAGCACTTATATCAAGAAATGGTCATCATGCCAATGTTTTTTCTTTGAGCTCCATTATGTCCCCCCTTCCTTTGACTGGTTGTATAAATATGCCTGTTACTGTCCTAGGATGCTTCCTTGTGTGTCACAACAGAGGTCGTTATCTCTTTAAATACCAAAACAGGGAATCATCAGCCGATGCATACTTTGATGCTGGAATTCAATTAATTGAATCTTGGAACAGAGAGTTGATGTCCTGTGTTTGTGATTCCTATGTTGAAATGATTTTGGAAATGCAAAAGTTAAGAAAAGATGTTCCAAGCTTTATTATTGATTCAAGTGCCTCCCCTGCAATCAATCTCTCTATGAAGGCTTACAAAGATCAGATCTATTCCTTCTGGCCACGCTCTGAGGGGGGTGTTTTGAGTGATCAACTTGGTGATTGCAATAGCTTGCATTCAAGTTCATCAGCCATTCCCAAAGCAGATTGGGAGTGCCTTAAAGAACAGGTCATACATCCATTTTATTCTCGTATAGTTGATCTTCCAGTGTGGCAACTATACTCAGGAAATTTAGTCAAGGCTGAAGAAGGCATGTTCCTTTCACAACCTGGGGATGGGATGATTAGTAATTTACTTCCAGCTACAGTTTGTAGCTTTGTAAAGGAGCATTATCCTGTATTTTCAGTACCATGGGAATTGGTAAACGAAATTCAAGCTGTGGGTTTTCCCGTTCGAGAAATTAGACCTAAAATGGTTCGTGACCTCCTAAAAATTTCTTCCACATCTATTGTTCTGCGGTCAGTTGACATGTATATAGATGTTCTTGAATACTGCTTGTCTGATTTTCAGCAATCAGGGTCACTCAGCTTGTCCAGAGATGATTCACCAATTGATCCTGTTAATACAAATGTTGGAAGAAGCAGTTCTCAACCAGAGTCTAATATGCATAGCTCCACTGGCTTAGCTACCCAGGGTGCTGCCAGCTCAGGGGATGCACTTGAAATGATGACAAGTTTAGGGAAAGCTTTATTTGATTTTGGCAGGGGTGTTGTTGAAGATATTGGAAGATCAGGAGGACCCTTGGTTCACAGGAATGCTGTTACAGGCAGCAGCCAAATTAGGGACCCAAAGATTTTATCTATTGCTGCAGAGCTCAAAGGTTTACCATGTCCAACTGCAACTAACCATTTAATAAAGTTGGGCTTTACTGAACTATGGCTTGGGAATAAGGAGCAACAGTCTCTAATGGTTCCCTTAGGAGCAAAGTTTATACATCCTAAAGTATTAGACAAACCAATCTTGGGTGAACTTTTCTCTAACTTTGACATTCAAGCACTACTGAAGTTACAGAACTTCTCTCTTCACCTTCTGGCCAATCATATGAAACTAATTTTTCACAAAGATTGGGTAAACCATGTAATAGGCTCAAATATGGTTCCATGGATTTCATGGGAGAAACTGCCAAGTTCTGGTGATCATGGGGGTCCTTCACCTGAATGGATTAGAATATTCTGGAAAACTTTGAACCGCTCACAAGAAGATATATCTCTTTTTTCAGGCTGGCCCCTAATACCTGCCTTTCTTGGGAGGCCGGTTTTATGCCGCGTAAGAGAACGACATCTGGTCTTCATTCCACCTATTTTGGAGCATCCAGCATTGACAAGTGGTGTTTTAGAAAGAGAAGCAACCACCAGTCATCTAGGTGGAATATCTGGGGATAATACTTCTGAAGCTCAGTTAGTTGAATCCTACATTTCTGCTTTTGAAAGATCCAAAAATAGTTATCCTTGGTTGTTTCCTCTGTTAAACCAGTGTAATATACCCATATTTGATGTAGCATTCATGGACTGTGCTGCTTCATGCAATTCTTTTCCTATGCCTGGTCAATCACTTGGCCAAGTTATTACATCCAAGCTTGCGGCAGCTAAGCAAGCTGGATATCTCTCTGAACCTACTAATATCCCCACTTCCAGCTGTGATGAGCTTTTTTCACTCTTTGCTAATGCTTATTCAAATGGCTCCAGCTATACACGGGAAGAAATTGAAGTTTTACGTTCTCTGCCTATATATAAAACAGTTATTGGGTCTTATACTAAGTTGCAAGATCAAGACCAGTGTATGATACCTTCATATTCGTTTCTTAAACCATATGATGAGCATTGTCTTTCTTATGCCATGGGTTCAGATGAAAGTTCATTTCTTCGAGCCCTTGGGGTGCTGGAGTTGCATGACCAACAGATCTTAGTGCGCTTTGGCTTGCCTGGCTTTGAGAGGAAGCCTCAGAATGAGCAGGAGGACATATTGTTATATCTTTATACAAATTGGCATGATCTTCAAGCAGATCAATCAGTAGTTGAAACTTTAAAGGAAACTAAATTTGTTCGAAATTCTGATGAATTTTCAACAGATCTGTTGAAGCCCAAGGAACTTTTTGATCCTGCTGATGCTCTATTGATATCTATTTTCTCTGGTGAGAGAACAAAATTTCCTGGAGAAAGGTTTAGTACAGATGGGTGGCTTCGAATATTAAGGAAACTTGGTCTTCGAACTGCAACTGAAGTAGATGTAATACTTGATTGTGCTAAGAGAGTTGAGTTTCTTGGAAGTGAGTGCATGAAATCAGGTGATTTAGATGATTTTGAGACAGACACGGCCAATTCGCATACTGAAGTTTCAATGGAAGTATGGGCGTTAGCAGGATCTGTTGTTGAATTTGTTTTCTCAAACTTCGCTCTTTATTTTAGCAACAACTTCTGTGATATTCTTGGCAAGATTGCATGTGTACCTGCTGAGTTGGGGTTTCCAGGTGTTCATAGCAAGAGGGTACTTGCTTCATATAGTGAAGCAATTTTATCTAAGGATTGGCCTTTAGCTTGGAGTTGTGCTCCTATTCTTTCTAGACAGCAGATTGTTCCTCCAGAATATTCTTGGGGAGCTCTTCATTTAAGGAGTCCTCCATCCTTTTCCACTGTTTTGAAACACCTGAAAGTGAGATATCATACTTCTATTTTTTACATAATTAACTGAATGATTTATCTAAATGCATTTCATGCTAACATGGTTTTGCCCCAGGAAATTGGAAAAAACGGAGGTGAAGATACTCTTGCTCACTGGCCCATTGCATCTGGAATGAACATTGAGGAATGTACTTGTCAGATTTTGAAATATTTAGACAAAGTTTGGAGCTCCCTTTCTTCCTCAGGTAACTCATGAGGATCCACTTTTGTTATGGACTCGCTCATAATGAAATCAATTATATAAAATATAAATAAATATATATAATTAAAAAGAGAAAAGAAAAATGGACCAGGGTTGGGGAGAAAAAGTATTATTTGTTTCAAACTCTGACATACAATGCTTTTTACTTGCTGTGTAATGCTGCACTGCTCTTGCTGGTTGACAGGGTTTAAGGCTATGCTACTCAGATCCTCAATGTTTCTTTCTTTCAATATTTTGTCACTGACATCATTATTATCCAATCTTTATTTTGACTGATAAAAGAAGATGTTTATATTACTCATATTTCTGTCTATTTGCTTCAAGTTATAGGTCTGTGTTTTACTTATTCATACTTATCTGATTGAGAATATAAAAATAGATGACATAAATCACGTCCTCAACCAATGACAATAAGAATAAGGTTTCTATTAAAAAACACAACATGCATCGCTCTATATTCTAAGTTGCACTATTATTTTCCAAAGAAATCTACTGAATAAAAAGTTCAAATTATTCATGTACAACCAAAAAAAATTAGGAAACTCTTATACTCTCATCAAGATTGTGGATCTATTCTCTTATTCTAATCTCTTTTTTTTTTTGGGGTGCTGTTTTCTCTTTTTTTTGTTTTTCCATATTCGATCAGCTGCGTTCAATGTGTCCAGGCCCTGCCTGATGCCTTTCCAGCATGTGTCCAAGCCAATTTTATTTTATTCTGACACATAGACACGCAGCATCAATGTATTGTGGCAGTCTTGCTGTCCGACACACCAACACTGCCACAATACACTGATGAACAATTATTTCTGGAGCATATAAATATTTCTAGAGTATCTTATGCTTTTTGAACATGAACGAATATGAACACATACTTTTTAAGCTGATGACTTGATGGCATGCCCTCATATGCTTTTGATTAAGTAGTCAAAGCTCAAATTAATCATATGGTAACCTAACTCCCTGTAACATCATAAAAGCCAATTTATAGACGGTTGCTTGCCAAAGGTCTAATTCTGTTTTTACTGTTGTAGATGTGATGGAGCTACAAAGAGTGGCATTTCTGCCTGCTGCAAACGGAACACGCCTGGTGACTGCTGATGCTCTTTTTGTGCGTTTGATGATCAATTTGTCACCATTTGCTTTTGAACTTCCCACAGTATATCTACCCTTTGTGAAAATTCTTAAGGATTTGGGTCTTCAGGACTCACTAACACTTTCTTCTGCGAAGGATCTTCTTCTAAATCTTCAGAAAGCTTGTGGATATCAGCATTTAAATCCAAATGAGCTACGTGCTGTGATGGAAACTTTGAATTTTATAAGTGATCAGATTGTTGAAGGGAACACACTTGATCGGTCTAACTGGAATTCGGAAGCCATAGTTCCTGATGATGGCTGCAGACTTGTTCATTCAGCGTCATGTGTCTATGTTGATTCCTATGGTTCCCGATATGTCAAATGTATTGATATTTCCAGGATAAGATTTGTCCACCCAGATCTTCCTGAGCGAGTATGTAGTGTTCTCGGCATCAAAAAATTGTCTGAAGTCGTCATAGAGGTAGCATGATTTCAGATAGTCTTTTCCTTTTCAATGTTATCTTACTATCCTACTTTCTTAATTTTTATTAGTTTTATCTTGTTGCTAAGTTTGTCAGCAGAATGCTGTTACTTACTTGAAAATTTCTGCTTGGGCCTTCAGGAACTGGATGAGAATGAGCAGTTACAGACATTAGAATCCATGGGGTCTGTTTCACTAGTGACCATCAAACAGAAGTTATCAAGCAGATCACTTCAGTTTGCTGTATGGACTGTTGTTGAGAGCATGGGCAGTTACATTCCTTCTGTTAATAACCTAGCATTGGATACAATACAATCCTTATTGAAATCAACTGCAGAAAAGCTGCAATTTGTTAGGAATCTTAAGACAAGGTTTCTGCTTCTGCCCAAATTAGTAGATATTACTCGTGCAGATAAAGATTTCATCATACCAGATTGGAAGGGTGAATCTGCACATCAGACTCTTTATTTTGTGAACCAATCAAGATCCTGTATTCTAGTTGCCGAACCACCAACTTATATATCAATTTTTGATCTCATTGCTATTGTTGTCAGCCAGGTTTTAGGCTCTCCTACTGTATTGCCTATTGGATCCTTATTTGTTTGCCCTGAAGGATCTGAGATTTCAATTGTTAATGTCTTAAAACTTTGCTCTGACAAGAAAGAAGTCGAATCCATAAGTGGAAGTAACAATTTGGTGGGCAAAGAAATATTGCCCCAAGATGCTCGTCTTGTGCAGTTCCATCCATTGAGGCCCTTTTATTCAGGGGAAATAGTAGCTTGGCGGTCTCAAAATGGAGAAAAGCTAAAGTATGGAAAAGTTCCTGAGGATGTCAGATCATCAGCAGGCCAAACTCTATACAGATTTAAGGTTGAAATTGCACCAGGTGTTACACAAGTTTTACTTTCTTCACAAGTTTTTTCATTTAAAAGTATTGCGGCAAGCACTCCTCTATCAGAAACCTTGGTGGATGATAGCCTTGTAGCAAGCAGTAACAGACCTCATGTTGAGGTTTCAGAGAGTTTGGGAAGGGGCAAAAGCAGCAGCTCTCAGGTTCAGCTTTCTGAGCTTGCTACTGTTAATATTATTTGTTTACCATGATCTGTTTATTTGACTTCTCCAACTATTGTTCCATTTTATTTTATGGAGGATTTGTCTAAGGGCTTGATTGGAAATTTTTTAAGAGTGGGGTGGAGTGGTCATTAATGGAGTGCAGTGGGCGAGACAACCCACTCCATTGTTTTGAAGTTTAATGAAAAAATGGATGGTCAGCACTTCTCGTTTAGATGTCACAATGTCAGTAATGGGATGGGATGGTTTTGAAGAGTGGAATTTCTATTATTACCCTTATGTAAATGAAAATGAAAGACGAATGAAAAGTGGAGTTAAAAGGAGAAATAAACCATCCCAAACCCCCAAATTTGGAGGGGTTTAAAAAATGGGGTGTGGGGTGGGTTGAAACCATCCCAATTCACCCCATCCATTAAAATATTCAAACAGTGATTAGCACAGTAAACTCACCCCACTCCCAACCCATCCTACCAATCAGGCCCTTATTTGAACTCCCCCACCCTCAGAGGTCTTGTACAAGACTCATTTTGTGCTACTCACTAACATCAATAAACACATGCATGCATATGCAAAACACACACACACATGAAGGCTGCAAATAGTTTTTGTATTTGTTCTTGTTCAGATGAAACGTAAAGCATTTAATATGTTTCGAGAAAAAGGAAAAACAGATAAGCCAGTTCAAGACTTAAAATGGCTGGAATCCTCTGTTTGGAGAACTGGATATTTTGCAGGAACCAACTATTTCATATCTTATTTGATATGTTGTGACATCTTATGTATTGCTCTCATGTCTTAATATGCTTAAACTGAATACTGCAGCCTTCGAGAGAACTCAAGTATGGCAAAGTTTCAGCTGCAGAAATGGTGCAGGCAGTTAATGAAATCCTCTCTGCTGCTGGAATCAGTATGGATGTGGAGAAGCAAGCTCTACTTCAGAGAACAATAGCTTTGCAAGAAAATTTTAAAGAATCTCAAGCAGCACTTCTATTGGAGCAGGTTGGTCATTTGTATTTTGTCATACTATGATATGTGTGAATTGTGCATTTATATTAGATAAATAGGTCAAGCCTTTCGGGGATTAAAAGGTTCTATCATGTCATTTGATGCTTAAGGAAAGAAATGGTTATTGTCTAATTATTACTGATAATTAGACGTTTGTTAATTTGGAATGAAGTGAATGGAAGTGAGTTGCAGGTTTTTAACCCTTTTGCGGTTTCACTGTTTCTTAATTTGTTGAATGTTTGGACTGTGGAATAAACTAATCCCAGTTCGGGAGGATAGTAAGGGAAGAAGTTGATTGATATCATGTGGATAGTGGATATCATTGTCTTCCTTTTTCTTGTTTCTTTAAGTGGAAAGAATGTCATGTCTTCCTCGTCTGAAAATGAAGTGATAACCCTGGATCCCTTTTAAACTATCGCTCCATTTCTGAAGTGACATCTCACATTATGTTGATTAAACAGGAGAGGGTTGAAGCTGCAACAAAAGAGGCTGATACAGCAAAAGCGGCATGGCTTTGTCGGGTTTGTCTGACTTCTGAAGTTGATATCACAATAGTGCCTTGTGGTCATGTGCTCTGTCATAGATGCTGTTCTGCAGTATCGAAGTGTCCATTTTGTCGGCTTCAAGTTACCAAAACCATTCGAATTTTCCGTCCATAGCTTAAATTAGCATTTGAATATTGTTTGTATATTCTTTTGCATTGGTCTTATGTAAACAGAAAAGCTTTGTTCCCCCTTTTCCAATGGGGGCTGTCAATTAATGTAAATTTCTTTTTGGAAATGTTTAAAAGGAAATCAGCCAATAGCGTGTAGACTATAATGTGAATATCATTGTTTTGAAGTGAGACCAAATAAATTATCTTTTGATTTTTTAAGATATTAATAAAATTAATAGAATTTTCATATACTAGTAAAAGTTCTTTAAGTTGAATGATTTTTGACATTGTATCAAAACCAGTAAGACGATAGGTGTGATGGATTGTGCTTCAGTGATTCTTTGACAGCTTCTAAGTGAGACAACTTTGGTGAATTATATTAGTTTCCTATCAAATTCTCTAGAATTGTCAAAAAAAAAAAAGTATTCACGATATAATTATAATTATTTGGGGATTAATTTAATTTAAATTTATAACTTACTCTTCTTGAGATTAAACTGAAATAATTGTAATCATTTAGGGATAAGCTTTTTTTTTTTGGTTGGGTCATGAGGAAGGTTCTAGAGCAAAAAAAAGTTGATACCTATCAAAGAGAATTTTACAGATATTTTTGTGTCAACTGGCAAAAAGAAGTCTAAACTAATAACTCTATTCCTGAAAAATCGAGTCAGCTTAGTTCTTGAATAATTGTGAACATATGAATTAATCCTCGATTATTAGGATCTCTTTTAGTTTCCCAAAAAATACAAATAGACGCCATACCGATTCAGCGTTTACCTATAACATTAATGGCTTGCGTGGGAGGTAATTATAACAATGTCAGGTTTAAAATTTTCAATTGTTTTTTTTTTCAACGTGGAAAGTATAAAAAAGATAAATCAATGAAAAGGGGCATAGAGCAAGATAAGAAATTGAGGCCTCTTAGCCAGTAAAAAGATATATATATAGATTCAGCCTACATAAATGGCACTTGAATATGATGGGATCAATGTAGACACTAGACAGTACAATGTTCATAGTTATACGACCTGCATAGCTGAGGACATCACAGATAGAAAAATGTTACAAGGGCCAAAAACCAAAAGCAGCCTACAAATAGTAAAGAAAATACTCGAGGGCAAAGCGATGGCAGCAGAATTTTTGGGGTTTGGGAAATGGGGGAAGTAAACTAATATTATTTTCCTTAGCTCCCTAATTCAGGTACCTACTGTTGGTCCTTGGGAATGTCAAGGTCTTTAAAAATTGGACTGTCAACTCCAACACCCATAGCGTTCAGGCCATTGTCAACGTATATAACAGCACCGGTGATGGCGGAGGCTAACGGTGATGCTAAGAAGGCAGCTGCGTTGCCCACCTCCTCTGTCATATTAAGTTTTAACTCACTTGTGAGAGAAAAGGGAATACATTACAAGAAGGAAGAATCTCAAGGGAAATGGAAATTTTACCCGCTGATAGTTCTTTCTGTAGAGGTGCATTGGCTAATGAATAATCAATCATCATGTCAATGAATCCTATTGCTTTTGCAGCACGACTTCTCAGTGGACCTAGATGTGGTTATACATTAGCAGGGGAGAGAAAAATACGCAATGGTATGAAGACAAAATAAATGGAAGCAACTATGAAAATTTTCCCCGTTCAACACCGGGAAGGGCTTAATTTATGCATTTTCAATTTAACAGCACCAAAGCACATTCTCCCTTTAGAAATCACTGTATGGCAGCAAAGGATAGAGCTGTGCTTAGAGCTAGCTGGTAATAAGTGTTGATAGAACAATAGGTGCCTGTAGTGTCTAAATACAAATCAGTTCAAAAATGTCTGAATGACCACTTCAAAAATTTTACACTGAAGAAGGTCCCCCCAGGCCACCAATTGATTAACAAATATAGGAGATATAGAGCATGTAACAGAATCTTATACATCCATGGCATAGAAGATGGAATTATTTATACAAGTCCCCAATTGTGCAAAAGCTCATATAGAAAGCAAGACACCCACTCCCATTACTATCACATGCTCAGGCTAAAAAATTATGGCAAATATGAAGACACATTAAACATAGAAAAGAAAGACTACATGAGATAAAAAGAAAAAGAAGTCTGACAATACCAGCAGATATCGTATTGACTCTGACTTTGTGCTTTCTACCTGCTTCAAAAGCAAGCACCTGAAAATTGCATAAAACTTCAGAGAAGGAGGAAAAGATTGAAAGATGGAGTTCATCTATATGAAACATGTGCAGTAGTGAGATTTCTAAAAATGATTGAAAACTTACTCGTGTATCACTTTCCAATGCAGCTTTTGCAGAACTCATACCCCCACCATATCTGCATATTAATAGTGCAAGAATGATTTTGTGTTATACTAAAATTAGGAAAATAAGAATTACAGACTCTTAAAGGAATAATCAACATACCCAGGAATAATCCTCTCTGAAGCAATGTATGTAAGAGAGATTGAAGATCCACCTATAACCAAATCAACCAAGTAAGAAAAGGATACACCAAAGGAAGAAGCACTATAATGGCAGCCAAGTCAGATAAGTTAACATGCCTGGGTTAATAATAGGAAGGAAATGCTTGAGTAAAGAAACATAGGAGTAGCTAGAAGCAGATAATGCAGCAAGATATCCTTTTCGAGATGTCTCCAACAATGGTTTGCTTACCTATAACAGAGTTATCTGCATGCTAAAGCCAGAGAAAAAAAGGCATAAATAAACTTTATACTGTATTGGCCCTACCTCCGGTCCATTGGCAAGTGAGTGCACAAGGATGTCTAAACTGCCAAAGTCTTTTTTAACAGACTCAGCAACTTCCTACAAAGCAAAACAATACACAAAGATATAATATAAAGTTAATCCAATTTTGTCAGGCAGGAGAATGAGACACAATCCATGAATCATTATTTGGAACCGAAAAATAATGAAACTGTTCTACCATCTTGAATAATTCATAACTGTTATTGATCTTCTAAGTCCAACTGCTAAACTTAAAGTACTGAAATTGGATTCCTAAAGGAAAGTCACATACATTCACTTTCAGGCTAGGAAAAGAAGACAACTAAAATGTGTAAAAGGAATGGAGGATAATACATTTTTAATTCAGGGTTTCTTTCTCAGAAATAGAAGTACAAGAGAAAACTATGTCACTCCAGTGAGAATGTCACTCCAGTGAGAATGGCCTTTTCTTCTCCATGATTTCAAGATGGTTCAATAGAAAGTCAAAATTTTGCAAGGCCAAATTACATTTTTATCCCTAAACTTATAGTAGTTTTAGTTTTGTGATATGTCCCAAAAGTACAACCAAGTTAGCAATCAAATGCATTTTGACCAAACAAAGATGAGTCTATACCTGAACAGTCCAATTAGAGGATCCAGCATAACGTTTGTTTGATTTTACCTATGTAAGTTTTCACAATAACCAACCAAAAAACAATTAATGAGTATGAGGATAGCAGAATAAAAAATATGTCATACATGTATATATGTAATCTGCAACTTTGAAACAGAACTATGTATTTCTCCCATACATCTTCTGGTACATCCTCGGGGTTGTCGAAAACTGCATCCAAGGGGTAAACTTTAGTGATCTCCATCAACGAACCATCTGGCAATCTGAAAATTGAGTTTTATTGTAAGAATGTACATTCACGTCACAAAACCAAATAAATTAATTTAACAGCATTTGACATCATACACGCGTGATTCATCAAATTTTCCACGTCGTAGGCTGGACTCAAAAATATTCAGTGCCTATTAAAATAGGTGCACAGTTAGTAACAGTAGCATCACACAAAGGACTGGAAAACAAAATAAAAAATCAGCAGACAGAAAACCCCTCAAATTTTCATATGGACTTACAGGTACCCATGTGCCAACAAGGATTTCAGCTCCAGCTGCAGCAAGAGATTTTGCAATGGCCCAACCGTATCCATTGTCATCAGCCACACCAGCAATAAAAGCCCGTTTACCTATAAGCATCACTACTTTCAGTAAAATGCTACTTATTTTGATATTAAAACAACTATTAAATGGGGTAATTAATTAAGTTGTGAGAGAGCAAAATCTATGATAGAAAAAATTTAGAGATGGTAAATATGAAATAAACCCAGTCAGTCATTCAGAATTCATCAACAAAATGAGATATTTTAAGACATCAGCTTGTTATTTGTATATTGTTCTATTATCACAGGCCTCAGTGGTAATGGGCACCTTTCAATAGCTTATACAGCAATACGAACAATTCCTTACACGGATGACAGGTTGATCCTTTTTGTTCTCTATGTGACTTACTCATCAACAAAGACTAATTCAACTGAGAAGCTTAAACTTTTTGAATTGAGGCCCATGAATAGTTTTATCATAGTCTCCATCCTCTGACACAAAAGCTCTTGGAGCATGAAGTGTGGACAAAGCATACCGTGAACCAAAACGTAATTTTTCATTAAAAGGAATGAGGAGCAATAAGGATCGACCTATTGACCGTTTGGTCATAAGGGATCTAATACCATATAAAAAGAGAGAAACGAAGAGAAAACCTGCAGTGGAAAATGTAGTGAGTACTCATGTACATAATACCTTGTACTCGTAGGTAAATGGTACAAGATAAGTCATTAAGCTACCCTTATTATAGCATCATATCAACACAAATGTTTGAGCTGCTAAGTGAAGACCCATAAATAGTTTTATTATAATCTCTAACACCAATTTTCAGATATTTCATCAGAAATAAGTGAAATAGTTAAAAGAGTAAAGGGAAGTTATGTTGTCTCAACATAAACTTAGACATAATATATATATATATATATATATATACACATAAACAAAAATAAGATATATATAACAGAAAGATTTTTCAGCGAAAAGTAGAATAACCTCTCAAATCAATTGGCAATCCGGAGACTGGCTTGTTTTCTCTAGAGTCAGCCATTGCCTTCGTAATTATTCTGTCAAGTCTTATGGAAGATGATCGAAAACCCCTCTGGAAAGGTTGCAAAGATGCAATGTGACATGCACTTGTAAGTTTATTCCATGATCCCACCTTGGACTTGCCACTGAGAACCACAGTACCTGCATCTGCAAATCTTTGCGATGAACGAAAGCACGGTATGGACTTTGCAAATTGCAAGCCCGAAAAAGCTGTTGCTGCCATCTTCAATGAATGTACTATGGCAGCAGAAACCCTAAATCTACATTTAAAAAAATCTACCATCAATATTCGCTAACAAGCATCTGTCCAAATTGAAATATTTAAACAATCTATAGAGAAAAGAGAAACAGGAAACACCAGTTAAGAACCACTTGAAAAAAGGTTTTACAGTGGAGGACATCCAAGGGTTATCCAATTGGATTAGTTTACGGTGATGTTTCAATTTAGAAGACAATTCTTTACTGAAATTATCACCAAAAAAAAAAATCCAAAATTTATTGCTGTGGTGGTAGATTTTTCATATATTCCGGAAGTCATAAAGAAGAATCACACAACAACAACAACATAAAGAAGAATCACACAGCCAAAAAAAAAAAAAAAAGAGTACTGTTTCATTAGTCCATAGTTACTCCTCAGACACGAATTCTTGGTCAGGGTTTCCTTTTTCTTTTTTAAGTAAAATAATTGAACAAGTCTAACAAATTAAATTAGTGATATCTAATTCAAAAGAATCAATCATTGTAAAGCACAGAATTCAGTAGCTTCCAGCAAATATTTAAAGTCTGAGCAAGCACCAAACAGTCCAAGGCAATCAGTAAACAGGCAGTAATCGGTTCACCAGACATGTGAGCAACCAATTGCACTCATCTTGTCCAACTTTTTCGAAATTTACAATTAGAAACCTGCCTGCTGAACATTATAGACATTTACTAAATCACCCTAGAATACAACCCAGATTCTGATTCAGCCACCTATTTGTCAGATCATTTCCGACACTGCCAGTTTTCACTGTCTGGTAACGGACGCCTATAAGGGGAAAAGAGAACTCAATTCACACTGCAGATAGTGTATCGCAAATACATAGAAGAATAGAAAGATAGTTCACGTTCCATCGATCAAGAAAAACCCAGCAATAGTCTAATGCATATTTAGAATTAGAATTAGAAAAGGCTCATTTTTCACCACACCCACAAATACGTCTACATTAAAATCCAGTAATTCAACAACCAGAAGACACAAATACTACCAGAGTAAGGTGGACATTACCTTTTGGCTACGAAAAGGGCCAATGTGAGGAGAAATACGAGCAGTTGAGAATAGAAATGCAATAGAAAGCAATGGATTTTCGAAGTTGGGTGTCGTCGTTGTTGTCGGAAATTGGTCGTTAAAGAGAATATCCAAAGTATTCAACTCATCATAGGAAGCATACAAAAAAAAATAAGAAATAACAATTTAAAAAAAAAAAGAGGGCGGAAGTGGTTTGGAGAAAAAAAAAATTGAACATACATTAACTCATGAACCCAATATAACCTAAACTAGTTGTACATATTATCGTAGTTTTAACAATGGAGCTAATCCAATACTTATAGATATCAGAATAATTTACCCCTTTTTTTCTCACAAAACACTGATGGAAAAAACTAGCGATATTTAAACGATAAGAATGTTAACTTAAATACTCACGTGTGAACATTCTTTTCCACGTGAGACTTGAAGCTCTACCCTCTAAAAGAAAATTTTTGAAAAACCCTAATATGATGATAGTCCAGAGGTTGAGAAGGCATATTTCATAACTTGACCATTCGGTTCAAAGCATTTAAGAGAATGCTCCATATATGGCAATACAAAGTGCATCTTTACAATTGTCTAGAAAGAAATTTAGTTTTATTTGACACAAAAGTAGACTTTAAGATTAAAAAAAGAACTTGGGGAGATCATAATAAGATACCATGAAATTTACTCTGAAACTTTGTTCAATCTAATTGGATAAAGGAAAAAAATGTTTTTGAGAGAGCAAGGAGAAAGATCATAGATTGGATCTTCATTTAGGGTGATAGAATAGGAGATACATAAAGTACTTGGGCATTGTTACATATTTTCAATGGAATAAATGGAATGAATGATTCCATTTCAGTAGTGCCTTGTGGTCATGTGCTCTGTCATAGATGAAGTTCTGCAGTATCGAAGTGTCCATTATGTCGTCTTCAGGTTACCAAAACCACTCGAATTTTCCGTCCATAGCATCTCTGCTGCTTGAATCAATATTTGAATCTTGTTTGTATGTTAATGTGCGTTGGTACTCTGGAAACAGAAAATCTTTCCTCCCCCCCCCAAGGGGGCTGTCATTTATGTAAATTTCTATTGGAAAGGTTTGTAGGAAATCAACCTATTGATAGTTTTCCTATAATTTCAGATTGACGCCATTCAAGAATTAGAAATTTGTATGTATATACATTAATTAATTTAAATAATTTGACGCTTATTCTTCCTAAATAAGATTTTAAATTCAAGTCTCGTGAAAGAAAAAAAATTAACATTATGAAAACTTTATATCATTTGTGATTTAGTTTAGTTCAAACTAAATTAGTTGAAATCCAACGAGTTTCTAAATAACATTGATACTAAGAAAAAGGGTAAAATGCACAAAACCCCCCTAAACTTAGGGATTAGTGCAATTTACCCCCTTAACTTTCAAACTCATCAAAACACTTCCTTCAAGTTTTGTAATGTGCAAAAGACCCCCTTGTTATTAGGTTGATTGTTAGTCAACAGCCACATTAGCAAAATAATGCTTAGTCAGATAAAATTTGTCCATGTGTATGTTAACATGGCAAGGGTAATTTGGTAATTTTAATAAAAGTTTACTTAAATAAAAATTAATCCAAATAACATCAAAATTTTTATTAAAAAAGAAAATAAAAGTACCAAAATACCCAAAAGGAAGAAAACATCTAAAAATTGAACTCACTTGCCTCACCCTTCGAATCAAAATCATTCTTAAATTATTGTAGATTCTTAAGTTATTATTATCTTTATGTCTCTTTTGGTTCCTTGCTATCCTAAATCCAGGTTAATTTTATGCAAATGCAATGTTGCTTCCTTCGAAAAGAGTTATGGTTCGAGTAGAGAAGGGAAGGTTATTGGTCTACTGTGGAGGCGTCATCCTTAAGCACGATGGAAGCTAGGTGTTGGGGTTTAAGGTGAAGCAATAGTCTCTCGACTAAAGTCTGGGGCATTTTGAAAGGCTTGAAGATCAGGGGAAATATGGAGAATCATCATCAAATCGGACTCAAAAAGGGTTAGACTTGTCTATGAAGGCTGTGGAACGAACCACCCTCTGGAGCCGTTGGTCAACGAGATTAAGGAAAGAATGGAAGAAGGTTGGGAGGTGAAGCTGGTCTAATGTCTAAGGGAAGGAAATGCCACCACAAATTGGATGGCAATGGCAGCATTGCAATTAGCTCACAGAACACACAGATCTTGGGGGAGCCACCGGAAGGGATGATGCCCATTTTGCAGAGTGTTAAAGCGATGAGGGGAGTGCCAAGATGGACCCTCTTGCTGCCTAGGCCCTATTTGGGCCTCTGCCTCAACAAGATTATCTTTTGTAAGGCAATTATATATTAAGGGGGCAACAGATGGTGCAGCGATGGTAGCAACCCTGCCGGGGACAATGTTGATGTGGTTTGTTGCTTTGACTTCAGGGGCACTCCACTCCACAAGCTTCTTTCTCGCCATCATAGCCGTTGCCCCAAATGATGAACTTTCTCTGGCTTCACCCAGAGTCAAAATCAGTTTTCCAACATCATCACCATCCATTGAAGCCTTCAACATCGTGGTGTTCTTCTTCCCTTGCTCAAAAGACAGAATCGTACCGTCGTCGATGTGGACGCCATCAGAGAAAATCGAAATTGAAGTCGATCAATAGTTGAAGACAATGTTCTGGTGATGTTGGCACTGAGAAAAGGATGGGAGAGGTGCGTTTGATTCCAGTCTATGTTGTCTTTTTCTTTGGAGTAATTTGGTATTTTTATCTAAATAAAAATTCTGATGTTATTTGAGTTAATTTTTATTTAAATAATTTTTTATTAAAATTATCAAATTGCCCTTTTCTTGTCAACATGCATATAGACATATTTAATCTGACTAAAAACTATTTTGCTGATGTGGCTATTGACTAACAATCAATCTAATGAGAAGGGGGTATTTTGCACATTACAAAACTTGAAGGGGGTGTTTTGATTAGTTTAAAAGTTAAGGGGGTAAAATACACTGACCCCTAAGTTCAGGGGGGTTTTGTACATTTTACCCAAAAATAAAATACTGATGTATAGCACATTTAGCTTTTCCCTGTAACGTGAATGGCTTGCGTGGGAGGTAACTAATACTGTCAGGGTTGAAATTTTCAATTGCTCTTAAAATGTAAGTTGAAGATGGCAATGAATCCGTCTTTTTCCAAAGTGGATGTTAAAAATTATCAAAAGAAACGTCTATGAAAAGGAGGTAGAGAGCGAGATAAGCACTTTGATGTCCTGCAGGTCCAGAGTAAGGTTAGGGTAGAAGATTGAAGATTACGAAACCAGTGCCTTTTGTATGCAATGCGGCATTCAAAACTTCATTCTTAACCGATGAAAAGAAATATACAGATTCAGCCAACATAAATAGCACTTGAAGATGATGAGATCAACGTAGACAGTACAATGTTCATAATTATATGTCTAGCACAGGTGAGCACATTACAGGTAGAAAAATGTGATAGGGCCAAAATCCAAAAGCAGCCTACAAAAAGTAAAGCAAATACTCAAGGGCAAAGGGATGGCAGCAGAATTTTTGGGGTTTGGGAAATGGGGGAAGTAAACTAACATCATTCCTTAGCTCCTAAATTCAGGTACCTAGTGTTGGTCCTTGGGAATGTCAAGGTCTTTAAAAATTGGACTGTCAACTCCAACGCCCATAGCATTCAGGCCATTGTCGACATATATAACAGCACCGGTGATGGCAGATGCCAAAGGTGATGCTAAGAAGGCAGCTGTGTCGCCTACCTCCTCTGTCATGTAAAGTTTTAACTCAGTTGTGAGAGAAAAAGGAAATTGTAACTTGCAAGAAGAAGGAAGAATTTCAAAGGAAATGGAAATATTACCAGCTGATAGTTCTTTCTGTAGAGGTGCATTGGCTAATGAATAATCAATCATCATGTCAATGAATCCTATTGCTTTTGCGGCACGGCTTCTCAGTGGACCTAGATGTAGTTATTCATTAGCAGGGGAGAGAAAAATATGCAATGGTATGAAGACAAAATAAATGTAAGTAACTATGAAATTTTCTCCATTCAACACTGAGAAGGGCTTAATTCATGCTTTTGTTAAGGATTTTCAATCTCATAACAACACAAAAGCACATTCTCCCTTTAGAAATCACTTTGTGGAAGCAAACGCTACAACTGTGACAGAGCTAGCTGCTAATAAGTAGTGACAGGACAGTAGAGGCTTAACAAATCAATTCATAAATATGTCTGAATGACCACTAAAAATGTTCACACCGAAGGAGGTCCCACCAGGCCACCAATTGATTAACAAATATAGGAGATCTAGAATATATAATAGAATCTTGCACATCCATGGCATTGAAGATCGAATTCTTCATACTAGTCCCTTATTGTACAAAAGCTCATACAAAAGTACGACATCTTCTCCCATTACTATCACATGCTATGGCTAAAAGATTATAGCAAATATGAAGACACATTAAACATAGAAAAGGAAAACTAAATTTGATGAAAAAAACAAGTCAACAATACCAGCAGATATTGTATTGACTCTGATTTTGTGCTTTCTACCGGCTTCAAAAGCAAGCACCTGAAAAATGTATACAAATTTAATGGTAAGGAGAAAAAGAAAGAACAAAAGATGGAAGGGATCTATTTGAGCCATGTGCAGTAGTGAGATTTTGAAAAATGATTGAAAACTTACTTGTGTATCACTTTCCAGTGCAGCTTTTGCAGAACTCATACCCCCACCATATCTGCATATTATTTAGTTCAAGAATGATTTCCTATCATACTAAATTTAGGAAAATAAGAATTAAACAGACTCTTAAAGGCATAACCAACACACCCAGGAATAATCCTCTCTGAAGCAATGTATGTAAGAGAGATTGAAGATCCACCTACAACCAAATCAGACAAATAAGAAAATGATACACCAAAGTAAGAAGCAATATGATGGACGCCAAGTGGGATAAGTTGAGATGCCTGGGTTCATAATAGGAAGGAAATGCTTGAGTAAAGAAACATAGGAGTAGCTAGAAGCGGATATTGCGGCAAGATATCCTTTTCGAGATGTCTCCAATAATGGTTTGGTTACCTATAACAGAGCTAACTGCTTGTTAAAGCCAGAAACAAGAGGCATAAAGAAACTTTATTACTGTGTTAAACCTACCTCAGGTCCATTGGCAAGTGAGTGCACAAGGATGTCTATACTGCCAAAGTCATTTTTAACAGATTCAGCAACTTCCTGCAAAGCAAAACAAAACACAACAGACATAATATAAAGTTTCTAATTCGGTCAGGCAGGAGAATGAGACAAAATCCATGAAAATCACTATTTGGCTTCATACTTTTGCCAAGAATCATTCAATTCAAAAAACTTAATCTTTTAAGTGAAGACCCATAAACAGCTTTATTATAATTTCTAACATGTCACCTCACAAAAAGGCCATTTAGGCTTGAAATGTGGATGAAGCATACACCCATTGTATCTTGTTCAGAAACTTAATTTTAATTAAGAGAGCGAGGGGTGGCAAGAATGAAATTATTAACCACTTATCATATAAGCTTTGATATCATGTCAAGGACCAATTCAACTCAAAAGCTTATTTTGTTAAGTGAAGGCCCATGAATAGTTTTATTAGAATCTCTAACAACTTTATCAGAGTTTAGGTTCTCTGCTACTTGAATGTGAAAGATAAATGTAGATATAGTAAATTCTGCACAAAGAGTTAATGTGACAACTTAATTCATATATATTTCAAAATGGCAGAAAAGGAAAAAGAAAATACATTTTTAATTCAGGGTTTCTTTCTTAAGGGGGGAAAAAAAAACAAAAACAAAAGAAAACAATGTCACTTCAAAGAGTATGGCCTTTTCTTCTCCATAATTTCAAGATATTAAAATATATTATGTCAAATTAAAGGGTATAAGTTTCTAGAAAGTCAATATTTTGCAAGGCCAAATTACAATTTTTATCCTCAAATTTATAGTCAGTTTTAGTTTTGTGATTTGTCCCAAAAATATATCTTTCAAAACTTGCAACCAAGTTAGCAACCGAAATGCATTTTAACCAATACAAAGATAAGTGTATACCTGAACAGTCCAATTAGCAGATCCAGCATAACGTTTGTTTGATTTTACCTATGCAAGTTTTCAAAAAAAAAAAATTAAATAGTGTGAGGATGGCAGAATATAAAATATGACATACATTATATGTAATCTGCAACTTTGAAACAGAACTATGTATTTCTCCCTTACATCTTCTGGTACATCCTCAGGGTTGTCGAAAACTGCATCCAAGGGGTAAACTTTAGTGATCTCCATCAACGAACCATCTGGCAATCTGAAAATTGAGTTTTATTGTAAGGAATGTACATTCACAACACAAAACCTAATAAATTAATTTAATAGCAGCATTTGACATCATACACGCGTGATTCATCAAATTTTCCACGTCGTAGGCTGGACTCAAAAATATTAAGTGCCTATTAAAATAGGTACACAGTTAGTAAAAGTATCATCATACACTGGACTGGAAAACAAAATAAAAAATCTGCAGACAGAAAATCCCTCAAATTTTCTTGTAGACTTACAGGTACCCATGTGCCAACAAGGATTTCAGCTCCAGCTGCAGCAAGAGATTTTGCAATGGCCCAACCATATCCATTGTCATCAGCCACACCAGCAATAAAAGCCCTTTTACCTATAATCATCATTACTTTCAGTAAAATGCTACTTAATATCATACTAAAACAACTATCAAATGGAGTAATTAATTAAGTTGTAGCTCTTTTATCGGGCTTTTTGGGTTGGCTTTGTTTGAGTTTTGTTGTCCATAGGAGGATCTCTTGTCCTCCACTTTTTTTGTGTTTTTCTTTTCCTTTTGTAAACCTCTCTCTTCTTAATAAAATATTTCTTTCTCTATCAACATAAACTTAAACATAATAGAGATGTGTATACATAAGAGATAGATTTTTCAGCAAAAGGAATAATAACCTCTCAAATCAATTGGCAATCCTGAGACTGGCTTGTTTTCACTAGGGTCGGCCATTGCTTTCGTAATTATTTTGTCGAGTCTTATGGAAGATGATCTAAAGCTCCTCTGGAAAGGTTGCAAAGATGCAATTTGACATGCACTTGCAAGTTTATTCCATGATCCCACCTTGGACTTGCCACTGAGAACCACAGCACCTGTATCTGCAAATCTTTGTGATGAACGAAAGCAGGGTGTGGACATTGCAATTTGCATGCCCGGAAAAGCTGTTGTCACCATCTTCAATGAATGTAGTACGGCAGCAGAAACCCTAAATCTACATTTCAAAAAAAAAAAAAAGAAAAAGAAATCCAGCATTATTATTGATGACATCCAAGGGCTATCCAATTTGATTAGTTTACAGTAAAATTTCAATTAATAGACAGTTCATAACAGAAACTATGACAAAAGAAATCTGAAGTTTATTGTTGTTGTGTTAGATTTGTCTTAAATTCCGGAAGGCATAAAGAAGAAACACACAAAAAGAAAATACTGATTCTTAGTCCATAGTTACTACTCTGAATTATACGAATCCTTGGTCAGAATTTCCATTTTCTCTTTTGTAAGGAAATTACTTAATCTGTATAGAAAATTAGTGGTTTCTAATACAAAAGAGTCAATCAGTGTAAAGCACATGAATTCAGTAGCTTCCGTCGGTTATTAAAATTCTGAGCAAGTACCCAAGAGTCCAAGAATCAGTAAGCAAGCATTGATCGGGTCACCAGACATGTCAGCAACCAATTGCACTCATCTTGTTCAACTTTACCAAAATTTACAATTAGAAACCTTCCTGCGGAACAATATAGACATTTACTAGATCACTCCTATAATTCAAATCCAGATCCTGTTTCACTGTCCGGTAACGGACGCCTAAAATAAAAAAAAAAATCAACACACACTGCAGATAATGTATCGCAAAATCCATGAAAGAATAGAAAGATAGCTCACATTCCATCGATCAAGAAAAACCCAGCATTACTCTAATACATTGTTTAGAATTAGAAAATGCTCATTGTTCGCCACAACCAACAAATACGTCTACATTAAATCCAGTGATTCAACAACCAGAAGACATAGGTATTACCAGAGTAATGTGGATATTACCTTTTGGCTTCGAAAAGCACCAATGTGAGGAGAAATGTGAGGAGTTGAGGATAGAAATGCAATAGAGAGCAATGGATTTTCGAAGATGGACGTCCTCGTTGTTGTCGAGAATTAGTTGTCGAAGCGAAGAAGATCCAGAGACTTATAAGGGTTTTGGGGTTATGGGTTCGATGAAACCAATGCAGAGCTTTTATGTGAATTAGCGGCTGGCTGGAGTAGTTGGGAAACTTTGGAAGCGCCGAAATGCACAAAGAAGTCACAGTTCAGCACGTGCATTGCACGTCGAGTCTTCGGCTATAGTTTTTCTTGATGCAAAAGCATGTTTGGTACAGTTTAATGCAATAAGGCAAGGTATAAAGCAATAAGATAGATAATAATAATTTGTTCAAATTGTCCTTTTCAAAAATATTAAATTTTTTTATTTGAAAATAAGAGTATGATAGTAAAAAAAATTTTGAAAGTAAAAATATTTAATTTTCATTTTTATTCTCATTTTCTTTTCTTTTTTTCTCTTTTTTCATATCAAACATATTCAAAATCTTTGACTTAATAACTTGTCTTATGATAAAACTAATGTATTCATCAATTTATTCGAGTAAATTGGTAGATCAGTCTTACCATAATAAGAATAAAAAAATTATCACACTACTAAAATTTTAAGTTGTTAAAAATATATCTCAAAATGGAAAATCTTTTTTATAGCTTAATAAAATTTTAAGTCTAAACCTTCAAAACAAAAAAAAAGAGGCCAAATAGAATGTTATCTATATTATTAATCACGGGTTAATAAAGTTAATTTGGATCAACTTGTCAATCTGATTGGACCTAAATAAATTGAGTGAATTAATTAATATTAATGGATTGGTCCAGTTTAATAAATACCCCTCTCTCACCATAGTGGAAAAAAACTACCCAGGGTGATACTTGAATAGGGAGCGGGTTCACTCTAGGATTTTTCTTCTAAAAGCTCCTTCTAACAAACTCAAAAAAGTATGAAAAAAAATTAAAAAAATAAACCAAATATATTTTTTATTTAAGAACTCCTTCTAGATACCGGAGGGAATCCCTTTCCACTTGAATAATAAGAATGTTCTTCTTTTAGGTTTGAATAATAATATAAGAATATTTCTAATACTCACCTATCCATGTTCTATTCCATTTGACACTTGAAATTCTAGAAAATAAATTCTCTTAATTATTGATAGAAAATTGAGAATCTATTTCTTCAATTTATATTAAAAATACTTATTTTTTATTTTTCTATTAAAAGATATTCCTTCAACAAAGAAATACACTCTCAATTTTTTGATAGAGACTATAAGAGAATCTATTTCCCAAAACTTTAGCCAATGAGTGAAAACTTTTGAGAAACTCCAACATGTAAGTCTTGAGAATGTGTATTTTGTAACTGAACTACTCAATTTAAAACATTTAAGAAAATGCTCAATGTCAATACAAAAGTTCATCCTTAAAATTGTCAAGAGAAAACAAATGTTTTATTTTTACACACGAGTTCATACATTAAAAATAAGGGGATATCATAATAAGATACCATGAAATTTAATCTGAAACTTTGTTCATTATAATTGGCTAAGGGGAAATTTTTTGTTTTTGAGGCAAGACCCCGTGTTTATAGTATTCTTAATGATAAACTATTTTGGCAAGTATTGATGTTTGACATTTTCAAAGTTAGGTTTCAGAACAAGCCGGTTTGGTAGGAAACAGATTGGAATAGATAATTGATAATGTCTTGTAGGCGTGTACGAAGATAGAATAGAATTCTCACAAATTTTTTAAAAGAAAATAAAATTGATATGATATAATAAAAGAGAGATAAAATATATATATACTGATAGATTAATGTGTCCTGTAATTCACTCATATCGTGCTTTAACCCAATCTTTAACCTTGTAGGAAGTTCTATGTTCAATACCCGAATATATATATAGTATATTTTAATCATTAATTTCTCAAAACCATATGATAGATAATAGATTGATAAGAGTCCCATTATAACCATTCTAACTAACTCATGCATAAAATTACTCCACTACCCTTGCCTTTCTGTTCTTTCTCTCATACACCTTCCAAACTTTAGGCTTGGGCCCATGTTCTTGGCCCACCACTAGATTCTCAGCCCCATTCCTATCAATACTCCTGGGGGAGTTAGAAGCCTTGTCCTCAAGGCTGAATTGAGGGAATTGATTAGTAAGAAAGGACTCCTCTTCCCATGTAGCATCTTCAGGAGCTAAACCTTCCCATTGAATGAGAAATTCTCGAAAGGAGAACCCATGGTCTCTTTTTTCTCGAACTGCTAGCACTTTAATTGGAGAAATTATTGCATCATCCTCCAAGTCAGTAGGCAGAGTAGTACTTGCAGTGTAACCACCAATGGCTTTCTTAAGGAGAGAGACATGGAAAATTGGGTGCACTCGTGATTGAGGAGGAAGTTGTAGCTTATAGGCGACTTCTCCTATGCGAGCCAAGACTTGAAATGGTCCAAAATAGCGTGGGGACAGTTTAGGACAGATACGGTGTGACACCGATGACTGTCTATGAGGGCGGAGTTTCAAATAAACCCAATCCCCAATAGCAAACTCCACCTTTTTCCTCCTCTGATCTGCATAAGACTTCATTTACTCTTGAGCTCTATTAAGATTAAACCGCAGTTGTTTAATGGCTTCATCTCGGTCTTGCAATTCCTTTGCCACTGCCTCCACTCTTGTTTCTCTTGGTAAGTATCTAATGATAGTTGGAGAAGCTCTTCCATAGACTACTTCAAAAGGTGTAGATCTAGTACTGATGTGAAAGGTGGTATTGTACCACAGTTCAGCCCAAGGCAACTAGAATGACCAATTCCTAGGTTGTTCTGAAGCAAAACATCTGAGATATGCCTCTAAACACCTATTTACCACTTCGGTTTGACCGTCGGTCTTCGGATGATAGGAAGAACTCATTTTCAGAGTTGTGCCTTGTAAATTAAAGAGTTCTTTCCAGAAAGTGCTAATGAAAATCGGATCCCTGTCACTAAGAATAGAACTTGGGATCCTATGCAATCTGACAATCTCCTTGATAAAAATAACAGCAATGTTCTTGGCTGTATAGGGGTGTTTGAGCAAGATAAAATGAGCATATTTTGATAAGCGATCCACTACCACCAAAATAGCATCAAAACCTTTAGATTTTGGGAGACTTGTGATGAAATCTAAAGAAATTTCCTCCCATACCTTGTCAGGAATGGGCAGTGGTTGTAGAAGACCACTAGGCCTAGATGCATCACTCTTCATCCTCTGGAAAATTGCACATGATCTTACAAACTCCATTACTGTTTTTTTCATTCCCACCCAATACACATTAGCGGCTAGTCTTCTATAAGTCCTTAAATATCCAGAATGGCCTCCTGTAGCTGAAGAATGAAATTCTTGTAGTAAGGAAGGAATTAATTCAGACTGGGCAGAGATAACTAACCTATCTTTGAAGAATAATACCCCTTTATGAAGCGCAAATCCAGGTCTATTATTCAGATCAGACTTGAGGTCCTGAATTATTTTCTGCAATTCCTCATCCTTATCTATCCCCTTCAACAGATCATGACCCTGTAACCACAGGGGGTAAGAAATAATTGTGGCTAGTTCCCCCTCAACCGGTAGTCTAGACAATGCATCCGCCGCCTTATTTTCCGGCCCCGGTTTATATATTACTTCAAATTTGAACCCCAAAAGTTTTGCCATCCAATTCTGTTGATCAGCCGTGATGATTCTTTGAGTGAGTAAATCTTTGAGACTCCTTTGGTCAGTATATACAATAAACTCCCTACCCATTAGAAAGTGACTCCAATGTTTAATAGGTAGCACTACCGCCATCAACTATTTCTCATAAATCGACTTAGAAAGATAGTGTGGAGAAATTGCCTTGCTGTAATAGGCTAAGGGCCTTCCATCTTGCATCAAGACAGCCCCCAAACCGGTCCCCGAAGCATCACACTCCAGCACAAAGGGTTTTGCAAAGTTGGGAAGTGCTAGGACTGGAGCTGTAGTAATTGCTCTTTTAAGAGTCTTAAAAGCTAGTGAAGCTTGTGGTCCCCATTTGAAAGCCTCCTTTTTTGTTAATTCAGTAAGTGGTCTGGCTATTTTTCCATACCCTTGAATAAATTTTCTATAGTAGCCCGTTAATCCCAGAAAGGCCCTTACTCCTTTAACATTGTGTGGAATAGGCCACTCCATTACACATGATACCTTTTTTGGATCAACAGCAACACCATCTTTGGACAGGACATAACCTAAATATTCCACTTTGTTTCTCCCAAAACTGCACTTGCTTCTGTTTACCACAAATTGATTTTCATTTAGCACCCTCAGAACCATTTCTAAATGTTCCAGATGAGTCTCCCAATTTTTACTATACACCAATATATCATCAAAGAATACTAAAACAAACTTCCGCAAGAAAGGTTTAAAAATTCTGTTCATCATAGCTTGAAAAGTTGCAGGGGCGTTCATTAGACCGAATGGCATCACTAAGTATTCATAATGTCCCTCATGGGTGCGAAAAGCTGTTTTAGCTATGTCTTCACTTCTCATGAGAATTTGGTGGTACCCTGACTTGAGATCTAATTTGGAGAAGAACACTGTGCCATAAAGCTCATCAATCAGCTCATCTACCACTGGAATAGGGAATTTATCCTGTACCGTGGCCTTGTTTAAAGCTCTATAATCTACACACATCCTCCAAGAACCATCTTTCTTTTTAACTAATATTACTGGACTTGAAAAAGGACTGGAACTGTGGCGGATAATTCCCAGCTTCAATAATTCATTCACCTGGCGCTCAATTTCATTTTTCTGATGATGGGGGTATCTGTAAGGTCTGACATTAATTGGTTCAGTTCCCTCCTTGAGAATAATCTGATGAGAAATTTCCCTGGGAGGAGGCAAACCTGACAGCTCCTTAAATACTTGAGGAAATTTTCCCATTAATTTCTCTAAATTTGCCTGTTGCTGCCCAGTGCTTCCTTCATATTCTTTTAATCTCAAATCTCCCTCTAGGTTCCACAACACTCCATCCACCAATATGGGAGAAGAATCCATGAATTCCAACAGGGAACAAACACCCAATTCGGATTTCTGTCCCCCAACCTCCATATAAGAACTATCTCTAACCCCTTGAAGCTTCACTGTTTCGGTACCCACCGTAAATCTCATCGACATAAGCTTCCAATCCATCTCTACTTTTCCCAAAGTTGCTAACCATGCCACTCTAAGTATCATATCAACTCCCCCCAGGTCTAACACATATGCATCCACTGTTATGATATTGTTTCCCAACTGGATTGGGAGTTCAGTGCATTTTCCCTTTGTAAATACCTTATGTCCATCCCCAAGCCTCACGCCGAAACTCTTAGATGAATCTACAGAAATATTCAGGGTCGAAACCACTTGCGGGGCAACGAAATTATGACTGGCCCCACTATCAACCAGCACTACAATTGGAACTCCACTCAATTTGCCTTCCAGCTTCATTGTTTTTATAGAATTCATTTCGGGTCCCACAGCTCCCATTAAACCCATCAATTTACACTCTAAATCTTCACCCTCTGTACCCGATTCCACTTCCAGAGCTAACACTTCGGCTTGCCCGTCACAATCTTCCTTTCCCAGAATAAGAATATTCAGTGACCGCTCGGCACATTGATGAAGGGGATGGAATTTCTCTCCACAGCGAAAACATAACCCCTTTGCTCTGCGATCCATCACCTCCTGATATGTCAAGTGTTTCGTTCCCCTTGACTTCTCCCCGACTCCTTTCCGGTTGTTCTCCCATCGTCAAAATGATGTACTCGCATTCGAAGAGGCCGCCCCTTTAGATAAAGAAGACGCTGCACTGCTCCCTGGTCCGGACGTCGTCGTTCCAGAGGATGGATTGGTACTGGGCTTTACCCAATTGGATTGGGTGGATAATTCATTGGGCTTTCGGGTCGACCCAACTCCCAAAACCGACCCGCCGTTGTGTGACCCAATCGCGCACGATAAGCAGCCGTGTCGGAGCTAATTATGACACCTTCAATCTCGCGTTCCATATCCCTGGCCACTTGCATCGCCTTCCACCTAGTTTCTGGATGAAACGACCTCACGCGTTGCCTTATGTCAGGACGAAGACCGGCCATGAAGTAACCGAGGTACTGATTCTCCGATATTTTGGGCACCTGCGTTGAAACCAATTCGAAGGTCTCAATGAATTCATCCACTGTGCCGGTTTGATGCAATATTGAAAGTTCCTCAAAAGGATTGTCATAAATGGTTCCCCCATATCGCAATAGCAGAGCATGCTTCAGTTTGCCCCACGTTAGATGTTCTTCATTTTCCCTTAGTAAGGTAAACCAATGAATGGTGCTCCCCTCCATGCACAATCGGGACAGCTTGACCTTCAATTCCTCTGGCGTATTATGAACCTCAAAGTACGCCTCTGCTCTCTGGATCCAACCCATTGGGTCCGTCCCTTGAAAACCCGGCAACTCTACTTTCTTCACTGAAACACGGTATTCATCCCATCCGTCTAGCATCGGATTCATGGGGAAAGGCCTCTGTACTCTACTCGGTTGTCTCTCATATGAAGAAGAAGACCCATCTATAGGTAGTGAGGTCTCATGATTTCCTTCTGTTCTTTTACCATTCATCTTTTCCAATTTTCTTAAAAGAATCTGACGAAAGCCCTCCTATGCTTGCTGCATTCGTTCCTCCATTATCTGCATTCGTCCCTCCATTGTCCGTTGCGTCTCAGCATTGTTTTGTTGTAATTCAACTAACGCAGCACGAAAGTCTCCCATTGACGTTTCAAAACTCCCCAGTCGAGAACCCATGACCTCCAACACATCTCCCTTCTCAGCTGGTTTGGGCGGCATCACCGATCCGGCAGGTCGGACCAATTGATAGGTTCAATGGAAAATACTCTATATTATTTAATAACAAGAAGGATTACAGTAGAAACCCTCCCTCACAGAGCTGTTGCTCCTACAGAACGCACAAGGTATTCTGCTCCTCACCAAAAGTAAAATGTCATCTAGCCTACCTCCCTCCTGACCCACAGATCCCATTATAACCATTCTAACTAACTCATGCATAAAATTACTCCACTACCCTTGCCTTTCTGTTCTTTCTCTCATACACCTTCCAAACTTTAGGCTTGGGCCCATGTTCTTGGCCCACCACTAGATTCTCAGCCCCATTCCTATCAGAATCAGTCTGAACTCATGTTTAAATCCTTGTTAAGAGAGATATTTATATATATTGTCTGATAATATTTTAAGCTAGATTATTCCCAATAAAAAATAATTGTGGAAAATTTAAAAGAAATATGATAGCATATATAAAATAATAAACTCATGTTTGAATCATTGTTGAGAGAAGTGTCTATATTTATTGTCTAATAGTGTCTTAAGCTAGATTATCCCCAATAAAAAATAATTGTGGAAAATTTTAAAAAATATGATAGCATATATAAGAAAATAAAATACAATGGATAATATAAAAAATTAGTGACTTGTCATGGATTAAAATGCATATCAATTTTTCCTTCAATTTATTTTAAAATATAATATAAATTAAATTACATATTAGAAAGTAAAAAATTGAATACTTTTTATTATTTTTATTAATTTAAAATATCACGCAAATTATCATAATTTACATTCATATATTAAAAATTATTTATTTAACATATATGAACCATTAGTTTACAATAAGTAAACAAGTCGCTTAACTAAGAGCAGTTTTCTCGTCTCTCAAATGAAGGAAGGGAAGCTCCAAATAAATCTCAATAGCGAAAGTGTGAAATTATTTTAAAATGATCAACGTTTCGATATTCATACATCCAAGCCAAGCATATTACAGAACACAAAAAAACGGTTATGCACAAGTTCAATGATAAGTTTTTATGTGACTACTTATATCACATTATTTATATATTATTTGATAATATTTATTTGATTGTTTCAATATATACAGATCTAAATCCATAATATAATATTTGTTAAATAATAGAAAGATTTGATGATTAATAATTAATTTTTTGAAAACTTTATTTAATTATTAGTATATCGTAAATTCAAATTATATAATTTTACATGAATTAATTCGGTTTCATAAAATAAAATGTAAATAGCATAGTAACTAATTGTATAAATAAAATTTCCCATCTTCAATTGACAATTAGTTCTTTTCTCAACAAACACCTACTTTACAAAACGTCACAGGTTTTTGGGCAATATGCAAGAGGACGGATATCAAGAATGGATCTCTCGTTTAGCTTCAAAAGTCAATCAAAATGTTTGACATATTTAAGTCATTAGTTTTTACAATTAACGGTTCAGATTTTATGTTTTTTTTTGTTGTAAAAAGTCGTTACCAGCACATACTGAGTCGCGTTTTAAATGACATTATCTTTAAGAAAATTATTCTACACCTACAGAATTTTCTCTCATGATTAAACAAGTCATTTTGGGTGAAACTTAGATACCAGAATAGCAGAAAATAAATTCCATAACTCAATAAAAGTATAGAGTATAAAACTTGAAAGATGGGAAGATTAGAGAAGTGGTACATCTAATCTGAAAAAATGACTCCTTTTTATAGTAAGGAAAAAGTATAATTGTCCAAGTAAAATAAATAGGGAGTTATATTTCTAAAATAATAGTAATTAAAAGTTATAAATGGGTGGACTATTATAAACAGAAAATAATAATACTAGTAGTAAAAAAATTTAATTACAATAATTTTCAATTAAAAATTATAAATATTTCAAGAATATTTTCACAATTTTAAATGCTCTTTTTTGAAATATCTATTTTTTACAAAAATCTCCCACATATTTCAAAAAGAAGTTTTGAAAAACTACTATTACGCCCATGGGTGTAGATGCATCAAGTTTGATGTCTTTTGGACTACGAACCAAACCTAGACGGATAAAACTTAACCCACAGAGTTAGTTGTAAAACATATAATTTGTATGAACTAACAAACTCTTATTGTAGGTTAGAGGTCTTACTAGTTATATATCACCCATACAATTTATGTTGTTAACGTCGTTGTGCATTTTCAACTATACACATGTCTAGTGTTCATGAGTGCTCTAGAGATTTCGCCAATATCTCATAAAAGCGACCCTACTCCACACTCATATAGGTGATTTCATCAAGTATATCTACAATAAATACACCACTCTCAATGAAGGGTTATGAAAATCATTAAGAGTTTTTACTCAACCTTCTAATTAATGCATTCTAGCACTTCCATACTAAACTCCATAAGAAGGGACTGAAAAATAGTGCTAGTAAAACTAACAAATGAGTTGTTGTTACTTATATGAGCCTTCTTTATGGGATCTCTAATCACAAAGATTAGATTACCGCCACTGTTCCCATTCCCTTCAATGTGTGAAAGACTAATTTTCTTCCTACATGCATGTTTAGTCAGAAAATTGGCCAAATTGATTTCACATAATCTATCGATAGATATACTCTTTTTCATCTTTTAACAGATATTTAATTACTTTGTGTCTCAAACATAAGTATCTGCCCTTTCCATTCAAAGTTTTATTCTTTACTATGACTATTGCTGCTTGGTAATCACAATACATAGATACTGACATTATTGGGCTCTTACCCAATAGAAAGATTTGTTAAGAAGTTTTTCAACTAGTTAATCTTATTTTTAGCGAACTCCATAGTACTAAACTTTAACTTTAGAGTGAATTTAAAATTTTGATTGTCTGCTTTCCAATATATCATCCCATATGAGCACAGTCAAAGAAATATTTTTTTTCTGTATCATCCATGCTAGTGTTAAACATGTCATATATATACATACAAACAATCACACTTATCAAGGCAGGAAATTTATACACAACATAACAAAGAACACAAACAAAGGTTTTAAAATTTATTTCCTTTTTTTTATAGTCATGCTACATAGATTTTGTAAAAAAAAACCCCACACTTTTAAATATTTTAAATATGTAAGAATATAGTAGCTCAACTTATATGTGCTTTAATTTAGCATTCAATTTCCTTATGTAAAAAAACTCATATAAAACCTCATAATTATTATAGATGGGCATTAAATGCATAATATATTTATATTCATTTAGATATAATTACATACAATCATTTAAGAACTTCTCAATCTCAAATTTTGTGACCAATAACTCAATAACATTGTACAATAGAAGTGTTCTCATATATTAGCATTAGAAAAATGCTAACTCTAATTTTCATATATGGTATATCATCATCTCATTGAGAATGGTTCCTCAATTTTCAAGTTGACGACATATCATCATCTCAAAAAGATGATTTTTTCAATTTTCAAATTGACCCAAAAAACTTTTATATGCGAATATCTACAAAATATTTGATCACAAATTCACAAAAAAATTGGTTCAAAAAATGTCATGTGTAACTCAAAAAATTGCTTAGCAATAATAATTTCAAAAGTTTATATAAAATCATTTTGAATTCTCAAATTCTAAACCCCCACATAGATATTTATTTCAAGAATTTCACAACTTATATTCACCTAAAAATATAATGTTCTTGTAGCACTTCTAAAACATCACATGAATGAAATTATAATTTATATATAAAGTGAATTTTTTCAAAATTCACAATCACAACTTTTTTCTTTTTGTATGCATACATACCATTAAATATCTCATGAAATATATATAGGCATTTTCTCAAAATACTTTTCACAAAGTATAATTTGTGACATGGCTTTATAAAGCTAAAAAAAAGTAATTAAAATAAATTCCATAAAGTATAATTTATTTTTCATATGGCTTTATATAGCCCACAATAGTAGAATTACAAACAAAATTCTACCAACACAAATTTTAATTTGAATTTTATTTTAATTATCTTGATGCCAAAAATTGAAATGTAGAATTAAAAATTCACACATAAAATTTTCACTTCACATAGCTTTAGAAATCTTACAATAATATGACCATTACACTTCATTGTATAATTTAAAATTTTCCTCAAAACAATTCTCAGCATTTCAATACTAAATGTTTGATCACATATAAGCTTGAAGAAAAACTTTTTCATTTTGTCAATAGTTATCCCAATAGAATTTTATGGAATTACACTCTTGAAAATAAAAATATTAAATCTATAAAATTTCTATTAAGTCACAATATCATTAATTATTGACCATAAAATATTTTATCAAAAATTTGTATATTTTTATAATAACATTCTTATATCCCTCACTTGATTACTAGAATAGTGGAACTATTTTGTAAATAGTGCACCAGGTAGGTTCTCAGGAAAGAGAAGTGGGTCATAATGGACACACTTAAAAACTAAGTCTTTTTTAGATAGAACATTTCTTAGACATATACTCTTACATTATTCCACATCTTTCTAGAAATTAAGTTTTCAGGGACAACATTTAAGTTATAAAGAATAATTTTAATTTTTGATAAGAATATCAAACAAACCATTAGTTTTGATGCTACTTGTTATTTATAAAAATATCCAAAAAGTTTTTTTTCCTTTACCATTAGTAAAATTCTCAAAATAGAAAAAGATAAAATGGTTCACATACCTCATAGTGTAGGGAGAATAAATAATCATTCAAATTCTCTTCATAAGCAACAAGTAATCACTCATGGATATCTTAAAATTATTGGAGATGCAACTTAAAAGTTCTTCCTTATGGTTCTATATTGACTTGGTCTCCTTCCAAAGCATCTCAATCATACCAAATATAGACCAAAAAATAATATAATAATTAGAGTTGAATTATAATTCCTATCAAATATGTATACAATGCCCATAATTCTCATACTTACTTTCATTTCATTCTTATATCATTTTATATATTTACATTAACATACACACACTTATCTATATATATCTTGTATATATTCACATACCAAAACACATACATATAGTGTTTGTGAAGAAATTAGTTGGCCATTGGAACCCATACGTTAGCAACATTAAAGGGGTTAAAAAGCTTTCATTCCATTTAATTAGAAGCTAAAACGTACAAAACATTGAAATCATCAAGAGTAACATAAATAACCATCAATGTATAGGATTCAAGAGGCCAATATGAAACAAAATAAGAATGAGTCTTTGAAACATTTTTTTAAATATTTGATATTTTATAATAATACTCCAACACAAGCTTCATGCCTTTAGCAAGATAATATATACATATCAAAATAAATATTATGATATTACCTTCATGTATTTGAGTTTTTACATTACGTCGGAGTTGCGACTATAACAGCATTAGTAGTAGTAATTTCCTTAAGATTGTTATAAAAAGTTATCATCAACACAGTATGAGTCACATCTCAAAAGACACGGCTTTAAAGAAACCGCTTCTGCAAAACTTCTTCCAAAGATTAAACAGACCCTTATGGGTGAAACCTAAGTACCAGAACAGCAAAAAATAAATTCTATAACCCAGTAAGAGCAGAGAGTAGAAAAATTGGAAGAGAGGAATATTAGAGAAGTGGTACACCTAATATGAAGAAATGACTCTTTTTTTATAGCGAGGAAAAAGTGTAATTGTTCAAGTAAAATAAAGAGGGAGTTACATTTCTAAAATAATGGTAATTAAAAGTTATAAATGAGTGGACTGTTATAAATATGAAATAATAATGGTAGTAAAAAATATTTAATTGTAATAATTTCCATTAAAGGTTATAAATATTTCAAGAATATTTCACAATTTTAAATATTCTTTTTGAAATATCTATTTTTCACAAATTTTTTTAAAATATAAAAAATAATAAATAAAAAACAGCATCCCAAAATCTATTTCATTAGTTGTAAAAATCAACAATTCAGATAGACCAAACACCTTACTTGGCTTTGAAAGCCAAGCAAAGGAACCATTGATAAGGAGATCAAGCAAAAGGAAAAAAGATTGTTCAACGAGGTGCTCCTGCAAAATTCATAACAAGATTGTACTCCAACTTATGATTATCAACCTTTACAAAATGAACATGACTTGCCTCCAGTCCAATTCTCGAATAAAGAATGTGCATTGCTAAGCCAACCATGTGAGGACTAAACAAAAACGTAGAAGAATGGTATTCAAGAAAATAAAGTTTTATTCTCTATGTACAGGAAAATTACATTGATACAAGTTCTCCAGAAAAGATAACTTAATCTCTCTTTTAGCATATACGCTTTTATACTGTCAAAGGAAAAATAACTTCCCCAACTAACTATAACAGTAACAAAGCCTAAACGCTACATATAATTAAATACATAAAACGACGTCGAAGCCTTATGAAATGATGGTGTTTTGATCACCCCCTCCTCAAGTTGGAATTTGATATGCATCACTCAAACCCAACTTGGAAATTAATTGCAGAAACTGGGGCTTTGACAGAGATTTCATGAAAACATTGGCTAATTGTAAGCTCGACGAAACATATTGTAGCAAGATTAATCCTCCTTGATATGTCTCCTTCACCACATGACAGTCTATCTCAAGGTGTTTTGTACACTCGTGGAATACTGGGTTGGTTGTGATATGTAAAGCTACACTATTGTCACACTTCAATGATATAGTATGTGAACTCAATATTGAAATCTTGAAGTAAGTACGTTAGCCATTGGATTTCACAAGTCGTTGAAGCCATGCTTCTATACTCTGCCTTGGCTAATGAACACAACACAGTACTCTATTTTTTAGTCCACCAACTAACTAACGACGTTTCTAGAAAAATACAGAATCTGGTGATCGAACGACAACTGTCCATGCATGATGCCCAACATGCATCATAATAAGCCAAAAGATGTAAGTCCTTGTTTACAGCAAAGGACAAACCTTTTGAAGGACTTCCCTTTAGATAGCGTAAGACTTGAATCGTTGCATTCCAATGCTGTATGGTAGGAGCCTTACATATTGGCTTAACTGTTGGACAATGTATGTCACATCTGGGCATGTAAAATTCAAATATAGAAACCTTCCAATAAGTCTCCTGAACTTATCAGGCTCTGCCAAAGGTTCTCCGTGATTAGCTGATAACTTCAACTCCCTGGGCAAAGGTGTAAAAACTGGTTTGGAGCCTGAAAGACCTGCATCAGAAAAAATATCTAATATATATTTTTGTTGCTTTATATACATTACCTCATTTTTCCTCACAATCTCTAGGCCCAAGAAATATCTCGCATATCCTAATTCTTTAACAGTAAAAAGTTTATGCAGTTGCTCTTTTACCTTTTTAATCTCTTTCTCATTATCCTTGGTTATTAATAAGTCATCAACATAAACTAATAATATCACCAAGCTTCCAGTAATGTTCTTAACAAAAAGACAATAATCAGCAGTTGACTGAATAAATCCTAATTCCCTTAATTTACCACTTAATTCCAAGTTCCACTATCTTCTTGCTTAAGCTTGCAAACCTGCCCTGGCATGGCCTTCTCATATCCTTGAGAGGGATGCATATACATATATTTCTCTAATGTATTGTGAAGATATGCATTATTGATATTAACTTAGTGTACAAGCCAATCCTTTGTTGTTGCCAATGCAAGTAAAACATAAATTGTGGCTGCTTTAGCCACTAGTGAATAGGATTTAGTAAATTCTACCCCTTCAACCTAGAGGTAGCCTTTTCCTACCAGTTTAGCTTTATACCTCTCAATACTCCTATCAACTCGCCTCTTAATCTTGTACACCCATCTACTTCCTATTGCCTTACAACCTGTTGGCAAGCCAACGAATTTCCATGTTTTGTTCTTTTCCAAAGCCTCTGACTCCTCCTTTATTGATTGCTGCCACTCAAAACTTTTATTTACCTATTCATAAGTGTTATTGAAATTACTGCAAACAGTACAGGGATAAGTAGTTGGTGTATATTTTGACTTAGCCTTTGCAACACAAGACGTCACTGGTAGTTTAATGGATGAATTAACCGCATAATCTTCCAACCAAACTGGTATTCTTCTTGTCCTGGTGCTTTGCCTCTGTGGAATTGCTATGTTTTCCTCAATAGTATGATTTTCCTCTCCTTGTATTCTATCAATTGTTCCTTCATTTTCTAAGGAATTTCCTAGTAAAATTTCCTCACTGTTAGGCAAAGAAACTATTACAGGTAATGGTATAGTATTGTCCTTATCCATTTGACTATGAACGAGTTGGAAAGGAAACATATTTTCGTAAAAAATGATATCTCTTGACACCATAATATGTCTTGTGTCTAAATTATATAGCCTAAAGGCTTTCTGTCTTGCAAAATATCCAATAAAGATACACTTGTAGGCCCTTGTTTCAAATTTAGCCTTGTGAGGTGTGATATTTGTTACATATCTAAGGCAACCAAAAACCTTGAGAGAATTATACTTTGGTAATTTCTTGTATAGTATCTCATATGGGGTCTTCTATTTCAGAATTAATGTGGGTAGTCTATTCACTATATGCGTTACCATTAAAAGTGAGTAAGGCCAGAAATGATCTGGCATAGCGGCTTCAATCATCAAGGATCTTGCAAGTTATAGTAGATGTCTATGTTTGCATTCTACCACCCCATTTTGTTGAGGGATGTATGGAATAATTTTCTGGTGTATTATACCTTGATCCTTTAGGAAATTCTAGAAGTCTGTGCTCGTAAACTCCCCTCCATTATCTGTCCTAATGCATTTGATTATAGTCTCAAACTGTGTTTTGATCATGTTGACAAATATGGAGAAAACTAAAAAGGTTTGAGATTTATGCTTTAGTAAATAGGTCCATGTTGCCTTGTTGTAGTCATCCACAATTGTTAACATATAGCTGGTTCCTGTTAGTGATGACTCTATGTAGGGACCCCATACATTAATGTGTATGAGTTTAAAGACTTCAGTTGCATCGTTGGTACTATTTGTGAAAGAGAGTCTAGTCTATTTCGCTTTGTGGTATGCTTCACAAGATTGCAGTTTAGTTTTCTCCTCCACAGATAGAGTGGGTAAGATTTTAAGAGAAGATATATGCTGTCAAACAGATAAAGGGACATGTGCGAAATGTGCAATTGAGATATTTTAATTTTAGGTAAGTTTGAGGTAAAAGCAATGTCTGGTATTCCTTTATTACATGTATCATCTATATTTATAGTCGTTTGATTACAAAAGGTATTACTACTCGTGTCTCTAACAAGTTTACACAAGTCCAAATCATACAAGGTATCCCTCCTATCATGATCAAAGATACACAAACTTCCTACGACTCTTCCTCTTAACAAAACACGTTCAGTCCTCTGGTCTTGTAATAAGCAATGAGTAGGGTGAAAAATGAATTTTAATTGAGTTGTAGTAGTGATTTTGTTAACAAAAATGAGGTTAAACTTAAAACTTGGTATATATAAAACATTTTGTAAAGTAAAACCTAGGCTCAAACAAACACTCCCTTCTTGAGAAACAAATTTAGTTATGTTGTCTGGAAGCATTATAGTAATAAGATTGGATGTTTGTTTGAGTTCAGAAGAAATTAGGGTTAGTACACATGTGTGGTAGACCCAATGTCAATAATCCATGCGTTTTGTGCTAAATTATCCAAATTTTCCAAAGAGGCGTGGAAAGCAGTTATAATATTTTGTAAGTTAACAATATCACCTGCATACTCATTGACTTGTGCAAGATTCACTGCATGTCCTTGATTATGCACTTGACCTTTGAGTTTATCTCGTTCCCTTTGTAATCCTTGAAGTATACTGGTAATGGAATCTTATTTGGTTCATGTATTTTTGATATATTCGAAAGGTATTGCTTTGGTAGTTTCTGTCTTGGTGGCATTCGTAGCTTTTTTCTGAGCCTTATATTGTTGGTACCAGTCGGGAAAGCCATTGAGATGGAAGCAAGTTTCACGAGTGTTGCAGTAATCACAAATCTTGCCGTACTTGTCATTATTTCTTCCTCATCCTCTGCAGAAATTCTGGTTACTTCTTCCTTTTCCTTGGGCATTTCCTCCTCCCCTATTTCTTGGATTGTTCCCTTCTTCCTTGCCTGATCATTAAGATATGGGCTAGAAGATTAAAATCAAGCTTTCCTAGATGAACCTAAACATTAATGGAACTTGGAAAACTTTCCACCCATCTTAGAGATAGGCAAGGGATTTTATGTAATTAAAATTGAAAAATCAACAACCTACACCAACATTATTTCAAAGGGGCCCTAGTTTATCAATGGATGTTTCGAGGACACTGAACTATGGTACAAGAATTTCAATTCCATCAAAGAAAGTTGAAGTTGCAATTTAGATTAAATTATCATTCTTACCTAGAGAATAATCCTCAGTCCTAATCCTTCATAGAATAAGGTCTAAATTTTGAAAATTATTCGTATCGATGAAAACTCTATCTCGCTTAGGCAAACACAATTTCCAGACTATGTATTTGTAGACATTCTAAACAAATCCTTGAGAACTATATCCTTATCGGAACTTATAAACAAAAAAGCCTTTTATGAAAGAAAATAACTATTTTGCTACTCCTATTGGAAACAGTAATGACTAAATCTTAATGAAGAAGCACAACGTAGTAGGGTTTAACGAAAAATTGGTTGAGGAAGAGAGAGAGAGAGAGATTAGTTCCAAATTTGATGAATGAACTTGCAATATTGAATCTGAATTTCCTACTTGACCAAGCAGGATCATTTGATCAATATCATGGCAGGTAAGGCCTGACCCAGATTAAATGACATGCTTGGCCAAATAGAGAATCAGCGCGTTACAATACTGAAGTGAAGGAAGGGATGAAATGAGTAATGGCTACTACATTAACGCTTAATTCTAACCACATCATAGTCCCAAATATCATTGACAATAGTTAACATAACAAATTAGAAAATGAGGCATTGCCTACATTAGTTATCCCAACAACTCATGTCACTTATTCCAAGGAAATAACAACACTTGTAAAATCCACGCTGCCGGATCCTTCCATTTACCCTGAGGAAAGTCAATTAGAGAGCCTAATGCTTAATAATAAACAAGATATGGATAAGACCTCCCATGATATTGTTGAAGAGGCAATTAATATAATGCTATAATAAAATAACTCCCACCTCTTAGATGAAACATTAAAAACATACTGGATAGTCTAAGTAATGTTTTAAATCCTCTAGGCGAGGATGAGTCAAAGATCTACACTAGGTCATGTAGTCTTTGTAGTATCTGCTACATTGTATCATTTCCATTGTATAGTTCATTAGCACACCTATCACTAGATCTGTAATTATTGGTTCTAGTAGTACTATTCTGTTATGTTGTTTATTTACTGTATAGTCCCTGTAGCTATTGTATATCTTTTATAACCTTGCGTATATTCTTTATGGTTTTCTTTACTATGCTTTCCTATCTTGGTATCAAAGTCTATGTATTCATCTTGAATCATTAGCTCCTCTATGTTTGAGAACTCGAGCACTCAAAACCAAAACATTGAGTCACTCTCCGTTTTTCCAAACAAGAGCCTTATCTCCAACCTTTCCTAACTGTGTTCTGTCAAGCTAGACAAAAATAATTTTTTTTATGGGAATCAAGTATCCTTCCTATCATTCAAGGCCATGCCTTCAAAAACTCATCACTGAAGGAGCATAGATGAAGTTAAATCCGGCATTTGAAGAATGAAACGCTGTTGATCAATTATTACTCAGGTGGATTTATAATACACTCACAACATAAATTGCCTTTCAAGTTATTCACTGCCAATCATCTTAGTAGCTATGGAAGGCTGTCAAGGACCTCATTAGTGCTCATACACGGTCGAGGATAACTCTGTTGAAAGGTGAGTTACACAGAACTAGAAAAGGAGGTTTGAAAATGAAAGACTATTTGGCAAAGATGAAAAGTTTGTACGACAATTTACTTCTTGCTAGTTGTCCTATTTCTTCTAAGGATTTAATTACCCAAACCTTGGCTAGATTAGACAGTGAATATAATGCTATTGTGGTTCAACTTACTGATAAACCTAAGCTTTCATAGGTTGAGTTACAATCAGCCTTCTCACCTTTGACAGTTGTTTAGAACAACTAAATAGCCTTAGTGCAACGTTTAGTGCTTAAGCTAATGTGGTCACAAACTCTAAAAATGATAAAAATGATGGTTCAATGAATAGCTCTGTAATACCCGTTAATTTCAGAATATAATTCGCTTAAGAGTATTTTAGAATTTTACAATGTTACTTTAGTTATTTATTTTGGTCATATTTAATTTTCATATTTAATTGTTCTCTTTGAATATTATTTATGAAAATTGAGTTAAATGACTGGACTAAATATTTGCACAATGTGGGATATATTCTAAGAATGGTGAAATTCATGGAAAAGTGGTTTCAGAATGGTCAATTAGTCCATTTATTGTAAATTGACTGGATGGGTTTGGATGTTGGGTTATGGATACCCATGAGTTATTGAATAACCCATTAGAAATATTTAATATAAAGTTTTAATAGTACCCCCCTTATTTTCTTCTCACGATCGAAGCAGCTGAAGTGAATAGTGAATTCACTTTCTCTCGTTTCTTCACCCTCTTCTCAAATCCTTTCCTTGATCTTCAGAAGTTCGATTATTTGTTCGGTTCAAAAGCTTTGTAAGGATCAAAGGTAAGCTTTAATCCGATTATTTTCCTTAAATTTCAGTTTATGTAGAAGATCAGAGAAGGTTTTGTTCTTGAAGGTTTTGATGATAATTCATGAATCTCAGTTGTTTTAGAAGTTATATTTGAGTTATAATCGGTTAAAAGAGTTGAAATTCTGGTTTTGAAACAAGAAATGAAAGGATGAATTTTTGAAAGATTTTTCTGCAAAAATTCGAGTTACTGTAGCGACCAGAGATTTCAGAAAAATTCTGGAAAATTTTCTTCGAGTTACTGTAGCATTACTGTAGTGTCGGCATTCAACGGTACTGTAGCAGTCAACGGACTGTAGCGAACCGGCACTGTAGCAAACCGTACTGTAGCAAACCGTTACTGTAGCAGTCAGAAAATTTTACGTATTTTCGTGATTTTGTTTCCTTTCTTATGATTCCTTGTAATATATTTTACTAGAAAATTTTCCTACACAAATTCTAGTGTGGAACAAGGTAAACTTGGACAAACATCAAGGTGAGTGAATAACCTTGCTCAGCTAATTTGACATTACTAGTCAAAGTACAATATAAGTCCCATTTATAATATTATTTGGATAATAAGCAATTAATTTTTCATATGGGAGTATATGATGATCAATAGAAATAAGAGTATGTAGAAATTATTTATTTCATGACAATTGTACTATGTGATGAATTCTCACTATCTTATTAATGAGTAAAGATCTACGGGATCTAATACACGAGTGTGAAAGGGTTAAAGTCTCATACTACTCGGTGTATATCTAAGAAATCTTATACACGAGTTTGAAAGGGTTAGAGTCCCATACTACTCAGTGCATATCTATGAAATCTATACACGAGTTGAAAGGGTTAAAGTCTCATACTACTCGGTGTATACCTATGAGATCTTATTCATGAGTTTGAAAGGGTTAAAGTCCCATACTACTCGATGTATAAGACAATTAATTATATGAGTAAATGTGGTATTTGTACTTTTGATATTTTATATAGTACAGTTATTTACTTACTGAGTTTTTAAATAAACTCACACTCCCTATGATTATTTTTTTTTCAGATACAGAAAATAAAGAACAAGAGTATCCGTTTAAAGATTAGAAGCCCCTTGGGATTATTCTCTATTTCTGTCTGGTGGGACACCAGTACTTATTAATGTGGATATTAGAAACGCTCTGTATTTTCTATAGGTCTCCTAGGCTTGCGATGAGATAGAAATATCAGACTATGTATGTCTATATTTGCTTATCAGATGAATATAATTCTGTAGTGTGGAATGAATGATTAAGGTTAAATGTAAAACCTTACAAAATATATGTAAATGACGTATGTGTGAGAATTTTATTTAATGAGTAGTATCTTTTCACATGTTCAATTTTTGATATGTGACAAGCTCGAACTGGAAAGGGCAGGCAAAACAAAGGGCAAGGAAAGGGCATAAACAATAACAACAGACCCGTATGCCAAGTCTGTGGCAAAATGGGACATACAACAACCCTCTATTGCTTCAGGTACAACCATAATTATATGGGTATTGTTCCAAATAATACTAATCAAGGTTCTGGTTTTATGAATAACCATAGGAGTCATCTTGCGTATCTTGCCACTACAAATGCTAACATTGTCTTAGACCAGAGCTAGTACGTGGACAATGGTGCCTCTAGCCACATTACTAATGATTCTACTAATTTAGAACATGTGACAAATAATTATGGTAAGGAAAATATTGAAGTGGGAAATAGTGAGAAGATTTCTATGCATAATTCTAGTTTATCAACTCTACCCTGCAAAAATAAGAACTTATTCTAATAGAAGTTTTACACACACCCCACATTATTAAAAATCTACCAAGTGTTTCAAGATGGACTAGTGATAATAATGTTATAATTCAGTTTGATTCATTTAGGTGTTATGTCAAGGACAAGGAAACGAGAAAGGTGCTTTTTAAGGGCCATATGAAAGATGGGCTATATGAGTTTAAAAGGAGTTCGCAGTGCTACTTTGTTGCTGTTCACAGTAAAGATAACTGAAATAATTCAAATAATTCCATCTGCTCTAGTTCTGTTTCTGTTAAGGAGAAGTGGCACTGAAAGCTCGGACATCCATCTGAAAAAGTTCTTAATCATGTATTGTAGTTATGTAATGTTAAGTTGAACAATAAAGAAAATATGTTTTGTGAATCATGTCAGCTTGGCAAGATGCATAATCTGCCTTTTAATCCTTCATTGTCTCATGCTAATTATCCTCTTACTTTAATTCATACTGATGTTTAGGGGCCTGCCATAATCCAATCCACTTCTTGATTTAAATACTACATCTAGTTCTTGGATGATTATTACTGGCATACCTAGATTTATCCATTTAAGCACAAAGGAGAATCACTTAATGCCTTCAAACAGTTTAAAACTTTTGTGGAGAAACAATTTGATAAAAAAATAAAGGTGTTACAATCTGATTAGTGTGGTGAGTTTAGGAATTTCACTTATTTCTTACAAGATGAGGGGATCCTGTTCAGATAATCTTGCCCTCACATATATGTTCAAAATGGTCGTGTTGAGAGTAGGCATAAACAAGTAGTTGAAGTTGGTTTAACCTTGTTAGCTCAAGCTAGCATGCCTTTGCACTATTGGTGGGAGGCCTTTATGACAACAATCTTTTTAATTAATAGACTACCTTCTACTGCTATTTCAAACTAGTCTTCTTACTTTGTTCTCTTTTAAAAACTCTTAACTACAATGATCTGAAAACCTTTGGATGTGCTTGTTATCCAAATCTGCGGCCATATAATGCTCATAAGTTTAGCTTCCACAGTACCAAATGTGTCTTCTTGGGATATTGTAATCAGTATAAAGGCTATAAATGCCTCAGTTCCACAAGGAGAATATATGTTTCTTGTCATGTAGTCTTCAACGAGAATGAGTTCCCATTTTAGAATGGTTTCCTAAATACTCATCGGTCAGAGCAAGTTGCCACTAACATTTTCTTTCCTGATCTTAGTGCAGATTCAATGAATTCAGCACAAGGTGTCTCGAGAAGTTTTTTTGACTTGAGCACAGATTCTGTAAACTTAATGAGCAATTCCCTTGCTGATATGAGATTAAACTCTGCTAAATATATCACCAATCCTACTTAAGCTGTGAATCCAAGTATGGTAGTTTCTTCTCTGACTCATCACATTAATGATAGAGTTCTATCTGTGGCTATTCAGGACAGTGACAGAATTTATAAAGAGATTACTTCAGATGATCAATTTGAAGTTCTTCTTGATGTTCCTAAAATTACCCCTGGAGGTATTTAGAATGCCTATAATCAGTCCTTACAAAGCTAAAGCCAGTCACATCCTATGGTTACCAGAAGTAGAAATGGGATAAACAGGACCAAAACCCCTTATGTTGGTAATGTCTCTTTAGCTAATAGTCCTGCCAGTCCTTTCTCTAATAGTTCAGTAAGAATTTCCCTAAAACTTCTTATGTCAAAACCTTGTTCAGTAGACAAAGCTTTGAAACAACCTTTCTAGAAAGAGGCAATGGAGAAGGAATTTGCAGCTATCACTAAGAACAATACTTAGACATTAGTACCCTACTGTGATAGTCAAAGAATAATTGACTGTAAATGGGTGTTCAAAACCAAGTACAAGGCAAATGGTGAAATTGAGAGACTAAAAGCACGCCTAGTTGCCAAGGGTTTTCAGCAAGACCCTGGAGTTAACTTTGGAGATACTTTTAGCCTTATAGCTAAAATGACTACCTTTCGTTTAGTACTTGCCTTGGCTATCAACTTGAACTGGTCAATCAAGCAACTAGATATAAATAATGCATTTTTAAATGGTGTTTTGTAGGAAGAAGTTTTCATGTGGCAACCTAAAAGGTTTGAATATCCTAAGCACCCATATCATGTTTGTAAGTTACAAAAGGCTATCTATGACTTAAAACAAACTCCTCGAGCTTGGTTTGATTTGTTAAGACATACCTTAATTACTTGGGGTTTTCAAAACACCAAGGGAGACTTTTCTTTGTTTATTTATAAGACTAAGTCTATGGTTATACTTGTGCTTATCTATGTTGACGACATCTTAGTTATAACATCCCACATTTTCTTTATTCAAGTTGTATTTTCTTATTTAAGTCAAAAATGATGTTATAAATTAGTAAAATATGTTTTTGGATGCTTAGGAGGAAGTAGTAAAGGAAAGTCATGAGAATTAGGATAAATGAGTTAAGAGTAAGAGGAAAATGAAGTTTTGAGGCAATCAGTCGACTGACTGAGCAAACCAGTCGACTCATAGCATTAGAGATCAGACTAGGTTACTGATATCTACAATTAATCAACTGATGAGGAGAGGTCAATTGACTAATTATTCTCTATTAGGCTGAAATTTTAGATTTTGCAACAATCAGTCGACTAATCAGGATGGATTAGTTGAATAATTGCAAATCAGTCGACTATCCAAGAGCGATCAGTCGACTAATGGACTGCTGGAGTGTGAAAGTAAGTCAGTATTAACTGAAAAATTAGTGAAAAATTTTACCTAAACACCTCTACTACGCTAATGAAGCTTAGAAATAAGAGAGTAGAGTTAAAATGGAGATTTCCATAATGAGAAGGCTCTTTAGACTCTTTTATAAGTAAGAAAAGAGGGAGAAAAAGCAATTTCTAAAATTTAGAGAAGAGCGAGAAAGATAAAACATAAGGAGCAAGAAGAAGAGAGAGAAGGAAGCTTTAGTAGAGATTTTAGCAAGAAGATCATAAAAGGTAAGTTTCTAACTTGATTCTTCTAGTTTAGATAGATTCTAGAGTTTGAAAATGATAGAATAAGAATTTTCAGGCTAAGGAAAGCAGAAAGAAGAAGGAGTTAATCTAGAGGTTGAGGAAACAAGTAATATTAGAGAAAAACTAGAAGATATTACTTCAATTTCAGCTCTAGGAGAATTAAAGGTAGTTAGTTTTTATAAAAGCAAAGTATTTGATGTATTTGTCATGTCTTTATATGATTTATTAAGTATTTACATCTTAAAGTTTTTCCATAAATATGTAGAACCATCTTTCTCTTGAAAAGTAAAGTTTATGTTCTCATGGGATGATAGAACTCCAAAAATTCCTCGTGGGATGATAGAAATTTCTTATAAGATGTAAAAGTCCTTATGGGATGATAGAATCTCAGAAGTTTCTCATGGGATGATAGAAATTTCTCATGAGACATTGAGTACTTTTGTTGAGAAAAAAATTAAAGTATAGTGCCCTATATAGAAAGAAAAGACCATATCACAATTATGTGTTTATATTACTTTATATTTCATGGAATAAGATTTGTCATTAGAATTGCTTTTTATGTCTGAAATGGTGGTAATGTTTTCATAAATATGCTAGCTACTGAGATTCATATCTCACCTTGTTTTGATGATTTTACCATTTTAGGGATTGAGTAGAAAGAAAAGAGAAAGAAAAAAAAAAGGTTATGATATGTTAATTGAGTCATCTTCTTTTAATGGCATTTTTGAAAAATGTTGTGTATTGTATACATTGATGATAAAGTTTAAGAGTTTGTTGTAACTTTATAAGATGTTGTAATTGAACTTTGCATGTTATATACATAATAGAAGAGAATTTGCAAGAAATAGTGAACATGTGTTATGTATATGTATAAGTGGAATTGTTTGTGTTATTTTTTCAAGTATCATTTTATAAGATTTGAAATTTAAAACATATCAGTCGACTAATTGTCTTGCATTAGTTGACCAATACCTCTCTATTTTATTTTATACAAATTCAAAGACAATCAATTAATTGATAGTCATAGATCAGTCGACTGATAGCCTTCTGTCAAGTGCAAAATTTTATATTTTAAGATATTCTAGAATTTACTTATTTTTATGAAATTGGATAATTTGTAAATATTTTCAAAAAAATATCACGTCTTTGATTAGATTTTCCTTTAGTCCACATTATAATTTTTGCTAATTTGCATAAATGCATATAATTCTAGTAGATGTTATACTAGTTATTGGGAGCAATGCCATTGAATTACATAAATTTACTACAAGATTAAACCATACCTTTTCTCTCAAGGATCTAGGAAACTTGCATTACTTTCTCGGTTTTGAGGTCAGTAAAGATGATACTAGTTTATTTCTTTCCCATAAAAAGTACATTCAAGATCTACTGGTGAAGTTTAGTCTTGCAAATGCATCAACTATGTCAATGCCTATGGTGGCTAGAAAGTAATTCTGAACTGATGATGGTGAATTAATGGAGAATCATACTATATACAGAAAATTAATGGGTGCTTTGCAATATGTAACCAATACTAGACCTTATGTGAATTTTACTGTTAACAAGCTTAGTAGGTTCATGCACAAACCAACAGTATCTCATTGGCAAGCTAGCAAGAGAATATCGCGATATCTCAAGGGAACCATGGATTTTACCTTGCACTTTAAGCTCTTCTCAGACTTGAATATCACAAGATACTGTGATGCTGATTGGGCTGTGTCCCACGAAGATAAAAGGTCAGTTGCCAGATTCTGTGTATATCTTGGAGACTCCTTGATATCCTAAGCATCTTGGAAGTATAGTGTTGTATCTAGGTCTAGCACCGAATCAGAATATCGGGTGATTGTTGACTTGGCAGTTGAGGTATTGTGGGTTAAATCACTTTTTAAGGAAATAATTGCTCAGTCACTAAAATTCCTATTATCTGGTTTTATAACCTTGGCGTTAGCTCCTTAGCTGTTAGTCCAGTGTATCATTCTCGTATGAAGCATGTTGAAGTTAATTTACATTTCATTAGAGACAAGATAGTAGCTAAGGAATTCATTGTCTTCTATGTTCATTCACTAGAGCAAAATGCTGATTGTTTAGCTAAGGCACTATCATCAAGCATATTTGAATTTCTAAGAACCAAACTTAGAGTCACTAAATACCTACAAGTTTAAGGGGGCAATCAAAGATCTACACTAAGTCATGTAGTCTTTGTAGTATCTGCTACACTATATCATTTCCATTGTATAGCTCATTAGCACACCTGTCACTAGATTCGTAATTATTGGTTTTAGTAGTACTATTCTGTTATGTTGTTCATTTACTGTATAGTCCCTATAACTACTATATATCTTTTGTAACCTTGCGTAATACAGATGAAGCTTTCTCTACATATTCTCTTTGGTTTTCTTCACTCTGCTTTCCTATCTGGATGACACATATAGAGGGAACTAGCTAATTGCCCAAAGCTTAAACACATCCTCAATGTCCCAAAGCCAAGAATCACCTTCCATCTACTATCCCAATCTCGAGAAACTACACAAAAAGAAGGCTTTGAATTCCAATAAAGGAAGGGCTCAAAGGAACAAGAATACTAACCCTACATCAATGCTGAAATAGAGCCCTTCCTCCCATCTCTCACCTAGTTATGATCCCTATGGCTATTGTCCCTCGATCGTTTGACCAACCAAAATGAGAAGGCATAATATGTCTCAAATATTGGAATATATCAATGCTCAAAACACAAGAGTATTATCGTCTTTGTCAGAAATAGAAGAAGATTGGCCCACATTAGAGATAAATTATATGGAGTTAGTGATACCTTGGAACCTCATACTCTTTGAAAATGGTCACTTTCAACCCCTTATGTGAGCAAAAATGCTAAAAGGAATCCATCGCCTAGAAGAGTGGCTTCACACCTGGACTATGGTGTTATCCCATGCACATAGCCAAGTCATAAAGAATTCAAAAATTCTATAGGAATTCCAGTACCTCATAAATCATCAACTAGTAGCCATCTTACCTCTGTTGGAAAGTCCAATAGAGATTACTCTTGGAACATAAAGGATGACCCCCCAAGCATACAAGAGACACAACTCTGGGAAGAATGACACCCACACAAAGTTAGAATAAGAGAATGCGACTTTAGTCATGGTGGGGTTGTCATATGGAAGGGTGAAAATATGCACATATCTACATACCCAATTGATCCCTTTAATTTCAGTAAAAAATGGACCAGCTTCTTTATCATGCTACCACAACCGAGAGAGGTTAAGCCAACTTTCGCATTATGACATAACCTGATACTTAAAGAAAGAGCTCAAAAAGAAAATAGCTTCGCTTGACATAGTCATATAGAATACTGTGGGTGTCAACAAGAGGGCCCTCAAATAAGTGTGTGTTTCTCTTTAGTTTTAAAATATATTCCTCATTAAAACTAAAGTATTAGGGCCTATTGCTCAATATCTCTAATCTTGATTACCTTAAGTAGTTCAAAATCGATGTTATGGGAAAAGTTGGAGGTATTTGCTCAATTTTCTTAGATAGCAACTTTCAATGTCTTCTTTGTGAGATCAACATCTTCAATGATTACATAGATGATGCTGACCTTCAAACCTCGAACTTAGACCTCCTCTTTTATTGAAAAAATGCTCTCTACTTGGCGTGATAACTTTCATTAGCCCTAAGATGTTTTTGTCATTTTTTGCACTTCTTCTCCTCTTAGGGGTTTTCCCCCCTCCCCCCTCCCCCCATACTCTCTTTTTTATTCAAAAAAAAAAAACCTACTTTACGTAATTTACAAAACATTGTTTGTGGTCCACATTGACAGTTTGGCATATGATTATTTCTTCTTCTTGCACCTTTCTCATGTTGATCCTAAGTTTGAATTGGAATTTTTAGAATAAGAAGATTGATCGTGCTAACAATTTTAAATGACAAAAATATATTTTTCAAATACAAAATTTCGATTTTATTTGATGAGAATAAAATATAAAAATTAATGAAGATACTATATTTTTTAAATATCAAAATTTTTCTATTCACTTATCGAATAAATTTTGCATTCACAGAGTTATGAAATTTTATCCTAAATACGGTGAAAGAGTGAAATCCGACTATTTGCTGCTTTCTTAATTTCTTTGTCCAAAAATCATTTATTTTATTGCTGCAATATTTTTGTAAAGGTCTTCCTCTTTTATTATCCCCACTTATCTCTCCTCATTTTGCCTTTTTTTTTCAAATATTCTAACTTGCCTTTTATATAATAATGAAAAAATATTCAAATTACCCTTATAAAAATATTAAGTTTTTTTAAAGTTATGATATTTTAATAAAATATCTAATTTTCATTCTCATTTTTTTATTGCGTACGCGGTAAGAGAAAGGAAAGGAGAAATAGGAAGAGAATAAAAATAGAATATTTTATTAAAATACTCTAAATTTTAAAGATACAAAAAATAAGTTTAGTATTTTTAAGAAAAGTATTTTGGATAGTTTTTACTATTCTTTTTGCTTCATTGATTATAGTAAGGAAAGCAATTAAACATGTTGTAAGTCTCCCTCATTCTCTCTTAAATTTATGGCTAAATTATTCTTTTTGTTCTTTATAAATTTACTAAATTTTTAATTTTTTATAATTTTAAAAATTGTAATTAAATATTTATATTCGTACACATTTTTAATTTAGTCTCTATTACTAAATTTTTATTAGTGTTTCATTAAATTTTACTGACATAATTTGTCATGTGCATATGGATATTTTAAATATATATAACATGTCAAAAAATTTTAAAAAATAAATAATTAAATGAAATTAATGAACTTATATTCATATATATATATATATGATATACTATACAACTTATCTAAAGTAATTTTAGGTGAATTAGTCAAATAATATATATATATATATTTTTTTTTTTCAAATATTAAAATAATAATAATTGGTATTTTTTAAAAAAATTAAGAATAAAAATTATATATATAAATGTTTGTTCATTGGTGCATTTTTTTTTCTTTGGTGTATTAAGACCAGGTATATTTGTTATGTGGTGAGAGAAATTAAAAAAAATAAAAAATTATTTTATTAAAATATCTTAATTTTTAAAAATATATAAAAAATAACTTTAATATTTTGTTGATTTCAATACCTATTGATTATTTATCAAACATAGTGTATGACTTTGATCCATACAAAAAAGTAAGACAATAAAAAAAATTTTACTTTTTTAAAAGGAAGAAGAGTGGTAGAGTATTTTTTAAGGGTAATTTGGATAATTTCATTCAATAATCATACTCTCTCTCCTATTCCTACTCTATGTATCAAACATTTTCTGTGTTTCTTGATGATTAACAATTTTTCTTGCCAAAAATGATTTTGAAGGAGCGAAAATCATTAAAGATGCGCATCGCTCAGCATAAGCTGGCCTGGTGGTCAATGGTCATAGCTAGCAAAGGCCGAAAACCCTTAAACCTCTGTGTTCTTACCAGTTCTGTGTCTGCGTCTCTGACATGGGCGAATCTAGCGAGAAGTCAGACCCCAAAGTATGGAATTTGTTGAAATGCTTCATTTTTATATATATTTCTTCTTCCTCATTGGGTAATTTATTTGCGGCAATGCTAATATCTGATATATGTTGAGAAACAGGTCTGCTAATTGTTTTCTACGTCTTGTAGGTTGACGCTGCTCCCGCTGTTGTTTCAACATTGAAGTCGGCCAAAGAAGGCATCGACAGTTCATCTACTTTGCTGTTGTCGTGTATGGGATTATCCAGTAAAGGTCATTATCTTCTTCTTCTTCCTCTTCTTCTTCTTCTTCTTCTTCCTGATTTTGTGGACACATTTTATTTTCTTCTCAATTGGGTGCTAAAAATTGTTTATTTCTTCAGTTTTTGTGGTCCTTGTAAAGCTTACAACTATTAATACTATACAGTACTTGATGAAAAACCTTTTGGAGTGACACCCTTTGCTATATAGTCATGTTGCTTCTGAAGTCTTAATGATTTGATTGTTATAAAGCCATTTTGGTTTCAGATAATGTAAGTTAAGCTTATCTTAATTTCTTATTGGTAGGAACTTTGTTGTCGTTATCACTTTACTTTGATCTTCATGTAGGCAAGAGAGAGACTGAGGATGAACTTGAGAAGCAAGTCAGTGCAAAAAAGCAGAAGAGAGATGAGGCTGCTCAAAATCAAAAGGAGGAAGAAAAGGTGCAAAAGAAGAAGGAAATTAGTTCAGATGATTCCTTTTCAGGTTCTGAGGAAGATAAGGTATTGGGACGGCATTATTTAAAATTTTATGTGAAAATGTGAAATAAAAACTAGAACTTTATGTTGGCACAATGATTCCCCCTACTACTATTATTATTTATTGCTACTCCTTGTTTTTCATTATTCATTTTGGGAACCTACTGTTGCTTCAAAGAAACTACGTGCAAAAGATGAGACTCTACGTAGCTGGCCACAGAAAAGCAAGCCAGCTGGCAGTTCCAACTCTTCTGCATCCTCAGATGATGATTCTGGTGTGAATGATGTGAGTGAGCAAGTTACTTTTGAGTAATGACACTGTACATAGTGACCACTTTCAAAATAGTAATGGGTGTTGTAATGTTGGTTGGACTATCTGGAATGCCTCCTTTCAATTTTTGATAATTTTGGGCTTTGTTATTATGCTCCAAAGTCCAAGGTAGCCCCTGCTGCATGTGAGGATGGACCCAATGCTACAAAGAAGAAAGCCGAATCAAGCCCACATACTGACTGTAAATCCTCAGACAAAGATGTAAATGATGAGATCTCGTGTCACTCACTGTTTGATTATTTCAAATGCTTTATTCTAATAATATATCGTGGATGGTATTTAGGATTTAAAAACAAAGGAAACCACACTGCCAAAACCTGCTGATGGTAAGAAAGAATCTGCTAAGAATGAGTCAAATGAAGCCTCAGATTCTGATTCTGACAGCAGAACTGATGAGGACAATGTAAATACAGGGTTATTGACTTCTGTTTAATAGTTGGATCTTTTGACTGTGATTTTGTCATATAGGAGTTTGTTGTTAAAATTCGCAGGTAACCACGTCATCGAAGAAGTTGCTTGCTGCTTCTGCTGCAGGTAACATTATACCTGCTAAGAAGGTTGAGTCAAGTGATGTCTTATCCTCAGATTGTAGCCCAGATGAGGATTATGTAGGTCTTCTGTTGAGTTTTTGTCTAAATGTAATCCTTTTGATTTACTTGTTGTGACACCTGTTGCTCTTGCTGTCTTTTCAGGTGCAGAAAACACATGCAACATCATCATTTAAGAAGCTGCCTGCTGAAGAATCAAGTGAACATGTAAGTTCTGATTTTGTTGAGAAACCTATCTAAAAGCATATATTCTAGGAGAAAGATAACAGAATTTAAATAATACTGACTTACTTCGATATATTGATTAATGAACCTTAAGCCTTATTTATAAGGCAAAACAGAAAAGGCTAAGTATAGAATAACCTTATTCTAATAAATAAAGAACAACTAACAAACTTCCTATCTAAAATAATTCTTATCGGACTAATAACAGAATAACCGAATGGATAATGCATTAATATTCCAAAACCCCCATCAAACTAGATAGTATAGACTATACAATCCCAACTTGTCTACCATCTTATCATATAATGGTTTGAACAAAGCTTTGGTTAGAATGTCTGCAGTCTGTTGTGAAGTAGGTGTATAGGAAATTGTTATGATTCCTTTGTCTATCTTCTCTTTAATAAAATGGCGATCTACCTCCACCTGTTTGGTTCGGTCATGATGAACAGGGTTATGTGAGATTGCTATTGCAGCTCTATTGTCACAGTAAATTTGCAGCGGACCTTGTACCTTCATTCCTAACTCTTCCAATAGAAGTTTCAGCCATAATGCTTCACAGACTCCAAGAGCTGTTGATCGCAATTTTGCCTTAGCACTACTTCTTGCCACAATGTTCTGTTTTTTACTCCTCCATTTAACGAAGTTTCCCCAAACGTAGGAACAATAGCCAGAAGTAGAGCATCTGTCTATTCTTGACCCTTCCCAATCTGCATCAACAAGTACATCCACCTGCCTTTCTGTCGTTTTTTTAAAAAATAATCCCTTCCCAGGTGTGCCTTTTAAATACTTGAGAATTCGGTATGCTACATCCATGTGACTTACAGAAGGAGATTGCATAAATTGGCTTACGTAGCTTACTGCAAATGCTATATCTGGTCGGGTGTGTGATATATAGATAAGTCTCCCAATCAGTCTTTGGAAGCGCCCTTTATCTGTTGGAGAATCATCATCTTGAGCTTTATTTTTTAGGTTAGGATCCATAGGAGTCTCAGCTTGTTTGCACGCCATCATCCCAGTTTCATTTAACAAATCCATCACATATTTTCTCTGAGAAACGAAGATTCCAGCTTTGCTCCTAGCAACTCCCCGTTCCTAGAAAATATCTTAAGCTTCCTAACTCCTTCATTTCAACTTCCTTTGACAATTTCCTTTTGATTTCTTCAATTTCAACCGTGTCATCACTTGTGAGAATTATGTCATCAACATATACAATTAGTATAGTCATCTTTCCTCCTTGAGATTTAAAAAATAAAGTATGGTTAGAATGAGCCTGTTTGAACCCTTGTTGGACAGCTTTAGAGAAACGTTTAAACCATGCTCTAGGTGATTGTTTCAATCCATATAATGATTTCTTGAGACGATATGCTTTCCCTCGTGTCTTTTCTGAGTCAAATGCTGATGGTAGATCCATGTAAACTTCTTCCTCAATTTCTCCATTCAAAAAAGCACTTTTTTACATCCAATTGTTGTAATGGCCAATCTAAATTTGTAGCTAGTGACAGTAAAACACGGATGGTATTAATCTTTGCTACAGGAGCAAAAGTCTCTTGAAAATCTGTCATAAGCCTGTGTGTCCCTGCACCACCAATCTAGCCTTATATCTTTCAATTGAACCATCTGCTTTATACTTCACTGTGAAAACCCATTTACAACCCACTGTTCTTTTGTCTTTGGGTTGCTGGACAACCTCCTATGTTTTATTTTTTTTCAAGAGCTTACATCTTGTCATGTACAGCTTTTCTCCATTCATCTTTACTTAATGCTTTATCAATTGTTCTTGGTATTTGCTCCTCTGATAGCTGAGAGACAAAGCATTTCATAGTTTGAGATAGGCGAGAATATCCAACAAAGTTAGATATAGGATGTTGAGTACAGGTTCTAGATCCCTTCCTTAATGCAATAGGTAAGTCAAGTTGATTCAAATCTAGATCTACACAGAAATTAGGGTTAGAGGTGATTTTTCTAAATTATCTTCTTTATGAATATGCTTCCTCCAGCTATAAGTTATTGGAAAATTTGTTATTGGTTCAGTAGGTCTAGACAGAATGGCTTGAGCCTCATCAGAAGGTAAGGAAGGTGTTTGACACTCTGAGTTGTTTATCTGTATAGGAGGAGATATTTTAGGAATAGAGTTTAGATTTTGAGAGTCAGGATTTGTCAACCAGAAGGCTTCCCAATTCTGAGTAGTTTGACATCTTCAATATTTGATCCTTTTTCAGAATATTCTAGGAGATTATTTTCCCAAAAATTAGAGTCATAATCTATTTTCTCCCCTGAGGCGAATTTTTGGTGAAATAAGGTCGATGTTCAACGAAGGTAACATCTCTGGAGATGAAGTACCCTTTTTTTTTTTTTTTTAAGGGGAGTAACATCTATAGCTTTTTTGGGATGTTGAATACAACAACAACAACAACAACATAGCCTTATCCCACTAAGTGGGGTCGGCTACATGGATCGCACGACGCCATTGAGCTCTATCAATGACCAACTTTTTAGATATCTTATTTACTAGAAGGTCCCGTTCAATAATTTCTCTAAGTGTTCTTTTTGGTCTTCCTCGACCTTTTTTCACAGGGCTCCAAACTATCTACTCAACTCTCCTAACTGGTGTTTCCAACGGTTTTCTTTGCACATGCCCAAACCACCTTAAACGATTTTCAACCATTTTTTCCTCAATAGGTGCCACTCCAACTCTACCTCGTATATGATCATTACGGATCCTATCTCTTCTTGTATGACTACACATCCAACGTAACATCCTCATCTCCGCCATTCCAATTTTATGTTCTTGTTGTCCATTCATTGTCCAACATTCACTCCTATATAAAATTGCTGGTGTTATAGCAGTACGATAAAACTTTCCTTTGAGCTTATCAGGTACTTTCCGATCACAAACAACTCCTGATGCCATTCTCCACTTCAACCACCCAGCTTGTATCCTATGTTCCACATCTCTAATAATTTTGCCGTCATCTTGTATAACTGATCCCAGATACCTAAACTTTGACACTTATGATACGACCTGATCACCAAGTTTAACCTCCATCTCGTTCCTAGCTTGTCGCTTGTTAAACTTACAATACATATATTCGGTCTTACTCCTTCTCAGACGAAAACCCTTCGATTCCAAAATAGCTCTCCATAACTCAAGTTTAAAATTAATTTCTTCCCTTGTCTCTGCTATGAGAACAACGTCATCTGCAAAAAGCATGCACTTAAGGATTTCTTCTTGGATGTGTTTCGTCAAAACATCTAAAACCAGGTCAAACAAATAAGGGCTTAAGGATGATCCCTAATGTAGGCCAATCTTAATAAGAAAGTCTCTAGTCTCCCCTCCAGACGTTCTCACACTAGTCGTAGCCCCCTCGTACATATCTTTTATAGCTCTAATATACGCAACCCGTACACCTTTCTGTTCCAAGGCTTTCTACAGCACCTCTCTTGGTACTCGATCATAGGCTTTTTCCAAGTCAATAAATGCCATATGCAGATCTTTTTGTTTACTCCGATACCTTTCCATCAACTCCCTTAGAAGATAATTAGCTTCCATAGTAGACCGTCCTGGCATGAATCCAAATTGATTTTCAGAAATACTCGTCTCCATTCTTAACCTACGTTCAATCACTCTTTCCCATAATTTTAGAGTGTGACTTATAAGCTTAATCCCGCGGTAGTTTGCGCAATTATGGATGTCTCCTTTGTTTTTGTAAATAGGCACTAAAGTGCTTTTTCTCCATTCTTCAGGCATTTTCTTAGACCTTAAAATCTCATTAAAGAGCTTAGTTAGCCAGATAGCACACTCTTCTCCTAAATATTTCCAAACTTCAATAGGAATACTATCGGGACCAACAGCTTTACCATTATTCATTTTTTTAAAAGCTTCCTTAACCTCATCAACCTTAATCTTGCGATAATATGCCAAATTTTGTTCTCTCTCCCAAGTTGTTAAATCTTCCATATCACAAGTCGACTCTGTTCCGTCATTAAAGAGCTTGTGAAAATAACCTTGCCATATGCTTTTAATATCTCTATCTGTAACCAGAACTTTTCCTTCTTCATCCTTAACACATCTTACTTGATCCAAATTTCTAGATTTCCTCTCTCTAGTATTCGCAATCTTGTAAATCTTTTGTTCCCCTTTTTTCGTTCCTAAGTCCTTGTAAAACTCTTCAAACGCTTTAGATCGTGCTTCACCTACTGCTTTTTTTGTCTTCTTATTAGCCTTCCGATACCTTTCCCAATTTTTCGAGTTATTGCACAAATGGATAGCTTTAAAGCATTCTCTTTTAAATTTGATCTTCTCTTGAACAATCTCATTCCACCACCAAGATTCCTTATCTCTTTGTCCAAAACCTTTTGATTCTCCTAACAGTGCTTACCTTTCTAACCCTGTTGGCCACCTCCTCCCACATGGTGTTAGCATTTTCTCGTAACTCCCAAGATCCTTCTTCTAACAATATTCTCTTGAAAGTCTGTTGATTCTCCCCCTTTAGCTGCCACCACTTGATCCTAGGGTTCATCGCCTGTCGATGCTTTTGTTTCCGACCCTTAATAACCACGTCAAGGACCAAAACTCTATGTTGAGTTGCCACGGTTTTCCCAGGAATAACTTTACAATTTTGACAGATTTTTCTATCTGGATTCCTTACCAGAAAGAAGTCAATCTGTGACCTTGAAGCTTTACTCTTGTATGTGATTAAATGTTCCTCTTGCTTCTTAAAGCAGGTGTTGACAACCTTGAAATTATAAGCCATTGAGAAATCCAATATAGACTGTCCTTCCTCGTTAAGCTCCCCAAAACCAAAGCCACCATGGACCCTCTCATGCTGTCCTGCTTCTTTCCCAACATGACCATTAAGGTCCCCCCTGAAGAAAATCTTCTCTTCTAAAGGTATGCTTCTAACCAATTCCTCCAAATCTTCCCAAAACTTTTCTTTAAGATATGCATCCGTCCCTACCTGTGGTGCATAGGCACTTATGATGTGGATAGTATCTCCTACGATAATCATCCTTAAGCATAGAATCCTATCCCCAATCCTTTTTACCTCTACCACACTCGGCGTCCATTCTTTGTCAACCATAATACCTACACCATTCTTTGTCCTTACTTTTCCAGTGTACCAGAACTTGAAGCCTAAACAATCAAATTTCTTAGCCTTTTTTCCAACCCATTTAGTCTCTTGAAGGCACAAGATGTTAATTTTCCTCCTCTTCATAGTGTCCACAACCTCCATGGATTTCCCTGTCATGGTTCCAACATTCCACGTAGCAATCCTGATTTTGATCTCCTCGACTAGCTTCTTTACCCTCAGTTATATATAAATAAAATATATAAATAATATATATAAATATATATATAAATAATAAATATATATATAAATAAAATATATAAATAATAAATATATATATAAATAAAATTATAAATAAAATAAAATATATATATAAAATATAAATAAAATATATAAATAATATATATAATAAATAATATATATAAATAAAATATATATAAATAATATATATAAATATATATATATAATATAAATATATATATATAATATATATAAATAAAATATATAAATTATAATAAATTATAAATAAAATATAACCTTCCAGGAACATGCTCTTGTGACACTACAATCGATCGACGATGTAGTGGCTCTAGCTCTTTTGACACTGTACTCGAGCCATACAGCGCGTTGCTTCCGGGCAACAACCTAGTATTAGTGGACCCTTGCTCATTTAACACTACATCCGAGTGCCGATGTAGCGGCTCTAGCTCACTTTTCACTGTACTCGAGCCATACAGTGCGTTGCTTTCGGGCAATGTCTTAGCATTAGCAAAATATTGTCTTTGATCCATGTTCATGAGAGATTCGATTTAGTCTGGTTTATGGCATGATTATGAATAAAAGTAGTACACCCAAAAATTCGGAGATCCAAGGTGGAGAAAATTGGAGAGGTAGGAAAAAGTTTCTGTAAAACCAAGAGAGGTGTTTGAAAGTGTAAAACCTTAGATGGCATTCTATTTATAAGGAAGCATGCTGTCAATAATGCATCACTCCAAAAACATTTGGGAACATTGTACAAAAATAATAAGGAGCGAGCAACTTCAAGTAAATGGCGATTTTTTCTCTCAGATACCCCATTTTGTTGAGGAGTGTTAACACAACTACTTTGATGAAGAAGACCATTCTTTAGAAGAAAAGTTTTAAGAGAGGTGTTGAAATATTCAGTCCCATTGTTGGTTCGTAAAATCTGAATTTGAGTGTTATATTGGGTTTTGATCATGTTATAAAAATTTTTAAAGGTTTGTGCAACTTCAGATTTATCTCGTAAGATATATACCCAACAAACTCTTGTATGATCATCAATGAAAGAAACAAACCATCTTTTATTAGAAATAGATTTTATTCGGGATGGCCCCCACAAATCACTATGAATAAGGGAAAAATGTTTGGTTTCTTTATAATGATGAGTAGGAAAAGAAGTGCGAGTATGCTTTGCTAACTGACATATTTCACAGGAAAAAAGTTATTTTGATGCAACAAAGAAGGGAACAAATGTTTCATATATGAGAAACTAGGATGGCCAAGACGGTAGTGAAGAAGCATAACTTGCTGTTTGTGAGGAAGATGATCTGAACCAGTAGCAATGTTGCACTGAGGAGGCATATTCATAAAGTAGTATAAGCCATTAATTTCCTTAGCATTCCCAATCATCTGACTTGAAGTATGTTCCTGAAAAATACAAGTGTTTGGTGAGAATTTAACAATACATTGTAAATCCTTTGTAACTTTGCTGATGGATAGTAAATTAAATGTTAAGGTAGAGACATAAAGAACATTTTGGAGAGAAATTTTAGAGTTGAGAGGAATGGAGCCAACATCCAAAACAAGTATAAAGGATTCATTAGCCACCTAAATAGTCCTGTTATTGGAACAAGGGGAGTAAGATGTGAAAAAATGACATAAATGACACATATGGTCAGACACACCGGAATCTATTATCCAAGGTTCACTGTGATGGGAAATAAAAGAGAATGGATGAACAATACCGTTTGCCATTAAGGAAGTAGAAGGTAAAATATTGGAACTCGATAGAAGTTTGCTGAGTTATTCAAGTTGAGCTTTGGAGAATACTTGATCCATCTTAGATTCTTGAGGCTTAGCAGAGGCAACTTGAACACTATTATTGCCATAAGATTGAGTATTCTTACCATTTGTGTCTCTAAGATGTCGTGGGACCCAATCCGCAGGTTTTCCATGAATCTTCCAGCAAGTGGCCTTTGTATGATTAGGACGATGGCAGTGATCACACCATAGTTTGTTTTGACTGTTACACCAAGTATGTTGTCGAGTAGCCATTGCAGATGAATTAGAATCGGGAGTCAAAGAGGACAAAGAGCCCAGCATCACTTGTTTTCTATGTTCTTCTCGTTGGATCATGGCGAAAATCTCATCGATATCTGGCATAGGTTTGAGACCCAAGGCACGTCCTCTAATATCATCCAAAGTAGAGTTAAGACCGGCCAAGAAATCATAAATATGTTCTTTGGGAAGCATCTTATGATAGATTTCTGCATTAGCAGGATATGCCATTGTTGATGATTGAAGAGGTCTAATTCTTTTTTTTTTTTGGATAGAAAATGAAATGTTATTAATGAGAAGAGAGAGAGAGACAAAAGGAAAAGGAAAAAAAATTACAACAGATGGAGGATAAGATATCCTCCTAAGAAAAAACTAAAAAGAGAGGAAGCTAAAACCCAAAAGACACCCGACAAGGCTCCTAACAAAATATTAGTACAATAATGCCCTCCAATCCCTATAAACATCAGAAAGAGGCACCCCCTTGAACAACCCATTGGCTGAAACCCACAAGGAAGCCACGTAACGAATGCGATCCCATAACGAATGAAGAGGTAGACACCGGTCGTTAAAGACTGTGGCATTTCTTTCCATCCAAATATACCACATAGTTGTTTTCCAAAGAATTTTGTTCTCCTTCATGTAGCCAAAACCGGTAAATTTGGTCGCAAGGAGTGTGCCAAGGTCTATTGGACAAACCCAATTCTCATCAAAGAGACCAAATAACCTGTTCCAGATGCTCCAAGTCATGTCACAGTGCAGGAACAAATAATTGTTTGTCTCAGAATGTCTGAAGCACAACGCGCAAACATCAGGGGATAAAGTCTTAAGAGGCCGTCTAATTTGACATAGATCATTTGTAATAGGAGAGAGGGGAAAACTGTGGAAAGGTTTTTGCACTCTTCTCTCTACCCAAGAGAGAGAAATGCTCTCTCTTCTCTCTACCCCACTGGTAGTATTTTCAACCCTATGATCCTTTCTCGTTTTTGGTCTCTGTTTCTACTGATGCTGGTTTCTTTCTCTGTTGGTCGCTGTGATTATTTGTTGGTGTGTTTGGAAGCGCTGTTTTATTTTAGTTACTGTCATCATGATGATTCAAAGGTTTGCCATTGAAGCAAAAACCTTTGATCTGGTTAAGAAACGCCTTGGAAATGTCCCAAAACTTGTTATCTTTGAAAAAGGAAGAGGCTCCCTGTTTTCCATTTCTTTGGGCTGGGAATCCACTAGTTGGCTATCCTCTATCATCCATTCTCTAGGAGCAGGAGAGTGGAAGGGGTCGGAGGTCAAAAGATGCAGAGAAAGAGGAACCATTTTCTTAGCAGAGATTGGGAGGAATCGTAAGGGTTATTTTCTTGTTATTACAGAAATTCCTTCTGGAGGAAAAAGAGCCTCTGTTATTATCCCTAAGGGAGGGGGAGGAAGAGGATGGAGCATCTTTGGGCATGCATTGAATATCCTCATTCACTCTGAAGGGGCGAACAACTCGAAGCTTTTGGTGGAAGGCAGACCTTTGAATCCTTACTCTGTTGTGACTGATAGCAGATCATTTGCAGAGGTTGTGAAGGGCAAGAAGGAGGAGAAGGGTTTTGAAATCCACTAAATCGATGATGTCTCCCCTAATGTCCCTGACAACCTTTCTGATATGCTCAAAAGAAGGGACAAAGTGGGTGCCAACGTCAATGTCAACAAGGCTACTAAGGAAGGTCCTTCTGAATTTGAGGATCTCGAACTGTGCGACAGACACATAAGAGGTAAGTCAACTATGGAAGATATGACAGGTTTCAGAAACTCGGAAGGCCTTGACAAGAAAGCTTCTGGCTTGGGTTTCTCGAAGACCCTTAGGATTATGGTGTATCCTAATGGAGTTAGGAAGGTAAGTTGGGCCTTGGTAAGGAATCAGTTTGTGAAGGTAGGCCTTCACCGAAGGAAACCTTATCCATATCCCAATCGGCCCAAATCTCCCTTGGGCAAGTTGCGTTACCCCCTGTTCAGGCACCCTGGGCCAACTGATTCCAATAGGGCTTCGAAATGGAGAGTCATAAAGGCCCAACAGCAAAGACCAACACATGTGGACCGGTCACACGGAGCACACCCGATCCGGGTTAAGCAATATCGGGATCCTGTGCTTCTTTGCGACCCGCCATCCTGTCCGTCTTCGTCGACATCGCTACAGGTAGCGGGTGTCGACCGGACCTACACAGAATCGGCCGACAGGGACCCTGGGGTGCCGGAGACCTCGTTGGAGATCTTAAACGGCCTCCCAACGCTCCCAGGCACTTCTCCTCTTATTCTCCAGCGACAGATGAAGGCAGGGAGTACGGAACAGTGGCGGAGGAAGAATGTCGACCATGTTCTTGAGACAGGCAGCTTCGAAACACCCACAGAAGCCTTTGGGCCCACACCGGCATCCCTCCCTGGTCAGGAAACTCCACGCTATGTCACTGGGAAGTCTGATTCTGATCATTTGACATCCTCTGATATGCTGGTTGGTCCTTCTGAAGCCTCCAGGGGGTGGTTAGAAGGATTAGTGGTCAATGATAAACTAGACAAGACATTAACAGATGCTGTTGGGGAGGAGGAGGACTTCTCTGAAGATGATGTTTCGCTATCTGACTTTGACAGTGACGATGGACTTCTTATCCAACAAATTGAGCAACAAATTAATGATAAGGAAGTCCCCTTAGGGGATTTCGATGATAGTTTGGAAGATATTCACCGGCTCTTCTTGCAAATCCAGGATGATGAAGCTAACTAGGGACCTTCTGATTTGTCACCGACCTGCAATAAGTCTCTGAGCACTGCTAATGTCTCAAAGGCGCCTCTATTTTCTTCCCTTCCCCTCCAAATCAATAGTCTTTGCTCCTCTTCCCACTCTACTTTTACTAACCCTTTTCCCAGTGTGTCTCGTTGTGGTTTTGTAGGGAATTGCGTGCGTAACGACATTACTCAAGTGGCATCCATTCATTCCCCCGGTCCCTGCCATAGGGGAGGGTAATGATTGGGGGATCAAGTCATACATCTTCGCCACTTAGGGAGTGAGAGGGACAACCTAGACCCATAAGCCTTGTTGGAATCTCTTAACTTTATGCTTAGAGATAAATCTGGAAAGGAGGTTAAGGTGACAACATCACCTAGGACTTACCAAAGGAAGAAGGTTAAACTTGAAAACGAGTTAAAAAAATTGACTTCTTCAATTAATTACGGCAACCCCAAGAAAGGAAAGGGCAAATCAAGTTCTCTATGAAGATTTTAAGTTGGAATGTGAACGGCCTTGGTTTCCCTGCCAAAAGATAAAAGGTGAAAGAAGTCTTCAGGCGTGTTGACCCGGACATTAGGTTGCTCCAGGAAACTAAATTAGGGGATTTGGACAGATTCCTAGTTAGAAGCATTTGGGACTTAAAGTTCAAGGATTAGGAGTTTGTACCCTCCGTGGGCGCTTGAGGCGGCCTTTTAGTCATCTGGGGCACTCATGTTGCCTCCAAAAGGGATGTTCTTCTAGGTACTTTTTCTATTTCGGTGCTTCTTGACTTCAAGGACAAAGGATGTTGGTGGTTTACCAATGTTTATGGTCCGACGAACCCTAGACTGAGGGGAGAATTTTGGGAGGAATTGTCATATGTTCACGGTTTTTGTAATCCCCATTGGTGTGTTGGTGGCGATTTCAATGTTGTGAGATTCCCTGATGAGAAGCTTGGAGGATCCAGGATCAATGCTAGCATGAGAGGCTTTAATTCTTTTATCAGGGTTTGTGGTCTTAAGGGACATTCCCCTCTCTAACGCTCAATTGAACGCTCAATTTACTTGGTCGGTCAACAGGGGTTCAGTTGTTTCTTCTCGCCTTGACAGATTTTTGTTCACCCCTGAATGGGAGGATTTCTTTCCTGATCCCATCCAGGAAGTTGGCTCACGCTTGGCGTCCGATCATTTCCCCATTATCCTTGAGTCTAGCATAGTCAAATGGGGTCCTACCCCTTTCAGATTTGAGAATATGTGGCTTCAACACCGTTCTTTCTTCAACAATGTAGAGAAGTGGTGGTTGGAATACACGATTCCAGGATGGGAGGGATACAAGTTTATGAAGAAATTGAAATTTGTAAAGGAGAAGTTAAAGATCTGGAACAAAGAAGTCTTTGGGGACATTAGAATCCAAAAGGAAAACATTCGTAAGGAGATTGATGCTCTTGACAAACTAGAGAGCGAGGGCGGGCTTGAGGCGACTTTTGTTATGCGCAAAGTGACTCTCAGGAATGATTTGGACAACATTAGGAAAAAAGAAGATATAAGTTGGCGTCAAAAGAGCAGAATCAAGTGGGCACGCGAGGGTGATGTGAACTCAAGTTTCTTTCATAAGGTGGTGAATGGAAAGAGGAGAAGGAGCTTTATAAAAGAGCTTCAGTCGGAAGATGGTAATACTGTCAAGGACAATGATGGGATCTCCGAGGAGATAACTGGTTTCTTTAAGAAACTTTATACTGAGGAGATGCTTGAGAGACCTATGATTGAGGGTTTGGACTGGTCCCCCATTGACGATGCCCAGGGAAATTGGATCGAAAGACCCTTTGAGGAGGAAGAAATTAGAAACGCAATTTCGAAGATGGAAAAGGACAAAGCTCCTGGGCCCGACGGATTCAACATGGCTTTTTTCCAAACATGCTGGTCGATTGTGAAGGAAGATCTAATGAAAGTCTTTGGAGAATTTTTCCATACTGGTCGTATTCCAACCAGCATGAATTCTACTTTCATTGTGCTTATCCCCAAAAAAGACAAGTCTATTAAGGTGAGGGATTTCAGGTCTATTAGCTTGGTCACTAGTGTTTACAAGATCATCGCCAAGGTGCTATCCGAGAGATTGAGTGCGGTTATCGGGAAAGTCAAAGTGCTTTCATCACCGATCGACAAATTCTTAATGCTAGTTTAATAGCTAACGAGTTAGTTGACGACATCAGACGAAGAAAGCAACAGGGTTTAGTGTTTAAACTTGATTTCGAGAAGGCTTATGATACGGTCAATTGGGAACTTTTGGATTTTATTTTCCATCGCAAGGGTTTTGGTGACAGATGGAGGCGTTGGATTTATGGTTGTCTCTCTTTAGTGTCCTTTTCGGTTATTATTAATGGGCAGCCCAAATCTTGGTTCAAGGGGCAATGCGGGATCAGGCAAGGCGATCCGTTATCTCCCTTTCTTTTTACCTTGGTGGTTGATGTTCTTAGCCGTATGCTGAAGCGGGGATCCGATAGAGGGATTCTTAGAGGATTATCGATAAAGGGTGATGGTTGTGAGGTTACCCACCTGCAGTTTGCTGATGACAATTCTTTTCTTGCCTAAGGATAAGGATAATTTTCTTAGAGCGCTATCGCTGATTCAGATTTTTGAGCTGGTGTCGGGCCTCCGTGTTAACTTAGGCAAGAGTAGCTTAGTTGGCATTAATATTCAGGATGATTTTCTTGGACAGTTGGCAGAGTTAGCGGGTTGTGAGGTTCTCAATTGGCCTCTTAACTATTTAGGCGTTCCTCTAGGAGGTAATCCCAGAGCTGCTTCTTTTTGGGACCCTGTTATTCAAAGAATTTTCTGTAAGCTTGACACTTGGAAAGGCCCTTACTTCTCCTTAGGGGGTAGATTGACCCTTATCCAGGCTTCCTTATCTAGTATGCCATTGTATTTTTTGTCTTTGTTCAAAATCCCGCTCGGAGTGACTAGAAAGATTGAGAGAATTATGAGGGATTTTCTCTGGAATGATGGAGCGGTGGTTAAGAAGGACCATTTGGTTAGTTGGGAGGTGTGTTGCAAAACCAAGGATGAAGGTGGCTTGGGTCTTGGTAATCTGGTGTTTAAAAACATCTCTCTTTTGGCTAAGTGGTTATGGAGATTCCCCTTGGAGCCTAACTCCCTATGGCATAAGGTGATCAAAGCAAAGTATGGGCTTCATCGTAATGGTTGGGATGCTGGCTCGGAAGGTGTCGTTACGCATGCAAGTCCTTGGAAAGCGATTTCTCAGGTATATCACCTTTTCTCTCCTTCGTTATCTCTCATTGTTGGTGATGGTTCTCGCTTTCGCTTTTGGGAGGATTGCTAGTTTGGCCCCATCCCCTTCAAAGAAAGATTCCTGCGCCTTTATTCTTTGTCTTCTGTTCATGATGCCCCTATTGCTGATTTCTTTTGTTTACAAGGGGATCATCCTTGTTGGAACCTTCATTTTGCCAGGAATGTTAATGAAAGACTTTTGCCTCACCTTTCCATGTTGTTAGACATTCTTGATCCTATTCGCCTTTCTTCTGCTCCTGATAAGAGAATGTGGAAGCTTGATTACTCAGGCTCTTACACTTACGCTTTCTTTCTCAACTTTCTCGCCCGTAACCATACTATTCCTTCCCATTTTAAAAAGTCTTACTGGAAAGTTAAGGCACCTTTAAAGGTTAAAGCTTTCTTGTGGACCGCAGTGCTCAATAGAATTAATACAAACGATTTGTGTCAAATCAGAAGGCCCCTTGAAGCTTTATCCCCTGACGTTTGTGCAATGTGCCTCAGTCATTCAGAGACAAATAATCATCTATTCCTGCATTGTGACGTGGCTTGGAGTATTTGGATCAAGCTATGTGGTCCTTTTGATGAGAATTGGGTTTGTCCAAAGGACCTTGGCACTCTCCTTACGACAAAATTTTTTGGTTTTGGCCATAGAAAGGGGAACAAAATTCTTTGGAATACAGCTCTGTTCGCAACTGTATGGTGCATTTGGATGGAAAGAAATGCCGGAGTCTTCAATGATCGGTGTCTACCTCCTCAATTGTTGTGGGATCGTATTCGCTATGCGGCTTCTTTGTGGGTTTCGGCCAATGGGCTGTTCAAATGAGTGCCTATTTCTATTGTTTATAGGGACTGGAGGGCGTTATTGTACTAACTTTTTGTTAGGGGTCTTATGGGGTGTTCCTGTGGTTTGCTTACATTTTGTTTTAGTTTTTTCTTAGGAGGATTTCTTGTCCTCCTCTTGTTGTTATCTATCCCTATTGTATCTTTCTCTTCTCCTTAATAATACTTCTTTTCCTATCAAAAAAAAAAATCATTTGTATTCATTCTATTGAGCACAGCAGTCCACAAAAAGGCTTTAATCTTTAAAGGTGCCTTAACTTTCCAATAAGATCTTATAAAATGCGAAGAAGCAATAGGGTTACGGACGAGAAAATTGAGAAAGGAAGCACAAGTGTAAGAGCCTGAGAAATCGAGCTTCCACATTCTCTTATCAGGATAAGAAGAAAGGCGTATCGGATCTAGAATGTCGAGCATCAAAGAAAGGTTAGGCAATAGTGTACCATTTACATTCTTGGCGAAATGGAGATTCCAACAAGGTTGATCTCCTTGCAAGCAAAAGAAATAAGCAATAGTGGCATCATGTAGAGAAGACAAGGAAAAAAGACGCGAGAATCTTTCTTTGAAGGGGATAAAACCAATTCAACAGTCCTCCCAAAAACGAAAGTGGGAACCATCACCAACGATGAAAGACAATAAAGGAAAGAAAAGGTGATATACCTGAGAAATCGCTTTAAAGTATTGTGTAACAGACGTGTTGTCTTGGTGTAGTTCTCGTACGCGAGTTCGAAGAGAAAACATTTAGGAAGAGTCTTCGAAATCAGAATAAGCAATTTGAACAACATCCCAAGTTGCTTTGGCAGTGGGATAAAGAAGATAAATTTGTGCAATAGATGGTTCCATAGAATGTAGTAGCCACGACATTACCATGCAATTACTGATGTCCTAAGCGGCAAAGGAGGGGTCATCTTTGGTAAGTTGTGTGATTGAGCCATCAACGTACCTAAATTTACCTTTCCCACGGACGACTATCTCAATTGATGGAGACCAATGAAGGAAATTACGGCCGTTCAATTTGAATGACATTACTTGCAGGGAAAGGGCGTTGTTGGACGGTGAGAAAGGGACGACTGTAGAGACATGACTAGTGGTATCCGAAGGTACCTGTGATTCTTTGTCTTTGCTCGACCCATAATTGGCCATGGCGGCCTAATCTCCTTTAACCAGAAATATATGCTTCTTATTCCAATGATACCATCAAAGCATATATTCTAGGAGAAAGATAACAAAATTTAAATAATACTGACTTACTTCGATATATTGATTAATGAACCTTAAGCCTTATTTATAAGGCAAAACAAAAAAGATAAGTATAGAATAACCTTATCCTAATAAATAAAAAACAACTAACAAACTTCCTATTTAAAATAATACTTATCGGACTAAGAACATAATAACCGTATGGATAATGCATTAATATTCCAATACTATCTATGTGGAGCCCCTTATGATGTGGAGTTTATTATTTTGTAGAGTATTGGGTTTACCAATATCTATAGTCTTAGACTTTATTATTTTTTAGGAGTCATATAGAGTTATAGTTATTTCTTAGGATTATTTGTTATATTTATTTTGAAGATTTATCTTCATATTGCTTTATTATTCATCTGTCTTTTAGAAGTTTATCTTTGAACTTAGGTTTAGATTATTATAAATAATTGAAAGCATAGAGGCCTAAGGTGTGTGGAGTTTGTCTTTAGCCCTTAAATCCTTCTATCTACTTTATTTTAACCCTAAATTTCAACATGGTAGTCTGCAAGAATTGTAGATCTTGAGTAATTTGTAGCTTTTAGGTATGGAGCTTTGACCACTTCTCCAAGCGGGGTAGGCCCCTTTTTTAGTGACATATTCAACATCCCTTTTTGTCATTCAGATTACTGAATGTTTTCCTGTGAGTTACATTCAGACCAAAGACCTTTGGAACTATTTGTCTAGCATATCCCTGGCATGGAAGATGTCAGAAAATTCCCCATGCCTTACATCTTGCCTTTAGGTTGAGATTCCATATACCAATGGGTGTGTGCTTGTGGCGGGTCACCCCTCACATGGGTGCACCTAGAATGTGCTGACGTGACATCTTCAACTCATTCATTCTTTACCTCGTGGTCTTGGATTGTGAATGATTATGGAGTTTTGAAATTTGCTTAAGATGTTTTTTGTTTTTATGAAGATATGAGATTGCTTGTCGAAGCTATGGTGTTTTCATTTGTGTCATGTAATCTGGTGTGGTTTCTCCAAGAGCTTGTTACCTAGGGTGATTGAGAGCTAGTTTCATATAAGGTGTTCATTGGCTAAGCTCATGATTGTTTTGTTAAGCTATTTGGTCATTGTTAGACTACAAATTTACAATTTTTTTTTTGTTTCTTTGTTGAAGAATATGGCAAGTTGTCTCAAGTTTAGGCTTTTTTGGTTGTTGTCCAACTGCAAGTTAAAGTGTTGCGATCGTTGTTTTACTGTGATGTAAATTTAGTGAGCATTTAACAAAGTGAAAATTTTGTGTTATTAGGTTCCTTGGTGAGCAACCCTAGTAATGGAAACTAGCTAAGAGAAGGTCAAGGGGGAGTACTCAAGAGTAGTAGATCAAAGACATCTGGGAGCTGTGTCATTAAACAACGTGGCCAAGGAGATCAGTTGAAAGAATTTCTAGGAGGCCACTTATGGAAAGTAGGTAGAAATATCCAGGCTTTTGTTATTTGTCTACCAAGGACATCGATAGAGAAAATACTAGTTGCTATAATGGTCTTGAATCACGGTTGAGATTGAGTTTGCACCCTTGTGAGTCATGATGCAGTATCTTGGTGTCCCAGTGTTTATTCTTTTTTAAACTGGCGTAATATCTAGGAGTCCTAGTGTAGATATGCTTTCATTTTATAAATTGGGTGTGGTATCTTGGTATCTCTACCCAGACCTTTTTTCATTTTTAAATTGGGTTTATTTGTAACAAGCTAAAGCTTGCTGGGGAGTGTTGAGAAACCTATATAAGTGGAACTTGTAAATGGATTAAGAGTTTATTATTATCAAGAGATTTAGAGTTTACTATAGTTTCGGAGTCTTACAATTTTCTTTTACCTTAGGAGTTTATCTTCTACTTAATTTCCATGTTTAGAGTATTATAAATAAGCGAGGAGCTGCCACAGTATGATGTGTGTGTGCGCGCAAGGCCTCCCATTTGTCATATTTATGTTCTTTCCTGAACTTTACAGGGTAATTGGCAGTAAACCTATACTAATTTATTTTGCATTGCCACCTTCTTCTAATTTTAACAGGATGCTTAAATATATTGTATACAAAACCTAAGGTCATTGCACTGTCTAAGCTTTCTTGTCCAAAGAAGAATTAATTTTTCAATAAAAAATAAATAAGTAAGCGCTTTAGGGATTGTGAAATTTTGATGAAAGAAAATTCTTCTCTGATTCAGGATGAAACTAAAACCGAATATTTATACAAAGGAATCCTAACTAGACTAGGAGAAAAAATAAGTAGGAGAATCCCTCTTAAACAAGGAATCCCCACTAAACTAGGAAAGCAAATAAAATAACCTATCTTATCTACTAGAAAAGTATATCCGAATCTATCAAATTAAAAATAAATAAATAAATAATTTAAACATAAGGATCGACTCCTTTCAACACTCCTTCTCAAGGTAGGTTGTATATGTTATGCAATCCTAGCTTGGAGTGAACTTGTCTATGTAGAGCAGGACTTGTTTTTGAGCAAGTAGAAATCAGGTTCAATACTTGTGGTTTGTTGCTTAAGAACGGGAACTTCACCAGTGAGATAATCATTCATTCCTCTGCGAGAAACATACATGAAGACGGATTGCGACCATTGAAGGAAGCTGTGGCCATTGAGTTTGTGGCTGGTGATAAGTAGAGGCGAATTGTCAATGATATTGACTGAGGAATTATTGATTGAGGAATTTTGCTCGGTATTGACTTCCGAGGACATGGATTGGGTATTCATGATGATGATAAGAAGCCTAACTGAGGAAGATAAGGATTGGGTGTGGGTGGCGACCAGGTCTGTCCAAGTGGGTATCGGATTGGCGGCATCATGTGTAGTCATGCGTTGGCACTTGAGAAGACGTGGCCAAAGAACAGGGCGGTGCGAGAAGCTCTGATTGATTGGGATGGGCCGACGATGACCTGAGGCGAACCCAAGGGTGGTTCACCTAATACAGTGGTTGTGCGAGGGTGGAAGAAGTTATATGCTTATTCCAGTGAAAGGCACAACGGAAATTGAGATGAACCTTAAGAAGATTGGGTGTGTGGAGAGGTGAAACACCACTTAAGGTAATTCTGGAGGCACAATAGATAGAGATAGAGATAGAGAGAGATGGCTAGGTTAGAAACCTTGCTTTGATACCATATGGAATTTTGATGAAAGGAAATTCTTCTCTTTAATTTAGAATGAAACTAAAACCGAATATAGAAAAAATAAGTAGGCGAATCTTTTTTAAACAAGGAATCCTAACTAAATTAGGAAAGTAAATAAAATAACCTATCTGTAGTTTTGAGAGAATAAGAAGTATTCAAATTCCTTAATAATTCACAGAATACATGAGATGGATATATAGCCTTCTAGGAATAACTAACTTTCCTAATATCTAGGAAATAGCTGAGAAAAAATAATAATAACAGCAACCTATTTATCTCCCTAGAAAGTAGGGATTTTACATCAAACTTAAAACTATTTACGTTTATCTATTATTAATAAACAATTTTAATTACCTTTATCTAATGCTAACCGACACTCCCCTTCAAGTTGGTTTGTAGATGTCGAGCAAACCCAACTTGCTAACAAGTAATTCAAAGGTAAGTTTGAATTATCCCTTGGTTAGGATATCAGCCACTTGTTTTGTACTTGGAATAAAAGGGACACATATTTCTCCTCCTTCAATTCTTTCCTTAAAGAAATGTCTATCCACCTTCACATGTTTTGTCTTATCATGCTGGATTGGATTATTTGCAGTACTTATAGCAGCTTTTGTTATCACAAAACAGCTTCATAGGATTCCTCTTAGATAAATTTTAACTCATTCATAATCCTTTGCAGCCACAATAATTCACCTACTCCATTTGCCATTGCTCGGTATTCAGCCTCAGCACTACTTCTAGCAACAACATTATGTTTCTTGCTTTTCCATGTAACTAAGTTGCCCCACACATATGTGTAGTAGCCATTTGTAGACCGCCTATCAGTGATGGATCCTGCCCAATTAGCATTTGTAGATGCTTCAATTCCTCTGTGTGCTTAGTTTTCTTAAAGATTAATCCTTTCTGAGGAGTCCCTTTAACGTACTTCAAGATCCTATATGCTGCCTCTAGGTGATTTCTTCTTGGGGAATGCATAAACTGACTCACAAGACTCACAGCAAAGGCAATGTCTAGGCGAGTGTGAGACAAGTATATTAATTTTTCAACAAGTCTTTAGTCAATACTTGTATCAACTGAACTTTCTGACTCTCCTGCATCGAGTTTTACATTAGGGTCAACTGGAATGTCTCCTGGCTTACACCCCAACATCCCAGTACTTTTCAACATATCCATAATATATTTCTGTTGGCTGACTATGATCCCTTTTTCTGATCTAGCAACTTCCATTCCTAAGAAATATTTGAGATTATCTAGGTCTTTAATTTCAAATTCTTTTGCTAGATTCTTTTTCAATCTGTTCATCTCCTCCAAATCACTTCCAGTTAGAATAATATCATCAACATAAACTATCAACACAATTAACCTTTCTCCCTTTGTTCTTTTAAAGAACATTGTATGATCAGCCTGCCCTTGTTGATAATTTTACTGTTGATAATTTTACTGTTTTAAGGACCCTGTAAACTTCTCAAACCAAGCCCTTGGAGATTGCCTGAGTCCATACAAACACTTCAATTTGCACACCTGTGAATTAAATTTCTCCTCAAAGCCGGTTAGGGGATCCATGTAAACCTCTTCCTCTAAATCTCTGTTAAGAAATGCATTCTTAACATCAAGTTGTTGAAGTGGCCAGTCTAGATTTACTGCCATGGATAGTAGCACTCGGATAGTGTTTAGTTTCGCCACTTGAGCAAATGTTTCCATGTAATCTACTCCATAGGTTTGTGTGAACCCTTTTGCAACTAATTGAGCCTTATATCTTTCAAGTGAGCTATCAGCATGGTGTTTTACATTGAAGACCCACTTATACCCAACTGTCTTCTTCCCCTTTGGTAAGTCAACAATTTCCCTTTTTTTTTTTTCTAGAGCCCTCATTTCTTCTAAAATTGCATCCTTCCATGCAGGAACATGTAGTGCATCTTGTATATTTTTTGGAATCTTAATATTAACAAGTTTGGTCAGAAAACATGAAAAAGGGGGAGAAATATTCTAATGTGAGACAAAATTTGAAATTGGATGCTTACCCCTTTTCTAAGAGCAATAGGTTTAGATAAATCTGAATCAGAAGAAGAATCATGAGTATTAGATTGATTAGGTATTGACAGCGAGTTGGATGAGTGACTGTGTTGAGTTGCTTGGGATGGACATCTCCTCTGGTAAGTTTGTTCAAAGTATTCAAAGGGTAGTTTCTTCTTCTCAGGAAGTTCAGTTTCAGTTTCCAAAGGTTCAAAAGATTGTTTTTCCATATTTAAATCTAAATTTAGTGATTTTTTTGTTCAGAAATTTCAAAAATTTGTGGGACTAGAAACTCTAGACCTATGGTTGATACTATCGAATCTTCTTTGCCTTTAATGACCATATCTGAATTTTGAATCTCCCCCTGAAGATGAGGAGTAAAAAATGGGATTTTTTCAAAAAAAGAAACATCCATCGTGACAAAATATTTCTTTAACTTTGGGATGTAACATCTGAATCCTTTTTTTGATATAGAGTAACCAACAAAAAAAACCTTTGTAAGCCCTAGTATCTAATTTACTTTTTTGTTTATCACGATTATGCACAAAGAATGTGCAGCCAAATGTCGCTGTGAATGAGTTGAAAAGGATAAATATTAGTTTAATATTTATTTTCCCTTATCTGAGAAGGATTGAGTGGCTTACTTTGTGGCCTTCTTCCTCTATTTATATTCAACTCCACCAACAGAATAAATTATCCCTTGAAGTTATTCATCCATCAAATAATTCATCTACTCTGTTTTTTCTCACTTTTTTTCTTCTATCTTTACTGTTATTCACGGAAACTCACATGGTATCAGAGCCTGACGGTTGACGTCCTCGATGGCTGCGAGGAGCAGCAACGTGACTTCGGGTGATGATTCCAGATCACCCTCATCTGGTCCAACAGTGACCGAGATGACTTCATCATCCTTCACTCCTTTTTCCGAGAGTGATGTATCACTCCATATTACCTCCCATAGATTAAGCGGGAGAAATTATCTACAATGGGCTCAGTCCGTGAAGATTGTGATTTGCGGACGTGGGAAGCTGGGCTACCTCATCGGCGAACTGCCACCTGCAAGGGCCATAGACCCAATGTACAAGACCTGGCTGGTCGAGAACTCCATAGTACTGGCATGGGTCATCAATTCCATGGAACCTCAGATCAACCGCAAATATCTATGGTTCAAAACAGCAAAAGAGGTATGGGATGCTGCTAGACGTATGTATTCTGACCTTGGAAATACTTCTCAAATTTTTGAAATTCGTTCAAAATTAAAGGAGATGAAACAAGGTTCAAAAACTGTAACCCAATATTTTTTCTGATCTCCAAGACCTTTGGCGAGAACTTGATTTGTTCTTTGAAGAGGATTCATTTTGTGCTGAGTGTAATTGCAAACAGAGGAAACATAGAAAATGAGAGAGCATTTGACTTTCTTGCTGGTCATAACCGAGACCTTGATGAGGTACGAGGTTGAGTGGCGGCTTGTGATCCCTTCCCGTCCACTGAAGAAGCATTTGCAGAGGTGCGACAAGAGGAGGCCTGGCGAAAGGTAATGCTCTCAGATGACAAGGTAGTAGCGTCACCTACTTTAGAAGGGTCTGCCTTGCAATCCTATACTCCTTTGTCGCTCACATCTTACTATTAAAATTGCTGATGGTTCCTTGACTCCTGTTGTTGGGATTGGTGACATACAAATATCTCAAAACTTGATTCTTAAATCTGTTTTTCATGTGCCTGCCTTAAAGTGCAATTTGATTTTTGTCAGTAAAATCACACTTGACAATCATTGTGTTGCTAATTTTCTATCTTCCTCTTGTCTTTTTCAGGATCTATCATCGGGGAAGACGATTGGCAGTGCTAGAATTCATGATGGTCTTTATTATTTTGATAAAAAAAACCAATCAACTCCATTGTCTAATGTTGCATCCGTTTCCAATACTACTGAAATAATGTTATGGCACCATAGGTTTGGGCATCCTTGTTTTTTATATTTAAAATGTCTGTTTCCATTTTTTTTTAATAATAATTCCATTAAGCTTAAATGTGAAATTTGCCAATTACCTAAACATATTCGTGCATTTTTTTCTCCAAAAATTTATTCTCTATCTACACCATTCTCTTTAATTCATAGTGACATATGGGGGCCTTCAAAAATCTCTACTTGTCAGGGTAAAAGATGGTTTTTAACCTTTATTGATGATCATACACAGGTTACATGGGTGTACTTACTGAATCATAAATCTGAGACTAGTCATATATTCAAAGTTTTTCACAAAATGATTCAAACTCAATTTCAAACCCAAATCTGTATTTTAAGAACTGACAATGGAAAAGAATACTTTAACTCTATTCTTGGGGATTATTTATTAGAAAATGGTATTCAACATCAAACTTCTTGTGTTGACACTCCCCAACAAAATGGAATATCAGAAAGAAAGAATCGTCACCTATTAGAAGTAGCTAGGGCACTCATGTTTACTATGAATATTCCAAAATACTTATGGGAGGATGCCATCTTGACTGCCACTTATCTCATAAACCGTCTGCCAAGTCGCCCTATAAACTTTGAAACCCCATTATCTGTACTGTCAAAAACATATCCTCAGATCTCTAAAATTAGTCCTCTTCCATTGAGGGTTTTTGGTTGCACAACCTTTGTTCACAATCAAGATCATAATAAAAGTAAACTTGACCCTCGGGCTATCAAAACTGTGTTTATAGGATATTCTCCTACTCAAAAAGGGTACAAATGTTATTTTCCAAAAACTAGAAAAATATTTGTCTCATGTGATGTCGCCTTTTTTGAAAACTCACCATATTTTTCCTCAACATCACTTCAGGGGGAGAAATGGGATGAAGCTTATTTATGGGGTACCATTGACCAATCTACCATTGGTAACAACCTAAATGATATTATCCTTCCCATAGTTGATATTTCTCCATTATTGGAAACAGGGGGAGAATCAACAACGTTGACTCAAAAAAAAGCAAGAGTTGAAAGTTTATTCCAGAAAGAAAAGATCTTACATCATGAATTCTACTGACACTACTCAAGAAGACCCGATGATAGAGCCTCACTCAAGTAATTCTAATCCTACTATTAATTTAGATATGCCAACAGCCCTCAGAAAGGGTGTTAGGTCTTGTACGCATCACCCTATTTCTAATTTCATATCTTACTCAAACTTATCTCCTTCATTTCGTGCTTTTACCTCAAATTTATCAAGTGTCACAATCCCTAGATCCATTGAAGAAGCCCTATCTACCCCTAAATGGAAGGTTGCCGTTCTTAAAGAGATGCATGCCATTAAACAAAACGATACATGGACCTTAGTAGAATTACCACAAGGAAAAAATGTAGTAGGGTGTAAATGGGTGTTTACTATCAAATACAAGGCTGATGGTTCAATTGAGAGATATAAAGCCCGTCTAGTGGCCAAAGGCTTCACTCAAACATATGGAATTGACTATACAGAAACTTTTGCCCCTGTTGCGAAACTCAACACTATCTGGATCATCTTATCCTTGGTGGTAAACTCTGATTGGCTTCTACATCAACTTGATATAAAGAATGCTTTTTTGAATGGGGAACTTGAGGAGGAAGTCTATATGTATCAACCTCCAGGATTTGAGGAAATGAGCAGAAACACTGTCTGTAAACTCAGCAAATCCCTTTATGGATTAAAGCAATCTCCACGGGCATGGTTTGATAAGATTCTCCAAAGTCATCAAAGAAATAGGATATGTCCAAGGACAAGCTGACCACACCTTATTTGTGAAGCATGACGAAGATGAGAAGATTACTATTTTGATAGTGTATGTTGATGATATTATTATCACAGGAAACAACATTATCGAGATAGAAAGAGTCAAAAAGATGGTGGCAAAGGAATTCGAAATTAAAGATCTAGGAGCACTAAAATACTTTCTTGGAGTGGAAATTGGAAGGAGTAAAAAGGGAATCTATGTGTCTCAAAGGAAATATACTTTAAGACTTATTAGAAGAAACAGGGATGCTAGGCTGTAAACCAAGTAAACCTCCAATTGAACTAGGCAACAAAGGAAAATTACTTGAAGGAGAACCAGTCAATCAAGAACAGTATCAACGCCTAATTGGAAGCTAATTTATCTATCACACACGAGACCAGATATTGCTTTTGCAGAAGTCTGGTAAGTCAGTATATGCATGCACCATGTCAAGGTCATCTCAATGCTGTTTACAGAATCTTAAGATACTTAAAACAAACTCTTGGAAAAGGCCTATTCTTTAAAAAAACCAACGATCGAAAGGTGAAAGCATACACAAACGTTGATTGGGCTGGGTCAATTGATGATCGTAAGTCAACTTCTGGATATTGTACTATGTTGTGGGGAAATTTGATCACTTGGCGTAGCAAAAAACAGACAATAGTTGCTAGAAGCAGTGCAGAAGCAGAGTTTAGAGCCATGGCTCAAGGAGTATGTGAACTAATTTGGGTCAGAAGAGTGCTGGAAGAATTAAAAGTTAAATGTGAAGAACCTATGCTTCTTTACTATGATAATAAGTCAGCAATCTGCATAGCTCACAATCCAGTTCATCATGACAGGACTAAACACGTAGAGATAGATAGACACTTTATTAAAGAAAAGCTTGATGGAGACATTATCAAAATTGAATATATCTCACATCTCACCAGTTGGCTGATCTTCTCACAAAGGGACTCTCAGAACAGGACCACGTGTTTCTAGAAGGCAAGCTTGGGCTCATCAACATCTATAGTCAAGCTTGAGGGGGAGTGTGGAAGATATTAACCTTTTTTAAATTATGTTATTTTATTTTATTTATTTAATTCAGATTCTAGAAGTTAATTTATTTATTTCAATTAGTTAGTTAGAATTTTATCTTATTATCTATTTGTTTTTCCTAGTCCAATTAGGAATAAGTTTAATATATTAGATTAGGATAAATATTAGTTTAATATTTATTTTCCCTTATCTGAGAAGGATTGAGTGGCTTACTTTGTGGCCTCCTTCCTCTGTTTATATTCAACTCGACCAACAGAAGAAATTATCCCTTGAAGTTATTCATCCATCAAATAATTCATCTGCTTTGTTTTTCCTTGCTTTTTTTCTTCTATCGTTACTGTTATTCACGGAAACTCACAGAAACAATTTTTTAAGATACTTAAACTTGGATGTCCTAGTTTATAATGCCATAACATGACATCTTGACTTCCTACCTTTGAAACAGAATTTGAAACAAAAATTGAGCCTGAGAGAGAGCTTTGAACCGATTTACCCAGGCTAGATCCATCTTCAAAGAAATATAAGCCTCCTCTTTGTTTAGCATTGCCAATCATCCTCGCCGAGGCCAAATCCTAGAATTCACAGCCAGAATGAAAAAAATTAGCCTTGCATTGTAGTTCTCTTGTTATCTTACTAACAGATAACAGATTACAAGAAAGTTTAGGAACATGGAGAATGTTTTCAAGAGTAAGAAAAGGCAATATTCAAATTGAGCCACAACCAACAATTGCAGAAAAAGACCCATCAGCTATCCTAATTTTTTTATTACCTGTTGCAGGTCTATAGGAGATAAAAAGGTGAGAATTACTGCACATATGATCAGTAGCCCCTGAATCTATGATCCAACTGAGAAAGCTGAGTGAAATAAATTACCTTGATGAGCCAAGGAACAAGATGGGGCAGTTTTAGATGTTAATAATTTATATAGATGCTCAATTTGTTCCTTCATGGAAGGAGAAATTTCAGAACTACTTTTAGGGGTAGAGGCCTTCTCCTAAGTTTGACCAGTAGTAGTATTCAGTGCCCTACCTTCCCCCTTTCTTTTTGAGTTGCTTGGTTTCCCATGGAGCTTCCAGCAACTTTCTTTGGTGTGCCATGGTTTCTTGCAATATTCACACCAGAACTTCTTTTTCCCTTCTCCCTCTGAACCTCCTCAAGAAATTAGTGCAGAGGCAGAGTTTTCTGTTCCTGTCCTAGCATTAGTGTTGACGCTTGGAGTTGCCATCACACGTTTTCTTCCCTCCTCTTGTCTTAATTTAGAGAAAACTTCTCGGATGGAAGGTAATGGTTTCCTTCCAAGAAGTCTTCCTTTGACTTCATCCAGATTGTGGTGAACGCCAGCCAAGAACGTGAAGACACGATCATTGTCTTCATGTTTTCTAAAACGTGCTAGGTCACGAGGATTCTCCCACACGTCATTGTAGCAAAAACCCAATTCTTGCCATAAAGCCAGCATCTCACTATAGTATATTGTGATTTCTCGAACCCCTTGCTTGGACTGCCGCAATTTCCTCTTTAATTCAAAAACTTGTGAAGAGTTCTCAACATTGGAATATGTTTCATAGACTGCTTCCCAGATTTCTTTTGCATCCATAAACATAAAAGGCCGACGAATAGATTCCTCCATAGAATTGAGGAGCCATGCTATAATTAAAGACATCTTTGAACGCCATCTTCAAAAATTTGGATCATCCTTATTTGATTGCACCTCCTCGCCCGTTAGGAAGCCTAGTTTGCTTCTGCCATCAATGGCAAGCTTGATAGATTGAGCCCACTCTAAGAAATTTCTACCGTTGAGTCTAATGACAGTTATTTGAAGGGAGGAATGGTTCCAATGTCCATAGAACTAGGGGAAGAAACAGGTTTAGGCGAGGTGTTAGTGTATTCCGATGAGGTAGACATCCTGAGAACTAGGGGACGAAAGGTTTAGACATAAGGTTACGTAAGGGGTTCTCTCAAGGGAAAGGCTCTGATACCATGTAGTTTTAAGAGAATAAGAAGTATTCGAATTCCTTAATAATTCACTATGTGCATGAGATGGATATATAGACTTCTAGGAATAACTAACTTCCCTAATATCTAGGAAATATCTGAGAAAAAATAATGATAATAGCAACCTATCTATATCCCTAGAAAGTTGGGATTTTACATTAGACTTAAAACTATTTACATTTATCTACTATTAACAAACAATTTTGTTTACATTTATCTAATGCTAACCGACACTATCTTATCTACTAGGAAAGTATGAATATAGAAAAAATACGTATAAGAATACCTCTTAAACATGGAATCCTCACTAAATTAGGAAAGCAAATAAAATAGCCTATCTCATCTACTAAGAAAGTATATCCTAATCTATCAAATTAAAAATAAATAAATAATTCAAACATAAGGATCGACTCCTTTCAACTGGGATGAAATATTAGACATGCTCAGAAAAACAAATGGATTTTATTAGTTTATTTGTAATTCAGAACACAGAAAATGATAGATGTCATTTAGTTCATGTCGTACTCTCATTGACTGTCTTCCCAGTGATTTGATAGAAACTGAACCAGCCTCACTTTGTCAAGACTTGGTTATAGATTGAAAATCTTTCTAGGATGTTGGATGGTCAGATTTAGTAGATCTAATGTTTTGCTGTATTTAAGGATGGAACTTTGAAAATTTGTGACATTAATGTGAATTTATTTTTATTGCATTGAGGGTACACAAAAATCTGACTTGTGTTAATAACAGGTTTTAGAAGAGAGTAAGAAGATAGAGGAGAAACCTTCCAAAACTCAGAAAAATGTATGTCTATCACTCTGTAATTGTCCGTAGTTGCTGAATATTCTTTATATTTAATTTCATGATTGCTTGGGATATATAATGGATGCTGCTGTAAAACAGGTGGAAGATGAGGAGATGGTTGATGAGGCCTCAACAGAGGCAATCAGAGAGGAAACTGTAATTGACTGATATCTTTTCTTATTTCCCTTCATCAGTGAAATGCTCAATCAGTGATATGTGTAATTCTATTAAACTTTGCAGCCTAAAATTGCAGCTACTCCAAAAGATCAAAAGCCCACATCAAAGAAAATATTTGTTGGAAACTTGTCATATAATGTTGGAAGGGCTGATTTGTATGTATTATTTCCTGTGCTAGTGATTCACATATATTTTCTGTGTTATTCTTTTCTGATCTCAACATTGTTCAGGGTAAATTTATTTAAAGACTGTGGAGAGGTCGTTAATGTCCGTTTTGGTACAGATCGTGATGGGAGGTTTAAAGGCTTTGGACATGTTGAGTTTAGCACAGAAGAAGCAGCACAAAAAGTAAGCATTTGTCACATTTGTCTATAGCACACTTGTCACATTAAACTGTTAAAAAATATATCAAGATGAGCCCTTGTAGCATTTGATGGAGCCCAACACAGAACAAATAGGATGAAATAGACTTTTATTGATTATGGACAGAGGATTACATCGTCAGAATAGGAAAACAACAGAGAGATATACACACACAACCCCCCCCCCCCAACCCGGGGGCCCTGGCCCCCAAAACACCCAAAATGCAGAACACACTCACTAGCTTTTGAGAGGCTAGTTCTCTCCCTAACCAACTCTAATGAGGTTATTTCCTGTCTACATGCACCTCTCAGGATCTATTTATAAACCTCAAGACATTACAGAGACATAATAGTAATTAGATGTAACTATCCCACCCTTCCAATAACTACCTCGTCCTATATTAAGTCTTTAACCCCTTCTCAGTTCCAGATTTCAGCCTTCTACTGTACTGTTTAATAGGTGTCAGCGTGCAAAGATGATGTGTTTCTTTACCTTGTTTGTATCTAAACTATGTTGAGTCCAATAATATTTATTATGTAACGGTAGGCCCTTAAGTTGAATGGGAATGAGCTGTTTAGACGCTATATCAGGATTGAGATAGCACGTGAAAAGGGTGCATATACCCCTGGAAGCAGGTATTTATGAAATACTTTTTTGTCATCTCTCTCTCTCTCTCTATATATATATATAAATTTTTAGCCTTACACCACGGCTTCCCTTTTTTGTTTACTTGTTAATAATTGTATCAATAGGAACAACTCGTTTAAGGGGTTTTATACAACATTTGGAGAAGATGAGGTAATTGTAGCCTATTTGGTAGTTGCTTTATTTTCTTGCACACAAGTTTACATGCATGGCTCATTCTTTGTTGCATGTTTATATCACATAGTTTGTATTTCACTTTGTAGCTGTTTTTCCTTTTTCTTTATTTTTCTGTTTTGAACAAAGAATTTTATTGATGAGAAGAGAGAAAATAGAAATTACAGGCATGGAGGACAGGAGATCCTCCTCAAACAAAAGAAAGTCAAAGCAATAGAAGAAAAAATTACAGACAGTGAGGAAGACTCATTGTCACATTTACCTTGGTGTGCCTTTAGGGGGTAACCCTCATATGGAGTCTTTATGGGATCCCATGGTGCACAGGATTACAAGGAAATGAGAGTTGGAAAAGGACATGTTTTTCGCTTGGTGGGAGGATAACATTAATCCAGGCTTCTTTGTTTAGTATACCCTTGTTTTTCATTTCCTTGTTTAAAATCCTGGTAAGATTGGCTTATAGGATTAAGAAGATTATGCGTAATTTCTTGTGGCTTGATGGCGGAGGGAGCAAATGGGACCATTTGGTCTGTTGGGAGGTTTGCTATAGGTCAAAGGAAGATGGGGGCTTGATCTAGGTAATTTGGTGTCTAAAAACCTTTTTCTAATGGTCAAATGGCTTTGGAGTTTTCCTTTGGAACCCACTTACTTGTGGCATAGGGTGATTAAGTGTAAATATGATATTCAACAAAATGGGTGGGATACTAATTTTGGAATTGCTGCTACTCATGCAAGCCCCTGGAAATTTATCTCTTAGGTATAGACTTCTTTCTCTTGACATTGGAAAAAAAAAAAAAAAAACTTCTTTCTTTTCAGTGTTAGTCTTTCAAGGGGGTTTCCCTTATGGATCTCCAAAGGGATTGGAAGGCTTTCCTTATTTAAAGTTCTTAGTTTGGGTCTCTTTTTCCCCCCTCTTTTCTGGGGGAGGATCTCTTGTCCTCTACCATTTCTTTGTATTTATTGCTATCTTTTTGTCATTCTTCCTTCTCTCTTTAATAAATTTTTTTCTTTAATATAAAAAAAGTTATAGTTCGAAAATCCTTTTAGGATTTTGGATGGTCAATTTTGGCAGCTCTAGTGTTTTGCAATATGTAAGGATCATAATTTGAAAATTTTTAACATAAATGTTCACTTTTTCTTTCGATGTTGAGCGCATGCAGTATTTATGACTTATGTTTCATCAATGAAAATGCTCAGTGAGTGATATGATGTGTCATTCCATGAACTTTTGCAGCCTAAAATTTCAGCTTCTCCAATAGAACAAAATGCCACATCGAAGACACTATTTGTTGGAAACTTGTCATATAGTGTTGAAAGGGCTGATTTGTATGTATCATTTCCTGTACTAGTGCTTCACAGATATTCTCTCTCTCTCTCTCTCTCTCTATATATATATATAATATCTGTTTTTCTGATCTCAAAATTGTTCAGGGGAATTTTTTTCAAAGATTGTGGAGAAATTGTTGACATCCGATTTGCTACAGATCGTGATGGGAGGTTTAAAGGCTTTGGACATGTTGAGTTCGCCACCGAAAAAGCAGCACAAAATGTAAGCATTTGTCATATTTTCTAGTCCACACATCTTTTCAGAATTGTTAAAGCATGCTTGAGGACGGTTGATGGACCAAATCTGTTTGATGTGTGTATCAAACTGCGATAATGTATATTACTGCCTCACATGTAACCTGCAAACTCTTTTTTAGTTATGTTTTTTTGCAATTCACTGATAGGTATCTAGTAGTATTAATATAATGTGTGGACTGAGGTATAATATGTGTGAGTTTGTTAGAGGGTAGTGGGGTAATTTAGGAAATGCAGTGGGTCTGAGTTTGTTATAAATAGAAAGTAGTGGGAGAGTGAGAGGTAGGCTGAAGATTATGCCATTGTGCGTATGCTGGGCAGTAGTTTCCTTTTGGGAATCTTCTGAGGAGCATTGGCTCTGGAAGAGCATTAGCTCTAGGGGATCAGTCTGATAATTCATTTACCAAATTGATATTGTTCTTGGATCATTTGAGTCTTAAATTTTCAGTTATGAAGTCTGTAATGGTGTCTCTTTTCTAAATAAAATCAGTGTTATGTTATTCTGAATTTTGGGTTCCTATCAATTGGTACGACCTGCCGGATAATGTCTCTGATAGCAGCTGACCTTGTTGCACTGGAGACTGCAATGCGTGATATTTTCGCCACTTTTCAACAGCGCCAAGAAGCTATACTTGAAAACTTGTTTAGCAAACTCGACCGATCAACTGGATCTTCTGATAATCATGAACGCCAATCTGATGATTCTTCTGGGTGTGCGTCCTCTTCAATGGCGGCTGCACCTATTCCTTTGCCGTCGCAATCTACTCAGAAGTCAGTTTCGAGATGGGCTTCAAATGGGTCGAGTCTTTTTCTTCATTCGTCTCGTCCGTCTTCCTCGGTGGCTTCCATTCATGAAGAGCGACAATCTTTCGATGCCTCACACGGGTCGTCTGGGTCAGGTCTTCTTCATTAACCATCACGTGCGTCTTCTTCTGCCGCACTCGTTCTTGATTCTTCTTCCACGGCGAGTTCTCCGTGCGTCGATTTTGTGAGTTCTATTTCGCAAATGGAGATGTACTTTAACATAAATACACATCAGCCGAGGACGAGATGGCTTGCCCGCGACATCAAAGCTGAGATAGAGGGAATCAAACGGGTTGGTGATGGTCTTAGCTTGGGTCGATTCGAGATGACGGCTTCGTCAGAGAAAATGGGAGGCTCATTCAGACACGCTTTGGTTAATCGTGAATTTCTGCACGCTGCTAATCATGGGTTCTTATCCTGTCAGTCGGGTGGGTAGGCGGGTCACGCACAATTAAAAAGGATCTTGATCCCATTTCTTCTTTGGGCTACCCGAAACCAGCATGTACTTGGGCTGCGCATAGGTCAAGTCCACTTTCAGCCTCTTCTTCTTTGCGTCATCTAATTCTCGGTGATGTGTAGAAATCGCTGGCGAGGACTTCCGAGACGACAGAGGTTGAACGGAGGTTGGTATTTGACAAGAGCCGAGATAGCGATTACCCGCAGCATCAGTGCGTGGCACGAGCTCTGCGTCTGTTAGTCGTGGGAGAAGATGAATCGAATGAAGCTGGCGAAGAGGCAGAAATGGCAGCCATGGATATCGTGAAAAGCTCAGAAGATGAGAGAGATGGAATAGGATGAATGCTTTTTTTTCTTTTCTTATTTTTTAGTTTTGGGTAATGATTAGTTGCTGATTCTTATATATATATAAAAAAAAAAAAAAGGAGAAGTTTATTTCAGCCTTGAGGACAAGGCTGATTTTAAGGGGTGGGTAATGATAGGTATCTAGTAGTATTAATATAATGTGTGGACTGAGGTATAATATGTGTGAGTTTGTTAGAGGGTAGTGGGGTAATTTAGGAAATGCAGTGGGTCTGAGTTTGTTATAAATAGAAAGTAGTGGGAGAGTGAGAGGTAGGCTGAAGATTATGCCATTGTGCGTATGCTGGGCAGTAGTTTCCTTTTGGGAATCTTATGAGGAGCATTGGCTCTGGAAGAGCATTAGCTCTAGGGGATCAGTCTGATAATTCATTTACCAGATTGATATTGTTCTTGGATCATTTGAGTCTTTAAATTTTCAGTTATGAAGTCTGTAATGGTGTCTCTTTTCTAAATAAAATCAGTGTTATGTTATTCTGAATTTTGGGTTCCTATCAATTGGTACGACCTGCCGGATAATATGTCTCTGATAGCAGCTGACCTTGTTGCACTGGAGACTGCAATGCGTGATATTTTCGCCACTTTTCAACAGCGCCAAGAAGCTATACTTGAAAACTTGTTTAGCAAACTCGACCGATCAACTGGATCTTCTGATAATCATGAACGCCAATCTGATGATTCTTCTGGGTGTGCGTCCTCTTCAATGGCGGCTGCACCTATTCCTTTGCCGTCGCAATCTACTCAGAAGTCAGTTTCGAGATGGGCTTCAAATGGGTCGAGTCTTTTTCTTCATTCGTCTCGTCCGTCTTCCTCGGTGGCTTCCATTCATGAAGAGCGACAATCTTTCGATGCCTCACACGGGTCGTCTGGATCAGTCTGATAATTCATTTACCAGATTGATATTGTTCTTGGATCATTTGAGTCTTTAAATTTTCAGTTATGAAGTCTTTAATGATGTCTCTTTTCTAAATAAAATCAGTGTTATGTTATTCTGAATTTTGGGTTCCTTTCATTCACCAACATGGAACTATATAAAGCTGAGACATGTTGGTGGGGAATTTTTATTCATTGGAATACATTATGTCTTTTTAATCTACTGTTTCTTTTCTCGACGATCTGTCACTCATAAACTGAGTTATTAACATCTAAATAAGAATATATTGATGACAATATATATAGGTGATTTGAGGAATTTCTAGTCCCTTTAATAATATTTAGACAAAATTTCTTCATTTCCCAATTTCTTTTTCTTGATCTTGGTTGATATCTTGTCCTTCTTTTTTGGTACTCATTTTCTCAACCCAAATACACTCACAAGACATGTTAATTGATGTCTGTATTTATGCTATCAAATGGAATTTTTTTACTGTTAAAAACTGGATTTTTCTATGAGGAAATTTTCACAAGAAATTATATTTACCAAGAAAAACCAGTTAATCCATTTTAACATAATTACTAGAGACTGAAAGCAACATGGATTTCTCTGATATCTTAATTATGTTTTTTCCCCTTTTGCACTTTTTTAGTTGTTGATCAAATACAATTTCTGTTGTCTCTCCGAGTTCATGTATGTTCCCAAAGTACATTGTCTGAGTATAGTTTGGCCTATGGAAATTATTGTCATAGGATTCAAGATAGTTGTAAAAGTTTCTATCATTTTATACTTTCTTCCTTTGCATAGTTGTTATGCTTATCAATGATAAAGGTATGAGTTGATATTTCGGTTCTGCTTTGTGCATACTAGGTTCTTTTATATAGTTTTGGCTGTGCTGCTATACCTTTAGTATGGTCTGTCCTATTTTTTATGAGCCCTCATAGTGCACAAAGCTGAAGAATTTTCATTATGTAATGATAGGCCCTTACATTGAATGGGAACGAACTGTTGAGACGTTCTGTCAGGCTTGATATAGCTCCTGAAAGGGGTGCATATTCCTGCAATAGCAAGTATTTTGAAATACTTTTTTTTTTGGGTCATCTTAATATTTTTTTCATTCTTTGTCTTATGTCCTTGTCCTTCCTTTTCTGTTTATTTGTTAATAATTGTAGCAGCAGAAATGACTCACCCGAGAAGGGTGGAAGTGATCAGCTTCTAACAGTATTTGTAAAAGGTTCTGGTACATCATTAGGAAAAGATGAGGTAATTTTATGTGTATCATATTTGACTGTTACTTAATTTCCTTCAGAACACACATGATTGCGTGCATGTCTCTCAGTTGCATGTTTCCGTCATTTGTGCTCTTAGTTTCTACTGACTCCAAACCTCTTCTTCTAGATAAGAACTAGCTTAGAAAAACATTTCAGTTCTAGTTTAATGATTTCACATTGCTTTATTATTTGTCCATCTTTATCTTTAGTAGTTTATCTTTTTGTTAAACTCTATTTTCAGATTATTATAATCTGTGAGAAATCTGCGTACATAGCTGCCAATTTTAGGAAACAATTGGAAAAGATTTGAAATGTGTTTTAGGAAATATTTTGCCTTTAAGTGTAAATATTCTACCTTTATTGTATCCTTAAAATCATGCCTAGATCTTAACCTTTTTATTATTTGAGGAATCAATCCCAGAAGTCTTGGGATCATCCCAAGAATCAAGGGATTGAGTTTTTATTTTGTTTCCTCTTTAGGAGCTTAGACTTTTGTATATATTTACTATGTTGTATTGAATTGGAATACACAACAGTTTTCCTTCTCTTCTTTTTGCAACATGATATCAGATCTATAGGCTCTCTTTCTGGGAACTCTATTTGCTTTTGGCCTTAATTGCTGTCTTTGAGTGGCCTTCATTGCCATTTCTTCTAAAGTTTTGTTTTTTGATAGAAAAAGAAATATTATTACCAAGCAGAGAGGGATACAAAAGAAAGAGAAAACCAGGAGGGAAAAAAGGAGGACAAGAGATCCTCCAAAGAAAAGAAAAAACTGATACAAAACCACCCCCCAAGCCCTAAATAGGACTAATACAACAAGGCCCTCCAATCCCTATAAACATCAACAAAAGGCACCCCCTTAAACATCTCATTGGCCAAAACTCAAAGAGTAGCAACATAGCGAATTCGATCCCATAACAAATGAGGGTGGCAAAGACCGATCATTAAAAACTCTAGCATTTTTTTCCATCCAAATGCACCACACAATTGCAATCATAGCTACTTTCCACAACATTTTGTTCTCCTTCCTATAACCAAAGCTGGCAAAATTAGTTCCAAAAAGAGCACCAAGGTTAGTTGGGCAAACCCAACTCTCATCACAGAGACCAAATAACATGTTTCAAATATCCTAGGCCACCTCGTAATGTAAGAATAAATGGTTGTTTGTCCCAGAATTCCTCAAACACATCACACAAAAATCAGGAGATAAAGTCTTAGAAGGCCGCCTAATTTGACGCAAATTATTAGTATTAATTCTATTGAGAACTGCAATTTACAAAAGGCCTTCACCTTTAAAGGCACCTTTACTTTCCAAAAAGACCTTTTAAAATACGAACAAACATGTGGTTTATAGATCAAAAAATTGTAAAATGAAGCACAAGTGTATGAGCCTGAGGAATCCAACTTTCACAACCTCGGAGCCACAATGTCCAGCATCGAAATAAGGTCAGCCACAAGTTCATCATCTACATTTTTTAGAAAAGTGGAAGTTCCAACAGAACTGGTCTCCTGTCAACAATGAGGGTATCATGTAAAGAAGACAAGGAAAAAAGATGAGGGAACCTTTCTTTAAAGGGGGTATGACCAATCCAACAATCCTCCCAAAAGTGAAAACGAGAACCATCTCCAACACGCAAAGACAACAGTGGAGAAAAAGAATGGTACTCTAAAGGTTATTGCCACCTCAACCCTTAGTTATTTTTTAATTTTTTTAATCCTTTTCTTTTGATTCTCACCGTTTATTCCTAAGACCAATTTTAGTTATCTCATAATGTCTGGAATTAAACAAATTGGTGCCAAGTTTCAACCAGGAAGTCACTCAAATAGAGGAATTGCCAAATATTTATGCCTCCTACAGACTAGATGGGAAGAACTATCTCAAATGGTCTCAACTTATTTGACTCTGCTGAAAGGGAGAGGAGAAAATCTGTCATCTCACAGGTATGGGCACTAAACCTGGAGATCCTAAGTTCGAAGCATGGAATGAGGAGGACTCCATGGTTATGGCATGGTTATAGAGCTTCATGACACCCGAGATCAGTGACACTTGTATGTTTCTAGCCATTGTTGAGGACATTTGGAAGGCAATCCAGCAAACATACTCCAAGGCTAGAGATGCTGCCCAAGTGTATGAGATGAAGGTGAAAACCATGGCTGCAGAGCAAGGTAATAAAACTGTTACTGAATATGCAAATCAATTAAAATCTGTGGCAGGAATTGGATCATCACAGGGTGATAGAAACTAAGTGTTCTGATGATGCTGTTGTCCAATAGGAGTTTATTGAGCAAGATCAAGCGTACGATTTTTTGGTGGGACTTGTGATGTATACAGAGTTGACGGAATCGTGTGTATTCTCATTCATAGAATAGTAGTATATATACAAGTTTAGCCATAAATACAATCCCTACAATATGCTATTATCATTACATATAAACAATCCCTAATTATATCTATATACAATATGTAATCTCTATAATCATGCTTCTGGCTAAAAACATCTCTCTTTTGGCTAAGTAGTTGCGGAGGTTCCCTCTAGAGCCTAACTCCCTTTGGCATAAGGTGATTAAGGACACGTTTGGGTTACATCAGAATGGTTGGGATGTTGGTTCGAGGGGTGTTGTTATGCATGCAAGTCCTTGGAAGGCGATTTCTCAAGTATACCATTCCTTCTCTCCAATGTTGTCTTTGCATGTTGGAAATGGCTGTCGTTTTTGCTTTTGGGAGGATTGTTGGATCATATCCCCTTTAAAGAAAGGTTCCCTCATCTTTTTTCTTTGTCTTTTTTACATGAAGCTCCCATTGTTATTTTATTTTTTTGGCAAGGGGACCAATTTTATTGGAACTTCCATTTTTCTAGAAATGTAAATGATAGACTTGTGGTCGACTTTACTTTGATACTGGACATTTTGTCTTAGTTCCACATTTCTTCTTTACCTAATAAAAGGCTATGGAAGTTGGATTCCTCGGGCTCATACATGTGGGCTTCTTTTTATAATTTTTGCATTCGTAATCCACAAGTTTCTTCGCCTTTTATAAGGTCTTTTGGGAAAGTAAAGGTGCCTTCAAAGGTGAAGGCCTTTGTTTGGACTGCAGTTCTCAATAGAATTAATACTAATGATCTGTGTCAGAACAGGCGACCTTCTAAGGCTTTATCTCTTGATATTTGTGTGATTTGTTTGAGGAATTCATAGTCAAAAAGCCATTTGTTCTTACATTGTAAGGTGGCCTGGGATATTTGGAACAGGTTATTTGGTCTCTTTGATAAGAATTGGATTTGTCCAGATGACCTTGGTGCTCTTCTTTTGACTATTTTTACCGGCTTTGGTTATAGGAGAGAGAACAAAATTTTGTGGAAAGCAACTATGTTTGCAATTATGTGGTGTATTTGGAGGGAAAGAAGTGCCAGAGTTTTTAATGATCGGTCTTTGCCTCCTCACTTGCTGTGAGAACGAATTCGCTATGTTGCTTCCTTTTGGGTTTTGGCTAATGGGATGTTTAACGGGGTTCCTTTTACAGATGTTTATAGGGGTTGGATGGTTTTGTTGTATTAGCCTTGCTTAGGGGCTTTGAGGGGAGTTTTTTGTTTCAGCTGTCTTTTCTAAGGAGGATCTCTTGTCCTCCCTTTCTCTTTTTAACTCTCTCTTCTTAGTAATAATATTTTTTTTCTATCAAAAAAGATCTTCAATGGGAGAATACACCTAAGGAAGATAAGAAAGCTTATTACTTGACTTTTCATCAATCCCTATGCCTAAAATCATCAATCCCTTGCTTAGTTCTAGTTCTTTACCCACAAAAACAGTGGAAATAGTGGTTGAAGCCTTATCCAGAACTGAAACAGAGCCCAAAAATTAAGAAACTGAGCTTGAAACAATGGCTGACACTGAACCCATGTCTAGACCTGAAACAGAAGACAATTTGGTTTTTGCTCTTGGGAGAGTAAGATTTGGCAAAGGCAAGGTGTTTACAAGAAAGTGGCTGTTCTTGAACCTATGTAGGCCCAAGAGTCTAACTCATATCTTTCAATGAGTTAATGATCTCTAACCATCAATTACAAAATGAAAATGAGGTTTTTGAGGATAGTGACCACGATCTTTACCTACCCATTGCCTTTAGAAAAGGAACAAGAAAATGCACTAAACAATCTTTATATCCCCTTGCACAATTTCTATCTTTTAATAACTACTCACCATCTTATAAGCCTAAACACTATCACCATTCCTACAAATTTATTCGAGGCTTTATCTAATGAAAAATGGAAACAAGCTATGAATGTGGAAATGGAAGCATTGGAGTAAAATAAAACTTGGGAATTGGTGGAATTTCTTGAGGGAAAAAGAATAGTAGGGTGCAAGTGGGTGTTCACTATGAATTATAGGGCTGATGGGTCAATTAAAAGATACAATGCTAGGTTGATAGCAAAGGTTATACCCAAACCCATGGAAATGGCTATCAAGAAACTTTTGCCCCGGTAGCAAAAATGAACACCGATAGAGTATCATTATCAATTGCAGCTAATTATGGCTAGGAATTGTAGCAATTTGATGTCAAAATGCCTTCCTACTTGGGGAGCTAGAAGAAGAAATACACACGGAGGTTCCACTAGGATATGGAAAGAATTTGGCTTCAAATAATGTAAATCGAAAAAGGCATTATATGGCCTGAAGCAATTTCCACAAGCTTGGTTTGGGAGGTTTACACAGCTATGGGGTACAAACAAAGCCAAGTCGATCACACATTCCTCTTGGAATAGAAGTGGCTCACTCTAAGAAGGGAATTTTTATTTGTCAACAAAAATATATTTCAGATATTCTCAAGGAAACAGGAAAAATAGCATGCAAACAAGCAAGTGCTCTTATGGATCCTAACTGAAACTTGGAAAAGCTGAGTAAAACATCTCAGTTGACAAAGAGTCATTTGAACGCTTGGTAGGAAGACTTATTTACCTATCTCACAACATAGCATATGCAATGAGTGTGACAGTCAATTCATGCATGACCCAGAGGAAGCTCATCTACAGGCTGCTAATAGAGTACTGTGTTATCTTAAAGGAATACTTCGAAAAGGTATCTTGTTTAGAAGAAACGAAGAGTTAATACTTGAATCATACACTAATGCTGACTATACTGGATCAATTGTTGATAGAAGATCAACATCAAGGCGCTGTACCTTCCTTGGTGGGAACCTTGTGACATGGAAAAGTAAAAAACAAAATGTGGTGGCTCAATCAAGTGCAAAAGCTGGATTCAGGGCAATGGCTCAAGGTATATGTGAACTACTCTGGTTAAAGATTATTCTTGAAAACCTAATGATAAAGTGGGATGATCCTATGAGACTCTATCTGCCATCAACATGGCCCATAATCCAGTACAACATGACCGCGCAAATCATATTGAAATAGATAGACATTTCATGAAAGAAAAATTGGAAAGTGGACTGATTTATACACCTTATGTCTAAGCACATGACCAACTTGCTAATATTCTAATTAAAGGATTGAATAGCTCAGCAGAATATTGTTTCCAAGTTGGGAGTGGATACCATTCATTCACCAGCTTGAGGGAGAGTGTGAAAAATCTGTGTACATAGTTGCCAATTTTAGGAATCAATTTGAAAAGACTTGAAATGTATTTGAGGAAATATTTTGCCTTTAAGTGTAAATATTCTATTTCTATTGTATCCCTAAAATCAAGCCTAGATCTTCCCTTATTATTTTAGGAATCAATCGAGGAAATCATGGGATCAAGGGATTAGGTTTTCTTTTGTTTCCTTTTTACGAGCTAAGACTTTTGTATATATTTACTTTACTGTTTTGAATTGGAATACACAACAGTTTTCCCTTCTCTTCTTTTTGCAACATAAATAATGGTAATTGTGCTGAGCTTTCTACTTCGAAAATATTAGATAAGCTTAGAAACATAGATGAATACCATTAGTTTATTTGTCATTCATAAGGCAGAAAATGGTAGATATGATTTAGTTCATGTGGTACACTTGTCTGTCTTCCCAATGATTTAATAGAAACTGAGCTAACCTCGCTTCTTCAAGACTTAGTTAGAGACTGAAAATCTTTTTATGACGTTGGATGGTCAGTTTTGGTGGCTCTAATGTGTTACTATATATAAGGAGGACACTTCTTGACATGAATGTTAACTTATTCATTGTATTTTGAGGACATGCAATAATGATGACGTGTGTTTCATTAATGAAGATGTTCAATCACTGATAACATGGGCATCATTCTTTGAAATTTTGCAGCTAAAAATGCCAGCTATTCCAAAAGAACAAAATCTCACATCAAAGACAGTATTTGTTGGAAACTTGTCACATAGCGTGGAAAGGGCTGATTTGTATGTACTATTTCCTCTGCATGTGACATTTTTTTTTCTCTCTTTTTTTTTTTTTCTGATTTCAACGTTGTTCAGGGAAAATTTATTTAAAGATTGTGGAGAAATTGTTGATATACGTTTCGCTACAGATCGTGAAGGGAGGTTTAAAGGCTTTGGACATGTTGAGTTTGCCACAAAAGAAGCAGCACAAAATGTAAGCATTTGTCATGATGTAGTCCGCCTGTTTCTTTAGAACTCTAAATATATATTTATGGAACTGAAATATATGATTATTGAACTAAAAAACAACCAACAAAGGAGCAAACTCTTGACCATTTGGACATAGAGAATGGGGGTTGGTGAGGATCAAACTCTTGAGCATTTGGACATAGAGGCTTTGATACCATTTCAAGAACCATTTTAACTTAAAAGTTTTAAGCTTTTAAGTGAAGGGCCATGAATAGTTTTCTTATAATCTTTAACAGTATTCACCGACCATATCTGTTTGATGTCTTGAGTCGAATGGTGGTCATGTATATGACTTACCTGCATGTAACTTGCAAACTTTTTATGATTATTAGTATTATGATTTTTTGCAATTTAGCAGCATGACAGTATATAAAGATGTGACATGTTATCCATGGATAATTCTAGAATGCTGCATTTTGAGGACCTAGAGTGGAATACTTCAAGAAGAATGGTTAAGCATTTTACAGAAGAGGAATCTAGAAAGAGGAAGATATTTCTAGTGACAGAAAGCTCCAAACGTCAAAATAAAAGATGCTAAGTTGGTGGAGCAAAGTGTGTGTGGAAGTGAAGAAGCTATCTAAGTATGAGAGCAAGTGAGCAAGTGAGTGTGGCGGTGACAGTGAGGTGACCTTGAGTCAAGTGTCAAGTGAAAGAAAAGTGAGAAAAATGGTTAAGCAATTAACAAGTGAGTCAAGTGTCGAGTGAGAGACAAGTGTAGTGTCCTTGTACATTATTGAGTGGTGAGTATAATAAAATTCTTTTTTTTTTTTAACATTATTCTAAGGATTTGAGGATTGTTTAGTTCCTTTAAGGGGAGAGTACATTTTATCCTTGTAATAGAGCACAAATGAACAGAAAGAGAACAAACTCTCAGATCATATTCCATTAGTCTCATAGGATTATATACAGGTTCCATAGATTGAAGAAAGGAAATAAAATAAAATCAATCCCTATGATTATGCTATCAACATCCCTAAGTATTAGCCTCTAGATTAGCCTATAGTTATGGATAAGTCAACTATATAATTAAGTCTACACTAACTATACAATATCTCTATCATTAACACTCCCCCTTAAGCTGGAGCATAAATGTTAATCATGCCCAACTTGTTACACAAATAATCAATTTGTGTCCCATTTAGGGCCTTTGTAAATATGTCAGCAAGTTGATCTCCTGGCTTCACATATCTAGCAGCAATCAAGTTTTCCTCAAATTTTTCACGAACAAAGTGATAGTCAACTTCAATGTGTTTAGTTCGTTCATGGTAAACTAGATTTGATGCAACAAGGCAAGCAGCTTGATTATCACACCACAATTTTGTTGGCATCGAATGCTTCAACCCAATCTCATTCAATAAGTGATGTATTCACATGGTCTCACACGTGGATGATGGCATAGCCTTATACTCGAATTCTGCACTCGATTTAGATACAACATTTTGTTTCTTACTTTTTCACTTTTTTTTTGGATAGAAAAAGAACTATTATTAAGAAAGAAAGAGGGATACAAAGAAAGAGAAAAAGAGCAGACAAGGGGAGAAAGGAGGATAAGATATCCTCCTAAAAAAACAAAAAGTAAAAGAAAAGAAGCAAAAAGCTCAAAAACAAGGCTAATACAACAAAGCCTTCCAATCTCTATAAACGTTTTCAAAGGGCAACCCTTTAAAGAAACCATTAGCCGAAACCATAGAGAAGCAACGAAACGAACTCTATTCCACAACAGATGAGGAGGAAGAAAACTTTGTTTAAACACCCCAGCATTTCTCTCCAGCCAAAGTCACCAAACAGTCGCAAACATTGCTGCCTTCCACAAAATCTTATTCTCCTTCCTCAAACCAAAACTCGAAAAGTTAATGTCAAAAAAGGCACCAAGTTCGACAGGGGAAACCCAACGCTCCTCAATGAGACCAAATAATGTGTTTCATATATCCCAAATGTAAGAACAAATGATTATTAGTCTCTGAGTTCTTAAAACACATAACACAAACATAAGGAGATCAGGTGCTAGAAGGCTACCTAATCTAACGCAGATCATTTGTACTAATTCTATTGAGCAAAGCAGTCCAAACAAAAGCCTTCACCTTTGAAGGCACCTTCACTTTTCAAAACGACTTTTTGAAAAGGGACACCATGCAATGGTTACAAGTCAAAAAATTAAAGAAAGAGGCACAAGTGGAGGAGTCAAGATTCCACAATCGCTTATCAGGGAGAGAGGAGAAGCGGAACGGAGCCAAAATATCCAGCATCGAAGAGACCTCACCCACAAGTCTATCATCTAAATTTCTAGAAAAATGAAAGTTAACAAAAGAAATCAATAATAGGTGCATCATGCAAAGAAGACAAGGAATAGAGACCAAGGACCCTCTCTATAAACGGGGTATGACCAATCCAAAAATCTTCCTAGAAGCGGAAACGGGATCCATCTCCAACACGTAAAGACAACATTAGAGAAAAAGAATGATATACCTAATAAATCGCCTTCCAAGGACTTACATGCGTAATGACATCTCCCGAATTAACATCCCAACCATTCAGATGTAAACCAAACTTGGCTTTAATCACCTTATACCAGAGGGAATCAGGCTCCAAAGGGAAACACCATGACCATGTAGCCAAAAGAGAGATGTCTTTAGGGTCCAAATTACCCAGACCCAGCCCACCATTTTCCTTACATCTACAGCAGACCTTTTAACTGACTAAGTGAGCCCTTTTACTCTCCCCACCATCTGACCACAGAAAATCCCTCATAATCTTCTCAATCCTATTGGCCACTGAAATCGGGATCTTAAACAAGGAAAAGAAATACAAAGACATACTAGAAAGAGAGAGAAGTTTTAACTAACATAATTCTACCCCCCAAAGAGAAATAAGCCCCTTTCCAACTTTCAAGCTTTTTGGAAATTCTTTGAATCACAGGGTGCCAAAAAGACTCAAAGCGAGGATTACCACCTAAAGGAACACCTAGGCAAGTAAGAGGCTAGTTCAAAACCCCACAACCAGCTAACTCAGATAGGTCACGTAAAAAATTGTCCTGAACATTAATACCTGCTAAACCACTCTTACCTAAGTTAATGCGAAGCCTAGACACCAACTCAAAAATCTATAAGAGCGATACCAAGTTTCCCCCAACAAAAACACATTATCGCGTAGTGGATCTCCTATCAACCTTACTCCCAGCCCAATCTGCATCTGTAAAGCACTTAATGCTAGTATGCCGATGATCACTGCATAATATACCAAGTCCAAGAGCTCTTTTCAAATAACATAGAATATATTCTAGAGCTTCCCAATGTTTGACTATAGGTGCAGACATGAATTGACTAACAACACTTACTACAAAAGCAATGTCAGGACAAGTTACAATAAGGTAATTCAGTTTTTCAACTATCCTCCTATATCTCCCTGGGTCATCAGAGGAATCCCCATTATCTGTTGTAAGATGCGTGTTTGGAATCATTGGGGAACTGCACGACTTGGCTGCTAACTTTCCAGTTTCTGCAACCATGTCCAGAACATACTTTCTTTGAGAAAAAAATATTCCCTTCTTACTTCTTGTTACTTCCACTCCCAAGAAGTATTTTAGCTGGCCCAAGTCTTTCGTGTGAAACTTGGTATGCAAGAATTTTTTGAGAGATGAGATCCCTGCATGATCATTCCCTGTGATGACAATGTCATCCACATATACAACAAGGAGGATAACACCAACTGTTGATTGTTTGTAGAACACTGAGTGATCGCATCTACTCTTCTTTAATCCAAAATCCTAAACCACCATACTGAACTTTCCAAACCAAGTACGAGGACTTTGCTTCAACCCATACGAAGATTTCTTCAGATGACAAACTTTTCCACACTCCCTCTGAGCAACAAAACCAAGTGGTTGCTCCATATATACTTCTTCTAGAAAATCACCATGTAGGAAGGCATTCTTGATGTCAAGTTGATACAAAGGCCAATTCTGAGAGGCCGCTAAAGAAATGAACAAACGGATTGAAGTGAGTTTTGTCACTTTTGAGAAGGTATTAGAATAGTCAACTCCATACATCTGTGCATACCCCTTAGCCGCTAATCTAGCTTTGAGCCTAGCTATGGAGCTGTCTGCATTAAACTTGATTGCAAAGACCCACTTGCAGCTTACAGCTTTCTTGCCTTCGGATAATTCCATTAGATCCCACGTATGATTATCATCGAGAGCCTTTATCTCCTCAAGCATAGTGGCATCCACCCCGAATGAGCCTAGGCTTCTTTAACAAATTTAGGAATTGAAATAGAGTCTAGAGAAGCAATCAAAGAGCTAGATGCAAGAGATAAGTGGTCATATGAAACAGAATTAGCAATGGGATAAGAAGTTTTAGGAAGGGTACACTGACGTTTACCTTTACGAAGGGCAATCGTCACTTAGTGGAGGATCTGATGACGAAGAAGCTGGTACAAGACATGTATCGCTGATTAATTGTCTGCTCTTGATTGAGAATCCAATGACGAAGGAACTGATGTATTATTGGTCTCTTGTCTCCTAGAGTACACTTGAATAATGGGTGGCCTCACAGTGGTCGGAACCTCCTCTGGTTGTTCGATAAAGATACTCGGAGATGTGGTTTTATAGATCAACCATTCCTCATCATCCTCCCCTTGACTTGGAGATGAGAAAGATGAGGAGAAAAATGATGTTTCCTTTGAGAAGACTACATTAATTGAGACTAAATATCTATTCAAATCAGGAGAGTAGCATCGGTAACCCTTCTGAAGTTAAGAATATCCCAAAAATACACATTTCAAGACTTTTGGGTCAAGTTTAGTAATATGAGGCCTCACATCACAAACATAGCATGTGCTACCAAATATTCGTGGTTCCACTGGAAACAATGGCTTGTTGGGAAAAATAATTTTATAGGGAATTTCTCCACCAAGAATCGTAGACGGCATGCGATTGATCAAAAAGCTAGCTGTGGAAACAACACTATCCCAAAATTGCTTATGGACCTTCATTTGGAACATCAAGGCACGAGTGATCTCAAGAAGGTCTCTATTCTTCCTCTCAGCTACCCCATTTTGAGAAGGTGTGTCCACACAAGAAGTCTAATGAAGGATCCCAGATCAAGTAATTCTAAAATGATTCTGACATGTACTCTTTAGCGTTATCACTTCTCAATACACGTATAGAACCATTGAACTGGTCTTAATCTCAGCATAGAAAGCAGAGAAATGTGAAAACACTTTAGACCGATTTTTCATAAAGTAAATCCTTGTCATTCGAGAAAAATCATCTACAAAAGTAACAAAATATCCAAACCCAATTTTCGACACAATAGGACATGGTCCCCAAATATATGAATGGACTAATTCAAAAGCTGATTCGGCCCTTTTATTAATTCTACAACTTAATGTATTACGATGATGTTTTGCAAAATGATAGGATTCACATTCCAATGATGTTACATCATGAAATTGGGGGCATAACTTCTTCAAGGCAGACAGGGAAGGATGTCCTAACCGACAATGAGCATTGAACGAAGAGGTGACACTGGCGCAAGCAGCTGACCGAGGCTCCCATGCATCAAGGATATAGAGATCATAAGATACATGTCCTTTACCAATAATCTGGTTCGTCACAAGATCCTGAAAAATACAATGATCAGGGAAAAAAGAGACACAACAATTTAGGTCTTTGGTGAGTTTACTCACAGAAATCAAATTGAAGGAAAGACTGGGTAAACTTAGAACGAGAAGGTAATAGAAGAAGTGGGTTTAGCAGTCCCTAAACCTTCAATATTATAAGTAGACCCATTTGCAATGACAGCAGGAGATGGAGATTTATGTGGCTTGAAACTTGAGAATGTATTAGTATTACCTGTTATATGATCTATGGCACTAGAGTCAATGACCCATTTATTTGAAGAGGAGATAAGACATGTTTTACCTTGCTCAGTTAGCTTTGACAATGCAGGAATTAATCCAGCAACATGAATTTTACTATCTGTCATTCTTGGCAAAATATACAAGCAAGCAAATGCAACACAGTGTGACGTGAATCCACTGGAAGGAGACCCAATATCCAAAAGCACCTAAATGGACAATCTGACACCGGGAACAAGCCGGAAATGGAGAGTTAATGTCAGGAACAAACCAAGGAAAATACAAAAATCCTCAAATGCCTTAGCAAGTTCGCTGCCACAGTGAAGCTGCAAGACCAAAGACTAAACACAATGGTGATGAGCAAACCGGACAAAAATTCAAACTCCGGGAATCAGTGACCACACCACAGGGTCACGCTAGAAAAAGGTCGAAAACATTGTCAAGGCTGATTGAAGATAGGGAGTACCGGACGCGTCGTCACACGCCTGCGCGTGGACACTGTAGTAGAAACTCGAGTGACGCGTGAGACTCGCGCCGCCGATGTCCACCAAACTCTCAGGGTCGGCCGGTCGGCAGCGTCTGAACGCTGTGGAAGGTTTGGTGAGAGTCAGAGATCACCGGAGATAGGAGCTGTCTTCTCACTCACACTCACAGCCTCAAATAGAACAGGGACCACGCGAAAGAAACGCACTCAATATTGGCTCTGATACCATGTAATAAAGCACAAATGAATAGAAAGAGAACAAACTCAGATCATATTCCATTAGTCTCATAGGATTATATATAGGTTCTATAGATTCAAGAAAGGAAATAAAATAAAATCAATCCCTATGATTATGCTATCAACATCCTTAAGTATTAGCCTCCAGATTAGCCTATAGTTATGGATAAGTCAGTTATACACTTTAGTCTGCACTAACTATACAATATCTCTATCATTAACAATCCTCTTTGAACTAAGGCATAATTACAAAATTGGAACATAAACTTCAAAATATAATTAATTGCCATCCCTGTTAAAATTGACAAGAGGCTATGTGATTTTGACTGTTATGGTAATGCTTGGCTTAATATTGGACCTGCAATTTAGTTCCAAAAAGTCTCTTTCTTGCTCCAAAAATTAATTGAAGATTTAACATTTCCATTTTTGTCCATGTTCATGGTGTATTTTGTTACATTATGAAGTTCATGTACCAACTTTGTAATGAGGTGTTACTTCAAAGGGTAAAATATAGTTAACTATCTCTCTGGTTGATCTTAGTGGATATCTTGTCATCATTTTTTGGTACTGTTTTTTGCAATCAATTTGAGTGGTTTTTACCTTTAAAAATTGTTTCTTTCTACAAGGGAATTTATCTCAAAGCTTTATATTTGCAAAAAAGATAGTGATTTTAACATATTTACTAGATAGTAAATGCAACATGGATTTCTCTGATATCTTACACTTCTGTACTTTTTCCTTTACCTCTTCTTTTAGTTATTGATCAACTTAAGTTAAACTTTATAAAAATTTCTATTCTCTTTCCTAGTTTGTGTACTCTCCTTGACTAGATTGTCTTAGCAGAGTCTGGGCTCTGGAAGATTATCATAGGATTCTAGATAGTTGTATGTTGGAACTCTGATGCTATCATAAGGGTTGTTAGAGGTTGGTTATAACTAACCAACAGTTACAACTAATATTTATAGAAAGAACAGATAGAGATTTGAGAGGAATAGGAATGTATATTGATATCTTTGCATGTACAACGATTTATATAGAGCTAAGAATCCCAAAAAAGGAAAAAAAAAAAACCGACTATATGTAATAATTACAATAACATGTGATAACTCTATAATAACTACAAATCACCAAAAATTACTCAAAAGTGATATTAGCATATTTTAAGGCGTAAAAGGCATAAAACAAGGATATTTCGACACTCTCCCTCAAGTTAGATCATAGATGTTAATCATATCCAATTTGCTAACAAACTTCTCGAAATTTGCTCAAGGAAGCCCTTTGGTAAAGACATCTGCCATTTGCTGATTCGTTGGAGCATAGGTCAGACAGATTATCTCGTCTTGAACTTTTTTAGATAAAGTGTCTATCAACCTCCACATGCTTCATTCGATCACGTTGGATCAGGTTTAATGAGATATTGATGGCTGCCTTCTTGTCACTGAAGAGTCTTATCGGTGGTCTTTCTTCTATCTTTAACTCCTCCAAAATTCTCTTTAACCAAAGTCCTTTGCAAATTCCATGAGCGATTGCACAAAATTCGACTTCACCAGTACTTCGGGCAACCACATTCTGTTTTTTGCTTCTCCAAGTACAAATGTTTCCCCACACAAAAGTACAATATCCTGTTGTTGACCTCCGATCTTCTCATGAACCAGCCCACTCTACATCAGTGAACACATCAATGCCTCAACTTTCACCCTTTTTAAAGAAAAGTCTCTTTCCAGGAGATCCTTTGAGATACTGTAAGATATTATACACAACTTCTAAATGGACTTCCTTAGGTGAATGCATGTGTTGGCTCACCACACTAACTGTAAAGGCAATATTAAGTCTAGTGTGTGAAAGATAGATCAATTTCTCAACTAACCTCTGAAGCCCCCATTGGTGTTTTTTTATGTTCTCAAGAGACCTTTTTTCTTGGAATTTTTCACTTCTCCAGAAATATTAATGAAAGACTTATGGGCGATCTTACTTTGTTGCTGGACATTTTGGATCCATTCGAGGAAGGAAAATAAGGCTTTGTGGAAGGCATCTATGTTTGCAACTGTGTGGTGTCTTTGGATGGAGAGAAATGATAGAGTCTTTAAGTTGTGAGTCCTTCCTCCTCTTTTGCTGTGGGATAGAATTTGCTTCGTTGCCACTCTTTGGGTTTCGGCCAATGGGTGTTTTAAGGAGGTGTCCGTCGAAGATGCTTTTAGGGATTTGAGGGCTTTATTGTATCAGAGTTGTTTTTAAACTCTTGGTTTGGTTTTGTTCTTGTCTTTTGTTTTTTTTAGGAGGATATCTAGTCTTCCTTTTGTCGTTTTGTTTTCTTTTTCTTTGTATCCTTCCCTCTTCCTTAATAATATTTCTTTTTCGATCAAAAAAAAAAACTTTCTTTGTCAACTAGTTTCCCATTGTCTTCCATCTTATTTCCAAGTTCCATTGGGGTGTCACTTGGCTTGCAGCCAAGCATTCTAGTTTCTTTGAAAAGATCAAAGACATTTCCGCTATGAGACACTAATACCTCGTTTTGACCTTGAAATTCCATGCCAAGAAAATAACGCATTTGCCCAAGGTCTTTTACTTCAAACTCTGTAGCAAGAGTTCTCTTTAGTTTTTCTATTTCAGTTGAGTCATCTCCTATGAGAACTATATCGTCCACATACACAATCAACACTGTTTTAGCTCGCTATCATTGTGCCCAAAAAATAGTGTGATCCGATTGTTTCTAACTATACCCTTCTCTTTGTGAGAATCTTGAAAATTAATCGAACCACGCCCTTGGTGATTGTTTTAGCCCATACAATGATTTGTTCAGCTTGCACACTTTTTCTTCTCCTTGTCTACCAAAACCTGGTGGAATCTTCATAAAGCCTTCTTCCATTTTCCCATTAAGGAAGGTTTTTATGTCAAGCTGATGTAGAGGCCAATCTAAATTGGTCGCTAAGGATAAAAGGACTCAGACAGTGTTAAGCTTTGCCACAGGTGCAAAGGTTTCGGTGTAGTCAATACCATAGGTTTGAGCAAAGCTTTTAGCAACCAAACGAGCTTTATAGCTTTCAGGAGTCCCATTGGCTTCATATTTTATGGTCAAGACCCACTTGCACCTGATAGCCTTTTTTCCTCTGGCAGATCAATCACATCCCCATGTGCCATTTTTCTCCAAGGCTTTTATTTCCTCCATAACAGTTTCTTTCCACTCAGGGTGCCTCAATGCCTCTTGAACATCTTTTGGGATTTCTGTTCTGTTGAGGTTAGATGAAAAAGCATAGAACTTGGGTGACAGAGTATTATATGAAACAAATTTGGAAATGGGATGAAGAGTACATGACCGGGTTGGTTTTCTTAAAGCTATAGGCAAGTCATCACAAGGTTCAGGATTACTTGTGCTGGAGGTAGGAGACTCTTCTGGGACCATCACCAAGGTTGACTTACTCAACTCTTGTTGTGCTTTAGAGGTGAGTTCTTCCTTATGTCTTTTCTTCGGCCTTCGTGAGTAAACAAGAGCTTCCTTGCCAGGTTGTTTTGGTTCTCCCCCTTTGTCCAAGTCCTCTTTTGTAAATGGCATACTAGATTGGGAAGGAGAGATAGCTGAAAGGGAAAAGTCACACTCCAAGAACTGATCTTCACTAATATTATTCTCCTCCTGAAGAGAGGTTTTGGTGAAGTTGGGCTGATTTTCGAAGGTGACGTCAAGGCTAACAAAAATTTTCTTTGTTGAAGGGTCAAAACATTTATAGCCTTTTTGTGATGGAGAATAACAACAACAACAACAACAAAGCCTTATCCCACTAAGTGGGGTCGGCTACATGGATCGCACGACGCCATTGAGCTCTATCAATGACCAACTCTTTAGATATCTCATTTACTAAAAGGTTCCGTTCAATAATTTTTCTAAGTGTCTTTTTTGGTCTTCCTCGACCTTTTTTCATAGGGCTCCAAACCATCTGCTCAACTCTCCTAACTGGCGATTCCAACGATCTTCTTTGCACATGCCCAAACCATCTTAAACGGTTTTCAACCATTTTTTCCTCAATAGGTGCCACCCCAACTCTACCTCGTAAATGATCATTACGGATCCTATCTTTTCTTGTATGACCACACATCCAACGCAACATTCTCATCTCCGCCACTCCAATTTTATGTTCTTGTTGTCCTTTCATTGCCCAACATTCACTCCCATATAAAATCGTTGGTCTTATAGCAGTACGATAAAACTTTCCTTTGAGTTTATCAGGTACTTTCCGATCACAAATAACCCCTGATGCCATTCTCCACTTCAACCACCTAGCTTGTATCCTATGTTCCAAATCTCTAATAACTTCGCCGTCATCTTGTATAATTGATCCCAAATACCTAAACTTTGACACTTGTGATACGACCTGATCACCAAGCTTAACCTCCAGCTCGTTCCTAGCTTGTCGCTTGTTAAACTTACAATGCATATATTCGGTCTTACTCCTGCTCAGACGAAAACCCTTCGATTCCAAAGTAGCTCTCCATAACTCAAGTTTAGAATTAATCTCTTCCCTTGTCTCTGCTATGAGAACAACGTCATCTGCAAAAAGCATGCACTTAGGGATTTCTTCTTGGATGTGTTTTGTCAGAACATCTAAAACCAAGTCAAACAAATAAGGGCTTAAGGATGATCCCTGATGTAGGCCAATTTTAATAGGAAAGTCTCTAGTTTCCCTGCCACACGTTCTCACACTAGTCGTAGCCCCCTCGTACATATCCTTTATGGCTCTAATAACCAAGGAAAATGCATTTGATAGCATGAGGATCAAGTTTACTGTGTGCATTGTGGTCGTGGACAAACATGATGCACCCAAAGATTTTTAGAGGGAGATTGAATAAAAGGCGTGAGGTGGGAAAAGCAGTTTTGAGTCTATGGATGGGAGAATCAACGAGAGTATACAACTGGGCATCCGATTTGAGATATGTAGAGGTTAGGATGGCATCCCCCCACAAGGATTTTGGCACATTATTTGTGAACATGATGACACAAGGAACGTCTAAGAGGTGTCGGTTTTTTCTTTCAGCAATCCCGTTTTGCTGCAGGGAATAGGGACACGAACTTTGATAGATAATGCCATGATGTTGGAGATAATCTCTCAAAGTGGTGTTAAAGTATTCAGTGCCTTCTTAGAATCTAAATTGGTGTTTAAAACTGAGTTTGAATCATGGTATGGAAGTTTATAAAACATTTCGAACTTCAGTTTTATCTTTGAGAAGGTAAACACAACACACCCTGGTGTGGTCATCTATGAATGTTACAAACCATTTTGGAAGAGTACGATTAGGGATACGAGAGGGTCCCCATAAATCACTATGAACAATGGCAAAAGGTTTAAAAGGTTTGTAAGATTTTTTTGAAAACAAAGTGCGATGGTGTTTTGCAAGTTCACAAAAATCACATTGTAACTCAAAATTTTCTTTATTCGCAAAAGCTAAATGGCAATACATGCTTTAAATATGAAATATTTGGATAACCCAATCTGTACTGCCATAACAAAAGTTCACTATCCTTAGAACCAGAACTATAATTTGCGACTTGATTTTGCATACTCACTGTGGCATCCTCGAAGTAGTAGAGTCCCTCACACTCCTTAGCACTGTCAATCGTCTTCCCCGATGATAGGTCCTAAAGCACATGTGGAAGACAGAAAGTTAACTGAACAGTTGGAGTGTTTTGTTAAATGGCCAACAAGTATCAAATTACAGGATAGTTTTGGGACATGGAGGACAGATTCAAGAACTATAGACTTGGAGTCTAATACTTCTTTTTCCAGCAACAGTTGAGAGTCCCATATGCAATTTTGATTTTCAATTTTCCAGCACAAGGTGTATAAGAAGAAAAAAGATGATAAGCAGCAATCATATGGCCAGAGGCACCTGAGTCAATTATCCATGGAGTTTTATTTAGGGAGGTATTTAGAGCTTGTAAAAAATTACCTCTCTTGGCCAAAGAACTGGAGGGAGTATATGATGACTAACCCATAGTGAAATTAGCAAAAATTTTATAAATATGTTCCCTTTGTTCAGCACTGAAGACTCTTTGATTCTCTTTCAGTTTTTCAGTGTGATCTGAGGTGACTTGATACTCGCCTTAATTCTTGTTCTGCTTGGGTTCCCAGTCAACCAATTTGCCGTAAATTTCCTAACAATTGTCTTTAGTATGCCCAGATTTTTTGCAATGCTCACAATAGGGACATTTTTTTATTGTTATGGCCTCCACTATTTTGAGGCCTACGTGCAACAAGGCTCGCTCCATCATATGTGGTATTTGACCCAGTATTTGACCCACTTGGCCCATGAGTTATTAAGGCTAATGGCTCCTGCCTAGACCTGTGTTTCAGCATCACCTTTCGTCGTTGCTCCTCCCTTCAAACCTTTGAGAACACTTCCCGAATTGATGGCAGTAGTCGCCGTCCAAGAATGCGCCCTTTCATGTTGTCGAGATCATGGTTCAGGCCGGCGAGGAACTCGAAGACGCGTTCTGACTCCACCTTCCTCTAGTACTGGGCGTGATCTTCCTGACACTTCCACATCTTGTCGAGGTTTAGGTCCAACTCTTGCCACAATGTCGTCATCTCCATGTTGTAGTCTCTGACATCATGATCGCCTTGCTTCATTTGCCAGAGTTTGGTTTTAATTTTGAAGATGAAGAAACTGATGAAGATTTCTGAATGATTCTTGTTATATTGAGAATAAAAGGATTACAATCAAATATATAGCCTAGAGGGACCGTTATCCACGTTCGAAATAAAGGGAAATAAAAGCCTATACTAATTAGGAATCCCACTAAATAAGGAAAAACAAATAAATACAATATTTAAATAAGAAAAGTAAATTACGGTAAATCTAAATATAAAAGGGAAAAACATAAAACTTCTAAATAAATCACGCTACAGGGACGAAATCCTTTCTACATTCCCCCTCGAGTTGGGTTGTATATATTATACAAACCAAGCTTCGAGTTTTATTCATCAAAATTGGCCCTTGGTAGTGTTTTAGTGAGAATGTCAGCAATCTGAAATTTTGCAGGAATGTAGCTTAATTGAATAATTCCAGTGTTAGCTTTCACTGAGATGAAGTGTCGATCAATTTCGATGTGTTTTGTTTTGTCATGGTGTACAGGATTTTTTGCTATGCTAATAGCAGCTTGACTGTCACTAAACATTTTGATTGTGTCCTTTGTTTCAACCTTTAGTTCCTTCAATAGTCTTTGAAGCCACATTCCTTCACATATTCCCAATGCAAGAGCACGATATTCAGATTCTGCATTACTCCTGGAAACAACAGCTTGCTTTTTACCCCTCTAAGTGATGAGATTTCCCCAAACATATGAACAGTAGCCTGTAGTAGATCTTCTATCAGTTAACTCTCTTGCCCAGCTAGCAACAACAACAACGACAATAAAGCCTTATCCCATTAGGTGGGATCGGCTGGTTGAGTTGTTTTCAAATCTTGGAGGTATAGTCATGTAGACCTCTTCTTCCAAATCTCCATTTAGAAAAGCATTTTTGACATCAAGTTGGTATAAAGGCCAATCTTGATTTACAGCAAGAGAGAGTAGAACCTGAATAGTATTTAGTTTGGCCATTGGTGCAAATGTTTCCTGGTAGTCAATTCCATGTGATTGTGTAAACCCATTTGGTACAAGTCTGGATTCGAATTGCTCAATACTCCCATCTGCTTTGTATTTGACTGTGAATATCCATTTGCAGCCCACAGGATTTTTTCCAACAAGCAATTTTGTAAGAGTCCACGTATTCTTACTTTCTAGAGCTCTGATTTCCTAAACAGCTTGTTTCCATGCTGGAACTTTTAGAACCTCTTGGATAGAGTTGGGAACTTGTACACTGTCAAGTTTTGAAACAAATGTCCTGTAGGTAGGTAACAATTTTCCATATGCTATGTACGTTTCGATTGGATGTCCAGTACACCCTCGAACACCTTTCCTGTGTGCAATTGGCTGATCAGAGTCATCAATCATTGGTGCCATAGAATCATGAGCCAAAGAATCCATACCGTTGTGAATATTCGAAGTAGAAGGTGAACTCAATTCTGGTGCTTGACAGTCTTGGGTCTGCATGGTTTCCTCTACATTGGAAGTTGGTTTTCTCCTTCTATAGACACGAAGTTCATGATTATTATCAAGTTGAGGTTGACTCGAGACATTAGGAACAGTTTCAGTGATAGGATTTGGTTCAAAATGGCCCGACTATCCTAAAGGAGATCCTAAATCTGATATTCTCTCAAATTCTTCCCCTAAATTTCATATTTGGGAAAATAAGGTTGGTCTTCAAAAAAGGTGACATCCATGGAATTGTATACTTTCCGAGTGATAGGGGAGTAACACTTGTATCCTTTTTTATTAGATGAGTACCCAAGAAAAATGCACTTAAGAGATTTGGGATCAAGTTTGGTGCGATTATGTTGATGGATGTGAACAAAGGAAGAACAGCCAAAAACTTTTAGTGGTAGGTCAGAAGAAAAAGAGAGTGAATATGAGGATATGTTTCCATGAGAATATTATGAGGAGTTTGAAATTTTAAAACTCGACTAGGCATCCGGTTAATAAGATAAGTGACAGTAAGAATGGCTTCCCCCAAAAAATGTTTAGGAACATGATTAGAGAACATAATAGCACGAGCAACTTTTCCTCTGCGCAACCCCATTTTGTTGTGGAGTATTAATGCAAGAACTTATATGAATAATCCCATGTTTAGAAAGATAAGGACCAAGAGTGGAATTAAAATAGTCCTTAGTATTATCAGTTTTAAAAACTTGAATTTTACTTTGGAATTGATTGAAAATCATAGAATGAAAGGCTTGAAAAATGCTTGCAGTTTTAGATTTTTCTTTCATAAGAAAGGTCCAAGTTGTTCTTGTATGGTCATCTATGAATGACAGAAACCAACGAGCCTCATTTATATTTTTTACTTTTGAGGGTCCTCAAATATCACTATGTATGACAGAAAAAGGATGTGAAGGCTTGTATTGAAGACCAGAGTATATATGTCTAGTATGCTTTGCAAGTTGACAAATTTCACATAGAAAAAACTTGGAATTTTTATTGATAAATAGATGTGGAAACAATTTTTCAATGTAAGCAAAGTTTGGATATCCAAGGCGATAATGCCATAATAGGACTTGACTCTCGATGGACTCAGACTTAAAAACAGAATTGACAGAATTTAAACTGGACTTGGAAACACAACTTGACGATTGAACTTGTCTACCAAGGAGATTATTTTCTTTGAGTAGATAGAGGCCACCATGCATCTTAGCACTGCCAATCACCTTCCCCGAATCCACATCCTAAAAATCACAAAGATTTAAATAAAATTTAGATACACACCTCAAGTCTCGAGTGAGTTGGCTGATTGAAATTAGATTGCAATTCAATTTAGGAACATAAAGGACAGAGGAAAGATAAAGATCTTTTGTCAATTGAACTGATCCTGTTCCTACTACTAGAGAGAGTGAGTTATCTGCTATTCGAACTCCAGAGTGACTAGTGCAAGGTCTGTAGTTGGTTAGGATATTAATGTCTCCTGTCATGTGGTTTGAGGCTCCTGAATCTACTATCCATGACTTTGAAGTGTTATTTTTAACAAAATGAACATTGGATAATATACCTTGGTGTGCTAGAAGACTAGTAGATGGTTCAGTAGAGGGTTGAGGTGTTTGTCCTGGATTCGAGACATGACCTAGCATCTTTTGCAGGTCCTCAATTTGCTCCTTTGTGAATGGACTAAATTTTGAATTATTGCTAGTGGTGACAGTAGTATTGGCACGATTCTCCCTGTCATATCGAGTGCTAGATGGCTTCTAGTCTGCTGGTTTTCCATGTATCTTCCAGCATTTTTCCTTCGTATGACCAGATTTCCTACAGTGGTCACACCATGGACGTCCCTTTCTCGGTTTTTTTGAAGAAGGATTGTGTGTGTACAGGGCTGACCCCTCAGTAGATGGTGTGTGTGTGTCTGTCTGTCATCATCAGCTTCTTTCTACTCTCCTCTCTTCAAACCTCTGCAAAGGCTTCTCGAATGGTGGGAAGGGGTTTGATTCCCATGATCCTTCCCCTGACTTCATCTAATTCTTTATTTAGACCAAGAAGAAATCTAATTGTGCAATTTTGTTCAATGATTTTCCTATATAAGGCAGAGTCATCTGAGCAGTTCTAGGAATATGTTTCGTACATATCTAACTGCAGCCAACAGCATGTGAGGGTGTTAAAGTATTGAGTAACACTCAATTCTCCTTGTCGTTGATCATACATCTTTGTCTCAATTTCAAATAATTCAGAAGAATTTTCTATGCTAGAGTACGTTTCACGAGCAGCCTCCCAAATTTCTTTGGCAGTTTTGTAAAGCAAGAAATTTTCCCCAACTTCTATGGTCATGGAATTTACCAGCCATGACATAACGAGATAATCATCAGTTTTCCAGGCTCGGTTTCTAGGATCGGTTAATTCTAGAGTAGGGACTTCACCTGTGAGATGTCCATCCTTTCCTCTACCGCAAATGTACATAAACACTGATTGTGACCATTGAAGATAATTGTGGCCATGAAGTTTGTGATTTGTAACCAGATTGGGAGTCTCTGGAATGATAGAGACGAGAGGATGGGAGACGACCTCCAAGGCGACTTTCGAGGAAGAAGATTGTGAGGCCATGCCGTATTTGGGCATGGTTGGGAGAAAGGATTAGGTTCTAAAACCTGGCTTTGATACCGTGAAGAAACAGATGAAGATTTCTAAATGATTCTTGTTATATTGAGAATAGAAGGATTACAATCAAATATATAGCCTAAAGGGACCGTTATCCACGTCCGAAATAGAGGGAAATAAAATCCTATACTAATTAGGAATCCCACTAAATAAGGAAAAACAAATGAATACAATATTTAAATAAGAAAACTAAATAACTATAAATCTAAATACAAAAGGGAAAAACATAAAACTTCTAAATAAAGCACGATACAGGGACGAAATCCTTTCTAAAGAAGATCTGGGAGAAGTCTTCTTTGTCGGAGTAGGTCTGATGAACGACTTCCCAAATGTCTTTAGTCGTTGGCAAGAAGAGGTTGTCTTCCTAATCGCCAACTTCATCGAGTTCACCAGCCACACTCTGATTAACGAATTTTCAAATCTCCACTTTTGAAGGGCTGAGGGATTTGTGGTTTTGGGTTCCTTGGTGTCTCCAGTGAGATAACCCATTCTCCCTTTTGCTAAGAGCAATTTCACAGACCATTGAAAAAAGTTTTTCCCATCAAGTTTCTCAATCGTAAGTTGAAATGATGAGGTGTCTGTACTGAATTTCATGTCATTTGTCTGGTTATCAGAGGCTCCTACCTTCTTATTCCCTCCGTTGTCAGTCATTACTAAGCAAGGTCCAAAGGGCCGTGTTCTGATACCATATAGAAAGAACAGATAGAGATTTGAGAGGAATAAGAATGTATATTGGTATCTTTGCATGTACAACGATTTATATAGAGCTAAGAATCCCAAAAAAGGGGGGGAAAATGACTATATGTAATAATTACAATAATCTGTAATAACTCTATAATAACTACAAATCTCCAAAAATTACTCACAAGTGATACTAGCAGCTTTAAAGGCGAACAAAGCGTAAAACAAGGATATTTCGACAATATTTGTGTTAGGGGGGTCTTTTTAAGGGTGTAATTCAATAGTTTTAGGCAGAAGTTTTGAGTTGAGTTTTGGGGAGACTAGCCTCTCAAAAGCTAGAGTAGGAGTGTTCTAGCCTCTCGATAGTCTAGGGAAGTACTTTTCTTGTGTTTTTTGAATGTTCTGGTATATTTCATTCTTCATTCAGTAATAAAATTCTCTGTTTCTTTGCATTCTTTAATTATATCTTGCTGGTTGTGAGGATTGGGTTCCATTAATTGGTATCAGAGCAAGATTCTTGGGCGTGGGGATGGTAAACGCGAGGATGGAAGCAAGGATTGATAATCTGGAGAAGGTGACACGATGAAGGGGAATATCGACAAGATAATGGTATGCAAGCAAGAATTAAAGGAAAGAGTTACAAGATTGGAAAGAAACGCAATAATCAAGAGCAGGGAGCTGCGGAGGTTTGGGAACAAACAAACAAGCTCCCAAGGGATTGGAGTCGAGATCAGAAGCTTGAATTTCCTGTTTTCTCAGGTGAAGATCTGGTCGGGTGGCTTATTTGTGCATAGAGATATTTTCTGATGAATGGGTTGACAGATGCAGAAAGACTTGACGCTGCATTGATGTGTTTAGAGGGCAAAGCCCTCAGTTTGGTCCAGTGGCTTGAGGCATGATGGCCAGTCAGAACTTGGGAAGAGTTTCACATGGAATTTCTTGCGAGCAAGACACCAACATGGTCGAGTACAAGGAGCATTGCAAATTGCTAACAACGCAGTTGAAGGGGGCTATGAATGAAATGCTCATCAGGGTATTCAGGAGTGGGCTATGAGTAGATATTCATGCTGAATTGAGGCTTTTCCAAGTTGGGTTTTTAAAAGAATTAATGGGCTTCGCCCAAAACATAGAAGAGAAGAATCAAATAAAACACAAGGCCCAAGAGGAGCTGTAAACAATTAGATATAGAACCCAGCACTAAATACTACCCACCAAAACTCAATTGGAGTATGACCTAAAATGACCTGACCCAAGCACCCTCTAACAGGGGATTGACAATAGAATTTTGAGCAGTTCCAGTATGCTGTCAACAGCTACAACCAGAAAAACAGAGGCTAAGCTATTAATTGAAGCAGAAGTGGCAAAAAGAAGGGAATAAGGTCTCTGCTTTAAGTGAGACAAAAAATTTGTGCTTGAACACAAGTCAAAAAACAAGTCATACCAAGTCATGATCTTACAAGAAGAACCTGAAATAATTGATGATGAAGGAGGCGGCTGGAAAGGAAGGGAATATGAAGGATAAAGAGAACTTTTAATTTCACCTTGAGGACAATGTGTCTCTTGAAGGAGGGGGAAATGTTGGAACTTTGATGCTATCATAAGGGTTGTTAGAGGTTGGGTATAACTAACCGACAGTTACAACTAATAGTTGTGTTTTCCTGGTTTTTTTTTTTTTTTGGTTTTTTTTGGGGGGGGGGGGGGGGGGGGGGTTCTTTTTAAGGGTGTAATTCAGTAGTTTTAGGAGGAGAGTTTTAAGTTTTGGGTAGAGACAAGCCTCGCGAAAGCTAGAGTAGGAGTGTCCTAGCCTCTCGAAAGTCTAGGGAAGTACTTTTCTTGTGTCTTTTGAATGTTCTGGTATCTTTTATTCTTTCTTCACTAATAAAATTCCCCGTTTCTTTGCATTCTTTGATTATATCTTGCTGGTTGTGAGGATTGGGTTCCATTATTGTAAAAGTATTCTCTCTCCATAATTCTTAATGCTTATAGATGATAAGGTAAGTTGATATTTCTCTCCTAGTTTAAGCAGTTTTTAGTTACTGTTATTATAATAATTATTATTTTTTTTGTGTAGTTTTGTCTGTGATGCTATACCTTTAGCTTGCTCTATCCCTATTGCTGAGCCCCTGTAGTGTGCTAAGATGGCATGCTTCAATGGTTTGTTTATATCTAAGTTATATTGAGCTGAAGGATTTTTTTTTTTCTTTATGTAATATAGGCCCTTAAGTTGAATGGGACTGAACTGTTGAGACATTATGTCAGGCTTGATTTAGCTCGTGAAAAGGGTGCATATTCCTCCAATACCAGGTATTTATGAAATACTCTCTTTGTGATTTTAATGATTTTTCTTTCCGCCATCTTTTTGCATTGAGAAGTGGCTTGGCAGATTTGACGTAAACCTTTTGGTTTGTTTGAGGAGAGCTGGGATTGTCCAGCTGAGCCACAGGATTTTTTAGCCATCAAGTTTATGGGTTTTGTGAGTCAGAATGAGCGTAAAGTTCTTTGGCAAATACCTGCTAGTTGTGGTGTGTTTGGTTAGAATATAATGTACGTTTTTAACTATTTTTAAGTCCTCTATATGGGTTTCACAAAATTGTTTGTTTGTCTCTTTTTTTTATCGTTTTTTCTTTGGATCTTTGAAGGGATTGGAAGGCTCTCTTGTGTAGGAGTCTAGGTTGTTTTATTTTGTTTGTTATCTGTGTCTGTATCTTTTTGTATTCCATCTTTTGACCAATCAATTTTTTAAAAAAAAAAAAAATTGTAGCAACAGGAATGACTCATTCCCAAAGGGTGGAAGTGGTGAGAATAAAACAGTATTTGTAAGGGGTTTTGACACATCAATAGGAGAAGATGAGGTAATTTTATCTCTAGTGTATTTGGCTGTTGCTTTTTTTTCGTGCACAAGATTTCATGCATATCTCATCACTTTCCGTTGCATTTTTCCATGGCATAATTTGTGTTCTTGCTTCTAAGCTGCTAATGACTGCAAGTTTGTTCTTTCAGATAAGAACTAGCCTGGAAGAGCATTTCAGTTCTTGTGGAATGATTTTAAGGATATCAATTGCAAGAGATCATGACACTGGTGCTGTTAAGGGGTATGTTCTTTTGTTGTTCATGAAATTTGATTTCTTAGTCCACTGGATGATGTGATATAATGAACTTTGAAAATTTTCACCGTGCCCCTAAGCTATTGACCTGCATATTTCTTCATATTTATCCCGGCTTTGTCACTTGGGATGGGCTTCTCAACATTTGGCAAATGATAGTTCAGAATTGTAAGACTTCATTTATTAATTTGTCAATATGACCCTAGTAATGATTGGTGGTGTTAGTTTTTGCATTTGCCTTTCTGTAATCTTGACATTGCTTAATGGAATAGAAAAGAATCAGGGTCTCTTTAGGACTGCCGTGATTTTCCAAAAGCTGCTTTTTAAACAAATTAAAAATAATGTTTGGTGAAAATATAATAAAGTTTGCTTTTAATAGTTGAATTGATTCTTAAGGTGTTTGTCAGTAAGTTTAAAAAATTGCTGTAAAAATATAAAATGACAATAACGTCTATTATACTTTATATGTTTTGTATATATAATAGATACTTTATATAATTGAAAGAAACATTATTTGGTATTGCTAAACAATTCAGAGTATTTCCTATTATTTATGTTCAATAATTTTCTTGATTTAAAAAATAAAACAAAAATTAAATGATAAAGAATAAATTTTCATGGTCGGAGTAACTGATATTTCTAGAGTTGTGTACTTAATATTGTTGTGTTGGTATGCTTGAAAAAATTACAGTGAAAAAGGATAAATGAAAGTGATGATATAAATTATTTAATAATAATATAATAATGATAAATTGTAGAATTTAATTAAAATATAAAGGTCTTTTCTGTCATTCAAAATTTATAACAGCCACTGAGCCACAGCCCACTGCTGCCTTGTAAAGCATCCCTATATGTTTTTCAAAAGCAGCCTAGAAAAGATACCATAAAAAAGTTTAAGCAAAAAACAAATTTGTGGCATTGGCTGTTAAAAAGCACCCAAAAAAAAAAAAAAAGAGCCACAGCACTCCCAAACCGGGCCTCAGTTTTGTTGAAGTTACGGGTTTCACACAACAGTAAGCTGCCCACGGGAATTGTTTACTTTCAACTGAAATTATCCCTAGGTATTAGAAGCCAATAACAACCCCTGTGCCTTTATTTTAAAAAAAAAAAAAGAGAGAGAGAGAAAAAGAAGAAAGAAAGAAAGAAAAAAGAAAAAAAGACACCAGACTCTACTGGCAGACTCAAATTTCATATTTAACATTCATTGACCCCCATTCTGTTGGATTTCCATTCATTCACTTCATCTATGGCAAAATCCTTTTCTTCTGCTCCATTATGCTGATTCTTTTATGTTGGATTTTTCTTTCTTGTCTTTTTTCCCCCTCTCTTTTTCTTTCTTCCCCTTCTATTTCATATACCTTGTACCCAATCTCTGACAGATATTGTTGTCTCCAAAACATTGAACTCTTTGGCAATATACCAGCATTGGGGGGCTTGAAGGCAACAGTGCCTATAATCCTTCATTACTACTATCCTCCTCCTGATTAAGTTTCTCCAACTGTCCTCTAAATAACTTAAGTTTCCACCTCGAGCCATAAGTGAATCTTAGGTTGCTGGTAAACACATAATATATAATCCGTGCAAAAGTTATTTTGCTGTCCAGTCTCACTCGCATTACCACATTACAGGTTTGCTTGGTTGGACTTCAAAGATGTTGATGGCTTCAATAAAGCATTAGAGCTTGATGGAACTGAGGTTGGAGGTTATACCTTGTCAGTGGAGGAGAGGAGACCTCGACGATATAATCAGGGTAGTAGAGGTGCTGGTAGTCATTTTGGTGGATGGCGTGAAGATGGCCAATGGGGTCAAGGAAGATGTGGCAACAGCAGGTGGCGTTGAACACCTAATAGATTGAGCCTGCAGCAGAGGCACAGGTACTGCTTATCTGTCACTGGATTTTGCTATTAGTTGATTGATTACCTTGCCAAACACAGGTCTTGCAAAATCCTGAATAAATTATTGGTTTGGTTTCTATCGGATTGCCTTTGTCTCAATTCGATCTTTGAAATATGGAACGTGTCAATTTAATTCTTAAAATGTTACATTTGTCTTAATTCTTTTCTCTGCCAAAGTGACTTTTGGCAACATATTTAGGATTTGGCAATGACATATTTGACAATTTGCTAGCAAAAAGGATCAAATTGAGACAAATGCAATCTTTATAGGACTAATAGAGAGTTTTTTTTTTCCCAAGTTGAAACATGTAATTTTTTGGGGACCATTAAGTTTCTTCTATCACCAAAAAGCATTGAATTTTGTCTGCATCATGTGATTTAAACAATATTGGTTTATAAAGCTGTTATGGATGTGATTTAAACAATATTGGTTTATAAAGCTGTTATGGAGGCCATGTGGCTTATACTTGATAAATATTTGGAGCATATGTGATTTGTTGAAGTTGTTCATTAGTTGTTCTTTAATATATCATTTATCTTAAATTAACTTTTTTCCCTCTCAGGAAACTCTGGATTCCATACAAAGATATGTATTCAGTTCCATGTGTGAACTAACCATGTGATGTGATGTGGCTTTTCATTTTCTGGTGATTTATCCTCTTGTAAATGATTTGAGGACGTGGATCACTTTTGCTGATGACAAGTAGTGTAGGAGAATCCCTTCTCTCAAGTACTTATGGTTCTCAGTTTTGATTATTGGTATTATGAATTCATGAGAATCAAATGGTGTATTATAAGTTAAAGTTGGATCAGATAAGTTTTGTATCTTCAATTTTGTTGAATGATGAAAAAAAAAATAGCTTGTTTTGTTGTAGCTCCCATAGTTATGTATTATATCTAACGGATGATGATACTTACTATGCTGTTAAAAATAGAAACTGTTAAAAGGCCATTGATGTCTTCTACATCGCTGTGTCGAACACTAGATACTTTTTTATTATTATTGGAATCTCGAGGACATTTTATTCAGTAGAATGAGAGAGAATGCTAGATGCTACTTATAGAGGGTTTGTCATATTACCAATTATAATCACAAGGTTCCTAGTATACTCAGCCATGAAAACTCGTGGTTATGCAATGAGCCAAAATATTTACTGAAGTGGGTATTGCAGGTGATGGGATTCCTTAACGCATTTGTGATACTGATTTTCATTGGCTTATACAGTATAATGTATCTATGTGTACTTCTCAGATGGGCTAAATTTAATTTCGACTATTTCGTGGTGCCCATGAGAGTTCCCAATTGGTGGCAAAGGTTCCATCCTAAGGCTATTAAATTCCCAATGAAGCACAAATATTCGAACTGTGCCTCGAACATTTTGTTTGCAGGATTCAAAAGGATTTATTGGAAATTAAACGAACTGCAACGTTTTTAGAAGGAAATGAGGTCATTTGCAATTAATTTATAAATGAAAGATGAATTTAATTTAGGTGGCCAAAACGCTGATAAAATATTGACAGTTTAACAAACTCGAGTATTTACATCATTTTCAAGTGCATATACATGCAAGCATAAAAACTTCAACGTACATACAAAAATGAGTGTATCTAAGAATTTCTCTATTTCTCTTATCTATAGGGTGTATTGCGAAGTATTTGTCAGTGAATTTACTACTAACCTGTTCACATGATATTTTTAATTGGTATAATGAGTTATCAATCTAAATCACAAAGAACATGTTCAATCAAGAATTTACCGAAAAGGTTAAAATCTGAGTTATCGTCTCTAGCATTACATATTGCTTGTAAGAGTACTGAAGCGTATCTCTAGCTCATTATCATCCTATGGAGTATAGACTATTTTATAAGTAAAACTTGCATGCATCCTTTATACTCTTTTGAACCAATCCACAAAAACGTGTTTAGGCAATAAATTATTCGTCACGCAAGGAAAAATGACAATTCGCCCACCAAAAAAATAGCAAAACTCATTGAAAAATGGAATTAGAGCATCGAGTTTAGTTTGAAAAATGGATTTTCTCTTTCACACCAATAATCAATACTCATTTCCACACGAACTTGAAGACACACTAACTATTGTGGGCCCTATCTAATGCATTAGGAGACAAATATTATATATCAAATAGCATTAGAATTTGCATATGGTGTTGTGCTGAATCTTAAACAGGGGATCTCTCATATACAACGTGAATACATTCAGATGACATCGACAACAACGAACGAATGCATTATTAACAGGAAGAAATGATATTATAACATCAATTCACCATTGGATGCATTGTAGATACCGTAAGCCACCATGCTTGGAATACCCGTCTAGATGTAAACAATAATGATACCATGCGAAGTGGCCTAAGACAAAGCTAGCATGACAGGAATTGCTAGGCGTGAGATTCAAAAACCCAAGTCCTCCCACTCGCACATATAAAATCCCATCTCTCATGAGTTATGAACCATTCTCGCACTAATCAGTGTTGTTTCACATTTTCTTTCTCGCATTAATAAAAGATGGCCTTACCCGCAAACCTTGCACCCAGCGATCCAAGCCCTGAATGGATGAACAAGGCTGATAATGCATGGCAGCTCACTGCAGCAACACTAGTAGGACTTCAAAGTGTGCCTGGTCTCATAATCTTATATGGAGGAGCAGTGAAGAAGAAATGGGCAGTGAACTCAGCCTTCATGTCACTCTACGCTTTTGCATGCGTCTTCTTCTGTTGGGTGATATGGGGATACAGATTGTCTTTTGGGGATAGGCTTTTTCCATTCTGGGGAAAACCTGCTCTCGCACTGGACGAGAAATACCTCTTCAAACAGGCTTTTCTTTCGATGTTCCCAAACGCCACGATGATCTATTTCCAGGGCGTTTTTGCTTGCATCACTTTGATTCTCATTGCTGGGGCCTTGCTGGGTCGCATGAATTTCTATGCATGGATGCTGTTCGTGCCTCTTTGGCTCACTTTCTCCTACACCTTCACAGCTTTCAGCATTTGGTGTCCTGATGGGTTTCTCTCCGGGCTTGGGTTAATGGATTACTCTGGTGGATACGTTATCCATTTGTCCTCTGGGGTTGCTGGCTTCACAGCAGCATATTGGGTAAGCATTATTAACAGGATATCAAAGTATTAATACTTCAAAGGGGTGTGATTTATGATTCACGTAATTTTTTAGTGGTATTATATATATATCACCTGAAGTAGTGTGATTTTTTATAACACCTGATATCTTAGGTGACATCAGTCACGATTTGGAATCTGGACCTTCTGCTTTCATCAGAATTGTAGAGTTTAGTTCCCAAATGGGACAACTCATATTAAAAGAAGAAACTAAAAAAAAAAAAAAAAAGGCATCTTCCTTTAATTTGAGTCGTCCAATCCAAAACTGATAGTCCATATCTGCGAACGAATCCTGCAGTTGTACCAAGAACTGCAGACGGATCCGAGTTCTAAAATTTGGGTCTTTTGCAATACTACTACTAGGTGCAATGAAGAGGGAAGAAAGAAGAATGAGTGACATATGCTCCTTCCTTTCTCTCTTTTACCATGCCAGGATTCAATTATGACAGTGTACCAAACACAATCATCTTAATTGTCGACAAATGTTTCGTCTTTTCAAACAAAGTGAGTCTTGTAAACCAAAAAAACTAACGGTGAATAATTTTACAACTCATCTAATTCCACTGAAGTCAAGTGAATCGAAATTAATGTAATCGGTCAATTCAACCAAAAAATTAATGAAAAAGTCAAGTCTTCGATCCATATTGGACTAGGGAACTAATGAACAATTAAATTGGTGAAAATTTGGTCGCATTCAACCAATTTTTTTTTTAACTTTTGAATTTTTACTAAATATCATTATATGTTTTTAATAAATTTTTTAAAATTTAAGTTATTAGGAAAAAATCTAAAATTAATATAAATATATATTTATAACATATGTTAAATATTTTAATATTATAATATTATATATTATATATTTTAATATATGCAATATATACATTAATTATATATTTTAATATATTTTAAGTATCTCTAATTTGACTACGAGCTGACCATTAAACCTTGAACTAATGTCTCAACTAATTCGATTTTATCGATTTTTTGAACATGGGTAGAAACCAATAAATTTATAGAGACAGGTGGATAGAAGTTTAAACCAAACCATCCAAGATATCAGAACCAAAATGGGAGTGTGTCCATGGCCATGCTAAATGCTTCCACATTCTTCATTTCTGTATCATTAATTATGGTGAAAACCAATTAACATACAATTAATGAATAAATTGTGTGCAGGTTGGTCCCAGGCTGAACAAGGACAGAGAAAGGTTTCCTCCAAACAACATCCTGCTGATGTTGGCAGGAGCAGGATTGCTGTGGATGGGATGGACAGGATTCAACGGAGGAGACCCTTACTCTGTGAGCATGGATGCTTCCTTGGCTGTCTACAACACTCATGCTTGCACTGCCACCAGCTTGCTCACCTGGGTCATCCTTGACGTCATCTTCTTCGGTAAGCCTTCCGTCATCGGCGCCGTTCAAGGCATGATCACTGGTTTGGTTTGCATCACCCCTGCTGCAGGTATGTCATATAATTCAAATCAGTTCCTTTGTCAGATTATTTTTTGTGTTCTTATCTAGTGAAACAACTATAAACTTCAATGGACTACATAAAAAATAATTCATTTTGTACTAAACCAGAATATTGAATAAATACTGACTATTGCCTGCTTCAGGTATAGTGCAAGCTTGGGCAGCCCTAATAATGGGTATATGCTCGGGCTCGATCCCTTGGTTCACCATGATGGTCGTTCACAAGCGATCAAAGCTGCTTCAGAAGGTAGACGACACCATGGCTGTGTTGCACACTCACGCCATCGCCGGCAGCCTCGGCGGCATCCTCACGGGCCTCTTCGCCGAGCCCAGGCTCAGCTATCTCTTCTACGGCAAGTACTCCAAATACGTCGGCCTCTTCTACGGCTTCCAAAACGACGCCAAAGATGGTGTACGACAGATAGGAATCCAGCTACTCGGCATCCTCTTCGTCGTTGTGGTCAATGTCATAAGCACCAGCTTGATTTGTCTCCTCATTCAACTGGTAGTGCCTCTGAGGATGTCTGAGGAGGATATGGAGATCGGAGACGAGGCTGCTCATGGGGAAGAGGCTTATGCTATATGGGGACAAGGTGATAAGCTTGACAACTCCAGTTCCAAGTATGGGAGTTTATACGACGACGTTGAAGCCCCTGGGGGAAGAAAGAAGCGTGGAGGACAAGTTGAGATGACATAGAACGACTATATAAACACAACGATCCACTCAGAGAAAAGAATAAAATGCTATAGTAAGTCGTCAATTTGAAGTTTAGCCGTCTAGCTACGTGTCGTGTCGTTTACTTATACAGTTCATTATTCATAAAATGGAATAAAAAAGAGGGAAATATGAATATCTTTCTCAACATGTTGTAATCTTTCCGTTGAAGGAATTAATGTACGGTTAAGGATTGCCGTTTCTTGAATTATATGTCTCAATCAAATGTCTGGTTTTACATTTTGTTCAGTAAATTTGACTTTTTTTAATTGTGAAATATTATAGTTATTTTAATTTATTACTTAAACAATTAATTATTTCAATTTAAGTACTTGTTATAACTTAATTACTTTAGTTGTTTTTGTTTAGGTCAACTCATTTCCATTAAAATTGCACTAAATTAGGAATACATAAGATTTTATAAAGTATAGAAATAAACTATTACAATTCAGGCTTGAAATTATATAAGAAGAGAAAATATAATTTAAGACAATACACTCTAAACAAAAACCTAAAACTACACATCATTATTCACTAAGAAGACTAAAATGTAGGCAACACACTTCATGTCACGACTCGTTTTTTATGCATATAACCGGCATAATGATAAATATCTCATCACTGTAAGTTTTTCGATAAATTTTATCCACGAGTTAAATTATTTAATTATTATCTCTATGTTATCAAAATAACCATTCCATAATAAATACGAATAAAATATATCAAATTTTTTTATTTGAAAATCATAGAGATGATTTGCATATAATAATAGATCCTCAATATAAATGTCACGCCTCCAACCTACGCACGTGACCGGCACGATAGATGAGCTTTTACCTCACCACCGTAAGCCTAATTCCATACCAATTTGATATATATAAGAATGCTATCTCATGAAAGAGAGTACAATAAATATTTTAAATATATCCACTTATTCATTAAATAATATTCTCAACAAACATTATTCGTCCAATATTTACCTACCCAAATTACAGAGCTACTACTAGAATATTTTTGATAAAGTTTTACATAATAACAAATATTTACCCCGATCAATGGGGTTGAGGACTCGAACGATTAGCTGGTTGTGCCTCTACTTCTTCTTGAAAATCTGTGAGGGGAGGAATGGCATAAGTATATTTTACTCAGTGAGGAAATATATTATTCTATCACATTAACATAAGAAACAATCATATAAAATCACAAAACATATCATGTAGTTCCAAATTAAATTCCCAGACATTTTTCGGGTCCAATCCACATAAGGTGGTCGTTGTCCCGCGGCCCCTGCCGCATCCTCCCTTATTACTGCTTTCATAAATGCCTCCCTTATTTCACCCCTATATTTTCAATACTCTTTGTATTGGAACAAATTTTTGTTTAACATGATTTGCCACCCTTATTATCTCCTGCTCCTCCCTTTTTACTCCCACACAGGGACCCGTCCCCGTAACATTCTCCGTCAATCACAAACATAACAATAATTCAACTTTACACACAATACTACCCATGTATGTGATGCTGTTCACATATATAGTATATGATACTATTCATAAATATGACACTGTTCATATGTACGTACGATATTGTTCATATGTATGGTATAATACTATTCATAAATACGGTACTGTTCATATGTAGGATATAATACTATTCATATGTACGGTACAACACTATTCATAAATACGACACTGTTCATATATACGTACAATACTGTTCATATGTAAGGTATGATACTATTTATAAATACAGTACTGTTTATATGTACCATATGGTACTATTTATATATGCGACAATCAAAAATAATTTCAAGTAACTGAGGATAATTCCTTTCTGATGTGGAGGATCGGCTAAGACCGCAACCACAGAGCATACTAAGAATTTATCACACAGGTATTTGTAAAAAAATATAGTACCCTCACAGTATCTTAGTAATCAATAAATAATTCTTAAACAATCGAGGTTAGTTCTTTTTTGATATGAAAGATCGGCTAAGGCCGCAACCACAGAGCATACTAAGAATTTAACCTCTAAATTATTGCAAGAATTTAAAAGAGTATAGTAGAATATTCTCTCACCTTGAATCCAAGCTATAAATGAGGACTTTTATAATAACTCAGAATCTTAACACTAGAATCAGAAGAATTAGAGGAGATGAGATAATAGAATCTGAAGGTGTGAGTTTAGAAGTGAAATGGAAGGGCCTATTTATAGGAGAAGTTGTGGTTCTATTTGCTACTATTCCATCTACCATTCTCCTATACTATTTCATCTACCAGTTTTCATCTACCATTCTCCTATACTATTTCATCTATCAGTTTCATCTACCATTCTCACTTTCAACTATACATTCTAGATTCCACTTTTGAATTGTATTTTACTTAATGAGATAAATTCCATATCGTACCATTCATTATATCTTACAATTTATTCAATTTATAAGTGAAAATTCATATTTCCAACATCATACACAACCAATAAAATTTACGTAAAAATTTAAGCAGACAGAAAATTTTTTTTAATGGGTATTACAATAAAATACATTATTATACTAAAATACAAGCCAAATACCAAACCATTGACCTAGATGTCCTAGACGATTACAAAGTAATATAATCTACAACAAAGAGGGGCATACCCGACAGCGGGAAGATCCGAAGTAATCTACTCCTCTAGCAGATATTCTTCGCCAATAACCTGATATTAACAAAAAGATTTCACAGAAAGTGTGAGCTTTAAAACTCAGTGAGCAAATCAGTCTTGCGTTAATAAAATTCAAATACATCACCAGTCATGCAACTATACCCGAAGGCTCAAACTCAACCAATAAACATAGTTAGAAATTACATACCAGAGGATATAAAGTCATCCAATTCAACCAACGGTACTAGTACTCATCAATGGTAATATATCCCAGAGAGCGCACATATGCTGGCTCATCAAATTTGTTTATTTCCGTCATGACGCACAACCTCATCCTCTCAACTATGGCGTTTCACGGATCTGTTACTGACCCAGACTATATCCCTACTGAAGGAATCGTTGTCTCCACAGGCGTTGGTCAATACACCCTTTAAACCGAATTTTCTGCCTTGCCATGAGATGGGGTAATATCTTGCTCAATCACAATCAATAGTACAGTATTTCATATCATAATCAGAAGTACAATGTAATATTCATTCATATAACATGTATCATATATAACTATATTATAAGTTTATAAACCACAAATCAAGATAACAATTAAAATGTTTTTGGAAAAATTCAAATTTCACATCATCATGAAATACTTGTTTCGTCTTATTCATACTTCTAAATTAATTATCTTCCTATATTAGCCACTCTGAATCCAGTTTACTCCTATGAATCTTAGAAGTGTCGTACGACATACTTTTTATCACCAGTAATGCTAAAACCCTATTAAACGGGGTCGTTCCACTCACTTAGTTTTCGTACAAGTATCAGTTCTCTAAGTCGTTATGGACAAGAGTACACAGGTGAATTTCAGTATTCTTGTCACATCCCAAAAATTGAACATGTGAAAAGATACTACTCATTTGATAAAATTCTCAAACATAATTTATTTACGTATATTCTGTAAGGTTTTACATAATCTGATGTTTTTATCTCATCGCAAGCCTAGGAGACCTATAGAAAGTACAGAGCATTCCTAGTATTCACATTAACAAGTACTGGTATCCCACTAGACAGAAATAGATAATAACTCCAAGGGGCTTCTAATCTTCAAATGGATACTCTTGTTCATTGTTTTATGTATCTGAAAAGATAATCATAGGGAGTGTGAGTTTATTTAAAAACTCAGTAAGTAAATAACTGTAATATATAAAATATCAAAAGTACAAATACCACATTTACTCATATAATTAATTGTCTTATACATCGAGTAGTATGAGACTCTAACCCTTTCAAACTCGTGAATAAGATTTCATAGATATACACTGAGTAGTATGGGACTCTAACCCTTTCAAACTCGTGAATAAGATCTCATAGATATACACCGAGTAGTATGAGACTCTAACCCTTTCAAACTTGTGTATAGGTTTCATAGATATACACCGAGTAGTATGGGACTCTAACCCTTTCAAACTCGTGTATAGTTTTTCATCGTTATGCACTGAGTAGTATGAGACTTTAACCCTTTCAAACTCATGTATTAGATCCCGTAGATCTTTACTCATTAATAAGATAGTGAGAATTTATCACATAGTACAATTGCCATGAAATAAAATAATTTCTACATACTCTTATCTCTACCGATCATCATATACTCTCATATGAAAAATTGATTACTTAATATCCAAATAATATTGTAAATGGGACTTATATTGTACTTTGACTAGTAATATCAAATTAGCTTAGCAAGGTTATTCACTTACCTTGATGTTTGTCCAAGTTTACCTTGTTCCACACTAGAATTTGTGTAGGAAAATTTCCTAGTAAAATATATTATAAGGAAACATAAGAAAGGAAACAAAATCACGAAAATATGCAAAATTTTCTGATTGCTACAGTAACGATTTGCTACAGTACGGTTCGATACAGTAACGGTTTGCTGCAGTGACGGTTCGCTACAGTACGGTTCGCTACAGTACGGTTCGCTACAGTAACGTTGACTACTACAGTACCGTTGACTGGCGACACTATAGTAACTGCTACAGTACTCGAAAAATTTTCCCAAACTTTCTGATTGCTACAGTGAATTCGAGTTTGCAGAGCTACTAGAAAGTTTCCCAAAAAATTCATCCTTTCCTTTCTTGATTCAAAACCAGAATCTCAACTTTTTTAACCGACTATAACTCAATCCTATCTCAAATATAACCTCCAAAACAACTAAGATTCATAAATTATCATCAAAATCTTCAAGAACAAAACCTCCTCTAATTTTCCATATAAACTTAAATTTAAGGAAAATAATGAGATTAAAGCTTACCTTTGATCCTTACAAAGCTTTTGAACCGAACAAATAATCAAAATTATGAAGATCAAGGAAAGGATTTGAAAAGAGGATGAAGAAATGAGAGAAAACAAATTTACTGTTCCTTTCAGCCTTTTGCTTCAGACGCGAAAATGAGAGGATACTATTGAAGTTTTATTTTAAATATGTCTAATGGGTTATTGAATAACCCATGGGTATCTATAACCCAACATCCAAACCCATCCAGTCAATTTACAATAAATTGACTAATTGACCATTCTTAAACCACTTTTCCATGAATTTCACCATTCTTAGAATATATCCCACATGGTGCAAATATTCAGTCCAGTCATTTAACTCAATTTTCATAAATAATATTCAAAGAGAACAATTAAATATGAAAATTAAAAAATGACCAAAATAAATAACTAAAGTAACGTTGTAAAATTCTAAAATACTCTTAGGCGAATTATATTGTGAAATTAACGGGTATTACAATTCTGCTACGGAGATTTTCATGAAAGATTAGAGAAAATAAGTTAGGATTGTTTTAGTATAGATATTGTTCATACATACGGTTACTATTCATATGTACGGTTACTATTTATACATATGGGTACTATTCCTACCAAAAATAGATAATACAATCTATAAAAGAGTACACCAGGTAAGTTTTCAGGAAAGAGTAGAGGGTCACAATGGACACACTTAAGTATCAGATCTTTCTTTAGTCAGAACTTTCCTAGACATGTATTCTTTATAGTTTACATTATATTTTGATAATCAGAGAATTAAAATAACATTAAGGCAGCTAAGGACAATTTTTCTGATGTAAAAAATCAGCCAAATCCGCAACCACAGAGCATACTTAAGAAAAGAACCTCTAAAATTTGAAAGACATAGAAAATGACATAATATCATCATCTAAACTGAAAAGGAAAGACCAAAAATCTTAGAGGCTTAGCGTCGGAGCAAAAGAAACTTAAAGAGAGAAGAAGAGAAGTTGAAGGTGTGAGTTTAGAACTGAAATGAAATGACCTATTTATAGAAAAAGTCAATGATACTATTTGATATTATGCGCTAATAAAATATTCGATTTACTATTTGATTTAAAGGAAAAATTATCCTTTCACCTTAAACCTTTAAGTTTATTTTCAATTCAGTCCTTTCACTTTAGTCCCTAAGGGTATTTTCTAACATAAAACGTCATTTTTTCCTACGAATTTCTTTCTAGTATTCTTTTATGACAAAATCACATCTAGTACTCGACATTTCGATTATATATGTGAACAGTACCGTATATGTGAATAATATTATACATGTGAATAGTACACTATATTGGAATAGTAACTGTAGTTCGCAAACACACATTTATATTTTATTTTTCACAGATATTACGCTTCATCTCCTTTACTCTTTTCTAGAGAGACAACATCAACACAGATCTTCCAAACACAATTTGAAGAAGAAATTTTTTATAGATCTGAAAAAGTGAGTTGCTATATTTTAGGAATCTATACATAATTCTTCAAAGGAAAACCTCTTTTTTCATGGAAGAGGATAAAAACTTCTATAATAAAAAGGAAAGACAAAAGTATATATCATGTTCCCAATGTTTACCATGATTTTCATTTATGCCCCTAACGTTTATTTTTTGTCAAATATGTCCCTTATGTTTCATTTTTATCATATATACTCTAAAATCATTAAAATATCCCTTATTTATCTCTCCCTACTCATACCTAACTCGTCAGAGAAGATGCCGGAGAATTAGAAAATTGAAAAAATCACTGCCATTCATTCTATTTCTTCTATCATTGCGTCTCTCTTCCCTCCAACATTCTTATTCTCTTCTTTTTCTATTTAATTCACTCTCTCTCTCTCTCTCTCAATCTTAAAAAAGTTTTTTGCCAACAACCTAACCGGAGAGAGAAATTTTGCTATTGATAGTATGGCCCTAAGGCTGGGAACAGAGGCCCAATACAAAGTATAGATCCAGGCCTAGGTAAGAATAAATGGGCCTCATTTGGGCCGGAGGTGTAGTACTGGTTACGAGTTTTGAGATCAGCTTAGGATAGAACTGGAAAACGCAGGAATATCAGACCTACGACGCTGAAGGAGATCTCGCTGAGACGCAGGCACTGCCTCCGTAGATGTGCCCTTTTTTTTTTCCGCTTCTGCACCGTTTGCACTCATAAAACCTTCTCTATTTTATCTTTTCGCCCCTTTCTTCTTCCAAGCGGTCGTCTCCTACGTTCTTTTATGGCAAAAGGCTAAGCTAGATTTCCACATAACCAAGTTACTCAAAAACGGTATGCTTTCTCCCTCTATCATCATTTGATGCTATATATTACATTAGAGCAAGTTAATCTACTTGTAATTGACTGAACCCTACAAATAGGAAATATGAAAAGTTCGGATTTTTGATAATTCTAACTGAACAAAAAAAAAAGTTTTCCCCCTTTTTTGGATCTTTTGTTATTTGGGACTTTCTGTCTATCTTCTTTTGGACGAGTGTCCGTTGGTGCTGCTCTGGGGAGCTTCAGGTGGTCTTGTCTTCCTGTCTCGGGAACGTAAAGATGGAATGCTTTCTTTTCGATATCCATGTATTAGTGATTGCATGATGCATAATGAATATAGATAATTTGAAATGTAATGTTCACATGCTGGCAATTCTAGTGTGGCCTACATCAGGTCCTCTTCTCTCCTTTCCTGTTTTGATTTCGCCCATTGGATATGGTTCCCTCTTTCACATGTCCATCATACTTGGTTTTTATATATGAAGCTTCTGAATATGGTTCATGTTGATTGGGTAAGTGATGGCATATAATCTATATTAATGTGCTTCTTATTGAATCTTTCTTTTATGAAGTTATGTCAAGGATGCAATGATATTCCAAGGCTTAAACCTGACTAAATAATTAAATCTTAAATCCAAAGAATGGAATAATTAGGAATGACAATGAGAAAAGTCAGCCGTACTTTGTTTTTTAGTGTGTCTTTTGAAATCTATCTACGCTCTGTTTCTGGTTGACATCAGATTATTTTCATGTCAAACAATCAGAGAGTCATATAAAGGGTCCTCTTGTTGAGATTCTCTCATCCTTTTTGTTTTAATTCATATATATTATTCATCATTATACCTTGGTCTCTAAGGAAACTTTTGAATTCGTCAATCATATGCCCTTCTGTTGGGATGATAAATTAAATCTGATAATTCTTGTGAAATTCAAGATAAGGACATAAATGTGGTGGATGAGGAAGCTTGCACATGCCCAAAACTCTCACACATTGTGGTAGCCCTCTCTATAATAATATGAAGATAGAGATTGACTACAAGATAAACTCATGGAACTCCTAATCCGCTTAGATTGGTTTCTCAACAGTACCATTCTTTTTGTTCAACATTATATAACAGGAATCTGTTAAAATTTATATGTATGTGAATTGCTTATCAAGACTTGTAATTGCAGTTTGAACCTCAAAGCTTTTGAGTAGTTGCATTGGCTTTTGTGGCTGTGGATCCTATAATCTAATGGAAGGTCTCTCTGCTGCAGCATAATAGGAGTTGAAAGAAAACAGTAATCTCAATGTACTTGAGGAGAATACAGTGCCGAGATCAGAGATGGGGTGTAGTGTTTCAGCCATCCAAATACTTTATTAGGCCAAGAAGCTATGCTTATGCATACTTCCAATCTCACAGCCCTAAAACTACTGTGGAAGAAAATGTTTCACATGATAGTATCATGACGGGACGTCTATTGGGCTCATTTTTATCTAGGTGTGCCTACTCAAGTAATAGTTGTACTGATGTGTACAGAAGGCCTAGTTTGCGTTTGAGAAGTACTCAGTTACGTCTCTACAGTTCAGAAAGTGATGGAAGAAATGCAAGTGAGGACAAACATGTAAATGTAAATGATGGAGTTAATTGTGATAAGGGAAAGAACCGGCTGGATAAGTTTGGGGAAGGTGCCCAGCTCTGTAATGCTCATGCTCGACTCGGGGCACAGGATCAAGAGGAGTGGCTCAATAATGAGAAGCTTTCCATTGAAAATAAAAGGAGAGAATCACCTTTTTTAACCAGAAGGGATAAGCTAAAAAACGAGGTTCTGAGAAGGGTTGTTCCCTGGGAGAAAATAAACATTTCATGGGACACATTTCCTTACTATATTCAGTAATTACTCTCAGCCTTTTCGTTCTTGTACATTTTGATGTCTGCTATTAATTTGAGTTCTTAAATGTTTATATTTTACTTTGCCATCCATAGTGAAAATACCAAAAATCTTTTGGTGGAATGTGCTGCTTCCCAATTGAGACATAATAAGTGGGCTTCTTCTTATGGTGCTCGTCTCTCTTCTTCGAGTGGGAGAATATTGCTTCAGAGCATTCCTGGTATATCATCTTGTTCATTATCTTCGTCCTTATTCCTCTATTTACATTTATCGCTTGCCCTTTGAATGCTAATCTTGAATCTGGCTGTCATAAGTCATATTCAGAATTCTTTCATTTGAATGTTCATGTTTTCTTGTTCTCTGCAGGCACTGAGCTCTATCGGGAGAGATTAGTTAGGGCACTTGCACAAGATTTACAAGTCCCTTTGTTGGTGCTTGATAGCAACATCCTTGCTCCTTATGTAAGCTCTGGAAGAATTTAAATTGCAAATTATTTAGTTGTTTATTACTTTTGGTGCTAGAGGGACAAGGTTTCTTATATTATTTCTATTGTCATGCAGTATATTGATGATGATTTATTGTCAGAAAGTGAGTCTGATGATGATAATGCAGAATCTGGGGAGGAGGGTTCTCTTGAGTCAGAGGATGAAGATGATAATGATGCCAGCAATGAAGAAGAATGGACTGGCAATACTGGTGAAAAGTCAGATGTGAGTGATAATGAAGAACATGATGCGCTTGCATCTGCTGAAGCAGCCCTTAAGAAGGTGAAAGAAGCTGTTCAGAAACTTGTTCCCTACAACATTGAAGACTTTGAAAAGGTGTCTATATGGTTATCCTCTTAAGGGAAACAGGATAGTATTATTCAGCCTTTTGGCTAAGATAAATGAAATAATGAAGTATCTGGTAACTGTTGAAGCTTTACCTCTGGACCTGAGAGTGTAACTATTCTGATGCTAGTGTAGAAGTAGGTGTCATTTAGGTTTACTTTAATCTGATACATAGATACTTTCTAAGATGAGGGCTTCACTGTCATTTATCGGATGAAATGTAGATTGGAGGCTGCCGCATTACTTAGATTTTCCAACATGGGTTCTTTAAATTTTTTCTTTGAAGTTCAAATACTTCTCTTCCTTTTTCTAAATATTTTTGGAATGTCAAGGCCTTTTCTAAGGTAAAGGCTTTTGTTTGGGCAACAATACTTAATAGAATTAATACAAATTATTTGCTTTAGACTCAATAATAAGGCTTAATCACCCAATGCTTGTGTAATGAGTTTCAGAAGCTTAGAGACGAATAAACATCTTTTGCATTGTAAAGTGTCTTGGCATTTCTGGAATAGGCTGTTTGGTTTCTTTGATGAGAGTTGGGTTTGTTTAGATGACCTTGGGGCTTTTCTAGCTATCAAGTTCGCGGGTTTCAGGAGGCAAAAGGAGGATAACATTCTTTGGCATTGTGTAGTCTTGGCTGGTTTACGGTGTCTTTGGTTAGAAAGGAATGGTAGTGTGTTTAATCTGTAGTTCCTTCCACCACTTCTTCTTTGGGAGAGGATTATATCCTCTTTGTGAGTTTCTGCAAATGGGTTCTTCATGTGGTAGTCTCTTGTGGATCTTCTAAGGGCATAAAAGGCTCTGTTGAAATAAAGCATGGGCTGTTTTCGTTTATCTTTTGGGAGAATCTATTGATCTCCATTTTCATACTTTGATGTATTTTTCTCTTCTCATCAATAAATACTTTTTTTATCCAAGAGAAAAGATTTTCCAACATAGGAGTATCTTAGGCCTTAGAGGGGAGTGACTTCAAAATGGATTCTCTATTTGGATATGAGGACTGTTTCAGTGTGAAGGATGCTGTTTAGGTGAAACTACTGGGGTGTGTCCAAACATTTGCTGCTCCTGTAGAGGGAAAGTGAAACTTTATAATGAAGTGGTTGATTAGACTGTCCTGCTCTTTGGTAAGGTTTTGGAACTCAGAATACTGGAGGACAGTAATTGAGGGTGCTATTTGCAGAGACGGATAAGGCTAGGTGGGTTCATTCTGGGGCCTTTTTCTTTGAGCTTGGGAGTTTATAAATTAATTTTTTTTTTGATAGAAAAAGAAATGTTATTAATGAGAAGAGAGATACACATAAGGAAAAGGAAAAAAGTACAGCAAAAGGAGGTCAAGAGATCCTCCTAATATAGAACTAAAAAGAGTAAAAGCTAAAACCAAAAGACACCCCACACGGCCCCTAAAAAAGATTAGTACAACAAAGCCCTCCAAACCCTATAAAAATAAAAAAGAGGCACCCCCTTGAAAAATCCATTGGCTGAAACCCACAAGGAAGCCACATAACGAATACGATCCCATAACAAGTGAAGAGGTAGACACCGGTCGTTGAAGACTCTGGTATTTCTTTCCATTTAAATGCACCATACAGTTGCAAACATAGCTGTTTTCCAAAGATTTTATTCTCCTTCCTATAACCAAAACCGATAAATTTGGTCGCAAGGAGTGCGCCAAGGTCTGGTGGGCTAACCCAATTCTTATCAAAGAGATCAAATAACTTGTCCCAGATGCTCCAGGCCGAGTCACAATGTAGGAATAGATGATTGTTTATCTCTGAATGTCTCAAATACATCACGCAAACATTAGGAGATAAAGCCTTAATAGGCCGTCTGACTTGACACAGATCATTTGTATTAATTCTACTAAGCACTGCAGTCCACATAAAGACTTTGACCTTTAAAGGCGCCTTAACTTTCCAATAAGACCTTTTAAAATGCGAAGAAACAATATGGTTACAGATGAGAAAATTGAGAAAGGAAGCACAAGTGTATGAGCTCGAGGAATCCAACTTCTACATTCTCTTATTAGGAGAAGAAGAAAGGTGTATCGGTTCTGGAATGTCCAGCATTAAGGAAAGGTTAGGTAAAAGTCTATCATTTACATTTCTAGTAAAATGGAGGTTCCAACTAGGTTGGTCCCCTTGCAAGCAAAAGAAGTCAGCAATAAGGGCATTATGTAAGGAAGACAAAGAAAAAAGACGCGGGATTCTATCTTTGAAAAGGATAGGACCAATCCAATAATCCTCCCAAAAACGAAAACGTTAACCATCACCAACGATGAAAGACAATAAAGTAAAGAAAAGATGGTATACCTAAGAAATCGCTTTCCAAGGACTTGCATGTGTAACGACACCTCCCGAGGTCAACGTTCCATCCATTTCGATGAAGCCCATACTTAGCTTTAATCATCTTATGCCATAGGGAATTAGACTCTAAAGGGAATCTCCATAACTACTTTGCCACAAGAGAGATGTTTTTAAACACCAGGCTACTAAGACCTAAGCCCCCGTCTTCCTTAGATTTGCAACACAGCTCCCAGCCAACCAGGTGGTCCTTCTTAATCTCCCCTCCATCAGACCAAAGAAAATCCCTCATAATTCTCTCAATCCTTCTAGCCACACCAACCGGAATTTGAACAAGGACAAAAAATACAAGGGCATATTAGATAAGGATGCCTGAATTAAGGTCAATCTTCCCTCTAAGGAAAAATAAGCGCCTTTCCAGCTGTTAAGCTTACGGGAAATTCTTTGAATGACAGGATCCCAAAAAGAAGCTGCGCGCGGGTTACCTCCTAGAAGGACACCCAACTAGGTAAGAGGCCAATTGAGAACCTCGCATCCCACTATCTTGGCCAACTATCTAAGGCACTTGTCCTGAACATTAATGCCAGCTAAGCCACTCTTGCCCAAGTTAACGCAGAGACTTGACACTAACTCAAAAATTTAGATCAGCGATAACACTCTAAGAAAATTATCCATATCCTTAGGCAAGAAAAGAATTGTGTTATCAGCAAACTGTAAGTGGATTACTTCACGACCATTTTCGTTTATCGATAAACCTCTAAGAATCCCTCTATCAAAACCCCACCTCAACATACATCGAAGGATATCAGCCACCAGAGTAAAGAGAAAAGGGGATAATGGGTCACCTTGTCTAATCCCACATTGCCCCTTGAACCCAAGCTTTGGGTTGCCTATTAATGATGACCGAGAAGGCTACTAAAGAAAGACAACCATTCATCCAATGCCTCCATCTTTCACCGAAACCCTTGTGGTGAAAAATGAAGTCCAAAAACTCCCAATTGACAGTGTCGTAGGCCTTCTCAAAATCTAGTTTGAACTCTAGACCCTGTTGCTGGGAGTTTATAAATTAATATTGCATTGTGATATAAGAATGGGTTACAGACATGAGGATGCTGTGTGTAGGAGAAGTCCAAACCCTTGGACAGTTGAAAAATCAGAATTTGGGTCCCAAATTGAAGGGAATGACACACTCTTGAGATGGTGTTCCTTATAATCATTTATCTACTAGCACAGCACAGGCAAATGATATCTACAGTAACCTATTCAATTAATGTCTATAAATAATAAAAAGTTCTGGCGTAGTGCATATAAACAGTTTTCTAGCTTTTGATGATGGTGTGTCTAAGGCTATTGAAGCGGAGTTGAGAGTAATGACTGTGGAAGGGTGAGTTTGCATGTGTTCTTATGCATTATAATTTCTTAGATATGAATATAAGGGTTGAAAATGATTTATATTTTATGCCAATTCCTTGATAGACTTGATTGAATTTGAGTCAAATGTTATGCTATATTATGTCTTGTTGCAATTATCATGGTTGGAACTCTTACGTGAATCTTCTTTGAAGAATTCTAGAATTACACGAGTAATTAAGTTTAAATTTTAAGTCAACATTTGAACTCATTTGTTACTACAGACTTTTTGATATAATTTTTTCCTTGTGTTTTGGGCAGAGATCACCTGAAGAATCAGAAAATTCTGAGTCAACCAAATCTGAGGATGTCAAGCCTTCTGATGAATCTCAATGCCAACTAAAGAAAGGTTAACTATTTGGCTAGCTAGACCTTTTTATATATGGCACGCTTTATGTACATTAAAACAGAATAAAGATGTCAGTTGTCCTTGTCAGAGCAAGAATGATATCCCATTGGCAAAACTCTTATAAGCTTTGGCATTGAAGAACATTTAACATCGTTCTATACTAGCATGTGTTGCAGTTCTCTTTTTGTTTCTGTGCTGAAAGATAATGATATCATTGTTGGTTGTGCATGTTATGTTCGATTAAGCTATGTGACATGATCTTAAATTTTGGCGATTCATCTTCTCTCTCTCTCTCTCTCAACTCTCAGCTAGCATTAGAATTCTTTTGAATACACGTTAATGCTTTCTTATTACAATCCTTAGGTGACCGTGTGAAATACATTGGGCCATCTGGTCAAGTTGACGTTGGTAATAGGTAATAAAGTGATTCTCTGATTTTTCCTTAATTGCTGTTTCTGACACTCGTTAATTTGAAATTTGATGCATTGGATTTAACTTCAAAGTGTACTCTTGATCTGTTTGACATTGTAATTCTATACAAAAGAAAATAACTCTAAATGTAGTTTGGAGAAGTTTAATACTCTTTTCCTTGTCCTTATGTGTATCTCTCTTTCCATTAATAACATTTCTTTTTCTATCAAAAAAAGAAGTTTAATAATCTTGTGAGAGGAATTATCTGATTAAGTGTACAATGCTTGGCATTTGATGTCCTGATTGAGTTATAACGTATTTTCCCTTGTAATCTAAATTCTGAAAACACATATAAATATGCTGACAATGGTTCCATATAGTTGGACTCGGATGCTTCCTTTATAATATATCTTTGGAAAAAATGTTGCAGTGTTTGGTTCTTTGTAATGAATCATTCTTTGGTCTGAAGCATCTGATGCTTCCTTCCCTTGTTGGTTGTCAAATTTAATTATACGTTGTCATAGAGTCCGTAGAACCAGGAGGCTATTTTTTGTGATTTGTTCCTGTAAAATATTCACATGATGCAAAATTTAGGGACTGAAGGGTGAAACTTACTGCTGCCCTCGTAGAATGAGGTAACATGTTAACAATTAAATAGAGCTTCTAACTTGTAATTGAACACACAGAACAGAAAGAGAGAAAGAGAGAAAACTTTCTGATGCTTAATCCATTAGACTCATAGGTTTATATACAGGTTCCATAGACCCAGGATCGGAAATAAAATAAAATCAATCCCTATGATTGTTATCAATCCCTATGATTTTGCTAACAGACAACATCCCTAAGTATTAGCCTTTAGATTAGCCTATAGTTATGGATAAGTCAACTATACAATTAAATCTACACTAACTATACAATCTCATATAATCTCTATTATTAACACTCCCCCTCAAGCTGGAGCATAGATGCTAATCATGTCCAACTTATTATATATAAATAATCAATTCGCATTCCATTCAAGGCCTTTGTAGGTAAGTCAGTGAGTTACTCTCTAGTCTTCACATATCCGCAATCAAGTTCTCCTGAATCTTTTCATGAACAAAATGATAGTCAACCTCAATATGTTTAGTTCTTTCATGATAAACTGGATTCGATGCAATATGATGAGTAGCTTGATTATTGCACCACAATTTTGATGGCATTGAATGCTTCAACCCAATCTCATTTAATAGGTAATGTATCCACATGATCTCACATGAGGATTGTGCCATTACCCTACACTCGGATTCTGCACTCGATCGAGATATAACATTTTGATTCTTATTTTTCCATGATACCAAGTTTCCTCCAACAAAGACACAATATCTAGTAGTAGATCTCCTTTCAATCGATCGAGATACAACATTTTGTTTCTTACTTTTCCATGATACCAAGTTTCCTCCAACAAAGACGCAATATCTAGTAGTAGATCTCCTGTCAATCTTGCTTCCAGCCTAATAAGCGTCTACAAAGCACTCAATGCTAGTATGCCCATGATTGCTGTATAGTATTCCGAGTCCTAGAGCTCCTTTCAAATAACATATATCTGTTCTAGAACAGCCCAATGTTTGACTATCGATGCAGTCATGAAACAGTTACGACAAAAGCAATGTTGGGACGTGTTACAGTAAAGTAGTTCAATTTCCCAACTAATCTTCTGTATCTCTCTGGATTATCAAAGGGATCCCCATCATCTTTTCTAAGATGTGTGTTAGGAATCATTGGGGAACTACAGCTAACTTTCCAGTTTCTAAAAGCATGTCAAGGACTTACTTTCTTTGAGACAAAACTATTCCTTTCTTGCTTTTTGTGACTTCTACTCCCAAAAAGTACCTTAGCTTGCCCAAGTCTTTTTTGTGGAACTTGGTATGCATAAATGATTTGAGGGACGATACTCCTATACAATCATTCCCTGTAATGGCAATGTTGTCAACATACACAACAGGGATAATAATACCAGTCATTAATTGCCTGTAAAATACTGAGTGATCTCATTTGCTTTTCTTCAATCCAAACTCTTGAACTGCCATACTAAACTTGCCAAACTAGGCCAAGGGACTTTGCTTCAATCCATACGAAGATTTTTTTAGATGATAGACTTTCCCATACTCTCGCTGAGCAACAAATCCAAGAGGTTGCTCCATATACACTTCTTCGTGATGATTACCATGCAAGAAAGCATTCTTGATATCTAGCTGATACAATGACCAATTTTGAGATGCTACTAGAGAGATGAATAGGCGAATTGAAGTAGGTTTAGCCATAGGAGAGAAGGTGTCAGAATAGTCTACTCCATATATCTGAGCATAACCTTTAGCCACTAGTCTGGTTTTAAGGCGAGCTATTGAGCCATCTGTATTAATTTAATCGCAAAGACCCACTTTCATCCCACGACCTTCTTTCCTTCTGGTAAGTCCACTAGCTCTCATGTATGATTGTCATCGAGCACCTTTATGTCCTCAAGCATAGCTGCATACTTGCCTAGATGGGCCAAGGCTTCTTTTAACAGATTTAGGAATAGAAACAGAGTCTAGAGAGGCAATTAAAGCACTAGACGAAGGAGATAAGTTATCATATGAAACAAAATTAGCAATGGGATAATTGGACATATGAAGAGTACATCACTACATTGGCGTTTATTTTTTTTTGTGGAGAGCAATAGGCATATTAGGATCATTTGGGAGGATTTGATGACGAAGGAGTTGGTATAGGACAGGTGAATAACTGGTGTGACTGGAAGGGCAATAAAAAATAATACACATGGCTGTTTCATTTATTTTATTTTTTTATTTTATTTTTCTTTCTTTAAGAGGCAGTTCATTAGACTTGTGTTAGGAGGGGTTTTAAGGAGGTGTTGGAGAGGAAACCTCTAGCAGTTTTGAAGTGCTGAAATTTTTTTTCCCCGTTTTGTGCTCAGTTCCTATTTTCTGGTTCAGGATTTTCTTTCTATTCTGATTCCTCTATTGTCTCAAATTACGCTCTTTTTCTCCCAAATAACTATTTCCTATGGGGTTGTCATAAATTGACAGGATTTTGAGGAATCCAATTTTTTTTTTTTTTCTAGATTTCTATGATTTAATCTATTGGATTTCTGGTATTCTTCTAGCAAACTAAAAGTGTAAGTTTTCCATATGGTAATCTGGTTTCTAGCGTTAACTAATTCAAGTTGTTTTATATGATAATCTGTCTTTGTCCTTTTGTTTTTTGGTATAATTATATATGCCAATATTGGGTGAAGGATTTTATAATTATATTGTAGTTTTCTATGATGTTTCATGAGAACTCTAAGTGCTTGCTTTAAGTATTAGGATCCTCCACTTGTGTACTTATTGGGCAAGCTGAAGGTACAAATCATGTGAGTTGTATTTACATGGTATGGAGTTAGGGCCTCGTTATGATAAATGTCTTTAGAATTAGTATGCAAGTAATGCCAAAGCATTGATCTGTCCAGGAAAAGAAAAAGACTCTGGAACCTTAGTTTTATAACAATAGAAAGGTAGTCCAATAATTGTAAGAGAGGTAGTGATAAGATAATTACAGTCTGGTCTAAAGTATTTTGGAGAACTGCTAGAGTGATTCTAGGACAGTCTCCCCTTCTCTTTCTTGTGAACCCATATTATGATCATCGCATTGGACTATGAGGTAGTGCTCACCTGACATTGGCATATATAATTTATAACAGGATCATACTGGGGAAGATACTGACATCCGATGGTCCAACTAATGCTTACACTATAATCCATGGCAGGTGGGTTGGTAAGTCATCCCTATGTTTAGATGACAATTGGACAAATGCCTCTCACCTTTTGCCATTTTCTCAAAAGAGCTTTTCTTTTGTACTACTTTTGCTGCCTAAGAATTGATGTCAATTTTCTTTCTAACCCATTGTGTGACCCATGAGCCATAGGCAGGGTCTTATATCTTTGCATATTAATGATTTTTTGGTCCACCTTCTATGCTGATGTTGGATAGAATAGGGATATCACTCTCGGCTACCATTCTGTTTCTACTTTTTTTTTTTTGGTAACCATGTAAAACTATTTTTCAAGTTCCTTTTTTTTTATTTTTTAAGTTCCTTAGTTAAGATCATCAAGTCTAGAAAAATTTGAACTTTTTTTTTTGTTTTCATGGGTATCCTCTCATTCGATTTGAAAATTTGATGTTTAATTGTTACAAAGTTACAACAAAAGTCATTACTAGTTATGTGGAAAAGAAAATATAGTTTAGAGAAGGACTTGCTGTTGTCATTTCAAGAAAAAAGCTTGTGTGGCAAAAGTTCTAAAATATTGCTATAAAGTTCTGGGATGATGGAAAAAGAATGTCATAAAAAAGTTAAAGTTTATATAAACGTCTGTGACTTGGTTTTAGACTACTGCATGCATAATCGGTAGCAAGCAAAGGTTAATTCATTGAATCAGAAGTTTTCAGTGAGTTGGTAACCATTGGGTCACAATTTTTTTACTGCATTCGAATATGTTGTCTCTAAGGGAAGAACACCATATCTGCTTTCCTGTCAGAGCAACATGCTGAATTACACATACCCTGAACCTCCTCTTTTTTAGGCCTTCTTTAAACTTTTTACCTGACCAAATAATATGTCATATAACTCCCTGCTTAGACTGGAATACCTTGTGATCTTTTAAATCCTCTGAGGAAGGAGAGACTTAATACACCAAGGCACTAAGGTCACATTTGGTATGTGTTACTGTCGCTTCCAGGAAGACGGAATCGATCATTTTTCTCCATTTAGTCAGTTTGGTTGCCCTTGCTATGCATGCTGGAGTATTTCCATCGCCCCTGTATGGAAGTTTTCTGTCCAAATTTGGATGGAAATCCTGTTTTGGAGAAACAGTAACTTAATCTCGTGATTTCCAAATTTGCCCTATCTCCCTCACCTGATGAGTCTCGCATTGTGGATTGTGACTTCCGTTGTTATGCTTTCTTCTAGTCTCCTTCAAAACCGGTGCTTGACAACGGAATTTCACTCTCTCTTACCTCATAGACTCTTATACTAGGATGAGGGTGAAGTTAGCATTAGCTGAAAAGGGGATCGAATCTACAGTGAAGAGAATCTGAAGAACAGGACCTTCGCTTCATCCATCATCGTTCATCCTTTTGTAGACTCTCACATCCTCAAATGTTAAGATGCCACTCATACCAGAGACAAGACCTCCCCTGTTTATTGCTGAGAGACCACGACGGATGAGAACCGGAGAATCAGAGACGAGACTCCGGCCATCGTGCTTTTTGGTCTGACGAAGAAGAGTGATTGCAGAAAGAGATGAAGAGAGATTGCAGAGCTGTGCACCTTTGATCTACCTCTATACTTGCAAAAAAAAGACACGAAGAGAGATTGGAGGCTTCTGGAACTTCTTTATATTAAGTATTCACATTTGATGATATTATTCACATTAAAGAATTGAATATTATTCACAACAAATCAGAAGAATATTTCAATAATTGCCCAATACATTCCCTAATTTTTTTTCCTTCAAAAATATACATACCAAACACATCTTTTCTTTTTTCCTTCATTTTTTTCTATCACATACCAAACACATTTTTTCCATCACATACCAAGCATTTTTTCCATCTTTCCTTTCTCTTTTCTTTTCCCTTTTCCTTTCCATCTTTCCTTTCCTTTCCTTTCCTTTCCTTTTCTCTATTGCATACCAAATGTGCCCTAATTGTAATGGATCATTTTAATTATTTGGTGGAAAATTCTTTTTGAGGGGCACAGTGCATGCAGAAGATTGGTGCATTTGATTGGAGGGGGAGTCAAGAAATTCAAGAGAGTATCCCTTTACATCTTCTGCATAGTGCATGCAGAAGGTTGTTTTTCTTTTATACAGTGAATAATTAATGCATCATTCTTATGAGTAGAAAGATTTAATTAATCATTGAAGAACATGGATTTGGCAATTTACTTTAGAACATTGTTCTTTATGGCATATAGTGATTATGAGCAAGTAGGGTATGCAACGGAATGGATGGGTTGTTAATATTGGAGACATTGCCACTCATGCAAGCCCCTGGAATTGCATCTATCTGATATATGTTTCCTTTGGTCATTTGGTTACTTATCAAGTTGGGAATGGTTCTAGGTTTAGGTTTTGGGAGGATCATTGACCAAGCCTTCAGGTGTTGGAAAGATCATTGGATTGGACCTTCAGCTATGCACAAAGCAGCAATTTCAGAATTTTTATTTTTGCGAGGGTCTGAATTTACTTGGAACATTCACTTATCTTGGAACCTTGGCAACCATGCATTGCTCAAATTTAATGAAGCATACGTATATTTTGCTTTATGATATTTATGCATGATGATCTTGTATGTTGCATGGCTAGTTACCCAATACATCTTGTCTGTATGTATCTTATATTATACTTTACTGGTCACTGATATAATTGCTGAAGCTGAGGTGGTGCTAGTGGCTAAAATCATATAATTTGGATTATCTTTAATGTTATCCTCTAAAATTATTTATATTAACATATTCATCGAGCTTGTACCATTGAGGACATGTTTTAGAAGTATTAATAGTTTGCATGTAAGGATTTTGAAATTAATGAAATGTGGAATTTTTTTTTTTTTTAGGGCTTTGTCAAATGGCCAACGGGGAGAGGTATATGAGGTGAATGGAGATCAAGTTGCTGTCATCTTGGATATGAGTGAAGATAAGGCAAAAGAGGGTGAGGTGAAGAAATCTAATGATGAACATACAGGACCACCACTTTATTGGGTTCATGGTACAATTTTTGTACTCAAATTATTTAAATTGTTCAATTATCTACAGTCTTGATTGCTTGAAGCTGGAATCTTTATCTTTTCTATGATTGGTTGACTTTTCTTGGAGATAATGTTGTTGTTTTAAAAACTGAGCTTTTGGTTTTGAAGTATGTTGACTAGGGTCTCTGAGAGAAGGGTATATTATGAGGCTTATTAGTTAGGTTGGAGGGATTAGAAGTTCCTCGCCTACAATTTGTAGATGATTTTAGTCTCTTCCTCCCTTAAAAAAAAAAAGAAGAAAGAAAACTTCCAAGACATGTTTTCAATGTTACAAATTTTTCAGGTTGTGTCCAGGCTTTATATTAACCTCTCAAAGTGCAGTTTGGTCTAGATTGATGTTCAGGATAGGTTTCTATGTGAGTTAGCTGAAATGGCTGGTTGTGGGATGTTGCAATGGCTTGTTGCATATATGGTGTCCTACTAAGGGGTAACCCACATGCTGAATCTTTTTGGGATCCTTTGGTGTAGATGATTTCTAGGAAATTAAAAGAGTTGGAAAAGGACCATTTTTATTTGCTTGGGGGAGACCTTAGTTGAGGTCTCCTTTTCTAGTATACCCTTCTATTTCCTTCCCTTGTTTATGATTTTGGTGGGGGTGGTTGATAGGATTGAGAAGATTACGTGGGACTTCCTGTGGTCTGGTGGTGTTCAGAACAAAAGGAACCGCATGGTAAGCTGGGAGGTGTGCTGGAACTCAAAGGAGGATGGAGGTTGGGTCTTGATGGCAAAACTTTATCTGCATCAATTTTTTTTGTTTCCTAGGAACCTTTACATTCTAATTTTTGTATGCATATTATAAATTTTGCCGATTGGATGAATCATGAAGCTATGTAACTTTGACAATTTATTGTTGTGAATTTTTGTGCTCAACTTCATTCTTGTAAGGTGTCTTGATGGTGAAGATTTGCTACTGTTTTTTGTTCTTTGTTAAGTGCCAAGTAGCAATTAGAGATAATTTAACATAAAACGCTTTATGTCTTCACTTGTAGTTAGCTTCTTACCAATTCTTCAGCTTTCGATGTAGCATGTCTTTCCAGTCCTACTTTTCAACCATTGTCCTTATAACTTTGAATGAGTTGGTATAATAATAAAAAAGGCACATCTTTTGGAAAATAATCATCTGTAACTGATGATTGAGTTATTGTTAGAACCTAAATATCAGATGTTGACTTCTATAAATATATATATATATATATATATATCAGATGTTGAAGAGTAGTTTCTGTGCTAGGCCATTAAATAAAATGCTTAGAATATAATGTCTTTGAGTTGTGGGATTCTGATTAAGTTCAAGTATGTCAGCTTGAGTGTAGTTTTTTGTTTTATTGATGATAAGAGAACTAAGTTTATAAGTTGCATGCAGTTAAGGATATTGAGCATGACCCTGATGCTCAAGCACAGGATTGCTACATGGCTATGGAGGCTCTGTCAGAGGTATAATGCTAGCAAAATCTTTCTTTTTTCTTCCCTTTTATTTGATGTCAATTTAAGATATGTAGGTCTTGAATTATAGCTAGAACGCCTAACCATGACTTTTGCAGGTTTTGAATTCCCAACAACCTCTTATTGTCTATTTTCCAGACAGTTCACAGTGGTTGCATAAATCAGTTCCAAAGTCAAACAGAAAAGAGTTTTTTGGTAAGGTCCAAGAAATGTTTGACAAGTTGTCTGGCCCAGTTGTGTTGATTTGCGGACAAAACAAAAATCAGTCAGGATCAAAGGAGAAAAAGCAATTTGTAAGCTCCAATAGCTATTTTGGATATATGTTCTTGTTTATCTATGTGATTGTCAAATGCATGTTAGTACCATTTGGAAGATAGTAACCTGTTATTTTTAACCAAATGTGATGCTTGACAGACTATGATACTTCCACCCCCCATCGGACGCGTTGGTAAGCTGGTAATGCTTGCTATCATTCTTGAAGTTTATGCATTACCTGTAATACTTTTTGGTTGATAGCCCATGGTTTCAACTTTCAAAATATGCTGCTGTCAAATCACTATCGATACTTAAAACCCAATTAAAAACAGTTTGCTTCAAAATTACATGATAAATTTTCATACTTATATTTCCCTCATCTGGTATTAGTTGACATTTGCTGCTAGGTTTTAAGTATTTAGGGCTGTTACATCAGATAGAAACAATAATAAGTACTTTTGTGAACCTTCCTTATGGTATTGTGCCTTAGATTGTTTGTGGCAGTTTTTAATTATATCTGTCAAGAGAAATTCTGCTCTAAGGATATCATCATCAGAAGACCAATAAAGAAGTCAAATGAGCTATTATTTCCCTTGGAAATTATAGTGGATGAAATTACATTTTTTTATCCAAACACACCAGTTCTATACCAATAGCATACATTTCACATTTTAACAGACTTTTGCCGTCCTAAGGCAAATCCTGTAAAACCAATTATCAATAAGCCTTCTGAAGCTATTGAGCACATTCATGAAGTTAGCAAGTGATCTATTCCAGATATGAGAAGCTTTGGTATGTGAATCCAAATGGCTGTGTTTTCAATCAAGCATATGAAATTAATTTCTAGAATCTTTCATTAGGTCTTTTCACTCGACATTGTAAAGCTAAATGAGCTCAAGGTTCTGCAGTACTCATGCACATAATACAAATGTTAGGAGACAAACTTGTATTAAGTCTTGCACTTTGCAAGAAGTTGACTTTGTAGAATACTGCTGCCCACAAAAATGTTTTGACTATTGAAGGGGCTTTAGATTTCTTGGCTTTTTCAAGAGTGCACATAATACTAGTTTTAGTTGACTTTTCTTCAGTTAAATATGATCTTTTTTGTTATAGAATTGATTTCATCATCCTTTGTATTTGATTGTCCTGTTATTCTAGCTTTCCTTCCTCTTTGAAGTCATTTAAATCAGATTCAGGTCATCCATTTTTGTCATTCTTCATTTTAAGTCTGTTTTCTAATTTATTGATCTATTCCTTTCCATGTCTCATTCTCATAGTTGAGAAGAGTTATTTCAGTTAGATATAATGATATGGTCTTTTCTTTACACGCATACACTGCCATTGCAAATGTTACTGATCAATCACCTGTTTTTTCTTTTCAATTGAAATTTTTTGGCCAATTTTGTAGTAGTGCAACAGTATCCTGCCCTGTTGGCAGTTTTATTGCCAGTTAAATTGAATCTTGATTCTGGGTACAGAATCAAATGATCAATAAACTGGCAATAGGGCAGGGTTTGGTGCAGTTGTAACACTGATGTTCCCATTATATTGAACCATGAATTTGATTATTTAATTTTTTTACAGCCTCTTCTGAAACACTTGACCGAGGGACTTGGAGCGACAAAAAGAATGGATGATGATGAAATTCACAAGCTTTTCACTAATGTTTTGTGCATACATCTACCTAAGGTCTTTTTTTTTTTTTTTTGTATTGACTATGTTTGAAAATTTGTGGTTGTGTTTCATTATTATACTTTTTCATGATGATTAATTCCAACTATTTTGATTAGTGTCTTGCTGAGCTGATCATTTTATTGAGTCCTTTCCTCACTTTTACGTTATTTCTTCAGATACTACTGCTTTTTCTAGCCATTGTTTTTCTTCTTCCTTATGCTAAATATAAATTGTTAAAAGGTTTGTTAATAGTAATGGGGATTTGTGTATAAGTTCGAGGCTCAAGTTGGTTGTGGTAACAATTACCCTGTGTGCTCAAAGTGAAGAGTCGATTTATAAGCATACGTCTGCCCATACACATGCACACACACAACTTTTTAATGCTCTGCTAAAATATCTAGGTTAAGTTGCAGGTTTTATGACCCAAAAACGGCCCTTTCTCATGTGTTATGGATAGTTCAGAATCAGTTGGCACCTTTAGTGTCTAGTACCTGTATATTTGTGGAGTAAATTTTTGGAGATTGGGGGGAATAATTGGTTTGTCCTGAAACACTGAAAGATTCTCTTTTGATGAGGTGTAAAGGATCTGGAAGAAAAAGAGGCTAAAGCACTATGGGAATTGGAACAGGCTTTTTGGTCTCTTTGATGAGAATTGGATTTTCCCAATAGACCTTGGCGCACTCCTTGCGATGTTTATAGGGATTGGAGGGCGTTGTTGTACTAATTTTTTTAAGGGGCCTTATAGGGCGTCTCTTGGTTTTTAGATTTCTCTCTTTTTAGTTCTATCTAAGGAGGATCCCTTATCCTCCTTCTGATGTATTTTTTTCTTTTTTCCTTTTGTTTCTCTCTCTTCTCATTAATAACATTTCTTTTTTCTATTAAAAAAAAAACTATGGGAATATGTAGTATTTTCAGTGCCTATGCACCTCAAGTAGGGATGGATGCGCATCTTAAGCAAAAGTTTTGGGAAGATTTAGAGGGGGTGGTGATAGGCATATCTCCAGAAGAGAAGAATCTCATCCCCCGGGGAGGGGGGGACCTTAATGGCCACGTAGGGAAAGAAGTAGGACAGTATGCAATGGCTCATGGTGGTTTTGGTTTTGGGGGGTTTAATGAGGAAGGACAGTTTATACTTGATTTTTTAATGGCTTATAATTTCAAGGTTGTCAACACTTGCTTTAAGAAGCGAGAGGATCATTCAATCGCATATAAGAGTAAAGCCTCACGGTCACAGATTGACTTCTTTTTTGTAAGAAATCCAGATAGAAAAATTTGTAAAAATTGTAAAGTGATCCCTGGGGAACCTGTGGCAACTCAACATAGGATTTTGGTCATTGACGTGCTTATTAAGGGTCGGAAACAAAAGTATCGACAAGTGATAAACCCTAGGATCAAGTGGTGGCAGCTAAAGGGGGAGAAACCACAGACTTTCAAGAGGAAATTATTGGAGGAAGGAGCCTAGGAGTTACAAGAAAGTGTTAACATAATGTGGGATGAAATGGCCAAGACGGTTAGGAAGGTTGTTAAAGCACTTTTAGGAGAATCAAAAAGTTTCGGACAAATAGATAAGGAATCTTGGTGGTGGAATGAGTCTTGGTGGTGGAATGAGAGTGTTCAAGAGAAGGTCAAATATAAAAGAAAATGCTTGAAAGCTATACATTTGTGCAATGACACAAAAAATTGGGAAAGGTATCGGAAGGCTAATAAGGAGATTCAAAAAGCTGTAAGTGAAGCACGATCTAAGCGTTTGAAGAGTTTTACAAGAATTTAGGAACGAAAAATGGGGAACGAAAGATTCGTAAGATTGCAAATAATAGAGAAAGGAAATCTAAATTTTTGGATCAAGTACAATGTGTTAAGAATGAAGAAGGAAAAGTTTTGGCCACAGATGGAGATATTAAAAGTAGATGAGATGATTACTTTCACAAGCTTTTTAATGACGAAGCAGTGTCAACTAGTATTATGGATGATTTAACAACTTGAGAGAGCGAACAAAATTTGACTTATTATTGCAGGATTAGGGTTTGCGAGGTCAAGGAAGCTTTTAGAAGAATGGATAATGGTAAAGTTGTTAGTCCTGATGGTATTCCTATCAAAGTTTAGAAGTGTTTAGGGGAGGAGGGTACTATTTGGCTAACTAAACTTTTTTAATGAGATTTTAAGGTCCAAAAAAATGCCTGAGGAATGGAGAAGAATCACTTTGGTGCCTATATACAAAAATAAAAGGGACATCCAGAACTGCGCAAACTACCGAGGGATTAAACTTACGAGTCACACCATAAAATTATAGGAAAGAGTGATCGAACGTAGGTTAAGAATTTAGACGGGTATTTCTAAGAATCAATTTGGATTTATGTCAAGGCGGTCTACTATGGAAGTTATTTATCTACTAAGAGGGTTGATGGAAAAGTATCGGAGTAAACAAAAAGACTTGCATATAGCTTTTATTGATCAGTAAAAAGCTTATGATCGAGCACTAAAAGAGGTGCTGTGAAAAGTCATGGAAAAGAAAGGTGTCCGTGTTGCGTATATTAGAGCTATAAAAGATATGTATGAGGGGGTAACAACTATTGTGAGAACGTCTGGAGGGGAGACAAAAGACTTTTCTATTAAGATTGGCTTGAATCAGGGATCATCTTTTGAGTCCTTATTTATTTGATTTAGTTTTAGACATTCTGACGGAACACATTCAAGAAGAAATCCCCAAATGCATGTTTTTTGCAGATGATATTGTCCTCATGGCGGAGTGAAGGGAAAAGATTAACTCTAAACTCGAGTTAAGGAGATACCCTTTGGAATTAGAGGGTTTTCGTCTGAGCAGGAGTAAGATAGAATATATGTATTGCAAGTTTAACAAGTGGCAAGTTAGAAATGAGTTGGTGGTTAAAATTAGAAATCAGGTTATACCACAAATGTCAACGTTCAGGTATTTAGGATCAGTTATATAAGATGACGGTGAAATTAATGGAGATGTTGCACGTAGGATACAAGCTGGATGGTTGAAATAGAGAAAAGCATTAGGAGTTGTTTGTGACCGAAAAGTATCTGATAAGTTCAAAGGGAAGTTTTATTATACTACTATAAGACTAACAATATTATATGGGAGTGAATGTTGGGCCTTGAAATGTCAACAAAAACAAAAATTGGGGTAGCAGAGATGAGGATGTTGAGAATGATGTGTGGTCATACAAGACGAGATATGATCTGTAATGATTGTATACGAAGTAGAGTTGGAGTGGCACCTATTTAGGAGAAAATGATAGAAAATCGTTTAAAATGGTTTGAACATGTTTAAAGAAGACAGTTGGAGGCGCCAGTAAGGAGGGTTGAGTAGATGGTGTGGAGTCCTGTGAAAAAAGGCCGCAGAAGACCAAGAATGACACTTAGAAAAGTCATGGAACGAGATCTTCTGGTGAATGAGATACCTAGAGAGTTGGTCATTGATAGAGTTCAATGGCATCGTGCGATCTATGTAGCCGACTTCATCTAGTGGGATAAGACTTTGTTGTTGTTGTTGTTGTTGTTGTTGTTGTGTATTAGGTTGGAGAAGAACACTAGGATTTTAAGTAAATATTTTTGTGTTTTGAGATGTTGTGAGCAAGGGTATTGTTAATGTCCCTACATTGGCTTTCTGCTTGTGGCTTTTCAAATGGTGTTTCTATTTAGGACTTGCAATAAAAATGAGCTACTTTTGTGAATTGTTTCATTTGAATGTATTTTTGGTTTTTGTGCTCCTCTTCTAATATGAGGTTGCTTGCTGTCTTGTTTTCCTCTTTTGTAACTCTTCCTTCTTAATAAAATTTCTTTTTTTTTAAATCAAAAGAAGCATCTGGCTTTATGTCCAATTTGTCAAAAAAAAATTTAAAAGCATGATGTTAATATGCTCCTGATAATTTTGTTGTCCGAATTATATCCATGTCCTTACTTGCTTTACCTTTTCAGTTTGTCCATCTTTCCTTTTTTTTTTTTTGGCTCTTTTTTGAGGGGTGGGGAATAATTTCTTTATTTATGTGGCTATAATTGCTGCCAATTCAGGAGGAAGATCAGCTTGGAACTTTTAAAAAACAGCTTGAGGAAGACAGGAAAATTGTGATTTCACGTAGTAGCTTGAATGAATTACATAAGGTAAAAAAAAAAAATTTTGCAGCATTTTTTTCAGTAACTTGTAATGAATGATGATGTGTTTACCATGTAAATTACCTTTTAAATATGCTACCATTAATGCATTTTTACATATTAATATTAGACAATAATTTTCATGTGCAGGTACTTGAAGAACATGAACTATCCTGTTTGGACCTTTTGCATGTAAATACAGATGGTGTCATTTTGACAAAGCAAAGTAAGGAACTTCAGTCAGATTTCATGTCTGTCACTTTAATTTTATTTCCTGTTACGTCTGTGACATGTAACAGGAAGCAATAAACGATGTTGATTCTTTGTTATACCAAATTTTATTTTCCTAATCTGAAGGACTTACAGAGACATGCCCAGGTAGCAATTCTTTATAATCAACGTGGTGCTTTTGCACGTGGTTTTGATAATTATTTACTTGTTTTTTTCAGAAGCTGAAAAAGTAGTGGGCTGGGCAAAAAATCATTACTTATCATCTTGCCTGCTTCCTTCTGTTAAAGGAGAACGATTGTGTCTGCCTCGTGAAAGGTAAAATCTAATTTCTCTTGTTTCTCCTGTTGGACAAAGTTTTGAAACTGATTTTTTTTTTTTTCCTGTGAAGTCTTGAAATCGCAATCTCAAGATTGAAGGATCAAGAAGCTATATCACACAAACCCTCTCAGGGTCTGAAGGCATGTGATTTATGCTACTGTCACTGAAATTTCTCTTTAAATTCAAGGTCTTTTTGTCCTACGTTCATAGTTATCTTACAAAAAATGTCACAGAATCTTGCAAAGGATGAGTATGAGAGCAACTTCATTTCAGCTGTTGTACCATCTGGTGAAATTGGGGTGAAGTTTGATGACATAGGCGCTCTTGAAGATGTGAAGATGGCACTTAATGAACTTGTCATCCTTCCAATGAGAAGGCCAGAGCTTTTCTCTCGAGGGAACTTGTTACGGGTAGTTATTCTTTTTTCTTGTAAGCATTTTCAATCAAACCAAATGACTTTTGCTCTTTTTCTTAATTTGTCTGATATTGAAGAAGCTTTTGTCAGCCTTGCAAAGGGATATTACTTTTTGGTCCTCCTGGAACTGGGAAAACTCTTTTGGCCAAGGCCCTTGCAACAGAGGCAGGCGCAAACTTCATCAGCATAACTGGTTCAACTCTTACATCAAAGGTAATACAAGTCCTGGCACTTTGATGGTTGTTATGTAAAAGGTTTATGTTGTCTAAAAGATCATTTGATTTATTTTGTTCATATGAGTGGTTTCCAGTATGTAACATCTGATATTTAGTTTGTTGATGCAGTGGTTTGGAGATGCTGAGAAACTTACCAAAGCTCTGTTCTCCTTTGCTAGCAAGCTTGCTCCTGTCATCATATTTGTTGATGAAGTGAGTATCTGTTTGTATATCATTCTAAAACTTTTTTAATATGCATGTTATAACTGAAAAAGTGTACTATTTTCTGGGACATTAAACTGCATATTTCTTTTTTGTCTTGTTTATTAATGCCACCAAAAAAGAAAATGCAACTTAAGAAGTTAACTGATTACTTGAAATGGAATTAAGAAATCAAATTTGATTGATTAATTAATACGTAAAGTGAAGATACATTGCATGCATTGAATCTGGAAGTCTTCTCTTTTCAATGTTGAATTTCTTATTGTATAATGGCAATGCATTGTGAGGTCACCAAGCTATCCTTTTGTGCCTCTGTAAATTGTTTCTGACTAGAATCTATGTTCTAGGTTGACAGTTTGCTTGGTGCTCGAGGCGGTGCTTTTGAGCATGAAGCCACTAGAAGAATGAGGAATGAGTTCATGGCAGCTTGGGATGGATTGAGGTCAAAAGAAAGCCAAAGAATCCTTATTCTTGGTGCAACGAACAGGCCTTTTGATCTTGATGACGCTGTTATTCGTCGCTTACCAAGAAGGTACATTACTAGATTTCTTCTACAAAGTTAGAATTATTTGCTGAATCATGCTTACCCTACATTCTGACTGAATACCATACAGTATATTCTGAATCATAGTCTGTGCCTCTGCTAAAGCAACACATAATTATCTGGTCAGATACATGAATTTTGAACTTTTGAAAGGACCCAATGGGAAGCTAACACTACTACTTTTCTTATTACTTACACTACAGCAGGAAGGTTCGTGATGAATTACAGGAAAATATAATTTTTTTGCTAAGCTTTGTTATATTATTGCATTGTCCAGGATATATGTGGATTTACCAGATGCTGAAAATCGAATGAAGATTCTAAAAATATTTCTTGCACAAGAGAATTTGGATCATGACTTTCAGTTTGAGAAACTTGCTAACTTGACTGGGGGATACTCTGGCAGTGATTTGAAGGTGAATATAGTCAACTGCTGGTCTGCTACTGAATAGAACCTGTTATATTTTGTCATGCTGCTTGATCTAGAATCAAAAACAATTTCAAATATAAAAATATTGTTATATGTATATATATATATATATATCTCACTTCCTCATAACTATGTTTGGCAGAACCTCTGTATTGCTGCAGCATATAGACCTGTTCAAGAGCTCTTAGAGGAAGAAAAGGAGGTACAGAGCTTACAAACTTGGCCTTTCTGCTATTTGGTTGTGCTGCGAAATTTTTTCTCTTTTGATTCAAAATCACTTGCCTAAGCATTATTTCTTCTTTCATGTTACGTTGATCTCTGATTGGTTTGATCTGTTATAGTGCAATGTCTTCCTGTGAACTACCTTGCTTCATTGTGGAGAAGTTAAACTCATAACTGGAGCATCACTTCCATGTTTATGTTTGTACTATTTATTGACTTGCTTTTGCCTGCTTACACTATTCATCTTTTGGTTTTCACAGGGAATTTGCAGGAGTCCAACGGCATTAAGGCCTCTAAAGTTGGATGATTTTATTCAGTCAAAATCCAAGGTACATAATATATCTATTTTTTTACTTCTAAATTGTTATATTTTTTATAGAAGTAAAACAACTCTGAATGTGTACGTAAACTTATTTTACAATGATTTCTCGTTGAAGAATTAATCCTTTTTAACATGAAAGTTCCTTTGTTGCATGATACCAAGAATTTAATTGTGGTTGCAGTTGTACAACCTGCTACCACAGCAACATTCCAGCCTCAGTTACCTTTTTGTTTAAATTTAGTGGGTGGTTGCTTGAAATATTTTTTGGTTTTATACGTTTAAACTTCATGTAAGGCTTTATTGTTCGTGCAGGTTGGTCCATCAGTGGCCTATGATGCAACAAGCATGAATGAGTTGAGGAAGTGGAATGAAATGTATGGAGAAGGCGGGAGTAGGACAAAATCTCCGTTTGGATTCGGGAGCTGATACTCAAACTTCGTTTCACTAATTTATCAGTAATGTGACGCTGCAAAGCGTCATACCGGAAACGTGGGCACAGGATAGGTCTGAGTTTATTCTTTTTGAGAAAAAAAAGTCCAGAGAGAAAGACAATGCATAGAATAGTGCATCACAAAGTTGGTGAGAAATGGTAAACTTTACGCATTGTCTTTGGCTATCTGAACTTTACGGGGTAATTTTCTCTACAAAAAGTATCTAAATCCCTGCATTAGTCGTTATTTGCCACGTTTTCCGGTGCCTCTAAGAGCAGTGTTTTCCCTAGTTTATACAGAACGATCCTGTCTTGGGAGGCTTGGCATTTCTAGGTCTTCTACATAGCAAGCTAAGAGTAATTTATTATAATATATTTTCATGCAATAGGCAGCCCCTAATTTGATGTTGGCGTTGCTAAATCTCATGTATAACAAATGGGGTAATTTCCCCTAATTTTTTGTTAGCTATGTTTAAACAATTCAATTATTGATATGATGTGCCTCTTTAATGATTCAGCAATATTCAATGGTATTTAGGAAATTTAGTAAGATGAAAGCTAACATTTTTTTTTTGGTGATAACGAATTAGAAACGGAAAACAAAGGAAGTCTGTCAAACTTGCTGAGTAATATTTGAGTTGTTTAGTTTCATGATTCTATTTCTATAAAAAAAATATTTATATTTGAATTGTGAATTATAAATTGCATCATACAACTAATAGATTAACAGCTAGCTAAAGTTAGATGCTACATTTTGGTTGGAGTTTTTTTAAAAATTTACGAAAATTTATGAGTAATATTTGAGTTGTTTAGTTTCATGATTCTATGTCTATAAAAAAAAATATTTATATTTGAATTGTGAATTATAAATTGCATCATACAACTAATAGATTAACAGCTAGCTAAAGTTAGATGCTACATTTTGGTTGGAGTTTTTTAAAAATTTATGAAAATTTAAGATTAGCCTTAAAACAAATATTTGTAATAAGACAATAGTTCGTAAATAAGTCTTCTATATTGTATTTTTAAGTTACATTGCCACAAGGGGTGGCAATTACAACTCAAACTTGGACTTGGTTTGCATTGTCCCATTTTTGTCAGGTGTTTTAATTTTTGATCGAGTAATGGGATAGGTTTGGAAAATTTTTGAAAAGACATGTCCAAGTACGAGATAATGTCTTTTCTACTTCATATATATATATATATATATATATATATATATATATATATATATATATATAAACTCTAACCTAATTCTCAAGTCAATGTTCAAGTAATGTAATTTGATGAAGCGAAGCATAAAAGTATTTTAGGGATTTATTAATAAAATATATTTTAATAAAATCAAGAGAAGTATTGTGAAAAGTCATAGAAAAGAAAGGTGTCCGAGTTATATATATTAGAGCTATAAAAGATATGTATAAAGGGATTACAACTAGTGAAAATGTTTGGAGGGAAGAGACTTTTTTATTAAAATTAGCATGTATCATGGATCATTTTTCAGCTTGACATCATTCTGACGAAACACATTCAAGAGGAAATTTTCGAATACATACTTTTTGCAGATGATATTGTTTTTATTGCTGAGTCAGGAAAGAAATTAACTTTAAACTCAAGTTATGGAGAAATATTTTGGAATCAAAGGGTTTTCGCCTAAGGAGGAGTAAGATAGAATATATGCATTGTAAGTTTAACAAACAATAAATTAAAAACGAGTTGGAGGTTAAAATTGGAGATCAAATTATATCAGAAGTATCAAAGTTTAGGTATCTGGAATCAATTATACAAGATGATGGCGAAATTATTAGAGATGTGTCAGATAGAATACAAGTTGGGTGGTTGAAGTGGAGAATGACATCAAGAGTTATTTGTGATCGGAAAATACCTAATAAGCTCAAAGGAAAGTTTTATCGTACTGTTATAAAACCAGCAATTTTATATGGGAGTGAATGTTGGGTGATGAAAGGATAACAAAAACAAATTGGGATAGCGAAAATGAGAATGTTGCGATAGATGTGCAGTCATACAAGATGAAATACAATCTGTAACGGTTGCATACGAAGTAGAGTTGGAGTGGCATCTATTGAGGAAAAAATGGTTGAAAATCGTTTAAAGTGGTTTGGACATGTTCAAAGAAGACCGTTGGAGGCGCTAGTAAGGAAAGTTAAATAGATGATTTGGAGTCTTATAAAAAAAAATCGAGGATGATCAAGAAGGATACTTAGAGAAATTATTGAACGGAATTTTCAGGTGAATAAGATACCTAAAGAGTTGGTCATTGATAGAGTTCAATGACTTCATGCGATCTATAGAGTCAACTCAATCTAATAGAATAAGACTTTATTGTTGTTGTTGTATTAATAAAACATATTTTTAAAAAAACATTGATGTGTGGAGATGTTAACAATTTGATAAATATTATGCTTTAGTTGAATTTATTTTGTTAAATATTGTGTAATGAGATTTGTTATGACAAATTTTATGAATGTTATGTTATTTAAAATTATGTTGTTGAATGTTGTGAGGTGGATATAAGTACGAATATGGGGTGGCTATGGGACAAAAACTACATGTGACAAAGGTTTCGAGGGTAAGGCAAGCATTTCAATTCTTTGCAAGTTTGTGGATGGAGTCGAAAAAAACCTACGAGGCAACAGGAAGTATACAAGGCATGAATGGATAGTGGAAAAACAGTTCCAATCCACTCCATTGCCATCACTAATTGACACATCTCTCTATGTGACGTTATAACATTTTTATAAAAAAAATTTAAAAATTGACTTCAAATAAAATAGTAAATGGCAAGTTACGTCCTTAACCTTGTGGCGGGAAATATGTACACAGTACACTTGCTTCGCTTTCCGACTTGATATCACTTGGGCACTTCCCACAACGGAACAACCCACTTTGGCCTTACTTTGTAGCGATATTCTTCGCTTCGCTGGAGACACCGGACGCCTCCGTAGCCGTATCCTTCAGCCGCCGTTGGTGTGTGTCTACCATCTCCTTGTTTTTATTGTACGATTTGAATTATACCTGGTTACAGAATCAGTGCCAAGACGTCAAGAAAACGAGTTTCGAATCCACATAATCTAAGCGCTTCAGTTCTCAACGATTCTCTAGTCTCCCTGCGATTTGAATATGGAGACGAAGGAATTGCAATTTATTCACAGAGCTTCGTCGATTACAGCTCCATCGCATACTACACGATCCGGTATCTGCGTTTCTTAGTTTATGAGAAATAATTTCTGTTAATTCAACTTTGCTTCTGCCACCAAAGATTCAAAAACCATTTTTCTTCCTTATTTGATTTCTGATTATTCTTAATTTGGTTGTTTTATTTGTATCTTTCTGTGGTTGAAAGAAGTTTATGATTCTGTGTGTGCGGGAAGTAATTCCTGGCGTTTGTTAAAATTACAACATATCTCATGACGCCTTGGAATTAGTCCCGTGCTTGATATTATGACAAGAGATGCATCCTTCTCTCTCTATCTTTCCTTTGTAATTTGCATTTTAATAAGGTAAAATGAAGGAGAAAAGAAGGATAAGTTTGAAGATTCAAGTGCAATATGCTGGAAAGAGTCCACGAGTAGAAGAAATACGAAGTGTCTGAGAATGTGAAATACTTAGAGCTTCATGCTAGTTTCTACTGTGGATTGGCATATAAGATGCTTCTTTTTGCTTTTTGATGCAGAAGCTTCTTATTATTTCGAAATTGATGAAGTCTTCTTTCAAAGTTTACTTTCATTTCATGTATATGTTTTAGCTTATCTCTTTTGCCAAATAAAGTTTATAATATTCTGTTATATTTGGTTGGAAGCTAAACAAGTTGTTGAAGAGTAATGGGAAGTAATTTAATAATTGCATGCATTCCGTTTACTAGAATTACATATCATGTTTAACGAAGACCCTGTGCTCTCAAGGGAGTTGTTCATTCTCTCTCTAAATAATAATCTTGAAGGACAGCGACCATTGCTGTAGCAAAAAGTTTCACCTCCATCAGTAGGAGAAAAGAAAAAATATGAATTTTCTATGTTGATTTTGAAGGATTTAGTGCTTTTTATTCCTTTTTAAATTTCTCTTATCATATTGCTGCTTGCAACGAATTTAACGCTGGAAGATTTAGAAGACTTGATTAGATTTATTCATTATCCTTATGGTCTGGCATAAAACTGTTGCTCCTGTTTACTCTTTTCTCTCCCCTGTCGGTGTCAGAGAATTCCACAATCCTGGAGCTTTATGATGGTTCACTACTGTGGATAGGCATATCAAAACGCTTCTCATCCTTATGCTTTTGATGTATATGCTTCTTGCATATGGGGTTTTCACCCACAGTGGCAGCTTGATGCTAACATTTGTTACATGTCTAAGCATATTTCTTACTTTTTCCCCTTGTGAAGCATTGTTTGGACTAAGACCATTATTACATAATACATATCACCGTAGGTAGCGGTGGCGTCTGTTTGATGAGGAACACATGGAAAGAGGAACAACACCCATCTTTCGTCAATTTTATCTCCGCTTTCCTCAGTGCGAATGATTTTCGCCTCAATTTTGTCCCAATTGCCCCAGTAACTGCCAGTTCTCTTGTTCTCTGTTTTTCCCCTTTGTTTAAAAATGAAGTACTGGTTCATCACTGAAACAAGAGTTTACCTGTAGGACTTTATTTTCAATTGTGGGGGTTTATCTGTAGCCTTCGTTTTTGTGACAAACTGGGATCACAACGTGTCCCCTATCTTCAACAGGTGATGTGGCTTTAGATCTTGAAGCTGTTACATGGTAGTTCTACTGAGTAAGAATTCAGAGCTCCCATATCTGATTCAATTTCTCACGCAGAATTCAAAAACTCAAGATGCAGTTTGCACGTCTTTATGTTGCCGTCACCCTCCCAGGAAAGGAACAAATTGATTCATTTATTCAATCATACTTCAAGTGAGTTGCCAAATATATTGCTCTAATAGACCATGGTTTTGCTATGACTTTAATTATGAAAGAACAATTTTCATGGGATAGTTAATGGGTGTGTGAAGATACGATATGGTGATTGGCAAGCCGACGTTTGTGCCGGTTCAAGACTTGGAGATGGGATTTGAAAAGATGGTAAAAATAGCACATTCTTTGGGAGGTAAGACCTCAACACTGAATTAATTACAGTTTTGTTATTCCATTTTATATTTCTCATTCTTCAAACCAATTGCAGTATGCAAGCAGCAGAGAATTGGAGAAAATTTGAAGGCCGAGGTCAGTTGCCTGACTCATATTCACTTAACATAATTAACTATCATTAGTTTCTTGTCGAAAAATGAAACTAACATCGACGCATGATTCTTCTCTTGTTCATGAAGAGGAGGCAAATAGTGCAAGGAATGGACCTTTACCTTAAAGTGGTTACATCCATTCCAGGCATTGACAATCATGATGCAAATGCGGTAAATTTCTACAAAGCAATTCATTTTACATGCACCAATCCACACTTTGCCAAGGCTCAGGACTCTCGGTAACGTAAATCTTTTAAACTTGCTTAGGATGGTGTGACAATCATATAGTTTGTGCATCTTTTCGAAACCGATATATGACCACACCAGCCAATGTTATGTTAGAGTTGATCTACACTTTCCCGGTTATGTGAATACCGCAAAGAATAACTTCATCACCTCTTGCCAATTCATAAGCTGATATTCCGTATGAAACCAATTTTCATTAAGGTGAAATGTTTTGAGTTCAATTCCTCCTGCCCATGTTCCTACTCTTGCTACGTACCCAAGCCAGGGACCTCTTATGTAGTAAAGAAATTTATGACTGGTTAAATCGAAACTTAGTCCTTTGAGTAATTTTCTTATTTTCTTATTCTGGTCGCTTAATTCAGCTTTGTCAAGCAATTGGTTCTGTCCGAGCTATCGCCAAGGCATCAAAAGAGCATATTCTGGAGAACACGGATCTTTCAACTGACAAGGCGGAGATTATTTCCCGGTTTTTCAGGGACCCAAAGTTTTACTTGAGTCCCAAATTTGACTGATGACACTATAACAACGGATCTTTAAAGTTAGTATTTTTTCTGCCCCGATAATATATTTGAATCTTAGCACTGTTTTATATGTAGGATCTCTTGGTTCTCTGTCTACTCAAGTATCTTGATTTCTGCACAAAATAATTCTAGCTCTTCCAGCTCAAAGACACAACATTCATCAGCGAAAAAGCTTCTCGTCCAATCGTTTTGCCCCTATCGACTATGCAGCACTTTGATCTTCTTAGACCACAATTTGAAATTTGATTATCAAAATCATTCCTTATATTTCTTAGTATAATTTAACTATCAATTAATAATTTTTTTGTAATATATTATTATAAATTACAAATCAATGGTGAGATTGATGTAAAATCTATTCATGCGAAATTTAAGAAAAAAAAATATATTATTAATTTGTATTTATAAATGATATATAAATCGAAACCGTGTTTTCAAATATTTCATGATTCTTATCTGCATATAAGGGTTTGAAGGTAAATATAAATATATGATTAAATTAATTCTAAAAAATAGATACAAATTAAAATATATTTAGATAAAAAAAATAACAAAAAAAAGATATTTGGAATAAATAAAACATTATAATTAAAATGATAATACTATTTTAAAAATATCAATATTTAATTGTTAATGTTTTTTGGGATAGTTATATAAATAAGGAAAAATTCAAATATCTAGGATTATAAATTTTAAGAATAAAGATGCCTCACGCTCATAATACATCACATAATCTATTAAACAATTATATAAGTATATAAAAATTTTATTAATAGTTAAAAAATTAAATATTTAAGTTAAATTCTTATTTATCTTTTATCAACGATTATAATTATTTATTTATAATTAAAAATGTATATAAATTATATGCTTTTTTTTAGTTGTTTTCTTTATTCAATACAATTTAAACAATTTGTTACTTGGGCATCCATGTACATGTGGCTAATAAAAAGTGAACTTAAAGTACTTGTTTTGTGCGTTCCAATTTTTTATTAGATGTAGTAATATAACGTCTGACCAGATAATACAAAGAAATTAAAGAAACAAAAGACACATGCTCAAAATCATTCCTTATATTTCTTAGTATAATTTAACTATCTAATTAATAATTTTTTTGCAATATATTATTATAAATTAAAAATCAACGGTTAGATTAATATAAAAACTATTCATACCAAATTCAAACAAAAAATATTATTAATTTGTATTTATAAATAATATATTAATCTAAACCATTATTTATATTCTAACAATTATTATTTTCTCTGCTTATATCTAATGCTTGTTAATAGATATCCTACGATCTTCAAAACGGTTTCTTCTAATATTTCATGATTCTTATCTGCATATAAGGGTTTGAAGGTAAATATAAATATATGATTAAATTAATTCTAAAAAAATAAATACAAATTATAAATATTTAGATAAAGAAATAACAAAAAAGATATTTGGAATAAATAAAACATTATAATTAAAATGATGATACTATTTTAAAATTTTTAAAATATCAACATTTAATTATTTATGTTTTGTGGGATAGTTATATGAATAAAGAAAAATCCAAATATCTAGGATTATAAATTTTAAGAAAAAAAGATGCCTCACACTCATAATACATCACGTAATCTATTCAACAATTACACAAGTATATTAAAAGTTTATTAATAATTAAAAACTTAATTATTTAAGTTAAATTCTTATTTATCTTTTTATCAACAATTATATTTATTTATTTATAATTAACAAATATATAAATTATATACTTTTTTAGTTGTTTTCTTTATTCAATACAATTTAAATAATTTGGTACTTGGGTATCCATCTACAAGTGGCTAACAAAAAGGAGTCATTTTGTAAAATACTACTTTTGTGAAAAAAAGAAATAGTCAACTACTACCTTTTAAAAAAAATATTAGCCAAATACTACTCTTTTTGTCCTATCATTTTTTTTGTATTTTTTAGTTTTTAATTTGTCAAAAACTTGTCTAGTCAAATGACGAGTTTTTGACAGATTCAATTTTTTTTAAATCTGACTGAAACTTGGCCTAACACAGGCTGAGTTTCAGCCAGTCTTTTTTTTTCAATTTTTTTTATATAAGTGAGAGATAGGGCATCTTGTACGCCATGTGTCACAATTTTTTTAATTTTTAAATAAATTTTAAAAATAAAATAATAATTCCTTTTAGTTTAAAATATTTTAAAAGAAAATAAATAAAGTTAAAAAATAATAAATTATATTATTTAGATAAACTATTTGATTTATTTAAAAATATATATAATTATCATATAAAAAATAATGTAGGAATTTAAATTTGAAAAACATATTGATAACTCTATTGTATAGAATTATTTAACCTATACTATTTATTAATAAGTTGAGAAAAATAAATTATTTTAATTTTTTTCTGAATTTATTTTGTCTTTTTTAATTATTTAGTTTAATTTTATAGAAAATTAATTTTTCTTTAGGATTTAATTTAAGATTTATAATTTATTGTAGTTATTTAGTTTAATTAAAGATTTATCACTCAACTTGTATTAGTATTTATTTTGGTTAGATTCTTTTAGGGTTTAATTTAATATTAGGATTTGTTAAAGTGATTTTTATATTTTTTTAATTGATTTTGATTTAGGATTTTTTATGAATTAGATTTGAAGAGTGGAGGCTACTGCACATTTACTAGACACAAAAGGAGAGAGGAATTCTACACATCACTTCATTCTTCTTCTTCTTTTCTTCTATTTTCTTTTAGTCTAGATGGAAAAATTCATACCTTTTGTTGTTATATGGTTTAAATTTTTTATAATAATTTAAGTTTACTTTTTTATTAAGCAATTATTTTCTGTACCTGTTGCTTTCTCATAAGTAAAGTTTGGTCAATTTTTATCTCTTCTTTCTTCTTCTTACGAGAACTAATCTGAGAGAGAGAGAGAGACAGAAGATACAAAGGACATATACATACGTGTTGTGTATGAGTGCAAGGCGAAGTGGAAGAAGAGAAGAGAAAAGAGATAGAGAGAAAGAGACGAAAAACAAATAGAGTAGAAAAATAAAGCAATGAAGAGCACAAGAAAAACAAGCTGTATAGGGGATTAGAGCTGGAATTCATATAAGGTAGCTAATTTTTTTATAAAATAATATTTATTTATGATTTAAAGAGGTAGTCAAGGTTGTTATACAAAATTTGTATGTTTTCAAATTTAAAGCAGATGTATTTATAAATTTGTGTTAGAACATATTTATGTATTTTAAAGTTATAAGTAGTAAATATTCATAGAATTATAATTCTATATAGAAAGCTACCCTCTAATAAGAATTTTGTCAATTTTTAAGTACAATTCACATGAATAGTAAAAATTATAAATAGTGAATTTGTAATTGTTTGGAGAAATTTTCTTTAGAAATCATTTAATAAATTGATTAAAAGAATAGGTATTATTAATAAAAAGATAAGTTTATTATTTAGACCAAACAAAGTTAGTTAAAGTATTTGAAATATATTTATTAAGTAATTAGATTTAAGAACCATTCAAGATAATATTGTGAATAATTTAGGAAGAAAGTAAATAAAAAAATAGGATGTTACAGCCTCTTGCAAGGCTTCTAGGCAGAAGGACACGTGAATGAATCAATTTCGCATCGGAATGAGAGATATTCTAAGACTGTGCAGGTATAGGACTATAAGGACAAAGCATGTTGTAACGACCCGTGTTAGTTTGTGGAAACAGTCGTTAGTCTGTAAAGCAACCCGAGTCGTTATAGTATGTGCTAGCACTCCCAGAAGAGGGTGACTTCTTCAATCCGGTGTCATATGATAATATTGGGCCCTCAGTAGATAATATTGCATTACATGGGAGTCATAAATGATCTACTGCATTTCGTGGGAGTCATAAATGATCTTCTAATGATAAATGAATCACAAAACAATATGAAGCAATGAGTGAATATAAAGAGGAAGGAGGATAAAATGAAGAAATATACATTGAAGAAATGGAAGAGTTGACATCTCATGAGAAAATGAATATTTGTTTATATATTTGATAGAATCTTACAATATCAATTCGATCCTGCCTGTGCTTTTTTTGATCCTGCATATAATCCCGGCCTTGACAACCTTGTTTGACTAATTAACTCTTTGAACCTAATTAAATATCCTAATTCATTAAACCAATTTAATCAAGAAAAGACAATAAGAGCAAATGAATTTAGTCACAACTACATAAACAATTTATCTATTCCTAGATCAAATTAATTCAATTCTTAGACCAAATTAGTTAAATATCCTAATTCACTTCAATTGGCACGTTCATATATGAATTTTCCACTTCCCTACAGGAATCCTAATTAAATTCTCAAATGGCAAAATTTGATAAAGCAATAGGCACAGAAAATAATTGTCAAATAAGAAAATAAACTTAATTATCATTAAAAAAAGTCAAACTATATAATAACAAAATGTGTGAAATTTTCCATCCAAACTAAAAGAAAATAGAAGAAAAGAAAAAGAAGAATGAAGTGATGTGTAGAATTGTTCTCCTATTGTGTTCAGTAGATATGTAGCAACTTCCACTCTTCAAATCTGATTTTAACATAAAAAAATCTTAAATTAAAATCAATTAAAAAAATATAAAAATCACTTTAACAAATCCTAATCTTAAATTAAACCCTAAAAGAATATAACCAAAATGAATATTAATACAAGTTAAATGATAAATCATAAACTAAACTAAATAACCACAGTAAATTATAAATCTTAAAGTAAATCCTAAAGAAAAATTAATTTTCTATAAAATTAAACAAAATAATTAAACAAGACAAAATAAATTCAAAAAAACTTAAAATTATTTATTTTATTCAATTTATTAATAAAAAGCACAGGTTAAATAACTCTATAGAATTATCAATATGTTTTTCAAATTCAAATTCATGCATTATTTTTTATATAATAATTATATATTATTTCTCTAAATAAATCAAATAGTTTATCTAAATAATATAATTTATTATTTTTTAATTTTATTTTAAATTATTTTAAAGTAAAAGGAATTATTATTTTATTTTTAAATCTTATTTAAAAAATAAAAAAAATTGTGAGATCACAATATGTGAATCACAAATGTGATTCACATATGGAGTGAGAGACACGCCCTTGCCTCTCACTAATATTTAAAAAAATTTGAAATTTTCAATATTTTGTTTTTTAAAAAATAAGACTGACTGAAACTCGACATGTGTTAGAAACTGAATCTATTAGAAATTCATTTTTTGACTGGATGAGTTTTTGACAAATTAAAAAATAAAAAATAAGAGAAAAGATTAATGTCACGACCCGTTTTCTGGGCACATGACTGGCACAATGATGAATATCCCATCACTGTAAGCCTTTCGACAAATTCTACCCATGAGTTAGATTATTAATCATTATCTCTATATTCTCAAAATAACCATTCCTGAAGAAAATATATCAAATTTTTTTATTTGAAATTTATAGAGATTATTTGCATATAATAATAGATCCTCAACATAAAATACATTTATTGTACTGAAATACAAGCTAAATACCAAACCCCTGACCTAGATGTCCTAGACGATTACAGAGCAACATAATCTACAACAATAGAGGGGCCTACCCGATAGCGGGAGGGTCCAAAGTGATTTACTCTTCTAGCGGATATTCTTCATCGGCAACCAGATCTGAACAAAAAGGTTGTACAGAGAGTGTGAGCTTTTAAACTCAATGAGCGAATCGGCATCGCGTTAATAAAATTCAAATACATTACCAGTCATGCAAGCATATCCGAAGGCTCATACTCAACCAATAAACATAGTTAGAAATTACATACAATAAGATAAAAATTCATCCAATTCAACGAACGTTACTAGTACTTATCAATGGCAATATATCCCGGAGAGCGCACACAGGTCGGCTCACTAATTATGTATATTTTCGCCATGACGCACAACATCATCCTCTTACATACAAGAAGATAAAAATTCATCTAATTCAACAAACGTTACTAGTACTCGTCAATGGCAATATATCCCGGAGAGCGCACACAGGCCGGCTCACCAATTATGTATATTTCCGCCATGACGCACAACCTCATCCTCTTAGCTAGGGCGCCTCACGGATTTATCACCAATCCGGGCTATATCCCTACTGAGGGAATCGTTGTTTCCACATCATTGGTCAAGACACCCTGTCAACCGGGTTTTTCACCTTGCCGTGAGAGGGGGTACTGTCCCGCTCAATCACAATCAATAGCATTTCATATCATAATCAGAAGCTTAATATAATATTCATCCATATAACAGGTATAGTATATAACTATATTATAGCTTTATAAACCACAATTCAAGAGATTCAATCTTCACATCATCATGAGATACTTACTTTTTCTTATCCATACTTCTGAATTAATTATCTTATTATATTCGTCATTCTGAATCCAATTTCCCCCTATGAATCTTGGGAGTGTCCTACGACATATTTTTTATCACCAGTAATGCTAAAACTTTATTAAAACGGGGTCGTTTCACTCACCTGGATTCCGTACGAGCATCGCTTCTCTAAGTCATTACAGACAAGAGTGCTCAGGTGAATTTCGGTGTTCTGCTACGGAGATTTTCATGAAAGATTAGAGAAAATACGTTAGGATTGTTTTCATACAGATATTGTTCATACGTACGGTTACTATTCATATGTACGGTCAGGTGAATTTCAGTGTTCCGCTACAGAGATTTTCATGAAAGATTAGAGAAAGTACGTTAGGATTGTTTTCATATATACGGTCACTATTCATACGTATAGTTACTATTCATATGTACGGTCACTATTTATACCAGAAATAGAGAATACAATCTGTAAAAGAGTACACCAGGTAAGTTCCCAGGAAAGAGTGGAGGGTCACACTGGACACACTTAAAAACCAGGTCTTTCCTTAGCCAGAACTTTCCTAGACATGTATTCTTCACAGTTTACATTCTATTTCGGTAATCAGAGAATCAAAATAACATATAAACAGCTAAGGACAGTTTTTCTGATGTGGAAGATCAGCCAAGGCCGCAACCACAGAGCATACTTAAGAAAATAACTTCTAAAATTTGAAAGACATAGAAAGGGCATAGTATCCTTACCTAAGCTGAAAAGGAAAGGCCCAAAATCTCAGAGGCCTAGCATTGAAGTAAGAGAAACTTAAGGAGAGAAGAAGAGAAGTTGAAGGTGTGAGTTTAGAAGTGAAATGGAAGGGCCTATTTATAGCAAAAGTCAAGGGTACTATTTGACACTATGCACTAATAAAATATTCAATTTACTATTTATGAAAATAACATTTATAATAAAATAATTCACGTTAATCACGATTACTGTGTAAATTTCGAAAAAGTCGCATGTGGCTTACTATTGAAAAACTTAAGGGGAAAACTATTATTTCACCTTAAATCTTTAAGTTTCTTTTCAAATCAGTCCTTTCATTTTAGTCCCTGAGGGTATTTTTACACATAAAACGTCATTTTTTACTACGAACTTCTTTCTAGTTGTCTCTTATGACCAAACCACATCTAGTACTTGACATTTTGATTGTATAAATGAACAGTACCATATACGTAAATAGTATTATACGGGTGAATAGTACCGTATATTGAAATAGTAACAGTAGTTTGTAAACAAATATTTATATTTTATTTTTCATGGGTATTACAATTAATGAGACAAAAAGAGTAATATTTGGCTAATATTTTTTTTAAAGTTAGTATTTGACTATTTTTTTTCACATTAGTAGTATTTTACAAAATGACTCAATAATACAAAATGACTCAATAAAGAGTCAACCTAAAATACTTTCTTATTTTGTGCGTTCCAATTTTTTATTAGTGTAGTATTATAATGTTTGACCAGATAGTTCAAATAAATAAAAGAAAAAAAATACACATGCTCAAAAAAAGATCTACATGTAGCTAAAGGTAGCTAAAACCAATACGATTTGTTTGATTCACATTACAGAATAGAAATAGAAAAGAAAAGAATAATGAAAAAGAAAGGAGAATTAAAAAAAAAATTTGGTTTACAATAAAAAATTAAATAAAATAAATAAATATTTTAGTATGTTTTTTTTAATAGAATAATTTTACTAAATTATCTTTATTTAAAATTTGTATTTAAAAAAAATGTGTATTCCTAAAGCTTCTCAAATCTCAACGCCTTCTCATTTTTTTAGAAGATTCCACTTTCATTAGTCATTATTCTTCCTTGTGCTTCTCAACGCCTTCCCATTCCACTCTCATCATTATTCTCTGTGCTTCTCTACGGGCATCTCTGTTTCTCTCTCTCTCTCTCTTTCACACACATACACAATCGCCGGCAGCATCATCAAATGACTTCTTCAAAAGCATAAGCTCCACCACCCAATTTCTCTGTTCTTCTTCCAACAATGCCATCACATCGACATCGCAATCGCCATCGTCTTTTGAATTAAAGTTCTTTTGCTCCATTTTTTCTTTTGAATTGAAGCCTTGCCATCGTCTCTGTACTGTGAAGGACAATATGGTAACAGCAGCACATTTTCCATTCGGAGAGGCAATATTGGAAGAGGAAAAATCCGTACAGTTAATGAGGAAAAACAATGACCAATGGAATGGAGAGTTTCCAGTGAGAGTGACGAACCAAACATGAGAGAAAATACTGTTGGATGGAATCCCGCCTTCCTTTCCTGTAGCAAACGCAAACCAAACAAAGTGACTCTCAGAAGTTTAACAAGTAACAAGCAAAAAGGAAAAGGCCTTACATTCATAATATTTTACATTATCAATTAAATAAATATAAAAAGAGTTGATTAAGAAACGATAGTTGAGTGATTTAATTTAAATAGAGAATGAGTACTTATCTTTTTATCAACAATGTTATTCAATTATTTATTTAATTTTTGTCATTTATCTTCTTATTAACAATTATAGAGAATTTTTTTCATTTACCTTCTTTATATAATATAATATAATGAAAAAACTATATAGATATCCATATGGCCATCACTATAGGAGTGTTTATTGGTTTTGATTGGATCTATTTGGTTATTTTGACCAACTCATCTTATTTAATTAAATAAGAAGAAATTTAATCTAATTAATTCGATTATTTTACAAGAAATCAAATCTATCTAATCCAACCATAATTGATTTGGAGTGAATTGAATGGTTGGTCTTTTTTTAAAGTGTTTAATTTTTTTTAAAATTAAAAATTATCTTTTATTTTCTAAATCTCAACAAAAAAAATATATTTTCAATAATATAAATTACACTTATCCAACATCATAATAAAATACATACATAGAATCAAATCAAGTTGAACATCAAGACATAATTAATATTCAATCATAAGTCCATATATCTATCATCACTTGTCATATCCCAACTAAATTATTATTGTTGTAAAATACGTAATTTTAGTATGTAGAACGATTATTATAAAAAGAATTTTAAGAAAAGAAAAAACAATTAAGAAAAATAAAATAATGAACAAATAAATAAGTAGATAAATTAAAAGAAAAGAGTCGTAAAAAAAGTTTTAGAGACATGAATAGAATTTTATTTAATAAGTTAGGGACCAAATAAAAAAATAAAAAAATTAAAAGAAACCTTTTAATATTTCAACCAAAAGAGTTTCAGTGGGAAATTAGAGATAGGAGACATGGAATGCACTTTATCGCTGGCGGTGAAAGACTAATCAGGAAAAAGGAAAAAGATAAAACTCTCACTCTCTCATTCTCATTCTGTTCTCGTGAGTCTTCCTCCATTCCCGTGAAGCTCATCATCTTCTTCTCCTCCAAATTCTGTTAGCAAACCCGAGAGAAGAAAGAGAGAACTCTGTTTTCTGAACCGAAAACAGAGGAGATTCTTTCATTCAGAAAGAGTGAAACCGGTGAGAGAGAACCAACCATCGGAGTTCAAACCTTACTGGGCTTTGGGTAGCAGATCGTGGGACTGAATTAAGAGCAGAAAACGTGAAGTTCTGGTCGAAATTCAAGCTGGAAACCGGAGAAAATAGAAACGCAGAAAAATAGAGTGTGACAAGAAGAGGTAAAATTCTGATTCTGTCATTTCGTTAATAAGCCACTTTTCATTTTATACTAGACAGAAGTAATCAGATAGGTCCTAATCAAATTGAAAACAAAGAAAAACGAGATTAAGAGGAAGAATGATGAACCAAACCGAAAGAACACAGAAACAGGAACAGAACAAGAGGAAAGCAGGCGACTGATGGAGCTAGAGCAGTCGACTTTCAGGCTGTTCTTCCAGATACAAATGGACTGTTAATTATATTTTAATATAGGAAAGAGTTTAATTAGTTATAAGAAAGATTTAGTAAGCCTAAGTCAGATTAAAACGGAATTTAGGAAGCTAAACAGAAAAGCAAAACCAGTAATAGAATAAAAGGGAAGTAAGGAAATGAAACAGTCGACTTCTTCCCAAAATTCTGCATCTTCATGGAAATTAATTAGACTATACTATAGTATGGAATTTAATACTATTTTACTGAAGATTTAAAGTGAAATTTAATTAAGTTTATGATGAAATAATCTTATAAAATTTAATTAAAGGGGATTTATGAGTGAGGTTTAAGAGGATTAAGGACTTGAATGCAAAATTAAAATGAAGGTTTAAATGCTAAAATTTAAAGATGAGGAGAACTTAGATACTAGATATGTAAAATACGATGATTTCTTGAACATATGGAAAACTAGTTCAGAAGAAATCAAAATAGGTAGGAAAGTTTAGATGTAATATCTGCTATTCATATATATATATATATATATATATGTGCTATTTAATTATTTTACTTTTTTACTCCTAGAATTATTACGAAATTTTTTTGTGTACACCACGTTATTATTTATGTGATGGTAATTTATACTGAGATGCTCATTTTCGTGCCATGAAAAAATTTCTCTAAGTTGCTCATTTATTTTTGGCCAATGGCTAGCTGGAATATATATATTTATAGGGGGGACCTTTGTGAACAAAATTTAAATATCAGGGATTATTGTGAACACATTGAGTTTGTCTAAGTTTAAAAAAGAATATTGTGGGTGGAGAATTTATATGGGTGGGCAATGGTTTGGATAACCATTTTTACTCTTTCAATGCATCCCTTCGTATTGGGCCTCAATTGAAAGACCACTCTTGCCCAAGGCCCATATAGAAGTATCCCAACCCTTCCCTCTCATATGCCACACGACACACACACTTGGAGATAGCAAGGCTCGTTCCTCTTGGTCTGCACTCCTCTCGCCTAGCAACTTGGGAGCTCAACAATTGCAAGAGTTCCTCCTTTGTCTTCCCCCCTCATTCTTGCTAACTGGTGAAAGGTAGGAAATTTCCACTCTCATCTCTTCTAGGGTTTTGTTGCATTTTTGTGCATTCTTTGGGATGTTGAGTTTTGGTCAAGAAGGGAGTTGGGTTGGTTCCATCCTTCCTCCATTCTCAAAATTGATGTTACCTATTAAAGATTTTAAAAAAGATTGTTGTTGGTAAAGTTGTGCTTTGGATGAGTGGGGATTTAGAATAATTTTTGTGAATAAGATCAATTGATTGTAATTTTTGGGTTCTTGATGTTTGGGAGGGATTTATTTCAGTTTAAAAACCAATCCTTTTACCTAAGTCAAAGTATTTTGAGGAAGGATGAAGAATGGAACCAAAAACCATGAAAATTTGGAGTTTTTTCTCGCATTTTGTGGAGGTGCTGAAGGGGTGCTTGGCGCTTATGCGCCATTTAACTCGAGAGTACCAGCCTTGGGCGTCCAAGCCTTGTGCTTGGGGGGAGCCCTTGGGCTGATGTGTAGTGCCCAAGCACCCTACACTGATGGCATCCCACCTGAATTTTGCTGCCCTAAGACACTCGTTTAGCTCTTGGTTTAGGCATGGGGTGAAGTTTGTAAGTTAGAGTTGGGACTTCTTATAACCTGTGTTATGTTCAGCTTCCAAGTGAGTAATTAACCTTACCCTTTTAATTCTTCAAGAAAAATGAATAATTACTAGTATGTTGAGTAGTTCATGTGTATGAGCTATTCCTATTATTTAGGCACGTGGACTATGTATATTGGATTGGCTTGGCATTCTTGTACACTAGATTGGCTTTGCATTATTGTACATTGGATTGGCCTTGTATTAGTGTATGTGATTTATTGAAAAATGCTTCAGTAGGCTCGTTGGCACATGGTCCATGGAGCCTATGGATTGGTAGAACATTGTTTCCACCATGAGATTCGGTGGCATGTAGTCCATGAGGCCTATGGAATCCTATGGTGTGTTAGCCTCAGAAATGCTATGAGACTCGATGACATGTGATCCATGATGTCTTTGCAAATCTGTAGTTAGATTGATTATTGATTGAGTTGTGATTTGCAAGACTTTTTACTCCCTTTGTGTTGGTTGGTATTTTAATTCTATAATAGTGTTAGTTATTTACTTAGATTATTATCTTACTCTTTCTTGTGTTGCCCTTTTTAGATCTCAAGATCGTAGCAAAACCTCCGCTTGAGGAGTAGTGAAAGTCCAAGCCCAACCCCTATCCTGTTTCTTGGGTTGGTGATATATTTTGTTGTAAAGTCTTTTGGAACTTTAGAAGTGTTCTGTAGCAACATAGAACTCCTAGGATGTTTTGGTGAACCATGAAATGGATGTATGATTTGAATTGTCTTTTGATCATTGTTTGTTTGCATTCCTTAATCATGTGTTCAGGGAACGATTTGAAACATGGAAGATGTCATGTATTTTCTCAAGGATTTGGTTATTATTTTTGTGGTGTGCCTTAAAACTAACGATCTAGAACCGTGTCGGTCACGCTCTAAATTTAGGGGCTTGACATTAGAATTCATGACTTAAATTAAAATAGGAGTCAAACCTAAATTTATTATGTGTTGAAATAGAGAAGCGTGATAGTAAAGAAAAAGAGTCTAAAAGAGAATATCAACAAGCTAAAAGTTGATCTTAATTCAAGATAACTAATTTTTCATAAAAGCACTTTTGATGATGTATCGCTAGAAATTTGACTGTGTGTGAGGTTTTTTAAATATGAATGTATAAATATCATAAATGAGTATGGGTACTCTACGTGTTCATTGAGAAATTGATTGTGTGCTAGCGTAGCATTAGAAAATTTATATATGTAAATTTATATTATAGTTTTGATCATAAGGCTTTCTAATTTGCGTAAGCGTAAATTGGCTGTGGATTATAAGATTTCACTTGTGACTTTGTAATTTGTTTATATGTTGCCAACTCTGTGATTTGTTTATATGTTGATTGGACTTACAGCTGAAATAGAATGAAATTTTGGGAGAATATCTTGGTGAATGTAAGTAATACAGAGAAACAAATTACATATGAATAGAGGCATACCAAACACCCTGAAATTGAATGAGAAAAATAACCGAATGTTATTTGTAATATATACTTCCAGTATAATAAGAAGCCATTATAGTTCACAATTCAACAGAAAATGTAAGGTATGCTAAGTTTATATTTAATTAAACCATAATGAGATATGCGCACATTTGATAAATTTCCCGTAGTATAAGTATATACATATAAAAGATGACATTGGTCAGGAAATTGAAACCAAGCAAGAAAATTTCGTATGAAAAAAAAGTGTTATATGAAATACATTAATATAATATGTTATGTAGCAAATGAAGTTCTATTCTATACATAGTGAATATGAGCTTTTTAAACTGGAAGTTGTTCCATAGAGTGAACAATAGAAAAAGCACAATGATTCCACAAAGTGAACTTAAGCTAAGAAGAGTGCACTTGAAATAGTTTACTTCTAATTCCACAGAATAAAAAGAATTTAATACACCTGTCGTATAACCTCAAATTCTATTTATATAAACCACTTAAGCTATAAGTTTATAGAATTAGATAAGTGGAAAATTTCAAGTTTACAGAATTCAGACCTTTTTTTTTTTGTAGGATTGTTGCAAGAGAAGGTAATCTTAATTTATTATCTTAACTTTTATATAAAAATATGCATATGAAATTTTCCAAATTTGGTCAACAGTATCTGACCAGTCCACCACAAAGAGAATATTATTATTTAGAATTGCTACTTGTTCCATCTATTTCCTCTACTTAAATAATATTCTTTATTAAGAGATTTTAAGAAAGGTTGGAATATATCGATAATCATAATGAGAATAAAAATTTTAATTTTTTATGAAGTTTCAATTGAAATTATTTCTAAATTAATAATTAAATATGATAACTAAGAGTAGAAAATTATTCATATTTAACTAATTAGCAAAGTAAATTTAACTATAAATTATAAACAAAGAAGGACGTTACATCACTCGTCATTTACAAACCTAGTAAAAAAACAAAATTTTATATGTTATACTAAATATATATGTATATATAAAATATAATATTTTATATAATCCATTAATATGTAATTAGCTGGTCGATTTGAATTAGATAACTACTATAGTCATCTAACAACCTATCTGATTAAAATAATTTTGAAAAAAAATCATCAATCAATCTAACTATTTAGTCAATTTTAGTTAAATCAAATTGAGTTTATTTAGTTAGGTATTCAATTAAATTATATTTAAACGCTCCTATGACACGATATATAAAGAGTTATCATCCAATAGTAGCTGGTTTAGTGGAAGTAAACTACGCCTCAAGCAAGCTTTACAAACAAGGTTAGAGGTTTGAAACATAAAGCCCCCACTTTAAGAAAAGTTTCACATTATTACTCTCAGGCCTCAGCCCAAAAATTACAGTAGTAATTGCTTTTACAAGTCATCTAAAATAACTCCATTCGAGAGCACATTTTTTGTGTCCATCTCACTTTTCGTTATATGAGTTCAATTAATTTATTGGTTCCTATACATAAGTTTGTTACACTCGAAATGTGACCGATCGAGTTTTCTTTTGAAAAGAAATAAGTATAAAATTGATTTTTAAAATTCAAAATCAATTTTATTATGAGTCATCACTAAAGTTTAATTTGTTGAAAAAAATTTGAAAAAATCTTTGAATTTGATGGTCTGCGTTTTAAGGAAAATGAATTCAGAAGTTGAACCTCATAGGAAATATATTAGGCACCCTATGCATTTGATTTAGAAAGTAAACAATTGTTTTATATTTACCTTAAATTACCCTTATCAGTCAAAAGTAAGAGGGAAATACATCAAAACAAATGGAGATATATATAAGGGTGGACTTGACTAGGCGAACCCTAGATCCTACATACCCAATTATTAGGATTAAAATCCACGTAATTCATTATTTTGAAATGCCGCAAGGGAGCCAAAGGAAAGATTTAAATTTTTGGCGAAAAGACTTCAAGAGATCCAAAAATAACTGTTTTCATAAATCAAACAAGTTAGAAGAGTTGTGATTGTATTTGAATTTATGAAAACAAATTATTCTGATTTTTTACTCTTCCCATTTTAAAAGCTTTTTATTTTTTTTTTTGGATTTTTTTTCTTTTTGAAAATGATTTAGAAAGAAATTGAAATAAACTTTTTGAGATTTTTTTGAGCTTTGAATATTTTTTGGGATTTTAAAAGAATAATTTTAATGATAGCATATTTTGGATTTTTTGAAATTAGCTTGAAAATGAAAATACAAAAAATATTTTCTTGGATTTTTGAAATTATTATGAAATCATTTGAAAGAAAGTATTTTGATCTTATAAAATTGTTTTGTAAAATTATTTGAAAGGAAAACAAATTTTTGGTTTTTTGAAAACATCTTGTGAATAAAATTTAAAGGAAAATATTTTTGAGTTTTGGAATTTATCTTTAAAATGAAAACAAAGGAAATATATTTTTTGATATTTTGAATTTTTTTTTAAATTATATTGAAAATGAAGTTAAAGGAAAATACTTTTATATTTTTGATTTTGAAAAAAAGATAAAACATCAAATTACACACATATGTCTATTTATGTAAAATATATAAATAAAAGAAAGAAAATAATATGCATGTAGATATATATATATATATATATATACACACACTCACGTGCACACACATACACACAAATATATATATATATATATATATATACATAAAAAATAAAACGAAAAGAAAAAAAATGGATGCTGACCAACACAAATATATACACACTTTTTTGCTTTTCATCTAGGTCCTTTAATGAAAATTTTCCTTTGTTCTTTTATTTGATCTGATATTATAGATGTCTTCATATAGATTTCTCAGAATATATTTTATTTTTAAATTAAATAGCCCCTACAAACTTTTGATGTTTTTCAGTTTGGTTATTGTTTTGCATGTTTCAAGACCAAGTCTCGGTTTTCCTTTCCAAATCAGTCCAGAATTTGAGTCATTTTTGATCCATTCCAATCCATATCAATAGAAAAAATGAATGAAAATTGGATTCTTGAAAATTTCCATACTTTCACAATTTATCACGTCATTTTGCTTTTGCTTTTTCGTGTTTTTTGGATTTTGAATATGTTTTGCTCTTCTTTTAAGCCCTTAGCTTTAAGTTATGGTGTACTGAATTCACCCTATCTATAAAAATATGAATGCATGAAAGAAAACACTCACTTTCATGGATTACTCTGTTTTTCAGGTTTGTTGTCTTTCTCTCGATTTTAACTTGTTTGCAGCTGAACTCCACTTCTTCAATCACCACGATTGCTCCTCAATTACCTAGAATGTTTGTGAGTAATCCATAGCTGATTTTCTCCTTCAACAACACTCCAAAAGATGGCAAATCTTTCTTTGCTTTTTTTTTTAACGTAAGAAAACAGAGCATGCTTTTCTCTCTTGGTTTCTGTCACTCTTGGAGCTCTCGGTCTCTCTCTTTTCTGTCTCTCACTCTCGAGTGTAAATGGCAGAAAAGGAAAGAAAGGTTTTGTAAGAAGAGAGAAGGAAAAAAAATGAGATGTATGGGTGGAGAGAGGATAACACAATCAACTCTTGGTTTTTCTACCCATGGTGTCTCGGTTTCTCTCTCTGCTATGCTCTCCCGATTTCTCTCTCTGCTATGCTCTCTCGATTTCTCTCTTTTATGGGCTGTGTGGGCTGTGTGGGTTGGAAAGGGAAGAAGAAGTGTTGTGAGGGCAGTCAAAGAAAGTAACCAACTCTCGGTTTTTTCTTCCTCAAAACTTGTATATCTCTCTCTCGGTTTTAGACGTGAAAACAGCAGAGTTTTTGTGTGCAGCTGGATTCCTTTTACTTCTCCCACCACTCTCACATGCCCAAGTCATAGAAGAAGAAAAAAAATGGCCAAAACCCCCTCTAGTCAAAGACAATAGGAACATAGGGTGGAAAATGAAGAAGCTAGAAGCAATAAAACTCTACTTGCTCCCTTGTTTTTTCCTCGGCTGAGCATTACGTGAATGGACATCTAAAATGTCCCTTTTTTTCTTTTTTTTTTGTTTGTGTATAATTTCACCATTTGACATCTTTTCTTTTTTATTATTTTTTGTTATATTTTATTATTTTTTTGTTTTTTATTTTTATGTATTGTTTACCAAAAAAATAAAAAAAATTATAATATTGTGGACAAAATTAAGTGTTACAAGGTTCATTGAAACCTGAAATAAATTTTTAGTGCATCTCTAATTAATGAAAATTTTTAAATGGTTCTTAAAATAAAAATCAATTTTTATTGAATTTCACCATTGGAGTTCACCAGTATAGCTGCCACACGTAAAAACTAGTTCTTAACAAAAAATAAAATTAATAAAAAAAGTAAATATTAAATATATTTACATTATTTATCCTACATTAATTAAAATAATAAAAAGTTATTTGTAGGATTAATTTGTGAATTTTAAGGATTATACCATTAGAATTAAGAATTGTTTAAAGTAACAGAGAATTATTTAAAACAAAAATAATAATGTGGCATAGTATGATCCACAATAAATAATTCATTAAATTTATACTGTTATTATATTTTAAAAAATTTTAGACTCAACATAAAATTTAATATTTAAAAATGATATCTTTTAAGATTTTATATATCGCTTTTTAAAAATATATTATGAAAAGCAGATTTTTAAAAGGGGGTTCCATTTTCCATATTTGTCTTATGTGTTTATTAGATATATAATCTCAAGTGTGTGCCAGCTAGCCTAAAAAAAAAAATTTCCGTTTTTTTCCGTTATAGCATTAAATAGGATAAAATCACGAAGCAAAAGAGCATAGCATTAAATGCTGGTATATAATTCAAATTCTTTACTTGAACTAATTATTCTTCCAAAATCATTTTAATTAAATTCAAAATCCTAAAACTGATTTACTTTTAATTTAAACGGTTGACTTTCTCAAGATATAATAATCATTTAAAGCTAACTAATCTTATTAAAAAAGTTTTAATTAAAATTTTAAAACTAACCTTTTCAAGATATAACACATATATTTGTTTTATTTTTATTTTTTATTTTTGAAAGGAGCACACGCATAATATTAACTAAGTGGCCAAATCAGCAAGTACAATGTACAATGTTTCGGATACACAAAGGAGTATCTTCCCAACTACAATCAGGATTCCCACTGGATCTAGATTTCGCAAGACAATAAGCAGCATCTTATACGTGCGTATTTTTAATAATTAATAGTGCATAAAAATATGTTCAATTCATCCCTAATAATATAAATGATTTTAGGAGTTTCTATCCAAAGTCATATATCAATATCTAAATAAATAAATTATAATATGACAAAAAATTATTTTTTAATTAAAAATATTTTAAAAAATTAAAGTAGATGCCAAACCATTAGTTATTAATATTACCATTATTATTTATTATTATTGTTGTTGTTTTAGATTTATTAAATAATATTATATATATTTAAACTAAAAATATAATTAATTTTTACGTAAACAAATTGATTTAACCAATTGACTTGCCGTTGGGCTGCCAGATTCTCGATTCTCGATTCTCTCTGAAACGGTTTGAAAAAATTGTCAACCCTTTTTGAATTTTGTTGAGATCCGTGAGACTCCTATTTCCGATTACGAATAGCTTCCCATATATAGGAATTATGTTATAAGTTTTAACTGACCCTTCATTTTGGCCTACCTGGTCCAGTTGTCCTACGTCTGTCACTTTGATTCACATTGCACTAATAACTCCATGCCTTCACGTTTTCACACCCTTCTGTTGTAACAAATTCTAGAGGACGAACATACACTGATTTTGACCCTCTCTGTTTCTCTATATATATATAAACAGAGCTCGCATTTGCAGTACCATAATAAGCTAAAGCGTGAAATTGATTCAGAGAGAGAGAGAGAGAGAGAGATACGTACCAGATGGCTATTGATCCGGCAATTCGGAGGGAAGAAGATGAGGAGGAGGAGGTCGAAAATATGTTGAAGGGAGAAGAGGCGTTCAAGAAGACGAGGGTGCTGCCATGGACGAAGCAGATCACGGTGAGGTCGGTCGCGACGAGCTTCGTTTTGAGCATCATCTTCAATTTCATCGTGTGCAAACTCAACCTCACCACCGGAGTCATTCCGTCGCTGAATGTGGCGGCCGGTTTGTTAGGCTTCGCCGTCCTGAAGGCCTACACGGCGTTGCTCATCAAATTCGGCCTCCTCAACATCCCCTTCACGCGCCAAGAAAACACCGTTATTCAGACCTGCGTCGTCGCCTCCTCCGGCATCGCATTTAGCAGTATATATCTTTTCCAACTCTTTTAACTTATCATAAATAATAGTTTATAATTACACATGAATCTGAATCTCAAGATACTGTACCGTTTCATGGTGTATGACACGCCTTTGGATCCTCGAGATACTGTACCAGAAGCTGAATTCCATCTGTGCTTGAAACGCATCATAAGGTTCCAGCTTGAAAAGCATGGTCCATATTTTTTTCTATTTTTTTAAATTATACCAGCAGTTAGATTGATAATCATTAATTAAGAACAAACTGTCAGTAAAATTAAAAAAAAATTATTTGTGAATTATTGAATATAAGGCATCTAACAATTTATATTGAAGTTAGAGTTTCCTGCGTATGAAAAATGTTAAAGAAAATTTGCTATCATACCATACACTGTGTATGTTGCACCTTTGGATCTTTGTAGTTTGTGATACTATTAAGAGTAATTTAATGTTGAGGCTTTGAAATTGGACGGTCACTATTGAGAGAAAAAAAACTAAAAAGGTTTTAAACACTTTTTTCTCCTATAAATCAATCAAACTCATTTGATTAAAATTGATGGGCCACAGTATGAAATTATTGTGTAATTGGCTCCATCAACTCCAGATTTATAGGCGTCTAAAGGTCTCCTATATTTGCATCATGTTAATTTCCAGAGAATTTGAATTTTGTTTTGTGTGATATGAGTATGATATTTTGGTTGTAAATTGTAGGTGGCACGGCAAGTTACATGCTTGGGATGAGTCCATATATTGCGGCTCAAGGAGGTGTACAGGTCACTCCAAACAATGTGAAAACTCTCCAACTTGGTTGGATGTTTGGTTTCCTCTTTGCCGTTAGCTTTGTTGGCTTGTTCTCTATTGTTCCTTTAAGAAAGGTTTGTGGAATTTATGTTAAAAGGAAGAATTTTAACCATGACAAACATAATTCAATGTCACGAATATGTTTCAATGAAATTCACGTCACTATTGTCTACATGTAACAATTTATTTTTAGTAGATATATGAATTTCTATTCTAGAATTCTAATTTTAAATAAAATTGACAATAGGATTCTTTCTATTTCCAATAAAAAATGAAGAGTTTATTTTTTCAAAAGCAATTGTCTGTGATTAAAAGAAGAAAATAAAAAATAATAATTAAATTCCATGTGATATTTCTTTTATTAAATAACAGTTGGTGACGATTGAAAAAATGAACTCTCCATTTTTCACAATAAATGAAGAGAATTCAAATACATAAAATTGCCATATCCTAATCAATATCCCTTTGGCTTTGTTTCTAGATGATGATTTTGAAGTACAAGCTGACATATCCCAGCGGAACTGCCACAGCTCTTCTTATCAATAGCTTCCACACTCCGAAGGGAGCAAAGCTGGCCAAGTAAGTTTTCACAGTAAATCAATTCCCACATAGAATTCGTGGGTATGATTCATAGGAAGCTTAATATATTATGTACGTCATTATAAAGAAAAAGGGTATTCATACGATATCTGTCGTCATGCCCATAATTTAGTTTTGATTGGGATAAGCATTAACCTTATTGTTCTTATGGATATAGGAAACAGGTCTCTGTGCTCTTCAAAAGCTTTTGTGGCAGCTTTCTATTTGCTTTCTTCCAGTGGTTTTTTGTTGCAGCTGATGGTTGTGGATTTGCTAGTTTTCCTACATTTGGTCTCCAGGCCTATAAGCAAAGGTATGTCTGCTTATCTTCCGTCCAAACTCCGCAGCTCAAATATATCTCCTATATATATATATATATATTTTATGTTGATTAACCTCCTTTGTCACCATCATTGAAAAAGCTAGCAAACTCTTTCTTCAATTGTATACATTAATCTGCCAATATAATTTCAATAATTATTGTTCGCAGGTTCTACTTTGATTTTTCATCTACTTATGTGGGAGTTGGAATGATCTGCCCTTACATCATCAATGTATCTTTGCTTCTTGGAGCCATAATATCGTGGGGTATTATGTGGCCCTGGATTGATCAAAAGAAAGGAATCTGGTATAGCGCAGATCTACCACCGTCCAATCTCCATGGCCTCCAAGGATACAAGGTAGATAATACATTCCCCCCAATAATTGAACTAAGGAAATAGAGTCATTTGGAACACTCTTATCATGAGACATCTAAGACGTTTATTTTTGGTACTTCTTTTCTAAGATGTTTAGTGTTGTCTAATTAGATATCCAGAGGTATAAGTTGTAGACAAGTCAAAATGAACTCAAGTTGACGGATTAAACTTGTTTAACCCATATAAAAAGTGGACTGGACTAAGAAAATGTTAGCCACCAATTCAAAATCAAGCCAAAATGACCTGGTCTGTATGGCTTATAGGTGATCTGTGTTAAACCTATTGCGAATTATTCTTTTTTTTTTAAAATTTTTTTTTTTTAAAATTTTTTTAACTTCTACCCTAATTACCCATGCCCAAAGTACGTTGTCACCAATTTAAATCATGTTATATGTCATTTCACGTACTTGAAGTTGTGGTTTTTATTAACTTCGATATAATGTCAATTGTAAGAATCTTTATTACGATAGCTCATACCTTGATACCCGATATAGAGAATGTAAGATACCAGTGTGCTTGATATAAGATATATCACTTAAATTTTGGATTACTAATTCAACTAAATTTATCACCTTGCATCTTAACAGGTATTTATCGCAATTGCTATGATACTCGGTGATGGCGTTTACCACTGTGTCTACATGCTAGCCCAAACCGGGATCAGTCTTGTAGCACAGTACTCACAGAAGAAAGATTCATTATCTCAAAAGAGTGAAAATGGTGATCCTGAAATAGACGACAATGATGACAAGATTCGAACAGAGTACTTCTTGAAAGACCAGATTCCCATGTGGGTTGCTTGCACTGGTTACGTAGTGCTTGCAATCATATCCATTATAGTAGTGTCTCGCATCTTCCCTCAACTCAAATGGTACCACGTACTGGTGGCTTATCTGATCGCTCCTGTCTTAGCATTCTGCAATGCCTATGGTTGTGGCCTCACCGACTGGTCTCTAGCCTCTAACTATGGCAAAATCGCCATCCTGATATTCAGTGGTTGGGTTGGCCTTGACAATGGAGGTGTAATCGCTGGCCTCGCCTCTTGTGGTGTTATGATGAGCATTGTTTCCACAGCTTCTGATCTCATGCAGGACTTCAAAACTGGGTATCTCACTCTTGCCTCGCCTCGCTCTATGTTCTTCAGCCAAGTACTCGGCACGGCCATGGGCTGTGTCATTACACCTTTGGTTTTCTGGTTTTTCTACAAAGCTTACACCATTGGTGATCAACAGGGTTCCTACCCTGCACCTTTTGGGCAAGTGTACCGTGGTATTTCCCTTCTTGGGGTAGAGGGTTTCTCTTCTCTTCCCAAAAACTGCCTCAAACTGGCCATCATATTCTTCTTCCTCGCTTTTCTCATTAACATAATACATGACCTGTTGAGGCGTTATGAAACCAAATATAAGATACACAGATTCGTTCCAAATGCAATGTGCTTGGCCATCCCATTCTATCTTGGTGGTTACTTTGCCATTGACATGTGTATTGGGAGCTTGATTCTGTTCTTGTTGGAGAGGAGAAACAAGCAGATGGCAAAAGATTTTGCTCCCGCCGTCGCATCTGGACTCATCTGTGGTGACTCTTTGTGGGGTATTCCTTCTGCTATACTGTCACTTGCTGGAGTGAAAGCTCCTATTTGCATGAAGTTTCTATCTGGCCCTGAGAATGTCCGAGTTCAAAACTTCTTAGAAGGTGGTCACTAGTGATTTTGTTTCCAAACTTCACAATTCTCTCCTGTGTTCTTATTATACATATTGGCTACTTTATCTCTTCCTAATTTTAAATTCAGTTGATGTACAGTTTAATTTGTTTTGGAATCTTAGCGTTACTTAGCTTGTTTTATTTACCCAAAAAAAAAAATGAATGTTCAAATTTATGGATTATTATATTTGTTTATGGTATAGTCTGTTTGTTTTTATTATTATATCATATCCATGTAAAAATTAAAATACAAAGCAAACAGGTATCGCGTCTTAATACATTGCCAATTGTCACTCATTTTTCCTTCGATTCCTAGTCTGTTTGATATGCAAAAACTAATACGTGATTTTAAAAATATAATCACAAGACAGCAATACTAGTTATACCAATAATCACAAGACCGCAATACTAGTTATACCTCTTCAACTTTTCTTATGGTGCAAGGTCAGCTTATTGAGAGAGCTTAAATGGTAAATTCAACTTACAATCAAGCAACAAAATCTAAGAAACAAAATTAGGCACTAAAATCCTATTTTGGTCTCTCACAAATGCCCTTTTTTAATTTGGTTCATCTTATGTTTTCATTTTCAATTTGGTCCCTTAGAGATTTATATGTTACTAATACATTCTCTCAAAAATTTTCATTCTCAATTTGATTTCTCATATATTATCAATCAGACCCTCACTTATTTTCATTCTCAATTTAGTCATTTTTTGTTGGCCTTAGCCCATAACTTTTGATTGTCACAACTTTTGATAAAGGGACTAAATTGATAACATATAAATTTATAAGGAATCAAATTAAAATTGCAAATGTGTGAGAGACTAAATTAATAACATATCAACTGTAAGGGAGCGTATTGAGAATGAAAGTCTATGAGGGATTAAATTGATAATATATAAATTTTTAAAGGACTAAATTGATAATAAAAATTTGTGAGGGACTAACTTGATGAGTTTGAGAAAAAGATATGTGAAAAACACAGTTGAAGCAAGCATCAGAAGATTTAATGCATGAACAGTGCTAAAATATAGGCCCTTTAATATAATATATATATATATATATATATATATATAGACAAATAAAAGCCAAGTTCTCGTGAGTCTGGATCCTGCACGGTGCTTGTCCCAAGGGAGTCATGATTAAATCGTAGCTAAAAATTTTAGCAACGGTTTAATCGTTGCTAAAGGTTAGTCACAATTTGCTAATGGGACAAGCACAAAATCTAGAGTTAGTTCTTGTCAAATTCTCATAAGGTGAAGTTCACATAGGCTGTCCGATTAGAATTGGTAAGTAAAGACCATCAGTGGCGTATCCAGGACCCCTCGGTTAGGGGGGGCAAAATTTTCATTCATTTTTTTTAGATATAATGGCAATTCTTTTAAATTAATTTCAATTTGTTGTTTATTTGATGATAATTTCTTCTTAAATATTTTCATTACAAAAAATCGTTCTTCTTCTAAATCTTAATTGTATAATCAATCAACCAATTTGATAGAATTAGACTTACGTACAAAAACTACAAATTTCAAATTTTTACAAAAAGGTCTACAATAATGGAATGATAAATTAACTATCATCAAGAAAAAAATTTCATGAAATTGACTTCACAAATATGTTACTCATGATCATAATTGTATAATCAATCAACCAATTTGATAGAATCAGACCTATGTACAAAAACTCCAAATTTTAAACTTTTACAAAGAGGTCCCTAATAATGGAATGATAAATTAACCATTATCAAGAAAAAATTTTATGAAATTGACTTCACAAATATGTTACTCATGATCCTCATTGTATAATCAATCAATCAATTTGATAGAATTAGACCTATATACAAAAAATCTCAAATTTCAAACTTTTACAAAGAGGTCCCTAACAATAAAATGAGAAATTAACCATCATAAAAAAAAATTTATGAGATTGACTTCACAAATATGTTATTCATGATTCTAATTACATAATCAATTAATCAATTTAATAGAATTAGACCTATGTACAAAAACTCTAAATTTCAAACTTTTACAAAAAGGTCCCTAACAATAAAATGAGAAATTAACTATTATCAAAAAAAAATTTGTGACTTTGGAGAATGGGGGTCTTGTGACTATGAGCAGCAGAGAAAAAATGAGTCATTGGGGTTCAAAAAAATATTAAGGGGGTTCAAAAAAAATAAAGAGGGGGGGCAAAATGCAAAAAAAAAATTTTTACATAAAAGTTTATAAATTTCAGGGGGTGCAGCTGCACCCCCTGAAATGAACGTGGCTCCGCCACTGAAGACCATGATCGAATAATTTTACTTGGCCAAGTATAATGCTAGAATAAACAAAAGATCCTGAGTGACTGATAGTATTCATTTCATTAAGAGCGGGTTGGGTTGAAAACACGCTACAATGTGCCCATAGATGCCTTCATATGTGGATATCCATATTTTTGGAGAAAACATTAGTGTAAATTTTTTTTTATTAGATTTTAAAGTGATATAAATGTATGACTCTTTTTTAAAACATAATTACGCAATTAGGACTTTTAAAAATGTTGTACACATTTTATTATAAAAAAATTAATAACAAAAATATAATAAAATATATCTAAATTTAATTCTTTAAGTACAAATCTTTCCTTCAACATGTATGGCTGGTTTCCTTTTTATCAGAGCAAGATGGGCGATTTGACAGAGGATAGGCAAGATTATGAGAAATTGCCATTTGCTGCTCATGTGTTATAATCTGATAGATTGCTTGATTTCTCTCTTGTATTTGTTAAAAATTAAAAAAAAAAGAGAATAACGTAATAATGGTATTGCCAAGCAAGAAAAATGGAAGAGATATATTACTTGAAACAATTAACGCAGAGAAGGAAGGAAGAACAGAAAGAGAAAGTGGGTTTTCATGGTGACAAATCAGCCTTCTAGTACAATGATAGAAAATTATTCTTAAAGGTACGCATTACCTATTAATTCATTCAAACTGTGATTGAATCTGAAACAAATAAATAATTCAGTTGAATTAAGTGGGTTTATATACGTTGAGTGCCTTTTTTTTTTTATAGTCAAATTTATGACTTAATTTAAAATTTAAAAGCACGACTCGAAAAGATGAAAGAATGGGAAGTCAGTTGGACGAGCAGGGCTAGCCAATCCTATGAAGCGATCCATTTTATGTTTATTTCATAAGCAATTATATATTTCATGTACATGTTAATTTTTTCAGTTTTATGACAATTTTTGTCTAAAAGAATAAGAAAAAACTTGAATCTGCCCATAGATAGCACTGTTAAACAGGCCAAAAGATGAAAGGGATTGAACGGGTCAACCCACTTAGCCTATGAGCCTTTTTATGGAAGACCAAGACCGATCGTATTGGCCCGCAAGCCATTTATATATATATATATATATATATTTAAATAATATAATTTTAATTTTTTTAGTAAAAAATTCAATAATTTGTTATTAAAATATAATTTATACATGTAAAATATTACTTTTTTAATATTTTTAAACAACCAATAATTTTAAATTTTCATATTTTCTTTCTAAATTAACCATATTATATTTAAATTTGAAAATTTTATATTTATTTTTAAAAAATTACAAAAGTTTTCATACCCAAAATTACTATATTTATTGAATATAAAGTTATAAAATATAAAAAAATGTGATAAAGTAAGGTTATTTATACTAAATAATATATTTTTAGAACAAAATTTAAAAAAATTAAACAGACCGACACAAGTGTTAAACGAACCTAAAATAGCATACCCAATGTAATATACCAGATTTTGCATTCTCCTAAAAATCAGTTAAAAATAAGTTATTTATATCTTTAGATGCTTAAAAATAAGCAATGAAAGAAAGACATAAAGTAACTAGGATAATTAAACTATATATAGAAGAAAACTGAGTTCTGAGTGGAATAGTCGACTTCTCTATAGCTAACAGTCGACTTATGGCAGTTAAGATTTGACTAAATTTCTTATATCTACAATCAATCGAATGATATAAGAATATTAGTCGACTGATTACACTTTATAAGGTTAAAATTTCCAAATTCAGTAGCTATCAGTCGACTGTTGAAGAGCCATTAGTCGACTGATAACATTCTAGAGTGCGAATTAATCAATTGAAGGCTGAAAAATCAGTTAAGAAATTATCAAAATAACCCTAACTAGTTAGACATACATGAGAAATAAGTTAAGGGTAAAATAGTAATCTCATAAAATGTCTTAGAAGAGTATATATGTATGTTTTGTGAGAGAAAAAGAAGAAAAAACACAAGAGAGAGAAAGAGAGATGAAGAGAGAGTTGAAAGAGAGAGAAAGAGAAGGCAACTAGGAAAAGAGACAAGAAGAGGAATATTAGAGCTGAGAATCCAAGTTTAGAGCTTAATTCTACATGCAAGGTAGCTAGTTCATCCATAAAAAAAATATTTGTTAAAGTGTTTTTAGATTATTATTGTTCATCCATGTGCTACAACACTTTTATGTGTTATTTTCATCCATGAGATTAATTTCTATGAAGAGATTCAAGTATTTATAGCTTTGTTATATGAAAGTATACTTAAGCATTTTTAGATATTCCCCATGTTTAAGATATTAGCTTTTACCTTCATAGTATAAATTTTGAGCCAAAGAAAGACTCATAGAATATGTATGAATATGATGAATAACAAGAAATATTCTATCTCATATTAGGGGACATAAATAATTATTAAGAACTAGTTATCTAAAAGAAGACCTTATCTCTTAGAAGAAGATGATATTCGTAATAGTAGCTTTAAATTATCTAGAGATAGAAATAAATAACAAGAACTAGTCTTATAAAAGAAGAGTTTATCTTTTAGAAGAAGATGATATTCATAATAGTAAATTTTCTAGAGATAAAAGTAAATAGCAAGTTCTTTAACAATAACTAGTCTTATAGAAGCAGATTTAATAAAAAAGAAGTAAGCCAAATTTATTTCATAGAAGAAGATAGAAAAGGCTAAAAGAGACTTATCTTATAGAAGAAGACAAGGAGAACTAGAAAGAATAATATAATTAGCAGATTCTTATTCTATAGTAGAGAATAAAAAAAAGGGGGACTTATTTCATAGTAGAAAACAATAAAGAACCTTGTACTATAGTAGAGTATAATGTAAGACTCTTATTCCACATAAGAGAATAACATACCTTATTCCACATAAAAGCACTAATATAAGTAAATCATTCATTCATAGCTTTATATGTATGTTTTTATTAAATTTAACTAGCTACTAAGATACGTCGTGTCTTACTTTTAGAAATTGACTATTTCAGGAGATAAAGACAAAGAAAAGATATTGATGCTATGAACGATATGCATAAAGTAGTAAAGTAGTTCAAGTTATGTATTCACATGTTTGTAATATATTTAAAATGTTACGTACACATTGTAGTAACAAACAACTTCATATAGAACATTATGTATTCTAGATACATAATAGAATTTACATATGAATATATGATATTTTAATAAGTTTATTAGAATTGCGCAGCAGAAGCATATAAATTGCAGAACGACCAATCAATCGGTTGATTTACAATCAGTTGACCAGTCAGCTCTAAAGTACTCATTATCAACCTATCTGAGAGTTATAAATCAACTGCAGCTCCTGGAAGTAAATCCAGAAGTTAGGCACGATTAATAATTAATCATTTTATTACAGGAAGTCGACAATTAGTTGTTGCAAAGGCTAAAATCAATATTTTATCTAACTAAGTTATAAAATGATTTTGTGACTCTCAAAAAATGAATTTTATTAAAGCAATATGAATGATACAACAAGGTTAAATTTTAATTAACCTTAGTATTTCATATATTATTTCTAACAAGAGTATTCAACATAGAAAATAAAAGGGATACATTACACTAAAGAACGCCCATTTACGAGCAATCATAAGTCGGCCTGTGGGCTTTGACCCACCTGTAAATATATGTCACATTGATCGAATCACGTAAATTCATTTTTTGTGATTTAATTCTACTTTTTCGTTTATATTTTCTTTACAATTTTTGTGACAACATACTTGCACAAATAAAATTTTATGAAAAAATTAAACTCATTAGTTCAGTTAAATATAAAGTTTAAAAGATATACAACAGTAAATTTGATGTTGAGTATATTAATTTTTCTTTCTGACAACATCACCCATTTTATCTACATAAATTTGACTCTTAAATTATTACCTAAAGTTGTGTTGGATTATTAGTGGAGATTGAGTTTAATTGTAGGGGTTAGGAAAAGGGATTCTTTACTTGACTTCAAAAGCCAAGTAACTTGTTGGGTGAACCTCAGTCGTCAAATTGATGCCTATCAACAGCCACAAAAGTTGGAGACAGTCAATAGTTCAAAGTTGTTGATGTATTTCGATCCAATGACTGAGAGCCACTGAGCACCTAATTTAGTGAAACATTGTGTTTCATTCATTTCCTCCCCCCCTCTTTTTTTTTTTTTTTAATTTCAACAATTTATGGACCTCTTTGAAAGACAAAATTGTTGAAACATCATAACCGCTCTCTTTTATTTCATAAACATTCCTACCCCTTTTCTTTTCTTTAAAAAAATCCTTATCCCCGTATATTTTTTTTGGTTAATTTCAAAAGTGCCCTAAGCTCCTCTTTTTTTTTTTTTTTTTCAGAAACCCATAATTTTTTTCTATTAAAAAACCCACAACCCCTCTTATTTCTTTGAATGCAGAGGTGGCCATCGCAACCTCACCAACTTGAGTGGTGAGGAGCTTGGTCTTGGTGAGGATGCTAGCAAGAATGCGATGATGGAGACTGCAACTCCCAAGTAGATGAGGAATTGACAGTTTTACGAATCAAGATTACGATGTTGATGCTGCAAACGAAGGGAATGGAGATTGTGGTGACAACAATGACTTTGGGTTAGCAAAGGGGTTTGCGAAGGAAAGCGAGGGAGCGGGAAACGATGAGGATGAGGGTGGTTTGAGCTGTGGGGACAGGGAAGGCATAATAAAAGAAAGTAGAGGGGCTGAGGGACATTTTGAAAAAAAAAGATGGGTTAGGGTTTTTTTTTTAAAAAAAAAGAGAGGGGATAAGGGGGTTTTGAAAGAAAAAAGAGGAGTTGAAGGCATTTTTGAAATTTAAAAAGAAAATAAAGGGGGATAAGGACTTTTTTTTAAAGAAAAGAAAGGAGTCAGGAACTCTTTTTTGTTTAAATAAAAGAATGGGGTTAGGATGTTTCAATGATTTTGTCTTTCAAAAAAAAACTCTGGGCCATCAAAATTTTAAAAAAAAAAAGGAGAGGGAGTGGGACTAAGTAGAATGCAATGTTTTACTAAATTAGGTGTTGGACAATTATTGATCGTTAAATTAAAATATATCAATGGTCTCGAACCCTTAACAGCCTCTAACTTTTGTGATTGTTAACGTATCGATTTGGCAACTAAAGATTATTTAAATCTCTTTCTAAAGGTTAGTTTCTTACAAAGTAATGAATCTAAATTTAAATTATCGTTGAAAGAAATATTTATATTTAGTATTCGATAATACTGATTGTTTTTGATAGAATATAATTGTAAAAAACTTAAAAAAATTGATAGGGTTTTATGTAAAACTGAACTTATGTCACAAATTGATAGATGATAGGTTGCTATAGGCGGTCCATTTATATTAACGTTACTTTATAATGCATCCTTAAGAAAAATTAAATGTTGTTACTTTATATTTATTATTAAATTTTTTAATTGAAATACAACGGGTATATAATTTGTAACGATAATCATTCTTTTTATAAATCAATATTATACAATTAATTTTTACAAAAGAACATTTGTGCACATATTATATTTTTACTAAAAGATTGATATTAAACAAATTAACAAAATATTAAATCTCATCCTATTTTTTTGGCCATAAAAGATGATCCCGCAGTGCTTGAATCGGTTTGACTGACATACGGTTAACTTACTCCTAAGAATGGTAGGGTAGAGCGCATTTGACAGCTGTATATTTATCATTGCCCAGTAAAGGCCAGATATGAGAACATTCCAAGTTGACCCTTCGACAAGAAAAGAAAGCGTCCTCATTCCTGAGTGGAGCCCATATTGCTCTGAGTTGGAGCGCTCTTTGGTGGGCTCACCACCGTTCCTTTCTTCATTACCGTTCCTTTCTTCATTTCTTATATACATATATATATATATATATATATATATTTTACAATATTCACATTCCGGACCAAAAAGCATTCACTAAATCCAATTTCCACCAATCGGAGTCACCATCCGCTGGTGGTTCCTTTTGCCGCCGGAATCGCCTCTCTTTCTCGCTTTCACTCACTGACCTGCCATGCACTCTATCTAGGGTTTCTCGGAGCTGCTCTACTTTCGCAGAAATGTCTCGCCAGACAGCCACTTCCGCCTTTACTAAATCCAAGACCCTCGACAATAAATATGTAAGCGCGACTAATTCGCCTCGTATCTATGCTCATTTCCTTACTTCTGTACGCCAATTCCATTTTTGTCTTCCACCGATTTCAGTTGATTTAGCTTCTGTTTGGTTATTGAGGAAATGTGGATTAAAAAAGTACTCTAATAGTTGAATTGTATATATTGCTCTCATCTGATTAACACCAGAGCCTAGAAAATCTTGTGTAATGAGTGTTTGAAGCTGCATTATGTTTTTGTTTTTGCTTCAGTTCAGCGGATACCTAATGCTACCTTTAGTTCTAGTGACATTTTTTGGTCAAGATTTTTCTTTATTTTAGGGTTAATTGGTAATAATTAAGAACAGATAGTGAATTTAGCAAAATGATCATGCAAGAACTTTTGAGTGGAAGATGGCACGATGCTTTTTTGTCTGAGTCCAGAATGCAGAATTGTCCAAAATTCACGTGCTGTTTGGTATTACTGAGACTGAAACCCTGAAGATTATTATAAAACACTAACTAATCGAGGAATGGTGGTAGAGTTAGAGTATGGGTGTATTGTGGAAAGCTGGGGGCAATTTGCTGGTAGTGATAAGAAATGGTGTTAATGGTGTGTATTATGGAAAGCTGGGGACAATTTGCTGGTAGTGATAAGAAATGGTGTTAATGGTAGGAGAAGGCTGAAAAGAGGTGGTTGGAAGTTTTGACAAGATTTGATGGTTAGGCTTGTGATTGTATGATTAAGGTGGTGTGATCAAATAGAGAGGTGGCAGCAGCAGTGGTGATAACGTTGGTGGTGTAAGCCAATCTTGACGGTGTCAATTGCTAAAATGTTTTCATCTAGTCAAGCAAGTTGTGGGGCATTGGTTCTTCAATTGGAAAGCGCTGATGATTGATATTGTGTGTCTGCTTTCAATTGCTTATTTCAGTATATCATATATATAAATAAATCTCTGTCATATTAACATCAATTGAATGGTTCTTTCTACTATGCCTATTTTGATGGTTTAGGTTGTTGTTGTTCAGAGCTGGCTTACTATAATTTGTAATTTTTTTTGGTTTGCATGTGAAATTCGGAGCAGATGCTGGGAGATGAGATTGGGAAAGGAGCATATGGTCGAGTTTACAAAGGTTTGGACCTAGAGAATGGAGACTTTGTTGCAATTAAACAAGTTTCTTTGGAAAATATTGCTCAGGAGGATCTCAACATCATCATGGTACAAAAGTGACTGATTAACATTATAAAGTTTTTTTCCCTGTTTCCCAGTATGCGTGTGAGTGTGTACATATATATATTGTAGCTAATAATTATAAAATCAAAAGCTTATTGAGTTGTCCCACGGAATCTTTGTGACTTCTTTTTTTTTTTTTTGGGGTGGGGGGGGGGTTGGAGCTGATCTCATTTCTAGATGAAAGTGAGAGAGATACATTGGGAGATATATATATATATATATACAGGGGCAGCGATGCTAATTTACAGTAATAGCCCATTGCAAGGAATTTTGATTATTTAATCTTTTTACAGACATTTGTGCTCATCTTTCTTGGTGTTTTTCAAAAGTTATTATTGTTTAATTATCAATTTTAGAAAATCTTAAATATAGTTCTGCCACTGTTACTCCTCTAGACTAGTAATACCTGTAATGGTTGAAGTTTTCAGTTCTTAACAGTAACTAGGTATTCACTGGGGTATTTCAAATACAAAATCTGGTTGGAAAGCAATAACAAGAGTTTATTATATAGTGTTGCCTCCCTTAAAGTTTATTGCTATTTGGGTATGCTAGGGATATAAAGGATTACTTTTTGGAGGTTAGGTCTGTTTGAAAATCGTGTAAAGATCAAACAATAAGAAGAGTCAATACATAGAGCAAATAACAAGAAGAGTCATGCATAGAGCTCTACATACTTTGTTTTGGCTCTGAATGTCTTCATATAGTTGCCTTTTTCATTTATTTTGTTTTTCACTAATTGGGGTGTTGTTTTGCCTTTGATTACTTCCTTGGGTGGATGCGTTAAATGTTTTCAGCAAGAGATCGATTTGTTGAAGGTACTTCTTTTTCTCGATTGTTATATTTGCTCTACATTTTTCGTTAAAGATTCCTTTTGCATAATAGCTATCATGATTTTATTTGCATGCATTCGTATGTTTTGCTTGGGAATAGCAAAACTTTGTGGCAATGTGCAGTATTATGTGGTTTATCTGGTTGGAGAGGAATTTCATTTCTTCACCTTTAAATATATTATGGTATAGAATTGTCTTTATGGCTACTCTTTGTTGCTTGCCCTTGTTTTTTCCTAGGAATCTCTATCTCTGATATGCAAAGAGTTTGGACAGCTCTTCTCAGGCCTATTTTTTGGTGCCTTTTGCATTTTCTAGTTTGAGGGTTTTTTATCCTCGACAATTTGTACTTTCCTCTCTTACTAATGCAGTTTCTTTTATTATTAAAGAATGTTTTCCATGGTAACTTTAGGAAATGATATTTAGCAGTGTGATATAGCTGTTCTTGCAATGAAAAAGTCTTGTATATTAATTAATTTGAATTTTATCAAAAGCATTTTGTCCTTAAAAAAAAAATGACAACTAGGAAGGTATTGTGTAGGCTACCTAATTTTTGATTTGGAGATTGAGAAAATTTAACTGATGTTCACCTGTCTATATTTGCTGGTGCATTCTTTGCGGATGGTGTCCTGGCTTAATTTTGGGAATTATTCTGACAAACTTGGGATTCTTAGCACATGTGGAATGGGTTTTTACTCATTATATCATACCATTTTGGAAATATTATTATTTTTGCAGAATTTGAATCACAAGAACATAGTAAAATATCTTGGATCCTTAAAGACAAAGACTCACCTTCATATTATTCTTGAGTAAGTTTGCTCAGATCTATTTCACTTTAGGTGTTTGGAGGATACTTAAAGCAATTAAAGGATTTGACATTTTTGCAAACTGCATAGGTATGTGGAGAATGGCTCACTTGCAAATATTATCAAGCCAAATAAATTTGGACCCTTTCCGGAATCATTGGTTGCTGTTTATATTGCCCAGGTTAGTACATGTATTACTGTTTCTTGATGTTTCTCTAGGATTTAGCTGTTTAGGGAATATATGCTAAATGTATTATATGATGCGACAGGTATTGGAAGGCTTGGTTTATCTACATGAACAGGGTGTGATCCATCGGGATATCAAGGGTGCAAACATATTGACAACCAAAGAGGCAAGGCTCCTCTCACCAAAAAAAAAAAAATGGAGAATACAAATCCTGCTTTTGTTCTTGTATTTAAGGGGCTGTGCTTTGGCAATGCTTCTGGTTGCTTTTTGTCTGTATCAATATGCTTTATCGTTTAATACATATATAAGATTGATTGTGTCACTTTTTTATTTGAACTATCAGTGTACAGGTGAGATTGTTTTAATAAGGTTCCTTCTTTAATCCCAAAAAATGGAGAAGAAAAAATCCTTTGTTAATTGAAATTAATTGTTCCATGTTAGATTTCACAGTGCTATTGGGCTATATTTGATTGTTCTTGGCAATCTAAAAGCAAACTTTATCCAAGTTGGCGCGTGTTGCATGATCATTGGTGTTCTTTTTAAAATAATTTGTCATGCTTTTGTTTTTGTTTTTGTTTTTTTTTTCCCTTGATCTTTTGTAGCCTTCACATTTAAATTGGGGACAATCAACTATGTAATCATGACTGCTGTCTCCATGACAGATGAGTTGCCAAATAATTCAATTTTTGAGAAGTAACTCCATATTGTGCTTCACCTTGTTACTACTCGCAATATGATGCAGTGAAAATTGACAGAAAAAGTAGAGGGTCTTCATGCCTTGTGTTGTAGTTATTCTTTTGTTGTGCTTTATGCATGTGATTGTTAGCCACTGGCCTTTAGTGTAGTATGTACAATGTCCGTAAGCATATCATTGCTGTTGGCTATTTTTTTTTTATTTTTAATGTATTTTTTGTGTGTGTCTCTGCTGTGTCACTATTGATTTCCTTGTACTTCAACCTTACTCTTGAGACATTTACTTGGTCTAGTTCTTGATTCATTCATTTTTTTTTTCAATGGTCTACATGGAGTGGAATTTGCCTTTTAATTACATCAGACTTCCGCTTACAGGGTCTGGTGAAACTTGCTGATTTTGGTGTTGCAACAAAATTGACTGAGGCTGATGTTAATACTCATTCAGTTGTTGGAACTCCGTATTGGATGGCTCCTGAGGTATTAATTGAATGATATGCTGATCCTAAATTGATGGTTTAGTATGCCTTGTTTTTTTTGCTGCTTTTACAATAATTTGTAGTTGTGTGCTAAATTTTTAATGTGTTCACCTATGCATTCACCAATTTGTTTCTCATATACTTGACTCATCACTTAGTTCTTATGATTTTTTCTTTCCCAATATAGTTATTTATTCCATTTGGGATGTTCTGTGTATATAAGTTATTATTTCCTTTTGTAAACACCCAGAGCTGTGTGACTATTTCCATTTGGCTTGTTTTTGGTTTTGGGAGGACTGCTGTATTGGGAATTCTTCTTTTTGAGATCTTTTTCCTCTTTATAGGTTATCTACTTTGCGTAATGCTCGAATCTCTCATTTTACCAATCAAAGTAACGAATCTGGTTGGAATTTCCACTTTGCTACCAACCTAAATGGTAGAGTTGTGGATGATCTTGCTTTATTGGTGGAATTCCTGGCTCTATTTTAGGTTTCTTCTTTGCTTGGTAGAAGGATTTTGAGTTTGGATTCTTCAGATTTGTATACTGATCCATAGGCCCAATACAGCTACCTCTCCTACTGTTTGTTTTTTTTTTTTGATAGAAAAAAGAAATTTTATTAATGAGAAGAGAGAGAAACAAAAGGAAAAAGAAAAATATACATCAGAAGGAGGACAAGGGATCCTCCTAAGATAGAACTAAAAGGAGAGAAAAACTAAAACCAGCAGACGCCCCATAAGGCCCCTAAAAAAGAAATTAGTACAACAACGCCCTCTAGTTCCTATAAACATCAGAAAGAGGCACCTCCTTGAAAAACCCATTGGCCGAAATCCACAAGGATGCCGCATAACGAATGCGATCCCATAATAAGTGAGGAGGTAGACCCTGATCATTAAATATTCTGGCGTTTCTTTCCATCTAAATGCACCACACAGTTGTGAACAAAGCAGTTTTCCAAAGAATTTTATTCTCCTTCCTAAAACCAAAACCAGTAAAATTGGTCACAAGGAGTGCGCCAAGGTCAATTGGGCAAACCCAATTCTCATCAAAAAGACCAAAAAGCCTGTTCCAAATGCTCCAAGCCACATCACAATGAAGGAACAGATGATTGTTTGTCTCTGAATGTCTCAAGCACATTACGCAAATATCAGGAGATAAAGTTATAAGAGGCCGTCTGATTTGACACAGATCGTTTGTATTAATTTTATTGAGCACTGCAGACCACAAAAAAAACCTTAACCTTTAAAGGCGCCTTAACTTTCCAATAAGACCTTTGAAAATGCGAAGAAACAATGGGATTACAGACGAGATGATTGAGAAAGGAGGCGCAAGTGTATGAGCCTGAGGAATCTAACTTCCAGATTCTCTTATCAAGATTAGAAGAAAGGCAAATAGGATCCAGAATGTCTAGCATCAAGGAAAGGCCAGGCAATAGTCTATCGTTTACATTTCTGGCGAAATGGAGATTCCGGCCAGGTTGGTTCCCTTGCGAACAAAAGAAATCAGCAATAGGGGCATCATGCAAAGAAGACAAAAAGAGACGCGGGGATCTTTGTTTAAAGGGGAAAGGACCAATCCAGCAGTCCTCCCAAAAACGAAAACGGGAACCATCACCAACAATGAAAGACAACAAAGGAACAAAAAGGTGGTATACCTGGGAAATTGCTTTCCAAGGACTTGCATGCGTAACGACACCTCCCAAATCAGCGTCCCAACCATTCCGGTGAAGCCCATAATTTGCTTTAATCACCTTATGCCATAAGGAATTAGGCTCTAAAGGGAATCTTCGTAACCATTTAGCCAAAAAAGATGTATTTTTAGACACCAGATTACCAAGTCCAAGCCCCTGTCTTCCTTTCCCCTCCATCAGACCAAAGAAAATCCCTTATAATTCTCTCAATCCTTCTAGCTACTCCAACCGGAATTTTGAACAGGGACAAAAAATACAAGGGCATACTAGATAAGGATGCCTGAATTAATGTCAATCTTCCCCCTAGGGAAAAGTAGGAGCCTTTCCAACTATCAAACTTACGCGAAATTCTTTGGATAACAGGATCCCAAAAGGAAGTTACGCGCGGGTTACCTCCTAGAGGAACACCTAGATAGGTAAGAGGCCAATTGAGAACCTCGTAACCCGCTATCTCGGCCAACTGTCCAAGAGAGTCATCCTGAATATTAATGCCAGCTAAGCCACACTTGCCCAAGTTAATGCGAAGACCCGAAATCAATTCAAAGATCTGAACCAGTGATAGCACTCTAAGAAAATTTTCCTTATCCTTGGGCAAGAAAAGAATTGTGTCATCAGCGAACTGCAGGTGTGTTATTTCGCAACCATTTCCTTTTACCGAAAGGCCTCTAATAATCCCTCTATCAAAACCCCGCCTCAGCATTACCTCTCCTACTGTTTGTGTTTGAAAGGTCAGAGATAAACAGTTATATTTTTCTACATTGTGAAGTGGCTTGACATTTCTGAAACAGGTTTTCGGTATTTCTTTTTTTTTTTTTTAAATGAGAGCTGGGTCTATCCACAGATTTGAAGGTGTGTACTAAGCCTTTCAGTTTACTGGTTTTGGGTGGAGAAGGGAGCACAATGTGTTATGGTAGTGTTCTGTTTTTGCAGGATTATGGTGGTATTTGGTTAGAACAGAATGTACGAGTGTTTGATCAGAAATTTCTTCCTTAACATGTTCTTGTCCTTTGTTTTTTCTATTCAATATGAAAAAAAAAAAAATTCTTGTCTTGTTAATACTTTATTTTCAGGCATTCATTCAGTAGATCATCGCTGAGTTTGACTCTTATGTTATTTGTATTAGTTATCTGCATGGTATATCTGTGTTACTTTTTAGACACTTGATTTGGTTAATTGTGCTATCTATATCATCTTATACCATCATCTGAAGTTGGTGAATTGTAGGAGCATCTCCTATTTATGATGCATATAGCTTAAGTAAGATAACTCAATTTGATGAATCTGGTTTACATTTTCAGGTTATAGAAATGTCTGGGGTTTGTGCTGCTTCTGACATTTGGAGCGTTGGCTGTACAGTTATTGAACTTCTTACATGTGTGCCTCCTTATTATGATCTACAGCCTATGCCTGCTCTCTTTCGTATTGTTCAGGTATGCTTTCTTATATTATTTTGCTTGGTACAGTAACAGCTTCGACACTTGATTATCTAATTAGTGGATTTGATCAGTCTAAATTAGAGCATTCACAGTTTTCTTCCTGTATTCTTGAAATACTCAATTAGTACTATTTTGCTTTCAATTGAAAAATATATTGATGAGAAGATGAAGAAATTCATTAATGGAGGATGAGTAATCCCCCCAAGCAAATACTAAAGCAATTAAGAAAACTGAACAAACATTACTCAAAAAATACTCAATAATGAATTCATACTTTGAAATATGTTCTATTTAGTGAGATCAAATTTGCTCTCACCATATACTGTTCCTCCAGGATGAGTATCCTCCGATTCCTGATAGCTTGTCTCCTGACATCACTGATTTTCTGCGCCAATGCTTTAAAAAGGTAAACCGGTTTTTATCTTATTGGTTTATGGAAGTTTCTTAATATGTGCAGTGTTTATCAAATGTGCTGGTTGCATATTACTTTTCCTTTCTTTCCCTCTCTTGTTTTCCCCTATCCCAATGCCAACTTTAAATTCTTGTTATTTTTTAATTGTTATTGTTTGTTTTAGGAAATTCTTATATGTTCTATGTTTCTAGTAAAATTAATAAAAGTTTAGAAGTTCCTTAATTATGAAAAGGATAAGTAGAGAACTAACTTAGCAGTATGCATCTTTATTGGAAATATGATTTGTTAGGTTTAGGTGTATTTGGGTATAATTTGGTACACTGTCCCCCCTTTAAATCATATCTTCTACACAAATGGAGTGTTGTCAACTTGGGATGTATTTCATTTATCTATCTATCTATAAAAAGAAGAAAATGAGGGACATGAACTAATTTTTTTATTTGTTGTGACTGCTAATTTTCAAGCTTTTGTTATTACTACCGTTACTTCCTTCACTGTTCTCCCCCCAATGATATTGCCAATTGGGCTGTCACAAATGGGTTTTTACTGAACTTCTGCTGGCTTTTCCTGATGTGGTGATGCCATCTTCCTGTGACCGTAAACTGCGTTTGTTTCTTATTTGCTAGTAGTTATTACAAACTGCTGTGTACAAAAGATGAAAAAAGTGACACGAGCAACATAAATATTTGTAACAAATTGTAGAGGTAGGCATAGTGGATTTCAGGTATTTGTGAAGCTCAAAACCTTGATTGCTTTGTTTAATGGCAAGATATGGGTGGATATTTTTGAATGTTTGTGAGACAAATATGAAAATTGAAACTAACTCTTTATTCTCCTGATTAATAAGATAATTGTATCTGGCTAGTCATTTTGTGAATGGTTAAACATTTAGATTCTTTAGAAGAAAAATTTCTTTTTCTCTTTTTCTGTTACTAGTACTACTGAAGCACATCATTATTTTTCTTGTATCTCATTGATGGAGACTACCCTGATGATATCTGTTTACAGCTTCATGAGTGCTACTGCATAATTGATTCTGTTCCCTTGATCTCAGTAAATGATGCAGTCATTATTGGTTCTGGAGTTTTGTGGCATATGCCTTGTAGGATATGCAAGATGAATGTTTTTGTCAATCTAGACTTTTAGTTTTAATCCCTTCCAGTAAAATTATTGACTGAATCTTGTATTTGTATAATGTTTTCTTGTACATTTCAGGATGCTAGACAAAGACCTGATGCTAAAACACTTCTATCTCACCCATGGATACAAAATTGTAGGCGTGTCTTGCAATCATCTCTTCGGCATAGTGGAACGTTAAGGTAGTTAGTTTGAGACCTTACCACTTCGGTCCTATGGTATTTCTTTTGGTGCAAGCTTAGCCATCTTGTTTTCTTTTTATATTGGCATTTAGAATTTGTCTGAAGCAATGCCTGCAAATGGATTTTATAGGCTTTCCCTCGAGACTGAAAGCCTTCTGGTTTTAGGAAACTGACATTTATCTCAATGAATTAGTTTTTATGAAATTAAGTATTTTTTGTTTGGATACACTTTTTTATTTTGTATTTGCAGAAAATGGTACTTTTCTTTTTTGGTTGTGTATTGCTAGTTGGAGGCATGGAGTATGCTGTATATTGAAATGTGCAGATTAAATCTTATTCCTTTTTTTTTTTTTTTAAATATAACAAAGTGGTAGGCAAATAATTCCTTTCGTTGGGGAGGGGCAAACCTTTACTCCATTGGCAAATTGTGAGCCAACATAGCCACAATTATAGGCCAATTGATTCCACATAGCTTAACGTCAATGGAGCGTTGGATGTGTGGTCATACACGAAGAGATAAGATCCGTAATGATCATATACGAGGTAGAGTTGGGGTGGCACCTATTGAGGAAAAAATGGTTGAAAATCGTTTAAGATGGTTTGGGCATGTGCAAAGGAGACCGTTGGAAGCGCCAGTTAGGAGAGTTGAGCAGATAGTTTGGAGCCCTATGAAAAAAGGTCGAGGAAGACCAAAAAGGACACTTAGAGAAATTATTGAACGGGATCTTTTAGTAAATGAGATATCTAAAGAGTTGGTCATTGATAGAGCTCAATGGCGTCGTGCGATCCATGTAGCCGACCCCACTTAGTGGGATAAGGCTATGTTGTTGTTGTTGTTTAGTTTTATACCTGTGCTCAATGACGTTATGCGATTTATGTAGCTGACTCCACCTAATGGGATAAGGCTTTGTTGTTGTTGTTGTTGTTATTGTTTAGTTTTATACCTATATATCACATGGCACTATTTTTGGTGTAATTTTTGGAGGAAACCAAGGTGAATGAAGTTGTCTAGTTAATTGTATTACTCTATTTTTCTTAAAAAATTTGTTCAATTGAAATAATTATATAAGCTACAACGATCTAAATTATCTTCTATTTTTTTGGCTCTAGTCGCCCAATCACTTTTCCCATGCTATGATTTATACTACTGAAACAATAACTTGAGTTTTCAAAAACAGAGTTAGAAAATACACAAAGATTGTAGTGGAATAATATTCTATGGATTTTCCTTTTGGGTACAAATATTCACAATGCCTTGATTCACTCAGTAGTTAATGCAACAAGGAGAAAAGACTTATGTCTATTTTGTTAAAATTAAGTAGGCTTTTATATAGTCTAATTAATGATTGGGAGTCTGCTCATAACTCGTATAAACACTACCTGTAAGTAGCAATTGTTAGCGACACAATGTAAGCAGAGGAAACTTGGGAAATTTACAAAAAGTAAATACTTGCATGCAGTGCTTGCCTATAATTTCAGGTTAAATATATTAGAAATGTTCATGAAAGCTTTAAGTGATACATTTTTTGTTTTAGAGTAATAGTATGGAGATATCATATTATCAAATTTTCAGTGATATACTTTTTGGATTAAGCTGATTGGTTTCTTTGAGGAGAGCAGGGTTTATCCAGCTGGCCCATGAGATTTTAAGCCATCAAAGTTTAGGGCTTTTGGGAGACAAAAGGAGGACAATACTTGTTGGCAGTGTGCAGTTTTTGCTGGCTTGTGTATTTGGTATTTTGGTTACAATAGAATGAAGGAGTTTTTAACCAGCGATTTCTTCCACCTCATCTTTCTTGGGAGAGGATAATCTATGCAAGCCCTTACCAGACAAAACCTTGCTCAAAGATTGAATAGTATTTCTTGAATAATTGACACTGAAAAAAAAATGTGAAAGATTGATTAGTGTTTCAAGAAGAGTCACCTTGCAGAAGCATTAAGAAACACAGAACTCTTGCCTCAAAACCTAACCAAATTCAATTGGGAATGCATTAATGCAAAGAGTGTAGATCAAATTCTGTTGTAATGAAGGAAATAAACGTTCTGTGTTCTTTCTATGAATTTAGCATGTTTATTGTAACAAGAAGACAAGTGTTTACATGATGTCAAGGATCAAATTATCCCAAAAGCATAAGCTGATTGATGAAGGCCCAGGATTTATTTTATTAATTACTGTTTATCAATTTTCTCTTTCCTTTCATTTGTTTAAGATATATCTAACCCTCTTGCTTGAACTAATCTTCTCCTTTTCTCAATGAATTTCTTTTTCTGGAAAATAAAAGAAGACTCGCAGTCGAGGTCCAACTCAAATGTTTTTTCTGTTGGGATGGACCATTTTATTCTGATTTCGAGCCTAACTTAATTGAAATCTAACTTTCTCGCCTTGCATTGATCATCTTCTTCTATGTTTAGCTGCTTATTTGTTTTTGATACTTCCCTGGACCTGTAATTCTTACAGAAGAATGGGGATAGCATGGAGCACATTCTATATGTTTCAAAATTGTTTAATTATTGCTGTTAAATATATCTTCGGTGGTTCTGAAGCGTGCCAACTGCTGACTACATATGCTATATGTGATATACTTCTGAAGAAAACTTCTCTAGAACTGGGATTTTTTTTTTAAAGCTGTGTGTATGTATATATGTGAGTCTGTATGTATGTATATTATATTTGAATAATGTATAGACATTCACTTCTAGCGTATGTAATTGTTATAGTTGTGACTTGTACGAGAAAGTTATCTCATGCAGAAATATAGAGGAAGATGATTCCACTGATGCAGCAGTTTCTGATGGTGATCAGAAAAGTGGTGCAAGCCCTTCTGTGGAGAAAGTGGTTAGTGTTGATGTAATTAAAGCTGTGAGAATCTTCATTTCTGTATCTCTTCACTATGTGTTTTGTTCTGTAACTTTTCTCTTATCTCAGTGGTTGGAGAAGTTTGGTTATATCTGCTAATGGTACAGATTTAATTTTTGTATTGTTGTAGGACCCTGAAAAAGGGTTGTCAATTGAGGCTGCTGGTAGCAGCAAACATCATGAAGACATAGCTTCAGAGTCTGATTTCCTCAATGAGAAAACAGAGAAGACCAATGACGTTTTCTCAGATCAAGTTCTCACATTAGCTATTCATGAGAAGTTGTCTCTACAAACTGGATCTAGTAAACACTGTTCTAATGGGGAAGTTGCTAGTTCTGATATGACTCAGGATCATGACATTCCAAATACTAAAGGCCAGAATGAAGTCATCATGAATGGAGAAGTTGGATCTCCAGAATCAAGAGGGGTAGATAGAAAGCCAGGAGGAAAAGGCAGTTCTGTCACCAATGGCAGTATATCATTCTGTTTTGGACCAAGAGGTCAAGATAGTGGTTCCCTAAAGGTAAAGTAGGTTTATTTATGTAGCTCGCTGATTTAAAATCATGCTGGGAATCAGCTCAATTATCTTGAGTATTTTGGAGTTGAACATCATTTTTGATGTTCCAGTATTTTATTGCTTTCATTTTCATACTCCCTCTATTTTTTACTTTTATTATTTGTTCGTCCCCTCCCCCCCCCCCTCTCTATATGCTCTCTGTATTCATCATGTTAGAGTAAAATTTTTTCTTATTGTTATGAATAATATTGTTGTCAATGAGCTCATAGCTCAGCACCATCATCAGTCTTTAAGATTGAGGTGAAAATGATGTCAAGGGTTTGATCCCTACACCTTTCAGGCCCTTCCATTTCCCCATCCCCTAGTCTAAGTTAGAAAGTCAGTACTTCTGACAGTCATTTCATTATTCGTTTTGAGGTGGAGAATTTTCAGTCTTCAGCATCATTGTTGTCAGAAGCAGCTGCTGCGGCCGCATTAGGTTTGAGGTGAGGGAAGTTTTGAGGCTAGCCCATCAGGCAGCCTGATGTGGGGCAGGGTGCATGAACGAATATGGAATGTTGTAAAAAATGTGCATATCTTATGTTTCTATTAGAGAAATCAGTAGCAAACACTTGAAGAATTTTACCTAAGTCTTGTTGTTAACACACACAACATACATGTCATGCTCAAATCCTAATATTTTACACGCTCCTATTCACGAGTCACTGCCAAAGAAAAAGAACAATTGGTACCATCCCATATTTTAATATCTTGCACTATTATTTTCCAAAATTTGTATTAAATGAAAATGTTAAAAACTAAATTTATTCAAATTATTAATGTATAGTGAGAAAAATAAATTAGGATAGAACTTCTAATATCTCATCAAAATAGGGTTTAGTCTTACTATCTTTCTTGGTTCTGTTTTATTTAGTGTCTCTTTTTCTGGGGTCAGTCACATTTAAGCACTAGGGAAGCAGGGTCTGATTCATGTCCTAGATGAAATTAATTTTTATTTCTTACAAGTCCAGAAATGTGTTAGAACTGCCTGAAAATAGGAGTTTCCTGTGCTTCATGATTATTAGAAATCGATACAAGAAGTTTGACAGGAATGATCCCATTTAGAGTCCTCTCTTCATTTCCTTACTCAAGAGTAGTTTGAACATTCTCCAATAGGTGTGTTGCTCCTTTGTTTTTCTTTTCTCTAGTGACCAAAGCCAGACTCTGTTCTAAACTTCTCTCAGCATTTTGTTGGTCAAATCTATCAGAACTTAATTGTATGATTGTAAATTTCTAGTCCACTTACAATCACAAGCAAATGCAGACTCTTTCTGGGTCTGCACTTTTATACTGCCACAACCTTGTAGGTATGCAGTAGCCTCTAGATTTGGGCTCACTTTTCCTTAATTATTGCTAGAATTTTGCAAGAACATGTGTTTTTATTTTTATTTGAAAGATAATCTCTCATAGACCTCTCTGATTTCTGTTAGAAGGCTATGAAGATGCTTCCCTCTGTGGAAGGAAATGAGCTGAGTAGATTTAGTGATCCACCAGGAGATGCTTCTTTAGATGATTTATTTCACCCATTAGATAAGCACCCAGTAGACTCTGCAGCTGAGGCTTCCACATCTGCATCTACATCACGTATGACAAAAGATGCATCAGTGAATAATGGTGGAAAAAATGACCTGGCAAAAGAGTTGAGGGATACTATTGCTCGAAAGCAATGGGAGAAGGACATTGAAAATCGGCAGGCAAATAGTGGTGAGAAGCTTTTACGCTTGATGATGGGAGTTATACAAGATGATGTAATTGATATAGATGGTTTGGTATGTTATTCAGTCTAGAGTATCAAGCTCTTTCTTAAAATTTCCATGTTTTTCATTCGTTTGATTTTTGCATTTACTTTATGTTCAGGTCTTTGATGAAAAGTTGCCGGGAGAAAACCTTTTCCCTCTGCAGGTACTGAGCATATATATATATATTAAGCTTTCTTTATTGTGATACCATTTTTGTAATACACCCCAATATAATTCTAGTATACCTTTCAACCTAAAGTGCCTAGCTTGTGGCATCCTATGTATTCTCACAAGTTAAATTTTAGTTGCGGTTGTTCTTGAATGTTTTTATAGATTTGTTGTTCTCTATGATCAATGTAATGTTAGAGATATATATATTTTTTTTATTGAAAAAGAAGGAAGAGAGAAAGATACAAATAGGAGAAAGGAAAGCTTAAAAAACACAGAAGGAGGATAAGATATGCTCCTAAAAACAGGAGAAAACCACAAAACCAACCCAAAAGCCCAACAACAAGACTAATACATTAAAGCCCTTAATAATATTAGAGATATTATACATTAAAGCCCAACAGCAATGTTAGAGATATTAATCATATTATTTATGGACCTTCTACTAATGGCTTAAGATTTTGAGATGAAATGGGCCTTAGCATGGTATTATATCCTTTTTGACACACCAAGTGGTATGGTGTTATAACCTTGAAGGAGATCCTCTTCTAAAAGATTAGATTATTAGGAAGGTAGAGGTTTCAGGCTAATGAAGTCACTTAGGTATCCCATATTATCCAATGTGAGACCTAGTAGGATTGTTATAGATCCCACTTTCAAGACCAATGTCCACAGCAGCTTACTCAGCTATCTTCCCGGTTGCAACTCTCCAAGGTTGCCCTTTTTGTTTGCATTGTGTGAAGGCATGAGGATTTAAATCTATATCGTTATTTCAAACCTGCAGGATATGATCCCCCAAAAGACCTCTCACATTAGGAAGAGGTGGAGAGTAATAGTTAAAAGCAAAAGAAAAAAGAAATTAAAAAAACTAGGTCCTTTAGCTGTATACTGAGGAAGAGATGGAAAGGCCTTTTTTGAAGAGTAGATTGGCATCGTTTCTCAAGTACTAAAGCTGCTTTGTTAGAGAGACCCTTTGAAGAGGAGGTTGAGAGTGAGATTTGGAAGATAGATATGGAGAAGGCCTTGGGTCAGATGGTTTCACTGCCTTCTTCCGAGCCTGTTGGTATCTCATAATGATTTCATGATGGTTTTTCATCAGTTCTGCTATAATGAAAGAATAATAAGAAGTATAAACTCAACTTTCACTACCCTTGCTCTTAAAAAGATAGGTCTATTAAGGTCCATGACTTTAGACCTATTAGGTTGGTGTCTAGTGTTTACAAGATAATCATTAAAGTTCTTTCTATGAGGTTGGACACTATATTCTTGAATCAAAGTGCTTTTCTTGTAGGCAGGCAAATTTTAGATGCTGGGTTTTAGTGAAGGACATTAAAACGTAGAAAGCAAAAGGGTTTAGTTTTTAAGCGAGACTTTGGGAAAGCATATGTTAGGGTCAATTGGGAGTTCCTAGATACGATTTCCAAGTCAGAAAGGATCTGGGGATAGGTGGTGAAGTTGGAATTTGGGAATGTCACTCTTTTTATGTTATTTGCTGTGTTTGCTAGTTGATACGGAGATCCTCTCCTTGACAATAAGGAAAATTTCCAAAATGTGCTTTCATTGCTACAAACCTTTAAAATTTTGATCTAGGCTTTGTGGTAATCTTTCTAAAGTGGTTTGGAAGGCATCAATATTCAGGATAGAGTCAGGTGAGTTGGTTGTGTTGATTGGGTGTAGTGTCACAATGACTTTGAACATATTTAGATGTTCCCACAGGGTATAATGCACCTGCTGAGTCTCTCAAGAAGGTTAGAAAGCTAGAAAGGGGTTTATTTTTCGCTTGGAACCATTATTCAGGCTTCCATGTTAGTGTACCCTGTACTTTCTTGACTCGTTTAGGATTCTGGTGGATGTTGCAAATAGGACTAAAAGGTTCATATTGGATTTTTTTTGTGGTTGGATGGCGGTGTAAATAAAAGGGATCACTTGGTTAACTAGGATGCATGTTATTGGTAGGTCTAGATGTGTCTAAAACATTGGCTAAATTGCTGTGCAATTTCCTCGGAAGCCTACTTCCCTGTTCTTACATGGTGAGGTGGCTTGGGAGATTTGAAATAGGTTATTTGACCTATTCGAGAAGAGATGAGTTTGTCCGTATGACTTCGGTGCTTTCTTCGCCACTAATTTTATGGGTTTCGGGATGAGAAAGGATAATAAGGCTTTGTGGAAGGCGGCTTTGTTTGCAACTGTTTGGTGCCTTTGGATGGAAAGAAATGCCAGAGTTTTTAAGCAGAGGCGTCTGCGTCCTCTTCTAATGTGAGATAGAATCTGCTACGTTGTTACTCTTTGGGTTTTGGCTAATAGGTTTTTTAAGGGTGTGTCATTCTAAGATGCTTTTAGGGATTGGAGGGTTGGGCTTTGATGTATAATGTATTAGCCTTGTTTTAGGGCTTTTGGGTTGGTTTTGTGTTTGCCTTTTGTTTTTAGGAGGATATCTATACCTCCTTCTATATTTTGTTTTTCTTTTTTCTTTGTATCCTTCTCTCTTCCTTAATAATATTTCTTTTTCAATCAAAAAAAAAAAAATTAGAGTAAATATGGTGTTCAGGAGGAAGGATAGGGTGCTGAAATTGAGATCTGTGCTACTCATGCAAACCCTTGGAAATACATCTGTAAGGTATATCCTTTTTTTTTTTTTTAATGCTTTCTTTGCATGTTGGAGATGATACTCGAGTTTGGTTTTGGAAGGATCATTGGATTGGTGATTCTTCTTCTCTTGAACTTTTTCCTCATCTTTATCAGTTATCCTCTTTGCATATGCCCCAATTCTCCATTTTTTAAAAATTGAACAAACTCAGTTGTCTTTTGGAACTTCCGTTTTCATAGAAATATAAATGATAGACTTGTTGATGATCTTTTTTTTTTTTTTAATGTACTTATACTGTTTCATGACTCTTCTATGCCTGATGGAAGGATGTTGGAAATTTAGATTCCTCAGGCTCGGTACATGCTCATCTCTCTTTTATTTCTTGTTTTATAGTCCAACCAATTCCTCTTACTTAGTCATTTTGGAAAGCCAAGCCCTTTTTTGGGTAAAGGCTTGTTTGGACAATGGTACTCAATAGAACTTAAACAAATGGTTTACTTCTGATGAGGAGACCCACTTAGGCTTTATCACTTGATGTTTGTGTTTTGTGTTTCAGAAATTTAGAGACGAATAACAATCCCTTTTTTCACTGCAAAGGCCAAGAATATTTAATTTGGTCTTTTCGAGGAAAATTGATTAAGCCTGGCTAATCTTAGGGCTTTTCTCTGGATCAAATTCAGGGGTTTCAGAAGGAGAAAGGAGAATAAAGCTTTATGGCAATAAATGGGGCTTGGAACCTTGTGTATTTGATTAGAAAGAAATGCTAGTGCTTAAACAGCAATTCCTTCCACCCCCCCTTATTTATAATAGGATTAGTAAAATGCAATTCTAGACAAGGATTATCTCCTATTTTAAATTATAAGAGGTTACTATCCTTGAATCCTTCATCCTTTGACTAGCAACTTTATTTTACAAAACTTTGTGAACTTATCCTATAGGTTTTAATGAAGCTTCTCGCACTCTCTAGCCTCTGCTATTTGTGTTTTTTCATTTTATGGTAGTCATCTATATATTTCTGTTCATTTGACCCTCAGATCTTAACAACCATCCTTTGAAGTTGAAAGGTGCTTCCATGCAGGAAAAATGAAGTGGTTCCCCAATGCTTCATAATTTTGAGCTTGGATTTTGATGTATTTACTATAACCTTTCTTGTAGGCCGTTGAGTTCAGCAAACTAGTTGGGTCATTAAGACCAGAGGAATCAGAAGATGTGATTGTCTCTGCATGTCAGAAACTTATCACCATCTGTCACCAGCGTCCAGAGCAGAAGAGGGAATTTGTTACCCAGCATGGTTTACTTCCACTAACAGACTTGTTAGAAGTTCCTAAAACTCGTGTATGTTTATCATGATACCTCATTTGACTTTGATTGCTGTGTGATATGACATTATAGCAATTGGCAAAAGATATCTTACGTCCCATATATATTGCCAGGTAATATGTTCTGTACTTCAGCTTATTAATCAAATCATTAAAGATAACACTGATTTCCAAGAAAACGCTTGCCTTGTTGGATTGGTAAGTGCTATCCATGTTCTTTCATCCTCTATGTTTCTGTTTTATTCGTTTACTTATTTATTAGGTTAAAATCCATGTTAAGATTGGTTGGATTTGATGGAATATTTTCATTCATTTTGCGGTCCCACTGACTATGCTCTTTATATTTGCCATATTATTGTGTTAAAATCTTGAACAAGAATCCTATGAATTTTTGTACTCTAACCGAAGTTTAATAGACAGGAAAACAGCCATTTAAGTGCAGAGTGCAGACTAGGAATTTGCCTATTGCTGACTTTGGATTAAGGGAATAGTTCAAGCTGCTTAGACTATGTTTTTGTCACTGACAAGCTGCTATAAAGGTAGTGATTGGTGATGTAAGATGACAGCAGGGCTTAGAATTTAACTGGTCAAGTTTAAGATTATATTGGATGGTTTAGGGGCAGAAAATTTGTAGATTGAAGGTTTTGCTGGGCTATGTGAGGGCATAAGCCACGCATAGTGATAAGATAGGTTTTAAATGGATCAATATTTATTGGCTGTTTGGCTTTGATAAACAAATCTTGCAGTATTTGGGTTTGATGGGTTTTTAGTTAGATTCAAGCATTAAATGGTGGAGGTCTTTTAACAAGGAAATATTAATGCTGTCTAGCAAGGAAATAAGTTTTGAGCGGGTTAATACCTTGAGACAAACAGAGTATAACTTGAGAAGGAGAAATTATAGCTTAACACCTAGGGTTTGGTTGCATCACATGATAAAGATTGCACTTTGCAGCAATGATTCATAAAGTTAATCATTCTTTCTGAAAGAAAACAAATTCATTTAAACATACATTCTAAAAGTTAAACGTTCTTTTTTCTCTGACAGACTTCCTGTAACTTATAAATCAAGGATTGTGAACAGAATCGTAATCCCATCAGGTTTTAGACTTCCTGCTACAAAATCAGCAAGTTTAGATGTTAATATTTTGGATAGTTATTGAGGAAATGTGTTCTCTTATTGATAATCAAAACATCAGAGGAGTACAGCTTAAAAGGAAGGAGAAAGAGAAATTAACTCCTTAGACATACCATGGAGAATCCCATAAAAATAGAAAGAAATAAAGGAATAAAACAAAAAAGGAAAAAGAAAATAAATCCCATGGAATCGTGATCGTAGGAAAATATCTTCCTATCTTATTTTGAATCATAAAAAACTAATAACAACAACAACAACAACATAGCCTTATCCCACTAAGTGGGGTCGGCTACATGGATCGCACGACGCCATTGAGCTCTATCAATGACCAACTCTTTAGATATTTCATTTACTAAAAGATCCCGTTCAATAATTTCTCTAAGTGTCCTTTTTGGTCTTCCTCGACCTTTTTTCATAGGGCTCCAAACCATGTGCTCAACTCTCCTAACTGGCGCTTCCAACGGTCTTCTTTGCACATGCCCAAACCATCTTAAACGGTTTTCAACCATTTTTTCCTCAATAGGTGCCACCCCAACTCTACCTCGTATATGATCATTACGGATCCTATCTCTTCTTGTATGACCACACATCCAACGCAACATCCTCATCTCTGCCACTCTAATTTTATGTTCTTGTTGTCCTTTCATTGCCCAACATTCACTCCCATATAAAATTGCTGGTCTTATAGCAGTACGATAAAACTTTCCTTTGAGTTTATCAGGTACTTTCCGATCACAAACAACCCCTGATGCCATTCTCCACTTCAACCACCCAGCTTGTATCCTATGTTCCACATCTCTAATAACTTCGCTGTCATCTTGTATAATTGATCCCAAATACCTAAACGTTGACACTTCTGATACGACCTGATAACCAAGTTTAACCTCCAGCTCGTTCCTAGCTTGTCGCTTGTTAAACTTACAATGCATATATTCGGTCTTACTCCTGCTTAGACGAAAACCCTTCGATTCCAAAGTAGCTCTCCATAACTCAAGTTTAGAATTAATCTCTTCCTTTGTCTCTGCTATGAGAACAACGTCATCTACAAAAAGCATGCACTTAGGGATTTCTTCTTGGATGTGTTTCGTCAGAACATCTAAAACCAAGTCAAACAAATAAGGGCTTAAGGATGATCCCTGATGTAGGCCAATTTTAATAGGGAAGTCTCTAGTCTCCCCTCCAGACGTTCTCACACTAGTCGTAGCCCCCTCGTACATATCTTTTATGGCTCTAATATACGCAACCCGTACACCTTTCTGTTCTAAGGCTTTCCACAGCACCTCTCTTGGTACTCGATCATAGGCTTTTTCCAAGTCAATAAATGCTATATGAAGGTCTCTTTGTTTACTCCGATAACTTTCCATCAACCCCCTTAGAAGATATATAGCTTCCATTGTAGACCGTCCTGGCAGAAAAAAAAAAAAAACTAATATATCCGCAATATTGCTAAAATTTCCACACTTTCCCTCAAGTTGGTGCAAAGATATCTATCATGCCCAACTTGGTGACTTGATGTTCGAAGGGCTGTCTCATCAGGCCTTTTGTTAATATATCCGCAATTTGCTGAGTGGTAGGGACGAAGGGAATAAAATTAACTCCTTTTTCAAGCTTCTCCTTGATGAAGTGTTTGTCAATCTCAGCATGTTTTGTCCTGTCATGTAAGATTGGATTATGAGCAATACTTATAGCAGCCTTGTTATCATAAAACAACTGCGTAGGAAGGATTACTGGTCTTTCAAGTTTGTCTAGAACTCGTTTCAGCCATAAAACCTCACAAACTCCTTGAGCCATTGATCTAAACTCTGCTTCAGCACTGCTCCTAGCAACAACATTGATCTAAACTGTGCTCTATTTGTTCCTTTGTGAAGGGAAGATGTTCTGAAGATGACTGTTGCTCTGGATCAATGTTGCTTGCTTGGAATGCATGTGTCCCCCCCCCCCCCCCCCCCCCCAAAAAAAAAATTTGTTATCAGTACCTGGTTTCTTCTTGGAAGGGAGTTTTCCTTGTAATTTCCAGCATGTTTCTTTTGTGTGCCATGGCCGTTTACAATGATCAGACCAAGTTTTTTGCTTTCCTCCTCGCCTATCACCTTCTGAGTCTCCTCCTCGGGTTACAAGGGCTGATCCATCATGATCATTTTTCAGCATCACTTGCCTCTGAGCCTTTTCTTTTCACACTTAGGAAAAAACTTCTCAAATGGATGGCAGAGGTTTCCTTCCTAAGATATGTCCTCGAACTTCATCAAGGTCTTTGTTCAACCTTGCTAGGAAGACAAATACTCGTCCTCTCTCTACTTTTTTCTTGTAGCGAGCACTGTCCCTTCTGCTTTCCTAGTCTTCTTCTTCGAACATATCTAGTTTCTGCCATATAGTCATCATTTCATTGTAATAAACTGTTACCTCACGCTCACCTTGTTGTAGTTTCCACATTCGGGTGGTCAATTCAAACAGTTGCGAGTGGTTATCTAGATCTGAGTATGTCTCTTTCACAGCATCCCATACATCACGAGCTGTTGGTAGAAACATAAATGGCTTACCAATTATTGGGTCCATAGAATTGATCAGCCATGTAACCATGAGTTTTCCAATTGTCACTGCCTGTATTTCGGATCACTGGTGGTTGGAGCTGTCACTTCTCCATTTACGTATCCAAGCTTCCCTTTACCATCAATCACCAACTGAACAGATTTGGACCACTCAAGATAATTCTTTCCATTCAATTTGTGAATGGTAATTTGAAGAGAGTGGTAGTCTGATGGTGTCGCACTGCTGGGAGGGGTTGCGTTTGTCAGGATGGGAATTTCTCCCACAGGGTGTTGGTTGCCACTTGGGCTGTCGGCGGAAGGGGTCGAACCAGAACCCACCATGGCAGCCTTGTAATTCATCGAATACTATACCTCTGATACCATGTGGAAATGTGTTCTCTTATTGATAATCAAAACATCAGAGTAGATCTTAAAAGGAAGGAGAAATAGAAATTAACTCCTTAAACATAGGAAGGGGAATCCCGTAAAAACAGAAAGAAATAAAGGAATAAAACAAAAAAGGAAAAGGGGAAAATAAATCCTATGGAATTGGGATCCTAGGAAAATATCTGCCTATTTTATTTTGAATCATAAAAAACTAATATTCCTAAAATATCCACAGTTAATATAAGACCCAGTAACGTTAATTAGTAGAACTCAATATTCAAATGGAACACTTGATTCAGGAATTCAAAAACTAGTTAAATACCCTGAGTAATGTAAACACAAAAAGTGATAGTCTTATAAACCTAAACAGACTTGTGATGTAAGAAAGAAAGATACTGGAATAATTTTTCCTTTAAAATTAGTTTCTCTTTATGCTTGTGTGTGCTGCGTCATTGTTATCCTCAGATATCTGATTGGTTTGTGTATTGCAAAACTTCATGGAAGATTCCCATGGTAATGAGCTTTGCAGTATCTGATCGTCCCCGAGAGATTCGCATGGAAGCAGCATTTTTTTTGCAGCAGCTGTGTCAGTCAAGGTCTGAATTTATTGTTACAATTATTGCCTTGAATTTTTAATATATTGAAAATTGTGTGCTGTATTGATTGTTGAGGCTTCATTGCAGCTCTTTGACATTGCAAATGTTTATAGCTTGCCGTGGAATCCCTGTTCTAGTGGGATTTCTTGAGGCTGATTATGCGAAGTACAGGTTAGTTTTTGCTTGTGCTTTTAAGGAAATAATTTACATTTTATAATTATCTAATGGTTTGAATTGCAATGACCAAATTTAACTGATATTAAAAAGGCACAGGAAATGGCAGAGATATGTCTCTTTGTTTTTTTTTTTTCACCTTAATATTTTATTGTGCTAGAAATCTGCTAGAGTACAGTAAAATTTTTGTTTGAAATGTGTAGATTGAGCTCAGAAACTTCGTCCCAGTTATTTCTTCGCTGTCTCGAATTCTCTGGTATTTTGCAAATGCTGGGTGTGTCCTAGTACGTTGTAGCAGTATCTCATACTTTGATGTAAAGGATTTGATGGTAGAAAGAAGGAAAACAAAATAATTCTGGCACTGTAGTTTATGGAATTTTGTGGTTTGTTTGATTGGAGAGGAGTGCTTACATCTTCAGGGACATGTTTTTAACTTTAAATCAGTTATGGGATAAAATCGTCTATAATGCCTCAATTTGGTGCTTTACACCTAAGTTTTTTAAAAGAGGCCCTAGTTCTAATATGCAAAGAGACTAAAACTCTTTCACATTAAGTTTGATATGATCTTTGTAATTTGTGCTGTTTTGAGCTTTTTCTTTTTTTTCTGGTTTGAGGAATTACAAAAATACATGTTTAAGCTTTATTTTGATTTTTCCACATTCCTTAGGTTCCTTGGTTAGTATATTTTAATTCAATTTAAACTGCAATAAGTATTTTTTAAAATTTTCTCTTGCAGCATGATATCACTTTCTTTCCATGGCCATGTTACATGTGATTAGATAGTTTGTGATTTGATGTCTTAGAACTTTCAGTGGCCTTTTAGATAACATTCATTGTGTGACTAAGCTGACTGCACTACCTATCTCAGGGAAATGGTTCATCTCGCTATTGACGGCATGTGGCAAGTCTTTAAGCTTCAGCGATCAACCCCTAGAAATGACTTTTGTCGAATAGCTGCAAAGAATGGAATACTCCTTAGGCTTATAAACACCCTTTATAGCTTAAATGAGGCAACACGACTAGCTTCGATATCGGTTGGGGTTGGATTTCCAGGTGATGGTTTGGCTCAACGGCCACGATCTGGTCCCTTAGATTCTACACATCCTCTTATCATTCAGAATGATGCACTGCCATCTTCAGTAGACCAGTTAGATCTTCCTAAAGTGAGGCATGGGATTCTTGATCATCACTTGGAGCCTTCACATGCCTCTACCTCACATCCTGTAGATGTTGATAGGCCTCAATCTAGCAATGCAGTGGTTGAAGTTACCTTAGAAAAAAGTCCAAATCTAGTATCCAGGGAATCTTCATCTGCTGCATCAAACAATGTTGATCGATGGAAAACTGACCCTTCTCGAGTTGAAGTTGAAGTTAGACAGCAGCGTATTAGTAATTCTGTTAACAGGAATTCAACAGATAAAGTTTCAAAATTGACAGAACCTGCATCAATTGGATTATCACTAGCAGGAGCTACACAACATGAGCAAGTTAGGCCTCTTCTTAGCTTATTAGAGAAAGAGCCCCCATCTCGACAAATATCTGGACAGCTTGAGTATGTACGCCAGTTGTCAGGATTAGAAAGACATGAAAGTGTACTCCCTTTACTACATGCCTCTGAGAAAAAAACAAATGGCGAGCTAGACTTTTTGATGGCTGAATTTGCAGGTAACAAGGATCACTATGTACCATATGCTATGCTTCTTTTGATGAAAATTTAAGAACAAAAGATCCAGTAAAAAATATAGGAATTATTAAAATATTAAATCTCTCAAGCCTCTTTGATTGTTGATATGATAATCTTTGAAACCTGATTGTCTGAAAGCCATATGATGTTTCTGGTGTTAGATTTCTTGGAGGTTCTTGTTAATTTTTTGAAAAGCAAAATGCACCAAACTACTGAAACCATTGCACATGGATGAAATTTCTTGTCATTCCTTTTCCTTAGAAATTCCCTATAATGAATTACTTGAAGCTTCTTCAACCTTGCCGGGAACACCGACATGTCATAATAAAATTGCATTTTGTCACAGTCCCAGCAGAGAATTGCTGAAATCTAAACTGTGAGCTTGAGCAATGCTTTATCACTTTTATTTTTAAATATTATACTTGCAGGAATTGGAGTAATTCTATATCCAAGCCTTTGTGCTTTGAATGTTTCCTCCTAGAGCTAAATTTTCTTTTGCGTACTTTGAGGCCATGTTTGGTATGAAAAAATAATTGAGGGAAAGGGAATCTAATGCCTTCAATGGAATGGAATCCCTTTCCATCCATTTTTGGATGGAAAGAAATTGTAGATATTGGATTCCAATCTTCATTCCCTTGCCTTCCCAAAATGGATGGAAAGAAATTGTAGATATTGGATTCCAATCTTCATTCCCTTGCCTTCCCATTTTAGATATCAAACATGCATCATAAGCTATAGGAATGGGATTCCATCTCCCTTAATGAATACCAGTAAGGGCCTGAATACATGATGAAGCCAGTTCTACCCTGTATTGTCACTTGTAAAAGTTTTTAGCCACTTATGCTGTGGTAAAATGTACATATGCTCAACCCAGTTCTCGTGTGTTTGCCCTTGTTAAATTTAATAGCTACATATGGTCCACATGGCTGTCAAATGACTGAATCCTTGTTCTCTGCTTTGTTGTGCTTTTTTTTTGTCTTGAAACTTTTCTTTTTTTCTTCTTGTCCTGTGCTTTGGCTGTGAACTATGTTTCTATATGAATGAATGTTATTTTTGTGGTTTTGCAGATGTTTCTCAACGTGGAAGAGAAAATGGAAATATTGACTCCAGTGCTAGAGTGTCTTACAAAGCTGTTTCAAAGAAACCAGGGCCTTTAGGGTCTAATGAAGGAGCTGCTTCCACATCTGGGATTGTATCTCAGACAGCCTCTGGTGTACTGTCTGGTTCTGGTGTCCTAAATGCTAGACCAGGCAGTGCAACTTCATCTGGGCTACTTTCCCACATGGTTTCATCATTAAATGCAGATGTTGCCAGGGAGTACCTAGAAAAAGTAGCAGATCTTCTGCTTGAGTTTGCTCAAGCTGATACAACAGTGAAGTCTTTCATGTGTAGCCAAAGCTTGCTCAGTCGTCTTTTCCAGATGTTTAATAGGGTGGAGCCTCCTATTCTGTTAAAGGTGGAAACAAAGTTTTCCTTTTACATTTGCCCTTGTTTCCTATATTAATTGTTTCTGACAATTTTATGGCACTTCCATGTTTCTAGATACTGAAGTGTATTAATCATTTGTCAACTGATCCAAACTGCTTAGAGAATCTACAACGGGCTGAAGCAATAAAATACTTGATACCAAATCTGCAACTCAAAGAAGGGCCTCTGGTATCACAGATACATCATGAGGTTAGTCTTGTTGACCAATTTACTGTTGTTATTACTCGTAGACTGGAAGCAGATGCTATATATATATATATATATATATTTTTTTTTTTCTACTTGATATTTGAAATACCAGTCATCACTTGTATGATTGATAGGTAGATTATCATCTGTATTCATTCTGTTTTCTCTATGCTTTCTCGGTCTTTCCTTCTGGTAAGTATAATAACTTAATTAGCTTAGTTATTCATGTATTGAGGGAACATGTTCGTGTGCAACTGAAGAATTATAAGACTAGCATTGTAATTCAGGGTTCATTATTTTTGTAATATAGAAGTGTTCTTTACATATAATTGTGTTTCTTTCTAATCTTCTCTTTTGGGGGCCCGCCTTATCTTTCATGTAATTCTCCATCTCTCTAATAATTTTTTTAATTGAAAAAAAAAAAAAGGAATTATCAATGGTTCCTTTCTGTCTCGGATACCTGTCATACATTGTGTGTCCCTTGTGGCTTTACGTTCTTTGGCAGATTTCTAGAGTTGACGGGAATCTTATTATTATCATTATTTTTTGTTTTGGAAGGTCTTGAACGCACTGTTCAATTTATGCAAGATAAACAAGAGGAGACAAGAACAAGCTGCTGAAAATGGGATTATTCCCCATTTGATGCACTTTATTACCTCAAATTCTCCTTTGAAACAACATGCATTGCCTCTATTGTGTGACATGGCTCATGCATCTCGTAATTCAAGGGAGCAGTTAAGGGCCCATGGTGGTTTGGATGTCTATTTGAACCTTCTTGAGGATGAGTATTGGTCAGTAACAGCATTAGATTCTATTGCTGTTTGTTTGGCTCATGATAATGACAATAGGAAGGTTGAACAAGCATTACTGAGGAAGGATGCAGTACAGAAGCTTGTGAAGTTCTTCCAGAGCTGTCCAGAGCAGTATTTTGTGCACATATTGGAGCCATTCTTGAAAATCATCACGTACGTGTTTCAGGATCCCTTCTATTTAATTTTCCCATGAATTATGAATTGGTTGTCCCCTTAAAATTTCCTCATGTGAGACATTAGTGATGTGTGGATAGTTTATAATCAAAGAACTGCTGCATCAAGCTCCTTGCCCTCTATTGACGTTGGATGAGTATGCAGGACAGAGGTGTGTTGGGCTTGTATTAGTTTTTTGATAGACAAAAAAAAAAAAAGGTTAGGATTTTGTTAAGTTGGGGTTTTGGGTTATACCAATTTTCTGATTCTAGAAATTAGATGGAGTGCAATAGTTAAGTTGTTAAGGTTGATATGCGGGTTATATGAAATTTGAAAACAAAAGCTGTTATTTTAACTTTGGTCAGTCCTGTTATGGCAAATTTTAGGGTCAGACTATGGGAAGATCACTTTTTTGTAAGTAGGACTACTGTGAGGTGTCTGGTTAAGGGAGGAAAAAATCTCACTTGGGCTTTAAATTGGGGGGTGGGAAGTTAATGTTCTGTTGAACCTTAGGGAAATGCATTACATAGGCCCGCAAAACCAAGCTTCACAGCTTCATAGATTCTGCGCATTCTATATTTCTATTTACTTTAGGGTCTCGGTATCATTTCTATTTACTTCACACAATGATGGAAATTTTCGTAGTCCTTTTTTTTTTTTTTTTCGTTTTCCTTGGAGGGAGTATGAGTAAGATATCCAAATGCCCTCTAAATTTTGGTTTTCTTGATCAATCTGTCTTCCCTTTTTTTTTAAAAAAAAAAATTTGTATCATAACAGAGGAGATTACAAATGAGAAGGATAAGATAATTTCCTTGACAAGGAAAGCAACAAAAAATTCATTTTGATGTGATTTCTATTTGGGCATAATAGCTATTAAACAAAAATTGTCCTTTTATATACCAACTTTTCTTTCTTTGCTCTTATTTTCATTCTATCTGTCACCATATTATTGCAGAAAATCTGCACGGATCAATACGACATTAGCTGTTAATGGATTAACACCCTTGCTTATTGCAAGGCTTGATCATCGGGATGCTATAGCTCGTCTTAATTTACTCAAGCTGATAAAGGTATGAATTTTCTCGTTGGTTTACCTGGAATTGATATATGATTCTAGTTATACATACTGAGATTTCTGGTGGGTGCAAGCTTGCTAATAGATTACTAGACAGATTCATACTTGTGGAGTTATAGAAAAATAAGGATATTCCACATAGATGTAACTTCACAATCACATGTTCAGTTCTACCAAAAATGAAAAAAAAAAAAAACACCTTATTGAAGTTTTTGGTGGTATTTTTTTTTTTCTGGCAGCGTATATTATAACACAATGATACAATCTAAGTCTGAATTTTAGTTGAAAAAATTTCTACACATCTACACACCCACAATTTCAAGTTAAACCCAAATTAATGTAGTCCAAAATTTGTTCATATCAGTCTCCCATCCTTGAATTCTTAAATACCTTTTTTATCAAATAAAACTAAAAAATGTTATTGTTTAATAGGTTCTGTTTTGTATATCAATGGTGGGCAGAAATATATATTCCTATCATTTTATTCTGATGGATGATCCTTCTACCGCATGTAAAATACAACATAACCCTTCGTAATTTCATACTCGTTGTTGTCAAATTTGAGTATACCTGTATATACTCATAGAGTAGGCTATTTTTTTTTAGTCATATTCTTTTATATAGTACTATTATGATACCTCTTTTTAGCCTCTGCTTTGTGATTACTATCTTAAAAGGTAATTACTAAATTAATGCTGCAATGGATTTCAAAGCATGTCCGATGCTTTTAACTTGGTATGATCGTGGCTAGGGTAGCAAACTCAATTCCCACACCTATACCCGCAGGCAACAAATTCTCATACAATCAGCACAACATTTTTTTGTGGGTCTTTTTTCCAAACCAATCAATGTAATTTGAAATTTTTTTTCTCAGCAATAACCCACCTTGTCCCTTCCCAAACCTTGACCCAGTTCTTTAAAAATCCGCACACCCAAACCCATTTTTCATTTTCCCATATCTGGACCCAAATGGGTAAATTTTGTAGGTCCTTAGGTAAGGATATTTTGATTATCACTGCTTTTAAAGCAAATTTAACCCATCAAAACTGACTTGACTATTAGACATCAGTCGAACTCAATCCTACAGTAAAACTGTGATTTTATTGGTTAGATTTACATTTTTTTAAATGCATTTTACCAAGTTCATCAATAGACTTGTTCCTGCATGAGTCAACTCATAAGTTAGTGCGTCTAATCTTGATTTTCTCATATATCTTTCTGAGATGCTGTTTTGAGATATGTACTTCCAATGATTTATCACCAAGTGCTGCCAATTTGAATGTGCTATCTGGAATCGGCGTATTTGAATTTTTTACTATTCAGATGCATGGGTCCTCTTTAGTACTTTTTAAAATCACTTTGTGGAAGCAATTGTATGGAATATCTGTTCTAAAACATGGGATATTTATATGTCGACATGGCTCCAAAACAAAAAGCGATTTGATGTATCAATGCGAGTTTTATTTTGGATAGTATGCTTTACCCGCAGCAACACTGATATGGTCTCTAAAACTTATTGTGGCAGGCTGTATATGAGCACCACCCTCAGCCCAAGAAGTTGATTGTGGAGAATGATTTGCCTCAGAAACTTCAGAGCTTAATAGAGGAAAGAAGAGATGGACAAAGCTCAGGAGGCCAAGTGTTAGTCAAACAGATGGCCACTTCCTTACTTAAAGCTCTACATATAAACACCGTTTTGTAGATTTGTATTCTAAATGTCCTCCCCTTTATGTATATAAATTTCCCCTTATTTGGTTTTGCTCTCCCCATTTTGGTTCGACAGAGTGAAAGAGGCTGGTGTTTTATTCTCTGCAGCCAAAATTTGAACCGGTATCTTATTTACTGGTTTCAGTGAGATGTCTAGAATGTTTCTTTTGGCAGTTATAGCTTCCTCATCCTCTTTTCAAGGAAGAAAAGTCTTCATATTTTGTCGCAATTCTGCCATATGGATTTGGTTTCCCATTTATTTATTGTTATTTTAATCATCGAACTAAACGTCGTAGGATAATAAATAAATGTATACTAAATGTTAGAATAGTTTCATCACTTTATTTTTTTTAAAAAAAAGGGGGGGGGGGGATCACCTTAAAATTCAACTGAAGCATATTTTGGATGTTTAAAATATCTAGATTTTGCTAAGTTCAGAAGGGATTGTGAATACGATGGCTGATATTATCATAGTCCTTTTTTCTTTTCTTTTTTTTTTCCCCTTTGGTTTATGGTGCACAAGAAATCGGAACCACAAATTCTAACCATAATTGTAGACGTTTGTATTTCATTTATGTTAAAATATATAAATCGAAATAATAAAAAATCGAAAGATCCACTCATTTCAAATGTGCTGTCGCTCTCCAACCTCTGAATGCATCTTGATAGAACAATACTGCAACTTTTTGCTGACAGCTTGAGGACCAAAACAGACCATATATTGCCCAAATTAAATAGGTAGTAGTCTACATGTATCTGTAAGATTTAAAAATGACAGTTACGCATTTGTTCATCGCTATCAAAACTCGTGCATCCAGCAACTATATGCAGAAACTTCAGCAATCAAAGACTCCATTGAGGGGTAATTCTTGTCTGCTTGAAACCAGAGCGAAAAATGCAAGCACAAAAATTAATGATGACATGCTCTGGAATGGACGTTGGAGACGATATTACTGCAACATTATACATTTGACCCTTGCCACCGCATAGCATCTTCATAGCCTGCACTTGAAATATTTGCAGCATCAACTCGCAAGTTTTCCAGCTCATTTGTTTAGATTGAATTCCTGATTTACCATTTCTTGTATTGAAAACTTGATGTTAACTGTTTTTATGTTTCTCCCAAACTGATAACAATTGTTAGATGCCTCTATCAGAAATCAACAGTGATGATTAAACTAAACTGCTAATGCTTTTGAGTCAAATGCTTGTGTCTTTTTCTCACTTCGTTGGAGTGACATATTTAAAGCTTGGTCAGAGTGGGAAACAATCTTGGAGACTGTGAACCCTGCAACTTCAAAAGCATGTGATTTATAGGGAATCAAGGAATTGCGAAGAAGAACATCAACTCCTTCATAAGTCCAAACACCTAACACTGCATCTCCTTTCAATCCAATGGCAAACCAACCAAGGCCAGCGGCAGCAATGTCTACAGAACTTGAGTCCCAACTTTTCCCACTGACATGGAATTCTCTTCTCACCCATTTCCCCAGCTCTTGAACTCTTCTCTCCCCTATCGGTGGCTAGAGAGAGAAAAATTTAAACTGGTGTCATACAAAGACAAAGCTATAACGCATCATGCTTATGAATCCAAAATGCACGTTTGTCTTTTCATTATGAGAGAAAGTTGTACACGCAGTATACCTGGTATTCAAAGAAATAATAAAACTAGCCAGGAGCCTACCTAGCACCTTAAACATACTGTGGCAATTGCATATGGAAGTTTTAACAATTTTGTTTGATAAGTTGTTCTTAAACAAATCCAGTAAACTTGATGATTTCCAAAAATTAAACAGTACAATTTTGCTATGATTATAAGATAGAACAAAGTTTTGCAGGTCAACAGCTCACTTAGGACAAAACAGAAGGCAGCAATTTCAGATGACCCTTACAAGAAAATCTTGAGAATGAATAAACATTTAAAGTCAGCGTATAAGATGCATGGGTAAAGGAACCGCTCTATAAGTATTCAACTGAACAAAGAGAATACCTGTAGCTGGCGTCCAAAATGGTCTTGCTTCAATTTACATGCATTTTCTACTTTACCCATATGCAGTGGAAGTAAAGGAGATGCCCAGACTGTGACATAAACAGAATCCAGGGATGTTTCTTCTATATCCAATCTCATTAGACCAGCAATGTGAACTGAATGACCAGCCTGCCACAACAAATTAATAAAAACATGAATTACAGTAACAAGAGGGAGAAGACAAAGATGTATCTCGAGTTAAACCTATGAGATAGCAGAATAATCCAGACTTACCAGATAATAGTACAATCAATCTGACTCAATACTAGAATGTCACTACTATTTTTTTTTTTTTTTCATTTCTCTGATAAAGAATATCCACACAGTGAAGCATCACACAGTGCAACCACACTGCCCAAATTTTATAACAAATATTTAACTTACATAAAAATAGAAACAAAATTAAGCTTATATTCATTAAATCAAAGACTTCTAAGTAACCAAGAATCACAATATCAAAGAAATCTTGGAGAAAGCAATTATTTCTCTCAGGTTTTAGATTTCAAATGCGCTAGTCAAGCACTATTATATATTAAGCCCCTGTCCAGGATATGTTTTCTTCCTCCAAACAGCCATATTTTTAGCATATCTTTAATAATGCCAAGCATGGTCCCACAACAAAAAAGCATGGATCAAATAATCAATAGTTTTTCCTCATTTCTATGCAAAGGGAACGACCAACTAACAATGCGTCATGTTCTATTTTCTTAAAATTATCAGCTGCAAAGAACCCTTCCCAAAGGCAAAATAAAAACAAAGAAGGAACCTTCAGAAGGGATAGCTACTTTCAATACATTCTATAAGAAATTACCAAAAACTCTAATAAACTTGTGAATAGTTACTCTTCAGCCTCAACAACGAAAGCAACACTCTTAGTAAATATAAAATAAAGAGAAAAGAAGAGGACAACCCTTCTATATTCTTATCCTGAAGAACATAAATAAAATGTAGTTTTCTCCCCAATTCAACTTTCAATTATAGAAACTGCCTTAAGTTATAACTTCAAGTTCAATGAATTAGGCTGGGTAACACATTTTGTCAAACAATTTTATATCTGAATATTTGAGCATGCATAGGCATGATGTTAAAATTTGTAGAGTAATGTAAAATATTATTTACTCAAAATCTGATTTTACAAGAGAGGAGTCTAGGGTTTATATACACCTAGCTAGGGAAATAAGAAAAGGAAAAAAATAATCACCTCCAATGAATACAAATCAATCCTAATAAATACAAATCAATTCTAATCAACCATAATAATAAAAAAGGAAATAAATCAAAGACCAAATAGAAAGGAAACAAATCAATCATAATAACATAATAAAGATGGAATCCCACACTCCCCCTCAAGCTGGGGAGTAAATGTCAATCATTCCCAACTTGGATAGAAGATTATCAAACTGAGTTCAAGGAAGAGCCTTGGTAAGGATATCAGCCGCCTTTTGGTGTGGAGGAGTATAAATTATCTCAATGACCCCTTGCTCCAACTTCTCTTTGATGAAATGACGATCAATCTCCACATGCTAGGTCCTGTCATGATGAACTGGATTCTTTGCAATATGAATTGCTGATTGATTGTCACAATGAAGTTTAATGGAGGTGGTGATTGGAAGGTGAAGCTCTTCCAACACTCTTCTCAACCATATTACTTCACAGATTCCATGTGCCATAGCACGAAATTCTGCTTCTACACTACTTTTAGATACCACAGACAGCTTTTTACTTCTCCAAGTAACTAGATTTCCCCACACATAAGTACACTATCCTAAAGTATACCGCCTATCTATTAGGGAACCAGCCCAATTAGCATCTGAGAATACTTCAATACTTATGTTGGCCCACTTTTTAAAGAATAGACCCTTTCCGGGTGTCATTTTCAAATACTTAAGAGTATACGATTGATAGCCTCGAGATGTTCTTTGGCAGGATAATTCGTGTAATGAATTGCTACACTCACTGCAAAACTGATGTCAAGTCTAGTATGAGAGAGATATATGAGCTTTCCCACAAGACGTTGAATACATCCCTTTATCAATAGGATTAGAGGACTCCTTTGAGCCTATTTTGTTGAACGGAGCCATGGGAGTGTCAGCAGGTTTACACCCTAGCATCCCAATTTCTTTCAAAAGACCTAGGGTGTACTTTCTCTGTTAAATAAAGATTCCTCTGTTAGACCGAGCTATTTCCATCCCAAGGAAGTATTTCAAAGGACCAAGATCCTTGATTTCAAACTCCTTAATTAGGAACCTCTTTAAGTGCATCACTTCTTCTTCTTTATTCAGTAACAACTATGTCATCCACATATAAAATAAGGATGGTGATTTTCCCCCCAGGAGAATGTTTAATAAACAGAGTATGATTTGTCTGCCCTTGAACATATCCCAGCCTTTTAATTGCCCGAAAAAACCTTTCAAACCAGACCCTTGGAGACTGTTTAAGACCATATAGAGATTTTTGAAGTTTACACACCATATGAGAGTTATTCAGATTTCTCAGACCAGGAGGTATCTCCATGTAGACCTCCTCTTCAAGGTCTCCATTAAGAAACGCATTCTTGACGTCAAGTTGATGAAGTTTCTAGTCAAGGTTTGCAGCAACAGATAGGAAAACACGAATAATGTTTAACTTTGCTACAGGAGCAAATGTCTCCCCGTAGTCTATCCCATAAGTCTGAGTAAATCCTTTTGCCACTAATCTCGCTTTGTATCTATCAATGCTCCCATCAGCTTTATACTTGATAGTGACCCACTTACATCCCATAGGTTGCTTTCCTGGAGGTCTTTCAATAAGAATCCACGTGTTGTTCTTCTTCACGCATTTAACTCCTCGTTTACAGTCAACCTCCATTTAGGGTGTTATAGAGCTTCCTCTATGTTCTTTGGCAACTCAATGTTGTCAAGATTTGCTATAAAAGACCTGTATTCAGGAGACAACTTCTCATATGAAATATAGTGAGCAATAGGATGTTGAGTACATGATCTAACTCCTTTCCTCCAAGCAATAGATAGTAGAAGGTCAGTATAAGAATCCACATTTTTAGTAGAGGATAGAGTATCAGTATTAACTCGAGGGCTACCATTTGGAGTTGGATTCGAGTCAGATTGGCAATGCTCAGGAGTTGCATTCTGTTGTTCAACATGCTTAGGATGCCTGGAATACACCCTTAGATCTCTATTACCCCCTTCCACTTGGGTAGCGGGGGCCTCTGGTTCACCTTCATGTGAAGATAAAAGCTCAACATGTTCAATTTCAGGCACAACTAAAGGCTTAACCCGAAACTGATATTCCTTTTGATCTATAGATTTCTCCCCCTGAATATTAGTTTTGGAGTAGAAGGGTACATTTTCAAGGAAGGTAACATCCATAGTAGTGTAAAACTTCTGAGTAGTGGGAGAGTAACACTTGTAGCCATAGTTGTAGAAATCGCACGATTCACGATTCTGATTGTGTGATTCGTCCCGAGACACCATCCCAGCGATACGGACGGTGAGATGAATCGGCTGAGGGTTTGAATCGTCGGCCGAATCGCCGGAATCGTGCGATTCGCGCCGGAACCGGTGAATCGCAACCTTCTGGCGATTTAGGAGTCTCTGGTGCGACGGGTCACGAAGTCGGGTTCTTCGTGACCCGTCGCACCCGAGAAGACGAGTACGCGCGCTGCTTTCCTTTTTTTTTTTTGAATTTAGAGCTACTGGGCCTGCTCATTAGTGAATAACAACACAGGTTTTGAAGTTTTAAAAGAAATGTTGGGCTGGGCCTGTCGAAGCTGTGCTTATTTGTTGACTGTAGTCTATAGGTCTGGACTTTGGAGACTAAGTGCTTAAATCAGCAAAATTGCAAAAAACAAGAAGACACTTTATGGACTCAGAAAATAGATCCCATCAAGATATACACCAATCAAGTAATTTTATGAAAAAGTAAGCAATCAGATTTCAGATAATCAGATTGCAGAAATCAGAAGAGAAAATCAAATTTCAGATTTTGTGTATCAAAAAATATCAGTCAGGAAAGGGAAAAAGGCAACGTCTACATGCTCATTCTTCAGCCTTCAACCTCATTCTTCAGCCTTCAACCTCTCTTTTCTACATACTCAACGTCTCAACCTTCTTCAATCCTCTTTCTGCCGCCAGCCCCACACATTTCTCAATCCTCATTCTTCAACCTTCTTCAACAGTTCAACACTTCAACCTCTTTCAATTTCTTTGCACAAAATATTTTCTAGTTCTTTTTCTTCCAATGGCTCCAAAAAGAAAAGTGAAAAAAGATGTTACATGGGACCATTGCAAGTCTCTTGAAACAAAGTTACATGTTAAATGTAACTATTGTCCTAAAGTGATGTGGGGAGGAGCTCATAGGATGAAGCATCATCTTGCCGGAACACATAAAGAAGTTGCTCCATGCCAACTAGTGCCGGAAGAGGTAAATAATTTGTTTAAAAAATTGTTGGAAGATATGAATAAAGGAGATGATATTGATGAGTGTTTTGATGATAGAAGAAATATAGAGCATGATGAGTCACACAAAAAAGGGTCTATGGATGCCTTTGTAACAAAAGGAAAAGGGGGGAGTGGCTCTAATATGAAACAAACTATGAATGCAATGATTAAAGATAGGGACTTGGTTGTTAGGGATATTTGTAGATGCATATATGGCAATGCATTGCCATTTAATTTGGTCAAGAGTCCCCATTTTATTAATATGGTTAAATCTATAAGTGAATATGGTAGAGGATTGAAGCCGCCAACTTATCATGAAGTGAGGGTGTCATATTTGAAAAAAGAAGTTGATCAAGTAAATGCTAATTTGGAAAAATATAAGATGGAATGGAAAAAAACTGGTTGTACATTAATGTCAGATGGATGGACCGATGGAAAGGGGAGATCCCTTACTAATTTTCTGGTTAATAGTCCTAGAGGGACCGTTTTTATAAAATCTGTTGATACTAGCAATTTGATTAAAGATGGGGAGAAGATGTTTGAATTGCTTGAAGATGTTTTTATAAAATCAAGTAGTGATTGATAGTGCCTCAGCTTTAGTATCTGCCGGTACCAAGTTGATGGAAAAAAGAAAACAACTTTTTTAGTCACCTTGTGCAGCCCATTGTCTTGATTTGATTCTTGAAGACATTGGGTGCTTAACGGTATTCCATAATACCATTGGAAAGGCAAAACGCATTACTACTTACATTTATAGGCATACTTGGGTACTCAACTTGTATAGAACCTATTCTAATGGTATGGAATTAGCTAGGCCAGCAATAACAAGATTTGCTACATCATATTTGACAATGAAGTCTATTTTAAACCAAAAAATTGCCCTTCGATCCATGTTTGCATCAGAAAAATGGGCTAAGAGTGCCTATGTTTCTAGGGATGAAGCCAAAGTTGTAGAAGATATTATTTTAACTGATTCAAGATTTTGGAAATCTATAAAGTATCGCTTGAATTGTGCATCTCCCCTTGTAAAAGTTCTTAGACTTGTGGATGGAGATTCAAAACCGGCAATGGGATATATCTATGAGGCCATGGATAGAGCAAAAGAACAAATTGCAAAAAATTGCAATCATGTGGAAAGTAGGTATAAGAAAGTATGGGAGATCATTGACAAACGTTGGGACTATCAACTTCATAAGCCTCTTCATGCGGCGGCATATTTCCTTAATCCTAAGTAAGTCTTCTTATTGAAAATGATCAATTATATTTCTATGTAGCATTTAATGACAATTCTTATCTTTCTTTATAACCCTATAGGTTTCATTATGATGCAAACTTTAATGCGGATCTTGAGGTGAAGATTGGATGGTACAAAGTGTTGGACAAGATGTGTCCTGATATTGAGACAAGAGTTAAGATTGATTTTCAAAATTGAAAAATTTGACAAGGCAGAAGGACTTTTTGGATATAGTTTAGCGGTTGCAACTAGAGATAAAAAGCAACCTGGTAATGAATAATAATTACTTCATTTCATTTATAAACATGTATTTGAATGAGTAATTAACATTTAACACATGTTTATTTTAATTTTGATGCTAGCTTTGTGGTGGAATAGTTATGGAGAAGAGTGCAAAGAGTTGCAATCACTAACCATTCATATACTAAGCCTCACTTGTAGTGCTACGTGATGCGAAAGAAATTGGAGTGTCTTTGATCATGTTCACTCCAAGAGAAGGAATCGACTAGAGCAACAAAGATTGAATGCTCTTGTATTTGTCAAATACAATTTGCAATTAGAGACTAGACAAAAGCAAAGGGAGGCTAAGGGAGATACATATGATCCTATTTATTTATCGGATCTTGAATCTGATGATGAATGAATCACTGAACAAGAAGAGCCTTGTCTTATGGAAGGAAACTCTTGGATGGATGTCCAAGAGTGTTTTGGTATTGATGAAGGTGGTTCATCATCCAAAAAGAGAAAGAGAGGTAAGATCACAATATATAAACTTGTCTTAGAATTCTTAATTTTTTTTCATTTACTCACATTATACTATATTAAAAATTTAGGTCCTCGGAATCTTAATGCGGAAAAGAAGGACAAAGGAAAAAGCACTCAAACTCAAGATGATGTTGAGCAAGACCTTGGAGATGATGGTGATACTGAAGAGGAAGAGGAGGAAAGGATGGTTATGTTGGATGATGACAAAAGTAGTGATAGTAATGACATTGAGTCTCTTGATGAATAGAATAGAAGGACTACTAGTCTTTGAGTCTTTTTAATCTTGGTTTGATTACTTACATAGTTGTGTTATGACTTATGTATGACTTATGAATTATGATAAGTCTTTTGTTTTATTTATTTGTTATAAATTGTATTTGTTTTATGACTTATTTATGAGTTAAACCAATAGAATCAAGTATGTTATATATGTTATATAACATATCTATGATATTTTTTATTATAGTCGTGAATCTTACGATTCGATACGATTCATGATTCACGATTCATAATTGCGCTTAGCGATTCACGATTCGAATCACGATTTGATAACTATGCTTGTAGCCCTTTTGGTGAGGAGCATATCCAACAAAAATACATTTTTCAAATTTAGCATCAAGTTTGCTTCGGAGATGAGAGGGGATATGAACAAAGGCTGAACACCCAAACACCTTTAAAGGAAAGTCATTAATCAATCTATTTTGAGGAAAGTTTTTCAAAAGAACCTGACATGGGGTGTCAAATTTCAAACTTCTAGAAGGCATTTTGTTGGCGAGATAAGTTGTCGTTAAAACATCATTTCCCAAAAAATGTTTAGGCACATTGTGAGTGAGCAACAAGGGTCAAGCAATTTCAAGAAGGTGCTTGTTTTTACGCTCAGCAATTCCGTTTTGTTGAGGGGTGTAAACACAAGAATTTTGATGAATAATACCACTCTCAAGAAGGAAGTTGTCAAGGACGGAATTAAAATAATCCTTGGCATTGTCAATTGAAGAATTTGAATGTTGGTATGAAATTGGTTTTGAATCAAGGAATGAAAGTTTTTGAAAATTTGTGTGGTCTCAAATTTGTTTTTCATTAGAAAAACCCATGTAATATGAGTATGGTCATCAATAAAGGATATAAAATATCATGCCCCAAAAATGTTTTGAACACGGGAATGGTCGCATATATCACTATGGATAATAGAAAAAGGGTGAGATGGTTTATGAGTGTGCAGGATAAGAACTACAACAATGTTTAGATAGTTCACATACTTCACAATGAAACAATTTCAGATCTTCATTTAAAAATAGGGATGGAAACATTTTTGATAGATAAGTAAAGTTTGGATGACCAAGGCGATAATGCCACAACTTAATAGTGTCATTACTTGAACTTTTGGAATTACCACTAGCATGGTAGGTCTGAGTGGTGTTGTTGCTGGCCTTGATTAGGTACAGTCCACCACTTTCCTTCGCATTGCCAATCGTCTTCTCCAAATCCAAATCTTGAAACAAGCATTCAATCGGAGAGAATTTAGCAACACACATCAAATCATATGTAAGTTTGCTAATTGATAACAAGTTGCAAGATAGGTTAGAAACCAATAAGATAGAGTCTCAAGTGAGGATATCGGAGATAACCACTTTCCCAATACTGATGATTGTAGACAACGAACCATCTACAATTATGACTATGAAATTCTCATGACATGGTTTGCAATCAACCAATAAAAATGCATTCCCAGTCATGTGATCTAATACCCCTGAATCAACGATCCAGGTAGAAACCTCTTTAGTCTTAGGTGAAAAGCATCAAGGAAAATGCCTTTCTAAGCTTAGCTTCCAGAGATTGTCACACCCATTGTGATGCAGTAACGTGATGCACTCACAGACAGTCTCCAAACCTTTAAAAGGTTGATGAGAATACAAACACCATGAACAAGTATCCAAACGATGAAGATAAGATCCGGGAGGCGGCGGAACGGCATCACATGCTCTCAGGCGCCGGGGCATGGAAAACATAGCAGAGAAGACGAGTTGCGCGTGACAGCATGTGTGAAGTCCGGTGATGCTCTAATCGATGGGGATGTGCCGACAATTATGGTCTGAGACAAACCCAAGGGTGGTCAAGCCAAGACTGAGGCTGTGCGAGGGTGGAGAAGGCCCTATGAGCATTCTAGTACAGCACAACAGGAAAAGGAAGAGAGAGAAATTGAGCGAGAGAAGAAAAAAAAAATTCAGAACACCTGCTCTGATACCATGTAGAGTAAGGTAAAATATTACTTACTCAAAATCTGATTTTACAAGAGAGGAGTCTAGGGTTTATTTACTCCTAATACATTGTAAGTTTAACAAGCAACAAGCAAGAAACGAGTTGGAGGTTGAAATTGGAAATCAGGTTGTATCACAAGTGTCAAAGTTTAAGTATCTGGGATCAGTTATACAAGATGACGGCGAAATTATTGGAGATGTAACACATAAGATACAAGCTGGGTGGTTGAAGTGGAGAATGGCATCAATAGTTGTTTGTGATCGAAAAGTACCTGATAAACTCAAAGAAAAGTTTTATCGTATTGCTATAAGACCAGTAATTTTATATGGGAGTGAATGGTGGGCGATGAAAAGATAACAAGAACAAAAAATTGGGGTAGCGAAGATAAGGATGTTGCGATGGATGCGTGGTCACACAAGAAGAGATATGATCCGTAATGATCGTATACGAAATAGAGTTGGAGTGGCACCTATTGAGGAAAAAATGGTTGAAAACTGTTTAAGGTGGTTTGGGCATGTTCAAAAAAGACCGTTGGAAGCGCCAGTTAGTAGAGTTGAACAGATGGTTTTGAGTCATGTGAAAAAAGGTTGAGGAAGACTAAGAAGAACACTCAGAGAAGTTATTGAACGGGATCTTCTGGTAAATGAGATACCCAAAGAGTTGGTCATTGATAGAGTTTAATGGCATCGTGCAATCCATGTAACCGACCCTACTTAGTAGGATAAGGCTTTGTTGTTGTTGTTGTTGTTGTTGTTGTTGTTGTAATGAATACAAATCAATCCTAATAAATACAAATCAATTCTAATCAACCATAATAATGAAAAAGGAAATAAATCAAAGATGAAATAGAAAGAAAACAAATCAGTCATAATAACAGAATAAAGACAGGATCCCAAAAATTTAGGTTATAGTAAAATAGATGGCAGAATTTAGGGGCTGAAGACAAACCTGCCATCTCATCCACCAACTCTCTTATGATATCCTTTATTTATAATAATCAGAAAAGAGATATATCCAGCCTTCCATATGAAAAGAGGTGTCAATTAATAGGAACCCACAATGCAAAGCAAGAATATGAGCTAAGGGTAAAAACTGCCTGGCAAAACGTCTATAAGGGAGGACAAGGGAGACTATTGAGGGGAAGATCTTGAAGAGGTTTGTGAGATAATGGGAACCATAAAGGTGTGAAGGCAAAGAGAGAAGGAAAGGCAGAAAATTGGGGAATTTTGTGCGAGGTTCTAGCCCATTGAAAAGCTGGTAAATTTGCTTTCTTTTCTGTTCTTTTCTCTCTTTCATGCAATTTCTGAAGGAAAACATAGGTTCTCATAAATAACCTTCGCGCTATCATTTAGTATTGACATTGAATTTACTGGAAGATACATGCATTTGGAGACAGGTGAACAAATTGCAGCATGATTGGGAAGCACAACTCCCCAAGATAGATGAATAGTCAATCACAAGTTAGAATTTTCCTATTTGAGATTAATCTACCAATTATCATTCCATTATAGAGCAGGACCACTTTTACAATAGCAATGGCTAAATATACTAATATCACAATGCCACATATAAAAAGAACGAAAATCATTTTTTGGGGGGGAAGAGGGAGAGAGAGAATTGGACATGTAATTCAAATTTTTGAATAATAAAAACAAAATCACTTTATATAATATCACCCTTATTCACCATTTCCCCATAGAACCAAAAGCTCACTGCTAGAAGGGAAACTAAACAAACCACTTGGAGTGGGCTAGTGGTAAAGGTTTTGGGTATTTTGAAAGAGATCCTAGGTTCAACCCTCGAATCTGTCATTGTACCAAAAAGAAAGAAACTAACAAAAATTATATATTCTATAAATCTGCAAAAGTTTCTAAAGTTTGCATATCAGCCCATGAAAGAAATATGAGAATCTATACTGTTGAGTTATTAAGGTGAACCAACCAAATACAACAATTAGTTTCCTTGACAAAGTAAAAATGACCATGAAAAATTTGTGCTAGTAATCCTATGAGTTAAAGAAACACACACACACTCATTATCAAAAATAGATTCAGTACCAAAAATTAACTTTGCAGCACACTAACCTTAATTCTATATGTCCTAGGTTTCAACTCCTTGCCAATGTGCACAAGCTTTTGCTCTTCCCTAGTCAACCTGGTTGTGATCTGATAAGGATGCAAGAGACCAGGAGTGTCAAACAACTTTGCCTGACCTGTTAGAACGCCTTCTACTCTAATAATTCCCAATGTAGTCCCTGGCACAGGTGCTTCTGTCAAATGTGTAAGCTTCCTTCCCACATGCTTTCCAATAGAATTTATTAATGTACTCTTTCCTGCATTCTGTGCCCCAACAGCCCACACGTTCCCTCTAGGCCCAGCCAAATCCATGATATCATCCACAAGATTCTTCAGTCCCCAATCCCTAAGTGCACTCACCATATGCATACTAGTAATCTTATTCACTCCACCCTCTCTTGCTCTTTGTCTAATCCAATGTTCTAATCTTGTCGGTGACAAAGAGCTAGGCAATAAGTCAATTTTCGTTACCACAAGAACCACTCGAGGCACATTTCCAGGCCTGCCTTGCTTCCACACAGAAGAGTTATCATCAATTGTCTTAGACACTAAATTTGCAACCTTCCTTGGAAATGACCCATCAAAATCCACCGCATCTACAACCATTACCACCACTGACCTAGACCCCGTTGTCAATGCCAACTTCCTTCCCACTGTATGATCAAAGTCAAAATCTGGCAGCAAATTTTCAACTCTTGGATCCTTCACCTTCCCATAGTGCCTCAATGAATGGCAGCGTGCACAGACCACTGGCTTCTCCGGATTCCTGATCAAGTTGGCATCAACATCAAGCTTTTCAGGCTCAATGACAAGTCCCTTTTTGACAGAATTGGAGAATTCGGGCTCTTGTCCAACAGGTTCAAGGTGGGAATACAATCTATAATTCAGGTTCTTTGGAGAGGGTATAATAAAAAAACCAGGGTGCTTAGGGTTGGAGTCCTGCATATAAACCCCACAACCAGGACAGACAAGTAGAGATTGCGAAGAGCCTTCATCGTAATTACCGTCACGAGAGAGGCATAAATTTTGTTTTGGAGCTGAACCTTCAGGCTGTGAAGAGAAATGGGCAAACAAATTCATTGATGGATGCAAAAATTTTGTGAAGTTTTGAAGGTAGGGTTTTGAGTCTGGAACTAACAGAAACGAGAGATTTGATCGGACATGGTTTCTACACTCGGAAAAGAGCGATAAATTAAGGAGTGGCTTAAGTTTAGAATGCAAAAGATTTCGAGCTACAACCATTTCTATCTACTGCCTACTTTCTTCTTCTTACTCTGTATATCAAGAAGTGTTCAGGGTCTAAGAAGTGGTAGAAGAAGACTCTAGAAATGAGAACAAACTTCTTAAACTTCCACTACGAAGATTGGAAGGAAGGAATCCGCCAAATTTCCATGAACAACTTCTTGTAGGGAAAATTACTTGGTGAAGAGTTCGATTAAATTTCCAAATCGCCAAAACGTCTTAGGTGAGGCGAACAACACCTGCTAGACGTATAAAGCAGATACTAAACGAATTCAATGGCGATTTCAGCAGTAAACAAATGATAACTTGCTCATTACAAATTCGTGAGCCTCTAGAGAATGAAGTCTAACGAGAGAGAACCAGAACACTGATTTTACGAGCCAAGAGAGAACTATACCAACCGGAGTCTTAAGACGATGGAGCAAGTCTCGCAGTCGGCACCAATGACGTTCGACTATGGTGTACGCCACTATCCACCACAAAACCCAAAACCCAAAACCCATCTAGCAAGAAACACTGTATGTATGCGGCGTGCATAACTGACCGGCGGTATAGCGGGCCGATTCGGTGTTTGGTGGCTTAGGCTGGTCCGAGGCAAGCTTTTAGACGACACGTAAGCCATCCGATAATGACGTGGTCGATCATAGATTTGACGGATCATTTGCGTTATTTTTTTAAAACAAATTTAGATAAATACTACTTTTATAAAAATATTTAGGCAAATATTGTAGAATTTGTCACATCATAAATTACAATTTTTTTATTCTATCATAACTCGACTTATGTCAGGCCAAGTTTTTGACAAAATTTTTTTAAATATCTGTCAGAAGCTCGGCCTAACATAAGCTGAACTTCTGTCAGATATTTATTTTTAAAAAAAAATAAAGAGTAATGAAGCTCGGTCTCCAAAAAATCAAGTTTCATTAAAATAAATGACGAGTCTCACTTCCTCATCATTTATATATATATATTATATTTTATAAAATATAATATATATATATATATATATATATATATATATATGTATATTTAAATTTATAAATTTAATTATAAATTAATTAATATGTAATAATAAATTAATTAATTAATGTAATTAAATTATATTAATTAAAATATAATTAAATTTATGTAAACTATATAAAATTAAATTAATCAATTAATTTATATATAATTAAATAAAAATTAATATATTTTTTATGAAATTTATATCAATTAATTTTAATAAAAATAGTTAATTTTCAAATAATTGATTATATAATATTTTATTTAATAAATTGATTATATAGTTAAAATTAGTTTATTTTTGTATAATTAAGAAAAAAATATTTAATTTACATTTAATTAATTAAATTGAAATTAGTATGTAAAGAAATAGAGAACGTACAAACATAAATATTTAAGTGATAGAAAGAAAAAAATGTTGAATAATGTTAAGATATACATTAGATGATAGAGAAAATCTAGAAGAAATTATTCTTAATCTCACAACGCTTGAAATGATATCAGCATATAACAATCAGCACTTGATGGAGGAAAAGTAAACTGCGGTTACACAAGCACATAGTGTGTGTTTGAGACCTGGATGAAATGAAATATAAGCTCAAATCAAGTAAAGAACAAAATAAAAAATGTTGACATGGATTAAACTGCATAAAATAAAAGCTTGCCCCAATAATGAGAGTAGTAATCAAAATATATTAAGATATAAAAAAATATATTTATAAATATATTTATAAATATGATATACTTACAAAGAAACAAATATAATTTAGACAAAAATTAAAATTAGAAAATTCTAATATGATTTATTTACAAACAAAAAAATGTAATTTATATGGAAAATAATAAGTTAAAAAATCGTAATTAGAAAATATAATTTTTTATATGAAAAAATAATATATATGAAAATAAGATTAGTGGGATGTGAAAAATAGTCAATATTTGTCACGACCCGTTTTCTGGGCACATGACCGGCACAATGATGAATATCCCATCACTGTAAGTCTTTCGATAAATTCTACCCATAAGTTTAGTCATTATCTCTATATTATCAAAAATAACCATTATTGAAGAAAATATATCAAATTTTCTTATTTGAAATTCATAGAGACGATTTGCACATAATAATAGATTCTCAATATAAAATATATTATTTTGCTGACATACAAACCAAATGCCAAACCCCTGACCTAGATGTCCTAGACGATTACAGAGCAACATAATCTATAACAAAAGAGGGGTTTACCCGACAACGGGAAGGTCCAAAGTGATCTACTCCTTTAGCAGATATTCTTCGCTGGCAACCTGATCTGAACAAAAAGATTGTACAAACAGTGTGAGCTTTTAAACTCAATGAGCGAATCGGCCTCGCGTTAATAAAATTCAAATACATTACCAGTCATGCAAGCATATCCGAAGGCTCATACTCAACCAATAGACAGAAGATAAAAATTCATCCAATTCAACAAATGTTACTAGTACTCGTCAATGGCAATATATCCCAGAGAGCGCACACATGCCGGCTCATCAATTATGTATATTTCCGCCATGACGCACAACATCATCCTTTTACATACAAGAAGATAAAAATTCATCCAATTCAACAAACGTTACTAGTACTCGTCAATGGCAATATATCCCGGAGAGCGCACACAGGCCGGCTCACCAATTATGTATATTTCTGCCATGACGCACAACATCATCCTTTTACATACAAGAAGATAAAAATTCATCCAATTCAACAAACGTTACTAGTACTCGTCAATGGCAATATATCCCGGAGAGCGCACACAGGCCGGCTCACCAATTATGTATATTTCCGCCATGACGCACAACCTCATCCTCTTAGCTAGGGCGCCTCACGGATTTATCACCAATCCGGGCTATATCCCTACTGAGGGAATCATTGTCTCCACACTCATTGGTCAAGACAACCTGTCAACCGGGTTTTCCGCCTTGTCGTGAGAGGGGGTACTGTCCCGCTCAATCACAATCAATAGCATTTCATATCATAATCAGAAGCTCAATATAATATTCATCCATATAACAGGTATAGTATATAACTATATTATAGCTTTATAAACCACAATTCAAGAGATTCAATCTTCACATCATCATGAGATACTTGCTTTTTCTTATCCATACTTCTGGATTAATTATCTCATTATATTCGCCATTCTGAATTCAATTTCCCCCTATGAATCTTGGGAGTGTCCTACGACATACTTTTTATCACCAGTAATGCTAAAACTCTATTAAAACGGGGTCGTTTCACTCACGTGGATTCCGTACGAGCATCGCTTCTCTAAGTCATTACAGACAAGAGTGCTCAGGTGAATTTCGGTGTTCTGCTATGGAGATTTTCATGAAAGATTAGAGAAAATACGTTAGGATTGTTTTCGTACAGATACTGTTCATATGTATGGTTACTGTTCATATATACGGATACTATTCATATGGTTACTATTCATACGTACAGTCACTATTTATATATATAGTCACTATTTATATGTACGGTCACTATTTATACGTACAGTTACTATTCATACCAGAAATAGAGAATACAATCTGTAAAAGAGTACACCAGGTAAGTTCTCAGGAAAGAGTGGAGGGTCACACTGGACACACTTAAAAATCAGGTCTTTCCTTAGCCAGAACTTTCCTAGACATGTATTCTTCACAGTTTACATTCTATTTCGGTAATCAGATAATCAAAATAATATATAAACAGCTAAGGACAATTTTTCTGATGTGGAAGATCAGCCAAGGCCGCAACCACAGAGCATACTTAAGAAAATAACTTCTAAAATTTGAAAGACATAGAAAGGACATAGTATCCTTATCTAAGCTGAAAAGGAAAGGCCCAAAATCTCAGAGGCCTATCATTGAAGTAAGAGAAACTTAAGGAGAGAAGAAGAAAAGTTGAAGGTGTGAGTTTATAAGTGAAATGAAAGCGCCTATTTATAGGAAAAGTCAAGAGTACTATTTGATACTATGCACTAATAAAATATTCAATTTACTATTTATGAAAATGACATTTCTAATAATGTAGTTATTGAAATAGTAACAGTAGTATTCAATTTACTATTCATAAAAATGACATTTCTAAAATGACATAGTATTATATGGGTGAATAGTACCGTATACTGAAATAGTAACAATAGTTTGTAAACAAATATTTATATTTTATTTTTCATGGGTATTACAATATTATTTTATATTGATAACTTTACAAATATGATATACTTACAAGCAAACAAATGTAATACTAATCTTATAAATTGATTGTATAGCTAACATTAGTTTATTTTTATATAATTGCAAAAAAAAATATTTAATTTATATTTGATTAATTAGATACATGACCGATGGACTCCTAAGGTTTGTGCCTCAACACGTGACTTTCATATGCCTAAGTAACATAAGTCATACTAACTCCTAACCTGCAAGTCTTAACATATCTCTACACACACATAATGGAGAAGAAAAATCCTCTGAGTTTCTACTCCAAGAAATGCATGCTAATTGATGTGAACCTCTGCGAACAATGTCGTGAGACTCGATAACACTACGTTGATTAATAGAGTTGGATCATCCAAACATAGATTCAAAACTCAAAAAAATAAAATTTATTAAATAAAATTGAATAACAACAAATTAGACAAAAATTATTGACCTCGTAGTTATAAAAGAACCATGAACTAATAATATAAACTCTTGAACCCAGACAAACTGGTTATAGAGAGTCAACTGTGTATATTCTAAGGAGTGGATGAGGTCCCTTTTATAGAGAAAGAGAACCCTTATTTCTAAAGAAACTCTAATTCTAATGGGCTTTTATTGAAAGGTTAAGATAACAAAAGTACAATTAATAAAAATAAGTGTTTTAGGCTTTAATTAAGCAAGTACATTAAGAAGAAGATATACACACATAACACACATACATTTCTATGCTTAACTTATACCTGAGGACTATGATACCTCATGTATAACTTATACTTGACTGATAGCATTCACATTGTCACGACCCGTTTTCTGGGCACATGACCGGCACAATGATGAATCTCTCATCACTGTAAGTCTTCCGATAAATATATCAAATTTTCTTATATGAAAATCATAGATTATCAATTTAAAATACATTATTATACTGACATACAAGCCAAATGTCGAACCCCTGAACTAGATGTCCTAGACGATTACAGAGCAACATAATCTATAACAGAAGAGAGGTCTACCCGACAACGGGAAGGTCCAAAGTGATCTACTCCTCTAGCAGATATTCTTCGATGGCAACCTGATCTGAACAAAAAGGTTGTACAAACAATGTGAGCTTTTAAACTCAATGAGCGAATCGGCCTCGCATTAATAAAATTCAAATACATTACCAGTCATGCAAGCATATCCAAAGGCTCATACTCAACCAATAGACAGAAGATAAAAATTTATCCAATTCAACAAACGTTACTAGTACTCGTCAATGGCAATATATCCCGGAGAGCGCACACAGGCCGGCTCACCAATTATGTATATTTCCGCCATGACGCACAACATCATCCTCTTACATACAAGATAAAAATTCATCCAATTCAACAAACGTTACTAGTACTCGTCAATGGCAATATATCCCGGAGAGCGCACACAGGCCGGCTCACCAATTATGTATATTTCCGCCATGACGCACAACCTCATCCTCTTAGCTAGGGCGCCTCACGGATTTATCACCAATCCGGGCTATATCCCTACTGAGGGAATCGTTGTCTCCACACTCATTGGTCAAGACACCCTGTCAACCGGGTTTTCCGCCTTGCCGTGAGAGGGGGTACTGTCCCGCTCAATCACAATCAATAGCATTTCATATCATAATCAGAAGCTCAATATAATATTCATCCATATAACAGGTATAGTATATAACTATATTATGGATTTATAAACCACATATCAAGATAACAATTAATCCATTTTTGAAAACATTCAAACTTCACATCATCATAAGATACTTATTTCATTTTATCCATACTTATGGATTAATTATCTCATTTAGATTCGTCATTCTGAATCCAATTTCCCCCTATGAATCTTGGGAGTGTCCTACGACATACTTTTTATCACCAGTAATGCTAAAACTCTATTAAAACAGGGTCGTTTCACTCACCTGGATTCCGTACGAACATCGCTTCTCTAAGTCATTACAGACAAGAGTTCTCAGGTGAATTTCGGTGTTCTGCTACGGAGATTTTCATGAAAGATTAGAGAAAATACGTCAGGATTGTTTTCGTACAGATACTGTTCATATATACGGTTACTATTTATATATACGGTCACTATTCATACATACGGATACTATTTATACATACAGATAATATTCGTACATACGATCACTATTCATACGTATGAATATTATTTTTATGTACGGATACTATTCATATGTATGGTTACTATTCATTCAGTTACTATTCATACGTATGGATACTATTCATACCAGAAATAGAGAATACAATCTGTAAAAGAGTACACCAGGTAAGTTTCCAGGAAAGAGTGGAGGGTCACACTGGACACACTTAAAAACCAGGTCTTTCCTTAGCCAAAACTTTCCTAGACATGTATTCTTCACAGTTTACATTCTATTTCGGTAATCAGAGAATCAAAATAACATATAAACAGCTAAGGACAATTTTTCTGATGTGGAAGATCAGCCAAGGCCGCAACCACAGAGCATACTTAAGAAATTAACTTCTAAAATTTGAAAGACATAGAAAGGGCATACTATCCTTACCTAAGCTGAAAAGGAAAGGCCCAAAATCTCAGACGCCTAGCTTTGGAGTAAGAGAAACTTAAGGAGAGAAGAAGAGAAGTTGAAGGTGTGAGTTTAGAAGTGAAATGGAAGGGCCTATTTATAGCAAAAGTCAAGGGTACTATTTGACACTATGCGCTAATAAAATATTCAATTTACTATTCATGAAAATGATATTTCTAATAATGCACTTACTGTGCACTTTTTTCTGTTATTACTATTGGAAACTTAAAAGGAAAACTATCCTTTCACCTTAAACCTTTAAGTTTCTTTTCAATTCAGTCCTTTCACTTTAGTCCCTGAGGGTATTTTCACACATAAAACGTCAGTTTCTCCTACGAACTTCTTTCTAGTTTTCTCTTATGACCAAACAACATCTAGTACTTGACATTTCGATTGTATAAATGAACAGTATCATATACGTAAATAGTATTATACTGGTGAATAGTACCGTATACTGAAATAGTAACAGTAGTTTGTAAACAAATATTTATATGTTATTTTTCTTGGGTATTACACACATGATCAATCATCATTCTGATATACATCACATAACATAATTTGAGTCTGCTAATGCATATATGTCTAATTTGAATTTTTGTTTAAAATACATTTGTTTATTTGTAAGTATATCATATTTATAAAGTTATCAATAAAATAATATTGACTATTTTTCACATCCCACTAATCTTATTTTCATATATATTATTTTTTCATATAAAAAATTATATTTTCTAATTACGATTTTTTAACTTATTATTTTCTATATAAATTACATTTGTTTGTTTGTAAATAAATCATATTAGAATTTCCTAATTTTAACTTTTGTCTAAATTATATTTGTTTGTTTGTAAGTATATCGTATTTATAAATATATTTATAAATTATATTTTTTTACATCTTAATATATTTTGATTACAACTCTCGTTACTAGACAAGCTCTTACTCAGCTCTACCTGCTATACTAGACAAGCTCTCATCCGGCTCTACATGCGCAAAACATATTTATTACGATGCATGTTACAACCCAAGTGCATACATGCCATAAGAGAGTGTAACGTTTTCAGTCTACTGCCATACTCAACCAAACGTAGATTATAGTAACATCGGTACCTCTTTTACATATGTTGAAGGCTTTAGTTCTTCATACTATAGGTGTGTTTGGGAGTCCGGTGGGTTAAACGTGGGTGGGACAAACTAGGTTTATTGAATGTGGTTGGAGAAACTAGGTTTGGATGAACGTGCTTTAAGATCATATTTAACTTTATCTAGGTCATTAGTTCCAAAATATATTTTATTTTGAATTTAAATTGACCCTTGTAAACTTTTTAATTTACGCAGTTGGGTCTTAGATCAAAATTTTTCTTTTGTCTTTTACTTAATTTAAAATCATATTTGACTTCATTTAGATCCTTAGTTCTAGAATATATTTTGTTTTGAATTTAAATCTACCCCTGTAAACTTTTTAATTTATTCAGTTAGGTCCTAGATCAAAATTTTTATTTTATCTTTCACTTAATTTAAGATCATGTTTAACTTCATCTAAATCCCTAGTTTCATAATATATATTTTTTAATTTAAATAAACCCCTATAAACTTTTTATTTTATGCAGTTTAGTCTATGTCAACATTTTTCCTTTTGTTCTTTACTTGATTTGAGCTCATATTTCATTTCATCCAGGTTCCAAACACACACTATGTGCCTGTGCAACCGTAGTTTACTTTTCCTCCATCAGATGCTAATTGTTATATGTTGATATCATTTCAAGCGTTCTAGACTAAGAGTAATTTCTTCTAGATTTTCTCTATCATCTAATGTATATCTCAACATTATTCAACATTTTTTACTTTCTATCACTTAAATATTTTTATTTGTACGTTCTCTATTTCTTTACATACTAATTTCAATTTAATTAATCAAATGTAAATTAAATATTATTTTCATAATTATACAAAAATAAACTAATTTTAACTATACAATCAATTTATTAAATAAAATATTATATAATCAATTATTTGAAAAGTAACTATTTCTGTTAAAATTAATTAATATAAATTTCATAAAATATATACTAATTTTTATTTAACTATATATAAATTAATTGACTAATTTAATTTTATATAATTTACATAAATTTAATTATATTTTAACTAATATAACTTAATTACATTAATCAGTTGATTTATTATTACATATTAATTAATTTATAATTAAATTTATAAATTTAAATATATACATATATATAATATAAAGATAATATATATATATATATATATATATATAAATGATGAGACTCACGTACAAGTGAGCCTCATCATTTATTTTAATGAAGCTCGGCCTCTTTGTCACGACCCATTTTCTAGGCACATGACCGGCACAATGATGAATATCCCATCACTGTAAGCCTTTCGATAAATTCTTCCCACAAGTAAAATCGTTAGTCATTATCTCTATATTCTCAAAATATCATTCCTTAATAAATACAAAGAAAATACATCAGATTTTCTTAATTAAAAATAATAGATCCTCAGTACGAAATACATTATCATACTGAAATACAAGCCAAATACCAAACCCCTGACCTAGATGTCCTAGACGGTTACAGAGCAACATACTGTATAACAAAAGAAGGGCCTACCCGACAGCGGGAAGGTCCAACGTGATCTACTCCTCTAGCGGATGTACTTCGGCGGCAACCTGATCTGAACAAAAAGTTTGTACAAACAGTGTGAGCTTTTAAACTCAGTGAGCAAATCGGCCTTGCGTTAATAAAATTCAAATACATCACCAGTCATGCAAGCATATCCGAAGGCTCAAGCTCAACCAATAGACATAGTTAGAAATTACATACAAGAAAAATTCATCCAATTCAACAAACGATACTAGTACTCGTCAATGGCAATATATCCCGGAGAGCGCACACAGGCCGGCTCACCAATTTTGTATTTTTCCGCCATGACGCACAACCTCATCCTCTTAGCTAGGGCGCCTCACGGATTTATCACCAATCCGGGCTATATCCCTACTGAGGGAATCGTTGTCTCCACACTCATTGGTCAAGACACCCTTTAACCCGGGTTTTCCGCCTTGCCATGAGAGGGGGTACTGTACCGCTCAATCACAATCAATAGTACAACAGTTCATATCATAATCAGAAGCACAATATAATACTCATCCATATAACAGGTATAGTATATAACTATATGATTCAAATTTCATATCATCATGAGATACTTGCTTTGTCTTATCCATACTTCTGGATTAATTATCTCATTATATTCGTCATTCTGAATCCAATTTCTCCCTATGAATCTTGGGAGTGTCCTACGACATACTTTTTATCACCAGTAATGCTAAAACTCTATTAAAACAGGGTCGTTTCACTCACCTGGATTCCGTACGAGTATCACTTCTCTAAATCGTTACGGACAAGAGTACGCAGGTGAATTTCAGTGTTCCGCTACAGAGATTTTCATGAAAGATTACAGAAAGTACGTTAAGATCATTTTCGTACAGATACTGTTCATACGTACGGGTACTATTCATACGGTCACTATTCATACGTACGGTACTATTCATATGGTCACTATTCATACGGAAATACAGAATACAATCTGTAAAAGAGTACACCAGGTAAGTTCCCAGGAAAGAGTGGAGGGTCACACTGGACACACTTAAAAACCAGGTCTTTCCTTAGCCAGAACTTTCCTAGACATGTATTCTCCACAGATTATATTCTATTTCGGTAATCAGAGAATCAAAATAACAGCTAACGACAGTTTTTCTGATGTGGAAGATCGGCCAAAGCCGCAACCACAGAGCATACTTAAGAAAATAACTTCTAAAATTTGAAAGACATAGAAAGGGCATAGTATCCTTACCTAAGCAAAAACAGAAAGGCCCAAAATCTCAGAAGCCTAGCGTCGGAGCAAGAGAAACTTAAGGAGGGAAGAAGAGAAGTTGAAGGTGTGAGTTTAGAAGTGAAATGGAAGGGCCTATTTATAGCAAAAGTCAAGGGTACTATTTGATACTATGCGCTAATAAAATATTCAATTTACTATTCATGAAAATGACATTTCTAATAATGCAGTTACTGTACACCTTACCGGAAAATTTTCGTTTATTTACTTTTAGAAACTTTAAAGGAAAAACTATCCTTTCACCTTAAACCTTTAAGTTTCTTTTCAATTCAGTCCTTTCAATTTAGTCCCTGAGGGTATTTTTACACATAAAACGTCATTTTCTCCTACAAACTTCTTTCTAGTTTTCTCTTATGACCAAACCACATCTAGTATTTGACATTTTGATTGTATAAATGAACAGTACCATATACGTAAATAGTAACAGTAGTTTGAAAACACGCATTTATATTTTATTTTTCATGGGTATTACACTCTTGGAGGCCGAGCTTCATTACTTTTTATTTTTTTTAAAATATATATCTGACAGAAGCTCGGCTTGTGTCAGGCCGAGCTTCTGACAGATATTAAAAAAAAATTGTCAGAAGCTCGGCCTGACACAAGCCGAGTTCTGACAGAATAAAAAAATTATAATTTGTGATGTGATAGATTTATAGCATTTGTCTAAATATTTTTATAAAAGTAGTATTTACCTAAATTTTTTTTAAAAAATAGCATATAGGCAAATGATCCAGATTTGACTCGGTTGGATTAGATCAACCGGGTTGACCATCTTTTTTATTTAAAAATAAGTAAATAAATTTGTATAAAAATTTAGAAAAATTATACTCATCAAAAATTAAATTTTATCTTCTCACTTATAAGTTGCCTGTCTTACTATCTTATTATCAATTTTTTTTAATTTATATGGGTGAAATATTTTATATATATAAGATACTAAAATTATTCTAACTCAAAAATTAAATATGGCAAAAACTAAAATAGAAAAGATATTTAATTTAACAAAAAATAAAAATTTTATTACTAATAAATTAGTAAATAAGAAAAAATAATTGTATTTATATAATTATTTGATGTAAAAAAATTAAATGGAGAAAAATTGAAAAGCATAAATAACAAATTTTATATAATAATCTAATTTAAAAAATACAATCAAATATTTTAAAAAAATTATTTGTAATTTTATGACAAAAAATTATTTATGGATATATGTATTTTAATTATTTATAACTAATAACTATAATTTTAAGACTTTAAAGCATAAAATTTGCATATAAACTATTTATTTTACTTATTTTTAAATTTATTTGTAAACAAATATAAGTATATATATATATATATATATATATATATATATATATATATATATATATATTAATTTATTTATCTGGTTCAGTAATTGACTTGATGACCCGACGGTTAAACCAATAACCCATTGACTGGGAAGCTAGTCCGGGTCAATGACTGGACTGGTTCTAAAAATATTGGTGTATGTGTGTGTGTATATATATATATATATATTACACATAATACCTATGCCAATTTTATTTAAAAATAATAATATTTTGGTCTTTTATATTTATTTTTATTTTTTTAGTTCTTTATGTTTTAAAACATTACTATTATGGTCTTTTTTTATTAAAATTGTTAGTTCATCGTTGATTCATTATCTTCTAAATACTAATTAACCTAATCCGTCTACATGGTTGTTGATACAACAATTGAATATTAATGTTCTACTTATAATTTCAAAAATGCTTTTAAATTCTTAACATTTCCAAAATAAAAGAAGGATAAGGGTATTTTGGATATTTTGAAATTTACATGCGAAACACTAGTATCTAATCTAAAAACCTTGTAAATTGTTCATGTCACCACTTGAAGAATGACATGTCAACTTGGTTATATAGACTAATTATAATGTCCTACCTTGATTTTTATTATTTGCTTTCCTATTAGAGTCAAGGTGTAAAAAAATGCTAAGGTTAATTGCATTAGTCTTGATTATGAACTAAATTTTTCTTTAATGAAATTCCCTTTAAAGTCATAAATCTATTTTTCTTTGACTCAAGGAAATTTGCATATTTAAAAATACTTCTTTTTCTCGCAAAAGCTAGCAGTCGACTTCCTGTATTCATTCGATCAATTACGAAACATTCTAAAATTTTGGTCTGTTATCCAAGAGTTGTCGATTGACTGATTATAGAGTATCAATCGACTAGTAACTCTCAAGTAAGCCAAATAACAACAAACTCAGAACTAGCCAGTCGACTGCTTATAGCTAATTGGTTGATTGGTAAGTCTGTTTAAATATGTTTCTGTTGCGCAACTCTGATAAAACTTCAGTAATACATCATATATTCATACATGCTAATACATAACATTCTAAAACTCATGTTTCCACATACATATACATGTCATGTAGGTTGTCTACATACAAAACATCTTAGATTCAAGATTATATAACTTATGCTATTCTTCTACTTCAAATTTATCATTTACATCAATATAGTTTTTCCTTTGCCTTTTTTACGTGAAAATGATCAATTTCTAAAAGTGAAACACAAGTTATCTTAATAGCTAGTTACTTTCAATCAAAACATATGTATAAAGATCATTTCAGCCATAAAAGTATCAAAATACATGAATCATTTATAATCATTCATCCATAGCTTTCATTTCATTTATCCTTTTTATTATTATTCTAATCTTTAGAATAAGGTTAAAAGAACATAATACCTTATATCGTTCTTGTCTTTAACATTAGGGCAAGTCTATCTTTTTTATTCTTTTTTTTTATCATAAAGCATTATAAGTTATGATCATTTTATGAGGAATTATCTATCATCCCATTAGAAATTATCTAGTCATCTCATGAGGTACTGTTTTATCATCCCATGAGAAATAATACTTTACTTTTCTTATCCTCTACTATGGAATAATATTTTTTCTTCTATCTTATTTTTTTACCATGGAATAAAATTATCTTCCTTATTCTCTATTGTGGAATAAGGTTATCTTTCTTATTCTCTTATGTGAAATAAGAGTCTCTCTTTATACTCTATTATGGTATAAAGTATTTTGTTTTTCTCTTATTCTCTACTGTGGAATAAGAGTATCTTCCTTATACTCTACTATAGTATAAGGTATTATGCTTCCTTTGTTCTCTTCTATAGAACAAGGCTTATTTCTTGTTTTTTAACTGTGAAAGAAACTTACTTCTTCTCTTGTTCTCTTTTATGGAACTAGCTTACTTCTCTGTTTCTTTTATGTGGAATAAGATCTACTTTCTTTATTCTCTACTATGGAATAAAGAATCTGTTGTTCATATTATTCTTTCTTATTATTCTTGTCTTTTACTATGAGACAAGCTCTTTCTAGCCACTTTCTATTTTTCTAAAATAGATCTGACTTGCTTCTTAATTATCATGTCTTTTTATATGAGACTAGTTCTGATTAACTACTTTTATTCTTTACTATGGAATAGAATTTTGCTTGTTTTTCATCATATTCATACAGGTTACATAATTTTTTCTTTAGCTCTAATTTTCTTACTATAGAAATAAGAGCTATCGTCATAATCATGTAGAATATTTAAAGAAATACTTGAATCAAGCATACTTTCATAACATATTCTATTTGAATATATCTATTCACATCATACTTTCTTGAAAACTAAATTAAGCATGTATTAATCTTACAAATCTCTTCTTAGAGATTAAAGCTCAAAGAGAGAGATAACACATATATAAATTTTTAGGTCAAGGACGAAGATAACAATAGATGATTAATACATATATCGAAAATATAAACTTTTATGGAAAATTAATTATCTTATGTAAAGGTTTAGCCTTTAAACTTTATTTTCCAACCTTAGATTCTTTCTTCCTCTCCATTTCTGTGCTCATTCTCTCTTTCTCTCTCTTTCAACTTTTTTTTTGTCTCTCTCTCTCTCCCTCTCTTTTGTTGTTTTATTTATTTGCTTCTTACAAAGCATACATAGATATATATAGGCTCTTTATAAAATTATCACTTTACCCCTAACTTTATTCCTCATGTATTTATGACTAGTTTAGGTTATTTTGACAATTTCTTAACTGATTTTTATCTTTTACACCAATTTTGGGATTGTTTTGTAAGACTATCAGACATCTATTAGTCTCTGTTTAGCCATTTTACTGTTACTGACTTTTAGCTCTAAAAGTGAGGAGCTTGAGCTTGAGTGCAAGCGGCGGATCCGGGGGCATCGCTCTTTGACCCTCTATTCATTTTTTAATGCATCATTTCCAGAAAATACGTAATAGTGTGTTTCTCATGCATGATGCCATTGCAGAGACTGAGATGCACATCTTCACGCATATCCTCCATGCTTCACGAACTCTCCTCCATGAAGGAACTCGAGCAAGCCCAAGCAGTGATAACCAAAGCAGGCCTCCTTGCTCACATTCCTTTTCTTGCCAAGTTGATCATGTTCTCGGCCCTGTCTCCCATGGGAAACCTCTTCCATGCTCAAGTTCTTTTTAGCGACACTTCCATGGACGATTCTTTTATTTGTAACACTATGATTCGAGCTTTTGCTAACAGTGCCTTCCCTCTTCAAGCTCTGTATATTTACAATCATATGCAAAGCATGTGTGTATACTCCGATCATTTTACCTATAATTTTGCCCTCAAGGCCTGCTCTAGGGCTCACAGGTTTGCGCGAGAATGTGGCATATTTGATGGGCATGCTGTTGCTTTTAAGGGTGCCGAAGTTCACTGCACTATATTCAAACTGGGGTTTCATGAGGATCCATGTATTCAGAACTCGTTACTTTCTATGTATTGTCTATGTGGATTAATGCCTATCGCCCGCAAATTGTTTGATGAAATGTCAAAGAGAAGTTTGATTTCTTGGAATATCATGATGTCGGCATATAATCGCATCAATGACTTTGAATCAGCAGATTATCTTCTTAAATCTATGCCACACAAAAACATTGTTTCTTGGAACACTTTAATCGCAAGAAATATTAAAAAAGGTGACATTGAGGCTGCAAGAAGGGTGTTTCATTTTATGCCTGAGAAGGATGCAGTATCATGGAATTCAATGATTGCAGGTTATGTTTCTGTTAAAGATTATGCTGGAGCATTGGCACTCTTTTCTGAGATGCAAAATGCTGAGGTAAAACCAACAGAAGTAACACTTATATCAGTTGTGGGTGCCTGTGCTGAAACATGTGCATTGGAAATAGGTAGCAAAATACACCAGACCTTGAAAGATGGAGAGTATAGGATTGAGGGGTATCTAGGTAATGCCCTTGTGGATATGTATGCGAAATGTGGTAAGTTGAGTTCAGCTTGGGAAATATTTAATGGCATGACGATAAAACCTGTGAGTTGTTGGAATGCTATGATTGTTGGTTTGGCTGTCCATGGTTATTGTGAGGAAGCACTAGGATTGTTTTCTGCTATGGAACAGAGGCTTGATACGGTTAGGCCTAATAGGGTAACGTTCATTGGTGTTCTAATTGCTTGTAGTCACAAGGGCTTGGTAGATAAAGCAAGATGGTATTTTGATCGTATGATAAAGGAATACAAAATTCTGCCAGATGTTAAGCATTATGGTTGCATGGTTGATCTTCTAAGCAGATGGGGTTCCTTGGATGAGGCCTATCGGATGATCAAGATTGTTCCTTTCCATACTAGTGCCGTTTTATGGAGAACGTTGCTGGGTGCTTGTAGGACACAGGGAAATGTGGAGTTGGCTAAGACATGCTTCCAACAGCTTGCTAAGTTAGAGAATCTAACTGATGGAGATTATGTCTTGTTATCTAACATTTATGCTGAAGTTGAGAGGTGGGACGAAGTTGATCGAGTAAGAAGTGAGATGATTGGCATGAATGTTCCCAAAAAAGCTGGCTACAGCCTCATCGATGTGAAGTAAGCTGATTCATTCATCAAACAATGGGAAAGTTTATGAAAGAAAGCCCGAGGCAAAGTCTCTCACAATGGTTATGTTGCTTACCTTGAAATTTTTTCCTTTATTCTTTATTGTTTGTGAATTCATGTGATTAAGTTGAAACAATCTCCTTGCTTGAAAGACCCTACAATTATATAATGACATATTAGAATGCAGTTTCTCCAAATTATACATTCTTGGCCCCAGATGCTTAACATTGTAATTATCGTAATTGTACGGTTATCCTGGTGGAACTGTTGCTATTCAGAAGTTGATTTGTACTTTATTTGTTTTTTATATTCTCATGCAGCAAGTAACTCTATGACTTCTTGTTGATATATAGTTCAAACAGGCTATAATTTTAAATTATAAGGATTTATCTGTTCTACAACAATTAAATTTTATGTGAACAATTTACCCCAACAACCAAAGCCCATAACTACTCCTTAGAAACACCCATGCCACGGTAAGTGCTGCTTTGAATATACTGGTATTTTTGTACATCAGTGTACCTATAATTGATGATTGACAATATTAATGGTAAATCTGAATCTCTCTCTGCTTGCTATTATCTTTTGCACCAAGTTTCCGATTTACAAGAATCATTCCGACACATCCCTCTGTTTGAGCATGTCCAGCCAACTTTCTATCCAAAGTTCAAAATCAACATTTTTCATTCCTTTTCCTCGCTTTGATTAAATAATTGCGAGGGTTTGACTAGATATAAACTCTGATACCTCTTTTTTGTTTTAATTCTTTCTTCCTTCCCTTTTGTTTGTTTTGTAATTTACATTGAGAGTTAGAATGCCAGAATTTCATTCATGGAGTCTTCTTTCTGGTTTCAGGGAACCAAGCCAGCATTCGACCACAACTTTGTATTTGGTTATAAGTTTCCAAATGCAAACTGGTTTTAGTTGGTCCAGTAAGTGAAGCTTTAACTGAAACCGGTTTCTTTGTCTATTTAGCAGACCAGCGCTCCTGTAGAGGAAGGCAGCGAATACCTACATAATTCATGACTGACAGCTCTATAAGGATAGAGCTTATATGCAGATTTAGGTATGTTTATCAAATAATCTTACAGTAATCGCCTAAAAACTTCATTGTGCAATTATCCAGAATCCTATTTGTTTTGTTTCACTCTTGACGGGTTTTTTTCCTGTGAATCAAATCTGATTTCAATTATTGATTCTCAATTTTTTCAGACTCAAGCCAACACCTGGAAGATCTTACAATCTTTGGTACAATCTTTGGTAGGGAATGGATGGACCCGCACAAACTGATGCTAAAGGAACACTGAGCTTGTAACTCAAATGGTGGGACAAGCTTGATTAAGTTTTGGGGCAGTCGGTAGAAATTATGAATAAAATGATACGTGTCTAGAATTATTACATTTTTTTTTACTTTCATACATCAGCTTGCCTATTCTTAATTTGATTATCATGACTGTTATTACAAGTATCCAACACAAGAAATCTTATAGCTCGTTCATACAAGAAACCGGCTCCACTAGATACAAAAGTAATGTATCTGAGAACTAATGCGGGAGTACGATTAAATATTAGATATACATGCATAAATCCCACGGTCAAAATATTAAAGCTCAACAAAAATGGAGCTAGACATGATATCATATCTGACTACTAGTGAACTACTAGGTATCTCCATGTATTAGTGTGAGAAATAAATAATTAATCAAAGACACGCAGCTAATTAACAAAAGATTAATCATTAATCACTAGTGCACCTCACTAACAATATATTTAAAACTGCACAACCATTCAACCTCATTGATCTTCATATTACAATTAAGTTTCTTCCAATCCACATTCTCCTCACCGCCCTGCTGTACGGAAAAAAGCCATCATGAGTCACCAGAACAAATTCAGAACAAACATGAAAGGAAAAACTCAGACCTTTGGTTGACCCTTAAAAAAATATGTAAATTTATTGGAAAAATATTACGAGAAAAATAAAACTCATCCAAATACAGCAAGAAAACCAAAAGTGAGAGGGGGAGAAGACATGATAAATCGAAGGACCCTCTTCAACGTAGCTCATCCAATCAAAATATAGCTTCAGCTGATCTTTAAATATGTTAAGTACTTTTAATCTGGACATTGATTAGGCCCAATATTTTTAACCATCCCACCACCACCAGGTTGCCTCTGGTATTCTAGTCGTACCCTCTTAAGCAACAGCCTTGTATTCTTTTCATATCTTCACTAAATTAATGAAGAGCACGAGAGATAATTTCCATCTTCACTTTGTTGTCCCAAACTTCCAAAAATGTCCTAATTCTATGCAAACAAATCAGAAAAACTGAAAACTAATATAGGAAATAAATGCAAATATCCAAAAAAAAAAAACTATTGGTTTCCTTCAATATTATCTCCAGTTCTCCACTACTCTTTCCTGTGTGTCCTTTTTTGCAGTATTAATAAAGAAAACACAACTACATTAATTTGAAATGCACGAACAATTAATCACTTGTACTTAAAGTTAAAATACAAACTATGGGCGGCTTTTTCTAGATCAACTTATCACATCCACCGTGTCAAGAAGATAAGGAAGAACTTCAACTAACTTATATAATCAGTGGTTTTGGCCATACCTTCAACTAGTTGATGGGAGGAAAACCCTTATGAGCTCTTTTCCAGTAACCTTTTTTCTACAGGTAGGACATTTACCCTGTGCATTAATTGCAGCCTTAATGCAACTCTTGCAAAAAATATGACCACACCTTGTTGACATTTCTTCTACCAGAGGACCCATACATATTGGACAGTTAAAGACAGGCTCCTTTGGAGGTTCTGGTGGCTTCCAAACATTTTCTCTCTGTAAATTGAACATTCAATTCAGCTATTTGAATAATCCAGGACACATTCACAGTAAACTATGAATTAATCCTTTATGCTTGAGAGAATAGTCAGATATGAAGGACATAAAAAAAATTTTACTTCTAACCATAAAATGTAATAATAAATATCTACTGTGAGGAGCACCGGATTATGCCAAAAATTGTATACCACAAAGATTGTATACCACAAAGAATGATGGTTTACAAGCAACTTATCACAAAAAGAAGATGGCAATAAAACAGAATTATAAAAACCAGAAAAAGCATAGGCATATCTTGATACTTTAGGTAGTATTTACATATATTAGAAATGGATGAGCGAAATCCAACAATGATGAGCTAATTACCTGTCCTCACACTATCCCAAACAGCAAAGTTTTCATTGGTTCCATTACATTAATGTGTTAATAATTTCACTTTAGAACAACCAAGAAAAAGATATAAATCTACATGAAGGGTGTGTTAGATACTTGATCCCAGCACTAGTTACAAACAAACAACTGTACCATAAGTCAGACCAATAACAATTGAGATTTTGATGTGGCCATTTCAACAATATAAAACTAAATGCCAAAAAGCGAAAAGATCAAGGCCCAACAGAATTGAGAAACAGGCAATAATAATCACCAACACATACAGATTGATAAAACAAAGCCACATATTCATATATTGCATATCAGATGGCTAACTCATCTGGCATGTCAAAGAAAGAAAGAAAGAAGCACAGAACAAAAGGCAATAAGACATGTAGCAAGGGAATTTCTTACCATAGAACTACTACTGCCTTCCAAGTTTATATAAAGATCACAATTGATAATTGTTTGGCTTGGAGAATCTCTTCTGCGTTTGTTGCGATTATTATTAGTTACCCTGTTCCGGTCATCTGCAATAATCATTAGTTAGATGTAGATGTTAGCCACCACCAATAATAAAGCTGTAAAAACATATCAGGGATAGACAACTTCACAAGACATTAGACAAGTAAAAAAGCAGACTAAACACTCATCCATTGGAAAGTTTGGGCAGTAAGGGAACATTTTATATAATAGTTGACGCTTTTGGCTAGCTTAGCAACTCATATTCTTTTTTTCTTTTTCTTTTGGGGGGTGGGGGAGGGCTAGGATGAACTCTTAATGAACAAGATTTACAAACCTCGACATAGACTAACATAGTTTCTTTGAGGGATAGAAGTACAAAATATCAGTGTCGGTTCTAAACATTCCAAAAGAGTGGTAGTGTGTTTAAATATAACAACGAACTTAATGACCATTGGAAATGGAACAAATCTACTTCAAACCACCTGACCACCTTATCCACCAAATGAATAAAAGACAGGCAAGTTTAGACAGCTAAAAAAGGTTGATTATAAAATAGTGGAATCGAAGCAACAAGAGTAAAAGCAGAAGAAAGCAAACAAACCAAACCCATGCACATGGAAAATGAATGAGGATGACTAGTTCAATGCAGCACCCACATTGAATGAGTAGGAATAATTTGTGAGCTTCTAAAAGTGTTTCGGACTTTCAGTAGGTAAAAAAAGCAGCTGAAGCAATAGATCAAGGAGGGTAGATGTAAGTTCCCCAATTTTAACTGTACATCAAAATTTATTAAAAAAAAAATTAAAAAAAAAAATCTTGTCTTGAATCCACTATGCATATTATGCAACTTTGTTTGCAAAATCTACTGTTATTATTTGACATATGCAGGTTTCTCTTACTTTGATTCTGAACCTTTTGTTCAATTAGCTAATCAACCTTTACAACCTTTGATCTTATGCACCAGTTTAATGGATAGACTAAGAGAAGATTCTTCTCTTCATATGGTTCTCATACCTGACAATTGTTATCTTCTTTTCAATAATGCAAAATTGATTGCCAGGAAAACACAAGAGAACAACATAGCGCACTACAAAGGGTAGACTAATACTATGTGAGTCATTTCATGTGATGGAAATATTCCAAACTCATCAAACACATAGAAATAGAATTCTGTTATAGAGAGAGAATAATTGAAAAGGAATTCTAGAAAAAGAAGCTAACAAGAAAATCAAAATTCAATACAAAAAGAGGAATTAAAATAGGAAACAAGATGGAGTAAGGGGATAATGGTACCCAAGTCCACATCAACAATAGCCCTCCCACGATTTCTTCTCGAGTTGTTTTTAGCCTGATATCAAAGAGGAATAAACAGATAAAAGGAGTTTCCAACACACAATTTGATTGAGTCTTAAAGTATAAAAAGCAATTAAGTGTATAGAAGGGATCAGGTATACCTCAGCAAAGGCCCTCGGGGATGATTCAACAACATCATCATCAATGGCCTCAACATCAATCATTGTAGGTTGTTCAACCGCAGGTTGATGGCTAGCTTGAACTTCTTGAGGCCCCTCCTGTGTTGAAGGTCCACCCTGCTCCCGATTCTCACCAGGAGGGACACGATTAAGGTCCAAGTCCAAAGCTGTCTTCCTCCTCCGGTAACTTCTGACAGCTGCTCCCCTGGGTGCCCGAGTACTCATTTCCCTTATCAACGATCAAACCTAAAAGTATAAGACAACAATAATATTGCAGACGATGGTAAGTTTTTCATTGTTAGAGTCAAGTCAAGGCATAAAGAGATAAATTTATCTAATCAGAAGATTAGTACTAAAAATAAAGTAAGAACTTCAAACACCTTGAAAATCGAAGAACAGCATCAACGATTAATGTGTACACGAACACACAACTCAATTAATAAGTAAAAATTGAATTTGATTCCCTTTGGTCGTTTTTGTAAAAACTAAAAGGCACTACAATTTGTGCTGGCTCGAACCTATCCTCGTGTTACTGGTAAACATGAGAATGCAAATTTAGGAGCTAGGTTGAGCAATTTGAAAGGCAAATTGGACCGTCTTTCTTGGTCATTTCTCTTCCTTAGATTCAAAATTTAACTTACACCCAACCCCCCCCCCCCCCACTACAAAAAAACCCCCAAAAAAAAAAGTATTTGTTATTGAACTAGCATGTCCAAATACCTACACAATTTCTTAGGATGCCCGTTAATTGCCTCTGGGCAACCAAAATTTTAGTACGATTATCCATAATGACGCATAATTAAGTTCAATTTCTCGCAGGTTTGCCCCAGATTAAGAAGAAGCCCTTCCTAGTTCCTAGAGTGAGAAAACGATAAGAAGGGAGCATTTCAGGTAAGGTAGTAGCAACCCAGAGAATTTTCTTAAACAAACAAGCTTTACATTGGAACGCACACAAACCAATTAAGATAATCAAAATATACAGAATCCAGCGAAAGGTAGCGATCAGAGAGATTGTTGAGAGCAGAACCCACTCGCACGCGCAACAGAATCTAAACTTATCAGACGGTGGAGAAATCGTGCTGGGAAGAACACGGGGTGACGACGATTGCGTTTGAGAAATCGATATTTAGGGTTCGAAGCCTGAAACCTCCAAAAAGGAGAAGACCTTTAACAATGAGGAAGAAGAAGAGAAAGACTAATGAACTTTGGCACTCTTGTGAGCTGTCACACGCAGAACGAGGCAGGTGCCTACGTGGACAAGCCTGTGAAATTACACAACCACTTGTACCAAGTACAATTAAGGATAGTTTGGTATTTAAAAAAAAAATAAGAATAAAAAATAGAATAAAAAAGAAAAAAAATTATTTAGCTTGAGAAAGAAATGAAGAAAATAAGATTATTATATTTTTGTAAAGACAATAAAAAATAAATATAAAAATAATTTATTATTTTGTCATTAACTAAAAATTCTTTACTTAACTAAAAAAAAAATTAACAGATCCATCTCAGATTTGTCTTTCCACAACTGTCTCAGTCGGCTTCGAAGCAACACTCAAACGAAGGTGTTGACAGCTTCAACAGTGAACCTTTCGACGGTTTAAACGGGATCACCTCCTTCAAAATTTTCCCATCTCAGGATTGTCTAGTTTCATACTTTTTCTTTTGTTTTGCAATGTACAAAGTGTAGGTCAAAAATTAGGGATGACTTGTTTTGCAACTAGATATCATGAAATTTTGTGAATTCTTGTTCGAGATCTTGAATTTATGTTTAAAAATTACAGTGTGTAGGTCCAGACCATATTAATTCATGAATTTCTGTGACATAGAGAATTACTTGAGTTCATATTATAGTCTTGCTTCTGAATACCCCTAAATCTCGCGTTTATGTTCGAAATGTTGATAGTTGAGGATGAAATAATGTTGAGATAGCTATTTTGGAACAATGAAAGTTGAGAAAGTTATTTGCAACAAATCTAACTATAATGCCACACTCTAAGGAGTCCAAGTGTGTATTTATCAGTCTGTATAAGCAATATTGAGGAGTCCAAGCGTGTATCTTAAAGCAGCATCAGTGTATGAAATTGTCAGTATTGAGGAGACTAAATGTCCAAAAAGAAAAATGGAGCCCACTTGCCGTGCAATTCTATTCTGTCTCTCATTGCTTTCTATGCTTTCATTTTCTTTTTGGAAGTGTCTATTTATTTATATTATTTCTTTGTTAAAAGTGCATATGTTACTAATTCTTTTGTTGTGAAATGTTGCATGTGTTGTTATGATTATAGGTTTGGAATGGCAACTTCAAGCATTGGGATGGCACTGGCAAGAGCGGTCTTTGGTTGAGCTATGAAAATTGCAAGTGCGGGAAAGTTGCAAGCCTCCGAATATCCCACTCTGATGACAACCCAGATCGAGTGTATTTCAAGTGTGCAAGAGAACATTGTCGATTCTTCAAATTGGTGGAGGTTAATGAGACGAGCAATTGTGATACAGAAGTTATCCCAAGATGCTTAAATGATCAAATCACAAGTTCTAAAAGTGATGTGGTCGGACTAAAAAGTGATATGGCCTGGTTGAAAAGTGATATGGCCGTGTTGAAAAGTGACATGGCCTAACAGAAAAGTGATGTTGCCAGGATGAAAAGTGATATAACGGGGACGAAGATGCAAGTGGATAGGAGTAGGATGGCAATGATTGTAGCGATAGGATAGGTATTCTATCATCATCCGGTGGTGGAATACCCATAATCTCAGCAAATTTATCTTCTTAAATAAGAATTTTTGTTCCCCTAACCTCAGCAATAAAGAGTTTATCTTTGAGTTTATACTTAAAAATGGTATAAAATGCTTTCACTATTTCATCAGACCAATAGTCTCTATACTTCACAAATTTTTTCAACCCCAACTTTTCTAAACAACTAATAAAAGACATATCTCTCTGGGCAAAGTAATCCCAATCTAAAAATTTACTAGGAATCATTTTTCTAAACTAAAAATGATCTATATACCTTTGTTTGCATTCTTCATTTTTCAGTCCCATTGGTAAGCTATTGGGGTTTTTTATATGTGCTTGCTTTGAAGATGAAACCATCGAAGAACTTGAGAAGCCCTAAGGAAGCCTCTCGGATTGATGAAGAAGAATGTGGAGAAGAAGTTGAAGAACTAACCTGGAAGGCAAAGAGTCTCCCGGTCGACAAAGAGAACAGAGGGAGGCAGCTGGTTGCAAATGATGTAGAAACCCTTTCGAAACTTCACTTATATAGGTCGATTAATGACCCAGTCGGTCAACTGGTCGATCTGTTGCAGCATACTGGTCGACTGGATGTAGCAGCACGACCAGTTACATTCAACCGGTTGATCAATTGCAGTAAGTCGACTAGTTGCAGTAAGTTGACCAGTTACATGCAACCGATCAACCTGTTGCAACAACTTCCCATTTGTTTCTTTTTTGGGGTAATTTCAAGAGTTTTTTTTTTACCTTTTTATTGGCAAAAACAAAGTTAATTTTATACAGGCATCCTTCAGTGGAAGATTTTGATTTACTTGACAGTTTGTTAAACCAATAGGAATAGCTTATATAATCAGTGCATTACCATAAGCCAAAAAGCATAGAAGCTGCTATAATTGCAAACAAGACTTTGATCATGTAATTAAATAGATCAGCAAACAAGACTTTGATCAAATTGCTGTGATATCTCCACAAAAAAACATTATACATCTAATACACCAGTGGTATGCGAAAAAACAACATACATTTAACCTCTCACAGATTGCCAAAAAGCATCAATCATCAATTGCACCACATGTTTGACAAAATACATCAAACATCTATTACAACATATGTTTCTCAAGAGCACAACTAGATGACAAATCTAATCCATGCAACCTTCAGGTCATCTGGTATGGAGGGTAGATGAACCAGCAAGCACTGGTCCCTTCCTATCACTACATTTACTCGAAGTATTTCTGCTTCAGTAAGCCCATCGACCTTCACCAATTCTCCGAATAGCCTTTCTCTTCTTTCAAGTATACCCCGTTCCATGACATTCAGTTCACCTGTCAACTTATCAAGTGCTATGGCTATGCTAGTGGATGCTACCTGAATGAAATCACCAAGTTTAGTAGTGCCAGAAGTTTGATCCTCACCGTTGCTTCTCCTTCGCTTTGTCCTCGAACCATATGAGGCCTCAAACATTCTAACAGTCTCAGAGTAGTGTGGAGCCTCGTTAGGTATGGAAAACTTAGGCAACTCCTGCTCTTCAATAAGGATGGTGTGCTCCTCTACTGCAATTTGGCTTTCTAGCTCTTGTGTGATGTCGTTATAGGTCTGTGCATCCTGTCCCGTTACACGGTCTTTCCCAAAGATCGTGCACAGGTGCTCGTATAAAGGAAATGACCGATTCCTCCAAGTGTCTTGCTCTTATTTGACTGCGAAGGAAACAAACACAAATAGTTATACAACATACACAGTGGTGTGTCAGGACAACAAAAGGTATAAAAACATAAGCAGATTTAAATGCATTTGTAAATAAGCATCCCATACAGCTAGCTCGGCTACGACACATTTTGTCACAGGATCTCATCCAAACCCGTTGCTGTTCTGTGCATAAAGCAAGTTGTATACAGCTTGCCAGTTGGCCTTCAATGTCTTCATCCAGAATAGTATATAGGAGTTTCCTTAAAGCTCGTGCCCAGAAGCCTTCTCATCAAGTTTCTTCTCCAATTTTTGCAAGTACCCAGCCTGAAAAGTTTTTTTACAACGATATAACTCTCTAGCCAGCTTGAGCTCCACAAGAACGTCCACTAGCATTTCTTCCTCCTCAAGTGTCTAGTGGTGTACCATGTTATCAGTCAATGATTAACATATGTCAAATATTTATGTGTAACTAGTTATCAAACTACACCATACAAGAAATCACCAACCCAATTAACAGAACATCATACGGTAAGTTATGTGTAACCAATTATCAAACTACACTATTCAAGAAATTATCAACTTGATTAACAAAACACCAGACAATAAGTTTGCAGTTACAAAAAGAGTACAATGCTCAAATGTTAAGCTACAACAATCAAATGATAAAAAATGAGAAAGTTTTCATCTTCGCTAATTCCTAAACTTGAGATACATTTCATTGGCTAAGTTATCTCTCCACTGATTCCACGCATTTGTGGGCTCAATTATAATCAGCTCCTCTTCATCTATAGACGGTGGTTCTTCTTCAACTTCTATTTCTTCTGGATCTTCAAATAGATCCATTCGATTCTCCCGCATTATAAGATTGTAGAGTAGGCAGCAAGCAATTATAATCTGATTATGCGTTCTACCTAGATAAAATGATGGGTTTCTAAGTATGGCTCACCGCCCTTTCAACAACCCAAAGCATCTCTCGATCACATTACATGCAGTTAGGTGTTTCATGTTAAAGAACTCGCGAGAGTTTGTCAATTGGGAACCCCGTCTCCACTCATTTAAGTGATATCTCTGTCCTTTATAAGGTGCTAGAAACCCTTTACAATTGGTGTACCCTGCATCTACCAAATAATAATAACCTACACAAACAACAGTGTATAAGTCAGTCTGTAGAGGTGGGTATAATATTATATTCACTCAATTTCCAATGCCTACTTGGGGAAACTTTCAGTCCATTCTTCTCGAAAACTGCACCACGCAAAACTCTTCCATCAGCTGCAGACCCCTCCCATCCGGGCAATACAAATATGAACTGATCATCTTGAGAGCAAGCACCTAGCACATTGGTTGTAAGCTCCCTTTTCCGATTTCTATACCGTGGTTGGTCCTCCATTAGAACTTGTAATCTTATGTGTGTCTTATCAAGGGCGCCAACACAATTCTACGAAAGCACCACAATCACTATTTACTTTGCAATCCACAAACAAATTGATTGCATAACAAACTTGAAATGGACGAGTATCTTGAACCATTTCCATCTGGGATCTACTGACCATGCAGCACCAACTTAGGGGCTTTAAATAGTACTCCTTCTAAACGCATCATCGCATTAAGCATCCTATTGAAATGCCTACTGACACTCTTGCCTGATTTCTTAAATTATTGTTGGATGACCCTATTCTTCACGTGATGAGACAAGATATGTGCAAATATTGACACTTGTTCATCCACAAGCATTTTTTTGTCGACTTAAGATCTCCTATAGTATCAAGCATCTTACAGAGTCTATCTAGCATTGACCTAGTCATCCTAGTTAAGTTGAAGCAAGCTATATCGATGCTATAGATTAGGCTCCTAAAATGAGCTCTATGAGCGTAAAAGTCAACAGTGTAAAGATTCCTATTGATCTGCTACCGACCAACCCCTTGAACAGAGTAATATTTACAGATAGCGATGATCATATAAATCTACCAAGACATAACTAAACCAACTGCTTTTGCAATTATCTGCCTTCTCAAGTCATCATATGTCACATCTCAAAAATTGAACATGTGAAAAGATACTACTCATTTGATATAATTCTCAAACATACGTTATATACATATATTCTGTAAGGTTTTACATTCAACCTTAATCATTCATTCCACACTACAGAATTATATTCATCTGATAAGCAAATATAGACATACATAGTCTGATATTTCTATCTCATCGCAAGCCTAGGAGACCTATAGAAAGTACAGAGCGTTTCTAATATCCACATTAATAAGTACTGGTGTCCCACCAGACAGAAATAGAGAATAATCCCAAGGAGCTTCTAATCTTCAAACGGATACTCTTGTTCTTTATTTTCTGTATCTGAAAAAAAATAATCATAGGGAGTGTGAGTTTATTTAAAAACTCAGTAAATAACTGTACTATATAAAATATCAAAAGTACAAATATCACATTTACTCATATAATTAATTGTCTTATACATCGAGTAGTATGGGACTCTAACCCTTTCAAACTCATGAATAAGATCTCATAGGTATACACCGAGTAGTATGGGACTTTAACCCTTTCACACTCGTGTATTAGATCCCGTAGATCTTTACTCATTAATAAGATAGTGAGAATTCATCACATAGTACAATTGTCATGAAATAAATAATTTCTACATACTCTTATTTCTATTGATCATCATATACTCCCATATGAAAAATTAATTGCTTATTATCCAAATAATATTGTAAATGGGACTTATATTGTACTTTGACTAGTAATATCAAATTAGCTGAGCAAGGTTATTCACTCACCTTGATGTTTGTCCAAGTTTACCTTGTTCCACACTAGAATTTGTGTAGGAAAATTTCCTAGTAAAATATATTACAAGGAATCATAAGAAAGGAAACAAAATCACGAAAATACGTAAAATTTTCTGACTGCTACAGTAACGGGTTGCTACAGTACTGTTTGCTACAGTAACGGTTTGCTACAGTGCCGGTTCGCTACAGTAACGTTGACTGCTATAGTACCGTTGACTGCCGACACTACAGTACTGCTACAGTAACCCGAAGAAAATTTTCCAGATTTTGTTTCGAAATTTCTGGTCGCTACAGTAACTCGGTTTTTGCAGAAATTTCTAACAATTTCATCATTTCCCTTTCTTGTTTCAAAACCAGAATTTCAACTCTTTTAACCGATTATAACTCAAATATAACTTCTAAAACTACTAAGATTCATGAATTATCATTAAAATCTTCAAGAACAAAACCTCCTCTGATCTTCTACATAAACTGAAATTTAAGGAAAATAATCGGATTAAAGCTTACCTTTGATCCTTATAAAGCTTTTGAACCGAACAAATAATCGAACTTCTGAAGATCAAGGAAAGGATTTGAGAAGAAACTGAAGAACTGAGAGAGAAATGCTTTTCTGCCTTCCTTCGGCTAAGTGAAAAAATGAGGGGTACTATTGAAACTTTATATTAAATATTTCTAATGGGTTATTCAATAACCCACGGGTATCCATAACCTAACATCCAAACTCATCCAGTCAATTTACAATAAATGGACTAATTGACCATTCTGAAACCACTTTTCCATGAATTTCACCACTCTTAGAATATATCTCTCATTGTGCAAATATTTAGTCCAGTCATTTAACTCAATTTTCATAAATAATATTCAAAGAGAACAATTAAATATGAAAATTAAAAATGACCAAAATAAATAACTAAAGTAACGTTGTAAAATTCTAAAATACTCTTAAGCGAATTATATTCTGAAATTAATGGGTATTACATCATATATGTAATAGGGTATATTACTATTAGATATGTAAAGAGATAGGGAAGCATTGCTACATGTTTAAATTACAACATAGATACAAAGTGAAGCTAAGCTGTTGTTGTCTCAATTATAGCTAGCTTATTAGAGTCAAAGTGTCAACTACTACATCATTATCTTGAAAATATTGTTGCCATCAGTTTGAAAAATTGGAACTCACTAAAACTTACATTTTATTCAAAAGCTTAGCAGAAAAAAAATATCTAGATTAAGAAACCTAAATTCAAGTGCAACATGAAAATATCTAGCTTAATAAACCTTAATAAACCTAAATTCTGGACAAAGGGTTATGGGAACATAAATTCATCGCATTGAAAATCTTTAACCCAAGTTCTTATATATCAGTAGAGGACCTAAACTTGGGAAAAAGCCAAAAACACTGCATTCAAATAATTCATCACCAAGAAAAGATAACCCAACAAGCGAAATCTGAAGCAAACAATATTTGGCATACTTAAATAATGGATTTTAGAATGAAAATCAAACATTAGCTTCTAACTTACCATAACCAAAACCAAATTACCAGAACGGAAGAACAATTACCCCTCATACATGTTTTGAAGTTAATAAAACGAGTTTCACTAGCCCCCAATCCAATACAACGACAAGAAGCAGTAAAACCAAGTGGCAATGGAAGAAAAGAAAGCTTACTGTGCAACGGAGATGAATCACAGTGACTGGCGTACACAATGGGGTTGCAGAGGATGGGCTATGATCTCACTAGCACCGGACAACTCATTCAGAACCTCAAACGGCGACGCAAATGCAAAGCGAGAAGTCAATGCGGCTACCACAAGACACTACACAAGCACAAAGTGATAGGACAGAAGGAATTAGGTACCAGCAAAAGGCAACCTTGACATTACAGTAAACAGGATAGGGGTAAATGAGGCATTCCATCAATGCAACCGCATTTCCATTGATAATGTGAGGGAAAGGAAAGTCAGGAAAACAAGGGAAGCGAGCATTCCAAGTTCCATCACTATATACTACGAATAGGCCTACCAAACACAAAATTTTAAACAGTACAAGAAAGCATCTTTCTGTTCCAACATATTTTAAACTACCAAACAACCCCTTAGTTCACATTGAATTGAATTTTTTATTCTTTTTTAAAGTGACCTTTCCACATTTAGAAGAAAGAAAACAAAAATTGAATTCTTCACATATATAAAATCCAAAGGTTTAGATATGAGATGGTCGATCTTTCTAGAGATCACTAGAGACCACCTCCCCCAAGGTTCATTTTTTAATGGGCCAAACCCTTGATAAAATAAAAAAAATTGACCAACACATAAACCAATGTGTGCCAGTATAAGGGAATGGTCGACCTTCCATAGCCTTCCCCAAAATCTAAATTTAAAATTATTCTTTAAGTCACAGCTCAAGGCCTCTAACAGCGTTATCCAACAGTAGCCAAGAAGGACCCCTTAGTGGATTAACTATGTAGAGCAAGAAATATACACAAAACTCAATTATGGGGAAAAAAAAATCAGTATTCATGATCCAATTTAGTAATTAATACGTACAATTTACATGCCATTTAAAACCAACTTTGCCTTCTCTTTACAACAATTCAAGATGTCAAAAATGCTAGCATCGGCATCCGCACAAATCACCTCTTTTGATACACTAACATAGTTACATACTCGCTAAGAGGAACCGGCCAACTCAACTCCTATTAATTATATACTATCTTAGGATCAAGACTAGTTTTCTTTTCTTGTTGAAGAATGAGAGGAAGAAAAAAGATCTTAAGAGCTGCTATTTTGAATTGGCTGTGACTGTGACGGACACTGATCCTCTATTGCTGGTGAGTTCAGTAGCTTCCTAAGAGAACGGTATTGCAGGCGCACGTTCTCCCCAGTTCCAATAATCTTGAGCAAGTACCTGCGTGGACGACATTTTCTATGTCAACATATATTGCTTTTCATTATACGCATATATAGCAACATTCAAAAGCATATTGTAAAAGTACTATGATTCGTTTCCCAAATTTAGCATGCAAACGTGTACGTTGAAAATCTTTATAAATATTCGGCCCTCTCCTGCTTACAGTGGACATTCACATGTGGTGTAATGTATAATGAATTCAGATTGTCTACAATTGGCTGCAGAGTCCAATTTTAGCACCAAATGCAGACAATCCAAATTTACATATAATACCAAAAACACATAAGAACTTTCCATCTTGTTAATCGAACACCTCATACAGAAAGTTGCCTCAGCACAAAAAATGCTGAATAGATATGTACAAGATAATCGTCTCCCAGTAGCTAATGCTTTTACCAAAAACGTAACTTTCTCATAACTACATCAAGAGTATTAATGAAAATTTAACAAGTTAATTCTTTCTAACTCACCAGCCATTAAGACACTGAGATGTAATGACAGCTTCTTTGCCAACAAATTTTTCTGGTGTTCTCCTATTACCCTGTACAAATTGAAAATTTATCCACAATTCCTCAGACCATCTCACACAGTGGACAGCCCAAAATTGACATTTATTAAATAAGGGCAAACCTGGTGCTACAAAGCTCCCGCTATGCGCGGGGTCCAGGGAGGGGCCGGATCCACTTTGTGGATCTAATGTAGGCAGCCTTACCTTGCAATTTTTGCAAGAGGCTGATTCCACGGCTCGAACATGTGACCTCCAAGTCACATGGCAGCAACCTTACCGTTGCGCCGAGGCTCGCCCTCAAAAATTGACATTTATTATTTTTTTTTATAAAAAGGACAAACATCTCACCTTGATTATCACCTTCTCATTAACTGAAAATGGATACTGTACCCCCCGGTGAAGACCATCATCAGCAGTAACATCTCCATTTTCCTGAAGAATCAAACGTTAATGCACAGAAGTTTCTCCACTGGAAAGTGGAAACTTAATCCTTATATTATTCCGAAATGGTTTATTCAGCAGACGCATGCCAAATTGATAATGAATACTTACAATATATGCAAACACAACGACTCTAATACTCATGCCAATAGGCAATAATAATGACAAAGAATTTTGAAAAGGTTTTACACGTCTGTTGCAATTCTTCAAAGACAGTATCCAAGTGAAAGCTAACTTTCGAAGTGCTCATACCCATTATAAGCAAATCATAAACTATCTTGCTTCCATCTCACATCCCAAAAATACAACATTGAAATAAACTGACTTCTGAGTAGAGGCATCAAAGAATGCAAGCTCAAGCATACCGATGTATTATGCTATGTTATGAAGAAGAATTTTTTGGATTCCAACTGTCCTAAATTCAAATTGGCTGAGCCATAAACCCTAGGTAATTTTATTATATATAGTCCCTAAAGTTCATTACTACGTAAATTCACAAATATTCTTAAGTCCAAAGAAATAATAATAATTCAGATTATAATTACCAATTCATAATTATTAAATATATAAAGTATCCCTCAATTATAATTCTTGCTGCAAATATTTTTACCTAGCTCTAGCATATTCATAAGGTAAATCTTTTACGAAAATCATGGTTAGAACTCAACTGCCTCAAAATTTCCCGGTTGCACGAAAGAGAAATAACCAACATTTTCAAATGTTATGTTCAATTTGAGAAGTCTGAATGTATTAATGCAAATTCTTTCTCAAAAGGATATATGACCAAGTAATTTCTGCTCTCAATGATTGCAGCATCTTATTCGCAAAACAAAAAAATGTTAAATCATTCAGTTAATCCATATAGTTTTCCTCAATTTTCACTTTAGTTTCTTTAGTTTAAAAAATTGCAATCAATTCCTTATAATTTTATAAATTTTTAATTTAGTCTCTACTATTAAACTTTAGTCAATGTCTCACTAAATTATGTACGGCCAACTATGTGCATATCGACACTCTGAATAAACATGATTTATGCCAACAAAAGGAATAATAGTAACTCACATATATGACATGTGATGCAACCTATGTTAGGTAACTTGGGTGACTTGTGTCATGTAATGGTTAAGATGGTGCATAATTAGCTATGTCATCATAATTCAACAGCACACTAACAAAATTTTAATGACAGTGACTAATTTTTTTTTTTAAAAAAACTATAAGGATCCTACTACAAATTTGTATGATTGTTGATTTCTTATGTTTTGAAGGGGATCTTTTTTCTAGGAATTTTCACTTTTCCAAAAATTTAAATGATAGACTTGTGGGTGAAGTCTCTTCGATGCTGGACATTTTGGCTTTGTTCCGCATCTCCCCTCCCCTCCCCCTGATAAGAGATTGTGGAATTTGGATTCTTCGGGTTCCTACACTTGTGCCTCTCTATAATTTTTTGACTCGTAGCCCTCGTGCAATGCCCTCTTTTAAAAAGTCATTTTGGAAAGTAAAGGTGCCTTCAAAAGTGAAGGCTTTTGTTTGGACTACTTTGCTCAATAGAATTAGTACAAATGATTTGCGTCAGATTAGGCAACCTTCTAATGCTTTATTTCTTGATGTTTGCGTTATGTGTTTTAAGAACTCAGAGACTAATAGTCATTTGTCCTTACATTGTGAGATGGCCTGAGATATTTGGAATAGATTATTTAGTCTCGTTGAGAAGAATTGGATTTATCCCATGGATCTTGGTGCCTTCTTTAACATTAACATTTCGGGATTTGCTTTGAGAAAGGAGAATAAGATTTTGTAGAAGGCGACTGTGTGGTGTCTTTGGACAGAGAGAGATGCTAGAGTGTTTAAACAAACCTTTCTTCCTCCTCATCTAATGTGGGATAGAGTTCGTTTCATTGCTTCTCTTTGGGTTTTGGCTCATGGGTTTTTTAAAGGGGTGCCCTTTGTAAAAGTTTAAAGAAATTGGAGGGTTTTGTTATACTAGCCTTGTTTTTGGGCTTTTTGCTTCGGTTCTTTTTCCATTTTGTTTTTCTAGGAGGATATCTTATCCTCCTTTTCCCTTTGTTTCCTCTTCTCTCTTCTTTGTATCCTTCTCTCTTTCTCAATAATATTTCTTTTTCTATTAAAAAAATTGTAAACTATAGGGACTCAATTGAAAATTGAGTCAAAATATAGGGGACTAAAATAATAATTTAACCAAATTTTAGCCTACAAGTAAACAGCCTCAAAAAGGAAGGTATCATGACATTTTAGTCTCAAATCTAGAGTTTCAAGAAACAAGGCTTCTTTAGTCTTCCTTAAAGCAGAACAAAAGTTGGGCAACATTTTTGTAAACAAGAAAGAACACAGAGCATTTCCAGAACTTTCTAGGTAAATTCATTAACTTACAATTGATTTTGGATTTCATGCTATACTCTTATCATCACTTAAGTAATTTTACTGAAACCAGCTACCACTTTTTTTTTAACTGTTGCTCATCTCACACAAAAGCAATATAGAATTTGAAGAGAAAATGACATTTGTCAGTTTCACTTTCATTGACAATATGCTAATATTAAAAGCATTAATAACTGCAAGCTAATTATGTTATATACCCTGTTTGTTCTTCTCAATGAATCCATTTGATCACCCATTTCTTTCCGCCGCTTACGGAGAACAGCATTATGAAATAACCTTCGATCATCCTCATGCTTGACTGCTGTGGCTGCAGCTCTTAGAGCTGTGGATGAAATCAGTCTATGTCAAGAATCAGTTAAAATGAAGAATTAAATAATAACAAGAAACATATTGCATCAGAAACGACGTAGAATGACCAAGGAGGATTAAACTATCCATAGCAGTGTGTGTGGAGATTGTGTTTCTTTTTTTTTTTTGGGGGGGGGGGGGGGGGGAGAAGACAGTAAAGACGATGAGGAAATAGGAGTTACCAAAATTAGGGATCAAAGAACCGGTCTCAATATCTGCATTGCAGAGAGTACATCTTGACTGTGACGGAAACAATAATTGTAATTATGATTCTTGTCTCCCCCATCTAAAAGTTATAATTCATAGTAGAAAGGTAATACAAATGAGATAAAAATAAGTACAACCAAAATAAGGAGACAGATACATGCATTAAAGAAAAGTATGAAAATTAATCAGAAATTTACAGTATGCATGAAACCTCAAAGTTCAGATTGAGAAAATAGGGACTGGATTCAGACAACTGAATGAGCTCTGTATTTATAGGCCAAAAGGAATCTTATGACAGTCTGTACCTAATGAATTGTTGGTGATTCGCTCAAGGAGTATTAGATAAAATTGCAAAAATAGTTAGTACATACTTTAAGGCCAAGAATTTGCTTTCCAGAATACATAACATAATCTTGTCCCTTCCAGACTCCTCCAACAAATATGCTCCAAGCAGCATCAGCCATCATAAAATCGTAATTTAAGAAAAGAAAATAAAATTTCCTAGGTTCTTTTACTAAAATTTTGCACCAAACCAAATAGCTTGACATAATGTGCCGAACCTTTTGGAAAGTCATTTATGTTTAGATCTTTGGTGGAAATAGCTTTGCACTTCAGGCAATATGGATTATTCTTAAAACGCCTCATGAAACTCAATACTGAGTGATATTGAATCCAACCAGCAGAGAGTGGTGGATAATACAGAAAGAAGAAGAACCTACAGGCTTACTGATACAAGAAACACAACACCATGGTGTAATTTGATGTGTTCCGTTTTCATTTTTGGGTTTAGGGTTTAGTTACCAAAATTAGGGATCAAAGAACCGTTTTTGTTGGTCCTGTTCAGAAACTTCAATAGCAGTAAGGAATGTAGGATCCTTTGGCAGTGTGGTGCTTATGGATGGAATGAAATGAAGTATTCTTGCTTAGAGGTTTTGGTAGCAACGAGTGTAAGATAGCAAATTGCAGTGTTCATGGATGGAAAAAAATGCCTTCTTCAGGATATCGTAGTTTTCTTGGCTAATCCATGGGCTTTGCCTCATGGGTTTTTAAAGGGGTTTCTCATTCAGATTTAAAGAGGGGTTGCTGAGCTCTTTAAAGCTAATGTTCCTTTTATTTCTTTCTTTCTTGTTTCCTTGTATATTTGTTGTAGGAGAATTTATCATCCTCCTTCTTTGTTCATCACTCAGCCTTCAATAAGTCAAATTTGTAATCATCTCCTGATATGGTTCACATCCCAACATGAAGTCTAATGTTAAGCAAATATTCCATTCCCCATATTAAACCTTCATCTTTCTTCTATACAATAAACGCGCCTTCAATATATACAGTTCCCTAATGCCATAAGCCTCCAGATAATTCTGAAGTACCCATATGTCAAAATTCTTACTTTCCTGCTGCCACCAAACTTTCTGCAACCAAAAATTGATGGTAGTTTACACAAAGGTCTGATATGCTGTCCTATTCCAATTACGCTTTAATTACAACTGTCACTTTCATCATCTGTGGGTTATCATTTCTTTATTTTATGCAGATTAGTAAACTATATCTATATGCATAAACACAACTGACAGTTTTGATGATATGAAATCCTACTTACAGTTTCAATGACTCTCCTCAGCATGAGACCACCAAATGAATGCCCACATGAGACAAGCATGGCATCTTCTAGGAATGCGCCACTAGTAAACAGATTGAAAGAGGAAACAAGTAGACACATCAGAACAAGGTAGGATCTTAGTACATGCTAGAGTATGCATTAACTATTAAAAAATCAATACCAAAAATTTGCCAATATCGCAGTTACAATTTTAAACTTTAAAGGCAACATAAATCAACCATTAATTACAAAGAAAATTCTTTGAAAATCCAACTCAAATACTTATATTTTCCCTCTTCACATTATTCCCTTTTGAGATTAACATAACTTCCATCAAGAGAATCATGACCCAGCACATAGGAAGCTAATAAAAATTTATTTACTGAGATGAATATATTACTTAAAATATTTTTATCAACAAAAAAAAAAAGATACAATCTAGAATATTAGGCAATACTAGCTCTGGCTCAGAAAGAATGAAATAAACATGTCGCACAAGCAATAAAGCCATTCATGCAAGATACCAACGGCCACTGCCCACCAAATAAATAAATAAAAGAAGGCATTACTTCCTGTACGCATGAGAAAAGCAGAGAAGTTCCAATTTTGCAATGAGTGGGACCAAAAAGCAATTACAAGGGGCAATATCACCCAAGCAACTGAACAAGGATAGTACAAATAAATTAATTTATACTTCCATTAATATATCCAAATGCAAATCCTACACATGGGTCGCAAAAAATCAGAGAAAGGAGCACCAGATCAAAAAATTTCAGATCAAATAACAAGTAATAATACAGATTCTAATGAATTGAATATAATATGATTTAACAGCATAGTGTCATGTATGTCTGCAATTAAAATAAGCCAAATTCAAGACAAAATATAGCAGGATGTTTTATGTATGGGTGGGTATTAATTGACACCAATGTAATATTTGACACACACCATCAAATAATTGCTTATAGAGATAGATTCCCCCAAATCCAACTTTAAAATTATTTCTAATCATTTGGTGTTGCATACCAAATTTTAGAAAACTAGGAAATTAGAAGTAATTGATACAATCAAAAGGGAATTAACAATATATTTGAAAAGTATGTTGTAAGCTGATTTTAGGATATAATAAGAACTACAAAAATGATTTTGGAATCAGATTAAAATGAAATTTGTTAACTAATGGTGAGTTTTGTCAGATATTTAACCTACAACAAGTTTTTCAAGGGTGTAATATTGATTTTGTTTTCACATCAGTGTCAACTGATCAGACAAGAAGCTAAACCAAGATTAGAAATTGAACTTACGTCAAAGGATCTGATAGAACACTTCTCAGTGATTGTTCCTTATTCACATTGTTTCCAGCAACCTGTGTATTGAAAATGCGTAAGTTTTGCCCTTAAGCAACAAACAAGCTTTTCACTCAAAGGAAGGTGTATATAAATTTTAAAGCCCTTACATCCAAGAGAGCTGTTAGGCATGACAAGGACATGTATATAAATATATATATATATATTATGATCTGCATGGCTAGTCTCAATAACACAAACCAGATCCTCCAAACCCAACAAGCATATAAGGAAACTACATATCATAATTGTCATGATTTAGAACGAGTCACAAATTCAACCATACAAATCGGTAGCTTATTGAGAGGCAACTGGGCCACAGAATTGCATAAATTGGTGCAAGGTAAGCCATTTTGGAAGAATCTCATGATTCTGCAGTTTGGAAAAGTGTGAATTTAACATCATCAAAAGTTGGGTCCAATGCAACCTAACCCAACCTAAGTTGTTTGAAAAAAGAAAAAAAAAACTTTTTCTTGTGTTTTCTTTTTTCAAAAATTAGCGCATGAGAAGTTGTAAAGTCATTTAGGAGAGAGATCTTACAATAGTGTTATAGGACCGGTTGCCTATTACTTCTTCTTCAGCAGAAAGGTCATCCATAAACTGGCTAACAGATATTGGAACATAACTTTGGGGAATAACATGGCCAGCTGCCGCAATTGGAGAACAATCCAATATAGCATTGCCCTGCGGCATGAGTCTAAATGCAAGAGATGTTCTACATCACAAAGATCAAAGGGAATCCCATATAAATTGCATGAAATTAAATTTCTAATAATCATAATTTGATTGTAAATTTAATATATCACAACTACAGGAAAAGCATAAAAAAATATATTTTGCACCTTCCTCCACTGTTAGTGCCTAGAAAATAATCAGGAGAAGCTCTATATGATGCAGCAGGACGAAGGCCTGCAGTAGCATGGCTAAGTGCCTTGCCGGTTAACAGCAAAAGTTCCCCAGGACCAGACCCACTATCTGCCAGATACCAGCGGCCATTTGGGTCACATACCTAAAGAAGAAAACAGAATGTTGGGCAATTGTTCAACTGAGATTTACCATGTTTTTGGCTGCTTTCCAAGAAAAATGCAAGATAGATGTTCCAGATGAAAGCACACAACTTTATGAACTAGCAGAGGACCAGAAGCCAATTTTTTTTAAAGTAAACTAGAATACATTTGAACTCTCAGCTTTTACACTAAATAATTAAAAGACACCTGAAGACCAGGAGAATCTGAAGATATCAATGTCAACAATCCTTTCTCAACTTCACCATTCACGGTTGGCTTACCACCTCCAATAGCACCCTTTCCATTTGGCAAAGAAGCATGTGAGTAGGTTGCAACAAGAACTGATGAGGACACCTCATTAGCAGGCAATGGAGTATCATCAAGCAAATGGTTAAAAACACTGCACAAAGTAACTTTTTGTGAACATATGTGATTGAAATAAAGCAAGGATCAGACAATATTAAGACATGTAAACTAGAAAGAAGAACCACCATCACCATCCTTACTCGCTTCGAAGACGGAGATGCCTAGCAATAGCACACAGAGCAGAACGAGCTGCCTTTCCCATGCACCTAAATATATCAGCCATGCATGGGGGAGACGAATCCCAGTCTTCCAAAGCCCTAAAACAGGTCAGACATAAAAATCATATAAATGACAGTAGCAATGATGGAAAACATCATCCAGCTAAAGTTATCTATGTTCAAACCTTCAGACAAAGATGCATGTAAAGATAAAAATACGAAAAACATATCCATAGCTCCCTGGCAGTAAAATACCAATGACCAAGGTATAAAGCAAGCAACAAAAACAATCTAATAGAAGAGGAAAATGGCAAAACTCTTAGGAGTAATCAATCAATCAATTATTAGTGTTGTACATTATATGTTTTCAGTACCAACTGATTCTTAAGTTCACCTATATGCTCTCACTCGAATCACGTCTTAGCAACACCATACCAAGACTGTTAGGAGTAAAAGGAACAGGATGCAAAGGAAAAACCATTAAAATTTTGTGATTAGAAACAAAAGCTATAATACATATATTCAGTTCAGAAATCAATATCACTAACAGGCAAGACTAGAAGTGCATGTGGAATTACTATCTTAAGGACAGCAAAAATCTTTACCGGTAAGAAAAAAGAGAGACAGAGAGGACGACCAGACTGACCATTCATTGTTGATAAGTCCAATGAATCAAATACAACTGTCAGAGCAATGCTAAGGTTCCAGATTCTAAAACGGTGTGGGTTTTTAGTATAATTAAACTAAGAAAGATAGAAAAAATAAAATTGACAGTATTTCACACTTAATATTAATAACTAATAAAAAATTAAGTGAGCCCATACCTTCCTGCCCTGTACATGTGAACCCCACGGCTGCCCTTCCCAACACCCAGATGGGCCCTGCTCCTGAAAAACAACCTCGAGCCTTCCAATCCGCACCTCATCAGAGCTGTATCCTCGGTCCCCAATTCGATCAACGCTGCATTATGCCTCATCAAAGACCCAGACAATGCTTCCACTGCTCTCACATAGGACCCTGCTGGAGCTCCATCATACTGGGCAATATCCGAGAGGCGGACTCTGGGCAACGGGCAGGTAGGCGGCACTGTCAAAGCGGGCTCACCGGATGGGTGTGCCGCAGTGATGGGCACCACCGGTCCAATAGCATGTTCGGGTGGCAGCGATGGCAGCAGAGTTTGGCGGAGGGGAGTGGAGAGTGGAGCAAGAGGGAGCGGCGAAGATAGCTGGGACTGACTTGGCGGTGTTGCAGAAGGCGGTGACCTAAGGGATGTGGTGGTGGCAGAGGAGGACTGAGGATTGTTGAGCTGCGGCACCAGTGCAGATGGATTCTGCTGCTGCATGATCACTACCATCTATCATTCTGAACAGACTTTAAGAATTTGGGGTTAGTGCCTATAAGCATTCGTCACCGAGATTGTTTGATTGGGGTTTCGTGTGGAACATTTCTGGGGAGCTCTGGAGTTTCTTCAGCGACGCACGGATGAAGGACTTGGCGAATTGCGACGATTTAAGGTTGAACCATGTTTACTTCAGCAACTACAGGTTCAGGGGTTTTGGGGTTTCGGTAGCTAATGCACGGGCTTGGGTGATTTTCCGTGCGGATGGTTGACCCATTTACCTATGGGTTAAATTGGGATCCTGGTGTTCAGGTCACTTGCTCGCTTCAGGTTATAAATTAATTTGGGTCATGAACTATTTTACATAGAAATAAAATATAGAAATTAATTTATAATTTTGATAAAATTATAAAAATAAAAATTATAATTTAACCAATTAATTTTTAACTCTAAAATTTAAAATATGCCAAGTAATTTTTTTAATCAACAAATAAATAAACTACAAGAACAGTAGTACAAAAACGAGCATAGAATAATCAGTAGAGTTGATAATTACGTAAAATTATATCTCAATAGTCAATACGGTTGAAGTTATTTTACTTGTAACTAAATATCAGACTTTATCATTTAGAACGTTTATAGAATGAAATAAAAAAACACATTTTAAATTTAGTTGACTATTTTAAAATTTTAAATAATATTAAACTATCAAAATACTATATTAACCTTAATTATTTATGATATATTTTAATTTTAAAAAGTTAGTATTTTTTTTCTTATAGGAAAAATCGAATTTACTACCCTTTTAATATTTTTCCTGATATTATAATAATAACGATGACAATGAGATGATGATGATGATTCAACTAACCGTAACTAGTTTGTCAAAGGGGAAAGTAAAATTTTATTAAAACAAGTCAAGCACCTTTCTTTAAAAATTACAGTTTAATTATAATTTTAGTGCACAAACTTTAAAATATAATGATTTAATTTTACAATCTAAAGTAAAAACATTACATACTAACTAAACTTAAAAAGTTGAAAAGAAACACCTTAAACAATGAACAAATTCTAAAATACCATAAAGATATCAAATATCACGTGATAATAATGTGAATTTCTTAAGGATTCTTGGCAACGATAACGATAATTTTAAATCATAGTTTTAAAGATATACAATTTTTTTAAATAATTTATAAAAAATGTTATATTTCAAATTTTGTAATCAAAATTATTATCTAGTAAATATATATGAATTTAGAGTTATTTAGTTATTTAGTCCTAAAGACAAATATTTATAGAAAAATAAAATAATGTAATAAAGAAAAGTTAAAATAATCATGCGAAAGTAATAAGTCAATTAGTAAATTAAATTTTCATTAATTATTTTTATTATTTCAATAACATGATAAATAATTACGATTTATTTTATATTTAAAAAATTATCCAAAATAAATTTTAAATATTTTGGTACACACTAAATTACATACCAAACCACTAATTAGGTTTGGCTGTGAAAAAAATGATATATTTATCGTCTTTTTACTGAATTACTACTTATCATTTTAGTATAACGGTCAGAACGTAAATAATGAAAGGATGCACTTACTTTCTAATTTATCTTTATATGTTAATTTCATTAGCACGCATTCTCTCTTTGCAAAGTGCAAATATTTGAACTTATTATTGTCAATGCACTTTATATTTATATGGATCTTTCATCTGTTTAAAAATTTAGTTCGATTTAGAAAAAAAATTTTTTACTCATATTTAATAGAACAGCGAGCTTAATTTTTGTATTATATTTTTTATTTAATAAAATATTTTGGTATTATTATATAGCACGTACACACAAATTTTAAAATAATCAACCTAATATTACTTGTATTTAATAGAATGAAAAGCTCAATGTTTTTGTCATTTGATTTCTTTCAAATTTAATAAAATATTTTTTTATAACCATACGGCAATATGCACAAATTTTAAAATAATCAAACCAATGAAAAATTTGAGATCATAGCATTATATTCACAACTGAAAAATAATACAGACAAACTGTTATATAAATTATAAAATACCCATTGCGTACTAATGTTGAAAGGTTGAAAGCTTCCAGATGTAGAAAATTGTTAGTATATAAGAAAAAAAAATTAAACAAGATGAGGATCCCCTCCACTTATTGGAGTATTAGAGAGAATTCTCACCTATTGAATCTATAAATTTAATAAGTAAAAATAAATATCGGTCAAAAAAAATTTTTTTTTCAAATATTTCTTGAGGAAAAGCTTGAGAAAACAAGCTGGAGTGAAGCAAGAAATAAGAAATAGATCTAACAGGTTTTATCTTTATAACTAGTAATAAAAAGTATAAATTATATTGAGTGAATAGTACTGAATTTTACAATCATATCTAAGTATTTTTTTTCTATATATGTACAAAAAGTAATGAAGGGTTGTTTAACCCAAAATTAAATAAACACGTTTTCTACCAATAATGGAATTATTTGATTAGCTAACTTAAGCATCAGTAAAAATATCTCACACTGCATGTCTGATAATATGCTTTGGGGCCTCGCTATTTTTGGTCAATTCTCACTCTAAATGTCATTAAAAACAAAAATACCTTTACAATTAAGAGTCAATTTTATATTCTGAAGAAGAAATAACTACACACCTTTTACAATTGTTGAGATAATTAGATTGAGGGTATGTTTGTTACACAAAATAAGAAGGAAAAAGAAAATGAAATGAGATGAGAATAAAAATAGAATATTTTATTAAAATATTTTAATTTTTTATTTTAAAAAATAAGTTTAGTGTTTTTAAATAAGATAGTTTGGATAATTTCTCATTATTTATCTTTATTCCTTTAACCACTTCATACCAATTGTATATTTGACAAAAATAGCTTATAAATTAGTTGAAAGCTTAAAAGTTAGTTGAAAGCTTATAAGTTAGTTTTTAGCTAATAGTTAATAGATGAAAGCTTATAAGCTAGTTTATTGAATTATAAATATTTGTAAAGTAGCTGTTGAAATAGTTAAAAAGTGTAAAATGACATAAAATGACATATATTATATAATTTCAAAAGAATACAAATAAACATAATTTTTTGTTTTATAATTAAATTAATTTAAATTAGTATATATATAAAATTAATTAAATGTAATTAAATATTTTTTATATTAATTTAAATTATTATATATATAATGTTCATTAAAAAATATATTTATTATTTTATTATTTTATATAAAAATATTATATATTTATTTAATAGTGAGAAAGAAATGTAAATAAATATATTATTATTTTTTATTTTTTAATTAATTTAATTTAAATTATTATATATGTAAATTTTAATAAAATAACAAGGGTAAAAAGAAAATAAAAGTACATAAACTATAAGCTACTCAAAATAACTTATTAAAATAAATTATAAACTACTGAAATAAGCTCGTTTATTGAATACTTCTAACAAACTTAGAATATAGTCAAATAAGCTATAAGTTAGCTGAAATGGGCAGCCAAACACACCCCAAGTACACAACGAGTTTGATTTAAACAAATTAGCGGAGTGCACACATAACTTGCAATTTTTTTTTTGGTTAGGGTTTAAAATCATTGTTATCAGAATCAAATCAGATCATATTAGTCAGTTAGATCGAAAACTTATCCAAAATAACCTTTAAAGTCGATGAGTGATTGAGTCGATTTGAATTGAGTAAAAATCGATTGGTGATTAAACTAATCAAATCGAGTAAAAATTGATATTATATGAATTGATTGAACTAGTTCACTTAATTTTTTTTTAATTTTACCTATTGTATAATCAGAAAATAAAAAAAATAATATTACAAGTCAACTAATTTTAGTGGAGATCTTAATATATTATTATTTATAGATTTAATATTAATAAATATTATATTAATTAATAATATTTCATTGTTATATAGTCATTTTTTGCTATAAAAGTTTTGATTGTATATTGTTTTGATAATTTAATATTAAATTTTTAAATTTAAATTTTTATTATTTAAATATGTATATATTTTTTTAGGATTTTAAAGTTGACCAATTGGATTTTTATAACATTACTTAAAACAATGCTCTCAAATCAAGTCCAAGGACTATCTCCCTCATTCCTCTTCCTCTTCATATTCCATTTTCATTTACCTTTTCTTTTTTCTTTATTTTTTTATAGATTTTTTCTCTTTTATGGGGACTTTTTTCTTTTTTATTTAGAAGATATTTTATTTCACTTGTGAAATAACTTTTCTTATTCTGTAAAATATTTTTCTTAAAGATTTGCTATTACCCCCGAAATTCACCAAAGAAAAGGAAAAAGACTTTGGTGTAGTTATTTATATATTTGCCATCGAAAAATGCTATGGGAGGTCGGCGAGAGGTCAATTTCCCCCACTCCAAATTTTTATTGGATATTGTGTTTTGGTTAAAAAAAATGATAAACACGCATCACAATAAGTGTGAGACACAAAGGAGTCTGATCTCTCTGTAACAAAATATTTTGTTATCAAAATTTTAATCAAAATATGATAAATGTATATTTTTTAAAAAATAATTTTATATTTTTTATAACTCATCATTACATGATTGATTTATTTAAAATTTTTTTTACACATGTCATGTTTTTATTAAAAAACTTGATAACAAAGATATAAAGAACTTGATATATATTTTCTTCAAAAGAAAAAAAAAGAAAATAAGAGATGTATTACTTCAATTGCTATGTCTTATAAATAGCAATGATGATGCTATACAACTTTAAGTAACTAATTTGGCAAAAATTATATTGTCCTATTATTTGTATATTTTCTCACAAATTGAGACCAGTATTATAAAGTATATTTTTTCTTATATCCTGTGTATCCATTTTAAAGGATTAATTCGTATACAATTAAAAAAATTTAGAAACTAAAACTAAGTTTTTAGTTTTTCCTATAATTAATTTGTTGATAAATAATTTTATTTTATTTTTTGGTCGAAGATAAATAATTTTATTATGTGAACGCAACAGTTGTAACTCTGGAAGACCCCTGTGATAGCCAACTTTTTTTGGGCTTGAGCGGCAAAAAGATTAAAAAGAAAAGGGCCCAAAGGAGCAATCGAAAAGCCCAAATCGCAGGCCCAGTACAAGTTGTTACAATTACAATGAACAAATATAAAAGAGAAATACCGTCCAAAAAATAAAAATAAAAAATAAAAAAAGAAGAGAGGGGCGAAATCAAAATCGAAAGACGGGAAACCAAACTAGAATTACCATTTGAGAACACAGACGTTGTGGTTCCCTGTTCTCGCTGTGCTGCAGGTTTCTTCGATCTCTTCTCCGCTTCTGGGTAAGTCCTTGGATTTCATATCATCCACTTCCTAATGGATCCTCACTTGCTTCCTCTTTCTCTCTGCAATTTCATCCTGACTTGTGGTCTTGTTTTTTTTTTGTTTTTTTTTTGGGGGTTCCTATTGGTATTTATCTTTCCCTACTATAACCTTTTAACTTGTGTGGGCAAATAGATAAATTGTTTGGTTTTCAGGGTTAATCTAGACGTTTTGCTGCTGAGGATTTGTTTTTTCTTTTTTTATTTGTGGTGTATCGAAAGGCTCGAACCCCTGCAATTGCCTCCAATAGTGGTCTTTTCTCTATTAAGTGGTTTGCGCCATGTGTCCTGTGGAGTAACTACTTCAGGTTGGCCGAGAAAGCAAACCTATTAAGGAATGTGGCTTTGGTTTGTGATTCCGGTACCCTACTATCCAGTATCTTTTTAGCAGCATTGGTGCTTGAGTTTAAATTGATAATATAATAATAATTTGAACATCAGGAGCACAAGATTTCCTGCTGCAGAAGCCTACTCATAGTTGTTTGTTCTCTCTAAATTGGTCTTGTAATGAAATTTACTGCTTAATCTTTTGGATTTTTTTTTATTAAAATTTATTCAAAACAAATGAATTTCAAACTAGTAAACATCAATTGCAAGATTGTGATCAGAAAAATGCATTAAAAAACGTTGTTGTGCCCTATATAGTGCTGATAATGTAAGTATGTGAAGTTGAGTAACATATGCACAACTTAAGGGGTTTGATGAAACCTGGTTGCAGTGCTAAACTAAAGCAGCCAAAATTTGAAGTTGACTTGTACAAAATTTAAAGTTATGGACCGCTGTTAATACAATATAGCTAGTTAATTTGTCACAGAAGAATTTTGAGTTGGGGTTGGGTATGCCTTATGTCTGCCTTACTGGTCATCTGAATGGTTTGTTTTTATATTCACTTTGTCGTGTTGATGAGCATGCTTGCTATGGCCCTGCTTCCCTTCAGTCCTTTTACTTCATTGTGGAGGATTTTCTATTTATATGTTTTCTCAGAGCTCTTTGGTGGTTCTTAGTGCTTTGATTTCATGAAATTTGGAGCCCATGGCAAGCCATCCTGGAAGAGCTACTCCTGCTAATGGATCTGTGTATGTGTGCAACTTGCCTTATGGGACAGATGAAAATATGTTGGCTGAATATTTTGGCACCATTGGATTAATAAAGGTATGGGGTTTGTACAAGTATCATTTAATTTAATCTTCTATTTCTATTATTGTTAGTACAAATCATAAATTCTTAAAAGGATTTGAGTTTTCATTCAGCTCTGGTGGCTGAAACCAAAATAATTGCTCAATTGACTTAAAATTTTATGATTTTGTCTTCAACAAATTAAAATACAATGTTGGTATGCTCAAGGTAGTCCAGTGCAAGTGGTGTTGTCGATGGCTTTTTTAGTGGCAAATGTTTTCAGGCCTCAATTTGCCATGGTAGCACTATATCAATTATCAAGGCTTTGTGGTCATTAAAAAAGGAAGAAAAGAAAATTATATAAAACACACCTAGAAGAACTGAGGAATTAAATAAAATGACTAATGGAAAAATAATTTTAGGAGATTTAAATCAATTTGCTTTAAAACGTCCTAATGTGCAGCTGTGGCGTAGCCTCAAAGAGGGCTCCTCTGCTAAACTGCTCGGAAATTTTTTGTACTCTAAACTTTAAACTCATTTCTCCAATTAGGGGACCGGGGAGTATTATGATAGTAATGGTTATAGGGAATATAACGAAGTCTGGTTTTGATTTGCATTGACTGATTTGGTATTTGTGAATTTTTTAATCTCCCTTTCTACTCTTCCTTTCCCATATATACTTCATTCTCTATGTACTGTTCCTCTTCTTTTTAAAATTTTTGTTCCCATCTCATTCTTATTCCATCTAATGGTCCTATTTTGTTTTCAATTTACTGCAGAAAGATAAACGTACAGGAAGACCAAAGATATGGTTATATCGGGACAAAGAGACTAATGAGCCAAAGGGAGATGCTACTGTGACATATGAGGATCCACATGCTGCTGCTGCTGCTGTTGAATGGTTTAACAACAAAGATTTTCATGGTAGTATTATTGGAGTTTATATAGCAGAGTCAAAAAGCAAGGATGACCAAGCATATAATGCAGCCGGAGAGCCAAGTGTTGCTGGTAACACTGGTGAACTGGAGGAGACTACTATGGATGGTAATGAGGGTGGTGGAAGAGGTAAAGGTCGAACTGATACTTCAGGCAAAGCGTGGCAACAAGAAGGCGATTGGTTGTGTCCGAATACAAGGTCTGTGATATGAGATTGGTGAGCAGCTCTTTCTTGCTCTTTTACTCACTGTTGTCAGCCTTTATATATGATATGTTGTAGAGAGATTCATGTTGTATTTTCATAGCAGTTGCTCCAATGTGAATTTTGCATTTCGTGGTGCGTGCAATCGCTGTGGAAGTGCTCGTCCCGCTGGTGCGGCTGGTGTTTCAGGGGCTGGTGGCCGAGGCAGGGGTCGTAGTGGACAAGATTCTGGGGGCATTGGACGTCCAGTTGGTGGAGGACTCTTTGGTCCCAATGATTGGCCTTGTCCTATGTATGATTGTGTACACAGTTTCATTTTCTTTTCTTTTTCCTGGTCTGATTTCTACGTATATGTTTTATCCTAAAATATATGTTGGACGTTCAAGTTCTGCTGTTTTAGTGATAGCATGTGGAAATTTCACATAAATTAACAAAACACGCTACTCATATAGCCCAATGGAATTATCTCCTTTGATGTTAAAGTGTAAATAAGCAGTTAAATTTGGTTAAGTTGATTAGGGATGGAGATAGATATTATATATATATATACACACACACACACACACACACGAAACACCTTTGACCTGTGTTTATAGAGTAGGCTAAAGCAGGAGTGACAGTTTCCTGTGCTTTTGATGCCCGTTTATAAATCCTGCCTTTGCACTTTGTAAGGTTGGCTACATGGGTTTGTTCATGTTTTACAATAGCCAACTTTTGGCTTAGGTTTTGTCTGATAAGGACCACTGGGATAGGCTTCATTAGTAGTTTCTTTGTTTCTTCTGCTTTCATTTGCTGGGTTTAGATTTCTGGGCGAGCTGTCGGAATTCCCTCCTCTTGCACTCTGTCCTTGTAGCATTTCATTATGCAATTCAATGCTTTTTAATTCTAGCTGTTATAGTGATTTATGGTCTTTAAGTTAGATTGCATATTCTTAAGAGATTGCATATTCTTAAGAGTTTAGTACAACTTGGCAATGCTTTAATGTCAGCTGTATCATCACGCACTGTTTATGTACTTGTGGACTGAGTTTCTGCCTCTTAACGTATATTTTAGTCTTACTATATGATGAGACTGAGTAACTAGAAGGGGTAGTTATAAGTGGTTAGAATGCTTAGTTATAAATAACTAACTAACTAATACTGTGTGAGAGGGGTTTTAAGCGGAGTTTGAGCAGTGTAGTGTGGGACAATTTTGGTGAGGGAGTGTCCTAGCCACTCAAAGGCCTAGGGTCATTTTGGAGTGACCTAGCCACTTGAAAGTATAGGAAAATTACTGTCTTGTTCATCTCTGTTCTGTATCAAGAATATATTCCATAAAGTCATATTCTGTCATTTTGTGTATTGGGTTTCATCATTAGTATACTTCAGCTTGACAATTGGTCTAAGCAGTTACTTATGGACACTAAATAGATGTAGTTTATGCATTTTTTTCCCCTTTCCTTTTCTTTTCTTAAATTTATAGTATACTTTGTTGTTTGGTTAGGTGTGGCAACATCAATTGGGCAAAGCGGACTAAATGCAATATTTGCAATACAAATAAACCTGGTCATAATGAAGGTGGTGTGAGGTATTATATATTATTCTTTTGATATTTATGAAAGGCTGGTTAAGAACATGTGGATGACAGTGTCATATTATAGTTGTTTAAATCATGTCATATATTTCAACATGTCATTTCACATGTGGTTTCATGATGTTATACATAATATATTGAGAAAGGGATTTTAATATTTTATTGCAATATAAAATGTTGATTTCCGATGGTGCATATATCATATAATATATATCTCTTAGTTATTCAAAATTTACCATTCACAATATCATTTGTTTGGGGAAAATTTTAACAGTTAAATTTACCATTCACAATATCATTTGTTTGGGGAAAATTTTAACAGTCAATGTGTACATGATTAGATTAGACAACTATGGTTGTAGCCAACTTCTATATGTGCAAGGAGTAAATTATGGCCCTTTACTCTTTCTGTTAAGCCAATATGTTACATATTATGCTTTTTACTTTACCAGCACATGTATTTGTGTTCATTGGGCAATACTGGTAACTGTTTTTTTTTACTTCTTGATGCACAACTTCTGTTTATTGTCCGCCTTGCTATTCAACCCATTCTGCTTCATTTCCCTCAAAGAATTTGTTGAAATGATGCTCTACTAATTTAGGATTGTAATTTCTGACCAAATAGGGGAGGGCGAGCTGGGGGTTACAAAGAACTTGACGAAGCAGAAATAGAGGAAACTAAACGGCGGAGGCGGGAAGCTGAAGTAAGATTGAGTGAAAAGTTTCAGACGTGCTTCCACGTTATCCTCTGTTATAATGTGCTTTTTTTTACTTTCTCAGGATGATGGTGAGCTGTATGATGAATTTGGAAATCTTAAGAAGAAATTTCGTGCCAAAACACAAGCTGAAGCTGCTAGAGTGCTTCCTGGTTCTGGGCGTGCTGGATGGGAGGTCGAGGAGCTAGGTACTATTTGCATTTCTAGAATGGATTATTCTCCATAAATATATTGAACCATTGCCTTCAACCCTAATTGCGGAAATAAGCTGAATACATCATTGGTAGACGAGCTCAATTTTCCATCATATTTTTGTTACAATGAAGTCCCCCATACCACACTTGCGGAAAATGTTTGCCAATGGGCACTTTTTTAAAATCCTTATAGGCCTAATGGAAGGGTTGGACTTACTATCAGTCAGATAAATGCATGTTCTCTAAGGATCATGATTGTGCGTATCTTTCTTCCCTTATTAATTTTTCATTTTTTTTCCTTTTTCAGCATTCTAGTTTCAAGTCTTGATAGGGACTAGTTTTTTCTTGACTCTCCACTAACAAAACCGGCATGTATTGGAGTATTATATATTTTAAAAACTACATAGATCATTATATCAATCTGGCTTTTGGTCACTTGTGTGTTTGTAATTTTGAGTTGAACCTGGATTAACCAAGTAATATACTCGTGACAGGGATTGACAGGGATGGTCGAGAGAGGAGTAGAGACAGAGGAAGGGAACGTGATGATGGGGAAAGCAGGAACAGAGATCGAAATGAAAAAGAAAGGCAAACCATTCGAAGTAGAGAAAGGGACAGGGGAAGAGATCGAGACTGGGATTATGATGACCGCACTAGAGATTATGGGCGAGACAGAGACCGAAGTAGACACCGTTATTAAAGATGGCAACAACAGTTCATTCTGTGTGTCGACTACCTTTAGTAGAATTGGTCTTGTTGCCTTTTTGTGTAAGGAGGATTCAATGGTTGTCAATCAAACCCTTGAATCTGGGGATTGCCAAGTTCTTGAGTGAAAACCATATCTTCTCAGGACACGCCATTGACTATATTTAAGTAGCCTTTTGGAGATGATATCTAGTTATCTACCGTCAAACATGATATCCGAAAATGAAAATTTGATTCTTGAGCAGTGATGTAAACTATAATTTTTGCCTCATAACACGAGAGGTCCTATTTTAACTTCATGCCGAACTGTTGTAAGCCAATGCTCTTATAGTTGGGAATGTTGGACGCAGTATGAACCGTTATACTTTCTTGCAATCAGCTAATCCTTTTGTGCTCAGGTACAAATTTGTTGCATTTTGAACGGAGGAATTGACAATAATCATATATAGTATATAGATTAGATGCCTGCGTGCAAAGTAACTCTTAGATTGTCCCGTGATTACTTTGTAAGAAATGTCATGAAAATTATGATAAAATATGTAAAAGATGGTTTCCATGCTATGCTTTTACCTTATTTGGCTATTTCCACAACTTGTCGACAGATATGAAGCATTGAGAGGTATATGACCAATACCATTCAGGATGATAATTTGTTGACTTAGTCTGCGATTTGGAATTTAAGTCTTAGGTTAAGCCTATGCGAGAATAAATAGGGACCGGTAACATATTGATCTCGTTCTCATGTCACTGAAAGAGTGACGAATGGAGATGCACAGCACACTATCCATATCCTCTCAAATAAAACTTTCATTTGGATATCTTATTACATTAACACATTCATTCTAAATCTATTATCTATATGGTAAACTTGTGAACAAAATAAATCGTAAAGAAAAACCAAGCAACTATGTCTATAATGGGTCAACCTTTGTTGCCTTGCCCTTGCCCTTGCCCTGATGCAACAAATAGCAGGATTCTGGAGATTTTAAGACTCACAAGTGGGAGTGGTGATCCTGCTGCCTATATATAGTTATGGGCAGACACCATTATCATCATCATCAATGCAATTTATTTGTAGATCCACTCATTAGCACGAGCACCTGACTCGTCCATGTCTATGAAAATGCTTACCGCCTACATCAGATCACATCAACCAAATGATTGTATCCTAAATTTAAACTCAGCACTAAGATAATCAATCACAAGACCAGAAGTTTACCTTTCCTATGCGAGGCCGTTCTTTTGACTTTGCTAGGCTGTTCCGAATATGTGACACGGCTCCCCAACACTTCAATGTGTTGGCCACATCATCAAGCCTCAATATATACTCTTCTTCACTCAAAGGGAATGATCTCTACAACCAAAATATAGCAAGTGAATTACTTAAGGATAAATGCTTTGCTTTACATACCTTTACTCCATCATGAATCTGAACACCTATGTCGTTTTTAAATTGGTTGATGTTAAATTACTAATAATGCATCCTAAACTTAGAAACAAGAATAATGTATCTATACCTGCTCCATGTACTTCCACATGACGTTCAGGGCAAGCAGATTTCTTCCCATGAATTCCTAGCACATTGCATGTAACCAATAAAATATGAAAAGCCATTTCAACGTCATAAGCTTATGCCATGTGCTATAAGGGGGAAAGAATTGAGAATAATATATGGACTGGTGACTTGATCACCATTTGTTCAAGGCCTTGAACGAACTAGAGCATCAAAATTAATTTCAGTATTTCAATTTATATGATTGATCAGCCACTGCAATCTGGATGGAGAAGACAGTCTCCGACAACTCCACTTATTTGTTCCTTTTTTAGTTTGGGAGAAAAACGCTAGAATATTAGAAATCATAGGTCAAAACACAAGTCAATCTTGCACCTAGTTTAACTTGTTGAAAAATGTACCTTCTTTATCAATTGAACGTCATAAGACCTTCCATATTTGTTCCTAATAAGAGTTGCAAGGTCAATTCCACTAAACGTAGAATCATCCATACCAACTATTTTCTCCAGATTTTCTCTTAGAAATTCACTATTCACCTGAACCATAGTTAAGAGAAACAAAATGAGAAATAAGCACATGAAGGAAAAGTGATATCCAGCATTTACACACCAAGCATAGGCTTTAATTATACATGTATATTACTCTAATGGAAAATAACTTCAACTACTAAAAAAAGAGATGAGCATAAAAAGATCCACGTATACAGCAAATGAAGAGGGATGCACTCTGCAATAAGATACAAAAATACAGATAAATAGTGAAAGAAATAATATTCAGTGAATTGAACTCCTACATTGGTTAGTTCAAACAGTTGCCTATTCAACTTTAGAGAGAGAGAGAGAGAGAGAGAAAGTATTAAAGTTCTGGTATCCACTAATACATGGAGCCACGTCATAATGGTGAATTAACTGAAGGGATACTGATTATAAGATGTAAAAGAATAAACACATGCTCCAACTGCCCAAATGTTAACTTGTTAACTTGTTCTGTATATATGATAAGATATTTCATAACGTAAAATGTTAGAAACGGAAGGAAATTGAGAAGTGAACAAACCCCTCCTGTCTCACTATTGCGAGATCTGTTGTTATTAATGTCATCTGAGTCATCGGGATTAATGCTGTCATTCGATGCAATGGAAAAGACGGGCCTCCATCTCCTGGAACTTTGATGGTATCCAACATTAAGTATACCAACTTCTCCGCAAAGAGAATATGGACAAGGACATCCTGAAAATGGAACCTTACTAATACTTCCTTTCTCAAGATGCTCCTGAAATCTGAGGGGCCAACCACAATGGTAGTGGTGGATCGATATAATGCTCATTGTATCTGTAAAAATAAAAAGTCAGAAATATTTTAAGACAAATATTTCTGATTTTCTATGATTTTTCAGATTGATAAAGATCTAATACATCAATGAAGAATTACCTAACTAACCACCCTACTTCATGGTTATATCACATAGCTATATCTAATACTCTTTCCCCCATGCTACTTGAAACTAAGGAAAGCAACAAGAAAATTAGAAGCTTTTACCTTTAAATTTTCATTTGTTTCTATCTTAACCTTCACAAGGAGAATCTAAGGTTCCAGGAAAAAAGATTAAAAACTAGGTCAGTTTTGCTTTATCTGTAGTTAAGTGCTGTTTGCTAATGTGGAGATAAACAAGCTAGCAGGATTTGTAACTTTAAATTGGAAATGCCAAATTTTCAACTTGCAGAAAGATATATGTTCATGAGACAAATTATCTGCATGCTCAAGGGCAGAACATAAGAATAGTTGAATGCCATATACTCTGCATAATTGGGGTATATCAATGAAAGAATTAGTGAAAATCAATCGCTCAAGCTCTAGCCAATTTACTTCTGTCCTTTGCTATGTAATAACTGAACTCCTCCCAGCAAACTCAAGTCCGTAATTTAGAACCATATCCCAGTTAGAACTAACTTCACCTTCATTTCCATATATTATCTGAAAAATATCAGTTGTCTTTCTTTCTCTTTTTTTTTGAAGTATTCTTTTGGTTTGACGAAACATTGCTTATACACCAAGTCCAGCCACATCAATGATCCCTATAAGCTACTCCAAACATAGTGCTGTAGTAAGTATTTGAAATAGATAAGATCAGTTCGTCCAATATATACATGGAAATATCGATAGTTTCATTCTCCAGCAATTCATTTCTAACCCCTGACCGTCCCCCCCCCCCCCCCCCGGCGATATGGCGAAGTTTCTGAGAATAGTTTCTCAAGCGAAAGAGTTACAGAAATCCATGAACTCAAAAGGAAAGTAGTTTTCAGATAAATACCAAAATTAATTGAAGAATGATGATTAAGCAAAAGTTTAATGAAGGAGAGAGCTCTACCGAATATAAAGACGAGGAAGCGAGCAAACCTGATACTGATACTATCGGAGACGGAGAGGAGTGCGATGTTAATCTTGATTTTTGATAGCGTTGGGAAGGTTCCAAATTTCAATTTTAGCAGAGCGAAAGCGCAAAAATATTATTGTGGCATCAACTAGATTTTTCTGTTGCCTTGAGAAGAAGAGGATAATGAGTACTGGGACCGATAATTGTGGACATTACGGCTTCTTGTAAAATTAAGGTAAACGACAGCCTCATGCTTTCATGTTTTTCTTGCAAGAAACACCAGCCACAGCCAGAGGCGTACAAACTAAATAAACTGTAGTAATTCAAAATTCTAATGCACTAATACAAAATTATAAATGTCTCACAATAAACTGTATTATTAATGTGCTTGGAGCATTTATAATCACAGACCTTAAAAGTTTTTTAAATTTAAGAACTAATTTTTCTTTTGATTTATTATTATCGTGGCCAAAAAATTTTTGTTATACAAAAATTAATAATAAAATAATAAATTTATAATAAATATTAATAAAAAATAAAAAATATTAAATAATAGAAAGTTGATTGTGAAATCTATTTATAAATTCTTATAAAGTTTATCAATATAGTAAATAATTACTTAAAGTGATAAAAGATTATTTAAACTAATGTGATACTACTAGATCTATAATAAAAACTCTAAGTGAAATTCTATATTTATATCTTAATCTTTTTTGTATTCTCAAGAGAAAATCGTGCTTGTGTGATTAAATTACATTTTATGGGGATAACACTCCCTTTCACCGCAACATACAGTACTTCCCTCTATTTTCACAAATCTTTGAGTTTAAAAATGAGAAAAATAATTCCAGTTTAATATTAATTTCTTGTTATAAAAAATATAAACTTATTAATATATTTATTTAATTTTTTTATGTTATTTATTTTGTGTGGAAAGCTATAATTTTAATTTATTTTAAATTTTCAAAAGTGATTATTATTCTTATGCTGTTTAATTATATAATTAATATTTGTTGTCTTATTTCATAAAAAAAATTGTTGTCTTATAAAATAAAGAGTGCACTCACATGTTAATTAAAAAAACTCTCATAAAATATACAAATTATACACCATTAAAATAATTAGTTATAAAATTTTATGGTGATGAGAATAAAAGTTTTTCTTATTAAAATAATTATTTAAATGGGTGTTTATTTACTTCATTTTTATTGGATAAAAATGTACTCTATCATATTTATTATTTTACAAATGATATAATTATATTCAAGAAATAATATTTTGAATTAAATTCTAAACACAAATTATTTAAAAATTAAAAAATGATGGTAGACTTAATTGAAATTTTTATATTATAAAAATATTAAAAAAATCCAAATAAAAAGTAAACGAAACATCATATAGTAATGGAGCTTTTTTTGTTATATGTGGGTGTGTGGGTGTGGGTGTGTATATATATTAAGGCACGGGATCCGGATCCATTAATTCTTATTATTTCATAATATCAGAAAGCGGTAAAATTAGAGAAGCTGGAGCGTTGAACCCACTTTCCCGCTCGAAGTCCCTTTGGTTAGTTAGTTCTCTGCTTAAACAATAACATGGATCATCGAAAGGAGATGGAGAGGTGGATTGGTGTAGATGAAAGTGCCAGTGAGATGCTTGCTAGGGTTTTCATGGCTCGACCTTTCATGCTTCCTCCCCCATTTCATAGGGTTCCTCTTCGAGTCGGCAATGTGGTTGAGCTCATTGGTCCCTCACCTTCTGCCAAAACCCAGATTCTCATTCAGGTTCCCATTTCTATGTTCTATTCTTGTTCTTTCCTTATAACCACTCTCGAACTTGCTTTATATGAACACTGAATCTCTGATTGTGTGGTCTCAGCAGCACAGGAGGTAGAATTAAAATTTAAGCCAATAAAATCGTTTGAACTTCAAGTTGTTTTCTATTTCCAAGTGTATATCTTCTGGGATTGAATTTGATTTTCGGAAATTGGATGCAAGAGGTTTATGATGGTATCGCATATCATATGTTTTGAATTTGATTCATATTGTTGCGTACAGACTGCAATCAGTTGCATTCTTCCGAAAAAGTGGAATGAAGTAGAATATGGAGGATTGGACCATTTGGTAGTGTTTGTTGACCTGGATTGCCGTTTTGATATTATGCGTCTGTCAGAAATGCTGAATCATCGGATTATGAAAGCTGAAGGTAAGTAGTATTTTATTTATTTATTTATTTTTGCTTCTGTTGGTATATATCTATGTTGGTAATAGGTTATCCTATTAACTTCACTGGCTGCTATTATCTACAGTGTATCACACTTTTGATTTTGACATCTGAAGGTCACTATTATATTTATATAGATTAAACAGGATCGGTAGAATTTTATCCCTTGAAGTTGGAATTGTACTTATTTACCAAGTTTTCTTAAACTTTGAAGTCTAAAGGTGGAAAGCTATATTATCAAGACTGTTTTGTCATGTGGCGCCTAGCAATATGTAGTTCCTCGTTTCTACATGAAGAATCAATTAAAAGATTGCTTATATGTATATATATATACATCTGATGGAACAGGGGCATGTGAGGGAGATCGTGATAAGACATTATATAATTTATGCATGAGCCGTTTTCTTTATGTCCAATGTTACAACAGTTTTGAATTCCTTCAAAGTCTCAAGGTAAGGGATTACCTGTAACTCATTTCTTCAATAATTTTTGTAAAAATTATGTGGCTGGTTCTGTCAAGCAATATGTATTGAGTGTCTGATGATTCACTTCGTTGTATTTGCGATCATTGAATTCTTAAAATTTATCCCTAAGTCCAAATGTCGTGCTAAAAGAGAAAGTAATTACAGAGCTTCATTAAGCTTTGTTTTAGGAACAGAGTGTCTGTGTAAAAGAATGCATTGTACCCAAGTAAATAGTCCTTTTAAACGCTTTACTGTTAGGAATGTGATGAAATACTGATCCTTTTAGGTTTGATTCTATTACTATAAAAGCCAAGACAATTTGGACATGAAACAAAACCTAGTAACACCAAGCTATATAAACCCAAGGTAATTTACAATCCAAGACCATAAATATCTAGAATTACTATAATGCATTGATACCCCTAGGATAAAAAAATACGAAATCAGGTTATCCAATCCTAATAATCCTAGATAGTTGTGACCAAGTAAGAGTTCTGGAATATTGAATTGAAATGATCATAACGGAACCACATTATTGAGAACTTGATCTTCAACTTGTGTTTTCTTGATGCTATGCGTCCTATCTAAAATTCTTTTATTAGAATGTCATGACAGTTTGTCACGGGTAAGGGATTAAAAACCCATAAAAATTGCAAGTATTAGTTATCAAGGCTGCTTTTTTAAGGAACTGACATGCATATTATCTTTTTTAACTTTTTTTTTTTCCGTGGGTAAAACTTTGTGATTAAAGTGCTTACTTGATACAATAGTAAATGTTGTGGAGTATCAGTGTTTAGTTTCATCCTCTCTACTGATTATGTATATACTATGTAATTTGTTTGGTTGTGTGCCAGACATTACGTTATCGGTTACAAAAGGAGAAAGAAGCTCATGGGGTTAGTTCTCTCCTACTTATGATTGACAGGTTAGCTTCTTTTATTTGTTGAGTATATTAATGATGTAGTCCTTGAAAGATTATTCTTCTCTCAATTCGGTCTTCTGAAATTAATGCCTGTTAATCTAGTCCTTGAAATATCACTCTTGTTCTCAATTTGGTCTCCAAAGATAAAGCATCTCTATTTAGTCCTCCAAACATTTTCCCCCAATCAAAATGGTCTGTTAAAAAGCATTCATTAGGCTGTTTCATGTAACAACATGAGTGCTTTTTGTTCTATTTCAAAGAGAGAGGGAGAGCTATAGAGAGAGAGAGAGAGAGGAACAATGATTTTTAAATCTATTTCAAAATCGGACACAACATGAGTGCTTTTTGTTCTTGAAGCTTATATTTTCTCGATCTTGTAGCTTCCAGGAGCTTTTGGCCTTGTCATATTTTTCACTTGATGAACAGTATTGACAGTATTATCTTCTATTTCTCTTGTTGCTCTTGCTACTTTGAAGGATAATTAACTATAAGTCAAATTATTTTCTGATTTAACAATTAAACTTTGACTTGTCAAGCTGCATTTAACAGTATTGGGGCTTTCCATTGGGTAGACCGTGCCTCAACATTCTTGCCTCTCAGAGAAAACAACAGGTAATTAATGTATTCATTGATATTTTTTGCAGATAGCATGCGTCTTTGCCCTAAGATTTTGATTGCATTTGGAACTCAGAAGATCAATTTTTTTTTTCTAGTTTCTTTAAGAGTAAGAAGTTTTAAGTTTTGAAAGGGAACAACAGAAAAGACGAAATAGAGACTGAATTTTTACTTGATAACTCCTATTTGTATGAATATTGTTATTGATTGTACAATGACCAACTTAAACACCATTTGATTAAGGTGTCTTACAAGTATCAACTTTCATAATTTCTAATCAATTTCCCAATTTATTAAAATTCCCCCTCAAGTTAGTGAATATATTATATACTACAGGCTTTCAGCTGATTACACACAATGTCAGAAACTGTGTATAACAAATAACAAAGCATAAGTGATTAAGTTGAAAGAGACTTCTCGACAATAATGTTATCGTTTCCTCTTGGACTTTTTATCATCTGTAGAGAAATGCTTTATTTCAAAAGGCCTTGATAAATAATGGGGATGCCCAAAATTTTCTTACCAATTTTTAGAACTGGAAAGCATGCTTGATTGACAACATTTTTTCCCTAGAGGCCATGAAGAAAAACACAAAAATAAAAATTGGTCTTTATGAAGAAGATTTAAGAGAATGGACAACTATGCTAACTCTGTCCATTGTACCAGTTGAAGTCAAGGAACTAGAGATTATGGGTCAATTATTCTGGAAAAGATTGCCATAAGTCTTTGCATTATCTTATTGAAGTTGTAATGTCTAATCTCATGTATTCTAGTTCTAGTTTTCTTAATCTTTTAGTTTCTTTTTTCTTTTTCTTTTTAATAAGAGAAGAGGCAATAAATCTCCAACAGTTAGATTAGGGATGCACGTGTGGTAACGTGTTTCTTCTATCTTTGAAAGGTAGAGTCTTAAATATTGCAGCAAGTTTGTAATTGGTTGTCAGCTGGACATGGACTGTTGTTAAGTAGTCATCCATTCCTAGTCATGTTTTTCATCATACAATAGGATATCATGAGATGCTGATTTTAACTTTCAGATTTAATAATTGATCAGGAAAAACCTTTTCCCTCAAAGTGTGTTGGAAGCTGTAGTTCAAGATATCAAAAAACTTATTCAGGTGCATCCCATGCTTATTATAGCTACAAAGTCAGCCATTTTTGTGGACAGATATTCTACTGCTTCAAATGAGGAGAAGTGGTGAGCCCTTAAATGGTTTTGGACTTTTGGCAATTGTGTCATGCATCATTTAATATGCAATAGGACAAAAGCTCGTAGAATTTTCATATTCCGCCTGGACTATTGTAAGAGAAAGATATCTTTTGATTTCTGTACCACGCTGATTATAATAAATAGAAATAACATCTTTCTTGCAATATCAGACAATTATCTGAAACCCAAAGGACCTTCACACTATAATGACAACTTTTTGGGTCCCTTGCAGTTGCAAAGCTTAAGATTTTCGCTTTATCTTTGCTTAAATCAAGCATATCCACTAAAAATATGTAAGGCAGTAATTTATGCTCTAATCTCAATTCCAGTAGTTAATTCATATTGGTATGTACATTTATAACCTATGGCAGGAACTTCATAAAGGATAATGGGCAAAGTGAAAGCATTTCCAGAAATGTGACGAGAAATCATCAACATATTCAGTATCGGGAATATATGCCTTCTGCCTGGCAGGTAAAGCTGTGTAAAATACCTGACAAATATGTGGGTACGCGTGCATGAAAATATAAATAAAAGAAATGCCTTAAATGTTTATAGGAAGTAGAGGAACATTTGGACATTTTAGGATGAAAATGAGGAAATGCTGATAGAAAGTGGAGATGTATAGGCCCTTGCTTACAGAAATAAGTTGAACTTTTTTTGATACTGAGCTCTAAAAAGAGAAACGTGTGCTAAACATTGAACTAACTGTTGTAATGGCTCCTAATGCTGTTTTAATTTTCTTTGCATATCATGATTCTCTCTCTCTACCCCTTTTAATCTAATATGGAGCTTTCTAATTTGATGTTGTGCCTCAATTTGTTGCAGTCATTTGTCACACACCGAATGCTTCTACGTTCTTCAGGTTTAAAGTCTATTCCTACTATTAATAGCTGCAAATTGCTTTAATCTTTAACCACCATTTCAGCATATTCTTGTTGCTTTTTTAGATGATCATCCCCTTACAAGCAATCATGAAAACTGTTCATTCTACTCGTTGGAATGGCTGTTGCCGAGATTGAATTCTTCGGAAAGGCTTCTAGTGAAAGATGTAAGAGCGTAATTTACTGATGAGGAATTTTTCTGGTCACTAAACTTGACTTTTCGTTGGACTCAATTTTGCATTTTGGTTGGACTTCTAGGCTGGTATCTTTGTTGGTTGATAAAGCATGCTTGCCGAGGGATGTGATGCAGTAATGCTTTTCAATTGTGGTGAAGAAATTCTTGTCCTTTCTCAAAGTAAGCTCATCTATATTTATATCTATATCTACGTTAACATATATGATTTTGGAAAGCTAAATAATAGCAAATCGTAGTTAGTGGTTATTAAGTAGTTATTTTAATGTTAACCCATGTAACTGCTCCTTTCGCTTTTTACTGTCAAATTAAAATTAAACTAAATAATAGTGGATAATTATTGCTTAAATAGCAGTTCTTTTTGTAAGTAATTAAATAATAGTCAAGAATATTCGTTACCTATATATGAAGCCAATAACAAAATTTCATCTCTCTCTCTCTCTCTCTCTCTCTCTCTCTCTCTCTCACACACACACACACACACACACACACATATCACCGATATAAATAATTAATTACAAAAATTTCGTCAGTCATTGTAAGAGTTCATAATATAAATACATGACAACCAATTAAACTTTGACACATCACACATGGAAAATAATGTATTATGGTAAGTGAAATTCAAGTTGCATGTGAATTACATCATTTTTGCCAATTAAATTTGATCATGTAATTAGTGTCTAAAAAAATGTTAATAGATTATTGAGGCTTCGGTGTGGTTAAGAGTTCTTAGACCTTATGCCATTTGCATTAAAAGGGAAAAAGCGAAATTTGGTTCTTCGAGACATGACCTTTCTTAAGGCTTCAAACTAATCCGCTGTTGCCCGTTGACGCTTGTAAGTAACGGACTAGTGAGAGATTATGGCAACTTTCTATGGTTATAAGCAATGTGGAAGAAAATATGAAAATATGAGATTTCAAACACAACAATGAGGTAGGAAAATCGAAGTTTGCTCCGGTACCGACTTGATGCAACACTGAAGCGAAAATAACGTGAAATAACAATTCATAAAACTCCGTATCAATATATTAGTTGTGAAACTCAGGTCACAACTCAACTTTCTTATTTCACAATTGAGTAATTGCTCAAACACTACATTTTTAACTATAACTTTCAAAAAAAAAAAAACTATAACTTGGTTCTTCATTTGAGTCTCTGATGTGGAAAAATTGCTGTCACATCTTGACCGATAATCTCTCCTTCAACAATTACTTTGTTGGGAATTGAATTTGTGACCTTGACTTTAATACTAATTGTTAGGATCACATTCACTATTAGATTAAAAATTAGAGTTGTTAGTCTAGGTTTCTTTAATTCACAATAAAGCAAACAGCCAAACACCATGAACTAATTATAATTCGGCCCTTTACTTGACTTTCACCATAGTACAATTACATTTACACCTGAGCCAACAAACTGATCATAAGTAATAATTATAACTAAACAAAGATATATTAATAGGTCATAGAAATGAAAAAATATATATAAAATAAGAAATATATGTGCACTTTTTTTTAATTTTTCGGTAAAAACAGAATAAGTGGACTTTTTAAAATTTAATATTACGTTTTTTTAAAAAGAATATTTTATGTATTAATTTTTATTAGAGAACTTGATATCAATTTTTTAGAAACTTTAGTCAAGTCTAATTAAAATTTTTTTAAAAAAAATCTTAACCCTATATAAACAATAGGAATAAGGGGGTATTTGTTTTTTTTTTTAAAATTAAAATATCTGAATTTAACTACACATGTGAATATTAAAATATTGCCTTTGAATATGGATATTGAATAATTTAGATTGATTTTTTTAATATCTGCACGGATAGAAATTGTTTATAGTAAAAAAAATAATATTAAAATGAATTAGTAATTAAACATATGTCATAGAAAGAATGATGAAATTAAAATTAAAAAATAAAATTATATATTGAATGAAAAATTTTAAAACTTCACAAATAAGCATTAATTGTTAGTATAATTAGTAGAATATTTAATGAAAATGTTGTTTTGCACGAACTATAAAGTTTAGAGGTTATTTATTAAGTTTTAAAGTTTAAGAAGGATAAAGTGCACATAAGGCAAAGTATATAGGAATAAAATGTATATTTTGCCTAAAATAAATAATATATGTGAATGATATTAAGATTTTTTACAAGATTTAATTTATTAAAATGTATTCAAACTTATTAAACACTTAAAAAATAAAAAACAAACGCACTTAATGGTCTAAAATTTGAATAAATCAAATTCAGATATTTATTAAGTAAAAATAAATGAGGCTTTAGTAATCTTAATCTTAAATAACTTTATTGACTGATCATAAATTTAAAAATTACAAAACATAATTGCTTCAATATTAAAATAAAATCAATAAAAAAAAATTCTTCTTTATCATTCTCAATTACCTAACATATTTACTAAGTTTTATGAGTGCTCAGGTGAAACAAAATAATGTTATAACTTGAAATAAACATTATCGAAACTTGCTCAATGATTTTCGAAATCTGGTACACATTTTGTTTATTCCACAATTTCAATCCCGTGTTAGATAGATAGTACCGAGTTTGGTGTGTAATTAGTTGAAACCGCTTGGAATTGTAGAACAGAGATCAAATATTGAGATTTTATTTTCTCAATTGTTATTGTCGGAGTGAACATGATGTAATCTGTTGAGAGGGGCAATGGGTATGGAGAGAAGCTGCAATTCTTACAGGCAGTGTTCTTAGTTCAAATAAAATTCAAATAAAACAAATTATGCTTTCCTTTTGTCCTAAAAAAGGAAAATTATTTATTTCAGGATTATAAAGTTCATAAACTTTTAGCAATCTGATACTAAAATATTAATTAAAGTTAAGTTGATGATCATACATTTCATACACAGTATATTCTCTTTCAATGCTGTAACAACATTGAATATAACAATTATAAGAAGAAAAATCGAAAGAACATCATTATATGCGTTAACTCAACTCTCATCCAGAAAAACAAAAAAGATTAATTATTAGGAAAAAGATGAAAGATGCTATGTATGTGGCCTTCTCAAAGATGACTTATTTTGTAGGTAAGCGGCCCGTGTGATATACACATTTAATTATTGAAACTTGCCTTTCTTAAAAGAGACCCGTGATTTGTTGCTACTTGCTATTTATAAATTCATTCTCTTTTGCAACATATCTATTATCTATTTGACAATTGGTGCCCCAATTATTTTGTTCTATTTCGCTGTATTGAGAATTATATAATTTTTCTTTTGATAAAATAAGGATTAATGTTTTTAAATTTTGAAAAAAAAAATTATCTTATGTGATTAAATCCTAAACATTCAATTGTGATTATCGTGTGTGAAACATATTGATGTGTTCTGTTCTTTTCCCTACTTTACATCATATATCTTGCTTAATAATTTATAATACGTGTGCAATTTCTTTGTTTTTTTGAAGAGACAAGTATTCTATTTATTTTTTATCTAACGGCTATTAATATTTTTGTTTTTTTGTACTTACTTTCAGAGACTTATTTGAAGAAAAAAATTTAGATAATTCTCAATTTTTTTTGTGTTTGCTTTTAGAGACCTATTTGAAAGGGGAAAAAAGGAAAGCATTGGTCCCTAGAATTTTTCCCTTCAAATAAGTCTTTGAAAGCAAGTACTAAAAAAAAATATTGGTGATCGTTGGATCACAAATCCAATGACCAAGACAAGACAAGTAGAGTAAAAAAAAAGCAAAAAAATTGCACTCTATAAATACTACATGGTATGTGAAAATTATTCCTTAATTTATAAAGAAAAGTTATCAATCAAAAATTAATTTATTCCTAAATTCCTTAGGTGAAGGAATAGAAAATATGAGACCTAATTTGAAGGTTTAACTTTAAAATTGTTAAATAATGTCATATGTACAATGATTTTGCTTACAGTTATATAATTTAATACGTAATTAGTTGGATTTTTAAAAGTTTATAAAATTATTTGGATTCAAATAGAATCCTTTATACAATTAATAAAATCATAATATAATAAATAATACCACTTTGTACTTTATGCAATATTATAAGATTTTTAGTCTGTTCATATATGCAACTCGTAGCGTCCATCTTCACATGTTCCGAAAACGCATCACTCATGTAAACCCAAATCCAAGCCTCTGATCCTCAATTACATTAGATGACAGAAATGAAAACTATATATACATACTTTGGCTAACTGTTAACACTTTTGACCTGCAGAGTTTGTCTCCTCTCGACATTTTTTATAAAAATAAATATTTTGAACTTTCTAAGTAGCTTAACATACGGTTTCGTTATTGTTTCCAAAAACATGTACTCTTTAAACTAAATAGAAAAAAATCATAGGGGTTCTTGATACGTCCAAAAGTCGCTAAGGATTACATATTGATTCTGTGAATTGAATTTGATCTAGTGGCCTACATCTAATGACTAAAATAGAGAAGGACTTGTATCAAATGTATAATGTATAAGTTAAGAATTACGCCTTGATTAATAGTTTAAACTTTTGACCTAGTGGTAAGCATTTTTACTCATATCATTTAGTATCAGACCCAGCACGGGTTCGAATCCCAAGGTCGACATGTCCTCAATTATTTCAAGGTTTGAAGGTAAACTTTCTCTAAGAACAATCCAGATTCTCTCAAAGTCCTAGAGGGAGGATTAGATCTACGGTCTAGATTAATTTTTTTTGTGTTTTTTTTAAAATTACGTGATTAATTTTTAAAAAATAGAAAAACACAAATTTGACTTATTAAAAATTAATCATGTAACTTTTTAAACAAAAAAAATATCAAATTAATCTGGACCGTTGGATGATCTAGACTAACAGTCCAGATCTTATCCTGAAGAGAATAGTACTCTCCAGAACCTTGAGAGAATCTAAATTCCTCTAAGAAGGAGGGAATGATGCATCCAAAGATCATAAAAGGATACAAGTTGATTATGTGAGCCGGGTTCGGCCCGCATTAGATACATAGTATATATATCAGAGTTTCACTTTGACTAACTGCTTAAGTTTTTGACACAGTGATAAGTGCTTTGGTCATATCAATTTTGTTGCAGATTTTTAACTTGTTTAGTTTGCGAGACAATAGATGTATGTGCTATTAGCCTGTTAGCTCCTGTTAGATTCGTGTTTACACTTACTCCAAAATATAAACATGGGACCTGTCCATAAAATTGACATGGTTAAAAAAGAGTGTCATGATTATTATTTAAGGGATAGGGTTGAGAGCCATTTCATGAGAAATTTTTCTAAGCAAAAAGCGTCCACGTAGCTCCATGATGGTGTGGAGTACAGGACATTATCTTATAAGCACTCTTGCGAAAGTTGTCACTTACAACACCATTTTATCTGTTCTCTTTCAATGCACAAGAAGCCATGCCAAAGCTTTGTGACTTGCAAGTCGAAATAAATGGTCAACAGATTTTCTTCTTAAACGAGGTAATCCGGGAGTCTTTTATTGATTCTTTCTTTTCTATAACCATAGCCAGATTTAAAGGAAAACAACAAAACGCAAGCAAATTTCTGATCAGGTGACTGGTTTATTTCTTTTGCAGAAGGTTATATCGAAATACTGCGGAAGATTAAAGAGAGTCTTCAATCAACGAAGGAGACGAAGCCGTCAGATCAAGGATTTGGAGATTGAAATCGATGAATTTCCTGGAGGCCCAGATGGGTTTGAGCTGGTTTTGAGATTCTGTTACAACAATGGCAAAATCCCAATCACTGTATCCAATGTGTCTCTCCTCCATTGCTGTGCTCTTTATCTTGGAATGGACGAGGAAATGATGCGCAACAATCTCTTGCAACAAACAGAAACATTTCTTGAGGGAATCTATTACTGGAAATGGAATGACTTGCTTGTGAGTCTCAAGAGTGTTGACCTATTTTATGACTATGCAGATTCCTACGGTGTTCTAGACAAGCTCATTTGTGCACTCCTAGCAAAGATTGCTCAAAACTCAGATATAAACCCCCTCACCACCTCGTCTTCCTCATCTTCATCTTCCCCAGAACCCAGCTCTGCTAAAAGATTCTCTTCTTCGACCAAAGCTACCCCAGAAACCATCAAGTCCACATTGCCAAGCAAGGCATGGTGGTTCGAGGATTTGAGTGTTCTACCACCAAAGATTATTGGGAAACTCGTTCAGAGTCTTGGGGCATACAAAACAGAAAACAACAACTTGATGCTCACAAGGTTTCTTCTTCATTATCTGAAAACAGCACGTCAAACAAGAGGCAGAGGCAGAAACAGTAGCGAGTTTTCGGGTCTCGCAGAAACAGCAGCCTATGGAGTCATTTTAGTTGGTAAGAAGGTCTTTTCTTGCAGAGGACTGTTTTGGGTATTGAGGATTGTGGGGGGGTTTGGGTTGGGAAGAGATTGCAGAATGGAACTGGAGAAACTGATTGGAGGGATGCTTGAGCAAGCTACGTTGGACGATTTGCTGGTTCCTGGCCACGATATGGGAGTTTGTTATGATGTTAATTTGGTGATAAGATTGGTTAGCGTATTTGTCAAGATCAGTGGCTCTGAATCTGATGATGGGGTTTCTGTATGGAAACTGAAGATGGTTGGGAGATTAATTGACAATTATCTGAGGGAAATATCCCCAGACGAGAACCTTAAGATCTCTAAGTTTCTTGGAGTTGCCGAATGTTTACCAGATTCTGCCAGGGATTGCTTTGATGGGGTCTACAGAGCCATTGACATCTACCTTGAGGTATCACTTATCACCCAAATTTTCTCCGTTCCTTTTTCATACTCGTCAATAACGTCTTTCTAGAGAATCAATTGGAAATGGGAAAGCTTAAACACTTCAATTTTCCAAAATTGATTTCTTGGTTCTGAGTTTTAAGTAATTTTTATAAACAGAACTTACAATGGAGGAGAAGGAGGGAAGAGAGAGAGAGAGAGAGACTACTAGAGGGGGGAAAAATCAACAAAAAAAAAAAGCTTACCCGCACATATTGAACGACGAAGGAGAAGAGTAAGAGAACTTGAGAGAAGGAGAGAGATGACAGGCATTTGCAGGTCAGAGAGACGACAAATAAGAGAGGCAAGATGACATGAAATGCTGAATTTGAGAATTAGGATTGGGTTAATCAGAAATTAGAGACGGATTTTAGGAAAATCCGTCTCTAATTTAAAAACTGTGCTGTTTAGATTAAAGATATTAGAGATGGAATTTTGTCATAGACAAATTCGTTTTTGAGTTTCTGTGGGAGAATTTCATCTCTGATAATTTTAATATTTTAAGGACAAATTTGTTTGTAACAGAATTTTGTCTCTAATAATTAAATAAAAAAATCACATTTCAACAAAATCGAGGTCGGATTTGAAAATATACAAATTTGTTTTTAATTAATAGTTTCAAAATTAAAGATAAAAAAAAAACACAGACAAAAACTTTTTATCCTAAAATTTATCTCTAATATCTAATACAAATCAAAGAAATATTTACAATACATTCGGAACAAAATTAGATACAAACAAAATTCCGTCTCTAATTTTCATTTCTACTTTCAGTCTTTGTCGTATAAATTGTGTCAAAAGTTCTGGCTTTATTTGGTTTTTTTTTTCTTCTCTTTTCTTTTTTGTGTCTTTCGTTCATATATAATCAACCGAAAAGGGGAACAAAAAGAGAGGATCAGGAAGATGCCCGTATGGGACGGAAAGGGAACTAAATCATGTCCTGATAATCAGCATCTCAAAATGGCTTAGGGCCCATATGTTTTGGCATATTCTTATTTTTATCAATATCATCTTCTATTCTATAAACATTAAACTTGCCTTGCTATCTTTAATGCCATTCTCAAAATTCTCCATTGTTTTTGGTCAAATACGTCATGCATTTAATGCCATTCCTTGACAAATAACACACAACTGTATTAATCCCTATCATAAACAAGAGACTAAAGGAATTTTTTTCTTCTTCTGTACGTATTTCTAGCTCTCACCCCCACTACCATTTTCTCTTTCTTGTATTACATATCTTTCCTGTCTTTTCGTTTATAGATCTTTTTTATTACATGACGTCGAGAGAAGTAACTATTTATGAGATTCAGAATTTTGGAGTGATTTTTCAGTGATGAAATTCAAATGCTTTTCACTTGATAACACTTTTTGTGACTTGTACCTTCTGATATTTTGCTTCAAAGGAAAAGTACAAGTGATAGTAAAATTCAGCATGTTGGCATGTTGCATATAGTTGAAATTAAGGTCAATATTATCCTATATTTAATAGAAAAAAAATTATATGTACATCCTTATATGATTTTCTTTGCTATAAGCTTTTTTAATTAATACATGACAAATGTATAATTTTTTAATTAGAACTCGACAAATGCATGATCTTAAAAATAACTATATATTTTTTTACAATTTAACATTGTATAATTAATCCTCTAAGATATTCTTTATACATGTTCTATTTTTAGTGGAGAATTTGATAGCAAACACATAAGGAAGGACCAAAACATCATTTTGGTCCCTCATAGATGCCTTTTTTTCTCAAGTTAATCCCTTGTAAATTTTTATTTTCAATTTGGTCCCTTAAATATTGGTATGTTATCAATTCAATCGCTCATAGATTTTCATTCTCAATATGTTACCTCACAAATTGATATATTATTAATTTAGTCTCTCACATATTTACATTTTTAATTTGGTTCCTCATAGATTTATGTTATCAATTTAGTCTTTTCATCAAAAGTTATAGCCTGCAAAGAAGGACTAAATTGATAATATATCAACTTGTGAGGGATCAAATTGAGAATGAAAATAAGTGAGGGACTAAATTGATAACATATCAATTAATGAGGGACCAAATTGAGAATAAATTTTTTTGAGGGACTAAATTGGTAGCTTATCAATCTGTAAGGGTTCAATTTGAGAATGAAAATCTATGAAAGACCAAATTAAAAAAAAGGACATCTATGAGGGACCAAAATAGAATTTTAGTTCATAAGGAAGTGTATATAAGTGTATTCCCATTTAATACTAGACTAGCAGATTCTGATTTCCGTGACTAATTAACGATTGCAGTCCCATCCAAGGATCACATTTGAAGAGAGATCAACATTGTGTAGATGCCTTAACTACAAGAAACTGAGCTTCGAAGCTAGTAAAGATCTTGCCAAGAACCCTAGAATCCCTCCAAGGATTGCAATGCAGGCTCTCATTTCTCAACAATCAAAGATCTCAACTAAAGATTTGGCCTTTGATGAGAGTCAAAGCACGAACCCTTCACAAATCGTTGTGTACAACGAAGCAGACACAGACGTTTTCTGTGAAGAGAAAGAAGATATGAGGTTAAACCTTGAGAGAATGCAATGGAGGGTTGTGGAGTTGGAGAAGTTGTGTAGGGATATGAAGGGTCAGATGTCGAGCTTGGTTAGCCGTAATGGCTTTATTCATCCTTCTCGCATCAGAGCCATTTCAAGATTTTGTTGAATGTCAATTTGTTTATGTACCTATCATTGCTCAAGATACACCATTTTGTCTTGAATTGTAAAATATGTAATTTTTTTTTTGAATCCTTATTTTTTATGATTTCTACGTGATGGAAGGAAAAAAAAAAATAAAGAAAACTCTTCATAGAGTTCACATTCTCTGATTGTCTTTGAAAGACAAGTAGTTGTTTTGATATAAAAAAAAAATCAGTTTCATCTATTAAATTACAGATCCAACAATTATAAGTAGATAAACACTCTGTTTATCTTTCAAATACAAGCAAATAATTTGATTTCGTTCTTAAGCCTTGAAGTACTTGAACATTATATCGGACAAGATTTTCGTGTTTTTTTTATCTAAATATTTATTTTCAAATTTTTCTATAAAATGTCAGCATTAAAGAAAAAGAAAAAAGGAAAGCATAGGTATTTCTTTCAAGATTAAGTCGTATTTTTACTCTAAAGAATAGATTGAAAGGCTGAGCATGCCATTTGATTTGATTTCATTAATAAGTAAAAAATAACCGTGGAACAACGAATGTATCAATAGTAGAGCATTTAAAACAAGTTAAATTTATTGGGTCGGCTTGGTCTCGACTTGTAAATGAGGTGGGATAAGTTAAGAATTTAGTAGCACATATTTAATAAAGATTTTTAACCCAGCCCATTAAGCCCATAAAGTTGAGGTGAGTTGGGACGAGTTTATCCCATAGGCTTTTTTAAGAAAAAATATTGAATTTGTAATTTTTTTTTACTTAGATCATGAGTTGTTAAGGTCGTGCACGTATAAAAAATTGACCCTTGAAGTAATATATTATGTATATGACTCAACTTAATGTTCTAATCCAAAAGATAAGTTTCTAAAATTAAAAATAAATTGTCATAAAAAGTTATAAATTTGTATTTCTATTTTGAATCTTTGACACTAGCTTATATTTCTTGTTCATTGAACAAAGATGTCATGTATGATATATTTTTTTATTTTATCATGCATTATATTTAAATTATGGATAAAGAAAATTATTTTTTTAAAAAAAGGGCTGGGCTACCCTTGAAAGGTTGGGTTGTGCTAGGATTTTCAGTCCAATTAGTAACAAAAGCTTGGTCTAGCCCAGTCCATATTTATTGAAAGCCCTAATAGTCTTGGATTGGCCTAGCCCAAACCCAGCCCATTGACAACTCTAACTAAGGGCCATAAAAATTGAAAGAAAATAAAAAAAAAGAGGAGTAAATTATATAAGCTTAATTTGAGATTTGATTGAATTACATGTGGTATTCTTTTTTAAAAAATTGAAATAAAAAAAAAGATCCTTAAGTTTTGAGTCACTTAAAAAGTAAATGCTGAACTTTCAATTCTAGAAAAACTTTCAACATTCAAGGAATAGATCCTTCTTTCCAATTTCACCATAATGAATAATAACATTAGTTTCTTGTTATGTTAAATTATTTATACGTTTAAATTTTTTGTTACTTATACTTTTAATGATTGTATTTGACATGATATGAAAGATAATGTTATTAAGAAGAAAATGGACGGTAATATTTATTCTCTGAAAATTAAAAATCTAAAAATTTCAATCTTTGAAATTAAAAGTTAAAAAATTTATTTCAAAATGACCCAAAGTTTTGAAGAGTTTTATTATTATTTTTAACAATAACTAATAAAATAACAATATCATATTAGAGTTTAATATTAATTTAATTGTCTTTACTAATATAATGATAATAAATATAGCGTAAAAATTGAATTTCTTTAAAAAAATAAATCAAAATAAAAATTTCAGTAATATATATCAAAATATCAAAAATTGAGTTTAATTTTTTAAATAAAAAAATTAAGATATAAATTAACCAAATCAAATATATGGAGGTTAGTGTAATAAAGAATTATACGGGTTCAGGGAAACTTACTTATTAATTACAAATTCACAACGAAGAAGCGATCACGCCAATGGTAGCACTCTTACGCGACACGCTTGTTTCTCTATTGAAGAAACACCAGAGTTTGGATCAATGCAAGCAAATCCACTCCCTCATGATCGTTTCTGGCATCTCACACGACAGCTTCTTGCTCACCAAACTAATTCAATGCCTTGCATTCTCTCAACCCACCTCTTCTTCCTATGCCTCCCTTCTTATCGGTACTATCCACACTTCTGTCACTCGTATCTTCAACAAAACCATCGAAGCTTTCTCCAACAGTCCCCATCCCCACATATCCCGTTTCTGCTATGCAAGAATGCGACAGAATGGCGTAAACCCAGATGAACACACCTTCCCTTTGCTTCTCAAGACCTTCTCCAAGTCTAATGTTCAAGACCCATTTCAGCTTTACGCTCAGATTACTAAATTCGGGTTACATTTTGATCGTTTTGTCAGGAACGCTTTGATTTCTGCTTTTGCTAATTGCGGGTTCATGGAATGCGCATGTCGAGCGTTCGATGAGAGCACTGCCTTGCAGGATGTTGTTTCTTGGACTGCGTTGATTGATGGGTATGTCAAAAATGATCGTGCAGGTGACGCATTGAGGTGTTTTGTGAAGATGAGATCCAAAGGCACGACGAGAATTGATGGGGTCACCGTAGTCTGCATTCTGCGTGCGGCTGGAATGGTGGGTGATGATTACTTCGGAAGGTGGGTTCATGGGTTTTACATTGAAGCAGGAAGAGTTCAATTGGATGCTTATATCTGCAGTGCTCTTGTGGACATGTATTTCAAGTGCGGTCACTGTGATGACGCTCGCAAAGTGTTTGATGAAATGCCTTACAGAAACGTAGTCTCTTGGACTGCACTTATCAATGGTTATGTGCAATCAAAGAGGTTCAAAGATGCGCTTCTTGTCTTCCAAGACATGCTGCTACATAACTTTTTGCCTAATCAATATACACTCACAGTTGCTCTTCACGCTTCTGCACACATAGGAGGATTGGAGCAAGGAAGATTGATTCACCAATATATAGATAGGAATAAGGTGACTATGAATTCAGCTCTAGCCACTGCATTGGTGAATATGTATGCAAAATGTGGGTGCATTGATGAGGCTTTATCGTTATTTGGAGAGTTGCCAGTGGAAGTGAAGGATGTGTACACTTGGACAGCCATAATAAATGGGCTGGCTGTTCATGGAGATGCCTTGAAATCATTGGAGCTATTCTCAAGCATGTTAGGGAACGGGGTTCAACCTAATGAAGTTACCTTCATTGGCGTTCTTAGTGCATGCTCTCATGGAGGTTTGGTAGATGAGGGTAGAAAGTTGTTTAAGATGATGAGCGATGAGTATGATATGGAGCCTAACATGGACCACTATGGTTGCATGGTTGATCTTCTTGGAAGAGCAGGGTACTTGGAAGAAGCGAAACGAATGATTGATGAGATGCCAATGAAGCCTAGTGCTGCTATAGTGGGAGCTTTGTTTGGTGCCTGCATGATTCACACAGATTTTCAGATGGGTGAATCCGTAGGAAATTATGTGATCAGTCTGCACCCAGATCAGAGCGGAGCATATGCTCTTTTGGCAAACTTGTATTCCACGTGTCAAAAATGGGAAGCAGCTGCGAAAGTCAGGAGGTTGATGAAAGGAAAAGTAGAGAAAACTGCAGGATATAGTTGGATACAAGTGAATGGTTTAATTCATGAGTTTAAGGCCTTCGATCATTCACACGAGGAGTTATCAACTGTTTGGTCCATCTTAGACAACATACTATTCCAAATGAAACTAGCCGGTCAAACTCATAACGGCGAAGACGCTAACCCACTTGTATGAAATGTATGAGGGTTGAGAAATTTCGAATGCCATTGCTTTAACTTTTATTTTTTTCCTTTCCAAAAATAGATTTGAGTATTTCGGATATCCAATAATATTTTCTAAAAAAAAAATATCATCGAATAAGACGAGGATAGTAAAAATAATTATTGGATAGATGTTAAATAAATCAAAATATTACTATTGGATACTTATATTTGTTTGAAATGAATGGATAAATAAAGTATTCAATATCTATTTGATAATTATATAATAATATATAATATATATTATAAATTATAAAATTTTCATATATAAATTATAATATGTATAACAAATTCGATGAATTTAAATTTTATGTTAAATGTATACTAAATATCTAGTATTTGGATACCCGATGACAGATTTAGAGTATTTAATATCCATTATGCAACACTTTTTCAAATATTGTATACCCTACATACCGGCCATACTCGCATACCAGAGCATGATATAACCTTCGACAGCGAGACACCTGTGAAAGATTTTAACCCTCATCGACTTAATTGAATACGATACATATATCGTAAACCTAATCAAATAATTTTCGTCCACCTTCTTGGCACGTTAACTTTTTTTTTTTCTTGGCATTTCGAATAATAGCATTTTACAAAGTTACATTCCATCCTAGACTAAAAGAACATAAACTCAACAGCAAAGGTACTAAAAGTGTATTCAATATCTATTTGATAATTATATAATAATATATAATATATATTATAAATTATAAAATTTTCATATATAAATTATAATATGTATAACAAATTCGATGAATTTAAATTTTATGTTAAATGTATACTAAATATCTAGTATTTGGATACCCGATGACAGATTTAGAGTATTTAATATCCATTATGCAACACTTTTTCAAATATTGTATACCCTACATACCGGCCATACTCGCATACCAGAGCATGATATAACCTTCGACAGCGAGACACCTGTGAAAGATTTTAACCCTCATCGACTTAATTGAATACGATACATATATCGTAAACCTAATCAAATAATTTTCGTCCACCTTCTTGGCACGTTAACTTTTTTTTTTTCTTGGCATTTCGAATAATAGCATTTTACAAAGTTACATTCCATCCTAGACTAAAAGAACATAAACTCAACAGCAAAGGTACTAAAAGTTCATTCATCTTTCATTCTTGTTCATCAATAAAGTTTTTCTATGCAGAGAGTTTGACCTTTCAGAGGTCGAATTTATCATCATTGAATTATAGTATAAAAATGAACCTCAAGATAATCTGAGCTTAACCTCATAGAAAAATTCATCAAGAATGCTCGAAGCAATCTAAGGAGGCTACAAAATTAATGGTCTATACACTCAATGAAGAACCAAAAAGGAGCATTCATGCTGAAGGAAGAAATTCGTTTATAATTCAGCTGGCTCAATTCTACTGCGTAATCCTCCACGTATCATCATTTGCGCATAAAACTCGGCATGCTCCTAAACCAACACAAAACAAGCAACCTTATCGTTATAACCACTTTAACAAATAACAAAAACAACCAGCTTAGCAACCATTTATTTAAAAAATAGTGCAACCATTTATAGATCAAATGTCATCTCTGGCTAAACAATAGTGCAAACATTTACAAGGCAATTATTAACAAGAGCCGTATGAACCTGATCCTATTTATTTACAAACACCAATTCGCACAAAGACAGCAATGTGAACAGCGACATGTGAGATTTTGATGACTATACTCGTTAGCCAAAGGAAAATAGAGGGAACCAAGTCTATCTAAAAGAAATTGGCATTTCCCTCCAACAAAGTTTCTAAAGCCAAAACCATACCAGTAAACTGATCAACACTATTACTGTCAAATCATGCTTGTCAATGAAACATAATTTAACATCGAAAATAACATAGAGAGATGGCTAAAACTTGTCTCAGAGAGAAGAAAAAGTTATGTGACTCATCCAATTTTGTCATGAATGCAAACTTTAATAGCACAATAAAGTGATAAAAAAAAAAAACAAATCCCTATATCTCCATATCTGAAAAGAGGAATAGAGAAGAAAAATGAAATACCTTTACTGTGACAATAACTACGGCTACACCATTTTCCCTTGATGCATGAAATAGTCTTCTAGCAGCGTCTGTCGTGACTGATGGAACTACTTGGGGTAAAACCCTTGCAACTGCAAGTAGAGAGAAACTCTTATCGGTAATAACACATTACAAGCACCCAGAATATATATGTGAAACTTGTTTTACCAAATGCAGCAATTGCATAACATTCTTTACTCTGAATCTATTTTACCTAATTTCTCTGTGTGACGAATATCATCAATAAGCAAGACTAAGTAACTATCTCCGCCCCCAACACCTCTTCTATCATTCAGCCGTCCAATATCTCCTCCTGTAATTAAAAGTATAGAAACAGAACAAATTCAATTGTATGTATTAACGCACAAATTAGGTAGTTTTTTTTTTTTTTGGGGGGGGGGGGGGGGTGGGTGTGGAGGGGGGAAGAGCTAAATTGAATAAGACGTGTAATCCCTAAACCAAGTTTCTATAAGCAAGTTTGATCAAGGCAAGAATTTCAACTTACTTTTTATTTCAAGCGCACAGCCAATTTTATGGTAACCATTTTACAAAAAAAAAAAAAAGAAAAAGGAGGTAGACAAAGAAACGATTCATGTTGCATATTTCAGTTCAGCAGGTGCTACTATTGCTAATGAATCAGGTGAAAACAACCAAATCATGACCCTAAACCTAATTATGCATTAATAAGCTGAACACTTTGAAAGAGATAAAGAAGTTGATACCGAATAAGTTCAAGAATTAGAAAAGAAAGATATCCAAGATTTGCATAGGAAATAAAGAAGAAGCATTATTCCCTTTTTCTTGCCACAATCTTGAATCAGACAAAAAAGATTACAAGCAAAGAAAAGAAAATAGGAGGATTACCTTCTTGAACTTGGTATGGAGGATCAAATTGGGACTGATCAAAATCGGGACGCTCCAAGAGAGCCGAACCTCCCCTGGATGAGCCAAAGCTGTTCTTGAGATTGAGCAATGCCAATCCGTCTGGTTGTCGGCTCGTGCTTTGACATACAATGTTAGATTTCGATGAATGAAATCGGAAGGTACTAAATGAAGAGCAGGGAAGAGGGCGAGCAAACGATGTTCCTGTCAACGCCATTTGCAAATGCAAGTGAAGCTTGAAGCTAAGCTAAAGTCTTCGCAACTGCGTATCTCACCGTGTTTCCTGAAGAAGAAGATAAACAGAGTGCAAGGATCTCTCTCTGCCTTCTGGTAGATAAGGGGAATCTCGCTCGGCTTCCCTCTATATATATATATATATATATATGAAGTTTTCTTACTCGACACGTGGCATTTTATCAACCCCAAATCTTGATGCTTCCGTGTAGCCTTGCATTAATTCCGTTACTTATTACTTCGAAGAAATATTATTCAGTTATATTTTGATTAATTTTAATACCTTTATACTCGCAATTTAATTTCAATATTTGGTCATGAATAGTTTGATTATATCGGAAAAAATCATTTCATGTTAATAAACATTTTCACTTTAATTTTCACTTTTTTTGCCACATATTATATTTGTTTATTTATTTAATTTAGGGTTTTGAAATTTCAATTGTCCTAAAAAAATTTTGCAATTGTTTTTCATGGTAATTGGAAGTTGAATAAAATTGATTGAATGAAACGAATAGCACGTGACAAGTGGGAATTTCCTTCTGGAAATCTCTGGTATCTCCGAGATTTATTGACGTCCTTCATTTTTAGTCATTGGACACAAGTGCTGAAAGCTAAAAATTTGCAAGGCATGTACAGTCTAAATGGAAAGTTCAATTTATTGTTTGAAATTTCAAAGACTGTCTTAAATCTTTTAAAATAAATATTTTATAATTATATAAATTTAAAATTATAAGATTAACAAAGAAATTATTTAATCCTTAAAAATATTTTGTTTAACCACCTATATTTATATATCTATATATCTATACAATGACATACTATTGGGACCCAAAAGAAATAATTTGTTAATTATGTAATTTTAATTTGATTACATCCTTAGATAGTAATTAAAATTCACTTAATTTTTGTCAATCAGTTGACTTGATTTTAATTATTTATCACCACTAATTTCACTTAGACTATCTATATATTTATATAATATACTAAAATAACTTTATTTCTAAACATTTAATACACATATTAACGGCATACTATTGAGACCAAAAAATAATAATTTGTTAATTATGTAATTTTAATTTGATTACATCCTTAACTAGTAATTAAGATTCACTTGATTTTTGTCAATTAGTTGACTTGATTTTAATTATTTATCACCCCTAGTTTCTCTCAGACTAAAATGAGCTAATTGAATTTGATTTTAATTTCTTTTCAAATTACAATAATTTTAAATTAATGCAGTTTTCTTTCTTTAATTTTGACAACCATCTACATATCTATATCATCTATATAAAAATAACTGTACCTCTAAACATTTAATGCATACATTAATGACATAGTATTGTGGCAAAAAAAAATATAATTTGTTAATTATGTAATTTTTAATTTGATTACATTTTTAATATGGTAATTAAGACTCACTTGATTTTTGTCAAACAGTTGACTTGATTATAGTTATCTATTACCACCAATTTCTCCCAAACTAAATTGAGCTGATTGAATTTGACTTTAATTTCTTTTCAAATTACAATAATTTCAAATTAATACAGTTTCCTTTCTTTAATTTTGACAATTTTAAAAAATCAGTATCTATATATCCATATAATATATTAAAACAACTTCACCTCTAAACATTTAGTGTACACATTAATGACACATTGTGGCAAAAAACAAATAATTTGTTAATTATGTAATTTTTAATTTGCTTACATTCTTAATATGGTAATTAAGACTCACTTGATTTTTTTCAATTAGTTGACTTGATTTTAGTTATCTATCACCGTCAGTTTCTCCCAAACTAAAATGAACTGACGGAATTTAACTTTAATTTCTTTTTCAAAATACAATAATCTATATAATAGACTAAAATAATTCCATTATAGGGCATTAATTTGTTTTTGCATTTTTTTTCTACTTTCTTCATTTCTGTATTCGTTATCCGTTGTTGTTTTTCGTGTTTCTGGTTCATCCATGTTTTTATTTTTGGTCTTCTAATTTTTTATTCCTGTCTATTGTATTTCATTTCTACATTGTTCTAGTTTTCTAATTCTAATTTCGCTTTGTTGTTTCTGTCATTACGTTTTCTTGAGAAAAGCAGATCATGAGAAAGATCAAATCCTAAATGAAAAAAATGATGTCATTGAGGTAATTACTTGTGTTTGAATAATATAATTTGACTATTTTTAAATTAACTTTTTTCTTGATTTTCTCATCTAATAGGATTAATGAATAATTCCTTTTAGGCTTACTGTGAGCAAAGGGTAGAGCCCTCCCTATGAAGAAAAACTTCAAGCAATGCTAAGATTACATGTCTGCGGATTGATTGAACGTTAATTTAGGATTTAAAGTTGTAATACCCGTTAATTTCGGAATATAACTCGCTTAAGAGTATTTTAGAATTTTACAACGTTACTTTAGTTATTTATTTTGGTCATATTTAATTTTCATATTTAATTGTTCTCTTTGAATATTATTTATGAAAATTGAGTTAAATGACTGGACTAAATATTTGCACAATGTGGGATATATTCTAAGAATGGTGAAATTCATGGAAAAGTGGTTTCAGAATGGTCAATTAGTCCATTTATTGTAAATTGACTGGATGGGTTTGGATGTTTGGTTATGGATACCCATGAGTTATTGAATAACCCATTAGAAATATTTAATATAAAGTTTCAATAGTACCCCCTCATTTTTTCTCACGCAACCGAAGCCTGAGGAAGTTTTCTCTTCTTTCTTCATTCTCTTCTCAAATCCTTTCCTTGATCTTCAGAAGTTCGATTATTTGTTCGGTTCAAAAGTTTTGTAAGGATCAAAGGTAAGCTTTAATCTCATTATTTTCCTTAAATTTCAGTTTATGTAGAAGATCAGAGGAGGTTTTGTTCTTGAAGATTTTGATGATAATTCATGAATCTCAGTTGTTTTAGAAGTTATATTTGAGTTATAATCGGTTAAAAGAGTTGAGATTCTGGTTTTGAATCAAAAGAAAGGAAAGGATGATTTTTTTGAAAGATTTTCTGCAAAATTCGAAGTACTGTAGCAACTGAAAATCTGGAATTTTTCTTCGAGTTACTGTAGCGACCAGAAATTTCAGAAAAAAATCTGGAAAATTTTCTTCGGGTACTGTAGCAGTCAACGTTACTGTAGCGAACCGTTACTGTAGCCAACTGGTACTGTAGCGAACCGTTACTGTAGCAAACCGTTACTGTAGCAATCAGAAAATTTTGCGTATTTTCGTGATTTTGTTTCCTTTCTTATGTTTCCTTGTAATATATTTTACTAGGAAATTTTCCTACACAAATTCTAGTGTGGAACAAGGTAAACTTGGACAAACATCAAGGTGAGTGAATAACCTTGCTCAGCTAATTTGATATTACTAGTCAAAGTACAATATAAGTCCCATTTACAATATTATTTGGGTAGTAAGTAATTAATTTTCATATGGGAGTATATGATGATCGGTAGAAATAAGAGTATGTAGAAATTATTTTATTTCATGACAATTGTGCTATGTGATAAATTCTCACTATCTTGTCAATGAGTAAAGATCTACGGGATCTAATACACGAGTTTGAAATGGTTAAAGTCTCATACTACTCAGTGCATATCTATGAAACCCATACACGAGTTGAAAGGGTTAAAGTCCCATACTACTCGGTGTATATCTAAGAAAGCTTATACACGAGTTGAAAGGGTTAGAGTCCCATACTACTCGGTGTATACCGATGAGATCTTATTCACGAGTTTGAAAGGGTTAGAGTCTCATACTACTCGTTGTATATCTAAGAAATCTTATTCATGAGTTTGAAAGGGTTAGAGTCCCATACTACTCGATGTATAAGACAATTAATTATATGAGTAAATGTGGTATTTGTACTTTTGATATTCTATATAGTACAGTTATTTACTTACTGAGTTTTTAAATAAACTCACACTCCCTATGATTATTTTTCAGATACAGAAAACAAAGAAGAAGAGTATCCGTTGGAAGATTAGAAGCCCCTTGGGATTACACTCTATTTCTGTCTGGTGGGATACCAGTACTTATTAATGTGGATACTAGAAACGCTCTATACTTTCTATAGGTCTCCTAGGTTTGCGATGAGATAGAAATATCAGACTATGTATGTCTATATTTGCTTATCAGATGAATATAATTCTGTAGTGTGGAACGAATGATTAAGGTTGAATGTAAAACCTTACAGAATATATGTAAACAACGTATGTTTGAGAATTTTATCAAATGAGTAGTATCTTTTCACATGCTCAATTTTTGGGATGTGACAAAAGTATTAAATTTTGAAGTTGGGATGTGATGTATATTTCCTCCCTTAATTATCTTCTTTTTGTTGTTTTGAGATTTTGTATGTATGTAAGTTATGTTTTAAATTTCAATAAACATATAGTTATTATCATTGTTGCTAATCCAAATGTATATTTGCAGAAATAGAAGAAACAGTCAAAGGAAAAAAAAAGGATTTTGATCCTAACAAACTTATTAGGTAAGTAACTTTTATTTCAACTCATTTTTATCATTAATTAATATATTTATCTAAATTAATTTATGTAATACCTTATTTTTTGTTCTTATTTTCATTTGACGTTATTCACATTCAATCTTTAAATCATTTGTATCCAATGAATCATCTTATATGTGTCTTAATATGGCTTCAATGTCTTATTTTTTTGTACATGTATTCTTTTATATATTTTTTAATTATTTTTATTTATTTGATAAACAAAAAATGTAACATTTATGTTAATCCTTGTATCGCACGGGTCACAACACTAGTTTCAAATTAATATAATTTCCTTTCTTTAATTTTAACAACTTTAAAAAAAATATTTTTTGTTTAACCATTTAATCTCTTAATCTTCACGGTACATGTTATCAAATTTCAACCAATTTATCCCTTGTCATTTATTGCCGTAATATTTTTTCAAAAATAATTATTTGACTTGGCGTATGTTGACTAGACTTTTTTTATATTAGAAAATGTTAGAACCAATATTTTTAATTCTTGAAAAATTTAAATGAAATTCAAAGTAATTTATAGAAGATTAAAAATTAACACCAGTTAGTTTTTACATATATTATTCGCAAATCATAGACTGATTTACGTTTTGAAACAATATTCAGTCAGAAGATAGAACCAAAAAGTGCACTTCATGTTGCAAGCTAGGAATTGAAGTACCAATGAAGTTTTCCCATTTCCAAAAAGTACAATAAATAACTCTGCATGACTCATAATCTCATTTACCAAATATCCCAAGCCATGTAAAATTTACTTATATACTTCAAAATGGCTAAGACAACAAAAAATGTTGACAATTTTTTTTTTAAAAAAAGGCCCAAATATCATGTGAACTGATTGGCTTTAGCATTTGAGTCATCAGTTTTCAATGTTAATCGTCTAATCGCTAATCAAACGATTGGAGATGAAATTTTTTTAAGTGACCTCCCGTCAACTGTCCGATCCGATTGACAATTAAACAATTAACATAAAAAATTGACAATTCTAATATTTAAGTTAACCGGTTTTGAACTTGTGAGTTCATTATATTAGTTGATTTTTAAAAAGTCATGAGACTTTGTAACTGTAATACCCGTTAATTTCAGAATATAATTCGCTTAAGAGTATTTTAGAATTCTACAACGTTACTTTAGTTATTTATTTTGGTCATTTTTAATTTTCATATTTAATTGTTCTCATTGAATATTATTTATGAAAATTGAGTTAAATGACTGGACTAAATATTTGCACAATGAGGGATATATTCTAAGAATGGTGAAATTCATGGAAAAGTGGTTTAAGAATGGTCAATTAATCCATTTATTGTAAATTGACTGGATGGGTTTGGATGTTGGGTTATGGATACCCATGGGTTATTCAATAACCCATTAGAAATATTTAATATAAAACTTCAATAGTAACTTCTCATAATTCGATTCTGAAGCGAAGCAAAAGGAACAGTAACTTCATTTTCTCTCTCAGTTCTTCATTTTCTTCTCAAATCCTTTCCTTGATCTTCAGAAGTTCGATTATTTGTTCGGTTCAAAAGCTTTGTAAGGATCAAAGGTAAGCTTTAATCTCGTTATTTTCCTTAAATCTAAGTTTATATGGAAGATTAGAGGAAGTTTTGTTCTTGAAGATTTTGATGATAATTCGTGAATCTCAGTTGTTTTAGAAGTTATATTTGAGTTATAATCGGTTAAAAGAGTTGAAATTCTGGTTTTGAAACAAGAAAGAAAAGGATGAATTTGTGAGAAATTTCTGCAAAACCGAGTTACTGTAGCGACCAGAAATTTCGAAACAAAATCTGGAAAATTTTCTTCGGGTTACTGTAGCAGTACTGTAGTGTCGGCAGTCAACGGCACTGTAGCAGTCAACGTTACTGTAGCGAACCGTTATTGTAGCGAACCGACACTGTAGCAAACCGTTACTGTAGCAAACCGTACTGTAGCAACCCGTTACTGTAGCAGTCAGAAAATTTTACGTATTTTCGTGATTTTGTTTCCTTTCTTATGATTCCTTGTAATATATTTTACTAGGAAATTTTCCTACACAAATTCTAGTGTGGAACAAGGTAAACTTGGACAAACATCAAGGTGAGTGAATAACCTTGCTCAGCTAATTTGATATTACTAGTCAAAGTACAATATAAGTCCCATTTACAATATTATTTGGATAATAAGCAATTAATTTTTTATATGGGAGTATATGATGATCAATAGAAATAAGAGTATGTAGAAATTATTTATTTCATGACAATTGTACTATGTGATGAATTCTCACTATCTTATTAATGAGTAAAGATCTACGGGATCTAATACACGAGTGTGAAAGGGTTAAAGTCCCATACTACTCGGTGTATATTTAAGAAATCTTATACACGAGTTTGAAAGGGTTAGAGTCCCATACTACTCAGTGCATATCTATGAAATCTATACACGAGTTGAAAGGGTTAAAGTCACATACTATTCGGTATATACCTATGAGATCTTATTCACGAGTTTGAAAGGGTTAGAGTCCCATACTACTCGGTGTATATCTATGAAATCTTATTCATGAGTTTGAAAGGGTTAGAGTCCCATACGATGTATAAGACAATTAATTATATGAGTAAATGTGGTATTTGTACTTTTGATATTTTATATAGTACAGTTATTTACTTACTGAGTTTTTAAATAAACTCACACTCCCTATGATTATTTTTTTTCAGATACAGAAAATAAAGAACAAGAGTATCCGTTTGAAGATTAGAAGCCCCTTGGGATTATTCTCTATTTCTGTCTGGTGGGATACCAGTACTTATTAATGTGGATACTAGGAACGCTCTGTACTTACTATAGGTCTCCTAGGCTTGCGATGAGATAAAAATATCAGACTATGTATGTCTATATTTGCTTATCAGATGAATATAATTCTGTAGTGTGGAATGAATGATTAAGGTTGAATGTAAAACCTTACATAATACATGTAAATAACGTATGTTTGAGAATTTTATCAAATGAGTAGTATCTTTTCACATGCTCAATTTTTGGGATGTGACAGTAACTTTGCTCTTACACCCTTATTATATGTACTCTTCTTATAATTTTTTATGAATCTAAACAATTATTGAGTATATTACATGTGATGCTTGTGAACACTATCAAAACGGGTTGGGCTCATCTATCCTGGATTGTGGGTTAATTTTTTTTTTTTAAATTTCTTTTTATGTAAATAATGTAATATTAAAATTATTTTAGTAAAAAATTTAGTAATTTTATATTGAAATACAATTTATATATGTAAACTATTACTTTTTTAATATTGTCAAATAATTAATAACTTTAATTTTTTATATATTTTTTAAATTAATTATATTATATTTAAATTTAAAGATTCTATATTTATTTTTAAAAAAATTATAAAAATTTTCATATCTAATTTGTTATAATTATTAAATATAATGTTATAAAATATAAAAATATAATATAGTAAAATTATTTATATACTAAATAATATAATATAATTATATAAAATAATATAATATAACTTTTGATGTTCAAACCCGCCCGCAAGCCTGTTTTAATAGTGCTCAATGCCTCATTTGTTTGAAAATTACGTATTTTGTCTTTTCATTTTTCATTAAGGCTCCTTTACAAAGGTATAGTATTTTCCCTTTGCACTTGAAACATATAATGCGATGGTATTGTGTTTTTCTCACTGTTATACATTATAAGGATTATGTTATTTGGTCATTATTCTTGTAATATAGTATATGTAAAAACTAAAAAATGTTGGTTTTTAATTTTTTTTAAATATCATTAATTTTGGATCTTTTTAAAACAAGAAAGAAAGCTCTACACAATAAGAATGAATTAGCATACTTCAAATAAATTGTTAAGCAATAATAAAAATAATAATAAAAGACTAAGGAATTGCTAATTTAAAATTTTTTTTAGTGACAAGAGAGTTTGAACCTTGATCGGCTGATCTTAATCTATAATACTCTGATTTTATATTACTTAAACTACAAATTCAATAATTAAATTTAAAATTTTTAAAATTATATTTATGAAAATTTAGAAGCTAGATATATAACTTAAATATCGTTCACGTTTCAAAAACTGTTAAGTGCTAGATTTAGTACCATTTGGTGCTAAATCTTTGATCCATTTTATCGTCTACTTGTGTTTGCTTATATGTCTTTTCCGTTGTTTTTGTTTGATTTAGTTTAGTTTAGGATTTTTTAGAGTTTAGTTTGCTTTATGTGATTCCTTGACTAAGAATGCCACTAATCATCATTTTATTCTCTCTATCGTAGGGTGAGCTGGACGAAGCTGAAGTGAACGACAGAACTGATACGAGCTGCTATGAGGGAGTTTCTGCATACCACCGCTATAGCGGTGGACTCTCACCGCTATAGCGGTGATCCTTAGAGCTAAACATATAGCTGGAAGTTGGTTCTGTCCATTACCGCTATAGCGGTAGATCATCACCGCTATAGCGCCTGTCCCTGGAGCTGAAGAACCAGAAGGCCCAGTCTCTGTCTACCACCACTATAGCGGTGGATCCTCACAGCTATAGCGGTGAGCCCTGCACCAAATTTGCTGGAGAATTTTATACTGTCTTCTACCGCTAGAGCGGTACGTCGCGATACTGAGCTGGTTTAAAAGGCGTCAGATGAACTTTTTAGGGGAATTCTGAGTTGGAGACTGAAGGGAGGCGCCGACTTTTGCTAAAGGAGAAGGAGGAATCCGTCCTTGAAGCCAATCAAGCCTGAATTCTGTCAACCCAACCCCGGATTCATGAAGCTTATTCATTCTTCTACTGTTTTATGTAGTCTTAGAGCCATGAGTGGCTAAATTTTCTATTCTAGGGTTCCTATGAACCTATTTTCAAACTAGGAATTGTGTTTTCTTAAAACTTGTGATTATTGACAATTTATGCATACCTATCATTCATTACTTCCTGAACTTATTATAAAATTGGCCATTCTATGATATGTATGTTGCCCTCATTGAACTTGGGAGAGGGAGATGTTGGTAGAACACTGAATGATTAGGGCGAGTGATAGAACCTAGGGGTTTTTCTTGTTAATTAATAGGGATATTAATTGACCTCGTGTAATCAATTTAGGTTAGCTGTAATTAGACTCAATTTACATAAGGGATTGTGTAGAGTTGGGTAGCTTAATCTAGATTCGGGAGAATTACTTTAAGCCATTAGAAAACCTGAGATTATTGTGCATAATTGATGTTAATTACAAGTGTAGGGAGAATTAACAATTCCTAGGACGAAAGAGGGGGATTAGTGACTCTAGGCCTTTTATTTGAATTATTTCCATTCGATTCTATTGCAATTTGATTTTACTTTCAATTAGAGCTTTCTAAAATCAAAAATTGGTTTGCCTAAATAATGCGTTTGAATTTCTGGAGTACTTAGCACGTTAGTCCCTGTGGAAACGATAACTCTTTACTCATTTTTACACTATATTACTTGTGCGACTGGTGCACTTACCAGAAAGCCCAACAAGTTTTTGGAGCCGTTGCCGGGGACTGACGGTTTTAAACTAATATTCTAAGAAATTAAAGGTGCTAGCTTAGGCATTTTCTTTTCTTTTGTTTTAGTTGTTCTAGTTTCTATTTTTGGTAGTTAATCATTCTTGCTTTTAACATTAAGTTTAGCGATTTCTTTTTTTGTTAATTCTGACCGGAGTTTTTCATTGTGTATGCGAGGTACCATTCATACTTCTGATCTTCTCTTTGAGCCTGAGATCAAAAGATTAGCAAGGAGAACTAGAAAAGAAGCGAGAAAAAGAAGAACTCAAGTGAGCCAAGCTACACAAGAAGAAATGGCTGAGAATAACCAAAACCACCGGGGTTTTGAAGGCAATGCTGGTAATGGGGCCGGTAATGAGCATCAGGAGGATGAAAATAGAGTTGTGTGGGATTATGCATTACCCACTGAGGCTGGACACGCATCCAGCATAGTGAAACCTCCACTGGGCGCAAATAACTTTGAAATAAAGGCAGTCTTGATGAATTTGATCCAGCAGAACTAGTTCGGGGGCAGCCCGATGGAAGACCTGAACAACCATATCACTAATTTTCTGGATATTTGTGATATGGTTAAGATTATGGAGCCAGTGATGATGCCATCCGCCTACGTCTGTTTCCCTTCTCCTTGAGGGATATGGCTAAAAGTTGGTTGAATGCTCAGCAAAGAGGAAGTATAACAACATGGGATGAGCTACAGAAAAGATTTTTGGGTAAGTTCTTTTCGCCATCAAGATCGATCAAACTGAGGAATGAAATCACAACATTTTATCAGCATGACGGCGAAAGCTTATATGAGGCATGGGAACGATTCAAAAACTTACTTATGAAATGCCCTAATCATGGCCTCCCAGAATGGCAGCAGCTCACCATATTTCATAGTGGTCTCACATATGAGACTCAAGACAAATTGGACACCGCAGTTGGCGGTGCTTTGATGGCAAAGTCAATAGTGCAAGTCAAGGAAATAATTGAGACAATGGGGACGAGCCAGAATGCATCTAGTCGAGCCAAAAATGTTGCAAGAAGGGGAGTCATGGAGTTGGATACATTACATGCTTTATTGGCTCAGAATGAGGCATTAACAAAGAAAGTTGACATGCTGTGCTCTAGGCAAAATGAACAAGCAAAGGTAAATGCAGTAACAATGCCTGAACCAAATTGTGATTTCTGTGGAGGGGCTCACGTTAATGGGTGTTGTGAAGAATTTCCATCTGTGGAACAGTTGAATTACATGGGTAATATGCAGAGGAATCAGAACAACCAATACTCCAACAATTACCATCCGAGCTCAAGGAATCATCCGAATTTCTCTTGGAGTAATAACCACTGCCTTAATCCCTCTACTTCGTCTTCTGGTAAGCCTTCTCATCCTCCTGGGTTTAATCGTCAGAACAACTTTTCTCCTCAAAATAGAGCTCCACCACCTCAAGTGGAGAAGAAGCCGTCGATGGAGGAGATGTTTATGAAATTCATGGAGAGAAGTGAATCCATGTTTCAGACTCAGAATATAGCTATTAAGAATCTTGAAACTCAGATGGGGCAGCTGGCCCTTGCACTGAATAACAGGCCACAGGGTAATCTCCCTAGTAATACTGAGAATAACCCAAGAAGGGAGGGCAATGAGCACTATAAGGCCATCACTTTGAGAAGTGGCAAGGAAATTCCTGATGCTGTTAAGTCACGTATTCAACCAGAGAAAAGAGTTACTGAAGAAGTAAAAGATAAGGTAGCCCCACCTCAAGAAATTATGACTGAGAATGTTGATGCACTAGAGGTAAAAGAGAAAGCTAAAAAGGTGGTAAAAGATGTAACAGCTGAAAATCTTGTTCCACCAATGCCCTACCCTCAGAGGACAAAGAAGCAGAATTTGGAGAGGCAGTATAAAAAGTTTCTAGAGGTTTTGAAGCAACTACATATAAACATTCCATTTGCTGAGGTATTGGAGCAGATGCCTAGTTATGCCAAGTTTATGAAAGACGTCCTCTCTCGTAAAAGGCGTCTAGGGGAGTTTGAGACAGTGGCATTAACTCAAGAATGTAGTGCTATTTTGCAGAGAAAGTTGCCTACCAAGATGCAAGACCCAGGGAGTTTCGTGGTGCCATGCAATATTGGAAAGAGTTTTGCAGGTAGGGCATTGTGTGATTTGGGTGCCAGTGTAAATCTCATGCCTCTATCCATTTTCAGGAAGTTGGGTCTAGGAGAGACTCGTCCTACTACAGTTACCCTTTAGCTGGCAGATCGGTCTATATGTGTCACATCCCAAAATCTGAGCATGTGACCGGCACGAAAAGTGAATTTCATTTCACCTCCGTAAGCCTATCTTTCTCTTAAGTATCATACCACTCTTTTAAATACAATTAATCTAAATTACATAATTTAAGAATTAAAATAAGAGAATTATTCATCTTTTCACAAAAGATAAGAAAATACGGCTAAACCGAGTTCTCTATACACACTATAGTTATTCACATTACATCACTGAATGAACCTACCCGATTACAGAGATTTTCTAGATTTATACAACTTAGAATAAGACCTAAACATTATACTTTTATCCTGAACAAATGAAAAGGTAATCATGGGCTAAGGATCCATAACTCTTTGTATAGATATTTACCTTCAACTATCAACTCTGAAAAAAATGTTAATGAGAGGGGTACGAGTAAGCCACGTGCCCAGTGAGCAGAAAACACAATACTATGACAAAAAAAAAATACCATGCATCATAATGATAATATGCAGCAATCATACATAATCGATCATAATATAATATAACATAATTCATAATACTTCACAACATTATCCAAGTAAATCAAATACATTTCAACATAATTCAAATAATTCACAACAACAAACAGTGAAATCAATTTCACACATTTTTCGTACCAACCGGGTCGTCCAGGGTACCTCTGGATCGTTGCCCGCGGCCCCCGCCGCATCCACCCTTATCGTTCCATTTATATTCTCCACCCTTATAGCTTCACATAGATTTCTCCATGGGGTGCACCGCCATGCCTTTCCTTTCTAGTCAAACACAATCACAATCACATCTAAGAGCATTCTCAATCATAATCATGAGTCACATACACAACTCAGTCATTTACAATTCAAGTCACAACATAATCAATATGGTTCCAGCAACATAGCATGTATACAACATAATAACCCATAATATAGAACAATTATTCAACAATAACATACTTTAACTATTCGTATATAAATGAACATGCTACAGTAACAGTCAACGATTAACGCAACTACAGTGTTGTTGACTAAGTCAATGCTACAGTAATGTTGACCGAGTCAATGCTACAGTAACGAGAAAATCTGGAAAAATTTTCTCAGTGAACAGTATTTTCTGGAAAATTTCCAAAATGAACAGTGACGTTCTTCGTGTTCTTCATCCAAAAATCCTAAATCACATCTAAAACAATATTTCTTTTGATTTCATCCATGAGTTTTCATCCTTAATGTGTAAGGAGTGTTTTAACACCAAAATCCCCAATTTTTAGCAACAATCCAAGCTCTAATCTCAAATTTTGATTAAGAACCCTAACTTTCTTCAAATTTCCTAATTCTTGAATTTCTCCTAATTTTGTTCAAATTTCTTGTTCCACAATTATTATCCAACATGTAGAAATGTTTTAAACTAATATCTTTACTTAAATTCATCCATAGAAATAATATACAAATATTTCCCAAAATGATAACCTAGGATTTATTCTTGTAAGAGGAGGAAGAAAAAAAAAGAAGAACATCTACTCACCAATCTTCCTAGCTTTCAAGGCTTCCTTCCTTGAGCATTTGGCATGGATGGAGCTGAAGAAGAGAACTTGGGATTACTTGGCCTATAGAGAGTGAAAGAGTGTCACGTCCCAAAATCTGAGCACGTGACCGGCACGGAAAGTGAATTTCATTTCACCTCCGTAAGCCTATCTTTCTCTTAAGCATCATACCATTCTTTTTTTTTCATGCAACCAAACCGAGTTCTCTATACACACTACAGTCATTCACATTACATCACTGAATGAACCTACCCGATTACAGAGATTTCTAGATTTATACAACTTAGAATAAAACTTAACTATTATACCTTTATCCTGAACAAATGAAAAGGTAATCATGGACTAAGGATCCATAATTCCTTGTATCGATATTTACCTTCAGCTGTTAACTCTAAAAAAAAAATGTTAATAAGAGGGTATGAGCAAACCACGTGCCCAGTGAGCAGACAACACAACACTATGACAAAAAAATATCATGCATCATAATGATAACATGTGGCAATCATACGTAATTGATCATAATATAATTCATAATACTTCACAACAATATCCAAGTAAATCAAATACATTTCAACATAATTCAAATAATTCACAACAGCAAACAGTGAAATCAATTTCACACATTTTTCGTACCAACCGGGTCGTCCAGGATATCTCTGGATCGTTGCCCGCGGCCCCCGCCGCATCCACCCTTTTCTCTCCATGTATATTCTCCACCCTTATAGCTTCATATAGATTTCTCCATGGGGTGCACCACCATGCCTTTCCTTTCTAGTCAAACACAATCACAATCACATCTAAGAACATCCTCAATCATAATCTTGAGCCACATACACAACTCAGTCATTTACAATTCAAGTCACAACATAATCAATATGGTTCCAGCAACATAGCATGTATACAACATAACCCATAATATAGAACAATTATTCAACAATAACATACTTCAACTATCCGCATATGAATGAATTCAACAATCAAAGTATGATATATTTCAACTCAGTTCATATGTCATTCACAATCCATCATATAACCTCCATTCATGAGAAAATAAGAAAATATAATTATAAACATCACCAGGCACGTTCCACAATTGTTTATGCCTCATCGTCCCACATCATTATCTTCAAACTTGGATATACAACATATTTTCACTATGATACAAAAAGTCAATAACAAAGATATTTAATCATAGCAAGTATTAACCCACTCACCTGGATTTCACGCTCTCGGCACTCCCACCTTGCACCTTGACCATTCCTATTGTAACCAGACAAAAACCATCAGGGTTACGAAATAGAGAAATTTCCTACCATTATTCCCGACCTTCACTTACTTCTCAAATCATAACTAATAACTGGTAATGAATATCTAAATGAAACTTATACCATTGGAAACTAGACTTAAATAGCTTTCCAACGATATAAAGTTTGCCCAAAACGGAGTTCGGATGAAGAAGTTATGGCCGATTGAAAAATAAACTAAGGTTTCCCGGTACACCTGGCGCCTGGGCACCAATCCCTTCTTCTCCCCATCTAACCTTGGCGCCTAGGCGCCACACATGGTGCATGGGCGCCACGATCACTACCCCTTCGCGATTTTTCTTGGATTTGGCCCAAATCTAGCCAAATCTTTACCGTTTTCCATGATTTCTTCCATGGGATCTCACCCTTAATGTCTAAGGAGCATTTAGACACCAAAATCACCAATTTTAATCGAGAAACGAAGCCGGAATCTCGATTTTACCTCAAACACTCTTAAAACTAGAAAATAGGAAAAAGCTTAAGAAATAGAAATTTCTACCTCGATTCCTTGCTTTCCCTACGTTGCTTGGCTCCTAGAGGCTCGCCCCGTAGCCCAAGATCCGCCCTTCAAAATTCGGTTGTGGAGTTGGAGTGTAGAGAGAGAAAGTAGAGAGAAGAAAGAGAGAAAGAGAGGAGAGAAAGTGAAGAGAGAGAGAGGAAAGGAGAAAATGAGGAAAAAGAGGTGAGGCCATCTATATACTCGCTCGGGGTGAAATTATCACTTGCTCTTCAATTGACCCTCAGTCAAGACTAGCAAAAGCAAATTCATAAAATCTCACCTCAGGTGTTTCTAAATCCTAGGTGCTCCACAGATTTTCTTATTTCACTTTAGTCCCTCTCAATGTCTCAAACTCCACTTTAACCTCGAATCCATCATCCTTTCGGTACTGGACTCATAACGCATTCCTATAAGCTCATTCTTCTTCTCGGGTTCCTATTTGGTCATTTCTCAAAAGTCCTCTATACTTTCTTTTCTTTTCACATTAGTCCTTGAGAATTTGTAAAAATTTCTCAAATTAAAATTTTGAAATTTCTATTCCCAAATTTCCTTCACTAATTCATAAAGAACATTTTTCATGAAATTAAATTTTTCAATAAACTTCAAATATATTTTAAATATTCATATAAATTATGGGGATATTACAGAGAGCTACGGGAGAAAAATGAATAAGAGAAAATGATGAATGTTTAAGTATGTATGTGTGGGCCCCACTCATTTTCTTTTCAATTTAGTCCCTTTGGCAACCATCTTACCTAGAACTTGCAAGGGAATTGAAAAAGCTTGATTATACTTAGGGCACCCAATAGACTCCCACAAAATACACCTCATCACATTCCATATTTATTAAAATTCCAAAATCCCATATTTATTCACTTTAATCCCTCTCTATGTCTCAAATACCACTTTAACCTCGAATCCATCATCTTTTCAGTACCAGACTCATAATTCATTCTCATAAGCTTTCTCAGGTTCCTATTTGGTCATTTCTCAAAAGTACTCCATATTTTCTTTTCTTTTCACTTTAGTCCTTGAGAATTTGTAAAAATTTTCCAAATTAAAATTTTGAAATTTCTATTCCCAAATTTCCCTCACTAATTCAAAAATAACATTTTCTACGTAATTAAATTTTCTAATAAACTTCAAAATAGATTTTAAATATTCATATAAATTCTTGGGATATTACAATATGCTACCCAAATGGAGTGATTGAAGATGTCCTAGTGAAAGTGGATACACTAATCTTCCCTGCAGATTTTATAGTGCTGGATTTTGAAGAAGATAAAGAGATCCCTATCATTCTGGGGAGACCCTTCCTTGCAACTGGTAGAGCCTTGATTGATGTTCATAAAGGCGAGCTGATAATGAGGGTCAATGATCAGGAGGTGAAATTCAATATGAACAAGGCAATGAGAGCACCGAATGACCATGAAGAGTGTCACCTCGTATGGATTTTGGAAGGAAAGTTGAATGAGCAAATTCTGGATTTAGTGGAAAAAGATGAGCTAAAGGATCTCTTGGGTAACGACGGAGAAAATGATGAGAAAGGTGAATTAGCAGTGGTTAGATCTTGTGCCACTTCTTCTGTGATGTTCAAGCCCAGGAACTACTTTGAGTCTCTAGATATGTCTACTAGAGCAAGCTCACCATTGCAGCCATCTGTTGAGGTACCCCCTGTACTTAAGCTGAAACCACTTCCTCCACATCTAAAATATATCTATCTTGGAGACTCTGACTCTCTACCAGTGGTGATTTCGAGTTCGCTCACTGATGAGCAAGAAGGACAATTGCTGAAGGTGTTGAAAAGCTACAAGAATGCAATTGGGTGGTCTATTGCAGATATAAAAGGTATCAGCCCTTCCTTCTGTATGCACAAAATTCACTTAGAAGATGAGAATAAGACTTCAGTGGAACACCAAAGGCGTCTCAATCCGGTGATGAAGGATGTGGTAAAAAAGGAAATTATTAAGTGGCTGGATGATGGGATTATCTATCCCATATCTAACAGTTCATGGGTGAGCCCAGTCCAATGCGTCCCTAAAAAGGGCGGAATGACTGTAGTGGCTAACGCCCGTAATGAGCTCATTCCTTCTCGCACGGTTACGGGATGGCGGGTATGTATGGATTATAGGAAGCTGAATAGCGCCACTCGTAAGGACCATTTTCCCTTGCCTTTCATTGATCAGATGTTGGACAGACTAGCCAGGCAAGAGTATTTCTGCTTCTTGGATGGGTACAGTGGCTACAATCATATCGTAATAGGCCCAAGTGATCAAGAGAAAACAACCTTCACTTGCCCCTATGGCACTTTTGCTTTCAGAAGGATGCCTTTTGGGTTGTGTAACGCACCGGCCACATTCCAGAGATGTATGATGACGATCTTCTCTAACATCGTGGAGACAAGTGTGGAGGTATTTATGGATGACTTCTCTGTCTTCGGTTCTTCATTTGATTTGTGTCTACAAAATTTGGAAAAAGTGCTTCAGAGATGTGAAGAGACCAATCTGGTGTTGAATTGGGAGAAATGTCATTTCATGGTTCGTGAAGGCATAGTTCTGGGCCACAAAGTTTCAAAGAGTGGGTTGGAGGTAGATCGGGCAAAAATGTCTGTTATTGAGCAATTGCCTCTACCTAATTCAGTTAAGGCCATAAGAAGTTTTCTGGGTCATGCGGGATTCTACAGACGGTTCATTAAAGATTTTTCTAGAATATCTAAACCGTTGTTGTCACGACCCGTTTTCTGGGCACATGACCGGCACAATGATGAATCTCTCATCACTGTAAGCCTTCCGATAAATATATCAAATTTTCTTATCTGAAAATCATAGAGATGATTTGCATGTAATCATAGATTATCAATTTAAAATACATTATTATACTGACATACAAGCCAAATGTCGAACCCTTGAACTAGATGTCCTAGACGATTACAGAGCAACATAATCTATAACAAAAGAGGGGTCTACCCGACAATGGGAAGGTCCAAAGTGATCTACTCCTCTAGCAGATATTCTTCGCTGGCAACCTGATCTGAACAAAAAGGTTGTACAAACAATGTGAGCTTTTAAACTCAATGAGCGAATCGGCCTCGCGTTAATAAAATTTAAATACATTACCAGTCATGCAAGCATATCCAAAGGCTCATACTCAACCAATAGACAGAAGATAAAAATTCATCCAATTCAACAAACGTTACTAGTACTAGTCAATGGCAATATATCTCAGAGAGCGCACACAGGCCGGCTCACCAATTATGTATATTTCCGCCATAACGCACAACATCATCCTTTTACATACAAGAAGATAAAAATTCATCCAATTCAACAAACGTTACTAGTACTCGTCAATGACAATATATCCCGGAGAGCGCACACAGGCCGGCTCACCAATTATGTATATTTCCGTCATGACGCACAACCTCATCCTCTTAGCTAGGGCGCCTCACGGATTTATCACCAATCCGGGCTATATCCCTACTGAGGGAATCGTTGTCTCCACACTCATTGGTCAAGACACCCTGTCAACCGGGTTTTCCGCCTTGCCGTGAGAGGGGGTACTGTCCCGCTCAATCACAATCAATAGCATTTCATATCATAATCAGAAGCTTAATATAATATTCATCCATATAACAGGTATAGTATATAACTATATTATAGCTTTATAAACCATAATTCAAGAGATTCAATCTTCACATCATCATGAGATACTTGCTTTTTCTTATCCATACTTCTGGATTAATTATCTCATTATATTCGCCATTCTGAATCCAATTTCCCCCTATGAATCTTGGGAGTGTCCTACGACATACTTTTTATCACCAGTAATGCTAAAACTCTATTAAAACGGGGTCGTTTCACTCACCTGGATTCCGTACGAATATCGCTTCTCTAAGTCGTTACAGACAAGAGTACACAGATGAATTTCAGTATTCCGCTACAGAGATTTTCATGAAAGATTAGAGAAAACAAGTTAGGATTGTTTTCATACAGATACTGTTCATACGTACGGTACTGTTCATATATACAGTTACTATTCATACAGTTACTATTCATACGTACGATTACTATTCATACCAGAAATAGAGAATACAATCTGTAAAAGAGTACACCAGGTAAGTTTTCAGGAAAGAGTGGAGGGTCACACTGGACACACTTAAAAACCAGGTCTTTCCTTAGCCAGAACTTTCCTAGACATGTATTCTTCACAGTTTACATTCTATTTCGGTAATCAGAGAATCACAATAACATATAAACAGCTAACGACAGTTTTTCTGATGTGGAAGATCAGCCAAGGCCGCAACCACAGAGCATACTTAAGAAAATAACTTCTAAAATTTAAAAGATATAGAAAGAGCATAGTATCCTTACCTAAGCTGAAAAGGAAAGGCCCAAAATCTCATAAGCCTAACATTGGAGTAAAAGAAACTTAAGGAGAGAAGAAGAGAAGTTGAAGGTGTGAGTTTAGAAGTGAAATGGAAAGGCCTATTTATAGCAAAAGTCAAGGATACTATTTGATACTATGCGCTAATAAAATATTCAATTTACTATTTATGAAAATGACATTTCTAATAATGCAGTTACTGTGCACCTCACGCGTACAATGGAAAATTTTTCTGTTATTACTATTGGAAACTTAAAAGGAAAAACTATCCTTTTACCTTAAACCTTTAAGTTTCTTTTCAAATCAGTCCTTTCAATTTAGTCCCTGAGGGTATTTTTACACATACAACGTCATTTTCTCCTACAAACTTCTTTCTAGTTTTCTCTTATGACCAAACCACATCTAGTACTTGACATTTCGATTGTATAAATGAACAGTATCGTATACATAAATAGTATTATACGGGTGAATAGTACCGTATACTAAAATAGTAACAGTAGTTTGTAAACAAATATTTATATTTTATTTTTCTTGGGTATTACAATTGTGTAAGTTGCTTGAAAAAGACATTCCATTTGTCTTTGATGCTGAATGTTTGAAAGCCTTTGAGGAATTGAAGAAAAGGCTTATCTCTGCTCCGATCATGGTCGCTCCAGAATGGGACAAGCCGTTCGAGCTCATGTGTGATGCGAGTGACTATGCCGTGGGGGCTGTTTTGGGGCAACGAGCTGAGAGACTATTTCATCCCATCTACCATGCCAGTAAGACACTAGCAGATGCCCAGCTGAATTACACAACCACTGAGAAGAAACTGCTAGCAGTGGTGTTTGCGTTTGATAAATTTCGAGCATATTTGGTTGGGACAAGTGTTACAGTGTTCACTGATCACTCAGCCATAAAATATCTTGTAAGTAAGATGGATTCGAAGCCTAGATTGATCCAATGGATGCTTTTGTTGCAAGAATTTGATTTGAAAATAGTAGACAGAAAGGGAACCGAGAATCAGGTAGCAGATCACTTGTCTCGCTTGAGTACTGATGATCAAGAGGAGAAGTCAATTCAGATAAAAGAGACATTCCCTGATGAACATCTGTACTTTGTGGAGGAACAGAAATTGCCTTGGTTTGCGGACTTCGAAAACTATCTAGTATGTGGAATACTCCCTCCTGAGTTGACATATCAGCAGAGAAAGAAGTTTCTTCATGATGTGAAGGTCTACTACTGGGATGAGCCTTATCTCTTTAGGCTTGGTGCAGATCAGATTTTCTGAAGGTGTGTACCTGAGGAAGAAATAGCACAAATATTGTGGCATTGTCATGGGTCAGAGTATGGAGGTCACTATAGCACCGTGCGCACAGCCAACCGGGTATTGGAATGCAGCTTCTATTGGCCGTCCTTGTTTAAAGACGCCAGGGAATTTGTGGACAGATGTGATCGGTGTCAAAGAGTTGGAAACATATCCAAGCGACAAGAAATGCCTCTTAACATTATGTTAGAGGTAGAGATCTTTGATGTATGGGGAATTAACTTCATGGGTCCGTTTTCATCTTCCTACTCTAATCAATATATATATTGGTGGCTGTGGACTATGTGTCTAAATGGGTAGAAGTTGCACCTACTCAAACCAATGATTCAAGGGTCGTCATCGGATTCCTGAAAAAGAATATCTTCTGTCAGTTTGGTGTGCCTTGGGCTCTGATTAGTGACGGAGGTTCTCACTTCTGCAATAAACCTCTTGAAAGCCTGTTAGCTAAATATGGAGTGAAGCATCGGATAACTACTCCATACCACCCTCAGACGAGTGGACAAGTGGAGGTGTCCAACAGAGAGCTAAAGCGCATACTTGAGAAAACGGTGAATGCCTTGAGGAAGGATTGGGCCAAGAAGCTTGATGGTGCTCTATGGGCATATAGAACGGCCTATAAAATGTCGATAGGCACTTCACCATTCCAGCTTGTATATGGTAAGTCTTGCCATCTTCCTGTTAAGCTCGAGCATAAGGCATTCTGGGCCTTAAAGTTTTTGAATTTCGATCTGAAACAAGCTGGGAAAAAGCGATTACTGGAGTTGAATGAATTGGAAGACCACCGTCTTCAAGCTTATGAGAATGCGAAAATCTATAAAGAAAAGGTGAAGATGTGGCACGATAGAAAAATTGCACATCTTTCCTTTCATGCGGGGCAGAAGGTGCTACTTTATAACTCCAAGCTAAAACTCTTCCCAGGGAAGCTCAAATCAAGGTGGTCGGGCCCGTTTGTTGTGAAAGAAGTCTTTCCAAGCGGTGCCATTGAAATATCTAACCTTGAACATACCAGAAGCTTCAAGGTAAATGGGCAGCGGTTGAAGATTTATCTTGGACATGATGGTGAAAAGGAGAGAACTTCTCTTAATCTTGCAACACCGAATGCATAGGAGTCCTGGTAAAGCTTGGCTGAAGACTATAAACTTAGCGCTCTTGGGAGGCAACCCAAGTTTCTAGCTTTCTTAGTTAATTGTTATTCATGTCTTTTAGTTTTTGTTGCTTGATCTTAGTGTCTGCTGCAATTATTGTTGCTGTGATATGTTGGAATTTGCTGATGTTGGGTGTTATTTTTAGCCTATAGTGTCTATGCAATGGTTTAGAGGTTGAGGGTTGGCATTATTAAATGTTTTGAATCAGTAATTTGGGCTGCTGTGACTGTTACTGCTGAATTGTGAGAGCTGACCCTGATTTTTTGCTGACTGGTTAATTGTAAAGGGATTAAAGGTTGAGAAGGGGTGTGAACATGAGTAATTTTGCATGCTTTGTGGGGCTTTTCATGGTTAAAAGAAGTAAAATTTGCATGTAAAGGGTAAAGGGTTCATTGTGGAGTTTCTGGGTGTGAGTCTGCATTTTGTAGAGGCACTGTCTGCATAGTAGCGCTATAGTGGTAGGACTGTACCGCTATAGCGGTGAAGCCTGGAAATAAAGCCTTCTTCTCTGTCAAGTACCGTTATAGCGGTTAAATTAGGGCGCTATAGCGGTGTGGTTCTGAAAAATCTCAAAATGAAGCTGTGCTCTCTGTCAAGTACCGCTATAGTGGCATTATTTTAGCGCTATAGCGGTAGGTCTTAAACTTTGAAAAATAAAAAGGGGCTCTCTGCCCTGTACCGCTATAGCGGCGCGTCGGGGTATAAAGCCCCACCTGAACCCTAACATTCATACCCTCGCCGTCGACTCCCTTCCATCTTCAAGCCCCTTTGTGCGACTGCCTTCCTAGAGTGAATTCGAAGCATCCCCAGCAAATTCCTTCCATCTTAATCACGGTTTGGGCTAACTTTGGGTGTTTGGGTGTGTTTCAACCGATTGGAACTTTCCTCAGTGCTTTCCTTTTCATTGTTGAGTTATCATGCTTGGTAAGTGATGTATCCCTTTGCTTTTCCTGAAGTTTTGTTATAGTTCGTTAACTTCTTTGGGTATTGGCTTGAGTTTTGATGTGTTGTTGACTGCCCTCATGTTAATTCTTTGAAGTTTATGTGGTGCTTTCTTAGTTTGGATTCTAGGTAAGGTATTTCTGCGAATTGTAAGGTTACATTAATGTTTCATGGCTATAATTTATGGTTGTGCCTCTTGGTGATTGATAACTGTGCTGCATAAACGATTAAGAATGGAGATTAGGGCTTAAAAATTGCTATAACCACAGTCTAGGTGATTTGTGCACGCTAGGTGTTTGATGAAATGCCCAAGAGAGCCTTAATTTGAAATTTATGCATGAACTACTTGGTTGTGATGCTGGAGTGATTTAACATTGAAGTACTTAAGTGAAATTTGATGGTTGATGCATAATTTGGCTAGAGTTCGCAAACAATTAGTTTTCTTTTTGTTATAAAGCCAAACCGAGCATGCATTAGGTTTTGAAGAGGGCTGAATATTTTAATAACTGATGGTTAATATACACTGACTTTGGGAATGGCCTGTGTGCCCAATGAGGGATCAAAGGTAAGATTGCTTGTGAAGTGTAGTTGTTGTCTTTCTGAGTTTTGGGGGATATGCAGATTACCAACTCCCTTTATGATTCGAAATTGCATGCATTTTGATGTGCCTTAACTGAGCATGACTGTTGGGGCTGAAATATATGTTTTTAATTGCAAGAACTCTGATTGTGTTGGCATTCCTTATAGCGCCCCCTGTCCCCAAGAAGAGGAAACTCCCAACTAAGAGGAAAGAAACCCCGGGTGCATCGTCATCAGTAGCACAATTCCTCACGTTTAGGACTCCAGACCATGGGGTCAGATTCGACAAGGAGATAAGCCGAAGAAAAATCCTCCTTAAGAAAGTCTTCAATCTAGAGGAGGATGAATATCTAGAGATTCAAGAGCAGATCACTGATAGGGGTTGGGACAAGATATGCAATTTACCTGAGCATGCGTATGTGGATATGGTGAAGGAATTTTACGCCAATACCTTCAGAACCCCCAATGACACAATGAAGAAGTACAACACTGAAGTTAGGGGCAAACTGATTAACTTCTCTGAGGGGGCTATTAATGAGGCATTCGATCTGTGGAACCCAAGAGAGCAGGACTATCATGGGTTGTTAATATTGAAGTCTTGGGATCCCGAAGATGTGCGCCAAATGATCTATAAACCTGAGGCCCAGTGGGAACTGAACGCAAGGGGTGAGCCATACAAGGTACAGCAGACAGAATTATTACCAATTGCCAAGGCCTGGTTCAGCTTTGTGCAATACACTATGCTTCCGTCCTCAAACTTTTCAGATGTCTTCGTCGAGAGAGCCCTGCTAATCTACTGCATCATGAAAGGGATCACAATTAATTTTGAGGAACTCATAGCTAAAAAGATAGATGAATTGGCTCAAGCAAAGGTTGGGGTTATCAGATACCCCTTCATCCTGACAGCATTTTTGCTGAAGAAGGAAGTTCCCAGAGACGATATGAAAATAAAGAGGCCTCCTGGGATCACAAGAAATTATATTGACAGTTTATTCCCTGTGGAGGGAAGACTAGCACCGTGGCATCCAGTCAGCCACCCTCGACGCACGGTACCTCAAGCTCCAGCTAATGTGACGTTGGCTGACGTCAACAAAGAGCTAGGAGAGATCAAACAGTCAATGACCTATTTCAGAGTAGAGCTGGGTAGAACGCAGGAGGATGTACGTTACATGATGGATTACGTGACTGCGTTGGGCTCGCTGATAACTGAGAAGTTCAGCCTGGATTCGTCGAGGCTGCTAGTAAGAGGAGAGGCATCCGGCACCGATGCTGAAGCTGAAGGAGAGGCTGATGAGGGAGTTGGTGATACTGAGGAGCTGACGGACTAGAATCGAGCCTCACCACCCATTTCTGACATTCACTTTTCTTTTCTTGTCTTTTCATTTTCTCTTTTTATTATTATTTTTTTTCTTTTTTTTCCTTTGCCTTTATGTGTATTCATTCACTGATCTGCTAATAATTTGTATAAGTGCTATATGTTTTTGTGAGCTGACTATGTGATCTTGATATCTGGATGGAGTGATGTGAATAGCAGTATATAGAGATTTTAGCAGTTATGTGTGTTGCATATATTCTTCGTGCTGTGATTTCTTTACCTTTGTTGGGCAAACACAGGACAGTGGGGACACTGTCAAACTTAAGTTTGGGGGAAGGAAATCTTTGTTTTAATATGTTTTATTATCCGTGTTTTTGGTGCAATATGTGCAATATGTGGTCTTAGCAGACAGTTGTATAAAGCAGATATAGGCATAGGCAGATTCCTGTTTTTCAAAATATTTTTGTTATTTGGCCTTTGCAAGAGAAAATGTGTTTTGTTGACTCAAACATAATCATGTTCTTAAAATTTAAATTCATGAATCTGTTTTTAATTAAGAACTAATCCTATTTTCTATAATATGAGGAGGTTTTTCTCAAAATTTGAGTAGGCTGTTTGAAACCTGGAAATTCTAAAAGTGAATGCTGTTGTTTAAATTAATCTTTCCTAATGAAACATGAAAAGGATATAAACTCAATAAGGGGTAACAGTTTTAGATTTCATAAATAAATTAAATAAGTTAACAGTGGTAGCTTGAAGGTGAGGTTTATGTTAGAGCGGTATTGTGTGGATTAGGCGCACGGGTATTGTTTTAGCCAATGAACCTTGCTTTTGGATTGCTTGAAGAAGATGAAAGGGTAGAGAAGTATTGTGTGGATTAGGCGCATAGGTACTTTTCTTACTCTGCAATGTTCACCGTGAGTGTGAAGGGGGAAGAAGAGTTGTGTGGTTTAGGCGCACGGACTCTACTTCTTACTGGATGCCTCTTGTTCTATGCGGGCTGAGTTGAACACTAGAATCTGAGCTGTATACCCTTGAGAGTGTCAAATTATAGAAAGGGAATCCTGATTTGGGTGACAGTATTACCGCTTTTTGAAGCTTCTGTGGTTTAAAATCGTCTACTTAAGTTTTGATTTAAACTTCCTGATGATTATTGGCAGTATGATTCCTCCTTTGTTAGAAGCAGTTCTTGAATTTAAATTTTAGAGGATGGAAATGTTTTTAAGTATGCAATTGGCAATTCTATCTTGCCGAGTATGAATGCAGTTTAATCTTGTCAATGAATCTATTTATCTTATGACTGCCTTACACTGTTGTCTGTTGAGAAGGTTGATTTGCTTAAGGACAAGCAAAAGTGCAAGTTTGGGGGAGTGTTAAGTGCTAGATTTAGTACCATTTGGTGCTAAATCTTTGATCCATTTTATCGCCTACTTATGTTTGCTTGTATGTCTTTTCCGTTGTTTTTGTTTGATTTAGTTTAGTTTAGGATTTTTTAGAGTTTAGTCTGCTTCATGTGATTCCTTGACTAAGAATGTCACTAATCATCATTTTATTCTCTCTGACGTAGGGCGAGTTGGACGAACCTGAAGCGAACGACCGAACTGATACGAGCTGCTGTGAGGGAGTTTCTGCATACCACCGCTATAGCGGTGATCCCTGGAGCTAAACATATAGCTGGAAGTTGGTTCTGTCTATTACCGCTATAGCGGTAAATCATCATCGCTATAGCGCCTGTCCCTGGAGCTGAAGAACCAGAAGGCCCAGTCTCTGTCTACCACCGCTATAGCGGTGGATCCTCACAGCTATAGCGGTGAGCCCTGCACCAAATTTGCTGGAGAATTTTATATTGTCTTCTACCGCTATAGCGGTGGAAAGTTACCGCTATAGCGGTGGAAAGTTACCGCTATAGCAGTACGTCGCGATACTGAGCTGGTTTAAAAGGCGTCAGATGAACTTTTTAGGGGAATTCTGAGTTGAAGACTGAAGGGAAGCACCGACTTTTGCTAGAGGAGAAGGAGGAATCCGTCCTTGGAGCCAATCAAGCTTGAATTCTGTCAACCCAACCCCGGATTCATGAAGCTTATTCATTCTTCTACTGTTTTCTGTAGTCTTAGAGCCATGAGTGGCTAAATTTTCTGTTCTAGGGTTCCTATGAACCTACTTTCAGACTAGGAATTGTGTTTTCTTAAAACTTGTGATTATTGACAATTTATGCATACCTATCATTCATTACTTCCTGAACTTATTATAAAATTGGCCATTCTATGATATGTATGTTGCCCTCATTGAACTTGGGAGAGGAAGATGTTGGTAGAATACTGAATGATTAGGGCGAGTGATAGAACCTAGGGGTTTTTCTTGTTAATTAATAGGGATATTAATTGACCTCATATAATCAATTTAGGTTAGCTTTAATTAGACTCAATTTACATAAGGGATTGTGTCGAGTTGGGTAGCTTAATCTAGATTCGGAAGAATTACTTTAAGTTGGGTAGCTTAATTAGACTCAATTTACATAAGGGATTGTGTAGAGTTGAGTTAGACTCAATTTTCTCCCACTTAATCTAGCTTAATCTTAATTTAGGTTAGCTTTAATTAGACTCAATTTACATAAGGGATTTTGCATTAGCATTGAGTTGCACTAAACTTCTTTCAGTATCATTCCATTCACTCTTGGGTTTTGGAATGCATTTTCCTTGTTCTTCCTTGACAGGCATATAAAAACCATTCTCTATAACTTCCCAGAGTTTATGGTCTACTGAAATTAAAAACATTTTCATTTCATACTTCCAATATTGAAAATGATTAGCATCAAAAGCTGGAGGTTCTGTGAAAGAACAATTTTCAGACATAAACCACTCACTAAATCCAACCATGTTTACTCTTAGACGGTTAAGTCTCAAATCAAGAGCCCAAGCTCTGATACCAATTGAAAGTAATGGTTGGAACCCAAGAGGGGGGTGAATTGGGTTTTATAAATTTTTCACAAGAATTAATTGGAAGTTAAAATGATTTTCTATAGAAGTGTAATACTTAAGATAATAAATACAATACAGAAAATCAATGTGCTGTCAAGATAAATAATTATAAAGATCAAGGAATTAAAGAATAGATATCAATATGCACAAATTAAAGAGTAAGGGATAGAGAAAGCAAACTTGGAGATTTATACTGGTTCGGCTAATCCAAGCCTACATCCAGTCCTCAAGAGACCACTTGAGTATATCCACTATAATTGTAAGTTTAATCCGGGTACTTGCAAACCACTACAATCACGCAAATTCGATCCGGGTATTTACGAAACCACAATGGAGAATTTATGAATCCGGGCTCCTCCTCAACCCAAAGCAAGTTCTTCCAACACCGGTACTTGCGAACCTCAACTCAAAATAATATTGGTGTTGATCAAAATCAACAATACAAAGAAACTCTCTCTAAAGAGTAGATGAATACAAATGAAGCTCTAATAACTCTAATGATAGAGAATATGCAAGATTGGCTCAAGAATGTTTGGATTTCTCTCAAAGATGATAGAACATGTTAATATATCATTGTAGTACTTAGTTCTAGCTCAAAATCGTGTATCTAAGGTCATATATATAAGGTTTTAAAAAACTAGCCGTTATATAGCCGTTACAGCACTTATTATGCAGTCCAGATGTCCATTGGTCGACCAGTGTGGCACGTTGGTCGACCAGTGTAGTCCAGAAGTGATTTATCAGTCACGTTGGTCGACCAGTGTAGATGGGGTGGTCGACCACCGGCTGGCAGTAGCGAAATACAGATTTTGAGCTTTCTTTAAAAATTTATAACTCCCTCATTTGAACTCCGTTTTAAACAAATAATATACCATTGGAAAGCTCTTGGAGTCTAGTTTCAAAAGAGCTAAGTTTTACTCAAAAATTATTTTTGGTTTAAAAGATATAATCAAAACACTGACTATAGGTCAGAACAGAATAATTTTTTAGTACAGTAAAATCAACTTTCAGTTTTTCAAACTATATTTTAAATAGTCATATATTTCTCATTTGGACTCCGTTTTGAATAAATAATATACCGTTGGAAAGATCTTTGAGTCTACTATCAAATGAGATTAAGATACTTGAAAAACCGAGTTTTCATTTATGAGATATGATATAAGGAGTGACCAAAGGTCAAAAACTAACTTTTGTAAAACTTCATATCTCATTATCTTTTTGTTCAAAATGCTTGAGCCAATGCATGCAAATCTAAATCATTGAGTTGCACAAGTATATTAGCCTATATAAAATATACCTAATGTAAACACATAGGCTATCTTGATGCATCCAAGCTTCTAAGACTTCAAATCTTCTAATGCTTCATTTCTTGGAGCTTTGTCCTTGTATGTTGCTTTCCTTGAGTGAAGCATGATATTGCTTTTCCTTGTTATTCAATACAATGCTTACTCTTCCTTGTTTTGAACCAACTTATAAAATATGTCTTACTTGCAAATCCAATGGTTAGTTCAATTCATGATAATAGCATGATTCAATATATGCAAGATATATATTAAGTAACATAATCATGCTTAAGTACTTGTAGCATATATATGATAATTAATCTTTATATATATCAATGCTACAATTCAAATACATTTGTCATCATCAAAACTTATGGCATAAAGCCTTAGGGTCAACACAAGTTAATTTCGCAACTATCAAATATGTCATTGTTTAGGTAAACAAATAAAAAAAACTATAGAAGAAAAACTAAACTTAGTTCACTTTATCACAAGCGTAGGGGGCAAATTAGACGATTTGCACTGTATTGGCCTAAAACTGTAAGCGCGTGAGTCCATTACATCCCTTAGCGGCCTAAAACTGTAAGCGCGTGAGTCCACTACATCCCTTAGCGGCCTAAAACTGTAAGCGCGTGAGTCCACTACATCCCTTAGCCTTTTATAAGCCGATTAACATATATTAGTATATAAATCTTTTTCCCTCCTTGTTCTAAGCAATATAAAACTTAACTCACTCTTTTAAATACAAAGGCTTTTACAAAACTATTTTCATAATAAAACTTAATTTGAAATTATAAATATTATGAATTGTGATGAATTATGAATTATGAATTAATTTTTTTTTTATTTTCTTCATTTATTGTTATAAATTATCAATTATATTAAGTATTTTAATATTTTAAATTATATATATTTTAATATTTTTTAATTATCACCGGTTCAACTATAGTACCACTATTAAATTTTAAATCAATAACAACATTTATTTAATGATCAATTCAATTTTAAAAATCATGCTCAATACTAATTATCAATTAAACCGTTTGATTGGGTTTGATTTTTTATACCATATAAAAACGCTTTGGTCGGATAAAATTGACTCAGTACTGCTTTTCTCTTCTTTTCCTGATTTTGGTATTTTCTCTCTGGCTCCAACTTGGACAACTGCTTCTCCGATGAAGGAAGCAAAGACGTCTTGTTTCATCAATTGCTAAGACTGAAGCACGACGGGTGTAAGAGGAAATCGGCTACGAAAGCTAGTGCCTTACTCTGCTCTCTCTTCTGAAGCCTCCGTCTTGCTTAGGTATCTCCACCATGTCCAACTCCAACTTCACTGTTTTCTGCAATTCCTTTAGCCCCATTGTTTGTGATTTCTGAAGATTGCAAAAACCTACACCCGTAATTAGTAGTAGGGGATGATGAAATTAAGCTTTATGCTAGATTGGCCCCCTTGAATTTAATCATATTACGGCTCACCTCAAAGTTTAGTTCTTTGATTTCCTTTCTTTTGATCAATATAGGAAGTTGAGGTTTAAATGTGAACCAAATGAGCCGAACTCCATTGTCTTCTTCCCCCGGAAGAGTAAGTTGGAAGGTTTCTAATAAGAGCACCAAGTGTTCGATGAAAGTCCTGTATGGGTATTATTCCTTATTCATATAACTTTCTCTGCACGTTCTCAACCATATTGCAACTATCACATTTCTGATTCTCCACTCCTGGATAATGGATTGCATAGTGAAGTTACCTACTAGGTTTGTTTTTCCTCTAGAAAGGACTCTGCACACATATCATAGATTAATATCAATGGCCCATTCGAATAGGAAAAGAAGACTTCCTAAGAACCTTCCTTATCCACGGCGTGCAGAGCTACCTCCAGAATTTGGTGTTAACTTGTTCTTGAAGAACACTAGCACCACCTCTGAACTTATGCAGGAGGATTTGAGCTCTAATGAAGAATCAAATATGGCCGATATAGAGGAGGAGGAACATGCTCAAGTTGTTTGGGAAGAAGATGAGATTGAAGCCATTTCATCGCTTTTTCAGGGTAGAATTCCTCAAAAACCTGGAAAATTAAATAGGGAAAGGCCTCTTCCTCTCCCGCTTCCGCACAAACTTCGACCTTTGGGACTGCCTACTCCAAAGACACAAGTCAAATTGACAGCTTCAGCTTCAGCTACAGTTTCTCATCGTGCATCCATAGTAAAGAAATTGTACAAAGACCCTAGTTTCCTAGTTAGGTTGGCTAGAGAGATTAGTGGACTCAATCCAGACAAAGATGTGTCCATAGTTCTTGGCAAGTGGGTGCAGTTCCTGCGCAAGGGATCCCTATCATTGACGATCCGGGAGTTAGGTCATATGGAATGTCCTGAAAGAGCATTGCAAACATTCTGTTGGGCTCAGAAACAACCTCACCTCTTCCCAGATGATCGAATTCTCGCTTCGACAGTTGAGGTCTTGGCCAGGAACCATGAGCTCAGAGTTCCATTCAACCTCGAAAAATTTACTCGCATGGCAAGCCGCCCTGTACTGGAGGCAATGATAAGGGGATTCATCAAAGGAGGAAGCCTTAAACTTGCCTGGAAGTTTCTAGTTGTAGCAAGAAAGGGTAAAAGAATGTTGGATCCTGGCATTTACGCAAAGCTTATATTAGAACTTGAGGAGGACCCTGATAAACACATGCATGTGGTGCTCTTATTAGATGAACTTGGAGAGCGAGAAGAGTTGAATATGAGGCAGCAAGATTGTACAGCTATAATGAAAGTGTGCATCAAGATGGGGAAATTTGATGTGGTGGAGAGCTTGTTTGGTTGGTTCAAAAACTCAGGCCGTGATCCAAGCATAGTTATGTTCACTACTGTGATTCACAGCCGTTACACAGAAGGAAAATACAGGGAGGCTTTGGCTTTGGTATGGGAAATGGAGACCTCAGATTGCCTCTTGGACCTTCCAGCTTATCGTGTGATAATAAAGCTGTTTGTTGCTTTGAATGACCTATCCAGAGCCGCGAGATATTTTTCAAAACTTAAAGAAGCCGGGTTTTCTCCCACTTATGACATATACAGGGACTTGATTCAAATTTACTTAGTCAATGGGAGGATAGCTAAGTGTAGAGATATTTGCAAGGAGGCCCAGATTGCGGGATTCAAGCTGGATGAACATCTACTGTCACAGAATATTCATTCAATTTGTTACAACAAACAGTAGGCTTAAGGTTCTCGTAAGCATTACAGTTATTGTTTGTATTAATTAAAAATCTCTCCTTATGTGTGAATATATAGGGTATGATTTTATGAATCAAATTAGCTTTTACTTTTCAAAGCGATGCGTTTTTTGTTAAAAAGTTCAATTTTGTAATTACTTTAATCTCTACAGATTCTATTAACAATAGTTTTGAATTGAAATACCCTGCCCGGTTGCTTGAAGCGCAATTGGCCCTGATTTGCTTCCCTCGTGAACAAGTAATGTGTAAATAAGAATTTTCGCTTGCACATAACAAAACAGCTATTTACCATTAAATTCAATCTTTGTTTAAGGAAATCCAGAGCAGAATAACTGAATAACATCAAAGATCTACAATAGTTCCTAGGGCATCGTACAAATACCACTACTTTGAAACCAATGAAGGTGCATTCAGCTCAGAGATTGTTACAATAATCGCTTTCCTACTTTAATTTTTCTTGAACGAAAACAATATTTATACAAGAGGAGTACAAGTTTTCCTTCAGACAATAAATAGAACCATGGAGCAGTTAGATCAAAGATTAGAAACCCTGGCAAAACATTGAGGTTGTGCAGATATCAGTTATGCCCGGCTCTTCAACCCGCATGCAGCCAGCACCAGAATATTTGCAGATTTAGATTTCCATATGACAATGAACTTCTAAACCGATGGCGCGCTTTGAGTATGCAATCTGCCAATCTTGATGGAGTCGGCAGCTTACACTCTTGAATTGTAATACATAGACATATCAATTTTTCATGTATGATTTTGTGTATTCAGTTGCAAATATGGCCGTAAAGTATATGGCTTCCAGATAATCAAAAAGTATTTATCTCAATAGTTACAGAAAGTCATTTTTTGTAGGATTAGGAACTAATAAAATTTGACAGCCTGGAGACAGTGACAGCATAGCCAGCAGACATTTTTTTAATCCAAGCAGAAAGAACTACACTAAAATAGTTCCACATTTAAAAACTTCAATAATCTCAACTTATATGGTGGCAACTACAGGATTGGCAACCATCTCCATCGTGTTCAATCCCATTAATTCCATTGGTCAACAACTGAGAAATTGACGAGGTATAGAGGAAATAGCAGAAAAAGATTTTTCTTCAAAATCAATCTAAGACGAGGTTTTGAATTAGAATTAACCAAATCCTCGGGGGGTAAAATAATTATTTACACACACATTCCAGTTATAATAGTTTCTTTTGATAATTAATTTTATGTTTAGGAATGAGTTGTGTACGCCACGGGAAACAAAGGGAAGGGCGAACCGAATAATAAATTACAGCAGTTACTGATATCTTCTACTACACAGTCCACTACTTTTTCCTAACACATTTGATTTATCATAAGCATAGAAGTTCCAACAAAAACTTAGTTTCCAAATTTTAGTGCAAGTTAGCAAAGAATGAGAATCGCTGATGAAAAATAGAAATTGAACCATTTTGTGATAATTGATCAAAAACTAAGAATATGCCATATGTTAACAGTAATTCTTTCTTTTTCAATTGTTTTTTATTATATTGGAGCCTGTTCCATTCGTCCATGGGCAATGAGTTTCAAATAATTAGGAGTATGTGCTTGCACAGAAGCACGATGTACAGCCACAAGAATGATACAACGGACGAGATAAAATTAACAAGAGCTCACCTAAGTTTTACTAGGTAATATACGACTCACAAGATCCTCGTTAATGGAAACAGGCAGTGGCGGCATATGGCTCATTATGCCAGGCATCTCTCTCATCCTGCATAAGCATTGTTAATGAACTTCACAAAGCAAAAGACATCAAATCCAAATCTAAATGAGAATGGACTTGCAGGATGTTAACAGTGGATTCGATTAGAAGAATCACATACTCATTAAGGATGGTACTAATGTTGTGCCTTGTGTGACAAAAGAGATCGATGTTATCCTGAAACTGAATCAAATCACATCATTAGTATTCACTAGGTCGGCCTGAAGACCAAAACTATTTTATATTAATAATAACAACACGAGAATGCATAAAAAAGAACTTAGGGAAGCAGAAAATTTATACCATAAACGTAACAGAATAGTTCAGAAGTATAAAACCAGTTGTGTACAAATTGATGCTCAAGTCAGATTATTAGATATGTTGTGTAGGTACTAAAAAACACTGGCATATAAGTACTTGACACAATGGCAACAAATATGGGTGGGATATGTGCATAACTTTCATAAATTTCTTATTTTCATTTATTTTTTCAAGTTCATCTATTGTACGGCTAGGACATGGGTGGATAAAAGCCAATATGGCTGAAATATAAGTCGCACAAACTATACAACAACAACAACAAAGCCTTATCCCACTAGGAGGGATCGACTACATGAATCACACGACGCCATTGAACTCTGTCAATGACCCACTCTTTAGGTATCTTATTTATCAAAAGATTTTATTCAATGACTTCTCCAAGTGTCCTTCTTGGTCTACTGAGGCCTTTTTTCACAGAACTCCATACCATCTGCTCAACCCTCTTTACTAGCGCCTCCAACTGCTTTCTTTGAACATGACCATACCACCTTAAACGATTTTCTATCATTTTCTCCTCAATAAGTGCCACTCCAACTCTACTCCGTATACAATCATTACAGATCATATCTCATCTTATATGACTACACATCCATCTCAACATCCTCATCTCCACTAACCTAATTTTGTGTTCTTGATGTCTTTTCATTACCCAACATTCACTCCCATATAATATTGTCAGTCTTATAGCTGTACGATAAAACTTTCCTTTGAGCTTATTAGGTACTTTTCGATCACAAACAACTCCTGATACTTTTTTCCATTTCACCCACCTCGCTTGTATCCTATGTGTAACATCCCCATTAAGTTCACCGTCATCTTGTATAACTGATCTCAGATACCTGAGCTTTGACACTTGTGGTATAACCTGGTATCCAATTTTAACCTTCAACTCATTTCTAGCTTGTCACTTCTTAAACTTGCAATGCATATATTCTGTCGTACAAACTATATTTTTTAAAAACAGAAAGACGTAGCATGTTATTTGCTAGTGAATGCCCTCAAAGGGCACCTTATTCCTTTTTGATTCAATCTCACTCTCCGCCTCTAAGGATGTTCACAAAAGGAATCTCGTATTTCCTAACCTCGCAATTGTAATAGTCTTTTGTTGATCTGCTTATTTCAGACTGCTGGAGTCTAAAGCAAACCTCTGAAGATGCTCAATTCTACATGTTCTAGTACTGGTAGTTCATTAGTAATTGTCACCAATGAGTTTGCCAGTGGTTCATATGAAGATGGCAGTCCTCTTTGGGTCTGTGCCGAAGTTTTGTTACTTCCAAAATACTTTCAATATTATAGAGCAAGGTAACACTTGTTAAGACAATCAAGAATGGAACTAGGGCAATTCTGCTTTAGTAACCCATTAATATGTGGCTGGAAAAAAAAAAAAAAGCAAAAACACAAGGGATAAAAAAGGTAGATGAGGCTTTCAAAGATCTAGAGCAGGTCCCTTTACTCACTGCGCCTACATGCTTCAATCCACCTGCTGATATGTATTTAAAGTATCTTTTAATCCTAATTTGTTCAAAAATTGCCAATGTAGTGTACTTCTAATGTAATGGTAGGTGTACTCACTCCTGGGACTATGCAAGATACTTAGTTGCAAATGATGGATTCAAACAGGGGCACCAACTGTCAAGCTTAAACAAAAAAAAAATTTTTCCTCATGCTAAAAGACTGAAGTCATTTCTTCCTATTGCTGAAAACTAAGCAACCTAATTATTTAAGTTTAGTTAAAACACATGACATGGATTCCAGCTAAAGTGGTTCAAGGCTAACCAATCCAAAGAAAGATCATCATATTGCTGTTGTTCATTATAATTATTTGACCACGAAAGGAAACTTGGTTAATGGCTCTGGCAATTTGACCACTGAACCCAGGCTACAACTTACAACTTTCCTTCCAATCATAGAATGCAGAAATAGATGAACACAGGATGAACAGAGAACCAAGCCCACAACTGATAGTGGGAATTCAATGTAATACTCATAGACGGATCATATTGAGATAGACAAAAATACATTGCCAAAAGTTCATTCGTCAGGTAATATATTAATATAAATATAAAACACTTAAAAACAATTCCATCATCAAACTCAAACTGCAGCTCAAACCTAAGGCCAGGAACACAAAATTTTGTATAACCTTTCAGCACCATGTAAATAAAAAAAATTCTTTCTATATCTTTTCATAAATATGTTATCATTTTATCATGCACAAAAACTAGGTAGAAGAAATGCATGTAAGCTCATAATTACAAGTCAGCCACTGAAAACATTTGTTCAAAAATGGTTAAACACCATATACTACTGTGGCTTATAATTCATCATCAGCACAGTATTTATAAACCCACAAACAAGCACATATGAAAATTAAGTTAAAATACCTTGTAAGTAGATAAATTAGCACTGATTTGACTAAAAGCTTGGGCATTCTGCTCCAAGAGTTGCTTCACAGGACCACAAGTTCCTGATAGTACACAAGAGAACAAGCATTTGACAAAATCTACAAATTAGTGCCAGGGACACAAAAAATGAGACACAACAAGTGATAAGCAAAGGCCTACAATTATAAGAGATTTTGTCAAATGCCAATAGTATTAGGTAACTAAGTAATAGTAAATATTGAAAAGTTTCTATAACCACTTTAACTCAAAAGCTTAAGCCATTAAGTGAAAGCCCATGAATACTTTTATTATAATCTCTGACATAGCCCTCTCACATATAAGGCCTATGGGCTTTAAGTGTAGACAAAGCACAAGCCCACCATACTTTGTAATGAAACAAAGTAACATTGTCCATAAATTTAAATGATGCTAATTTTTTTAGAGTTTTTCAGTTAAGGTACCATTTAATGGTTTTCATATAAAACCATGACATGGACACTTGACATTAAACTCATAATTTATGAACTAGGGCAAGAATTTCACATCACCAATGGAGGAAAGAATTTATATTATAAAAGGGAAAAGAAAACGATGGAAGTATACAAGGGAATCCCTAGAAGAAATGGAGCTGGTTAAGGACATATAAGATGAGCACTTCTCCCTCAACATAAATTATTCAAAAAAAAAAAAAAACTAGTAATAGATAATTTTCAAACCGCATGCTTATCACATCCCTAGCCTTAAAACCATCAAGCTCCTATTACTCTCTCCTTACTGCTCTAGATTACTTCCTTGTCCAATTATACCAGCATTTTCAAATTAGTAAAATGTACAGTGGAGTAAGACAACGAAAAAAAGTGCTTCAAAAATTGCAAGTATGATAACGAAAGGATAGCGAAGAAGTAAAAACAACATAGTTTAGTAGCCAATGTGCTGACCACTTTCTCTGCTCATCACTCAATAAGATCCTCGCTGCTGAAAACTTCAGTCTTAGACAGTTAAACCATTTTTTCAAGTTTCAAATAAACAGAATCACAAAATGTACTAGTCATTTTCTTGCTCAGCAATCAATTAGGTGTAAATACTGCTAAAGTGCTAGTCAAAAGCTCTGAACTTCAGTTGCAACAGAGCACATTAGAGAGGTCATTATTGCACAGAAGAGGAAATGATGGGAATATATGTTGTAACTTAAATAACTAAATGAATAATAAACACACTAACCATCATAAAGTATCCTTTTGCTTTGGTCCACTTGGTTTGACATACGAGAATACATAAATGTGCTTTGTGGCAGAGACAAATGCAAATTTATCTCTGAGGTTGGCACCACCGGCTTATCCTGAAGAAGCATGACTTTAGAATACTAGTTCTTCAATCAACATTAGATCCTAAAGACATTAATTGATTCAATATATCAAAAACAGGAACACCATCTATGGGTTTCAAATTTCAACATATTTTGCTATGAATAGAACTTTTGACTTATGATCAATATTCTAAAGAATATAGGTTAGGCTAAGTAAGTTGTGAGTAGGCAAAGGATTTTAATTCAAATTACAGTTCCTGTTTGACCAACAATAATAATAGAGAAAAGGAAGAAGAAGATATTAAGCTCATTTCAAGACTAGTTAATCCCTAATATATTGTGGCAATAGCAAATGCTCCCTTCCATAGTTCTCCAATTTTCAAACCTATAGTTATCCAATTTTCAAACCTGGAATCAATTCTAACAATAGCATTCACATCGTATTCACATATTAATTGCATTTAGATGTGTCAGAATATAGAGTAATAGAAAATATATACCTTGTTTTATTCTACAAATAGGAATAAATTTAAGGATTTATGGGTATACATTTAGGCATTTCTATCCAACTTAGCCATTTAGACAGATGAGAGATCATGAAATATTTATGATGCAAATGAAGACAAGATAGGGAAAAAGAATGTAGAGAAATAGAAAGAAAGTAAATAACAAAGAGGACAGAGAGAGGAGGAAGATAGGGCTTTGGATAGACCAAGAAAGCCTATAAAATTTCACAAGCTTGTGTCTTTGTAACAAAAAATATTAAAAGCTCAAGCCAAGTTCCCACCCCATTTGACGTTTCTTTCCAGTCACCAAACTAAAAGGATACAAAAACTTAAAAGCAACCCAACTAAATAAAACTAAGTTAAATAAAGATTACTACAACAATCTAGAACAAATCAAAATGTGTTCCTTAAATTAAAAGCTCCCACTGCAAAGTCAATCATTTTATAGTGCATACATTCTCTAAAGTGCAGGTTATCAGCTCAACCCAGTCATAACCAGCATAATCCCAAAAATTTATATGAAAGAAAGCTGAAAAACTGATAGAAACTGCTCTGTAGTTGTATTATTTAATCAGAAATAGCAAGTAGAAGTTCTACCATTGTATATGAATAAGCAGAGGCTCACAGATGCATAGGATTCAACAGCAAAAAGAATAAGGAAAAAAAAAACAGAAGGGAAAATGACAGTAGCAATATTAAGAGAAACAGATAGCAAATGTAGCAGAAAATGCAAATTAGAAAGGTTGCGTAGCTTTCAAGAGGCTAGACTTTCTCCCAAAATTTCCCAAAATCTTCCTTGCATCTCTGCCTTGGTGACCTCTAAAAACTAATTCCAGCAGAGCACCTCACATGTTTTTGTCCCCAGAGTTAGTTACACTGTCCATTTCCAGTTCTGTCCCTTCCATCAATTTATCTCTTTTACCCCTCTTATAACACTTTTATATCAGCACACTTCCATTTGGGCTTAGGACCAGATTCCTGTCTTTTCCCTTTACCAGGCCTGGCATAAGTTCTTACTAAATTGGGTGCATCAACAAATGCTGAAAATGGGTTGATCAACAAATTTTTGATAAATTCAAGCTTAAGCAAAACGAAGTCTAAAACTAATTTGGGCTTTAAGCAAGCATTTTCAAAAAGCTTTTATCAGGAAGCAGAAATTTTTTCCCGAGACTTGAAAAGAAGGAAATCTAAAGTAATTGACAAAACTGTGCATATTGGCCCAAAAAAAGTCAGCTGAGGAAAATATCAGCCAAATGCAGATATTATGGTCCAACTATTTTCAAACCTGACCTAAAGCAAATCCAGGTTCAATCAGATCCAACCAAGTGCTTTCTTGTCTAATTCAGTTCACATCCAGACAGAAGCACCCAACAGCAATAAAGTATGCAGTCAACCTTTCCACCAAATACGGGGGAGATTCTTAGAACAGTCATTCTTGATCATAGGGAGAAGAAGAAAGGCAAGACAAAGGCATGTCAGAGTATAGCAGCAATCAGCAAGCAAATGGACAATTCACAGCATTTACTTCAAAGTCTTTTAGCAGCTGTTGATTAACCTAGTACCAGCATGGCTGCCACATGCCTACAGGCCCAGACTCACCGCACATTTAAGTACAACTTCTGTTCTTTTTCTTGGTCCAGTCAAAGAACCATATGGAGGAGAAACTAAGGTGATTTTATGGTGAACCTCCAAAACCTTTCATTCCTAAATAATCAGGCTAACCAACAAACCCACAAACTTACTGTTCTCATAACACTAGGATTCTAGCTTATTTCAGGCCTTCCATTAATGTTGCATAAATCTAAACCAAAAGCAATCTGTTAGAACATAGTGCTAGAAATGTTAGCAATAAGTCCTTACAGCTTTAGTGAGAGGGTAGTTCTAATGCCTTCTTTATGGTGTTTGTTGGGGTCTTTTTAATGGGTTTTCGGAGGGGTTGGAGAACACTTTATCATATCCTCTGTACTTCTCTTTTATCTATTACCGAATTCTTAACAAGTATAAGATTTCTATCTATTACCACAAATCTTCAAAGCCCTAACTGACCATTATCACTTATGCCAAACAACCTGAAAGAAAAAGTCCTCTCAATTTGTCCTGCATGACGTGAAATGCAACTTTATTCATACATACTAAATGATAGATCTTCAATCTCAGAGATATAAAATATTATTAAATTCAAGACCTACATACAAAATCAAGTTGAAGGCTTTTATTAAAAATACTTAAAATTGAGTTGACAATTCTTCCAGAATCAGTAATTCTGAAACAGAAATACAAATATGCTAGCTTCCAAAATTTCACTACCTTTCTATTGTTGACCTTCTTTCCCACATTGTTTTCATCTGGTTTCCTTCGCTTTCTCTGTGAAAGGTATTAAAAAGTATTCTGAGCTCTAAAAACATATAGTAAAGGTACAATTTACAAAATTATTCAAGTCCAACAATTAATGCATTATTCTCATGCAGCACTTAATATATGGGTGAAAAACAAGGAATGTTAATTTGGTCATAACAAGGAAGCTTCTTGAGCAAAAAAGTAGGAGGGTTTTACATTTATGAAGTTGAAGTTTCTTAGGGAGAGATGTCAAGATTGAATGTATTTGGGAATATTCAGAGTAAAAAAGAAGAGATCCTAAAGAGAGATAGATTCTTTAGATAAGTTGGCAATGGAGGGGACTCTTTCTTTAGAGTAAGGGGACAGGAGACAAGGTAATAGGAACTAGCTTGAGGAGTCTCTGCCAAGGATGGAAACCAGTTGGAGGAAAATTTTTGGCTTCAATGGGCTAAAGGAAAGAAATGCTAACTCAGGATTGTTCCATAAAGACTAGAGTCACCACCTGTAGAAGCAAATCTATTATTGTGACAGAGCTGGTGTGTAAGGATGGGAGGCAGATTAGATACAATGGTGCGACTTACGGTGAATTAATCGAGTTCTATACTATTTGTTATACAGAGGAGGATCATTATAGGCCATTTAATGAAGGTTTGAATTGATGTCCTATCTTTCTGCTCATGGTTGGTGTGATCCAGTCTTCAAGCTTCCACACTATCCTTTTCATAGATCAAAATGTTTTTTAGATGACCAACATTAGCTTTACTCTGGTATTGGAGTTGTCTCCCGGGTTGAAGGAATCGAGTTCAAATCCCAACTGGAGCTAAATTAACCCAAAAAAAAAAAAAAAGCTTCCTAGGAGGCAGAAAAACTTTAGATGATAATTTCAGGCAGAAAAACTTTTCATCAACAAAGTGATGACAAATGCAACTCAATCCAGATGACATTATTATTCATAGGAGGATTTGTCCCCAAAAGCCTAATGTCTCATTTAACAAAACCTATGCTTTGCTGTTGACTAAGAAAGAAAGGCAACCAACACCATATACTTTAAAGCATAACTAAAAGTGTAAGAAATATCATACAAACTGATACACTTGCACACTATACTATTTAAATACAGCTATAATACTAGTTGCTCATGTGCAAAATATTTTGATGCATGTGAAGTTAATAGGCAGTATAATAAATATGAAGGCATTGTTAAAAGTAAAAGAGCTTACTGTCATCCACCTACACCTCAAAGCAACATCACGAACAGTTTTATCAGGCAATGTGGCAGCAATCTTGATATACCTCATGATACTTGGCTCATCAGCATATCTATTTATGAAAGAGAAAAGTTTAGACAAGGTCTAATATCAGTACAAGAATGTACGAATATGCTGTAAAATTAAATTTTGAATAGCCAATAATGATTGAAAATAAAAAAAGCATATGACCATTCAAATATTAGCAAAGGAAAAAGATACAGAATTCTAAGGAAGAATTGTAACTTCAAATGCACATCACCTTTTTTAAAAAAAAATAAAAGATGAAATGGAATGAAGAGAAGAAAGTACATATAACTGAAAGATAAGAGATCCTCCAACCAGAAAACACAAATAAAATATCAAAATTCAAAACAGAAGAAAGTAACAAAAGCCCTTTAAGACTAATCAGTGCAGAAGAGCTGTCCAATCTCTTTGAAATTTGAAGTATGGCCATGATAAAAGTAATAGAAAGCATAAGGCCGTAAATACAAGGACAACAAGCATGCCAAGGAGAACAACAATTGTTTTAATCCCTAATAACATTTTTAAACCCTAACTTTCTCAGATCTGAAATTTCAATGTCAAATTGCCAATCATATGTCACTCCTAGCTCACATAATGGATAAGAAATGACTCCAAGAATCTATCAACAGTTATTGGACCGAAGCAATCAATAAATGATGGATTAAAAATAGATACAAAGTTTATTTACATTGCACTTGCAGGAATAAAAAATTATACTCATAGAAAAAGAAAAATAAAACAAAAATTGTTATAAGGAATCCCACAACTTGTACATTGACAAGACTTGTACGATAATTATTGCTCTTCAGTTTGCTACATTGTATATAGAGGAAAGGAATATGTGAATCAAAATTAACATTGCTATAAATCTGTAATTAAAAAAAACAATGAAACAAACAAGAGAAAGCAAAGCAATGAAAATTTTATTGAACTTTCATCCTTTTTCGTAAGTATAAATGTATTCATAAACACACAAACCTATATTTGTTAATTACTGATACTATAGTTAGGTGACACCTGAGGGACAAGAAAAACATGTTCAAGCTATTGATTTCATCAGAAAGTAACAAGCTGCAAACAAGTTATCACACACGAATGAGACGCATAGAAATACAAACAAAACAACCAAAATAGAAATTTTTACTTAGACAAGACTGCTTACTTAGCAAGGCCCTCCTCCAATCTGTACTGTTCTTCAACAGACCACTCAACAGCTAACACTGAATCATGCTTCAGCCCTGGGACCGAATCAAGAAGAAGTGAAGAACCTGATGAATTATTGGCTTGACTTATAACAGGGTTACTGTTAATGATGCTTGAATTCCCCCCAGAATACATCATCCCAGACGTACAATTCAACCCAAAGTAATTACCCATTGGAACCATCTCGGACAAGCTGCTTATAGCACCAGACTGAAATGATATTGCATGCCGACTCAAGGCAGAACCTATATCTTCACTGTGAAAGCCTGAGTTTGACTCTGCTGCCATACTTTCCTTTCTTTTATCCAACTAGTTCCTCAAATCACATAAAGCCAAAAGCAGTTCCAAGAAACCCAAAACTATGGTTTACTTTGGTATTGAAGCAACAAGCATCTTTCAAACGGACAAATAAGACCAAAAGCAAAATCTGCACCAATTCACAACTTCTGGGTATCCATGCAAGATTAGAATCATTTGAATCGTTCAAGGAAAAACCCTCCAAGAATTACAGCCGTAAAGCTGTCAAAGTGATTAAGAGACAGACACCACAGATTTACTAAATGAAACCGCACGACCCTTCTTGAGCAAAGAAATGATGAGCAAGCAAAACAACACCGAAGGTAAAGCCCAAAAAACCCAAATCTGTACCAAGTGAAGAAGAAATCGGTTTCAACTCCAAGCAGCCTGTGAAGTAGAGCTCCAAAGAAAGCCCTAACAACAGCAAATCGGACGTGTCGAAGCAGCAGAGGGAATACTGAACAGAGAGAAAGAGAGAGGTTACCTTTGAGTGGCAACTTTTAGACCATACCGTGCCTCGGTGTTGGTGGTGGAGCAAGTACTTTCCCTCTCACTACCATCATCTGGCATTTGCTGCTTTCTGTTTTGTCTCTCACTCTCTCTCTCTAGAGAGACAAGACATGGCTTAGAGTTCTACCAATAGCGAAGCGGAGAAAGGCCAAAAAAGTAACAGGCACCTTATTTATTAAAATAATAATAATAATCAAATAATAATGGATGGTTGTGGATCTTGGAATTCAGCAACAGTGGGAATCCCAATAAGCATTTGATGCTAATCATTGTGGACTCCAGTTACTCCACCTCTTCGTCTTTCTTTTTTTTTTAAAAAAAAAATTTACTTTTTAGCCTTTTAGTTAATTTTAGTGTAACTTAATTCATTCATCATTCTAGTTGGATCTAAAATACTTCCAAAAGAGTATAGTGCAGCTTATTTTTCAGGAAATAAATAGCAAGTTGAGGGTGGTCCTAAGATTGTGAATAATATTGATGGGAAAAAACGCACTTTAGATAATGATTGACACAGTACTAATTTCATTTTTTGGAATTAAAATAAAATATAATGTCCTTGATTTAATCCATAATCTAGCTATCTGACTTTTCCGGAGACAAAATTGACAAATTTGTAGTTTGTACTTGATTTTTGCGCATGCATGTTTCTGTACTATAAAACTTGGAGAAAATGTCATTATATATATTTATATATATATCTCTCTCTCTTTATATGAGCTGAATTGTACAATATTATAAAATAAAAAAAAATCTTCAAACCCAGTGACAAGCAAATAACCCTTTACATATAAGCAAATAGGTCGTTTTTTTTTTTTCAATGCTAACTCATTTGGCTATCCACGTGTCAGAATACGTATCTATAAATTATATTTTTCAATAAAATGATCTCACAACTAGTATAACAAATGAGTTTACATACTCTAGTGTTAGAATGAAACTGGACAAATAGACCTATTTGCTCCTTGGATTTAAATGCTCAAGGACCTAATTGCCAGTTTTAGAAATTCAAAAAGTTGTTTGCAACTGTCTCAAAGTTTAAGCGAGCTTTTTGCGATTTTTCTTATTAAAATTTAGGTAAAAGTACTTTTAACATTTCTAATGTTTACACTAAGTTTCAATTTTGTCCTTAATATTTTTTTACGTCAATTATGTTCTATATGCTTCATTTTTTGCTTTAAATATATCATTTTTACTAATATAGTCTATTCTACTGATAAAAAATATTGACCGGGTGATTAGTAAAAATGATAAATTTGAAACAAAAATGAATAACTAACGCAAAAAAATATTAAGAGCATAAAAATAGTAAGTTTGAGTCCTACATGTTTTTTTTGTTTTAAATCTATCTTTTTTACTAATCACTCAGTTATCATTTTCTGTTAGTAAAATAGACGACGTTTGTAAAAATGATATATTTAAAACATGTAAGATATAACTGATGCAAAAAAAAATTACGGACAAAATTAAAATTTGTTATAAATCTTCAGAAGGTAAAAAGTAATTTTGCTTAAAATTTAAAAGCTACAGAATTAAAATATTGTAAAAGGTTTCAGAGTGAATTGTGTGAAGGTTTAGCACGCGGTTAAAGTTATATGTGACTGAGACATTTTGTATTAAGTTTGGTTCTGTTCGCTCGCACTTATTTATAAATTATAATCAACATGTAGGAATACGACATGTTCAATGTTCGTTTTGTCTCCTAGCGATAATGGAGACTTATAGGCTGATAGAATCCAAAAGCATGGTTAAATTAATTTTTATTGTCTATATTTAGTCACAGTTGTAATTTAATATTATATCCATAATTTTAAATTGAAGTTATTTGTATTTACAGATTGAATTATGTTATAAATCCTTATTTTTATTGTTTTCCTGTTCTATAATAACTTTTGCAAAAAAAGAAATCCTACGGTGCCAAAAAAAAACTAGCGAAGGATGAAGAAAATCCAATATCTTTTACCTGACTGAAAGGTTCTTCTAAGCATTTATCAACATTCTACCCAAAAAGTTGTAGATAAATTACATTAACTTTTTTTTTAATTCAGTTAAATTAAAGTTAATACTCCCTCAGTTTTTATCTAAATTTAAAACTATTAGTGTTCAAAGACCTAGTACTTTAACTAATATGGTTTGAAACATGTCAGATTAAGGTGTAAAAATTCTCTGACACTAAATTTTATCTATTAATGAAACTCTAATATCTTATTTAATAGAAATAAGTGTCTACCTAATTAAACTAACTAGTTTTGGTACACTCATTTAGTTTTAAATAATCTATCAACTATTCTTTGATATATTTTTTGTTATTAATTTAAAATAACATTTTACATAATATGTATTTCTTTTCATAAAAAATGACAAAAGTATCTTTTTTGCCTCTAACATTTACCTTGAGTTTTAATTTAGTTCTTAATTTTTTATTGTATCAATTTCATCTCATATGTTTTGTTTTAATTCCTAAAACTAATATTGTTAACATAATTGGTAGAAAATTTAAACGTGAACTTTTTCACATAACACATTCACTATCAATATGTCATACTAATTAATTTTAGTTTTAGTTTTATTTCAAATATTTGACTAAATTTCAATTTTATCTTGAATAATACTATTTTATTTATCTCTTTCACCCGAAATTAGTATTTAAATATTTAATGTGCCATATAGAATATATCACATGTCATTCAAAAAAGTTCATGTGTTTGGATAAGTTCACGTTTATATTTTTAGTCAACTTTGTTAACAAGCCCTAAGAACAAAATTAAAACACAAAAAAAAAACATATGGCCAAAATTGGTACAAAAAAATTATTATGGACAAAATTGAAATTGAAATTAAATATTATAGATGAAAAAAGTATTTTTGCCTTAAAAAATTTTATAATAATTTTTTCTATCATATTAAAAAGAAAATTATAGTCTAAAGTTATGTAAAAAGCTAATTAATTTATTTACAATATATGTCAAAATTTTAAAAGATTAAATATAATGTTTGAAGAAAAAATGACAAGTGTAATTTTGTTATACATTAGAAAAAAGATAATTGTAATTTATCCAAAATAGCTTGATAGGTCAACCTGAGAGGTGGGAGAGCTTTTGAGTTTTTTTTTTTTTTTTGGTGATAAAGAGTTTTTGAGTTTTGACAGACACTAGTTAGCCGCCGAAACGTGATGTACAATCAACGTTAGCACAATAACATCATAGCACCATTTTGCAGGTGTCATGATTATATTCAGCCTATGTTTGGATATGTGGTTGGAAGATCCAAATGCCCATTTACAGCCTTATAATCAATTTTGCATAAAAATGAATGTGTTTGGATTTGTGATTACATTACTTTTCAAAATCGATTTTGTCTCAAAGCTAGGTTTTCTTCACTGTGGATTCAAGTAGCTTCTGAGTATAATCGATTCTGCAATTTTTCTTCATTCCCTACGCTACCCTCACTTCTTCTGCAATTTTTTTCTTAATCCTGTGATATGTTTCTCAGAGACCACGGAAACAGGGAGAAGAAGGGGAGAGAACAAGGAATATGAGAGGAGGCTGGCGAAATAGACACAATGGCAGAGGTCGCTGGTCGCCAATTGTCAATCTTCCGGTAGTTGCTTCAATCTTCGATCTTCGACCTTCAACCGGAGAGTGGAAGAGGAAGAGGAAGAGGAAGAATCTAAACTAAACAATGGAGTTGAGAGTGGAAGGGGAAGAATCTGAATGAACATGTGGAGAGGAAGAGGAAAAAGAAGACGAAGAATCTGAAGCGTGACTGTGTGGTAAGAGGAAGAGGAAGAAGACTCTGGACGCATGTGAAATATATTAGTATAATTATATTTAATTATTGATTAAAATTAAATATAGTTGTTATAATTGAGAAAAATTAAAAGAAATTCAAAAACAATAAGAAGGGAACTAAAAATTTAAAACATTGTTATAATTTAATATTTATTTATATTATTTTTTATGTCTCTTATTTTTTTAACTTAAAGAGCAATTTTTAAATAATTATTAAAAAATAATCAAAATCAAATTTAAAGATAAAATAAATAAATTCATTTCATTACAATATTCATAAATGTATATTTTAAATCAAATATTAGTATAATAGTTAAAATTTTAAATATTAATATTTTTATTACATTTTCATATGATATAAATTAAATAAGGATAAATGAAATGAAATAATATAATATTTATACCCTTTCTGGTAATTATACATTCAAAAGTACTTCTACTAACTAATATCCAAACAAAATCTTTTTTTAAAATTACTTTTTTTATAACAGTTTTCAAACATAAATCACGTTCATGTAAAATCAATTCTGCTTAAAATCAATTATGAAAATCAATTCTACTCAAATCTAAATTTACCTAATGAATTTCTAAACACACACTTATAGGGTGCAGATCCCTGCTTGAATTTACTCCAAGTAGGTTTTTAGTGGGGTATATAACAACAATTTTAACTGTTGCTAAACATTTTTAGCAACAATAAAATTGCCACTAAAAGTTTTAGTAATAGTTAAAATTATTGTTATTAATCCAAGCATACACAAATAGTAGCAGGGGATCCTCACTGATATTTATATATGGTTCACGTAATGTCGTGATTTTAAAATAATTGGATAAGTTTAAATTTGAATAAATTATAATTCATATAATTTATTTTAGAGAAATTTAAGTTTAGAGAAATTATAATTTATAGAAATAACAATTGAAAGTTTTTATTGAAATTATAGTTTAAAGGTAAAATCATATTAATTAAAAACTCAAATATATCATTTTGAACTAAAATTATATTAATACAATTCAAATCATGTTCAGTAGAAACATAACGGAAAACTAAACGTATACTTAGTTATCTGACCAAAAAATGAGAGGAATTGTTATGTTTTCGAGAACACCTAAATAAATAAGGTTTTAAGATGAAAAGTAATTAATGTCTTAAAAATAAATATAAATTATTTAATTCGATTCGTGCATTTGTTGATGGTAATTTTGATAAAATTAATTTTATTCTATTAAATTTATAAATTTAAATACAATAATGTACAATATAATACATTATGACGTGCAAATTTATACAATAAAAAATAAAATATTATTATAATAACATAATAAAAAATGAGTATGATAAGATAGCATTTTAATCCCTTTAAAAAATTATTTTCTGATATTGTTATAAAAAAATAAAAAACTTATCATTTTTATATGTAATACAAATTTTAGTTTATTGGAGGATGCTTGCAGGTTTTTTGTTTTAGAATTTAACTTACGAGTTAGATGTTTTTTAATTGGAAAGACAAAAAGCTTTAGGTCTTGATCAAGTAAATAGTTTATTTAAGTGCTAATAGAATAATATTTTATGTGAACAATTTTTATATCATAAACTCTTTTTAAATTAAGTTATTTAGTATTTAGAGACATATTTGAATAAGTACTTTTAAATTATGATTTGGGGAAAGATGAAGGTAAAAGATTTGGTTTCATGGAATTTCAAATTATGTTTGGATATATACTTCTCTTATAAAAATGTAAAACAACTTATTGGTTATGTGAATTTGAGTTTTCGCATAAGATTTTTTTAAAAAACTTTAAAAAAAATTTTCATAAAATAAGTTAAAAATATTTTTTGAGAATTAATAAGTTATCAATTTAAATTTATCAAAACACTATTTTTTTTATATAAAAACACTTGCACTAGTAGATAAACTATAATAAGTTGTAAGCTATGCTATCAAAATGGGACATGTTTTTAGCTTATTTTTGTAAACCAATTTTTTAACTTCTTGAAAAAATTTGTGCAAAATAAATTATTTTGTATTTTTATGGGACATGTTTTTAGCTTATTTTTGTAAACCAATTTTTTAACTTCTTGAAAAAATTTGTGCAAAATAAATTATTTTGTATTTTTATAAGATAAGTATATCTCTAATTATAATTTAAAACTTCATAAAAATCAATCATTCATCTCTATCTTTTGATATTTTCTCAGTCTAGCCTTACCTCTAACACCTCCCTCTACGACGGTTTCTTCCGCACCACCGTTGCCTCGCCCACTCCCTCCACCATCAACGACCCCTTCGTCTACCGTCACCAACAACCACCCTTATGTTCCTTTCGTTCTCCATTGCTGCTTGAGACAGAACAAAGCACGCGGGAAGGGAAAGTGGTGTTGTCGAGCATCCCTCATTGTTATATTCGGCAAACTCCTACACTACTATTTCTAACCGGTGAAGGCACTCGCGATAACCAATAGATTGCTTTCACATGTAACCTATTATTCTTTCGTTTATTTTCATCCTTGGCCATGAGTGATGATGCCTCCCCCGTCATATGTCTCGACTGCGTCGTCACTGTGACCAAGGAAATTTGCCGCCTATGCCCCAACCAAACAGAGTTCAATCGCAAATGAAAAACGACGCAAAGGATAATCGCAGCTCCAGCTCTTCTATTACAGAATATTGAGGAAAGGGAAAATGATGCACGAGAGGATGACAAAGTGCTTCGATTTTCCTAAAGCTTTTTTCTTTTTAAGCTTTTTTTTTTCTTTTGATGTTTTTAGACTTTAGTTAAGTTTGAAAATTTTTATTTTTCTTTTGTTAAAATACCAAAACCCTACCAACATATACGTGATATGTCTTGTTATGGAAGAAAATGACATTTATTAAAATACTATTGTAGCTTTGCCTAATTGCAGAGCGCTATTGTAGCTTTACCTAATGTCTATTTCAATAATTTTTATAATTATAAGCATTTATACACTTATTTATCCAAATGTTTTTAATATAAATTTTGAAAGTACTTCTTCAAGTATGTATCCAAATATTAAATAATTTAATTTAAAAAAAGTTTATGCTATAGAAGTTTTTCACATAAAGTCATATTTTATAAGCACTTAAATAAATCTATATAATAAATTAAAACAATTTTACTCTATGACATTAATTGTCGGTAGGTTATTAAATTATTATAATAAAGTAAATTTAAATAAATAAATTTGGTAAATTAATCAGATCACATTAAATTAATTTAAAAAATTATGGTATATTACTATATAATTGCAATATTTTTAGTTTGTAATTGATATAATTGCTATATAATCTCATTACATGAATTTAAAAAAATTAGGATAAATTGTTATATAATTGGTATGTAATTGCTATATAATTGATAAATTAGATAAATTTTTTAATTGAAATATAATATGCTGTTATTTAGTAAATTAGCATTTATTATATACAAATAATCAAATAATCTATATAATACACTAAAACAACTCCACCTCCACACATTTATTGCACACATTTAATGCCTTAAATTATGGCATTCAATTATAATTTCTTATTTTTGTAAAAATTCAATTTTTGTAACATTTTGATTTGATGCATATATTTAATGTCCATTCCTAATATTTTAATATGATTTCATTCAATTACAATTTCTTATTTTTTAATTTGTTAATTGTTAATTTAATTTTCTACTTTTGAATTTGGTTGCATGATTACAAATATGCATGATTAATGCATGAATTAAAAAAAATTTAATTTCCTAAATAAGGTCCAGATTTTGTCTATTTAAACAAATTCAACTAAAGGCGGTCTATTTTCTATCCCCTTCAGAACTCACACACACACACACACATTCTCTATCTGTCTCTCTCGTGCTCTTTCCCTCTCTCCCCCACACACTCTTTATATATATATCTCTACAAAACTCTAAATAAGGTTCATATTTCACAGCCACACTCCTATAATATAGATGTATGTAGCAAGATCAAAAGCCAAGGCTTTAGATTTAGAGATGTCATATTTCATCAACTTCTTCCTTGATAAAATTATCTCCAAACTTTCTACAGATGAAGCAGTGGTGAAACCAGTGTCATTTCACGCATATAGAAGTCACTTTGTAGCTGCATTCTATAAGAGAATGATCATGTCATTATCTCAAGGTACTTTTGCAATAAGCTTCTATATTGTGCTTCAATGTCAAGAGGTCACTTTTGCGACACATCTCCCAACTTTGTCAGTTGAGTTGACAATAATTTATATTGTTAGCAATTTAAACTTCATGTAATTATGCTTGGTGGATATATTTTTCATATGAACAATGTGGTAACTTTTTGTAGTTAGTAATTTATTTGTAAATCTCTATATCTCCACCTCCATGCGAATAATTTGTTTGTTAATTATGGTTAATAAGAAATATAATTATTATTATTGTTGTTAATATTCATGTAAACAAACTTTAATTTGATCGCTTTTTTATTCTCATATGTTTTATAAATATATTTGTTAATTATATTTTTTTGTTTCCATATTTCATGATATTTTTTGAAGAGTGTTTTAGATGCAAAAATTAATTATCAAATAGCTTGAAATGAGGCAAAAAATTGGGCTTCTATCTTAATATTCATTAATATATAAAAACATTCCAACAATTTTGCAACTTTTTACATGATAAATTTTAATTTAGAAAAAAAAATCAAAGTGAAAAAAGTTGACTCTACATTCACAAACAACATTTGAATTTAATTTTGTAATTAATTCTTAATTCATTCAATATTAATTCATTTATTAATTGAGGGGGTCAAACTACAAGATTACAATATTTAAATTTAATTATGTAATTCACATATTAATCATACAATCTTCATACAATCATACAATTAAATCTTTTAATTGTTATAGAATTAATATGTGAAATTAACACATAATTAAATATCATATAAAATTTTTTAATTAAGAAATTACAATTGTATGAGATGGTGACGTATTATGTTATCAAGTTCATATAGGACAATAAATTATAATTATTAATAAATATATAAATAGAACTATTTTAGATTTTAGATTTTAAATTGATTACTTTAAATAAGTAAGTTCCAATATTTTAGATTTTAAATATTGTAAAAATAATAATAATAAAAATGTATGTTTTATATTTTAAATTACCCATTAACAATTTTAACTAAAAATTTTAAAATTTTCTATATGATAATTTTTAATCTATAAATAAATCAAAGTCACAAATTCATTCTTTAATTCGATTGGAGAATTTTATATGATCATTTCATTATTACATTTTATTGGAATGTAATCAAATTAACCCTACATTATCCTTAAAATTGGAAGGTCAAAAAATTTAAATCTAATTTTTTATTTCACACAATAATCATGCAATAATTGTGCAATTTAATCCTCAATTAAAGAATTTGTATTAGTATGCGAATTAATGACATTATTAATACATGAAATTAAAACGTAAATTATATGTCGCACAACAAACATTAATTATTGTATATTCATTAATACATAATAACATTTCAACTTGTCTTTTAATTTCATTATGGAATTAATATCTGAACTAATATATTTTCAACAATTGACTTTGATTTTGATTTCTTTGCAAAAAAAAATAATAATAATAATTATTGTTAATATTCCTGTAGACAAACTTTAATTCTAGGGCTCTTTTTTTTTTTAATTTCTCATATGTTTTAAATATATTTATTAATTATATTTTTTGTTTTCATTTTTTCATGAGATATTTTTTCAAGGGTGTTTTAGAAGCAAAAATTAATTATCATATAGCTTGAAATGAAACGAAAAATTTGGGTTGCTATCTTAATATTCATTATTATATAGAAACGTTTCAATAATTTCACATCTTTCTACATTATAATTTTTAATTTGAAAAAAAATCAAAGTAAAAAAATTCATTCTCAATTCATATAGAAGGTTACAACATTTGAATTTAATTTTGTAATTCATTCAATATTAATTCATATATTAATTGAGTGGGATCAAATTAGAAGGTTACAACATTTGAATTTAATTTGTAATTCACATTCTAATCATACAATTATAATGCAATCATGCAATTAAATCTTTTTAATTTTGTTATAGAATTAATACATAATTAAATATCCTATAAAATGTTTTAATTATGGTATATTCATTAATATATAGTAACATTCCAAGAATCTTTCTAATTTTATTATGAAATTGACAAGTGAATTGATGCACTTTCTATATTTCAGGAGATTAGCACATTTCTTTAATTTAGTCAAGAGATAAGGATTTGATGGATCATTTATTAAAATGAACATATGAAATCAAAATTTATTATGATGAAAATCAAAATTCACGCCAATTAAATCATGCTTTTGGAACAAGCAAGTCATTAAATTAGAAAGATTGGTATACTTAATAAAAATTAACTTTATTGTCCAAACAATAAAAATAATAAAATAATTAAGTTTCAAATTTTGATTGTATGATGGTTGCATGTATGTGAATTAAAGAATTTAAATTCAAATTTTGTAATCTTCTAATTTGATTGCATGTTAATACATGAACTAATGTTGATTGTTAATTATATAATTAAATTTGGAATGCTATCATAATATTCATTATAATCAGATTTAGCGAGATTATTAAATTTTATATGAATTAAGAACTAATTTGTGACTTTGATTCCTTTTCCAATTAAAAATTATCGTTTGGAAAGATTCAAAGTTGTTAATTATGTTGTTTTCATTTTGATCACATGCTTGATAGAAGAATTAATTTTGTAATTTGTTAATTTTGTAAGTAAATCTTTCTAAATTTAATACACTACCTACTGACATAATATTAGGTCTAAGAATCAAAATTAGTTAATTATTTAATTTATTGTGTGAGTTCCATAATTATGTAATTTCGAATACTATGTAATTTTTAATTCAAACCCATGCTTAATACAAACTTTAATTTTGTAATATGATAATTTCATAATTAATTCTTTCCAAGTTTATTGCACCATTTAATGATATAGTATTATGTTATACAATTAAAATTCTCTAATTTAGAATTTGATTGCATCATAATTGCATAATTAGTATGTGAATTTAAAAAAAAAGTTCATTTGGATAATAAGTAACTATCAATGATTTACTTGAATAAATGACATTTTATTAGCTGATGTAAAAGTATTTCATTCTAATGTTTTATTTTTATTTTTTTCACAGATATATTATACTATACAACGTAACAGTGCTAATGAGATATCGAGCCCATATTAATATTGCAAAATGTAATCAATCAAGGTTCATAAAATATTTGTTCAAATACATCAATAAGGGACATGATAGCAACTGCTATTTATCAGAGATCAGAAGAACGTAGACACAATGAAAAGAAAGATGAAATAAAAATATTTTATAATTGCAGAGACTTATCTCTTGGTGAAGCAATTTCAATAATATTTGGATTTGATATAAATTTCAGAGATCCACCCGTAGAAAGATTAAACTTCCGAATATGCAAACTATAATTTTCAAGGATGGTGAACCAATTGATTCGATTGTTGAGAGAAATGCTCACACTATAACTATGTTTACCACCTGGTTTAAGGGAAACAAAAAATATGTTGAGGCAAAAACTCTAACATATGCCGAGTTTCTAACAAAATTTGTTTACAAAAGTGACCTTAAAGAATGGTCTCCTAGAAAAATTGGTTTCTCAATTGGAAGGTGTACTACCTCCTGGAAAGTGGTGAAGTGCATTTGTAATATCCCAAGAATTTATATGAATATTTAAAATCTAGTTGAAGTTTATTGAAAAATTTAATTACATGAAAAATGTTCTTTTTGAATTAGTGAAGGAAATTTGGGAATAGAAATTTCAAAATTTTAATTTGGGAAATTTTTACAAATTCTCAAGAACTAATGTGAAAAGAAAAGAAAGTATAGAGGACTTTTGAGAAATGATGAAATAGGAACCCAAGAAGAAGAATGAGCTTATAGGAATGCGTTATGAGTCCGGTATCGAAAGGATGATGGATTCGAGGTTAAAGTGGAGTCTGAGACATTGAGAGGGACTAAAGTGAAATAAGAAAATCTGTGGGCACCTAGGATTTAGAAACACTTGAGGTGAGATTTTATTAAATTGCTTTTGCTAGTCTTGACTGAGGGTCAACTGGAGAGCAAGTGATAATTTTACCCCGGGCGAGTATATAGGTGGTCTCACCTCTTTTTCCTCATTTTCTCCTTTCCTCTCTCTCTTCACCTTCTCTCATCTCTTTCTCTCTTTCTTCTCTCTACTTTCTCTCTCTACACTCCAACTCCATAACCGGACTTTGAAGGGCGGATCTCGGGCTACGAGGCAAGCCTCTAGGAGCTAAGCAACATAGGGAAAGCAAGGAATCGAGGTAGAAATTTCTATTTTTTAAGCTTTTCCCTATTTTCTAGTTTTAAGAGTGTTTGAGGTAAAATCGAGATTACGGCTTCGTTTCTCGATTAAAATTGGTGCTTTTGGTGTTTAAATGCTCCTTAGACATTAAGGGTGAGATCCCATGGAAGAAATCATGGAAAACGGTGGAGATTTGACCAGATTTAGGCCAAATCCGAGAGAAATCGCGAAAGGTCGCGATCGTGGCGCCCAGGTGCCAGGTGTGCCGGGAAACCTTAGTTTATTTTCAATCGGCCATAACTTCTTCATCCGGACTCCGTTTTGGGTGAACTTTATATCGTTGAAAAGCTATTTAAGTCTAGTTTCCAATGGTATAAGTTTCATTTGGATATTTATTATCAATTAGGAGTTATGATTTGAGAAGTGGATGAAGTTCGGGAGTAGTGGTAAGGAATTTCTCTATTTCGTAACCCTGATGGTTTTTATCTGGTTACAATAGGAATGGTCAAGGTGCAAGGTGGGAGTGCCGAGAGCGTGAAATCCAGGTGAGTGCGTTAATACTTGCTATGATTAAATATCTTTGTTATGGACTTTATGCATCATAGTGAAAATATGTTGTATATCCAAGTTTGAAGATGATGATGACATAAATATATATATATTTATATGTTTAAATTATATTGTGCTTGAAGGGGACGATGAGACATAAACAATTGTGGAACTTGCCTGGTGATTCTTATTTTCTCATGAATGGAGGTTCTATGATGGATTGTGAATGGCATGTGAACTGAGTTGAAATGTGTCATACTCTGATTATTGAGTTCATCCATATGTGGATAGTTGAAGTATGTTATTGTTGAATAATTGATCTATATTATGGGTTATGTTGTATACATGCTATGTTGCTAGAACAATATTGATTATGTCGTGACTTGAATTGTAAATGACTGAGTTGTGTATGTGGCTCATGATTATGATTGATGATGCTCTTAGATGTGATTGTGATTGTGTTTGACTAGAAAGGAAAGACATGGTGGTGCACCCCATGGAGACATTTACGTGAAGCTATAAGGGTGGAGAATATACATAGAGCGATAAGGGTGGATGCGGCGGGGGCCGCGGGCAACGATCCAGAGTTACCCTAGACGACCCGGTTGGTACGGAAAATGTGTGAAATTGATTTCACTGTTTGCTGTTGTGAATTATTTGAATTATGTTGAAATGTATTTGATTTACTTGGATATTGTTGTGAAGTATTATGAATTATATTATATTATATTATGATCGATTACGTATGATTGCTGCATGTTATCATTATGATGCAAGATATTTTTTTTGTCATAGTGTTGTGTTGTCTGCTCACTGGGCACGTGGTTTGCTCATACCCCTCTTATTAACATTTTTTTCAGAGTTGACAGCTGAAGGTAAATATCTGTACAAGGAATTATGGATCCTTAGCCCATAATTACCTTTTCATTTGTTCACGATAAAGGTATAATAGTTAAGTCTTATTCTAAGTTGTATAAATCTAGAAATCTCTGTAATCCGGTAGGTTTATTCAGTGATGTAATGTGAATGACTGTAGTGTGTACAGAGAACTCGGTTTGGTTGCATGAAAAAGAATGGTATGATGCTTAAGAGAAAGATAGGCTTACGGAGGTGAAATGAAATTCACTTTCCGTGCCGGTCACGTGCTCAGATTTTGGGACGTGACAGCATTATCTTAGGACTTTGTTTAATGTAGTTAAAGGTTAAACTTCTTTTGAAGATATTAGAATAATTGATGGAGTTTTTCATCACATATTTAAGGATGCATGCTATTCTTTAGGATTGTTTGATGATGACAAATAATATATTGATGGAATCATTGAAGCAAGTCAGTGGGCAACAACACAATACCTAAAAAAGATTGTTTGCAACTTTATTATTATCAAATACAATTTCAATCCCCGAATTCGTTTGGGACAACACATGAAAACTTTTATTTGATGACAAATTATACAGACAAAGAACATTATCGCATCATAGAGGTAACCACGTACTAAGTTTCATTAAAGCACATTATAAATATGGACAAATTTGTCGATTAAATCATCTTATCATTTGGTTCTTAACATCTTTCATTTTGAAACAGATTTGCAACTCACTGATGTTCAATTGAAGAACTATGCATTAATTGAGATTAAAAACATATTCCAGAGTAATGGAAGATCTCTCAATGAATTTGAATCTATGTCATTTCCATACATAGCCGTAAGTCATAAATATGGAAATAGGCTTATATATGATGAGATGTCATATGATCGATCTCTTTTAGAGAAAGAGCATCTTGATTTAATTAAAATGTTAAACAAATATCAGTTTTATATATAAATATATATACGGAAGTCACTGATGCAGTTAATGTAGATAATAGACATCTTTTTTGTATATGGATATGGAGGTACTGAAAAAATATTATTGTGTAAAACATTATCAGCAATAGTTAGATCAAAAGGGATGATTGTCTTAAATATTGCATCAAGTGAGATATTATTTCTCTTACTTTCAAGTGAAAGAACTGTTCATTCTCGATTTCGCATTCCCTTACAAATTACTGAAGACTCAAGTTGTAATATTAAACAAGGAGGTGACCTTGCAGAGCTTATCATCAAGACAAAATTAATTTTATAGGATGAGACACCCATGATAAATAAAATATGTTTTTAAACTCTTGAAAGAACTCTAAAGGATTTAATAAGATTTTCTAATAATCAGAATTCTACTCAACCTTTTGGTGGCAAAGTCATTGTGTTTGATGGAGACTTCAGACAGATATTGCCAATCATACCAAGAACAAATAGACAAGAGATTGTGTTCTCCATAATTAATTCCTCTTACATTTGAAATTATTTCAAAATAATACATTTGCCTCAAAACATGTGATTCCAAACATCTAAATTAATAGTTAATGTTGAACAAGTCAACTCATTTTTTGACTGGATCATTAGTGTTGGTAAAGAAACAATGGATTATGAAAATATTGGTGAGTCAACTATTGAAGTTCTTGGAGATTGACTAATTGACACTGTTGATGATGCTATATCTTCGATAGTAAAAATCACATATTCTGATCTCATGAACAATTTAAATAGTTTGAATTACTTCAAAGCAAGAGCAATCCTTTGCTCCGATGTCGAAAGATGTTCATGCCATAAATGAATATACGTTATCTTTACTTCTTGGAGAAGAACAAGAATATTTAAGTTCTAATAGTATATGTAGAGCCGATGAAAATACTGAAATAATAGATGATCTCTACACATAAGAATTTCTAAATAGTATCGATTGTCAGGTATTCCAAACCATGAACTAAAGTTGAAGATTGATCCTCCAATAATATTATTTAGAAATATTGAGAAATTAATGAGATTTTTGTATGTTTCGCCTTGGTAAACATGTCATCGAAACAACAATTATTTCTGAAAAATATTAGAGAAAAAATCATAATTCCCAAGGTGATAATTATTCCATTAGATTCAAGATTACCTTTTCAACTTATAAGACACAAGTTTTCAATAACATTGTGTTTTGCAATGACAATTAACAAAAGTCAAGATCAATCACTTTTATTAGTTAATTTGTATCTAACAAGCTCGGTTTTTACACATGGATAATTATATATGACAGTTTCAAGAGTGAAGAACATAAATGGTTAGAAAATTTTGATTTTTGACAAAGATGGTAATCATACCACAACAACATCAAATGTAATATACAAAAAAGTTTTTAACAACTTATGCTGAAATAAATAAATATCTAAATTTAAACATGTGTTGTGTCTATATGTTGATGAAATATCCGTGCATCGCACGGATCGGTACACAAGTTAATTACTATATAAAAACTAATCTACAAATACTCATATTATTTATTTATCTTCTTAAATAATTATAATAAAATTTAAAATTACATCTATCAGCTCAAACTATAATAATAAATTATCACTCATTTTTTTATACAAGCACGCTAGACTTCTTTGTTGCACCATCATCAATGGCCAATCTCCTATCTTTATGTAGAGATTTTTAAAATGTGACCATCATTATTGGCCAATTTGGAGATTCTTTTCATATATATATATATATATATATATATATTTCGAATATCTCATCCATATTTACATATCTCTTTCTCTCACATAATTTCTCTTCTTTTTTCTTTTCGATTTTGCTTATTTTTCCCTTACATGGATGAACAACAACAATAACAATTTGGTATCATAGCTCAGTTTTCTTTTTATTTATTTTTTATGATCTATACAGTTCACATACTATTCACAGTCGTGATTACTGTTCATTCGATTGTGATATTTGATTTTCTGTTTCTCTTTCGTTCTTGTGTTTTTTTTCTACTTTCTTCATTTTTGTATTCGTTCTCCGTTGTTGTTTTCGTGTTTTTGGTCTTCTATTTTTTTTTATTTGTTGTATTTCACTTCTACATGTCGTTTTGCTGTTTTTGTCATTACGTTTTCTTGAGGAAAGCAGATCATGAGAAAGATCAAAGCCTAAAAGAAAAGAAATAATGTCATTGAAGTAATTACTTGTGTTTGAATAATATAATTTGACTATTTTAAAATTAATTTTTTCTTGATTTTCTCATCTAATAGGATTAATGAATAATCCCTTTTTGGATTACTGTGAGCAAATGGTAGAGCCCTCCTTATGAAAAGAAACTTCAAGCAATACCGAGATTACATGTGTGCGGATTGATTGAATGCTAATTTAAAATTTAAAGTATTAAATTTTAAAGTTAGAATGTGATGTATATTTCCTCCCTTGATTATCTTATTTATGTTGTTTTAAGATTTTGTAGGTATGTAAGTTATGTTTTAAATTTCAATAAACCTATTGTTGCTAATCCAAATGTATATTTGCAAAAATAAAAGAAACAGTCAAAGGAAGACAAAGATTTTGATCATAATAAACCTATTAGGTTAGTAACTTTTATTTCAACTTATTTTTATCATTAATTAATATATTTATTTAAATTAATTCATGTAATGCCTTGTTTTTTGTTCTTATTTTCATTTAACGTTATTTACATTCAATCTTCAAGGCATTTGTATCTAATGAATCATCTTATATATGTTTAAACATGGCTTGAATGTCTTATTATTTTTGTACATGTATTTTTTATATATTTTTTAATTTTTTTTATTTATTTGATGAACAAAAATTATAACATTTGTGTTAATCCATACATCGCACAGGTTACAACACTAATTGTTTACTAAAAAAAGACCTTAATATCACTGGGTATATATATTAGGTAACTTTAATAAATTAGGATCTCATCAATAATTTAACTTTGATTACATAAATTTCAAAGAATACTTTCTATAAATGTACATATTGAATTAAACAAATTTTATTTATTTTTATAAACATTAATCACATATCTAATCAATAAAAATTAGACACGTGTTAAAGAAGGAGTGATCACCATTTAAGCGATAATGGTCCAACGCTATCCATATATTGTTCAACATATGCTTACATTGACTTTGTTTATAAATGTTATTTAAATCAATTCATTATTTCAGAATCTATCACGAGCTAAAGTATATAACTATTGTTTTATGAGAAATTTTTTGTATAGTACTCTTTTTAAATAACGTTCTGATAATCACACGAGACACTATTTTAATACAATTGTACCTGAGAAAACACAAACACTTATTTCATTCGAAACATAAGTAGAAGGGAAGGGATTTGGTTAAGAATAATTTTGCCAAATATAGCTACTATAATTCACTCTATATTTTGACATTTACGTCTACGATTTGATAGCTGTGAAGTTCTACAGGCCAGTGATAATTTATAAATGGGTAAATAAATTAATATTTTTTTAAAATTTAGTTATTACACTCAAATTTTCAGATATTTTAATATTTTTTTTTGGACACTGTAATTAGTAATGTTAATTGGGCTTGTGGCCCACGGACAAGTCTAGACCCACCTATTTATAAGTAGATATGAATTAATTGATTTAGGCTTGTTTAAAAATGAGTTTAAATTTTAAACAAATCAAATTTTTTAATAATTTTAATTTATAAATATAAATATAAATATTTATATATTTATTTATTTGGAATTAAAATTATTTATCATGTATAAGTATATATATTTATTTATCTATTTATATATATTTATGTAATTGAATTTACTTATTTATATTTTGTAAATAAAAATAAATAAAGAATATACAAAATATACATAATTTATTTTGTATTTCAATAAACTACGTAAAGAAAAATATTCTCAATTAAGGTTTAGGTACATTAAAAGTAATATTTATTTGTATTTAAGTAAAAATTAAAATAAAAAAAAGTGTATTTCACAAGCCAAGTGCATGGTAGACTTGGATATTATATCCCAAGCTTGTTTATAAATGACACAGCTCGACTTAGCCTATTTAAGTACTGGGCTATCATGGGTTAAATTGGATCTACCTGTTTGACAATACTAATTTTAATATCTCTTGCAAAAAAATTCTTTTAATTTATTTTTTTATCAAATCAATTAATTTTTTTACATAACTTGAGCCTATAATTTTATTTTTAACATAAAAATAAAAATAGGTAATTTAATGCTCACATTTAATACTTTATAGTTGCTAAATATACAATAATAAAAATTGTTAAGTAATTCTGTTATTACAAAAAACATATATTGTGTAAAAAATTAATTTTAACAACAAACAAATTAGAGAAGATTTGATGGTAATATTTAAGACTAAATAGGTCATAAATATAGTTTACTAATCCAGGAAATTACTGTGATTTTGCCCTTCATATATAGGGAAAAAGGAGGAGAGGGAGAACAATCGCCTAATAAGCCAGAAAATCAATGTTCCGAAGTCTTTATCAATGCTCAATCTTTGACTCTACAAAATTAATGAATTCGTCTGCATGCTCATTAAAGATTAAAGAAGAGAAAGATTAAGAATTTAAAAGTGTTTTCAGTTTTCAAACAGAACTCTGGTATCACCTAGCTGGGGAATCATTATCAATAACCATATGAAGAGGGAGGGAAAATAAAAAAAAAATTGAATAAAAAAAAGACGAAAAAGCAAACAGATTCGGAACAAGTGAGCTGTCTCAATGATCATATGCTCAAATGCTCTTCTCTAGGTAAGCTTTGAACAGTGTCCGACCATCTTCCAGGTGAATGATCACTACTGTTTGATGACACCTGAGCCTCTGCTCTTGTATCTCTTATCATCTTCAACACTTCTCTCATTGTTGGTCTGTTTTCTTGGACCAGTGAAATACACGCCATGGCTACGTTCAGAAGTGCCTGAAGCTTCTCTTCTGACGCTTCATTCCCTGAGGCAGGGTCATCCCCGGACCCGGACTCGGTCTCCTCCTCGCGAACCGACCGGACCCACCTCGGTATGTCGGAGCCATGTTCCTGGACAAGGTCCTGGAAGGGGGTTTTCCCAGTGAGGAGCTCAAGGAGAAGCACGCCAAAGCTGTATACATCAGCAGGTTGAGTGGGTGGTCTTCTGATGCTACGGCATTCTGGGGCTCTGTAGAACATAGTGGTGGCACTGGGTTCTTCTAGTGAGTCAGGGTTCAGGAAGGATGAGAGACCATAGTCTGTGAGACAGGACTCAAAGTCCGAACCCAGCAACACATTGGAAGATTTGAGGTTCCCATGGGTTAAGCCTGGGTTCTGGTGGATGTAGAGAAGGCCAGTGGCTAGGTCTTCTGCGATTTTAAGGCATGATGTCCAGTGAAGAGGCTTTCCTCCACCACTGGTTTTTGATCCTGCATTGTATTGTACTTCTTCATCACAACATAGTTGATAATTGATAATGCTTGCAATATTGAAAATAAAGAAATTGTCTGCTTTAGTTGAATTTTATGTTTGTGAAAAGGGGAAACTGTATATGGGTTTATGCAAAAGTCATTTGACAACATAATGGGAGATAGCAACATTAAAGTCAAGGGCCAGATAAGAGGTTTGTGGGTGAGAAACAATCTGAATTTTGGAATTAATGTGGTGATTAACATAGCATCACACTCTGTAGCCAAACAGTAATTCAAATCACTTTGTTGTTGTGGAAGTATGACAATGGTTTCTACATGTATCTGCCATTTAAATTAGAGTAAATTACTGATTTAGGCTCTCAAAAAATACAATTTTTTCAATTTGGTCATTAAAAAATTAAGTATTTCAATTTAATACTTGAAAAATTACATTTATTCAATTTGGTCTTTTTTATTGTTAAATCATAAAATTTTCATTGTTAGAAGTTAATTTGACAAAAAGAGAAATTAAATTAAAACAATATAATTTTTTAAACACTAAATTAAGAAATTTAATTTTTTAAATATTAAATTGAAACAACTATAATTTTTTGTGGACTAAATTACTAATTTACTGTTTAAATAAGTAGAGAAAAGTGAGCATAATTGGCTTCCTGTCATCTCAACAGATCAGTCCAAATTCAATACTATTTACTGTTCAATAATTGGGAAAATAAAAAATTAAGAGAACAAATGAAAAAAAGAACAAATGTATTGGAATTCAATTCTTAGGTATATTTCAAGCTTGGAAAAAAAGATGTAGAATATGAAAGTTCAGGCCTACCAACTAAAGATAGAATGGTCAAAGACAATATATATAAGACACTTATTGAACAAAACCTTTTATTTGTATTTTTTAATGGCACAGTGAGAATGGGACAACACAAACACGGGGGGTCAGACTCATAAATGAGTTGTCAACAAGAGCGACCACCCCTTTTTATAAAGTCCCAAAATCAATTTACATAGAACAGTTTGACAGGGAAAGCACCATCTTTTGTCATTATGTAACTAAATCTGCGTGAGAGGGATAGATTTAGTGAATAGATACCAAAGGAGGTCCCATAACCAAAAGATTATAAGCTTTCAGGTCATTCTCAGCACATCTTTAAATGCTCAAAACACATTAAATAATACTTACATGATTAAAACACCCTTCTTCACTCATGACGGTGCACTTAAATAGTGACACATCATTCAAAAGTAAATTATTCTCTAATAATAATAATAAATAAATGCATTTTCACGTTTTCTTACCATTAAATACAACTGGAATATTTTTTATTTCTTAAATTTAAAAAATACATAACTTAATTATTTAGATTCTGAATCAAAACAAATACAGATTTTAATTTTTTAAAACTTTTTACTCGTTATTAATTAATTTATTCTTTACCTCAATTTTAATTGACGGAAGCTGACAAATTGTGAGTCAAATACCTTTAAGTACTACATGATATATTTTTAAATTTTAATTATCAAATAATTAAGCCATATATATTTCAAAAATTAAAAGAAAACATTTCCCAATAAACATAGATGAATTAAACAAATGTTGTAACTTAATTAAAAGAGCGGGATTATTAAATTGAATAATTAACTTTTAAAATTTAGCTATCAAATAACAGAGACATATATGTTTCTAAAACTTAAAAAAAAATGTTCAAATATAAATAAAATAAATTATTAATTTAATCTCTAAAAAATTACAGTTATTTCCATCTAATCCCTAAAATATTCTCGTATCTCAATTTAGCTTTTAAAATAAAAGATTATATTATTTTAATTTGATCTTTCTTTTTATTAAAGTAAATTTAGCAATACAAAATTTAAAATATAACAACAATAAATTTTATAATTCAATAATAAAAAACACAAATTGAAATAAGGTAAAAATACTTTTTACGTCCATAATTTACACTAAATTTCAATTTCATCCCTAATTTTTTGTTGTTGTGTCAATTATGTCTTATATGTTTCATTTTTGTTTCAAATCTATCTTTTTTTTACTAACGTTGCCTATTCTATTAAGGAAAATGTTGAGCTGAAGTTGCCTAAGGTATGTCATGTAGATTATCTAGTCAGCATTTTTTGTAAGTAAACAGACAAAGTTAGTAAAAAAATGTATATTTGAAATAAAAATGAAATATTTAGAACATAACTAACATAAATAAAATATTAGAGACAAAATTAAAATTTGATTTAAACGTTAGGGATATAAAAAATATTTTTTCTTTGAAATGAATGTACTATTTGACAGACTAAATTGAAACATTTAATATTTTAAAGATAAAATTGAAAAAAAAAAGATTTACCAGTGAAAATAGGGAAAATGTAGTGAAGAAGTATAAATGAAAATTAAAAGAGTGAGAGTTTGTTGATTACCATGAATGAGAGAGAAGAGGCTGCCATTGGGGAAGTAATCATAAACAAGAAGGCGTTCCTCTTTGGCCTGAAAATAAGCCCTAAGTGGGACCAAATTAGGGTGTCTAAGCTTCCCTAATACCTCCATTTGTCTGGTGAATTCCTCTAGCCCAGGGTACCTCGCGTCCTTCAACCTTTTGACCGTCACGATGAACCCAGACTCCATAACCGCCTTATATGTACTTCCCACACTACCCCTCCCCAGCGTCTCAGCCGAAGCTTTTAGTAAATCCTCCAAGCTATAACTCATCTCTCTATCCCCTGCTCCGCAGAACACCAATTTCCCTAGACCCTCACCCTCCCACGAGAAACCCCCTGGTTTTCCTCCATTATTACCTCCTCTGCCACTGCCTCTTTCTGCCGCTGCTATTCCTGGTGTTGTTCCTTCTTCTACTCCCTCGATTGCTTTATTCGTCGGCTTGGAGCTCGAGCCCTTCGATTTCCTACAGTTTCTACAGATCATCCATATGAGGAGGAGGCAAATCAGGAGGAGGACCAACCCTCCGATGCTGCCTCCGATTATTTTGATCAATTTTGTGCGGTTTGATGATGAGGAGGATGGTTGTGGTTTGATCCTCCCTGGTATCAATGGAATACTGGGGCTTACCGAGGGAGGCGAGGCAATGCCGCTGGTTTCGCATGCCTTGTGGATCTGTTTGCCGCACAGGCCTGGGTTCCCTGAAAACGACGACGCGTTGAAACGGATCAGCGCTGTCGTCGCCGGGATCTCGCCGGAGAGTCGGTTGTTGGAGACGTTCAGGTATTGGAGGCTGGTCTGGTTGAAAGCGGGGATGGGTCCCGTGAACGAGTTGTCTTGCAAGTAGAGGAAATAGAGGCGGCGGAGTTTGAGGAGCGACGCCGGGATGGCGCCGGAGAGTCGGTTACCGGAGAGAACTATGATTTTGACGCGGTGAAGGCCGGAGATGGAGGCGGGGAAGCCGCCGGAGAAGTTGTTGTCATTGAGGTATATCGATTTGAGATTGACCAAGCCAGAGAGGTCAGGGATCGGGCCAGAGAGTGAATTTCTTTTGAAACTGAGTACTCGGAGCTGATCCAATCTGTTCAAGATTTTGGGGTCCAAAGTGCCCGTAAAATTTAAGTTCTCTAGCACTAGCTTTCGAACTCTTCCATTGAAGCAGTCTCTCACACCTTGCCAGTTGCAGAGATTGCTTCCCGCTTGCCATGAAAGTGCGTTGTGAACATCAATGGAGGATTTGAGTGCTAGAAGTGCTTGGGCATCTTGGTCTCTTGATCTAACAGGTTGAAGGAGGAGGAGGAAAGAGAGTACAGAGATAAAAATAACAAAGAAGCTATAAGACCTTGTCACCGCAAGTTCCATCACTGGAGGGAGACCCAAAAATTTGAGAATGCAGAGAGTAACGGGTGTCAGTGAGATGAAAATCTAGTTGAGTTGTTCTCCATAAGGAGTGACATTGAGAATCGACAGAGTGGAATCCTTCAATGCGTATACTAGAATGTTCACTGCCCTACCAAAAGTAACTCAAATCCATTTAAGCCTGGCGGATCTTTCTCTCATTCTCTTTTCTTCTAACTCAGTGGGTCTGTAAAACCCAGATCACATTAGCCTTCAGATCTGCAACATACTCTCATGCTTCACATATCCATTCATGCCCAAGTCATTTTCAGCGTCCAATTGTACCACACGACAGCTTCAAACAAGAGTTGGTTCAGAATCTTCAGCTACTGGAAATGGGAATGGGGTTGAAAAAAAAACAGAGAGAAAGTGAAAGGGATAGAGAGAGAACAAAAAAGAAAAGAAAGAGCTCTATTGGTGAGCTCTGGGAGTGGGAGGGAATCCATCGTCAAATTGGGTATTGGCTTTGGTTTTCTCGAAACTCTTCACGGACAATATAGCAGGCCTCTCACGTGAATCCATCTCAGTAGTAACCCCCGACCAGAAATAACCATTCTTTTCTTCTCTCTATGATTTCTATATTCTTCTCAATCTGCACATAATTGAACGCAGAACAAAAATAAATAAATAAATAAATGAGGGAGCAAGCAAGCAAACAAAGGACAGCTCCATTTTAATATTGAATTAGGTAAATAGCAAAAGCAGGAAAAACAGTAACACACATGGTGGGAGTGAAAATTCCAGCTCCACAGCCTCCATAACGGAAGATCTGTCCGTATTCCTGTAGCATAGTCTTGTAGTAACAACAATTCCTGTGTGGAGATAGAAATACTGTATCCCTCTCCCTCCTGAACTGAAGTGTATTATGAGGAGTGTATGTAATCAGAAGGAGAAAGAGCGAGAGCGAGAGTTAGAGCGAGAGCGAGAGTTAGAGCGAGAGAGAGAGAGAGAGAGAGAGAGAGAGAAGAGCGAGGAAGAGGACAGAAAAGAACATGCCCTTCTCCCTCTTCTCTTGCAGTGGCAGAGAGAAGGCCCTCATCTTTTTTTTTTAGCTCTCAGGAAATTGGTGAGGGAATTAAAAGCAACGGAGGAGTAATAAATGGGATGAGATGGTGAAGGTATCCGTTAATTCATGGATACATTTAATATACTAAAAATTCATTTATTCACATTTTCTATTTTTTAAAAAGTTATGTTGTATTATTAAAATGTTCGAAATTATTATTATTATTATTATTTCTATTTTTATAGATGACTAATTTTTAAAATAAATTATTATTTTTAAAAAATATTTCAAATTAATTATTAAATATAAATTATCTTGATTTGATATTTTTAAAAATTATATTTATTTTTTTATTTTTAAACTAACTTTTAACAAAGAATCAATTTTGACAATAATAAATTATACGATTTAATAATAAAAAAGGACTAATTTTGATTGATATAACTTTTAAAAGAATATGTTTTATATGAAAAGAATAAAAAAAATAGTCAATGAAAATGAAAATGTAATATTTTACTAAAATATCTTAACTTTAAAGTTTAGTGTTTTTTAATAAAATAATTTAGACAGATTTTTACTATCTTTTTTATTCTTTTATTCGCAAACCAAATATGTTATAAATTAAAGGTAAATAAATACTATATGTCTTTAATATTTATCCTGATTTTTATTTATGCTCCTGAGATATTTTTATCTGATTATACCACTAACGTTTCAATTTTTATTATATATCCTAAAATAACAAAAATACCCTCATCTTTTTTTTTCCTCTTCTCACTCAAACATAGACCCTTGTCGGAGAAGACACCGAAGAAGTGGAAAACATCAAGTCTCACCAACATTCGCTCTCTTTCCTCCACTATTGCGTGCCTTTTCCCTCCAACATTCTTTCCCCCTTCTTTCTCTCTGTTCACACACTCTCTCTTTCTGAAACTCAAAAATTTTCTATGCGCGTGCTCAACTTTCTGAAAAGCAGCCGTCCACGCGTCCCAACTTTTCGGACTTCAAGACTTCTCAAATCTGCGGACTTCAGAGCCTCTGAAATCGACGAACTTCATGACTAAAGAAGGACTAACTTCCTCAGTAGGAAAACGGGAAGCGAGAGAGAGCTATGAGAGATTGAGAGATGTCGTTGTTCTCCCTCTATCCTCTCTCGGATAAGGTTTTTGGCATAGAAAATTTTTGAGTTTCACAAAGAGAGAGAGAGTGAACTAGAGAGAAAGAGGGGGAAAAAGAACGTTGGATGAAAGAATGACGCGATGGTGGAGGAAATAGAGCGAATAAAGGTAAGTTTTCTAGTTTTCTGCTTCTCCGACATCTTCTTTAGCCAGGTCTGTGTTTGCATGAGGAGAGAGAAAAAAAAGAATGGGGATGAAGGACATTTTCGTCATTTTGAAGCATATATGATAAAAATTGAAATGTTAGAGTCATAATTGGGCAAAAAAAAAATTAAAGAGGCATAAATGAAAATCGAAATAAACATTAGGGGTATATAGTACTATTTTGCCTAAATTAAAATATTTATTTTTTACACACCTTAGTAAGATATTATAATTTTTTAAAGATTAAATTAATAGTTTAGTATAATTTTATTTAAAATTTTAATTTTAATCCAATTATAATTTTGAACCACAATTTTTATCAAATAAATAATAATAAAACTAAGCCAACGCTCAAAATGAAATCATAAAGAAACGATTCTTTAATTTTAATCAATGTTTAAAAAATCAGACCGGTTATTGAGTCGGTGAAACACTAATTTAAAGGTGAATGGTCGGACCGTTTTGAACCGTGATTAAACCGGTCAACTTTAAAATATTAAAAAAAGTGTATATATATAATTATATATATATATATTATAATAATATAATAAAAAAGTAATCTTTATATATATATATATTAAAAAAATTTAAATATCATTCAATTTTTTCATAGTACAATAGCAACCAATCTCACATTCTCCCACAGCAAAACAACTTTATGACTTTCTCCCTTGCTTCATAACTTTCTTCCTGACTTTCTTCATTATTGCAAGGAAATGTTTTATCAAATGAGAGCAAATCACAATAATGGAAAAGAAAGCAAATTAGCTATGTGATTCAAAATATATGTGACGATCTTTTCATCCTCCTTACCGGTGATCTCATCATTACTGAAATCTCCTTTTCTCATCCAAGAAAGAATCGTAGTTCAGACTCTCCCTTTTCTCTCTCTCAAGCCCTTTAGCTTCGCGTCTCTTCTTTGTCCTCACTGGCCAGTTTATCATCGCCATCTCCGAGTTGTTCTTCTTTTTATCTTTGTTGCCTAAACAAAAAAAAGACTGAATCGGTGAACATGCCGGTTCAAATGCTACACGGTTTTAAGGGCTCAACCAGATCGGATTAGTGGCCAATTCACCAATTTTCGGTTCGATTAGCCAGTTTGGTTCGATTTTCTTATCATTGATTTTAATCAAAATAAACGTTAGGGGTATATAGTATCATTTTGCCTAAATTAAAATATTTATTTTTTATACACCTTAGTAAGATATTATAATTTTTTAAGATTAAATTAATAGTTTAATATAATTTTATTTAAAATTTTAATTTTAATCCAATTATAATTTTGAACCACAGTTTTTATCAAATAAATAATAATAATAATAATAATAATAATAATAATAATAATAATAATACTGAGCCAACGCTCGAAATGAAATCATAGGGAAACGGTTCTTTAATTTTAATTTTGAACACTAATATTAAAATTAACTAAAAATTAAGAAATTGCTCTACACAGTATGTCAAAGGAGGCTAGTAAGATTATCTTCTTAGGTCTTTCTTCTTAGGACTGTAGGAGAAGACTTCGTGCCTCTCGGGTTGAAGCCGCTTCTAAGCCAATTCAATTACTTCTCTTTAGTACTAAAACTAAAAGTACTAAAAATTAAGAAATTGCTCTACACACTATATAACATCGACTACTAAAAGTAGAAGGGAAGAAAGGTTAGTTATACTTATTCAGATCCACTAGGCATTTCTTTTGGTCCGCGAAAGCATAATCCACTTGTGCTCATCATTCTTTATTATTATTTATTAATAAAGTAACGGGGATTCAATTAACCCATTTCCCACCAAAACATATATTTTATTCATTTTTTATTTAATTTGTCGCATAGTCACGCTCTCACGCATTATATTGATATTGCTTTTAAGAATTTGAGTGACCAAGAAAAACTGAAAAACGAAGCACCCACGTTTTGCAATTAAATGGGCAACGGGCGTGTCACGTGCTGGAGTGCTGCGTACTGTTGAGCTCATGTTTAAAGCCTTCTCTCACCGCTCAATTTTTAAAAAAGAAAAACAAATTGCAAGCTGTCATTTTTAGTACCTTTTATTTCATTTATTTATGTATAGTTGGCCAGTAAAATTATTCAATTTATTTTTGTTTTAAAAAAAATTATGGTGGTAATCGAAGGTCTGGATTTTGCGCTCGTGTTTGGTTGACCACGGACAGTAGCCGAAAATATAGGTGCGGTTGTGACTTGTGACTTTAAGATATTGTTCTCGTGTTTGATTTATTTATTTATTTTTTCATAACATTAAATCGAAAACAAGAAAAACAAAAAAAGAGTGACAAAATAACTGGGCATATTTATACCGAGGGATTTTTTTTTGGGGGTAAAATATGACTAGAGGTTTAACATGTAGTAAAGTAGATGTTAGCTTTTTTTTTTAATTTATTTTTATCTTTTAATAAAATTAAGGTTAAATTATAATTTTAGTCCTTATAGTTTCATTAAAATTATAAATTGATCTATATACTTTATTTTTATGTAAAATAGTCCTTATAATTTTTTCATCTATATAAGTTAATTCCTACCATTAGTATGGTTAATTTTACTATTAAAATAGTCTTATATTATAGTTGATGTGTACATTTAAAATGTCAATATGTTTAGTTATTAATTTTTGTTTAACTCAGTTGTTATATTAACAAAATTCTCATTTTGTCCTTAATTCCCGTCTACATTGAGAATTAAGGATAAATGAGACAGAATTGTACAAAAAATAATGATTGGGCATGCTGACAAATGTATACATCATCTGCCATATAAGAACGCCCTTCAAAAGATTACACCGTACGATTGAATCAAATAAACCCTTATGGAATAAATATTTAGACACTTGTGTGAACATTTAGGTATTGTCTTATTCAATGTTTGTTCAGTAAAGTTAACTATACTGATGACATTAACTAATTTATATTAATGGATAAACTATTAGGACCATTTTATAAGAAAATAAAATATATGAACTAATTTACAATTTTGATAAAACTATAGGGACCAAAATTATAATTTAATCTAAAATTAATTATCAAGTTTTCTAGCGACAATTAGAAAATAATTATTTTTCTCTTCATCTTTTTTTTTTTTGGGCATAACCAAAGGTATCCAGACTCTTTGGCCTGAATCCCCTTCGCACCAGATCAGCCCACTAAGTAATAAAGTACTTCCAAAGATTGTGACTCCATACACACAAAAAAATCGATCAAACGACCTTGTTTAAGAAACAAGAGGCCAAACTACTTATGCCAATAACCATTTGGTTTTTCTCTTCATCTTTTGCAATCATCTTTTTGGTTGGTATGTTAATTATTTTGATTTTCGCAACTCCTTACATAGCCTAAATATGTAATATTTCTTATGATTTTTTCAATTCTCACATAGAGTATCTACTGTAGATAGGGATAATGAAATAAATATGCTTTTACCTTATCTTTTTATTGATTGCTTAGCCAATTTCGTGGACTTGTTTTAAAATTAGTTTAAACATAACGGTCATTGTTATTGTCAAAATAAAATCTTATAGATAATATTAAATGCCAAACCAGTTTGCGACTATGCCTTAAAGAGATATTGAATTATATGTTGTACTCATGATTGATTATGAAGTCCTTTCATAATAAAACGAAAAGAAATTCAATAATGATCAATTAAAATATTATATTAATTAATCATTCCCGAACTTATTATAAAGCACTCCTAAGTAAACCTGTAGAAAGCAATCCACTGGGATAGGTAGAAATTAGTACATAATGTAATTTTTATCAACTAACTAATAATTTGAGAATCAACTACTTTTCATATTGAATGAATGATATAGCGAATTCATATTCTTTATAAATGAAATCTAAAGTACATATTTTTATCAATATATTTGATAGAATCATAATTAACAATTCAAATACTTTTATATTAAATATTTGGAGAAATTTTTTTTAATATATATTTTTCATGAAAAACAATCTTAGTTAAATATTAAATGTGTGTTTGAACTATGTGAAATTAATGTTTTTATTAGACTCAATTTTAATAGTGTACACGAAAAAGATGCTTTGATTTTCTGTTTTTTTTTGGGTACTTGAACCTTAAACATAAATGTTCTTACCAATAAGTTTGACTGAGTGATATCGGTGTGGTATCCAAAATTTGTGAGTCTCAACAAACATCTTACTACTTTAGATAAAAAAAGAGAAAGGAGTTTGAGTTCTTTATAATTGAACCCTACACATATATGTCTTCTTTTAATAGGATAAATTACACTTTCCCTCCAAAAGGAATGTTCAAAGGAATCCCCTGCTTTGAAATCAAAAGAAGACATGGACCCCTTTTGAAACAAATGGTAGGCTACAATTTTAGACCAATTTCGGCCATAACACCTTTATTATCTATTACTCATAAAATATTTATTTGACCGACATAAAAATAGTCACTTCTTTAAAATTTAGAATAAACCAATTTTATGATTTTCAACATAAAATAATTAATTTTGAAATAGAAGTTTTAAATTATATAATTGCAGATGTTATATTTTAATAAAAGAAATTATTACTATTTTGGTTACATTTTGGCTTAGATTTTCATAATAGAAGGGAGGGTTATGTACTTTAGGCATCTCTCATGAAAGAGGAGAGTAATTTAAAGTTGGCCTCGTTAAGATTCTAAGTTTAATTCGTCTTCCATGTTTAAAACGCAATCTTATTGATCCTTGAACAGATATTTAAAAATTATGAAGTGGTATCAGAAAAGCATAAAGTGGCTTCTCTGTTTTTCTTGTCTCTTTCTGGTTATTGGATTTGTGATCCAACGATTATTAATATTTTTTTTGTCTATTTTTAAGGATATATTTGAAAAAAAATTTAAATAAATTCTAATGCTTTCTTTTTTCTTTTTTTTTTTATGTACCTACTTTTAGGGACTTATTTGAAAGAAAAAAAATTTAGATAGGTTCCAACGCTTTTTTTCTCTGTGCCTACTTTCAAGGACCTATTTGAAGAAAAAAATTTAGATAGGTCTCAATATTTTTTTTTTCTCTGTGCCTGCTTTCAGATATGTCCCTAAAATTTTTTTTTTAAGTAGATCCCTAAAAGCAAACACAAAGAAAAAAAAAATATTGAAAACTATCTAAATTTTTTTTTCAAATAAATCTCTGAAAACAAATACAAAAAAAAAGAAATGGCTATTGTTAAATCTATGATCCAATGGCCAGAAATACTTGTCCCTTCAAAAAAAAAAAAAAAGAAGAACCGCACACAAAGTAAAGTGGATATGATTATTTAAGACCTATAATAATCAGAAGTAAGGAGGAACTTGCCGCTGAATGGAACAAGCAATCCCAGTAATTACAGTAATGACCATATAAGATTATTACTCTTACGCCAAGGAAACCTCTTTCAATAATAGTAATTAAATAAGATTGGTAGTTAATTCACTGATTAAATTGTTTCTTTTAAAAATATATATAACCTCAAGCTTGAACATAGTGTCCATCTTTTTGAAACAACCTCAAGCCTGACCATTTGGAGATATTTTCCATGTTAATTATAACGGTGGTATTTGTCCCATTTGTTCTTTTAAGGGTTAGGTGTCTTGTGCTTTTTACTTTTCGCATTTTGTTTGGTCTCATCTTTTGCGCATATTTTTTTAAAAAAATATAATGATTGTCAATTTGAAATAAGTTAAGAAGCTACATTGCCAGTTACAAAATCCCAAAGAAAAACAAAATCATGTACAAACATTATCAGCATCATTGTTGGACTCCGGAGATCCATAGCCACAAGGGTTTTTAATTACCCAATTCCATTGATGACGGCACATATCATCAGTGCTATATCTTACCCTGCGAGAGCAATAAAAAATAGAGAGAGTTGTTATTTTCACACCACAAAATTCTCGAATTTGGATTGTTTACTATGCCTTTAAAGCACAGAAAAATCCTGCACTATATTAGTCACGATGCTAATACTTCGTCACAAAAAATTGCTCACATCATTCATTCTTTAAAAATATAGGTACAATAGAAGGCGTAGAAGGAATGTTGTCATAGTATTATTCTAATTACTTGTTTGACAGGAAAATGAATATAACAGAGCCTTCTTAGACTTCAATGTATGTTTCGGAACATGAGTGTCGCCAGCTTTAAAGGTGGAACAGTTGAACGGAAACTTGCAGAATTATCAAAAGTTTCACAGCCTAACTGACTCAAGGATACAGTTCGGTTTGACGCGTGAAAAAACTAACCGAAATTTTCCTAAAAGAAAATAATTCAAGTGCAACTCTTCATATAAATATATATTTTTTATAACAACTCTTCATATTTTCACTGTTAAGTTTTTTTAATCATAACATAACAAATATATGATTCTCCAATCAAAATATAAAAGTGTATAATTATTAAAAAATAACTATATATCTATGATTAGTTTTTTAAAGATCTTTTTATACATATTCTATTTTCATTGATGAACTTGGTAATAAAGATATAAAAAAATTTACATACAAGTCCTTCCCCAAATGACTGAAAAGTTTTATATTTAGGTGTTCAAAGTACCAAATGATATGAAGATTTCTCTAGGTTTTTCAGAAAATTATGTAAGGGAAAATATGATTTATGTTAAGTGTTTTAAATTCTGGAAATTTTAATTTCCATGGTAGATTGATTAGTTGTCACAAAACTTGGGTAACTTATTCTCAAATATTACACAGCATCTCAGAATTTCCATCTTAGTTTTTTTTTTTTTTTACTTTTCCTTTTTGCAAAAGGCTCTTCTCACTAATTAGAATTTCTGACTAAACCGTACAAAAAATTTAGTAATTTCCTGGGAAAGTAAAACACGAGTAGTTTATTACAACCAAATGTTAATTTAAAATTCTTAACCAATGACATCAATGAGAATGATGAGGAGCACCAATAGGTAATTTTCTGTCTATGCATGAACGAGAGAGTTTCAGAGTGATATAGCAAGTGAAATTAGAAAGAAAAATCCCAGAACTAAAGTAATTTGAAAGTATACAAGCACTTACTTCCAATTCAGTTCCCTTTCTGCTTTCTCTGTTGATGCGTAAACAACTTCAGTATCACCAGGTCGACGACCAGCTATCACGAGAGGAATTTTCTGCACAAGAACGTATTTACACAAATTGCAGAAACCACAACCAAATAAATTATAGATGACAAGGTTCAGGATATTTCAGTTTTTAGGAGTGTGAAGTATGCAAGTTTCAATGTGTATACTGCCAAAGTTATAAGTGGGGGTGAACAACTGAACATATATCCCATGCACCCTAAATTCTGAATTTATTTTTCTTTGAATTGTGTTACAAATACAAAACAAAAACAACAGGGCAGAACCGAGTCTATTTGAAAAAAAAAAAAGAAGACAAAAGTATACTTCATGTCCCTAACGTTTATACTGATTTTCATTTATACTAATGAAGTTTATTTTTTTGTTAAATATATCCTACATATTTTAGTTTTTATCAAATATACCCCTTTTTTTTTAACACTGTCAAATTAGTTAACGAAAAACACTAACTGAACTATCACATGACAAAAATATATGTTATGTCACTTGACACGTGTACTCATAATCTAAAATTATAAAATTATTCCAAATAATAATTTTAAAACAATTTATCCTTCTTTCTCTTCTCGTGTCTCTGCCTAACTTCGGTGAACCCAGAGCTAGCAGAGCCTAACTCTGGTAAATTCATGGGCAGCAGGAGCCGTAAACAAAGACGAAGGAAACACAGAGACCAAACAAACTCCAGCAAGGGCCAAATACGAATGGCGGCGAGACAGGCTTCAGAAAACAAGGGCAAGTCTGACTATTTTTTTCATGCGTATATCAAATTCAATTCTCACCCACTTTCAAGCTCCTGAAAAAAAGAGTCAAACTTGGCCCTGTTTTTCGAAGCACGTCTCGCCACTATTCATGTTTTGCCCTTGTCGAAGTCTATCTCTCCTTTGGTCTCTGTGTTTCCGTTGCCTCTGTGCTCGCTTTGAGTTCACCAGAGTCAAGGGAGAGAGAGAGAGAGAGAGAGAGAGAGAGAGAGAGAGAGAGAGAGAGAGAGAGAGAGAGAGAGAGAGAGAGAGAGAGAGAGAGAGAGAGAGAGAGAATTTTAAATTATTATTAGAGATATTTTTTGTAATTTTAGGTTATGAGTATACTTAGCAAGTATGTGGCAGATATTTTTTGCCACGTAGAAGTCTAGTCAGCATTTTTCGTTAACTAATTTAATGGTGTTAAAAAAAATTTGACAAAAACTATAGGACATATTTGACGAAAAATAAACTTAGGGTCATAAATAAAAATCGCTAAGAATATGAAGTATACTTTTGTCCAAAAAATAAATTAAAAGGAGGAGGACCAGTTTAGCTTACTTTCTGACAGACCTCCAATTAGGAGTCTATGCAGTAGAAAGAAAAAAATGGTGTAGGTGAAAAGAGGGAGCAGCATATCCCGCATGAAAATGGTTAGGTGAAGTGACCAGCTAGAGGGACATGTGGAGACTGATGAGAAGAATTTCTAGAAAGGTTAATAAACAGACTTGGTCATTGATAGAGCTCAATGGCGTCGTGCGATCCATGTAGCCGACCCTACTTAGTGGGATAAGGCTATGTTGTTGTTGTTGTTGTTAATAAACAGACTGGGAAGGCAGGCAGACATTTTAGTCCGGGTTCAGGTGAAGCCTAGTCTCTTTTGTGATAGGATATTCTTCTTTTGGTTATTGAGTTTTCCAACTTTATTTCTGGGTGGTAACTCTGTACCTTGATAGTGAACTAGAGGTTCCTATCACCGTCATACCTCCATTAATAATGAAAACTACCGACTGTAAAGATATTAAATTCGAACAAAGGCTATGCAACTTCTACTATTGACCAGTGCCTACAATATTAGCCATATCCATGATACACTCCTAAAGAAGGCAAATATGAAGTGAATAACTAAATCCATTGAAGAATTGTCAAATGAGATGACTAAGCATTATGGTGAGGAAGGGGGGACCAGATACAGAAACAGAAAACTAATACTTTTCCAGAAGCCTTTTCAAAAGCAGCAACCATCTGCAGAACTGATGTTCCCTTTCCTGTTCCCAAGTTGTACACCTCACAACCTGCACACAAAACACAAATAAATTTGATTTCTTAATGCTAACACATAATATCTAATAACCACAAAAAACTACAACACAAACCAAATTTTTTTTTTTTTTCAAAAGACTATTAGTCGATGGAATCAAAGACCATTTCACAACTATTGAAGTGCAAGAGAAATGACAAATACAGAGAGTTTCAGACAATAATGATAATTAGGAAATACCTATTTTGGAATCATCTAGCTTACGCAGTGCTGCAATGTGTCCCTCTGCTAAGTCAACGACATGAATGTAATCACGCACCTGCAAAGATTCCTCCAAGGTTGACCCTCAACAAAGAAAAGTGAATGCCAAAATGGGAAATAAGTAAATGCATGAAAAATGGAAGCCATTTACTGGTAGAGGGAAGGTAATTAACTGGAAAACCACAATAAGAAGTGCCAAATGATGAACTGGATATTCTCATACAAGTATTAGAAACAAGAAGCAACCATTAGGAAAAATTCACACCGAATGGGAGTCAAGTAAAATTCAGTGGAAAGAAGTCAAACAGTAAGAATGTACCCCGGTACCATCAACTGTACTATAGTCGTTTCCAAAAACTGTTAGGGCTGGGCGCTTTCCAACCGCTACTTGCTGAATGAAAGGCATGAGATTGTTTGGAACACCATGAGGATGCTCCCCAATGTAACCACTAGGATGTGCACCAATTGGATTGAAGTATCTCAGCAATATCATTTTCCATTCTGAGTCTGAATGATAGATATCACTACAAATTTCCTCGATGAAAAGCTGATAGAAATATTGTCAAATATCACTACTTGGTCCAAAGTCAAACCTGATTACCAACTATATTCTCAAGGAAAGACCCATAACCCGTTGGTAAAGCCAGTGTCAAAACCAATAATTCTGGCATGTAGCTTTGAAGTCTTATGTTCCTAGATACACTAACATGCTTTCCTACTTGCATACCTTGGCTCGTCCATATGGGTTTGCTGCCGATAAGGGTGACTCTTCTGTACACGGAACCTCCTTAGGCCAACCATAAACAGTAGCTGAAGATGAGAACACAAGCTGAAATCACTCAGAAATGGGAAGTTGGTCAGAGGAAGATTGCAGCACTAAGGCATTATGATATATAATAATATAACAAAAAATATTCAAGGTAACAGTAAAATAGGTACTACAAGAGGGGGAAGGGGGAATTTAAGAACTAGTTCTGGCTACTCTGCTTTCATTAAGCATCTACAATAAGTAATAACAAAATGGCATGGTAGTACCTCACTTTCACAAGACTCATTAAACTGACTATGACATTATCCTATCAAGGACCTGAAAATTAATGTCTGCAATGAACCAGGTGGTTCTTGTTCTTGCTTTGCAAATGCATAAGCATCTTGGTGTATATTTCTGTTCCTTACATATAAAGTGAAAGAAATCAAATTTCATTTATCAGAAGAATATTGTGATAAAACCTATTGTATCATTCAACATTAAAAGAGTGGATATCTCCACTGGAGGGTCTGGCTTAGTAATAAAGCTCACTCTGATGAGGTATGGTGGCACAAATGCCATGGGTTCAAGGGTATAGTATGGTGCTGAGGAAACAAGACTCAAACTTATTGATCGTTAGTAATCTGATTTTACCATTTGCCTTCAGTGAGGTTGGGGTTAAAAACTGCAGTTAGATGTACCACCTTGAGAGAGAACCTGAAAGCCTTGTGACTAAACCACCTGTTGAAAAGTCCAAGAGGGCAAACTCAAAAACCCACATAGGTCCCTGCAGATACGATTTCCACACAAGGGTTTCCATGGTAATGGCCAGAAAGGACCGCAAGCAATAGTCTCAGCATAAACTTTGCTTGATATAAGAAGTGTAAGAAAAGAAAAAGGGAATAAATATCACTTCATAATGTGATAAGGCAAGCCAAAGGAATAATAAGTAAAATGGAACAAATAGGGAGGAGTTGACGATGAATCACAGACAAAAGCTTCACAACAAAATCATTGCAGAACCATTTTGTGTAGGAAATATCATATCATGTAAGATTAAGGCCATTGAATACTTACTTAATATTTCATCAGGCATGCCATAATAATTAGAAATATAGCATGAAAATGCAAAGCAACAAAACTCTGTATAATGTTTAACCAACTTCCTTTAGAAGAAATCATATGTAGCAACCTAAACCAGATGATGTAATGACAGCAACATAAGTTGCGGAAGCAGCAACAGCAAAAGTACCACACAAATTTTAATATATCAGTTAAGAAAATTCCTTCATAGATGTTGGATTTAAGCACGTTAACTCCAATTTTCTAATAAATAAAAAATATCTCAAGCACTTCACCCAACTATGGACAGATTCACAAGATTATGAGGGAACCCCATCAACAAGACAACAAGAAAGTTTGACAATATAATGAAATTCCTTTGGCGACAATGAAAATGTGCCATTGATTCAAATAGAGAAAAATGCCAACATACTTTCTTGCATCCATGAGCAGCCATAACTTCCAACAGAGTGATTGTCCCAATCAAGTTGTTATTATAATAAAGTAATGGTTTCTGCACACTTTCACCAACTGCTTTCAATCCAGAGAAATGTATAACAGCTTCAAACCTGCATTGAAGTTGGACAAAAAATTTATAACTAAACAAAGATATAGAGTCACAGGAATTTTATCCTCCTTTTCTTTCTTTTCCTTCTTGCATTCTAAGATAAACACATTTGCGCATGCGCGTGCGCACAAATGTATAAAGACACATGGCAGTGACAAGAAGTGACAACTTATTTGGAAAGGAACTTTATTTCTAGTTAGCATCTAACAACAACCACACAAATTATTAAACAGAAACTTTTCTCATAATCCTTACACTGTAGTGTCAAAAATTTGCATAAGTGCAGGTTTGTCTCTGAGGTCTACCTGCAAGTGGGAAAATGGAAAGGGAAAAATTGGTTACCACAGTGAAAAAAATAATAGATATGCTGGAAATGTATAGGAAAAAAATATTGATAATAAGATAGGATTAAGCAACTAAGTTCTTCGCATCCGTCGTTTACACATTTGCCAGTATATATCTGTAATTGAGCGAGCATGCTATATCCAAAATCACGAACACGATCAATGTCACGAATTAACATGGCAGGCATGATGCCAGTAAACACAAAGATGTCTTGAGACACTCCCAACAGAATGTAAAAAGACCAAATGTCCATATGGTACTAAAGACTAAAGAGTGCTTTCATTGAAAGCTAGCCAGCGCAATAAAGGTGACCTAAGAAGGAATGGCCCATAGGTCAAACTAAAGTGAAGGCCATCCAATGTGGGAAATTAGAATGGACCAATGCACTACCGGCTTCCGAAGGGATAAATGCAGTGATATGTTCCGCATAATAAAAATAAATATATAAAACGGTACTGAAGTCTTAAGACACTCTTGACTAATATTTAAGAATAAATTTTCTTTGTGGTTCAAGTCACATCAATGGTTATCATTCCAATTGCTATTGTGTTGCGTATGCAGTGATGTCGGTATTATGACGTTCGCCTATGGTAAGCAAACTAGCGCAAAGCCAACCAATGTCGGCGATGATACTACAGGAAGTGATGGAATGTTAGAGACATAACAATTGATCCATGCAGCAGTAATCCACCCACTACTAATTTATTATTATGGTTTATAAAATTATAATATTAATAAAGTACATTATTTTTATACAATATAAATTAATGAAGCCACAATAAAATAATTTATATTGTATAAAAATAAAAAAAAATCATGTACTTTATTAATATTATAATTTTATAAACCATAATAATAAATAGATGTTTCAAAATAAATAAATCAAAATCTTAATAGATAAATAAAAAATATCATTAATTTAACTTACACTAAATTTCATTAACTTAATTTAATAAAAAAATTAATTATGTAGGCTAATTTAATAATCAACAAATACAAATAAAATACAAATAAAATTCATACATAAACAAATTGTTATCACATATAAAAAAAATTTTTAGCATAAAATTCATTTTAAAAATAAATAATAATATTTATATAAAGTAAAATAAAAAAATATGCACGAATATTTAGAAAAAAATATGATTTAATAATTTACTAATTAGTTCATTTATTATTCACATTAATTAAAATTGGTTGGTTTGTTAAATTCTTTACATTGTTTTTCATTTTAGTAATAGTAAATTTAATTAATGACAATTGCAATTGACATTTATTATTTTTTAATATCTACTTTTTTACTACAATTTATATATTTTCATATTTTATATTTATTTAAAATATAAAAATTGAGAATGTTCTTAAAATCTAAGAAAATAATCAAAATAAATCTTTCAAATTATTAAAAGTTATTATTATCTAATTTATATATCTTTTCCAATATAATTATTGAAACAATAATAAATATCATTAATAAAATAAATCATTTAACATAATTATCTATATAATTAATGAAACTAAATATTGTATAAAAAATCATATATAATTTATTTATTACATAATTTTAGTTTAAACACACAAAAAAATTATTTTTTAAATTAAAAAAATAATGAAGTGAAAAAAAATATGAGTTTTTTTTGTCTCACATGGAATTCGACAATGTAATGGTCGAATTCCACTGTGATATTTTTTTAAAAAAATATCATAGTGGAATTCGACCATTAAGTAGTCGAATTTCGTTAATTTTTTAAATATTTAGTACCCTAAATTTAATTATGAGTAGGTTGAATTATATGTTTAACGTAATTCGACTTTGTCATAGTTGAATTTGTGCAATTTTATCCACCAAATTTGACTTTGTATATGTCGAATTTTGCCAAAAGTTAATATATAAATAAATAGTTTTAAATAATTAGTATGTGAAGAAATAATTTAAAAGAAGTTAGTACGCTGGTAATTCTCCCAAGTTATATGCTTCAACGGACAATAGGTACATGTTTGAAAATAAAAAAAATTAAAATTAGATTAATGTTCAGTCTTTTAAAAACTATTATTTTTATTTGATTTAGATAAAAAAAATGATTTAATTCTTAGAAGTTCTTTTTCATCTTATTTTGATTATATAAAGATGGAATATGTTGATTAAAATGACTTATTAGCTAGATAAAAAATTATATTACACATAGTTATTAACTAGTGAGAGAAATTTCCTCAAATATCTTCAAATCTTGGATGATATTATTTTTGTCAGAAACTTACAAATGCTTTTTAGAGAGACATTTTTATTAAACAAACGTGTTTAAATTGAAATATTTCATTTATTAAATGGAGAGAAAAAATTCTTAAGAAATATTAATTTAAAAATTAGTTTTTAAAAACTAAATTATTAATTTATTAAAAAATTAAAAATGATGTTTAAATTTAAAAAATGTTTCTCTTATACTTACCCTTGCAGTCCATAGTAATATTAATTTTCAATAATTATATCAACCCTGATTACATTTTTTTAAAAAAAACTACTACATTCTATTTTTCTATCACTCAGTTTTCTTGGCATAACAAAATCCTAACATACAATCTTCTAATTCATAAAACTACAAATTAAAAAAGAATTGGAAAATTCAAAAAAAAAATTCATCAATAATGAAAAGCTGTCAGACATCAATTAAGATGTGCTTACGTTTCCCACATGGCTGATTTTCGTGTCGTAAGTCTATGTGGTAGCTGTGTCCTTGATTTCATGCAATTTGTTTTTTTATTTTAAAATAATATAATCTTATTTTCTAATTTGTTATCTTCTAAATGAAATTTTTGGCAATACTTTTGTCAAAATTTTATATCTAATTTAAATTTTTTTAATACATAAAGATAATTAAACTTGTAATTTTATATTTAATATTTCCTTTAAATACAAATTATATATTCAAATAATAAAAATTATTTTTATTAAATATATATATACACACACTATTAAATAAAAACATTCAATCTGTAGTATATAAAACAAATAATTTATTTTTTTAAATTTTACAAAGTATCTATATAATATACTAAAACGACTTCGCCTCTTCAAATTTAATTCACTTCCTAATGACATAGCACGACGTCATAAAATTAAAATTTGTTAATTATGTAATTTTAAATTTAATTGCATGATTAATACGTAAATTAAGATTGACTTGATTTTAATTATCTATCACCACTAATTTCTCCATAACATAATTAATGATATATTATTATATCAACAAATTTAAATTCAAATTTGGAAATTTTTAATTTGATTACATGTTTAATACATGATGTAACACCCGCGATTTTCAAGTGTTAGTATAGTTGGATTTTCATGGGTATTTGGGTAACGGAGATTGGGGGAGTGTACAAGTGACGATGAAGGAGTTAGAAGATTACTAAGTCCAATGAGAGACTAAATATTACAATGGACCTTTTAGAAAGTAAGAGAAGTTAAAGATCGGTCGAGTGTGATGCTCTGAACATATGAGGAATACCAAATCAGGGAAAATTAGATTGCCATTGCTAAAGTTGACTAAGGGTTGAGCTGAGGGCAAAATGGCAATTTCTCCTTGGAGGGTATATATGTGTGTGTGTGTGTGGACTCACACTCCTCTCCTATTCTCTCACTCTCCCTCACATGCTCTATCCTTTTTCTCAAACCCTCACTGCCTCTTCTCTTCACTTTGTCTCAACCTCCATCACAAATGCCACCACCCAAACTTCCGGCCACCTATCTCTGACGAGAGTTCAGGTCTCCGGCGACCAATCACCATCGAAAAAGAAAGAAAATGAGGTAGGCTTTCAACTTTTCTAATTTTCTTTCTATTTTTGGATTTAGGATAATTTTGGTAGGAATTTGGTTTGTTGAAGAGTTTTGGAGCTTGGTTATGTTTTAAAACATTCCTTGATTATTAATAATAGAATTAAAAGCAAAAATTGATAGGAAAAACAAGATTAAAGATGAGATTTAAGGGATGAAACATATAAGGGAAAGTTAGGGTTATTGAGAGGGAATTCAATGATTTAAACCTTAATTTTGGAAAATAATTGGGGGGGTTTTGGTGTCAAAATATCCTTTAAACATCCATAATGAAAATCCATGAAAGAATCAAGAGAAATGATGAAAATTTAGGTGATTTTGAGCCAAAACTGAGGGTGATTCGTGTATGTACAGTAGTGGGTGTCCATGGCACTACCACATTAAAAGCCCTCCTAAGAAAAAAAGGATTGGTGTTGTGCACCCAAGCACGAAGTCTTAGGGAATCTTGGGAGAGCTAACTTGCTTTCTTGTATTTTTGTGTGCTAAAGTCAGTGCTTCAATGGTCCCTAGGTCCAGTGTTGGTTAAGGTTAAGTTGAGGTAAAGCGCTCCATTTCAGGTGAAGGATTTAGTGTTGCTTTACTTGTTTATTCCTTTCTAGAATTATGCTCTTAGTGTTTGTTATTATGCAATCATGTGATGTGATGTTGTATGTTTGGCATACATAAAAAACTTGCATGCTTTCGAATGTAATAAATGCACTTTGTGTGTGGTTAATATATATGATTATGCATAGAGAGTTATATTGCCGCTTATGAATTGAATAGTTGCTTGGGGTTGCTCAAGTGAAATGAGATGTGGGTTTAAGATGCGTGTTTTATACTGAATTGAGTTATATGCGTGCTTGAGCCTTGTTGGGATTAAAGTGTGACAATGTGGAGCCCGGTTGAGAACATCAAGGTAGGCTATAAAATCCTCCACAATGGGTGACTGACTAATGATGTGCCCCCTTAATTGTGATTTGTTGCGATAGGCCTATTTTAGTATTTGATTTATGTCGAAAATTATATGATGAGCATTTTTTATTGGTATCATTGATTATTGAGGTGTGTATGTGGTTTGAAAAATGATTAGTCCGTGGAAACAAAGATCCACGTGATGGTTCTCGGCGATGAATCTGTGAAGTATGTAGACCCACTTTGATGAAGCCTTGAGAAACTTCTACAGGAATGGAGACCTCCGATAACGTGGCTCTTAAGTGAGTTTTCCATAGGGACACATACCTATGTAGGGCGGGTGAAATATGTGTGTTATGGTAGTAGTGTTATGTGTGTGATATGCATGTGATCGAGAAGGGTTGAGGTTCAGAAATTAGGTGTAAAGGCATTGAGGGTACGCTCTATCAAAGACAAGAGTACGATGCCATGGTTATGTTTTCGAGGCAACTTGATGTCGTGTAGATATGGTTACATGAGGATGCTTATATATATGTGTGTGTGTGTATGTGTGTGTGTGTGTGTGTGTGTGTGTGTGTGTGCATGCACGAATGTGTAGATATTTCTTTGCTATGCATATTATATGTTTGTGTAAAGTAAGACTATTTCGGGTGAATCCATAAATTAGACTCACCCCCTCACTGCTACAGGTGTAGAAGAACGATTAGTATGACGCTGTCCAAGTTATAGAGTGTGTTGTTAAGGATAGTCTGAGGGTAATTTGGGCTTGCGACGGTGTGAGTGTTACACCGTCTGAGTTTATTACGACCCCAATTTCGGGTCGTGACACGTGAATTAATATTGACTTAATTTTTGCTAACCAATTAACTTGATTTTATGCTATAGTGTTCTATTTAAGCAAATTCAACCAAAACCTTGTCATATTCCTTTCAGACCCCCTCTTTCTCTTTCTGCAAAACCCTAAGTCGAACAAGATGTCACAGCCACTCTCTCACATTACAAATGATCATGACGAGATCAAAAGTCAAAGCTTTTGTTTTAGATATGTCATATCTCATCACCTTCCTCCCTAATGAAATATTGTCCCTCATCCTCTCTAAGCTTCTCATAGATGAACTAGTGAGAACTAGTGTCATTTTATGCAAATGGAAGTCACTTTAGTGGTATATCACCCACCTTGAGATCAATGGGAAGAGACTGATCATGCATTTATCTTAAAGACAAAACCCACTCAAAGCTTAGGATCCAACATCTACTCTCAACAAAGTCATACAAATAAGGCTTAAAGAATATGATCAAGCATTTATCTCAAAGACAAAACCAATTCAAAGCTTAGGATCCAACGTCTACTCTTAACAAAGTCATACAAATAAGATCTAAACAATACGATTTAATGGTTTCTTTCTTATTGGCTCATCACATCGACGACATTCATAGTTGTCATCTCATCCATTTCCCGTACAACATTACTTTTGAAGAAGTTGTATCATTGATTAAATACATAATAAAATTAATAACATCAAATATCTCAGCCTCTAGTGTGAGTTTCTTGACATTGGAAGTAACCAAAACTCACTTGAGAATTTAGACAATGTAGAAAGATTAACCAGGCCCAATTTCCCTCCATCATGGTAATACACTATCTCACCCTCTGACGTAATTATCTAGACCCTTAAACATGTTTACTTTTGATATATTAATGAATGTTCGTGATTGAAAAACACTAGATGAAATCCTAGACTGTCAGAATGTAGTATTATTGTTATGTTGTCATGTCATTATATTGCTTTATAATCACAATATTATATATGTTAATTTAGTTGTTTGTTACTTTTAATATTTTCTCATAGGAAACAACGTGTGTTACAGTGGCAACTGTGATTATCATAAATACTGAATACATGTGGTTGTATAATCCATGTAAAAAATGTACGAAGAAGGTGTTCCCTTATGGTGATGGATTTTTTTGTCAGAAATTTGGTGAAAAAACTCTATTAGTTATTCCACGGTAAGTAGATTATAATATTTATGACATTTATTGTCACGACCTATTTTCTAGGCACATGACCGGCACAATGATGAATATCCCATCACTGTAAGCCTTTCGATAAATTCTTCCCACAAGTAAAATTATTAGTCATTATCTCTATATTCTCAAAATATCATTCCTTAATAAATACAAAGAAAATACATCAGATTTTCTTAATTAAAAATAATAGATCATCAGTACAAAATACATTATCATACTGAAATACAAGCCAAATACCAAACCCTTCACCTAGATGTCCTAGACGGTTACAGAGCAACATACTGTATAACAAAAGAAGGGCCTACCTGACAGCGGGAAGGTCCAACGTGATCTACTCCTTTAGCGGATGTTCTTCGGCGGCAACCTGATCTGAACAAAAATTTTGTACAGAGAGTGTGAGCTTTTAAACTCAGTGAGCAAATCGGCCTCGCGTTAATAAAATTCAAATACATCACCAGTCATGCAAGCATATCCGAAAGCTCAAGCTCAACCAATAGACATAGTTAGAAATTTCATACAAGAAGACAAAAATTCATCCAATTTAACAAACGTTACTAGTACTCGTCCATGGCAATATATCCCGGAGAACGCACACAGGCCGACTCACCAATTATGTATATTTCCGCCATGACGCACAACCTCATCCTCTTAGCTAGGGCGCCTCACGGATTTATCACTAATTCGGGCTATATCCCTACTGAGAGAATCGTTGTCTCCACACTCATTGGTCAAGACACTCTTTAAACCGGGTTTTTCGCCTTACCGTGAGAGGGGGTACTGTACCGCTCAATCACAATCAATAGTACAGTATTTCATATCATAATCAGAAGCACAATATATAACAGGTATAGTATATAATTGTAAATTTCACATCATCATGAGATATTTGGTTCGTCTTATCCATACTTCTGGATTATCTCATTATATTCGTCATTCTGAATCCAATTTCCCCCTATGAATCTTGGGAGTGTCCTACGTCATACTTTTTATCACCAGTAATGCTAAAACTCTATTAACACGGGGTCGTTTCACTCACCTGGATTTCGTACGAGTATCACTTCTCTAAATTGTTACAGACAAGAGTACGCAGGTGAATTTCAGTGTTCCGCTACAGAGATTTTCATGAAAGATTATAGAAAATATGTTAAGATTGTTTTCGTACAGATACTGTTTATACGTATGATTACTATTCATATGTTTACTATTCATACAGTTACTATTTATACGTACGAGTACTATTTATACCAGAAATAAAGAATATAATCTGTAAAAGAGTACACCAGGTAAGTTTCCAGGAAAGAGTGGAGGGTCACACTAGACACACTTAAAAACCAGGTCTTTCCTTAGCCAGAACTTTTCTAGACATGTATTCTTCACAGTTTACATTCTATTTCGGTAATCAGAGAATCAAAATAACATATAAACAGCTAACGACAGTTTTTCTGATGTGGAAGATCGGCCAAAGCCGCAACCACAGAGCATACTTAAGAAAATAACTTCTAAAATTTGAAAGATATACAAAGGGCATAGTATCCTTACCTAAGTAAAAAAGAAAGGCCCAAAATCTCATAGGCCTAGCGTCGGAGCAAGAGAAACTTAAGGAGAGAAGAAGAGAAGTTGAAGGTGTGAGTTTAGAAGTGAAATGGAATGTCCTATTTATAGCAAAAGTCAGGGGTACTATTTGATACTATGCGCTAATAAAATATTCAATTTACTATTCATAAAAATGACATTTCTAATAATGCATTTACTGTGCACCTTACGCGATGGAAAATTTTTCTGTTATTACTATTTGAAACTTAAAGGGAAAACTATCCTTTCACCTTAAACCTTTAAGTTTCTTTTCAATTCAGTCCTTTCAATTTAGTCCTTGAGGGTATTTTTACACATAAAACGTCATTTTCTCCTACAAACTTCTTTCTAGTTTTCTCTTATGACCAAACCACATCTAGTATTTGACATTTTGATTGTATAAATAAACAGTACCATATACGTAAATAGTATTATATGGGTAAATAGTACCGTATACTGAAATAGTAACAGTAGTTTGAAAACACGCATTTATATTTTATTTTTATGGGTATTACATTATCACCCCCTTTAAGAAATTCGGTCCTCCGAATTTAAATTACCTCAAGTCATAAAAAGATGCGGATATCTAGAACGCATGTCGGCCTCGGCTTACCATGTGGCTTCTTTGTGAGTTTGATTCCTCCATAAAACCTTGACGGATGGAATCTCCTTAGATCGGAGTTTCTTTACTTGACTATCGAGGATAGCCACCGGTATCTCCTCGTATGACAAGTTTTCATCTACTAAGATAGAATCATTGTGAGAATGGTGAAGTATGTGAGAAGGGTCAGGAAGGTACTTTCTTAACATGTATACGTGAAAAACAGGGTGAATCCCTTCCAGTTCCATAGGTAGGGCAAGCCGATAAGCCACTTTTCCCACTCGTTCTAAAATTTCATAAGGCCCGATGTATCTAAGACTCAACTTTCCTTTTCTTCCAAATCTCAACACACCTTTCATTGGAGAGACCTTAAGGAATACCATATCGCCGACTGAGAACTCCAAATCACGTCGTCTGTGGTCAGCGTATGCCTTTTGTCTACTTTGAGCTGCTCGCATCCTATCTTGTATTGTCTTAACCTTGGTTAGGGCATCCTGGGCCAAGTCAGGTCCTAATGCTTTCGCTTCACCTACCTCGAACCAACCGATCGGAGATCTGCAACGTCTCCCATACAAGGCCTCATAGGGTGCCATCCCAATAGTGGCCTGATAGCTGTTGTTATATGCAAATTCTACGAGATACAAATGCTTCTCCCAGCTACCACTGAAATCTAGGATACAAGCTCGTAACATATCCTCTAGCGTCTGAATCATCCGCTCTGACTGTTCGTCTGTCTGTGGGTGAAAAGCGATACTAAGGTCCACTCGAGTACCTAATGCCTCTTGAAAACTTTTCCAAAAACGAGAGCTAAATTGAGAACCTCTATCAGAAATGATAGATATAGGTACTCCATGCAGCTTCACTATTTCTTTAATATACAATTGTGCCAACGTTACTGTGATATCCCAAATTTAATTACCTTAGAAAATGAGGCTAAATAAATAAATGAGCAAGAAAATAAGGATAAAATAGTTATTAAGAAATTTTTGAGAGATATAAATAGAATTTTATCCATTGAGTAGGGACCTATTTGTATAGAATAAAAAGATTTGAGGGTTTTTATCATTTTCAACCAAAAGAAAAAAAATGTGAAAGTGATGTGTGTGAGGTGTGCGGTGAGAAACGAAGGAAGAAAAGAAAGAAAAGAAAGGAAAGAAAGAAAAGAAAAAGGGGAAGGAGACATGTGGGTTGTTAATGAATAATTAATTAATATATATATGAATGTGTTGTGAGTCGGTGTCGGTGGGGTGGAAGAGAAGAAAGAGAAGAGAGGATAAGGGAAAGGAAGATGAAGAGACCAAGAAAAAAAAATAAAAGAAGGAAAAATAAAAGAGAGAAAGTGATGTTTGATTTGAGGCGGAAATAGTGAAAGAAAAGGAAGAACGAAAGAAAAGGAGACATTGCTTTTCTTTCAATTATATATATATGTGTGGGTGCGTTGTGGTATGGGATGGAGAGAGAAGAGTAGAGAAAAGAAAGAGAGAGAGAGAGAGAGAGAGGAAGAGGCGAAAATTTGAAGAAGAGAGAGGACTAAGAAACAGAGCAAATAGGAGCAATGAAGTTTAAGAGGTTGAGAATCAGATCAGGTAGTTAGTTTTCCATAAAAGTATGATTATTTATGATTTATGATATCTGTGTTCATAATCAGTTTTTACAGAATTTTATTCTACATAGTGAACAAGAGAAATTTAATTGTTATTAGTGTGATGTTGTGCTTTTATGGCTGAAATGATCTCCTCATGTGTTTACATGTTTTTAAGAAAGTGACTAGCTACTGAGATATTTTATATCTCACTTTTAGAAAATTGATCATTTCAGGAAAAAGGGCAAAATGGAAGGCTTGATGAAATTAATGATGATCTTGAAGTGTGGAAATATATTTTATGGTAGTTTATGATTCAAATATGTAAAGATAATAATAAATATTATGTAAATTATTTTTGTATGTATTCAAGCTCAGATATAATTAATGAAAATCTTGTAAATTTTCTACAAGGTTACTATTCACATGAATAGTAAAATTCGTGAATAGTGAAATCTATTGAAAGAAAATTATTCAGAAAATTATCCAGTGAACCGATTTAGAGAAAAATTATTATTTTTAAAGGAAATAAAATGTCGAGGTGTTACAGTTACTACACCATAAGTGGTTTTGACTGGAATGAAGTGTGCTGATTTGGTTAGTCGGTCAACAATGACCCAAACTGAGTCATAACCTCCTGTGGAGCGAGGTAGACCAACAACAAAGTCCATCGTCACTCGTTCCCATTTCCATTAAGGAATCTCTAATTGTTGTAACGAGCCTCCTGGCTTTAGATGCTCAGCCTTAACTTGTTGACAGGTTAAACAACGAGACACAAATTCTGCTATGTCTTGTTTCATTCCTTTCCACCAGTAGATCTGTTTCAGATCCTGATACATCTTGGTGGCTCCTGGATGTACAGCATATGCAGCACGATGGCCTTCTTCCATGATGTCTCGTCTAAGAGTTCCAACATCTGGTACACACAACCGTTGTTCAAAACGCAAGACTCCTGTATCGTCGAGTGTGAAACTATTCACTTCACCAATATTCACCTTTTCCATAATTTGGACAAGCTCAGGATCCTCCATTTGAGATATCCGTATATGGTCTACAAGGGAAGATCTAGCCCTGATATGGGCTAAGAATGATCATGTCCTTGTAACCTCGAGAGTAGCACCTTTTGCTCTCAGCTCTTGTAGTTCTTGGATCAATGGTCTTCTTGTTACTACTATATGGGCCAGACTACCCATAGATTTTCGACTCAAGGCATCTGCTACCACGTTCGCTTTGCCTAGGTGGTAAAGAATATTGCAATCATAGTCTTTTAGTAATTCTACCCATCTCCTCTGCCTCAAGTTTAGGTCCTTTTGGTCGAAAATATATTTTAGACTTTTATGGTTAGTGTAGATTTCGTAAGTTTCTCCGTATAGATAATGTCGCCATATCTTTAAAGCGAAAACTACTGCTGCCATTTCCAGATCGTGGGTGGGGTAGTTTTGTTCATGTTTCTTAAGCTGTCTCGATGCATATGCCACTACCTGGCCATGCTGCATGAGAACACATCCCAACCCTACTCTTGATGCATCGCAGTACACTGTAAAACCTCCTGGTCCTGAGGGTAAGACCAATACAGGTGCGGAGATTAACCTTTTCTTGAGTTCTTGGAAGCTTTCTTCACAAGCATCATCCTATTGGTACTTTACTCCTTTCCTAGTCAGTCGCGTGAGAGGGGCGGCTAACTGAGAAAAATTTTGGATGAAACGACGATAATATCCTGCCAATCCCAAGAAGCTGCGAATCTCCGTGACGGAGGTAGGTCTAGGCCACATTTTGACCGCTTCTACTTTGCTTGGGTCTGCTTGGATGCCATCTTTGGAGATCACATGTCCCAAGAAAGTCACGCGATCGATCCAAAACTCGCATTTAGAGAATTTGGCGTACAATTGATGATCCCTCAATGTCTGCAACACAATACGAAGGTGTTGTTCATGATCTTCTGAAGTCTTTGAATACACCAGAATGTCGTCTATGAAGACAATGACAAATTTGTCTAAAAAGGATTTAAAAATCCTATTCATTAAATCCATGAAAGCAGCTGGTGCATTTGTTAATCTAAATGGCATCACCAAGAACTCGTAGTGCCCATATCTGGTACGGAAGGCTGTTTTAGGCACATCCTCCTCCTTGATCTTGAGTTGGTGATAGCCATACCTCAAGTCAATCTTTGAAAAACACTTGGCTCCTTGAAGTTGATCAAAAAAGTCGTCGATGCGAGGCAACGGGTATTTATTTTTGATAGTTACCTTATTCAGTTGCCTGTAATCTATGCATAGTCTCATCGATCCGTCCTTCTTTTTCACGACCAGAACAGGAGCTCCCCAAGGTGAATAACTTGGCCTTATAAAGCCTTTGTCTAGCAAGTCCTGTAACTGAGTCTTTAACTCTTTTAATTCTGTTGGTGCCATTCTATAAGGGGGTATGGAGATTGGGCGAGTATCTGGTGCTAACTCTATCTGGAACTCAATCTCTCGATATGGGGGTACACCTGGTAGATCATCTGGGAAGACATCTACAAACTCCTGGACTACTGGAACGTCCTCTACTTTTAGTTTTTCTTTCTTAATATCTTTAACAAATGCCAAGTATCCTTGACAGCCTTTTCGCAATAAACGTTGGGCACACATTAAAGATATAAGATTTCCAGAAATTTCACTCCGTTCACTATGAAATACAAAGGAAGGCTCCCCCGGAATATTGAACTTAACTATCTTATTATAGCAATCCAGGGTGGCATGACAAGATGCCAACCAATCCATGCCTAAGATGACATCAAAGTCTGTCATATCTAACAGCATTAGGTCTACTGTTGTATTTATTTCTCCGACTCTTACCTTGCAAGCTCGATAGCCTCGTTCTATTAGTAGGGTGCCTCCAGTAGGCGTAGTTACTAAAAACAGACATTCTAATCTAACAACTTTTTGCTTAAAGTTCTTAGCAAAGAATGGTGACACATAGGAATGCGTAGAGCAGAGTCAAACAAAACATGTGCAAAATTTGATTCAATCAGAAGAGTACCTGTTACCACCATATTAGACGCCTGAGCATCTTGACGGGTTAAAGCGAATACTCGAGCTTTCCCTCGGCCTGCTGAAGCCTGACCTCGACCACCTTGTCCTCTGCCAGCACCTCTTCCGATTCCATTGCCTCCTACAGTTACAAGGGCTCTGTTGGCAACAGTGGCCTCTGATTGATTAGGGCGTACTGACCCTTGGCCAGATCTCGTGTAGAGTTGGGGGCAATCTCTTTTGATGTGGCCCTGTTGACCACATTGGTAACAGACCCTAGTGTTGTTGTTGACAAAACAAGCTCCGAAGTGATTTCTTTCACATTTAGAGCACCAGGGCCTTTGTTGACCCCCTGTACCACTTTGTTGACGCTGTGGTGCACTAGCGGTAGAGGCTGCATGTCCAGAACTCTCTCCGTGGTAGCGTGATTTCTCATCTTGTTTCCTCTTTCTTTTGTTATTCCATTTTTCTTTATGCATATCTCTTTCTTCCATCATACGGGCGATGTCGACGGCTTCTGTGTAAAATGAAAAATCTCGTATCTTCGATCCCACCTTGTCAAATAAAGACTCTCGAAGGCCTTTAATAAACCGTCGGATCTTTTCTTTCTCAGTTAGGACCATGTGAGTAACATATTCAGACAACTCTACAAACAGATTGTCGTATTCATCGACGGTTCGTGATCCTTGCCGGAGTGCCTCAAACTCATTCATCTTTGCTTTATACTCTCTGGAATAAATTGTTCTCGAAAAATTCTTTTAAAGTCATTCCATTTAAGGGGTGGGGCATTTCTAGCCATGCCATTTTTTCACGTTCGCCACCAACGGTCCGCCTTACCTCTTAATTGAAAGGTAACAAGGGTTACTTTTCGAGGTTCAGGGCATTCTAGCGTGTCAAGGATTTTCTCACAGTCATCTAGAAAATGTTGTGGGTCTTCGTTAACATCTCCTGCAAAGGTTGGCGGATTCAGCTTCATAAATTCTGAGATCTTGACCTCTGTCCTTACCCAATCCTGAGGAGGGGGTGGAGGTGGCATCTGGTCTGTCTCTTGTACTTTTACAGCATGTACTGATGCCTGTGAGCCATCTTCAAATGATTGTCCCATTAGAAGTTCCTTCAGCCCATTTACCTCGTTTTGCATTGCAGCTAATGCTTTCATCACTACAGTCACGTCAATTTGTGATGGTACTCCAGCATTTCTTCCAGGGTTTTCAGTGGATATTTCTCTATTTTGTGCATGGTTACCTTCTGCACGGTTAGGCATCTCCAGCCTTGCATCTGCTGACTGAGCAGCTGGAGGGACCAGGGCCCTGCCAGATCTTGTGCGGATTCCAGAAGCGATTGATTTTCTTGGTGCCATCTAATCTTATTCTACAATTAAGAATAATATATATCATCACTATTATGCTTCAAGGAAAGACACGAAAGAAAGGGATTTTAAACTCTACAGGGCTTTTGGTGGATCTTCATCCTATGGTCGTGCTGCAGTCACGACAATAGGGGAAGGCCCACTAAAGACACATTGCTCTGTAATCACTAGGAGACCTAACAACCTATGCTCTGATACCAACTTTGTCACGACCTATTTTCTAGGCACATGACCGGCACAATGATGAATTTCCCATCACTGTAAGCCTTTCGATAAATTCTTCCCACAAGTAAAATTATTAGTCATTATCTCTATATTCTCAAAATACCATTCCTTAATAAATACAAAGAAAATACATCAGATTTTCTTAATTAAAAATAATAGATCCTCAGTACAAAATATATTATCATACTGAAATACAAGCCAAATACCAAACCCTTGACCTAGATGTCCTAGACGGTTACAGAGCAACATACTGTATAACAAAAGAAGGGTCTACCCGACAGCGGGAAGGTCTAACGTGATCTACTCCTATAGCGGATGTTCTTCGGCGGTAACTTGATCTGAACAAAAAGTTTGTACAGAGAGTGTGAGCTTTTAAACTCAGTGAGCAAATCGGCCTCGCGTTAATAAAATTCAAATACATCACCAGTCATACAAGCATATCCGAAGGCTCAAGATCAACCAATAGACATAGTTAGAAATTTCATACAAGAAGACAAAAATTCATCCAATTCAACAAACGTTACTAGTGCTCGTCAATGGCAATATATCCCGGAGAGCGCACACAGGCCGGCTCACCAATTATGTATATTTCCGCCATGACGCACAACCTCATCCTCTTAGCTAGGGCGCCTCACGGATTTATCACCAATCCGGGCTATATCCCTACTGAGGGAATCGTTGTCTCCACACTCATTGGTTAAGACACCCTTTAAACTGGGTTTTCCGCCTTACCGTGAGAGGGGGTACTGTACCGCTCAATCACAATCAATAGTACAGTATTTCATATCATAATCAGAAGCACAATATATAACAGGTATAGTATATAATTGTAAATTTCACATCATCATAAGATATTTGGTTCGTCTTATCCATACTTCTGGATTATCTCATTATATTCGTCATTCTGAATCCAATTTCCCCCTATGAATCTTGGGAGTGTCCTACGTCATACTTTTTATCACCAATAATGCTAAAACTCTATTAACACGGGGTCGTTTCACTCACCTGGATTCCGTACGAATATCACTTCTCTAAATTATTACAGACAAGAGTACGCAGGTGAATTTCAGTGTTCCCCTACAGAGATTTTCATGAAAGATTATAGAAAATACGTTAAGATTGTTTTCGTACAGATACTATTCATACGTATAGTTACTATTCATACGGTTACTATTTATACGTACGAGTACTATTTATACCAGAAATAAAGAATATAATCTGTAAAAGAGTACACCAGGTAAGTTCCCAGGAAAGAGTGGAGGGTCACACTAGACACACTTAAAAACCAGGTCTTTCCTTAGCTAGAACTTTCCTAGACATGTATTCTTCACAGTTTACATTCTATTTCGGTAATCAGAGAATCAAAATAACATATAAACAGCTAACGACAGTTTTTCTGATGTGGAAGATCGGCCAAAGCCGCAACCACAGAGCATACTTAAGAAAATAACTTCTAAAATTTGAAAGACATAGAAAGGGCATAGTATCCTTACCTAAGCAAAAAAGAAAGGCCCAAAATCTCATAGGCCTAGCGTCAGAGCAAGAGAAACTTAAGGAGAGAAGAAGAGAAATTGAAGGTGTGAGTTTAGAAGTAAAATGGAATGTCCTATTTATAGCAAAAGTCAGGGGTACTATTTGATACTATACGCTAATAAAATATTCAATTTACTATTCATAAAAATGACATTTCTAATAATGCATTTACTGTGCACCTTACGCGATGGAAAATTTTTCTGTTATTACTATTGGAAACTTAAAGGGAAAACTATCCTTTCACCTTAAACCTTTAAGTTTCTTTTCAGTTCAGTCCTTTCAATTTAGTCCCTGAGGGTATTTTTACACATAAAACGTTATTTTCTCCTACAAACTTCTTTCTAGTTTTCTCTTATGACCAAACCACATCTAGTATTTGACATTTTGATTGTATAAATGAACAGTACCATATACGTAAATAGTATTGTACGGGTAAATAGTACCGTATACTGAAATAGTAACAGTAGTTTGAAAACACGCATTTATATTTTATTTTTCATGGGTATTACATTTATCTTTTTTATATTATTGTTCTTGGATTTTTCTAATTATTTATATGTTCTTTATTTCATATTGTGATTTAGTTTTAAATTAGAGTTGAAAGTAAGTGATTCCAAAACAAATTTGATATAAGTAAATAATATTATATTCTCAGGATTTTAATTCTATTGATGAGGAGTATGAAGTTGGAACTAATTCGGAGCAAACAACACCTATCAAACAAGTATTGAATGAGCAAACTACTGGTGCTAAGGACAATGACGATGTAAATAATCAACTATTGTCAAATGCAAGCAAAATAATTAAGATTGAAGATAAAAATGCAATAAATGATCGTCTAGACAATAATCCAGTTGGCTTGAGTGACAATATTTAGATACAAAACAAATTTGTTATGTCTTTTGTAGTTGAGATCGATGTTGTTGTGAGCGAGGGGGTTGGAAAGAAAGTGATTGAAGATAATAATTCGTATCTTCGTCTGAATACTTTTTGATATGTTAAGTAGTTTAAGTTAAAAGTTAATGTCTTATTTTGAAATATTGTTTAGGGTTAATGTTTGTTTTGAACATCTATTTGTACTATGGATTCTGTTTAAATTTATTTTATGAAAGCACGCTCCTTAAATTAAACGCTTCAACTTATTATTTTTTTGTTTAAATAAAGTTATATAGAACTCACTAAACATAAACATATTAATAACATTATATATATATATATATATATATATTATGTACATACATAAAGTGTAGTTGTAGCTCAAATCTTTATGAAAAAATTTACGTGAATATTTTAACAGAACACAACTTTCATTCATGATTGGAAGGTGACTTTTGGCTTGACCAATGAAAATCTCTCTCTCTCTCTCTCTCTCTCTCTCTCTCTCTCTCTCTCTCTCTCTCTCTCTCTCTCTCTCTCTCTCTCTCTCTCTCTCTCTCTCTCTCTCTCTCTCTCTCTCTCTCTCTCTCTCTCTCTCTCTCTCTGGTTATCTCAAGGCCATGTGCAATTAAATGTTTTCCAGTCAATGACTTATATTGGCCTAATAATTTGTTGCATATTACAAATTTCCAAACAAATGTTTTCTTCCATATTAATTGTAATTAATTTGATTAGCTAAATAATATATCAAGTGTTAGCCAAATTTTGAGCAAAACAAAAAACAACAAATGTGTACACATACCTTGTACGATAATTGGAAATTCTATTTTAGAATACAATATGAATAAATTAACATTAAGTCATATTTAATGCAAAATAATAGAAATCTTCACATATTTGTCAACCCTGTAATTCTTGTAATTAGTAATAGCTTATATATGCCTAATAATTTGTTCCTTATCCTAGATTTCCACTTAAATATTTTTTTTCATATTAAATATAATTAAATATCTCTTACAGTAATTGAAAATTCTATTTTAGAATACAATGTCAATAAATTAATATTAATTTATGTTTAATATAGAATATTAAAAATTTTTTTCATATTTGTTTGTCCTGTAATTAATGTAATCAGTAATGTGTTATAGGTGCCTAACAATTTGTTCCCTATTACATATTTCCACTTAAATGTTTTTCTCTATATTAAATGTAATTAAACATCTCTTATGGTAATAAAAAAATTCTATTTTAAAATATAATGTGAATAAATTAATATTAACTAATATTTAATGCATAATATTAGAAATTTTCATAGACTTGTCAACCCAGTAATTAATATAACTAGTGTTGTGACTCGTGTGATTCAGGAATTAATACAAATGTCACAATTTTTATTTATCAAATAAATAAAAATATATAAAAGAATATATGTACAAAAATAGTAAAACATTTATGCCATATTGAGACATATATAAGATGATTTATTAGATACAAATGCTTTGAATATTGAATGTGAATAACGTCAAATAAAAAAAAAGATATTACACAAATTAATTTAGATAAATATATTAATTAATGATAAAAATGAGTTAAAATAAAAGTTATTAACCTAATAGGTCTGCTATGATCAAAATGTTTATCTTCCTTTGATTGTTTCTTCTTCTATTTCTATAAATATACATTTGGATTAGCAACAATGATAACAAGTATAGGTTTATTGAAATTTAAAACATAACTTACATATCCACAAAATCTTAAAATAACAAAAAGAAGATAATCAAGGGAAATATACATCACATTCCAATTTTAAAATTTAATACTTTAAATTCTAAATTATCATTCAATCAATCCACACATATGTAATCTCAGCATTGCCTGAAATTTCTCTTCATAGGGAGGGCTTTATCCTTTGCTCACAGTAAGCCTAAAAGGGATTATTCATTAATCCTATTAGATAAAAAATCAAGAGAAAATTAATTTAAAAATAGTCAAATTATATTATTCAAACACAAGTAACTACCTCAATGACATTATTTTTTTCTTTTTGGCTTTGATATTTCCCATGACCTGTTTTCCTCAAGAAAACATAATAACAGAAATAGCAAAGCAAAACTGGAATTAGAAAATCAGAATAATGCAAAAATGAAATACAACAGACAGGAATAAAAAATCAAAAGACCAAAAAGAAACATAGAAGAACCAGAAACACGGAAAGCAACAACAGAGAACGAATACAGAAATCAAGAAAGTATAAAAAAAAAAAGCAAAGAACGAAACAGAAACAGAAAATAAAAAATCACAATCAAATTAACAATAATCACAAATGTGAACAATACATGAACTGTATATACCAGCAAAAATAAATAAAAAGAAAACTGAGCTATAATACCATAATGTGAAATAAATATCACTTTAAAGCTTTGATGATAAATCGTCATTGTTGTCCTTCATCCATATAAGGGAAGAACAAACAAAATCAAAGTAAAAAAAAAGGGAAATTGTGTGAGAAAAAGAGATATGTAAATATGGATGAGATATTCAAAAGAAATATATAAATATCAACATTAATTTTAAATTTTAAAATTTTATTTTTAAAAAACGAAAAATCATCTAAATTGGTCAATAGTGATGGTTACTTTTTAAAAACCTCTACATGAAGATAGGAGATTGGCCATTGATGATGGTACAATAAAGAAGTCTAGCATGCTTGTATATAAAAAAGAAAAATGAATGATTATTCATTATTATAGTTTGATTTGATGGAGGTAATTTTAAATTTTATTATAATTATTTAATAAGAGAAATAAATAATATGAATACTTGTATGTTAGTTTTTATATAGCAATTAATTATTTGATTATTTGCATATAATAAATGTTAATTTATCAAATAACAACATATTGTATTTTAATTGAAAAGTTTACTTAATTTATCAATTATATAGCAATTACATATCAATTATATCAATTATAAACCAATTATATAGTAATTATAGCAATTTTATAGTAATATACCCTAATTTTTTCAAATTCATTTAATGTGATGTGATTAATTTATCAAATTTATTTATTTAAATTTATTTTATCATAATAATTTAATGACCTACCGACAATTAATGCTTTAAAATAGAATTGTTTTAGTCTATTATATAGATTAGTAATGACTTTATAGGTGCATAATAATTTGTTTCTTATTCAAGAATTTCACTTAAATATTTTCTTCTATATTAAATATACGTAAATGTCTCTTACGATAATAAAAAAAATACTATTTTAAAATATAGTGTGAATAAATTAATATTAATTTATATTTAATACAGAATATTAGAACTCTTCACGAATTTGTCAACCTTATAATTGACTAATAATTTGTTGCCTATTCAAAAATTTCAATTAAATATTTTATTCCATATTAAATGTAATTAAATGTCTCTTATGGTAATTGAAAATTATATTTTAGAGTGCAGTGTGAATAAATTAATATTAATTTTATATTTAATGCAGAATATATAAAATCTTCACATATTTGTCAACTATGCATTTAATATAATTACTAATGACTTATAAGTACTTACTAATCTATATATCCTTCCACTCTTTTCTCGATTTTAAATTTATTTATAATTATAATATTTATTTATATTTGTTGTTTAAGGAAATATATAAAAAAATTATTAAAAAACAATAAAATTGTTCCTATTACCAACAATATAAAAAAGATACACAAATTACTAATGAGACCATTAATTGTTTAATGCAATTAATGTGAGTGATGGAAATCCAATCCATAATTAGTATGAGGCTTAATTGTTAATCAATTTCAAATTTAAATATAATTATAATTATTTATTGTTATTACTCTTTTAAGGAGTTATATTAAAAAAATAAAATAAACAATAAAACTCTTTCTATTACTAGCTAAATTAAAAAAAAAAGGACAGAAATTATTAATGAGGCCATTAAATAGCACTTTTTCTATTCTTTCATAATAAATTGTTTAATTAAATTAAGGTGAGTTTTTTTAAATAGCACTTTTTCCATTCTTTCATAATGAATTGTTTAATGAAATTAAAATGAGTGATAAAAACTTATTCTTAATTAATGTGAAGTTAATTGGTTTTGGAAGGAATTAATTTCAAACTTAATTATAATTATAATTATTTATTAGTATTCGTCATTTCTTATTCCAATAAGGATGTGATTCCCAAAGAATGTGCTCATAAGTCATAATATGTCTTATTAAAGTTTTGACAATTTAATTTTTTGAAATGAAAAAAAAATCAAGATCATGCGTACTCAAATAAAACCCTAACTAGCATTATTAGAAGGAGATATTTTTAGACCTCATAAGTGAGTGACCTTTTGCATATGGCTACTCCATCTCTACTTGCATAGTATTACTCTCTCACAATTAACTCGTAGTAAAATGGAAGATCTGTTCAAGACATTAACTAGTGTCACAGGAGACATAATAGTCAATATACTTAGCTACTTGAAGTGTGAAGAGAATATGTGTATGTTCGCAGTCAATAAAAACTAACGTAGAAGCTTTAGATCACATGTTTTCCTTCAACATCAATAAAATAAGTTTTTGATGCACCATACATGGATTATATCATCTTAGGTACCTACTAACAAATTAGTCCTCATGAAGAATATATATATATATATATATGTTTGATATCATATCTATCACGACTCGATTCGAAAGAAAGGAAGACACATCCTATAAGGCATTTGATTGAGCCATCTCTCTATAGTTGTGTCCGGGTTCACAATGACAGAGAAAGACCCAGTAAAGTTACCTTACTCTATAATCTATAGAAGATATAACTTTTGGTTTGATACCAATTTGTCATGACCTGAATTCAGAGGCTAGGAGTTCTACCACTATAGGATTCGAAGCCATGACTGGTGCGGGCAGTTTGTCACCCACATTGCCACACATAGATGAAAATAATTTCCACTCCTTTATGCTAGTTTCTATTATTTCCTTAGCATAAATATATTTGGCAGTCAATGGAGAATGGTAGCAATTATACCATTTTCATTTGTGCCCATGATTCCCAATGGGTTTATAATATGTACACTAGACATATTATTACCCAAACACAAAAATTTAATTAAATTGCATTTATGAAAACAATCATAAATTAAATAAGTCTATAAATATTCAGAAAAGAGCTAGATCCCTCACCTCAACTCCAATCTAGCCATTACATTCTAAAATATGTGGAAGATGTATAAAAAAACATGTCCCTATAAGATAATCATATAAAAATATGTCAAAGTTATAAAATAAGAAAATTCTTGCAACTAATCCTAACCTTTGCTCACTCATTTAGTTATAATTATTCAATTCGAACTTCATGTTTAACAAATGATATATCATTGAAAAGTCCTTCAAATATAGTTTATAATGAGATATATTGTTACTACTACTTATTATTATTTTTATATTAATTTCGTGCCATTATTTATCCATTTGATATTAATTTTTATTCTATTTATTTTATTCACTTTATTTATTCTTCTAATTATTGTTATTACGTATTATTATTTTATATATTCTATTTGGGCTTGTTTCCTAATTGGGCTTCCCTTCTAACATTACCATATTTTTTTTGTAATATTATTATGAACATCGAATTGGGCCCAAGTCTTATTTGGAATTTTCTTATTATTAATACATCATTATTTTTTTTAAGCTATAGGTTCATTATGCTTTTCTTAAGCACCCAAGCCTTACACCCCAAGCCCAAAACATGAAATAGCACAAACAAAAAAAAATTCAAATTTTCGCATACGAGTATTATATAATTATTCCCTTTTCAAAAAATCCGGTTCTTCGAATTTATATTACTTTTAATCTTAAACTAACAATTTCAATGATAGTTACAATAAAAATTCTCACAGTACCAGTCTTATTCTTGAAATGTTTAAACTTGTGTTTTCCTACGATGTCGTAATACCAGGGTATTACAAAGTCAATATCATATAAATTATTTTTTTCCTATTCCAAATATTATTTTTTTAATAAAACTTAACAATTGATATTTGATAATTTTTGTTGTTGCAAGCATAAATAATGCAAATATATTATGTAAAATGTTATTACTTATAATGACTACAATGTATACAATTTTGTTATATCAATTGTATTTCACTATGATTTAATTAATTAATTTTATTTTTCTTTTTAATAACCCATGCATTGCACATGTTGAAAAATTAGTTTTTAACTAAAGGTAATCCAATTCGAGGTATAGTCCGACACTAAATAATAAATATGGACACTTGTCTCAATAAAAAATTGAATTTTGGCTCACCATCCTGTGAAAGACTATTATTTTCACTAGACTCAACCCTCATTAGTCAAACAATATATATTTGATCACATATTCAAACTTCATATTTCAAGTTATGCTTATAAATTAGAAAAAACCTGTATATAATTTTATTTTATCTTTATTATCAATTTTTCTAATAAAATATGTTATCTTAAAAAAATTATATAATTTTTCATAGTTAATTATTTTACATGCGTATATCTTTAAGGCAATATATATATATATATATATATAGATTATTTTAATGAAAAATTTAATAAAAAATATAAAAAATTATATATAAATTTGTTTCTTTCTAAATTATTATCCAACTTAGCAATTCTATTGTCGTAGCTGTCATCAACTAAACCAACTGGTACAGCTTAGTTCTCAATCTCAAAACAGTTGTGACAACTATGTCTATTTACTTTTTGTTTTATACAATGTCTATTTACTTATTGTATAACTTAAAAAATAATTATATAAATATTTTCAATAAATTGGGAACACATAATCAACGTTGTTGTAGTTCAAATGATTTAACATTATTTATTTTAAATTAGAATCCAAGTTTGAGTTTTATAAAATCAATAAATCAATATTGCAACAAAATTATATCTATGCAATCTGATTCAACTCAAACTATATTAATTGCAACTCAATAAATTTGCATATACTAATAATTAATTTTTTTAAAAGAGGGATTAGGAGGGGAGAACACACGAGTATGAATTCCTTCCAGCGTTGACTTAATTCTCGATCTACTGACTCTTTTATACAAAAAATTCCAATCTACTAACTATTATACACTTATTCCAAATATACTTTTTTTTTAATGCAAATCAAGTAACATATGATTGATTTGCATTATTATCTTTTTTAAAAAAAAAACTGAGAAATCGATCACACATTGATCGATTTCTCTTTATATATATATATATATATATATATATATTTTAGTTGAACCTCACAGATATTCTTGTTTATTTTACTATTTTCGTCATGTATATATATTAGGGTTTCTTCAGGGTCTTTTATATTTGTACTACTATATTAATAAAATCAAGAGAGTTTTTCATGTTATGACAATTTGAAGCCCTTAAAATAGCAAATTTATATTAAAATGTTACCTAAGTTGAATGGAGAATTCAACTTTATTAATATGCAATAAGTACATTAATCTCATGATCTCGTCAACTTAGTTTGGCTTGTTTTTCCATTTTATTTTTAACTTGGAATCCGATCATACATCACATTTTTTTTTACAAAAAAAAAACACTGGAATCCGATTAGTGATTTTTTAATATTTTTTAAAAATCGGATTCCATATTTGTTTTTTTGTTAAATCTTATTTTTTTTACCAATTCACTTTTTTTGTATTGAATCAGTTTTTTAAATTCAAGGATAATGGATATAAATTTTTTAATAATTTAATGTAATCTAATTATCAATGATGAATTAATAAATAAATTAGTTAATGTTAATGTTGTAGCTTGGAGCAACATCATCCGCCATCTTGGTGCTTGGACCAGCTTCAGATTAAGCAATTTATTTATTAATTCATCATTAACTAATTCTGTAATTAATTATTTCAAATACTGTTCTTAAACTTACAAACACTATTATTAAAATTTTTTTTATGTTTATTATCCTTGAATTTAAAAAACTGATTCGGATTTTAAAAAAATAAGTGACTGAGTAAAAAAAAGTTCAGATTTAAAAATTAAAAAAAAATGGAATCCGATTTAAAAAATATAGAAAGAAAGAAATCATTGATCGAATTCCAGTGTTTGTAACAACAAAATATATATATATATATATAAAATCTAGAATCCAATCAGTGTACGATCGGATTCCAGATTTTTAAGAAAAAAAGTATAAAAATGGAAAACGAGCTTAACTAAGTTGATGAGATTATGAGATTAATGTACTAACTGCAAATTAATAAAGTTGAATTCTCCATTCAACTTGAGTAACATTGTAGTACGAATTTGCTATTCAAAGAGCTTCAAATTGTCATAACATGAAAAAACTCTTGATTCTATTAATATAGTAGTACAAATATAAAAGACCTTGAAGAAACCCCAATATATATACATGAGGAAAATAGTAAAACAAATAACAATACCTAAACTATGTGAGGTCCAACTAAAAATAAATAAATAAAAAATAAAAAATAAAAAATAAAATCTGATCATGACTTGATTGGATTCCAATTTTTTTTAAATATAAAAAGAGAAATCAATCAATGTGTGATCAATTTCTTAGTTTTTTTTCAAATAGAAAACAATGCAAATCCACCACATGTCAGTCAGTTTGCATTAAAATAGTAGTATATTGGGAATGAGTGTGAAATAGTTAGTAGATTGGGAATTAAGCCCTCTAACGTTGGATCTCTTGTAAATTTTTTTAATTACATGATTAATTATAACAAGTCTAATTTTGTATTTTTAAAATTAATTATGTAATTTTTTTAAAAAAATTATTAAATAAGATCATCTAAAGCCTGTAATTCAGCGTTGGAGGGAATCCGTGCGTGGAACACACACCATGCAACCCAATGGAAAATCACATCCTTTGATAGGAAGGAGAGTTTTTTTTTTTTGAACCTTTTAACATAGTATGTATAGAATTTAAACACTTTCTAAATTTTACGAGTGAAATTTATTATTTAAGTAAGTTTACATTTATTTCTCTTTTCATATAACACTAATATATTGACTCTTCACGTAAAAATAAATATATAAATAAAATGACCGACTTACTGATTTGGAATCTTAAGAATTTAGTTAGAGTTGTTTATAATTTAGATACTAAATAAAAAATTTAAAACCAAATCCTCGTGTTTTTTTTTAAATTTACAAGTGAAATTTATTATTTAAGTAAATTATATTCATTTGTCTTTCCATATAACACTAATATATTGATTCTTCATGTAAATAAATAAAATGATCAACACTACTGGTTTGAAATCTTTTCAATTTAGTTTGGTTCGTTTATAATTTGGATTCTAAATAGAAGATTTAAAATCAAATCCTGGTGTTTTGATTTTCTAAAAACACCCCATTTATAAGGAGGTGAAATGGTGTTTAGTTATTACAATTTTTTCTTTATTGAATTATATTTCTTATCTACGGACTATCTGAAAGAGTTTGCTTAGCTTTATTATAGATCGTTCCTCATTATGGTTTTGCTTCCTTCCAACGACTGAAATGCTAGAGGGAACATATGAGAGACTAAAAGTCTCTTTGGAAAAAAATTGTTTTGATCATTTTTTTTACTCGTCGAATTTACATATATAGATCTAATGGGCAAAATTTTATTCAAGCACTTTCAACATATAGAGGGAATCTATATTCTTGCTTCCTAGGGTCTTTTAATTGGAACATGAACCTTTGAATTTAACGAGAAAATTGCACTTTGCAATTCTAATTTTGTCCGTTTGATACACAATAATCTAATGTTCTACATTGTACCATGTCGCCCCTTACATTTGTTTCATTATTATTATATTTTAATTTCTAAAATGCAATGGAAGTTGTTGATTCACTGCAACTATCTGATTTATGCCACATGTTTATTTTACTAAACCTCTTTTCTTTCCCTTCATCCCCACTATCCATGGGACAGGATAGTCTCCATCACAGAAGGGTCTTGTTCCATCTAAACTATTGGTTTTAAAAATTAATAGTATAGATTTCACTTGTTTTTATTGTTTATCTGTCTCTTTCTTTTTAATTTTAAAATCTTAACTTTTTTTAGACTATTGATATAAAAAATCAATGGTCTAAATTTTAAAATAGGACACTCTTATTCTTTTTAGGAACAAGATAGGATATTGATCCCAAATATCCGTTTCCTTTTCTCTCACTCTCTTGTGAACAAATAATCTTAGATGCAACAAGAATGAAATGAAAAGGATATATACCTGTGGTATGGTGCTTCCTAATATCTTCTGTTTAAGTTCACTGATCTAACACTTTTGCCTTGGGCTGATTGAGTGTGTATGCATTTCTTGGTGAAAAGTTCCTCCATATTAGTCCAAATTCCAAACAATCATAAAAATTGCATTAAATAGAAGCAAGTCTACTCAAGTCAAAACACCAAGGATCGAAACGTCGTGGATTGCGGTGTTTGCTTGGAGAAGAGGTTAAGCAAATGAGATATGTGGGGAGTTGGATCAACTTTCGTATAACATAGTGTTGGACGGCTAGTACCAGTGTTAGTCACTTAAGTTGAAGTTTATGTAAATTTCATTTGTCTGTACTCATCGAACAATGTTAGGTCACCTAACACCTCTGTTATAGAGTTGTAGAGCAGAACTTATAACACCTATGTTGTAGAGTTATTAAGCAAAAAATCGAATCGCAATTGAATAACTACAACATATAAATAATTTCAATTGTACTTTTGAAGTAAAAAAAATAAAAATAATAATGGAACAAATGTAGGGGAATTGCATTATTATGTATCCAATGGTCAAGATCTTCCCTATATATAAAAGGATCTAATCTCCTTTTAGTTTTTGTTGGCAACTATTGTTGTTATTATTACTACTACAAATAATAATAATAATAAATTGTCAATTTTCAAGAGTTTTAATTCCATTACAGATTTGACAAAAGGAAAAAAAAATCTTTTTATTTTGCCTCTTGGTTCTATTGGCCTTTTTTTTTTAAAATTAAATTGTCAAATTTTAAAGATTTAAAACACATTCTGAGAAAAATTTGTGACGCGAGTAATCACGTATGCTCTAGTAATGGACACCTATGGAATTTGACACAAAAAAAAAAAGAATTTAATTATTTTGTTACGTGAGTCAAATAATTGAAGGGGAGATATCTTCGTAGTTTTACGACAACTAATTTAGCTACGGCTCCAAAAACGAGAGCAATAAAGACAGTGGAGTTAAGCCGAGCACAATTTTGGAAAGGGAAAGGGAGAGAGGAAGATCATGGAAGTTCCGGGATCATCGAAGAAGATGATAGCGACGCAGGAGGAGATGGTGGAGGCTAGGGTTCCATTGCCTTACAGGGACCAATGTGCCCACTTGCTCATTCCTCTCAACAAGTGCAGACAAGCAGAGTTCTATCTCCCGTGGAAGTGCGAGAACGAGCGACACGCCTATGAGAAGTGCGAGTACGAGCTCGTCATGGAGAGAATGCTCCAAATGCAGAAGATCCGTGAAGAAGAGGCCAAGTTGAAACAGGGACAGAAGCAGGGCATTCCCCTCATCCCCAAAACTGTCAATGTCTGATTCTACGCAGGGTTAGCTTTTTTTACTTGTAATTTTTATTCATCTTTATTTGATTTATTGATTCCTTTCTCCAATAGGTATTACATGATTTTTGGTTTTGTTTGGATTTGGGGTCGCCCAATTAGTGCTTTCTTTGCCATTGCGGAGTTGATCATGGATTATTACGGAGGGGTCTATGCTGAATTATAATGATTGCTTTTGAGAATGATCATGGTTAAGGGATTTGAATTTTTCATTTCAGGAAATTCTGAATTTAGAAAAACAATATATATATATATATGCTGTTGATGGTAACTATGTTGATAACAATGTTGTGCTTGATCTCATTAGGAAATATAAGGTGTTTGGATTGATAGAGTTTCGAAACGACTGGGTTTGTGCAATTGTTCATGATGATACGCGCTGAGCCATTATCACTTTTCATTGTATGCGTCTTAAGGTTCTTGCACCAGGTGAAAAAATTATAAGTTATCAATAATTATATTTGTGCTCATGTTAGGGTGATGTTATCTCCACAATGGACATTGGTATATGCAGCAGTAGTTGGTCAGTATTATAATAATTTCTTTTAATGAACTCTTGGAGGCATTTAGTAAGTTCAATCTAGTTCTATCCACCTCTCCCGCCAATTTCAGGATATCTGTGTCAAGTATAAAGGATTGAAAAGAAGACGCACATGTACATACTCTTCCTCTCTCTGTCTTGCATGCTTGCAAATGGTTATTTGGTTTTAATTGTTAATTCGGGGAACTAAGGCCAATGTAGATTTACTTGTCAAAGTTTGTAATTTCCATAGACTCTCTCTGTGTGTAATATAGTTTGGAGGATGATGTGAACCCAACAATTACATTAGATGATCAAGAAGTAGATCCATTGTATATTACAAGTGGGTCAATTACACGAGCTCGGGCTAAAACAATAAAAGAGACATTAAATGGGCTCGTTCAAGAATGGATGAAGCAAATTCCATTTGAATGTATGTTAAATAATGATCAAAATGTGCTCAACATCATTTGGGCTGAAAATGGAGTTGCTAAAGGGATTTTGGGCCAGAACACTACAAATTAAAGAGATTGGTCCAAGAGCTAAACATGGACCAATAGAATTTGGGCTCAATTATATCCATTTGAGTTGAAATTCATGTTTTGTAATTTTCTTTTATTTTTGTACGAATTTTAACTTCTAGATAGTCTTTAGTCAATTATGAATCATGTGCATTAAATGCACAATGTTTTCAAGTCAAGATAGGTGGGCACCTTTGTCTCTCCATCCTATCTATAAATACCCCCCCAAGCTTATTGTAATAGGCAGATTTGAGTTTATGAAAACTTGCATTCAAGTGTTTTCTCTCATTGTGTGAGAATTTATTTTTCTTTCTTTGCTCTTGTGAAACCTTGCTTTGTCAATTTTCTTTATAAGATTGGTGATTCAAATTCACAAAAGCCCTAATTTGTGCTTCAACCCAAGTGCGTTGTTGTGTGCATTGGTTCAATTCGTGTTCGTGGTTGAACATGCGTTCTAAATAGTAGGTCACGTTCTATATAACGTTGGTTGACTATTTGCACTTGTTAGGTCATTGAACCACTCCAATTCCTTCTTCAATTCCGGAGTGTGTTGTTCTTATTTTTCTTTTGTTAAGTCTTGAATTCATTTATCGCCTACGCCGTGAAGATCAGGCAACCCTAAGGATTTTCCTATCATTAACCTAACAAGTGCAAATAGTCAACCAACGTTATATAGAACGTGACCTACTATTTAGAACGCTTGTTCAACCACGAACACGAATTGAACCAATCCACACAACAACGCACTTGGGTTGAAGCACAAATTGGGACTTTTGTGAATTTGAATCACCAATCTTATAAAGAAGATTGACAAAGCAAGGTTTCACAAGAGCAAAGAAAGAAAGATAAATTCTCACACAATGAGAGAAAACACTTGAATGCAAGTTTTCATAAACTCAAATCTGCCTATTACAATAAGCTTGGGGGGGTATTTATAGATAGGATGGAGAGACAAAGGTGCCCACCTATCTTGACTTGAAAACATTGTGCATTTAATGCACATGATTCATAATTGACTAAAGACCATCTAGAAGTTAAAATTCGTACAAAAATAAAAGAAAATTACAAAACATGAATTTCAACTCAAATGGATATAATTGAGCCCAAATTCTATTGGTCCATGTTTAGCTCTTGGAACAATCTCTTTAATTTGTAGTGTTCTGGCCCAAAATCCCTTTAGCAACTCCATTTTCAGCCCAAATGATGTTGAGCACATTTTGATCATTATTTAACATACATTCAAATGGAATTTGCTTCATCCATTCTTGAACGAGCCCATTTAATGTCTCTTTTATTGTTTTAGCCCGAGCTCGTGTAATTGGCCCACTTGTAATATACAATGGATCTACTTCTTGATCATCCAATGTAATTGTTGGGTTCACATCATCCTCCCCTTCTTGAAAAGGAGTCGTCCTCGACTCTTCAATATCTGCATCAAAATAAGGAGAGAGATCAGAAACATTGAAGGTAGCATGCACACCATATTCACCTGGTAATTCAAGTTTGTAAGCATTATCATTAATCTTCTCAATGACTCGAAATGGCCCATCCCCTCTAGGCATAAGTTTTGATTTTCGTTTTTCTGGAAACCTCTCTTTTCTTAGATGTAGCCAAACCAAATCTCCAGGCTTAAAAATTACTTGCTTTCTTCGTCTATTAGCACATTTTTCATATTGTTGAGTCATCCTTTCAATGTTGTGCCGTGCCTTCTCATGAATTTGCTTGACAAATTCAGCACGCTTTTTACCATCCATATTGGCTCTTTCCTGCAAAGGTAAAGGAATCAAGTCAATAGGTGTAAGAGGATTAAATTCATAAACAATTTCAAATGGCGAAAATTTAGTAGTGGAATGAATGGCCCTATTGTAAGCAAATTCGACATGTGGAAGACACTCCTCCCAACTCTTCAAATTTTTCTTGATGATTGTTCTCAACAATGAGGAAAGTGTCCTGTTCACAACCTCGGTTTGTCCATCAGTTTGTGGATGGCATGTAGTAGAAAATAACAATTTGGTTCCAAGCTTGCTCCACAATGTCTTCCAAAAATAGCTTAAAAATTTAGTATCCCGATCAAACACAATCGATCTTGGCATCCCATGTAGTCTCACAACTTCCCTAAAGAATAAATTAGCAATGTTAGAAGCGTCATCAACTTTGTGACAAGGAATGAAATGTGCCATTTTAGAAAATCTATCAACAATAACAAAGATTGAATCTCTCCCCATCTTAGATCTAGGTAATCCCACAATAAAATCCATTGAAATATCTTCCCAAGGTACATTAGGAATTGGGAGGGGAGTATACAATCCATGGGGATTTAATTTAGATTTTATGACATACAATGCATCTTCCCACAAATTTCTCAACATCTTTACGCATTCTAGGCCAATAAAAGTGTACATTCAAAACACTAAAGGTCTTGGCAATGCCAAAATGATCCATAAGGCCACCAGAATGCGCCTCTTTCAACAAAAGCACACGCAAAGAACAGTTAGGAATGCAAAGTTTGTCAATATAAAATAGGAATCCTTCATGCAAGAAAAATTTATTCCAACTAGTGTTTGGCTTGCAATGATGAAATGCTACTCCAAAATCAACATCATTAGCATACAATTCTTTAATGAATTCAAAACCCAGAATTTTAGCATCTAACATGGAAAGAAGAACATACCTCCGTGATAAAGCATCAGCAACAATATTTTCTTTACCTTTCTTGTACTTAATCACATATGGAAATGATTCAATGAACTCAATCCATTTGGCATGCCTTCGATTCAACTTGCATTGGCTCCTAATATGCTTTAAAGCCTCATGATCAGAATGAATTACAAATTCTTTAGGCCACAAATAATGTTGCCAAGTTTCCAGCACTCTAACTAATGCATATAATTCTTTATCATATGTAGGATAGTTAAGAGTTGGTCCACTTAGCTTTTCACTGAAATATGCAATGGGCTTACCTTCTTGCATGAGTACACAGCCTATGCCAATTCCACTAGCATCACATTCAATCTCAAAAGTCTTACCAAAATCAGGAAGGGCTAGTAAAGGTGCATTCGTGAGCTTCTCCTTAAGGGTTTTGAAGGCTTTCTCTTGAACATCTTCCCATTTGAAGGGGACATTCTTCTTGATCAGTTCATTTAATGGTGCTGCTAGAGTGCTAAAGTTCTTCACGAACCTCCGATAAAAGCTTGCAAGTCCATGGAAACTTCTTACCTGTCCAACGGTGGTTGGAGTTGGCCATTCTTGAATTGCTTGGACCTTTTCTTCATCAACCCCTATACCTTTACTACTAACAACATAGCCAAGAAAAACAATTTTGTTTGTGCAAAAATCACATTTCTTCAAATTACCAAACAATCTTTCCTTTTTAAGAACCTCTAGAACTTTTCTAATGTGATCCACATGTTCATCTAAGGTTTTGCTATACACAAGAATGTCATCAAAATAAACTACCACAAATTTCCCAATGTAAGCTCTCAAGACATGATTCATTAACCTCATGAATGTACTAGGTGCATTAGTTAAACCAAAAGGCATAACCAACCATTCATAAAGTCCATGTTTAGTCTTGAATGCTGTTTTCCATTCATCTCCTTCTTTCATTCTAATTTGATGGTAGCCACTTTTTAAGTCAATTTTAGAAAAGATAGTAGAACCAGTCAATTCATCAAGCATATCATCTAACATAGGAATAGGATGACGATATCTTACCGTTATGTTGTTAATGGCTCTACAGTCAATACACATCCTCCATGTGCCATCCTTCTTAGGTACGAGCAACACTGGAACTGCACAAGGACTAAGGCTTTCTCTCACATATCCTTTGTCTAACAATTCTTGGACTTGTTTTTGAATCTCCTTAGTCTCTTCAGGATTGGTGCGGTATGCTAGTCGGTTAGGCAATGATGCTCCAGGAATGAAATCAATTTGATGTTCTATCCCTCTAATTGGTGGCAATCCGGGTGGTACTTCATCGGAAAAAATATCCTCATATTCCTGCAAGAGAGACAAAACAACACTAGGCAAAGTAGAGGTTAAGTCTTTATTATTCAACATAGCCTCTTTGTAAACAAGTACTATGGGGTTTTGTTGAGAAAATAAAGCTTGTTTAAGGTCACTATTTTTTGCCACAAGTAAACCTTTTCCTCCAACATCCATGTTCTCTCTTTTTCCTTTTTGATTTTCTTTTCTATCTTTTTTCTTTTTCAACACACTCTCTTTTTCTTCAGTACTTGACTCTTTTTGAATCTTTTCACTCTCATTTTTATTCTCTTCTTTTTTGCTCACTTGGCTGCACTCACTCTCTCTTTTCTTTTCTCTCTTTATTTGATCTTCTAAGATTTGCTTTGGTGACATAGGGAGGAGGGTTATAGGGTTCTCTCTAAGTACAAAAGAATAACGATTTAAGAATCCATCATGAGTGACATGCTTATCATACTGCCAAGGCCTACCTAACAAGAGATGACATGCTTTCATGGGTACAATATCACATAAGACTTCATCTCTATATTTGCCAATAGAAAAGAGTACTTTCACCTGTTTAGTCACCTTCAGTTCCCCACATTCATTGAGCCATTGAAGTCTGTATGGACGGTTATGCTTGACTGTTAGTAAGCTCAATTTTTCAACAAGCTCAACACTTGCCACATTGCTACAACTTCCACCATCTATGATCACACTACATACCTTGTCCTGAATTAAGCAACGTGTGTGGAACAAGTTTTCTCTTTGATTATTCTCTTCCATCACCTGGATGCTAAGTGCTCTTCTAGTCACAAGAAGCTCTCCTTCCATTGCACTTTCTCCCTCATCATTTGATTCTTCTTCCTCCTCTGTGATATCTTCTTTAGTCTCCCAATCTCCATTGTTATTGACGATCATGGTGCGTTTGTTTGGGCACTCACTAGCGATGTGACCTCTTCCTTGGCACTTAAAACACCTTATGTCACGGCTCCTTGAAGAATTAGGCTCAACTTGAGTTTTCTTTGGAACAACAGCTAGCTTTTCAATTTTCTTTGAATCAACTTCCTTGGAATTTGAAGTAGAAGGGTTGTCTTTCTTCGAATTGTGCTTCCAGGAGTTAAAAGAATTTGAATTGTAGCTTTTTCTTGCAGTATTCTTCCTCTTGAGTTGTTGCTCAACTTTGATGGCTTGATGTACCATCTCTTGAAGCTCTACATAATGATACATCTCCACGATATCAGCTATGTCACGATTGAGTCCATGTAAGAAGCGAGCTATTGTTGCTTCTCTATCCTCCACAATGTTGGCTCTTATCATGGCAACCTCCATCTCCTTATGATACTCATCTACACCCTTTGTTCCTTGTATGAGACGTTGCAACTTGTTATGAAGCTCTCTATGGTAATATGATGGGATGAACCTCCTTCTCATAATTGTCTTCATTTCTTCCCAAGTGGAAATGGGATACTCTCCATAACGAGCTCTTTCTTTTTGCATCTGGTCCCACCAAACAAGAGCATAATCAGTAAATTCAATAGCAGCAAGTTTCACCTTTTTACCTTCGGAGTAGTTATGGCATGAGAAAATTTGCTCAACACGCATTTCCCATTCTAAGTACTCCTCGGGATCACTTTTGCCTTGAAAGGAAGGGACTTTTACTTTGATTCCACCAAGGTCTTCTTCTCTAACTCTAGGCCTCCTAGGTTCTTCTCGATTAAATCTCCTCCTTCTTGGTTGATATCCACCAGATTCATCATTCTCAACTGGACTCTCCGCAACTCTATAAGGCTGCTCATTTCGTCTTCGGTTGTTTGGAGAGGCTGGTAGTGTAGCGGTTTGGTTCTCCATGTTATCTAAACGCTCAAGAACTTCTTCTAGCTTTCTGTCAAACATCCTTTCAAGATGACTCATCAATGCTTGCATTTGGATAGGAGCTAGTTGTGCTTGAGAAATTTCTTCATCTTGGTTCCCTGCCATGTTAGTGTAAAAAAAAAAAAATAATAATAACAGAATATAGGATCTCACAAAATGCTTAGTGTTTCACTCTTCTTCTCAACTCAGTATTTGCACTCCACTCTTAATAATCTCACTAACTCTTAAATCCCTCAATATCTTCCAAAGCTCTTATTCAATCTAAGTCCTTGTTGTGTGATTCAATAATTGCCAATTTCTCAACTTCACCCAAGCACATGAAAGTAGATTGTCAAAGTATGGGAATAGTTGAACTAGGTCACAGTTAAAGAAAGCTTTATGGATTCAATAGAAAGAATTTTGTTACAAGTGCAAGATAAGATTTTTTTGTTAAATGAAAAGGGAATCAACTACTTTGAGGGCAAGAAGATGCACTATTTGAACAATTTTTTTTTTTTCGAATTTTTTTTTTCGTTTTTTTTTTTCAATATGATGTGCAGAATAGATAGGAGCAACAAAACAATATATGACCTTCTCAAGGACAATGAAATCTTGCACAGTGAAAGGAAAAAAATTGATATCTAGGCAAATTGGAAATTGAAGAAAGGGGAAGGAACAACAAAGGAACAACAATATATTTTTCTCAAAAAAAGGTGAAAATAAAGAAGGCCTACCGTGTCAACCAAAATGCTCTGATACCAAATGATAGGAAAATCCTTAGGGTTGCCTGATCTTCACGGCGTAGGCGATAAATGAATTCAAGATTTAACAAAAGAAAAATAAGAACAACACACTCCGGAATTGAAGAAGGAATTGGAGTGGTTCAATGACCTAACAAGTGCAAATAGTCAACCAACGTTATATAGAACGTGACCTACTATTTAGAACGCTTGTTCAACCACGAACACGAATTGAACCAATCCACACAACAACGCACTTGGGTTGAAGCACAAATTGGGGCTTTTGTGAATTTGAATCACCAATCTTATAAAGAAGATTGACAAAGCAAGGTTTCACAAGAGCAAAGAAAGAAAGATAAATTCTCACACAATGAGAGAAAACACTTGAATGCAAGTTTTCATAAACTCAAATCTGCCTATTACAATAAACTTGGGGGGGTATTTATAGATAGGATGGAGAGACAAAGGTGCCCACCTATCTTGACTTGAAAACATTGTGCATTTAATGGACATGATTCATAATTGACTAAAGACCATCTAGAAGTTAAAATTCGTACAAAAATAAAAGAAAATTACAAAACATGAATTTCAACTCAAATGGATATAATTGAGCCCAAATTCTATTGGTCCATGTTTAGCTCTTGGACCAATCTCTTTAATTTGTAGTGTTCTGGCCCAAAATCCCTTTAGCAACTCCTTTTTCAGCCCAAATGATGTTGAGCACATTTTGATCATTATTTAACATACATTCAAATGGAATTTGCTTCATCCATTCTTGAACGAGCCCATTTAATGTCTCTTTTATTGTTTTAGCCCGAGCTCGTGTAATTGGCCCACTTGTAATATACAATGGATCTACTTCTTGATCATCCAATGTAATTGTTGGGTTCACATCAGAGGAGATTCTTTTTTCTTTCTTTTTAGACATATCTTAAACTGGTTTAATTCAAAATTCTATGCTTTCAGTGAAATGTCACTAATAAGTGCATTTGTTTTTCATGATTAAAAAATTCTTTTGCAATTATATGGGGAATCAAATACAAAGGATATCTCATTAATTCATATTCCTTTTACACTATTTTTTATGATATTGCAAACCACTTTTCTCCTCAAGATCTCCTACAATTTTGAAAAGTTACTGATACAGTGGTTCATAACTTTTATGTCACTCTTCATATCCCAAGACTTTTTTTTGTCCATTGTAAGATCATGTATTATGAGATCTGATTACAGGCCTTTATGAGAAAGAAGATTATTTTATTATTCTTTTATGTTGACTAAATTAGTTAAATTCTAAGTAATTTGACTTTTAGTGGAATGATTATGATGGATAAAAAATCAGAGGGCATTTATAAGTTCTACAATAGGTCTCTACTTCTTTTTGAATATTGTAATTAAACTCTACCTTATCAGTACAAAAAATGCCAAGAAAATGACATTATAACCGTGTAAAATTATAGATTGAGTATCAATGCGTATAAGTGCTACTATTGTTAAAAAAGAAAAAAGAAAAATTCAAGTGTTCGTTTCTTCATTACTTACATAAGAAAGTAAGGTTGACGAACTCCAGGAGGTGTATCAATTGACTGGAGACTGTGGCCAAAGTACAGCTTCAGTTTGGGTCACCTGGCTTTCTTTCTTGTCCTCTAGTCTATGTTATGTCTTACAGCAATATATTCAACCAGTAAATGTAGACTATGTTGTGTTTATGAATTGGTTCCTTTTTTTTATTATGGCTTAAAGTGTTTGACAGATAGTGGCATTTAATTCATCGATGATTTCTCACATAAGCCTATGAGCTTTACAGTTTAAAATTGATGAAAATGACATGTAGACTTTAAATTTTAATATCATATGATCGACTGCATATATCCTTATTTAAAACCTGGGGGCTGTGCTGTGTTACATGGGCTTACTCCTGCAGTCTTCCATATGGTTGTATGTCTCTTGGTGCCCAACACTTTCCTATGTGAATTTACAAGAGCTTTAGTTTCCTGTTACAAAGAGATAGTGAAGTGTGAGATATATTTTGATAGTAACTTTTAGCTTCTAATTTCAATCTTCTTAAGGAAGAAAAGATTCATGTTTATAATGCTAACCAACTCATTAGTCCTTTTATGTGTCATTATATATTACGTTGATACAACTTAGTTTTACTTAGTCTATAGTTATTTTCTCTTTTTTTTTTTTAAATAATGCAGATTAATTCTTATAGTGAATAACTCTGAAAATTATGATATATTAATTTGCAATTAGGCTGGTCGTTGGATGACAGTACAGCTTGAACAATGTCATGGCCTGTTTGTTCCCAAGTGACGAAAAGTAATGAGTTGTGAGGGCTTTCTCAATATGTATCCAAGTCAGCTTCCTTTACAATTGCTTAGTGGTAAATGTTGATGATTAGGCTTGATTTAGTGAATGTTTCTTTAGAGTTACGACATAGTGATTTGATCATTGTTGAATTTAATGCAGCTTACTTGGAGCTGGAGTTTCAATCTGAGCTCATTCATGTAATTTTCCGTGATAATATGTGACAGTGCACTCTGTTTTTATACTTACTGTTATCAAGATAATCACAATTTCTTGGTTGGAGAAAATTAAAATGAACATTTGGATGGTACAAATAGTTTCTTCTAAGGCATAAATGTGTTGCGAGTCAAATATATTTCTTCATTAATTGTACTGGAATTTCTGTCATAGCTGTTTGGAATTTGATCTTCAAAAGTTTAGCTGTTAAGTTAGAAATAAGATTAGCTATAAAAAGAATTATATAGATGCAGTATATGGGTAAATAAACGGATCCATTTGACCTGGATTTAAGCACCTTATGTTAACATTTGGTGTCCAAAATACTCTCAGTTGTAGCTCAATACAATCAGCCCTGTGTTGATTCGCAGCAGCAAACCTGACCTGTATCAACATGCTATAAATTTGTGACATCTTAAAAGTTGCATTCTTTCATCTTGTAGAGATAACTACAACAACAACAACAACAACAAAGTCTTATCCTACTAGGTGGGGTCGGCTACATGGATCGCATGACGCCATTGAACTGTATCAATGGCCAACTTTTTAGGTATTTCATTTACCAAAAAGATCCGTTCAATAACTTCTCTAACTGTTCTTCTTGGTTTTTCTCGATCTTTTTTCATAGGACTCCAAGCCATCTGCTCAATCTTCATTACTGGCGCTTTCAACGGTCTTTTTTGAACATGTCTAAACCACCTTAAGCGGTTTTAAACTATTTTTTCCTCAATAAGTGCCATTCCAACTCTACTTCGTATACAATCATACGAATCACATCTCTTTTTGTATGACCACACATCCATCGCAACATCCTCATATCTGCTACCCTAATTTTTTATTATTGTTGTCCTTTCATTGTCCAACATTCACTCTCATATAAAATTGCTGGTCTTATAGCAGTACGATAAAACTTTTCTTTGAGCCTATCAGGTACTTTTCCATCACAAACAACTCCTGATGCTATTTTCCACTTCAACCACTCAGCTTGTATCCTATGGGCCATATCGTCAATAATTTCGCCGTCATCTTGTATAACTGATCCCAGATACCTAAACTTTGACACTTGTGATACAACTTGATCTCCAATTTTAACCTCCAACTCGTTTCTAGGTTGTCGCTTGTTAAACTTACAATGCATATATTTTGTCTTACTCCTGCTCAGACGAAAACCCTTCAATTTCAAAGTAGCTCTCCATAACTCGAGATTATAATTAATTTCTTCCCTTGACTCTGTCATGAGAACAATATCATCTGCAAAAAGCATGTATTTGGGAATTTCTTCTTGGACGTGTTTTGTTAGAACATCTAAAACCAAGTCAAACAAATAAGGGTTCAAAGATGATCTTTGATGCAGGCCAATCTTAGTAGGGAAGTCTCTTATCTTCCCTCCAGACGTTCTCACACTAGCTATACATATCTTTTATAGCTTTAATATACGCAACCCGTACACCTTTCTTTTTTAAGGTTTTCCACATCACCTCTCTTGGTACTCGATCATAAGCTTTTTTCAAATTAATAAATGCTATATAAGTTTTTTTGTTTACTCTAATACCTTTCCATCAACCCTCTTAGTAGATAAATAGCTTCCATAGTAGACCGCCTTAGCATAAATCTAAATTGATTTTCAGAAATACTTGTCTCAATTCTTAACCTACGTTCAATCACTCTTTCTCATGATTTCATAGTGTGACTCATAAGTTTAATCCCTCGGTAGTTTGCGCAGTTTTGGATGTCCCCTTTGTTTTTGTATATAGGCACTAAAGTACTTTTTCTTCATTCTTTAGGTATTTTCTTGGACCTTAAAATCTCATTAAAGAGTTTAGTTAGTCAGATAGTACCCTCCTCCCCTAAACACTTCCAAACTTCAATAGGAATACCATCAAGACCAACAGTTTTACCATTATCTATTCTTCTAATAGCTTCCTTGATCTCGTCAACCTTAATCCTGTGATAATATGCTAAATTTTATTCTCTCTCCAGGGTTGTTAAATTTTCTATATCACTAGTTGACCCTGCTTCGTCATTAAAGAGCTTGTAAAAGTAACCCTGCCATTTGTCTTTAATATCTCCATCTGTAACCAAAACTTCTCCTTCTTCATCCTTAACACATCTTTCTTGATCCAAATCTCTAGATTTCCTTTCTCTAGTCTTCGCAATCTTGTAAATCTTTTGTTCCCCTTTTTTCGTTCCTAAGTCCTTGTAAAACTCTTCAAATGTTTTAGATCGTGCTTCACTTACTGCTTTTTTAGTCTCCTTATTAGCCTTCCAATACCTTTTCCAATTTTTCGTATTATGCACAAATGGATAACTTTAAAGCACTTTCTTTTAAATTTGATCTTCTCTTGAACGGTCTCATTCTACTACCAAGATTCCTTATCTTTTTGTCTAAACCTTTTGATTCTCTTAAAAGTGTTTTAACTACCTTTCTAATCTTCTTAGCCATCTCATCCCATATGATGTTAGCATTTTCTTGTAACTCCCAGGAGCCTTCTTCCAACAATTTTCTCTTGAAGGTTTGTTGATTCTCCCCCTTTAGCTGCCACCACTTGATCCTAGGATTTATTACCTGTTGATACTTTTATTTCGGACCCTTAATAAGCATGTTAATGACCAAAACCCTATGTTGAGTTGCCACGGGTTCCTCAGGAATAACTTTACAATTTTGACAGATTTTTCTATTTGGATTCCTTGTAAAAAAGAAGTCAATCTGTGACTTTAAGGTTCCACTCTTATAAGTGGTTAAATACTCCTCTCGCTTCTTGAGGCAGGTGTTGACAACCTTGAAATTATAAGCCATTGAAAAATCAAGTAGAGACTGTCCTTTCTCGTTAAGCTCCCTAAAACCACCACGAACCTTCTCATACTGTCTTGCTTCTTTCCCTACTTGTCCATTAAGGTCCCCCTCGATGAAAATCTTCTCTTCTAAAGATATGCTTCTGACCAACCCCACCAAATCTTTTCAAAACTTTTCCTTAAGATATACATTCGTCTCTACTTGGGGTGCATAGGCACTTATGATATGGATAGTATCTCTTACAATAATCATTTTTAAGCATAGAATCCTATCCCCAATTCTTTTTACCTCCACCACACTCGGCGTCTATTACTTGTCAACGATAATACCTACACCATTCTTTGTCCTTACTTTTCCCGTGTATCAAAACTTAAAACCTGAACAGTCAAACTTCTTAGCCTTTTCTCCAACCCATTTAGTCTCTTGAAGGCACAAGATGTTAATTTTCCTTCTCTTCATAGTGTCCACAACCTCCATGGATTTTCCTGTCATGGTCCTAATATTCCACGTACCAATCCTGATTTTGCTCTCCTGGACTAGCTTATTTACTCTCAACTGTCCAGGAACATGCCCATGTAACACTACATTCAATCAACGATGCAGTGGCTCTAGCTCATTTGACATTGTACTCGAGTTATGCAGCGCGTAACTTCCAGACAACGGCCTAGTATTAGTGGACCCTTGCTCATTTAACACTACATCCGGACGCTGATGCAGCGGCTCTAGCTCACTTGATACTATATTGGAGCCATACAGTGCGTTGCTTCCGGGCAACGTCCTAGCATTAGCATAATATTGTCGTTGATCCATGTTCATGAGAGTTTCGATAAAGTTTTACGTTGGTTGTCGAGCGCCTAACACAACCCTCCTCCTTTACCCAGGCTTGGGACCGACTATAAAACATAGGTGGAGTTTTGTAGAGATAACTCTGTTGGATAATTAGGTAAACTTTATGCATTAGGGCTGAAAGAGACTTGTATGGCTCCCATTCCTAAATACTAAGTGGCCTTTTTCATGTCTTTAACCTGCTAGTAAATAGACTGGGAATGAATTCTCATCTTAGTTGAGAATGATGTCGTTTGAGAGGAAATATCTTGTTATCTGAGGTTTAATAATATGATCTTTTAAGGTTCTTCAAGTCATGGAGTTTGTGGTACTCATCCTTTCGTATTTCCTCAAAATGTTTGCTGGTCTGAATTATGGATTCCAAGAATATTTGTTAAGAGCTAAGACACTTTAATACATATTTTCTTCTAAAGGATTATTGATGCTCTTGAATAATCATATATCCACTGGAATATGCTCTTTGAACTCATGAATATAGGACATAATACTCTTTTGCAAAAATGCAAACAGTAAATCTTCTGATTGGATGATCACTTGACACTTGACTAATTGACAAAGTCGAGATAACCTTGTACCTGTTATTGGTTTATGATTTGCAGACAAACTGTCTGGCATAGCATAAGTTGGTTGGAGTATACTTTTTTTCTTTTGACTGCCATGTTCGGTTTGAATTTAGTATTTTGCTTTTGACTTTTCTTTCCCTCTTGACCATTTTTTCTTCCTCTTTATATGTTGGGTCTGCTTTTGAATATCCACTCTATACTCGTGTGATGAAATGATAGGCTTTGGTTCTGGACTTCTGGTATAAAATAACGGTGTAGTGTGTATTGGCATATGAGGTTTTAGTACAGCTTTAGAGAATGGCAGCTGTAACAATCAGACCAGGATTGTCTTCCCTAAAATGAATATTTTCCTCAAATCAGTGGTCTGAATTGTAAATTTAGCGAACTGCAGAGTGTGAAATTAACTTTAAATTTGTCCATCCTCTGTATTTCTTCTAGCTGGAGGTGATATTCAGTAACGAGCTTCCCATTGGACATGCATTATGTCCAGTGCAAATCTGGAATGAAAATGCCTCCATCATCTAAGTTCTTAGAAAGTAGCCAATTCCCATTGTCCACAACTCTTTTAAAAAAAGGTCCAACTATTAGCTGCTTCTTCTACTTCTATTTATTTTATTTTATTTTATTAAAATTATAACACATTTGACGCTGACTTTACTTTTGGCAGGAACTGTGCCTTGGCGGATGTTGTTTTCATGTTTTTCTGGTGTTGATGCAATATACATTGGGTATGACGAGAGACAGTTGCAGACTCTGCTTATGAGTTATGGTGTTTCTTGTCATTTTCTCTGTTGTGGAACCATGTTTCTGCCTAGAGGCTAGAGGAATAATAATTCTTGGTTAACACTGGCAAAGAAATACCAACAGATTGATACTAACTGCCTCCCTGGGCACGTATAGACTTCTGTTAACACGACCTGAAATATTTAGAGATGCCAATCAAGTGGGTGGGCTATTAGCCAGGAATCAAACCATTTGACGAAGTTGTTCGATGCAATTTAAAGGGTTAATTGCATTTAGTTGAGAAAGCAATTTAAACCTTATAATTTCAATTAGAGCAAATATGGTTGACAAAAACAACCATAAGTAGCGTAGAAGTGTGTTTCTTTTGAGTAGGGCTCCGGTCGGACAACACCCCTTTATCTTTTGCAAAAACAACAAAATATACATCCCCGTGGCCCGTTATCATATATGCCATTGAGTCCCATTTGTTGATTAAAAAAATTAGGAAGTTAAAAAATTGAACTGCTATAGTTTGGAGGCTTCAGACGTAAAATAATAATGATGATAATAATAATAATAATAATATAACGTTAATATTAGAGATGAGCAATATACTCAAACCTGATAAGTATTTGTAAAATTTATTAGTTTGCATTTTAATAGGAAGATCTTTATGAATATTTTATAGGTTCAATTCTGGAAAGTATAATTTCACTCTAGATTAAACTCATAATGTTTATATATATATATATATATAAATCAATTTAATAGGTTAACAAAAGTCAAACCACATTAACACATTTTTATGTGCTTTCAATAAAATCAATAGTTTTCTTTTTGAAATAATTTATTTTTGTTGTAATTTTATGTGAATAAACTACGTAAATAACTTCTAACCTAAAAAAAAAGCTTGTTCATTTTCATATTTTTTCGAGTAAATAAGTATGGCTCTAGAAATTTTCGTATTTAATGAGAAAAGAATTTGGCATAAATTTTTTATAAGTTTAAGAATAAAGATTAATATATCCTTTATATATCAAAGTCAAAATCAGCCTCTAAGTAATTAACAAGAAAAAAATTTAACTATTTCCGACAAAAAAAGTTATAATTTAACTATTACTTTGCTAGTATAAAAGACAAGGAGTGTGTTTGAAGGAACTTATTTTGAATTTATTTGATTTATTTTATATCATAACTGTTTATGTACACATTTAAAAAAATTTAAAATAATTTATAATATTATCCATAAGCTGTTTTTAGTCAATTGTCATAATCTTTTAACTTATTTTTATAACTTTTTAACTTATGTAAAATTTACTTTTATAAATTTTTTAATTGTAAAAATAATTTATATATAAATATTTATATGATAAATATTTATTTTATAAGCTGTTTACTGCTCAAACAGGGGCCAGGTTTGCCAAGCCCGTTATAAACCTCAAACAAATTTATTTACGGTCCAATACGGGAGCAGCATAGACTGTGTGGAGTCAAATCGAGAAGCGAGAACCATTCTTAAAGAGGGAAAGTGAGGAAGGAAGACCATGGAGGTTCCTGGGTCATCGAAGAAGATGATAGCGACGCAGGAGGAGATGGTGGAGGCTAGGGTTCCATTGCCTTACAGGGACCAATGTGCCCACTTGCTCATCCCTCTCAACAAGTGCAGACAAGCAGAATTCTACCTCCCGTGGAAGTGCGAGAACGAGCGACATGCCTATGAGAAGTGCGAGTACGAGCTCGTCATGGAGAGAATGCTCCAGATGCAGAAAATCCGTGAGGAAGAGGCCAAGCAGAAACAGGGACAGAAGCAGGGCATTCCCCTCATCCCCAATGCTGCTAAAGTTTGATTCTGCGTAAGGTTGGGTTTTTTTTCCTTTTTTGTTCATCTTTATTTGCCTTATTGATTCCTTTCTCCAATGGGTGTTGTATTATATGATCTTCGGTTTTGTTTTGGATTTGGGGTCGCCTAATCTGGTGCTTTATTAGTTTATTTGGTATTGCGAAGTTGATCATGGATTATTTCTGAGAGATCTAATGCTGAATTATTATGTTTGCCTTTTGGAATGATTATGATTACGGATTTTAAATTTGTCGTTATCGGAAATTCCGAATTTAGAACTCTTCCCCCCCCCCCCCCCCGCCCCGCCCCGCCCCGCGTGGGGCCGGTGCCCAGAAAAAAGATGTTCTTAATGGTACGTCTCTCTAAAAGGTAATTTGGTTGTGCTTGGTCCAGATATGAATTATAGAGCGTTGGAATCGATATAGAGTTTTGAAACGAGTGGGTTTGTGGGAGTTTTCAAAAGGACACGCATTGTCTTTGAGGTTCTTGTACCAGCTGAAACAAAACTAAGCTATCAATAATTATATTTGTGCTCATTATAGTTCTCCCTGCATTTCCCATTACACAACCCCTTAATTTGGGCTTAACCCATGATTTTTTCTCTATGGTGGACTCTGGTGTATATGCAGTGGTAGTTGATCAATTCTATAATAATTTCTTTTAGTGAACTCTTGGAGGCATTTTGTACAGTAGTTCTCTTTGAATATTGTAATTAAGCTCTACCTTATCAGTACAAAAAAAACCAATAAAATGACATTATACATGGATAAAGTAACAAATTTGAGTATTAATGCACAGAAGTGCTACTTTTGTTAGAATAATAGTAATACTAATTTCAAGTGTTCATTTCTTCATAACTGACACAAGAAAGTGAGGCCGAGGAACCCCCCAGTGGTCTCTCAGCTCTTGTTCTGCCGTATATGTTTTCTTATCACCTGGATTTTGCTCCTGTCCTGCTGTATATGTTATTCTTAAATTGATATATTCAATCAGTAAATGTAGAATAGGGTGTTTTTGTGAACTGCATCTTTTAAAATTTTCCTTCTCATGTAAATGCTGCAATCTGGATTCTGTATTCAATTAGAGTTATGGCTTAAGAAATTTGATAGGCAATAGCATTTAATTGATTGATGTCTCATAGACGCCCATAAGCCTTACAATTCAGGAATCAGGATTGTTGGAGATGACACGTTGACTTCCTTTTAATATCAAGTGGTTTACTGCATATATCCTTTTTTAAAACTTAGGGGCAATGCCATGTTACATGATGCTGGCTTATTTCTGCTGTCTAATATATGGTTATATGTCTCCTGGTGCGGCAACACTTTTCCATGATAGTTTACAAGAGCTGTAGTCTCCATTACAAAGAGACAGTAAAGTAGGAGATGCATTTTGTTATTTTGTGACCTTGGGTGGCTGCATTTTGATCTTCTGATGAAGAAAAAGATTCATGTTTACAATATAGCCTCATTAGTCCTTTTATGTGTGATTAAATTTTATGTTGATACAATTTGGTTTTACATAGACTATAGTCAGTTTCTCTTAATCATGCAGCATTAATTTTGTAGAAATAAAATATAATAGAGAGAGAAGGAACAGAGATAGAGAGAATGAACAGAGGAAGAAAATGGACTACATTGTATTAATCGTATGTTATTATAGGGATTGTACAAGAGACTATTTATACTAGTAAAGCATGAGACAATATCCCTAAAGTGTTCCTAAGAATATGGAGGAAAACATGGAGAAGAATGAGGAGGAAAACAAGGAGCAAATTAAGGAGGAAAATCCTCTTACAAAATCAATCAAGCATAAAGGAGAAAAAGACTATCCACTTAAAGACTAATAATAAATATGATAATTCTACATACAAATTTTTTTGGTGAATACCTCTAAAAATTTGGGTTTTTTAATTTGCAATTAGGCTGGTTATATGATAACAATACAGCTTGAACAATGTCATGGCCTGAATATTGGTTAGTGAGAGCTTTCTCAATGTGTCTCCGCTTTATCATGCTTACTCAATGTGTATGCAGGGAGATCCTCTCTCTGCCATTTCTGTTTACCCTAGCTGTTGATGTTTTAAGTTTTGTGTTGACTAGGGTTTCTGGGAGAGGGTTGGTGCGAGGCTTGATGGTTGACGGTGGGGAAAAAATTCTTGCATGTGCTTTCATCGTTTAAAACTTTTGAGGTTGTGTTTGGGCTTTGAATCAATCTTTCTTAGTGTGGGTTGGTTGGCAGTAATGTTAGGGGTAGTTTTGTTGGTGATTTGGTTGAGCTAGTTGGTTGCGGGGTGTTACATTGGTCCTTAACTATGTGTTTCTTTAGGGGTAAAATCTGCATGCCGAGTCTTTCTTGGATCTCGTGTTGCAGAGGATTTCCAAAAGACGACTGAGTTGGGAAGGGGCTTTTTTTTTTATTTGGTAGGAGGATAACCTTAATTCAAGCATCCTTGTAGTATCCCCCTATGTTATTTTTCTTTATTTAAGATTTTATGGGGGTAGCTGATGGGGTTGAGAAGTTTATGGGGGACGTCTTGTGGTCTAGGGATGGTGAAAATAAAAGAGGTCACTTGATTAGTTGGGAGGTATGTTTTACGTTGAAGGAGGATGTAGGGTTGGGTCTAGACAATTTGGTGTCTAAAAATATCACCTAAGGGCTAAGTAGGTTTGACAGTTTCCTGTGGAGCCTACTTCTTTGTGGCATAGTTAATTTTGCGTTCGGTGCCACTCATGCAAACCCGTGGAGGTTTATCTCTCTCGTACATCCTTCCTTTTTCATCGTGTTGGAGATGGTACCTATACAGTTTTAGCATGATCATTGGATTGGTGACTCTTCTTTTCTTGGATATTTTTCCAGGTGTTTAATGGTTATCCTTTTTGCATAATGATCCAATTTTTGAGTTTTTATACTGTGTTCTTCCTGGAATCTTTATTTTTGTAGAAATTATAATGATAGACTTGTGATATGCCTACTATGGTGTATGATTTATAAAACAAACTGTAGCATAGCACAAGCTGGTTGGGGTTTTTGTTTGATTGCCATGTTTGGTTTGAAACTAGTATTTTGCTTTCAACTTTTTTCGCCCCTTGACCAGTTTTTTCTTCCTCTTTATATGTTGGGTCTGCTTTTGTATATCCACTTTATGATTTTGTGATGAAATTACAGGCTTTGATTTTGGTATAAAATGTGGAGGGTGTAGTCAGTAGTGTGTATTTGCTTGAGGTTTAAGAACAGCTTTGGAGAGTAAAGGCAATGGTAGCTGCAGCTATCAGACCAAAATTTTCTTTTCTAAAATAAATATTTTCCAATGGTGAATTTCGCGAACTGCGGAGTATCAAATTAACTTTAGAATTTTGTCCACCGTCTGTATTTCTTCAAGCTGGACAAGCACTTTGTCCAAGTGCAAATCTGGAATGAAATTGCCTACGACTCTTCCAATATAAGTTATCTTTATTTTCATTTTACCCTGGATGGCCTCGTACGAGTTTTAATCAGTTCGTTGCCTTATTTTCTTCAACTAGCTTCGGTTACTTGAAGTTCCTACTAATTATTTTTGTAACATCTGACAGACACTAACTTTACCTGTGACAGGAACCTTTGCCTGGGTCGAATGTTGCCTTCGTGTTTTCTTATGTAGATGCAAAATTTATTGGGAATGTTTGTCAAGAGACGTTGCAGAATTTTTATGTTGTTTCTTGTCATTTTCTCGGTTGTGGAACCATATTTCTGCATTAAGGAATAATAATTCTTGGTTAACATTGCCCGAGAAATACTAGCAGATTGATTCAGTCAAATGGTTTAGCTATTGACTTCGGAATCGAATCGTTTGACCTTGAAAAAACAATTTAAATCCAATAATTTCAACTGGAGCCATATTGTTCTAGTTTTTTTTTAATAGAGTAATTTCTAATTTCAATCAAATTTTACTTTTTGTAAGACTGAACTATTTTACCATCAGAGGCCTATATTGTCTAAATTGGTACTATAAGGATTATATCGTTGAGCTAATAAATATATCTAATTAAAATTAAAGATAGTACATTACTTTTTTAAATTGGCCATAGCTTTCAGTTTCTTTTTCTTTGGTTTTTTGCTCTTCAATTTCACCAAGAAAAAAAAAGAAATGTACAATTTTGGGTTTGAAAGCTAATGGTACTGCAAAAGTATAATAATTCAAGAGATTTTTTAATTAGAATATAATAAGTGATTAAATTATATATAATTTTTTTATATTTTTGTTATCAAAATTTTTAATTAGAATATAATATGTATATAGTTTTTAATTAAAATACAGTAAGTATTATAGGGTTGATTTTTTTTTTTAAAAAAATGTGCTATACATATTCTTTTTTTTATTTAATATCAACAACAATAACAACAAAGTCTTGACTTACTAGGTGTGGTTGGCTACATGAACTGTATGACGTCATTGAGTTCTATTCATGACCAACTCTTTAGAAATTTTATTTATTAAAAGGTCCGTTGACTTTCTCACGTGTCTTTTTTGGTCTTTCTCGACCTTTTTTCATATGACTTTATACTATCTGCTCAATCATTCTTACTGTTGCCTCCAATTGTCTTTTTTAAATATAAACATACCACCTTAAACGATTTTTTATCATTTTTTCCTCAATAGGTGCCACTTTAACTCTACTTCGTATATAATCAATACAGATTATATCTTTTCTTGTATGTTATACATCTATTTCAACATCCTCATCTCTGCTACCTCAATTTTATATTCTTGTTATCCTTTCACTAGCCAACATTCACACTTATATAATATTGTCGGTCTTATAATCGTACGATAAAACTTTCATTTGAGCTTATTAAGTACTTTTCGGTCACACATAACTCCTAATGCTTTTCTCCATTTCATCCATTCAGCTTATATCCTATGTGTAACATCCCCATTAATTTCACCGTCATCTTGTATAATTGATCTCAGATACCTGAACTTTGATACTTGCGATATAACCTAGTCTCCAATTTTAATCTCTAACTTATTTATAGCTTACCGCTTGTTAAACTTGCAATGCATATATTCTGTCTTACTTCTATTCAAACGAAAACCCTTTAATTTCAAAGTACTCTTCCATAACTCAAGTTTAGAGTTAATTTCTTCCCTTGACTTTGCCATGAGGACAATATCATCCGCAAAAAGCATACATTTAGGGATTTTTTCTTGAATGCATTTCGTCAGAATGTCTAAAACTAGGGCAAACAAATAAGGGCTTAAAGATGATATTTGATGCAGGCCAATCTTAATGGGAAAGTCTCTAGTCTCTCCTCCAGACGTTTTCACACTAGTTGTAGCCACTTAAACATATTTTTTATAACTTTAATATAAGAAGCACGAACACCCTTCTTTTCCATGACTTTCCGCAAAACTTCTCTTGATACTCAATCCTAAGCTTTTTTCAGATCAATAAAAATCATATGCAAGTCTTTTTGTTTACTTTGATACTTTTCCATCAATCCCCTTAGTAGATAAATAGTTTCCATAGTAGACTGTCCTAGTATAAAACCAAATTAATTATCAGAAATATTTATTTCAATTCTTAGCCTACGTTCGATCACTCTTTTTCATAATTTCATAATGTGACTCATAAGCTTAATCTCTTAGTAGTTTGCGCAGTTCTGGATCCCCTTTATTTTTATATATAGGCACTAAAATGCTTTTCTCCATTCCTCAGGCATTTTCTTGGACCTTAAATCCCATTAAATAGATTAGTTAGCCAAATAATTCTCTCTTCCCCTAAACACTTACAGACTTCAATAGGGATACCATAAGGGCCAACGACTTTACCAATATCTATTCTCCTAAGAGCTTCCTGAGAATAATGGCTAAAACCCAAGATGGGGTGAATTGGGTTAATAAAAAATAATTGGAAGTTCAAGTAGAATCAAATGCTTATTTGAAAAACATTGATAATGCCAAGTAAAGAAATATCAAGATGAATAGGGATGAGAACAATAAATCAAATATAAAGCTTTAAACAATTAAAGAGATAAAGTAAAGAGAAGAACACAAATATTTATACTGGTTTATCTTAACCTAAGCCTACATCCAGTCCTCAAGAGCACTTCTTGAGTATTTTACTATGAACCACAAGTTTGAACAAAAGGGGCACTTGTGAGCCACTACAATAGAGATCTTTTTCCTTCCAAGGGTGTCTATCCCCTTTACAAATTATTTTCTCTCAAAACAAACTCAAGGAACACTTTTCTTGGTCAATACAAGTAAATAAATGAGTAGAAAAATAAGTGACTCTCTAAAACAGAGTGAGTGTGCAAGTGAAGAGCAATATAGAATCAATTGATTGACAAGGGATTTTGCAATTCAAGAATCAAAGGTAAAAATTCATGTGTTCTACTTCTTTGACTGCCCCTGAGGTCAATATATAGGCCCCAAAAGTTTTTGATCAGTTGGAGGAGGATCCTTGATGATATCAGCTGAAATCTTCATAAAATAGCCGTTGAAACTGATGTTATCATGCCGGCAGTCGACCGATCCAGCATTATCAGTCGACTGATGTTCTTTAATGTCTCGATAGTCGATTGATGATTGTGTAGCAGTCGACCGATGCGTTCATGTCTCAAATGTTTAAAAAACTCAGACTTGATAAGTCGACTGATTGAAGAAGATCAGTCGACTAATGAGTACTGGAGGTTAATACGAAATAGGACAGTGCCTAATCAGTCGACTGATTCCATAGGATAAGTCGACTAATGAGTCTCTGTCTTATAATTCAAAAATTCTTCAGAGTCGATCAGTCGACTGATTCAAGGAGATTAGTCGACTGATCGAAACTGCAACCTTTGCAATTTGACAAAGTGGCTGATCAGTCAACTGATGATGAATGATCAGTCGATTGTTGTTATCGATGCTATGCTAAATGTTTAGACAGTGAGGCATCAGTCGACTGATCGAAACTGCAACCTTTGGAATTTGAGACAGTGGCTAATCAGTCGACGGATGATGAATGATCAATCAACTGTTGTTATCGATGCTATGCTAAATGTTTAGAAAGTGAGGCATCAGTCGACTGTTATAAGAATATAAGTTGACTGATGTCTTCTGATTTGATTTTTCCAAGAAATTTTTGCATTTAGCATCAATAATAACTTTTCATCTTCAAAGAAATTTTCAAAATAAGTTTGCTTTTAAAGAACTTTATTGAGCATTATGGAACAATTTTCAATTTTAATTTGTTTGTTGATCATCAAAAGTTTTTAGAGAACATTTAAAAGCAATGGGGTCAACAATTTCCCTTTTTTTGATGATGACAAACAGATTTAATTAGTTGGAAGGACTCCCCCTGAATTGTATATTCTTTGTAAAGTGAGTACAGCAAGATCATAGCAAGATATCATAATCCAAGGCCACTCAATGGAAATATTTCAGAGTATTGATCGCAATGGAAATATATATCAGAGTTAAGCAGCAACTAAAATATATATCATGAGTCTAATGTTAGTTCAAAGAGTCTAAATTAACAAATATCAACAAATAAACAACAAAACAACAAAATCTTCTCCCCCTTTGTCATCAACAAAAAGAAAAGGGGTCTTCATCCTCAATCCAAGGCCACTAAATCCATGTGTTGAAGAGCGCAAACAGCTTCGGTCAGATCATGAAGTGCCTCAGTCTGAGATGCTGAAGTGCTTTCTAGATGAGAAAGCCTAGCATCAAAAGTTTCTATACTATCTCTCATTTCAGCAAGCATACCCATCATAGTTGTAATACCCCGAGGATTTATTAAAAAAAAAAAGAAATAGTTAGAAATTTATTGGGAAAATTTATTACGTGAATTTTTTTTAAAAGAGAGAATTAAAAAAAAATGGAAATGTGAGGAATTATTTAAATTATATATATATATATATATATATATATATATATATATATATATATATAACATAAAGATATGGTTAGCAATAATTTTGGAGGTATAAATACAATTTTACCAATTGGACTATAGACCTTATTGAAAAAGCAAAAAGTTTGGGGAGGGTATTCTAACATTTCAACCAAATGAAATATTAGTGGCAGACAAACATGTGTATCCCACTCCTTATTGTTATCCCTTGTCGTGAGTCTAGCCAAAGAAAAAGAAGAAAATGAGAAAAATGAGAGATGGAGAGATTGAAAGTAATAGAGAGACCATACTGTCAACAACTAATCTTCCTCCTTCCCTATCCTTCTCTAATTCTCTCCCCTGTTTCACGACGCAAGAAAAAAGAAGCTGATTGTGGTGTGTTTCGTCTATTCCTTCTGCAATCCGTCTCTCCTATGAGGATCTATGGCAGCTGAGAGCTTCATATGGTGATCTGGTCTCCCTCATGGCTTTGCCATCATTTGCATATGTATGACCCTCCTCCAACATGGCTGGTCAGTGAAAAATCAAGGGATTACGACTGAGCTGTGGAGACGGATAAGGAAAAGCTATGTTAGCAAAATAGACCAATTAAAGGGTAAGAAACTAATTTGATATCTTTTATTCTGTATAATTTTCTTCATCTGTGAATGAAGAAATGGACTAAGGGTGGAGTTGAGCTGTTTGGTTGTTCGAGTGTACTTTGGTTGGTCAGAATTATACTAGAACTGAACACAAATTGGAAACCATAAGATACAACCAATTAAGTTTAGATTATTTGCTACTATTGAAGTTTTGGGACTGTTTGAGGCATTAAATGAGCTCCAATAGTCATGAATTTTGGTATATGACTAGAAATGGTGTCCAAGAATATACTTAAATTATTTCAGAATTTTATGGGTTGGTTTGGTACCCCTAATATACCTAAAACTGTGACTAAAATTTGTAAAAGGCAGAATAAGACTGATATGTTATGCTACTGGTTTTATGTGGTTTTGGATGACCAAATTAATTCCTAAAATCATGAATTTTTTATGGGGAACTCCTAACATGTTATTAATCTTATCTGGAAAGTTTCAAGCTCATCAAAATTGGTTTGATTGGTCAAATAAACATGAAAACAATACTTTGTTCAGTGCAAAGCAAATCTGGCCAGTTTCAGAAATTAGTTCGGTTTTAATAGCTAAAGACCTCTTTTTAATCTGAAATTTTTATGGAACTTAGATAAGACATGAATCTAAGGATCTAGAAAATTTCACCGCGTTTGGACATGATTATCCAAGTCTAAAATGCACAACACCGTATCTATTCAAAATTTAGACAGCTCTGACCTTTAGTCACTAATAAGGTCTTTAGTAGGGTCTAACGATAGAGTTAAATTCTGAAATTTTTATCCTAGTATGTTAACATACTAATAACGATTTGTACCAAATTTCATAATTTTTGGAGCTATAGTTTATTCCCAGAAATTTCTTAAAGATTAGTTCTGATTCTAACCTCAAAACATAATAAAGCTAAATGAATGATAGCCTATGTTCTAATTAAGTGTTATCTCTTTGCTTGGCTTGATCTTTAGGCCTTTGATGAGTTCCTTGGCATTTATCCTCTGATTTGAAGTGTAGAATTTTAGCTTGGAATCGAGGTGAGAGATCCTACCTTACCTTGTTTGCTTATTTAATGTATATATTAAAAGTATACTCTATATATATATATGTGACATGAAATTCATGCATTCATGTTATACATTGAAATGTGTAAATATGATTATGTTGTGAACTTTTCCTGAAATGAGATGCATATGGTTGCCTATGATTGTGTAATGTGATTGTGTTTGATCTTGAGAGAAACGGAAATAAAGTTTATGGGATCCCATAGGATGAAATAAGGGTGGAACGAGATCACTATGGCCACGTGATATTGAATATGATATTCGTCCTTTAAGCACATGGTGAAATAAGGTTGGATTACAGATTTGTCCCTTTGAGCACAGGGGTGAAATAAGGGAGGATACGGCAGGGGCCGTGGGGCAACGGCCACTTATTATGGACGGGACTCGAAAAATGTCTGGGAACTTGATTTGGAATTGTATGAATTGTTTGAATTGTTTGAAATGTGATTTGGTTTGATCTTAAATATGTTGTTAATAATTGCGAGGTGATTTCAATGTGTGTGTCTTGATAAATATCTTGTACACCAAAACTTAGATGATTATACCGTTAGATCAATTATATATATCTGCATGTATATATGTATACCTATATTGTGTGTGAATGTGGTAGGATTCTCTCAACTAGAAGCTGTTTTCAGTTTCAGGTATAGAGAACTTCCTAATATGATGACGTTCACACCAAGATTACTTTTTTTCATTTGTTTAGGATAAAGGTATAATGTTTAGGACTTATTCTAATGTATAAATCTAGAAAAGCTCTGTAATCGGGTAGGTTTGTTCCGCGGCGTAATGTGTATAATTGTATCGTGTATGAGAAACTCAGTTTAGCCATAATTTATTATTATTTTGTGAGAAGAGAAATAGTTTTTTTTATTTCTTAAATTATGTAATTTAAATTAATTGCATATAAAAGAATAACCAAAATAAGGTTTAGTATTGTGCTTAAGAGAAAGATAGGCTTACGGAGGTGAGGTGAAATTCACTTTCCGTGCCGGTCACGTGCTCAAATTTTGGGACGTGACAATAGTGGTGGATTTGTCAAGTAATTCATTTAATAACCGGGTTTGCTCCCTAATCTGAAAACCGTGAGCAGATGGTTCTGAGGCCATGTCTTCTTCTTCTCCCATATCTTCATCAGCTTCTTCAGCTTCCTCAGCTTCTTGGTGCCTTCTACCTCTTGCTTGCTGGATGGTTTTGTTTAGTTCTCCTCTCAACCATTCCTCCTTAAGATAAATAAATCCCATTCTCTTAAGGAAATTTTCATCAATAACTGAGGATTTTGTTTCGCGTCCAAAGTGAGTATTAATGTTGGCGTCCTCAAGAATCTGAGAAATAAGGCCAACATAAAGGAGAGGGGATTTCCTCCTAGTACAGGATTCCATCCTTTTCATAATAAAGTGAGGAAGATTGATGGCTCTCCCTTGCATTATACATGCCATGACAAAGTATTCAGATTCACAGGGATTAGCATAGCTCCCAGATTTGTTGAAGATGATATGACTGATAATATAGAGAAGGAGTCGGTCATTCGTGTTCATCTCACTAACCCAGATATCCTGACCATCCCAATCTTCTATCCTCAAAACAGTGTTGAAAGTATCTTGTTTTTTGTAGAAGATGGGAGAAAGGGAAGATGAGAGTTCATTGAAGCGTAAGTCATCTGGGTTAGGGGCAGGGATACCCAAAATCCTAGCCAGTGATCCCTCAGTGATTTCCACATGCATGTCTCTAACAGAGGAAGTGATTTTCCTAAGTCTAGCACTATATTCAAGGTTGGTATAGAATGTTTTAACCACTTCCTCACTCCAGGCACTTTTACAACTAACAAAACTTCTCAAACCAAAATTCTGAAGCAGACCAATGAATTCAAAGTTTTGAATGGAGAAATAATTCCAATCAAGATGTTGACTTGGGATTACCTTGTGTTTTTCAAAACTTTCCTAGAATTTCTCTAGTTGGCTAGGGTTCAGAAGATTCCCTATTGGTTGTTTGGACATATCCTTATGCGAGGTCGTTTGGAGAAGGAGGCCAGCTGGAGATGTAGAGAGAAGTGGAAGACACGAATTAGTTAATGTTCCTCTAGAGAGGCCCAACCCTTGAGATCTTCGAACTTGGAGAGGAGAGGATAAGATGATTTCAGAGAAAGACGTCTTCGGTGAGAAGAGCGCTAAGAGAGGTACTGAGAGCAAATGAGAAACTGATGCCCATCAGTCGACTGATTTTCCTTTTAAAGGTCTTCAATTAAATGATCTATCAGTCGACTGTCGAGGACACATCAGTCGACTGATTTCAAGAAATTTTAAAGATTTCGAAGTCACCTTGAATTAGTCGACTGTCGATGAGTCATTAGTCGACTGATGGCTCTCGGGTTCCTTTTTTTTAAAAAGATTGCATCATTCAGCGATGAACCAGTGTTGGGCGTCCATCCTAGCGCTTGGCACTGGCCCTAGCGCCTGGCGCTTAGTCCATATAGTAATGTATCAATTGACTGATTCTTAATGATTAGTCGACTGATGATTTCTGCAGTTAGAAAGAAACTTTGGCAAATAATCATCGGTCGACTGATGATATTTGCTTAATCGACTGATTGCTTCTACTCTTAATAAAAATTTTGATCAGTGAGTCATTAGTCGACTAATTGTCAGTGATTAGTCGACTGATGACTTCTGCACTTATACAAATATTTGAACAGAGAGCAATTAGTCGACTGATTTGGTTATGGCAGTCGACTAATTCATTCATAGATTTTAAAAATTGTATTCATTGAGCCGTCAGTCAACTGATGAGCTTAAGAAGGTCGACTGATTCCATGTAGAAACTTGTTTTTGATGACTTTAGCAGCAGATTGAGGGAATGAGTGCCTTAGAGGATAGTTTGAGGATTCATACCTGCAAAACAATTTTTGTGGACACTCCGATGCTTAAGTTAGTAAAGGGAATCAATCATGGAACAAAAGTTTAAATATACAATAGGGGAATAATATCAAAATTCGTTTGGATTTGCCATCCCAAGTTCTCTTCTAATAAATCTGAATCTATTTTCAGCTAAAGGTTTTGTGAAAATGTCAGCCAATTGAAAATCCGTTTGCACAAATTCAAGAGAGACATCTTTTTTTGAACATGATTTCTAATAAAATGATGTATTATTTCAATATGTTTTGTTTTAGAGTGCTGTATATGATTTTTGGAAAGACATATAGCACTTGTATTATCACATCTAATGGGTATATTTTCAAGTAAAACACCAAGATCCTCTAGTTGTTGCTTCATCCACAAAACTTGAGCATAACAACTTCCAGCTGCAATATACTCAGCTTCTACTGTGGATAAAGCAATACTATTTTGTTTTTTGCTAAACCAAGAGACAAGAGAATTACCAAGAAATTGGCAAGTTCCACTTGTACTCTTTCTATCAGTTTTGCTACCCGCAAAATCAGCATTCCAGTAGCCAATTAAAACATTTAAAGATCTTTTGGGATACCATAAACCCATTTTAGATGTGCTAATCAAGTATCTGAAAATTCTTTTCACAGTTTGAAAATAAAATTCCTTTGGGCAGGCTTGAAAACGTGCACACATACATACACTAAATATGATATCGGGTCTACTAGTGGTTAAGTATAAAAGTGATCCGATCATACCTCGATACTTAGTTATGTCAAATGGTTTACCCTCTTCATCCATGTCCAAGTTTCTTGAGGTATTCATTGGTGTAGATGCCGATCTTGCATTTTTCATTCCAAATTTCTTGAGCAACTCATTAGTATATTTGGCTTCACTTACAAATGTACCATGATCCATTTGTTTGATTTGAAGGCCAAGGAAGAAGTTGAGTTCATCCATCATTGACATCTCAAATTCACCCTGCATAATCTTAGCACACTCTTTGCAAAGCTTTTCATTAGTAGCCCCAAAAATAATATCATCAACATAGATTTGCACAATGATCAAGTCATGTTTTTCCCTTTAAAAAAAACAATGTTCTTTCCCCTTAAAAAATTATTTTCTAAAAGAAAAGAGCTAAATCTGTCATACCAAGCTCTAGGAGCTTGTTTGAGACCATAAAAAGCCTTTTTTAATTTGAATACATGGTTAGACTTTTCAGCATCTTCAAAACCAGGAGGTTGCTCAACATAAACTTCTTCCAAGATATTGCCATTGAGAAAAGCACTCTTTACATCCATTTGAAATAGTTTAAAATTATGTATGCATGCATACGCCAAAAGCATTCTAATAGCCTCAAGTTTAGTAATAGGAGCAAAAGTTTCATCATAGTCAATGCCTTCCTCTTGATTATAACCTTTTGCAACAAGTCTAGCCTTGTTTCTAATCGCAACTCCACTCTTATCAAGTTTATTTCTAAATACCCATTTTGTGCCAATTATTGTATGATTATTGGGTCTAGTTACCAAATCCCAGACTTGGCTTCTTTCAAATTGGTTTAATTCTTTTTGCATAGCCAAAATTCAATATTCATCAATAAGAGCATCATTAATGGTTTTTGGTTCAATATGAGAAAGGAGGCAGAGTGGTTACAAACATTTTAAAGAGAGTTTCGAGTTGTTACCCTTTGTGATGCATCCTCTATGATGAGCTCCTTAGGATGACTTTTGGCATACTTCCAATCTTTTGGAAAGTCATCATTGTTGCTAATAGAGATTTCCTCAAGAGGTATTTTCTCTTTTTGTGACATATCTTCTTCTTGATGTGTAGTGACATCTTCCTTTGCATTTTCTTCATGATCCTCCTTCACTTTATCATATAAGGAGAGGTTTTTGAAGGAATCTAACACTTCATAGTCATTAGCACAATCTTTAAGAGAGGGGTTAGATTTATCAAAAACAACATGTATGGATTCTTCAACAGTTTGAGTTCTTTTGTTGTAGACTCTATAAGCTTTTGCTAGTGCTAGAGTAACCAAGGAAGATTCCTTCATCAGCTTTGGCATCAAATTTTTCCAAATTTTCTTTTCCATTGTTTAGCACAAAGCATTTATAACCAAAAACTTGGAGATGAGAAATATTGGGCTTTCTTCCTCTATACAATTCATATGGGGGTTTTTTTAAAATTGACCTTATCAAGGCTCTATTCGTTACATAGAAAACAGTGTTAAAAGCATCAGTCCAAAAGTATTGAGGAAGATCCCTTTCATTGAGCATTGTTCTTGCCATCTTCCCTAGAGTTCTGTTTTTCCTTTCAACAACACCATTTTGTTGAGGGGTTCTAGGAGATGAAAAGTTATTTCAATCCCATTTTCATCACAAAATTCCATAAAGTTATGGTTGTCAAATTCTCCGCCATGGTCACTTCTTATTTTCACAATGGTCAAGCTTTGTTCCTTTTGAATGAATTTTGCCAATTTAAGAAAAGATTGGAAAGCTTGATCCTTTTGAGCTAAGAAGGGAGTCCATGTGTACCTTGAATAATCATCTATAACAACTAGTACATAGGAGTTACCTCCAAGACTCTTTGTCCTAGATGGTCCTACAAGGTCCATGTGGAGAAGTTGTAAAGGCCTTGTAGTTGAAACAATATCTTTAGTTTTGAAAGAACTTTTGACTTGCTTACCCTTCTGACATACATCACAAAGCCTATCATTTTCAAATCTTATTTTAGGTAAGCCAATCACAAGATCCTTTTTGACTAATTTATCCAAATGATTCATGCTAGCATGAGCCAATTTTCTGTGCCAAATCCAACTTTCCTCATTTACACTAATTAAGCATATAGAGTCTATAGAAGGATCTTCATCAAAATTTATAATATAAACATTATTGATCCTTTGACCAACAAGCTTAATTTACTTATCATTGATGTTTTCAACTATGCAACGAGATGAATAAAAAATAACTCTATTTCCTTTGTTGCATAGTTGACTAATACTAAGCAAATTATGATTTAGGCCTTCAACAAATAATATATTTTCAATGGATGTTGAAGAGTTCTTACCAACCTTACCAATACCTTTGATCAAACCTTTGTCGTTTCCTCCAAAGGTCACTTTGCCTCCTTTTGGAGATAGGGAATGGAACTTGGATTTGTCTCCAGTTATGTGCTTGGAGCAACTATTATCCAAGTACCATTTTTCACTCCTAGATTTGAGGCAAACCTGTAGAAAATTTAGCTTCTTTTAGGTACCCAAATTTGTTTGGGTCCTTTCTCGTTAGTTGTTTCTGTAACAACCCACTTTTTCTTGTTTCCATTTGGAGTCATTTTCTTATAACAGCAGGATTTGGAACTATATCCTTTTAAACCACAATAGAAACAAGTGATGAAGGGACTATTTGACATTGTTATTGGAACAAAGAAATTCTGGTAATATTTTTGCCTAGCTTTAGTTTTGTAGCCTATTCCAGCTTTATAAAAAACACATCTTTGTTTCCCAAGCAATATGTTCAAATTATCTCTTCCTTGTGTAAATTTTGCAAGGGTGGTATTCAAATCCTTATTTTCTTTTTCTAAATCAATGCATCTACAACAAGGACAATTATCTTTTGGAGAGTTGAACAATGATTTCATGCTTCCATTTTCCTCTATCAAAATTGAATTTTGTTTTTCAAGATCCAGATTTTCTTTCTTGAGTGTGTTAAGATCATCTTTCAAACTTAAAATTTCACTCTCAAGCAAAGAAATCTTTTGTTTTGAAATCCTTAATTTTTTTGCAAGCTGTAAAGATTCATCATGCAATTCTTCAAAAGCTTCTTGCAATTTATCAAATGAATATAAGGGTTCAAAAGGAGTTACCTCTTCATTATCTCTTCCCATGAGACAAAGATTAGCTTATCTACTTTCTTCCTTTTCTGAATTACTTGAAGTGCCCAGCTGTATAGCCAATTTTTGAATTTCTTTTGCCATGAGACAGAGGTTAGCTTCTTCATTATCTTCATCTGATTCACTGTTAGCCTAGATTGAAGAAACATATACCTTCTTCTTACTTTTGTCATGGCCCCTCTTTTCTTCTTGTTCTTTGTTGAGTTGTGGACATTCCCATTTGAGATGCCCAACCTTTTTGCATTTATAACATGTAGGGCATTCTTTACTATCTTGGTCTTTTCTCCATTTTCTTGTGTTTTTGTTTCTCATAAATTTTTTTAATTTTCTGACAAAGAGACTAAGATCTTCTTCATTAATCTCTTCTTCTTCATCACTTTTTGCTTCTGGTTTCTTGGAGGAGGATGATTTCAAAGAGAGAGTCTTCTTTTTCTTGAACTCATCATCTTGCCTCATTTTCAGAATTTTTGGCTCATAGTTTTGGAGATTTCCAAATAGAGCTGTAACTGATTTCATGGATTCTCCTCTTACTTTCATGATTGCTGTCCTTTTAGCTTCCCATTCAGGAGTGAGACACCTCAATATCTTGGTGGTTTGAGAAGATTCTGCATAAGTCACACCAAGAGCTCTCAAATGGTTAGTGATGTGAGTAAATCTTAATTGCATTTCACTTATACTTTCATCACTCTTCATCTTGAAATTTTCACACTCATTTGTAAGAGTACTAATTTTTTATTCCTTAACCCCTTGAGTTCCTTCACATGCAACTTCCAAAGTATCCCACATTTCTTTGGTAGTTGTACAACTAGAAACTCTAAAATATTCATCTTGACTTAAGGCACTAACAATAATCATTATAGTTTTAGTATTTAGATGAACAAGTTTTTTTTTTCTGATTCAGACCATTCCTTTTTGGGTATTGGAACACTTTGCCCTTCAACAACCTTTAAAGGTATGTAAGGACCATTTTCCACAATATCCCAAAGATCTAGGTCCACCGCATTAAAGAATAATTTTATCTTGGATTTCCAATAGCTATAATGATTACTATAAAAATCAGGGGGTTTTGTAAAAGAACTTCCTTCAGGTAAAATACAATCACTAAGGCCAGCCATTGTATACTCTTAGACTGTTAAGTCTTTAATCAAGAGCTCAAGCTCTGATACCAATTGAGAATAATGGCTAAAACCCAAGAGAGGGATGAATTGGGTTAAAAAAAACTAATTGGAAGTTCAAGTAGAATCAAACGCTTATTTGAAAAATATTGACAATGCAAAACAAAGAAATATCAAGATGAATGGGGATAAGAGCAATAAATCAAATATAAAGCTTCAAACAATTAAAGAGATAAAGTAAAGAGAAGAACACAAATATTTATACTGGTTCAGCTTAACCCAAGCTTATATCCAGTCCTCAAGAGCACTTCTTGAGTATTATACTATGAACTACAAGTTTGAACAAAAAGGCACTTGTGAGCCACTACAACAGAGATCTTTTTCCTTCCAAGGGTGTCTCTCCCCTTTACAAATTGTTTTCTCTCAAAACAAACTCAATGAACACTTTCCTTGGTTAATACAATTAAATGAATAAGTAGAAAAATAAGTGACTCTCTAAAATAGAGTGAGTGTGCAAGTGAAGAGCAATATAGAATCAATTGATTGACAAGGGATTTTACAATTCAAGAATCAGAGGTAAAAATTCATGTGTTCTACTTCTTTGACTGCCTCTGAGGTCAATATATAGGCCCCAAAAGTTTTTAACCCGTTGGAGGAGGATCCTTGATGATATCAGCTGAAATCTTCATAAAATAGCCATTGAAACTGATGTTATCATGCCGACAGTCGACTGATTTAGCATCATCAATCGATTGATGTTCTTTAATGCCTCGATAGTCGACTGATGATTGTGTAGCAGTCGACCGATGCGTTCCTATCTCAAATGTTTAAAAAACTCAGACTTGATAAGTCGATTGATTGAAGAAGATTAGTCGACTGATGGGTACTGGAGGTTAATACGAAATAGGAAAGTGCCTAATCAGTCGACTGATTCTATGGGATAAGTCGACTGATGAGTCTCTGTCTTATAATTCAAAGATTCTTCAGAGTCGATCAGTCGACTGATCGAAATTGCAACCTTTGGAATTTGAGACAGTGGCTGATCAGTCGATTGATAATAAATGATCAGTCGACTGTTGTTATCGATGCTATGCTAAATGTTTAGAAAGTGAGGCATCAGTTGATTGTTATAAGAATATCAGTTGACTGATGTCTTCTGATTTGGTTTTTCCAAGAAATTTTTGCATTTAGCATCAATAACAACTTTTCATCTTCAAAGAAATTTTCAAAATAAGTTTGCCATTAAAGAACTTTCTTGAGCATTATGGAACAATTTACAATTTAAATTTATTTGTTGATCATCAAAAGTTTTAAGAGAACCTTTGAAAGCAATGGGGTCAACACTTCCTGGACCTCGCCAACCCTAATCCTGCGATAAAAAGCTAAACTTTGTTCACCTTTTTAGGTTGTTAAATCATCCATATTACTAGTTGGCCTTGCTCCGTCATTAATAAACTTGTGAAAGTAACCCTCCTATTTGGTTTTAATATCTCTATTTATAACTAAAATTTTTCTTTCTTCGTCCTTAACACATCTTACTTGATTCAAATCTTTAGATTTTCTTTGTCTACTTTTCACAATTTTATAAATCTTTCGTTCTCCTTTTTTCATTCTTAGGTTCTTGTAAAACTATTCAAACGCTTGAGATTGAACTTCACTTATTGCCAAGGTTTTTATAATTAGACATGTCATTAAACTGAAGGGGGTACAAGTTCAAGGTTCAATGGTCAGAGCGCGGTTGAATCGTGGTCAAACCGATGGTAATTAAAAAAATAAAATATATACATAAAAAATAGTGAAATAACTCTATAATTACATGTCAACATATTATAATTCATATATATGAAAATGTAAAATTAATTAAAAACAATATTTAATATTCAATTACACAAAAGATGTTTTGACAATATAATATATTCAAATAAATATTCACGAGTAATAGCAAAAATAAACCAACTAACCAAAAAAATTATCATTTATCAATCATTATTTCATCAATCGACTCTATAATTGGTTGGTCTTCAATTTCTTCAACACCTAGTTATAAAATAAAAAAAGCAAAGTGACCCAAAAAAAAGTAAAGTGACCACAAAAAAAACTGGTCAGACCATTGACCTGACAAGTTTGTCAGGTTTTATCGGTTCAAAGCCAGTTGAACCGGTTCTCGGTCGGTTCGAAGGGATTAAAGGAATCGGTCCTATGGCTTGTTCCCAGTCCGATCGGTGAGTTCGGTTATCAAAACAATGCTTACTGCTTTTTTAGTCTCCTTATTAATCTTCTGATACCTTTCCCGGTTTTCTATGTTATTATACAAATGTATAGATTTGAAGCATTCTCTTTTATATTTGACCTTCTCTTGAACGCTCTCATTCCACCACCAAGATTCATTATCTCTTTGACCAAAACCTTTTGATTCTCCTAAAAGTAACCCTCTTGGCAATTACATCCCACATAATGTTAACACTTTCTTGCGACTCCTAAGCTCCTTCCTCCAGCAGTTTCCTCTTAAAAGTATGTTGTTTCTTTCCCTTTAGCTGGCACCACTTGATCCTATGGTTCATGACCTGTCTATACTTTTGTTTTCGACCCTTAATGAGCACGTCAAAGGTCAAAACCCTATGTTGAGTTGCCGTGAGTTCTCTAGGGATTACTTTATAATTTTTATAGATTTTTCTATCTGGATTCCTTATAAAAAAGAAGTCAATCTGTGACCTTAAGGCTTCACTCTTATATGTGATTAAATGCTTCTCTCGCTTCTTAAAGCACATGTTGACAATCTTGAAACTATAAGCCATTGAAAAATCAAGTATAGATTGTCCTTTTTCATTAACCTGTACAAAACGAAAACTACCATGAGCCCTCACATACTGTCCTGCTTCTTTCCCTACGTGGCCATTAAGGTCCCCCCGATAAAAATCTTCTCATCTAGTGGGATGCCTCTAATCAATCCCTCCAAATCTTCCCAAAACTTTTTCCTTAAGATGTGCTTCTGTCCCTACTTGGGGTTCATTGGCACTTATAATATTGATAGTATCCTTTACAACAATTATTCTTGAGGATAAGATCATGTCCTCAATTCTTTTTACCTCCACCACACTCGGCGTCTATTCCTTGTCAATCATAATACCAATCCTATTTTTAGTCCTTACTTTCCCTATGTACCAAAACTTAATTCTTGAACAGTCAAATGTCTTAATTTTTTCTCCAACCCATTTAGTCTCTTGGAAGCACAAGATGTTAATTTTTCTTCGCTTCATGATATTAACTACCTCCATGGATTTTCTTGTCATGATCCCAATATTTCACATACCAATTTTGATCTTGCTCTCCTGGACTAGTTTCTTTACCCGCATTCGTCCAGAAACCTGCGAGAACCCTTGCTCATTTAACATTACATCCAGGCGTCGATGGAACAGCTTTTGCTCACTTGTCATTGTACTTGAGTCATACAGTGCGTTGCTTACTGGCAACGTCCTAACATTAGCACAATAACATTGTTGATTCATGTTCATGAGAGTTTTGAAAAAGTTTTATGTTAGTTGTCGAGGGCTTAATACGACCCTCCTCCTTTATCCGGGCTTGGGATCGGCTATAAAACATAGGTAGAGTTATCTACAAGGGGTTCAAATTTTGGCTTTTATCTACAATAACTCAATTTCATAATACTTAAATTAGAAGCTTGGTTACATGTTCTAATTTTAACCCAATAAGAAATATAAATAATTGTATATAAGTATATTCCTTTTTTGAATACATAATTGTATGTTTTTTTCTCTAATTATTATACTTTTTTCAAGTTTTACTAAAGAAATTTGTGCACATATAAGATTAATTTCTTTTGGGTTTATTAAGATTGTGTTGGATATGTCAAAAAAACTAGTTTATAATTTATTGATTAGCTTATTCGCTTGTTAAAAAATATTTGATAAATAAATTTATTTGAATAATTTAGTGTAAAAAATAAAATTCTTTTCAAATTAACCTATTCTAAAATAAAGAAGTTGAATGTCAAAATTCAATTTATCATTATCCTTTCAAACTTTCCCAAGTTGAACACAAACTTAATACTTCACAACATTTGACAAAATAGAATTTGATAGGTTTCAAATTTAAGACGCTAATTCAAAACTTTGAATAAAATTGACGGAAGGCAAGGGGATCAAGCAAGAGCCGTCCAATCGTGTGAGTTCCATCTAATAGGCTCTCGCTTATCAAACATAATGTTTAGCAAGCAAATAAGCCAAACCCTGGCGGAAGTAGGCTAATATTTTATATATACTAGTTAAAATTCCATTAAAGTAGAATACCAAATCACCACTTTATATTTTCATCAAAGAACAATACCGCGTGTTACTATTAGAGCGCCACGCAGCCACTGCGATTAGACAACAATTAGGCGATTTCTCAGTTAGTGCTGCGCTGTAAAGAGGCGAAGGAGGCTGTTGAAGTCTCAGAGACAAAAAGGGATAGCAATGGCGGAAGAGCGTGGAGCAGCCAGTAGGGAATATGAAGAGGAAGACCCAGTACCGAAAATCGAAGCGGAAAAGGGCATGGCCCCTTGGGAGCAGCACTCGGCTGTGATCAGCCTCCCTCGCTTCGACTACACTGCTCCCTCTTCTATTCTCCGAAACTCTCACTGCGGCTTCCTCGTCACTTGTACCATCAGTTACTTCCCCTTCTTCAGCTTCTTTTTCTTGCTCTGCTGAACTTCGAACTTTATACAGTTATTGGTGCATGTATAATCGTAATATTGTTTCTAAAATGCAGGGTTGCTTTTTGCATATCGATTTTGGTCTTATGCTAAACATGATTGAACTTCCTATATGAATTGGGACTACTTATTATTGTCATTTTATATATCAAGTATCCAATGACTTTAGTGAATTTTATTTAATTTAATGAATTTTATTTAATCTTAGAAAGCTTGCAATGTACGAAAAGTTTGTGGCCTGGTGGTCATGTGCCTAGTCTTAGGTTGGGTAAGCTTAAAACTGCTTGTTTAAAGTTATTCCGTTTTATGGTGTGTGAGATGGGCGGTGTTTGCTGTTTCGCCCGCTTTTCCTACACGGGTCATGTAAACAATGGAAGTAATGTGATTGAAATGCAATCTATGGCAAAATGAATAAATGGCTTGTAGTTGTCCTTTACTTTTATTAAAGTATGGCTTGAGTTCAGATTTATATCTACGCTTATGTTGTTTGAGTAATTATTACTATTTTCTTTCCAGAGCGAGAGAAAAGTGCTACAAAGGAAGTAATGTCTATCCTGCAAAAGGTATTCTTCAAAACTATAGCCTTCTAGTACTTTCCAAGTTTATGTTGTCATCTTGCATTTAATGTATATGAATATTCTCTCTTCATGATGTTAAAGTGATGATTACCAGCATATTCAGGACTATGAAGAAATTCATATATATATGTATATATATATATAGTTTACTTTAAATTGTAAGACTTTTTTTAATCTCTTGAAAAGAAGGTCTTTCTGATGAGTTTGACTGTGTGACAGAAATACAGATGTTTCCTAATTATTTAGCTTCCTTTCTGTCTAACATTCATCTTCTGATTCCCAACTAAAGCAATTAAAGGATAGGATACATTTGCTTTTTCTTGTAGCTCATAAAATTGTTGGTAACATTGGCTGGACAAAATTGATAAGTGCATTGAAAACTGTGATTGAAAAGATGATCCTGAAATTGAAGAGCAAAATTTTGCATGTTGTTATGAGAGGGCATGCCTAAAATATGACTGCAATGAGATCGGAATGTTAAGGTGGATAAGCAGTTGACAAGGATACTAGACATCAGGAAAGCAGAAACGTAGAGATCAAATAACCATAGCATTTTGGTGTTGATTATTTTACATGTTGTCTTTATAAATTGCTTGCCTAAATTATGAGGCTAGGAGAACAAATGTAAAGGTAGATTAGTGGAGCACTGTAGCTGACAAAGGATGCACAGGCATCAAGAAAACAGAGATATAAAATGAAATCATTGTAGCATCTGGGTTTAGCTTTAATTATGAGGCATATTTTTATGTGCCAAAGACCTAATGAATTATAATTGAGGGTTATGAGGATTAGCAAGCTGTTACTTTAGTTAATTTTATGCGTCTAGTTAGTTATTTCAATAGTTTTACATTCCTAGGACATACTTGCCTTGTTTTGTGTTTCTTCTTTGCTTGATAAGAGGATTTGGAATTTGGATTCATCAGGTGCCTATACTTGCTTATCTTTCTTTATTTTCTTTATTTGAAATCCAAATTCTTCTTTTCCTTTTACTAAATCTTTATGGAAAATCTAGGCTCTTTCCAAGGTAAAGGCTTTTGTTTGGACAATAATACTTAATAGAATTGGTACAATATGCTTCCGACTTGGAGACCCAATAAGGCTTTATTACATGATGTTTGTGTAATATGTTTTAGAAATTCAGATGCAAATAACCGTCTATTTTTGCATTGTGAAGTGGCTTGGAATATTTGAAATAGGTTATTGGATCTCTTTGAGGAGAGTTAGGTTTGTGCAGCTGATCTTAGGGCTTTACTGTTTGTCAAGTTTACAGGATTCAGAATGAAAATGCAGAGTGCAGTATTTGCATTTGATGGTGTCTTTGGTTATAAAGGAATGCTGGAGTTTTTAATCAGCAATTTCTTCCACCACATTTTCTTTGGGATAAGATTATTTTTATGTCTTCTCTACGACTGTTTGCATTCTTTTTTTAAATTTTTTTTATTTTAAAATTTTATTTTCTTTATGGGGTGTCACTTGTCCTCCATCTGATGTATTTTTTTCTTTTTCCTTTTGTTTCTCTCTCTTCTCATTAATAACATTTCTTTTTCTATCAAAAAAAAAAAGGGGGTGTCACTTGTGGATCTTCAAAAAGATTGAAAGGCTCTTTTGGGTTAGAGCCTATAGATTATTCTCTTGTGTTTTTGCTTTTGGGAGGATCTCTTGTCCTTTGTTTTTGTATCTCTTTGTACTTTTCTCTTCTCATTGATAAATTATTTTATTATATATATAAAAAAATAGTTTTACGTTCGTAGGGCATAATCTACAACAGGCTTGGACTTGTGTTGTTTTAATGTCCAGGTTTTTATTGTGAGTTGGTTTAGTAATGTAGCAGTTGCATAGATCTATCCCAAAGGGTTATGATTTTATTCTCAATTTTTAGTTCAGGGAAGTCTTTTGAAACCCTTTTAATGCTTTTGTTCAGCAAAATGGTTAGTTTTATAAACCATTATATCAAGGTTGTTCTTTTCTTGGTTGTTGGATGCAATCAAACCCTGGATATGAAGCCCAGGTGATTTCCATCCTGTCTGCTTCTACTCAGTTTTCTCTATCCTACGGGCTCACTGAAACCTAAATATTTAGGTAGACAACATTAATTTTTTTAGTTACTTTGACTAAGAACCTGCTCGATGTAGAGCCTGTTATTTTTTTCTAAGTTTGTCACCTGAATAACCAATTCTCATTTAACAAAACAATCACTGTTGAAAATAATGTTAGCTCCTCATAATGAGTATTATTCTATAAAAGTTTAGTTTATAATGTAATATGTCCATTGAGTGCAACTTGGCTATCGAAGAGGCTCAAACCAAACACAAAATGATAATGAACCGGAAAACACATGATGATGGGTAAATTTGTTAAAGAAAATGCATTAAAAATAGAAAGGGATAGAGGAAATTGAAATGAAACATAAGATAAACTTCCTTCTTCGAGCCAAGAGACTCCAAATACTGACAATCTGCAAAATAAATTCTCCAAATTGTACACTCTCCAAAACATGAAAACAAGGTATTTGAAGATGAAAAACTACCGGCTGAAAAACCCATAGGCAGAATGCAATAAAAAGCATAACAATCTGTAGAATATCTTAGCCATAACAAACTTTACAGCTCATGTAATGTTAGGATACTGCCAAAGATATACCAGCAGTATACTCATGGGAAGCAGAGTTCAGAAGCCTGGTCACAGTTATTGCATTTGTTATTTTATTTTATGTTATATAATTTTCGTGATTTATGTATTTTGTGTGTGTACTTTTTAAATTTTATAATTAAGTCTGTGTATGTGTGATGTCATGTATGTAGTGGTTTAGTGGTTTAGTGGCAGTTACCTATGACAGTTATGCTTTTCTGATGTTATGTAATTGCTAAGGCAATTAATGAAAATAATTGAGACTTTTATCATCAACTTCTGTGTGTTTTGCACAAGAGATTAGCAGGTTCTCTCTTAAATTGAGCCTGCACCATACGTAGAAAAAAGAAGAAATTAGAGTCTGTTCTCATTCCTTGTCAGATTTCCCATTACTTAGACCCATAACTAGATCCCAGAGCAAAGGGCTTAACATGTAACCTGGATGTTCTTCCCTTCTCCTCTTTCTTCATGTGGGATAATGATTCTCTTTGATGTATGTAGGTGTCCTATTTTATTCATTCCTATGGTTCTCTTGTATTCCTGTCACCCACAGTGAAAACTAACTTCTAATGGTATATTCACTTTAATATTAGCTAATTTTACTAAGATATAAATTTATAATGAAATAACCACTCTTCAAATTGTAATGACTATACTCTTAATGAAATAGACACTTCTCTGTTTTTGGAGCCTGCGTGATTGTTGGATCTCTCCAAATATAAATGGGTGATACAATACTAGCAACTATCATGCAATATCTTCAAATTCTTCCCTTTTCATATCACTGTGGCTGTATTTATGTTTCAGACAACCCAATAAGTGACAAGAAAAATTGTTTTAGGTGTATGTTTACTGCCTCTCTCTCTCTATTTTCTAATACCCTTGGGAATGTAAATTTTTGTACAGTTTGTTGAACCCTTTAAAAATGGTGGTCATGATGGTTTGGAAAATCCTGAGAAAAGTAGTACTGCTAAGAGAAAGAGGACGTGCGCAGAAGATGTTGGTAGAGATTGTTTGGACTTAGAGGAAACTAACTCTGCCATTGTTAACTCTGGAGAAGGTACTGAGTTCTGTACTTTGTTATTCCCTTATGGAAGGTAAGAGTTATGATTAGGGTTTAGGTTTATTGAACAGTTTTGGGTTCAGTGCTGACAGGTAAACTTCCAGAAGCGACTTGCTTAAGTTCTACAAAAGCAGAGACAAACACTGGCAGAGTTTCTGATCTTTCACTGGTTAAGCTGACAAGGAGTGGGTTACTTCTTTTTACCTTTCCCAGAAATGCTTTGCCTGATACCGTTGGTATTGTGTCAAATATCATTCAGTCTTTGGAATCTGGTAATGTAAGTTCGCCAGTGTAAGTACATTGACTCATTTAAACTTTTGGAAATTGATACTTGTTTTCTGGTATTCCAATGACCCTAGCTTGGGTTCACCTCCTATACTTCCGTTTCCTAAAAGAAACAATTTAATTTGTGAAAAAAAAATGGTTTGTTATCATGAGTTAGATGAGTTAGTGTTGTACATCTTTGATTCCAGCTTAGTTGAGCAAGTGTGAGAGTGAAGACGGAAGCCAAACATCTCATTGTGGTCCATCCAGGCAGAGTACCCTTGACCTGGTATTACAGAGGCAAGCCCCTGGACTAAGGTGCCCAACTCCTGGGGTGCTTGCCCCATGTCTGTTGTCTTAGCTTTATATATTTGCCCTCATTTAAACCAAATCCAACCATTAGCCAATTTAATGCATATCTAGTAGCTAATATCAAATGAATGAAATGGCTGATTTTTAGGCATAGTATGCTGTTCTCTACACAGTATGACAGCGTCTGTGCTTCCTAATTTTAATAGTTTACTTAAGTGTTAACAATGGGGCAATTTCTGTGGCATTGAGCAGTGTTTGATAGTTTATGGTGTATTTGGTTAGAAAGAAGAACCAGGGTGTTCAATCATCATTTTCTTTCGTCACATCTGCTTTGGGAAAGGATTATTTTTATATCTTCTTTGTGGGTTTCTGCTCATGGTTTATTTGGGGTTGTGTCTCTAATGGATCTTCAAAGGGACTGGAAACTCTTTTTGAGTTAGAGCTTAGGAGGGTGTTAGGTTTTATCTTTTGATTGGGGAGGACTCCTTGTCCTCTGTTTTGTATCTTTCCTTTCTTCCCTTTAATAAATTCCTTTTCCATTAAAAAAAAAACTAAAACAGTATATCTTTCAGGTATATGGTTATTTATTTACCAATATAATGAGTTAGATATGTGATTTTTGGATCAAAATCTGATCTTCAATTGAGAGTAACCCAGATAGATTCTCTATTTAATGATCAATCACAATCATAACAGATCATTGTGTGACTGTTCGTGGAACAATCATGTTCTTGAAGCATCACAACTTTGATCTTACAGATGACAAATGACATGGAACATCACTGACCAACTGCACATCGGGCTGAAAAAAATTGCTGCATATAAAGCTGATATTTACCTAGAAAAAGATAGGGAAACCTATCAGCATAAAAATAGATGCTTTTATACTGTGGTCAGAAATTGAGTTAATAACATGTTAGTTAAAATAATCAGAAATGGAATTCCTGCAGTATACAAGTAAAACTCTTCAGTCAGTGATTTCGGTACCTTTTTTTATGGTTTTAAAAGAGGGCATCCTTTTTGGCTGCAGCTGGTGCCATCGTATTTTCCCCATCCAAGCTACCTGTTGTTTGAATGAAAAGGAACTGCAGGAAGTGGTATCAGCACTTGTTAAAAAATTTGTGGCTGATAAACAGAACCAACATGGACGACCTCTGAAGGTACAATATACCTGAACCATAGTTAACCTGTCTTTTCTGTGTCCTTGCGACTCTTTCTGATCTACTCTTCAGTACTTTTTTTGACAATTTCATCATCTCTTCGATTCTGTTTGATATAAAGAGAACAAATGAAATTGAGATAAGTTTTCCCATTTATCATTCTTATCTAACCCTTCACTCACCCCAGCTTTAATTTAAATTTCAGTTTTAAAATGGCCCAGAAAGTCGACTGAATCTGAATGTTTATATGCCATTGACATTTAACAATTTACAGGTTTCAATATTCTGATCTTTATGGTGCCAAATGAAACATAAACAAAGATTTTGTTATGATGTTTATCTTGGAATTAATTTCCATTCTGGAAGATGTGTCATACATTTGATGCTTGTTAATATTATTTGCATATGGAGAAAATCTTATTTGACTTTGTAGTTTGCAGTTGGGTACAATCGAAGAGGAATTGAAGAGTCAAAGTTTCTAAAAGAAAATGCAAATAGTTCCAGTGCATATAGTTTGTTGGACCGTAACAAATGTTTTGGTCTAGTGGCTTCCGCAGTTAAGCATGTTGTAGAAGATTCAGTAGTGGATCTGAAGTGTCCAGAGGTAAAAAATTACTGCCTCATACATGTTATAGTTATGGGTACTCAGCAGTCACATTTATGCATGTTGTCTGAGCATTGACACTGGTGTTGCAGCTGTCCGTTCTTGTGGAGTGGCTTCCCCTTTCTGGAGTACCCTCTGGATCAATAATTGTTGGTGTCTCTGTTCTCCCCATAAACCTTGTTAGTACAAAGCCTCGACTCTGCATCAAGGCACTGACTTCCAATACCAAGCAAGGGTCTGGAGCTCAATGAGAAGGACTACTATAATTCGATGTCAACATACCTCAGCCTCAGGTAGATACCGTTGCTTTATTCAGGTTGTTTATCCTCCTGGAAACACCTTATGGATTTCTTGTGTAGAACGCCCCTTTCTTATATTCACTCATTTCTGGCACGGGTTGAGTTTTGAAGCATAGGAATTTCTATTTGACTAGAATGTCTTTTGTAAAACATTGTAATATAAATAAATGGGTTGTAGAAAGCTCTTGGAATACGAGCAATATAATTCACAAAGGTTACAGAGATTGGTAGATTCAAGACTATAATTAAAGGAGTTAAATGGGAAAAGTACAAATGAGAAATAGAGTTTAGGTAGAATTAGAGCTTAGGTATCAAATGGTGAGACTATGTTCTCTTTCCGAAGCCAATGCATGAATTTCTTCTGTTAAATGCTTCCAACTCAATCTCTCCTATGCTCCTCATCATTTTGTAGAGCCACCATGAATACTGGATGAAAAGAAATTTTCTTCCAATTTCTCAATGAGAAAGGATAGTAAGGATTTGTGGATGGCGGCTTTGTTTGTATTTGCACCCGTGTGCTGCCTTTGGATGGAAATAAATGTCAGAGTTTTTAAGCAATGATATCTGCTTCCTCTTCTGCTGTGGGATATAATCCGTTACGTTGCTACTCTTTGGGTTTCAACTAATGAGTTTTTTAAGGGGGTATCCTTCGAAGATGCTTTTAGAGATTAGAGGGCTTTGATGTATTAGCTTTGTTTTTGGGCTTTTGATTTGATTTTGTGTTTGTCTTTTGTTTTTAGGAGGATATCTAGTCTTCCTTTTGTGTTTTTGTGTTTTTTGTTGTTTTCTCTTTTCTTTGTCTTCTTCTCTCGTCCTTAATAATATTTCGTTTTTCATTAAAAAAAAAGAATTTTTCTTCCAATTTCTCACTAAACTGGCTAGGTGCAACTTTATGAGAATCTCATACTAAAATATTTATTTTGGATTTATTTTCCTCCGAACAGTGATATTAAAAAAAAAAACAAATCTCTAGAGAAAGACTTGGAATAATTGATTCTTGGAAGTTCCTAAGGTTATGAAATCAATGGCATCTATTTTTCGATTAAATACTTTGGTAGGCTATAAACCTTTGTTACAAGATTATATCTTTGAACCATGAATATCTTTAAATGGTTATAGTTCGACAGCCAACGTAACCATTTAAAGGAGGAGAAAGGAGGAGGGTTGTGTTAGGCTCTCGACAGCCAACGTAAAACTGTGTTGAATCTCTCATGAACATGGATCAACGACAATATTTTGTTAATGCTAGGACGTTGCCCGGAAGCAACGCATTGTATGGCTCGAGTACAGTGACAAGTGAGCTAAAGCCGCTGCATCGGCACCCGGAGGTAGTGTTAAATGAGCAAGGGTCCACTAATACTAGGTCGTTGCCCGGAAGCGACGCGCTGAGCTAGAGCCACTGCATTGTCGATCGATTGTAGTGTCACAAGAGCTTGTTCCTGGAAGGTTGAGGGTAAAGAAGCTAGTCGAGGAGAACAAAATCAGGATTGCTACGTGGAATGTTGGAACCATGACAGGGAAATCCATGGAGGTTGTGGACACTATGAAGATGAGGAAAATTAACATCTTGTGCCTTCAAGAGACTAAATGGGTTGGAGAAAAGGCTAAGAAATTTGACTGTTCAGGCTTCAAGTTCTGGTACACTGGAAAAGTAAGAACAAAGAATGGTGTAGGTATTTTGGTTGACAAGGAATGGACACCGAGTGTGGTGGAGGTAAAAAGGATTGGGGATAGGATTCTATGCTTAAGGATGATTATCGTAAGAGATACTATCCACATCATGAGTGCCTATGCACCACAGGTAGGGACAGACGCATATCTTAAAGAAAAATTTTGGGAAGATTTGGAGGGATTGGTTAGAAACATACCTTTAGAAGAGAAGATTTTCATCCGGGGGGGACCTTAATGGTCATGTTGGGAAAGAAGCAGGACAGTACGAGAGGGTCCATGGTGGCTTTGGTTTTGGGGAGCTTAACGAGGAAGGACAGTCTATATTGGATTTCTCAATGGCTTATAATTTCAAGGTTGTCAATACCTGCTTCAAGAAGCGAGAGGAACATTTAATCACATACAAGAGTGGAGCTTCAAGGTCACAGATTGACTTCTTTCTGGTAAGGAATCCAGATAGAAAAATCTGTCAAAATTGTAAAGTTATTCCTGGGGAACCCGTGGCAACTCAACATAGGATTTTGGTCCTTGACGTGGTTATTAAGGGTCGGAAACAAAAAGCATTGTCAGGCGATGAACCCTAGGATCAAGTGGTGGCAGCTAAAGGGGGAGAATCAATAGACTTTCAAGAGAAGATTGTTGGAGGAAGGATCTTGGGAGTTACGAGAAGATGCTAACACCATGTGGGAGAGATGACCAAGAAGGTTAGAAAAGTAGCTAAAGCACTTTTAGGAGAATCAAGAGGTTTTGGACAAAGAGATAAGGAATCTTGGTGGTGGAATGAGGCTGTTTAAGAGAAAATCAAATTTAAAAGAAAATGCTTTAAAGCTATCCATCTCTGCAATAACTCGGAAAATTGGGAAAGGTATCGGAAGGCTAATAAGGAGACAAAAAAGGCAGTAAGTGAAGCACGATCTAAAGCGTTTGAAAAGTTTTACAAGGATTTAAGAACGAAAAAAGGGGAACAAAAGATTTACAAGATTGCGAAAGCTAGAGAGAGGAAATCTAGAGATTTGGATCAAGTAAGATGTGTTAAGGATGAAGAAGGAAAAGTTCTGGTTACAGACAGAGATATTAAAAATAGATGGCAGAGTTATTTTCATAAGCTCTTTAATGACGGAACGGAGTCGACTTGTGATATGGAAGATCTAACAACCTTGGAGAGAGAACAAAATTTGGCATATTATTGCAGGATCAAGGTTGATGAGGTCAAGGAAGCTGTTAGAAAAATGGATAATGGTAAAGCTGTTGGTCCCGATGGTATTCCTATTGAAGTTTGGAAGTGTTTAGGAGAAGAGGGTACTATCTGGCTAACTAAACTCTTTAATGAGATTTTAAGGTCTAAGAAAATGCCTGAGGAATGGAGAAGAAGCACTTTAGTGCCTATTTACAAAAACAAAGGAGACATTCAGAATTGCGCAAACTATCGTGGGATTAAGCTTATGAGTCACATTCTAAAATTATGGGAAAGAGTGATTGAACGTAGGTTAAAAATCGAGACGAGTATTTCTGAAAATCAATTTGAATTCATGCCATGACGGTCTACTATGGAAGCTATATATCTTCTAAGGGGGTTGATGGAAAGGTATCGGAGTAAACAAAGAGACCTTCATATAGCATTTATTGACTTGGAAAAAGCCTATGATCGAGTACCAAGAGAGTTGCTGTGGAAAGCTTTGGAACTGAAAGGTGTACGAGTTGCGTATATTAGAGCCATAAAAGATATGTACGAAGGGGCTACGACTAGTGTGAGAACGTCTGGACGGGAGACTAGAGACTTTCCTATTAAAATTGGCCTACATCAGGGATCATCCTTAAGCCCTTATTTGTTTGATCTGGTTTTAGATGTTCTGACGAAATACATCCAAGAAGAAATCCCTAAGTGCATGCTGTTTGAAGATGACGTTGTTCTCATAACAGAGACAAGGGAAGAGATTAATTTTAAACTTGAGTTATGGAGAGCTATTTTGGAATCGAAGGGTTTTCGTCTGAGCAGGAGTAAGACCGAATATATGCATTGTAAGTTTAACAAGCGACAAGCTAGGAACGAGATAGAGGTTAAACTTGGTGATCAGATCGTATTACAAGTGTCAAAGTTTAGGTATTTGGGATCAATTATACAAGATGACGGCGAAATTATTAAAGATGTGGAACATAGGATACAAGCTGGGTGGTTGAAGTGGAGAATGGCATCAGGGGTTGTTTGTGATCGGAAAGTACCTGATAAACTCAAAGGAAAGTTTTATCGTACTGCTATAAGATCAGCGATTTTATATGGGAGTGAATGTTGGGCAATGAAAGGACAACAAGAACATAAAATTGGAGTGACGGAGATGAGGATGTTGCGTTGGATGTGTGGTCATACAAGACGAGATATGATCCGTAATGATCATATACGAGGTAGAGTTGGGGTGGCATCTATTGAGGAAAAAATGGTTGAAAACCGTTTAAGATGGTTTGGACATGTGCAAAGAAGACCGTTGGAGGCCCCAGTTAGGAGAGTTGAGCAGATAGTTTGGAGCCCTGTGAAAAAAGGTCGAGGAAGACCAAAAAAGACACTTAGAGAAATTATTGAACGAGATCTTTTAGTAAATGAGATATCTAAAGAATTAGTCATTGATAGAACTCAATGGCGTCGTGCGATCCATGTAGCCGATCCCACTTAGTGGGATAAGGTTATGTTGTTGTTGTAGGTTATAGTTCGAGTTTGTTCTTGTGCAAAAATTTTACACTAGCCGTTACTTGGGTAATTGAGTTGAATTACTCCATAACATGTATGTATTTTTTATATTAAATTTTGTGGAAAATACTTTTATATTCTAATGGAAGGTTTTCACTTCATACAGAAAAGCATAGCTTGAGATTTGCTGGAGCTGAAAGCGGCTTACACTGCACTGCTACTGTTAATTTATAAGGATGCTGCTATCAAAACAATAGCATTTTCCGAAAAGCTCATCATCGAATTAGCATGTAGGGGATTACTGATAGCATTTTCTTATTTAAATTAATGTTTTTGGTTGGAGAAATTGCATTGTATTCCTTGAAATAAGGCTTAATTTCAAAATCAGTTCAAAAGAGAAAACATAAAACACCCTCAAAACATTTGGCTAAAATAAAAATGTAAATCCAAGTTGATTTTGAAACTAGATTTTCTCTTTTTAGGGAAACCTGAGTTGAACATTTTGCGCTTTTAGCGTTATGTCAATAACTCAAGTCAAGCATTGTTATCGCGCTCAAATATGAAAACGTCCATATTTTGTTTTTGGGCTGTATGTGGGACAAATATAGACCATGTGTCAATTAAATATATTGCAGCATTTTTTTTTGGTAATGCAATTTTAAGAATAATAAAAAAAATCAGGTTCATTATATTGTATACTGTTTTAGAAAGAACCATGACAGCACCAATCAAATAAATCCATTTGTATATTTAAAATGACGTTTCTCAATAATTGGAATGAAAACTTTCAAATGAAATTAAATTATTGTCATGATATTTATACAGGTACGATTTTTGTGATAAATTCCTGATCCAAGTGTGAATTGACCCTTCAAAAAATGGACTAGGCATAATTTATATGACGTACCTTAAGAGTTATTCCGTTGTAGCCTGGTAAGTAAATGTGAATGGGGTAAATTAAGTTTGATTGAATATGGTTGGAGAAAATTTAGATTTAGATGAGTGTGATTTATATTTGAGAGATGTTTGTGTAAACGTGATTTGAAATAGAGTATGATGTTTGAGTGTTAATTTGTAAATGTGATTTTAGATATGTAATTATCAAAAAAGATATGAATTTTGTATTTCATTTTTTGATATGTTAATAAATTGTTAATTACAAATAAATTAGTCTCTAATTTTTTATTAATAATTAAATTTTAAATAAATTAAACTAAGTATTCATTATAATTAAGTCTTAACAAAATAAATTAATAATTTAAATAAAATGAATTATCTATTATTTAAATTTGGCTTCTAATTTTTTTTAACTTTTTACTTAATTAATTTAAGCTCATTATTCAACCATACAACAACACTCAAAATTTGATAAACTCCTTCCAATCTTGATTAAAATTCCTATTGTAACAATTTTGCTTATTTTCAAATATTTTACTTCTAACCTATAACTTTTCATTTTATTCACTTTGGTCCTTAGGTAATATTTTTCCTTTTTCTTTTGCATGATCCTAGATCATATTTAGTTTTATCTAGGATCCTAGTCCCAGAATATAATTTTTTCTAAAATTAAATCAATACTTGTAAAATTTTCATTTCTTTCATGTTATTCCTTGTTATGCATATTATTAGTTTTCACTATATATATATATATATATATATATATAAAACTTAATGAGCATATATAATATGTATATATAAAATGTAGAAATATACATAATTGATAAATATAAATCTATATAAACATTAACATAATAATTTAGAAAACTAATTTAATCAAAATAAATTACTTTTTATTTGATATATTCATATGAAGTTAAATTTTAGTTTGGTCCTTTTCTATACAGTGCATAATTTCAATTAAGACAGAATTTTATTTTAAATTTCATTTTTTCATTAAGAACGTTTTTGTTTATTCACTTATTGGGCTATGGACTAAATTGAAAAGAAAAAAGTTTTCAGAAGAGGTCTCCATTTATTTTAGCCAAATAGCTTTGGTGGCATTATAAGAAATGACACTGCAATCCACTAACTCCATTTCACCTTGGTGGCAGTGTGAGAAGGTGACACGTGTATCCCACTTTACCCTTCTCTCTATGGCTGAAAAGCTTCATCATATATCAGTAAAGTCTTTCTCTTTCATCTTTATCTTCCATACATTTTTCTCTTTTATTTTCAGTCAACATTCTCTCACTTTCCCTTTCTCTCCATGGTCGAGAAACTTCATCATATATCAGTAAAGACTTCCCGTTTCATTTCTATTTTTTGAACATTTTTCTCTTATATTTTCAATCTTCTTCCTTCACTTTCCCCTTCTCTCCATGGCCGAGTAACTTCATCATATGTCAATAAAGACTTTGCATTTCATTTCTATCATCTGTACATTTTTCGCTTCCATTTTCGGTCAACAGGCTCGAGGAATGTGAAAGGGCAGGATAGGAATGTGGAAGGGTTGGACAAATAAACGTGGTTGATTTCAACGCAGAAGCATGAAATAGTCGTGGGTGAATAAACTTGGTTCAGATGAGTAGACAGGATTCAACATCTTTTTTCAATGCAAAGCCAAACAAGTTCAATTTCTTCCACACCACGTTGAATGCCTGTAAACGTGGTTTATCTTCACCGCAACGCCCTCCCAAACACACGCTATGCTATAGAGAGAAGGGTAAAATGCTATATATAAGCCTCTTAAATTATTCAAGAAAACTCCGTACTTCGTAGTTGTAAATTTTGATAAAAAATATATCTTTCTATAGGAAATTGAGTTTTAAAAAAATTGAGACTTATGTTAGATAAATATATCATTATTAATATTTACATATATATTAAAAGTAATTGAATAAGTGGAGTCACTAGTTCAAAGTTCACTGGTTAGACCGTGGTCGAACCGGTAACAATTAAAAAATATTAAAAATATACATAATTTAAATTATTAAAAAAATATATAATTTAAAATATTAAAATACTTAATATAATTAAGCAAAGAAAATAAAAAAAATCTATAATTGATAATTCATCACAACTTATAATATCCACAATTTCAAACTAAATCTTAGCTGTGAAAATAGTCTTATAAAAGAGTGAGTAAATCCTACATTACTTAGAACAAGGAAGGAAAAAAAAACTTTATATACTAATATATGTTAATGGACTTATAAGAGGTTAAGGGAAGTGGTGGATTCATGCGCTCACAATTTCAGGCCAATGTAGTGTAAATCGTCCAATCTGCCCCCTGCGCGTGTGATAAAGTGGACTCAGCTTATTTTTTTTTCTCATTCTTCGATTTTTTCTTTTTTATTTGTTTATTTGAGTAGTGGCATATTTGACAGTTGTAAAATTAACTTGAGTTACTATGTGTTTTTGGTCTACTTTTCTATACATTTTTTTTACCCACCTCCATAAAAAAAAAACTACCAGACAAAAAAAGGACAAAATCGGTTCAACCACCTTACCGACCAGTTCTGGCCAGTTCACCCAGTTCAGCACCGGTTCCAACGAGTCGTCCCGATCCAACCACTAGCCAGTTAAAAGGTAAGACTGTACCGATACCCTCTCCGGTTCCCGATCGGATCGGCCGGTCCAGCCTGATTTTGACAACAATGATTACAAATCAATATAGCAGAAAAAAAAAATCCTGAGGCACCCACATTCAATAGGGAAGGAATTGCCACGCGCGAATCTCCGCAAATAACCAAAAAAAGTCATCACCAATGTGACCAATTATGATTAAATTTAACCCTCTAGTCACTTAAAATAACTCAATCCTTTTGAATCAACAAATAAGAAGCAATAGTGTGTTTCGTACGAAAGAAGAGAAAAAGAAAGAAAAAGGAAATAAAAATATTTTATTAAAATATTCTTACTTTTTTTATTTAAAAAAGTATTTGTTAAGAGAATAATTTAAATAAATTTTCACCATCTCTTTTATTAACTCACACTCTCCTATTACCACTCCACTTACTACTAAACACACCCCAAGTTACTTTACGGATACAAGTTAGGGGGATTCAAAATATATATATATATATATATATGCCTTAATAACTAATATATATTAAATGAGTCCCATCTCTCTCAGGAGGTGCTCAGTGCAATTACACTGGCAGAACCCTTGTAATTTGGAAGATATAAAAATGAGTAGCAGAAAAGCCAGAAATTAATTTGGTAGGTTATCATGATGAGATTATTAAGGTAGCATTAGGCCACTGAAACAGTAATTCTATGATGTATACTAACCCTCCTCAAGCATACACACTATCATTAATCCTATAGAAAAAACTATGACTTAATTCCTGTATATTATTTTCACCTTTCTTGCCCGTACATCTTAAATTTATTTGTCAAGAAAACATCATTGACAATAGAAAAATGTTTTATTAGTAGATAACAAAAGTAAGAATGAACAAGAATCAGAGTACAGAATATTAAAAAAGGTGAATATAAAGCTTATAAACCCCTACCAAAATCAATCACCTTGTATATTAACCAAACAAAAACAGCAAAATTTCAGTCGTCCTGATTTCCTGTGACAAATGGTAAGACAGGTGAAGAAAGAGCAGATTTAACTAAAATCTCTCATTTATCCTTGGAGTTTTCTCTATCATGATGGCCAAAAAGCTTGCGCAACCATGGGAGGCATATGCTCGTCATGATGTCATTTTATGCTGGATTTGCCTGTGGACATGGATAAGAAACTCTACATAGGAGAAGCCACCAGTGCTCTTGTCCTCTACCATATATGAGTAGAATGATATTCCTGACACAGTAAATTTAGAAAAGCACAGTTAAATAACTAGAAAAATGCAACGTACATCAACCGGTTTTTCCCCCTTATCTAAAGACTTTCTGTCTTAATCTTGTTCAGCATGTGGCTGAATCCATATCTATGAACCTATTCTAATCAGAGTTGTAGAAATCGCACGATTCACGATTCTGATCGTGCGATTCGTCTCGATTCACCTTCCCAGCGATACGAACGGTGAGGTGAATCGCTTGAGGGCTTGAATCGCCGGCCGAATCGCCGGAATCGTGCGATTCGCGCCGTAACCGGCGAATCGCAGCGTTCCGGCGATTCAGGAGTCTCTGGTGCGGCGGGTCACGAAGTCGGGTTCTTCGTGACCCGTCGCACCCGAGAAGACGAAGTCGCGCGTAAGCCTTCGATTTCTTTTTTTTTTTTAAACTTCAGAGCTACAGATTGCTGGGCGGCCCATAATCAGTGTTCAGCAGTAGTCACTTTGAAAGTTTTAAAAGAAATTTGGGCTGGGCCTGTCGAAGCTGCACTGAAATGATTTAGTAATGTAGTTGACTTTGGGACTGGACTCTGGACAGCAGATGCAATCAGCAAAAAAGGAAGACACTTTAGTTAATCAGAAAAAAGATCCCATCAAGATATACACCAATGAAGAAATTTTTTGAAAAACAAAGCAATCAGATTTCAGATTGCAGAAAGCATAAGAGATTGCAATCAGATTTTGTGTATCAAAAACTCAAGTAGTCTGGTCAGCACATGGGTAACGTCTAGCTCTAGTAGTCTGGTCAGCACATTTGATTCAAAAACTCAAGACTCAAAGCCACTGATTACTTACATAGTTGTATACTTGTATTATGACTTATGTTATATATGACTTATTATAAGTCTTTTGTTTTATTTGTTTGTTATAAATTGCATTTGTTTTATCACTTATTTATGAGTTAAACCTATAGAATAAAGTATGTTATATATGTTATATAACATATCTATGATATTTTTTTATTACAATCGTGAATCTTACGATTCGATACGATTCACGATTCACGATTCATAATGGCACTTAGCGATTCACGATTCGAATCGCGATTTGATAACTATGATTCTAATACACAAGGCAGAATCTAGACAGCTGGATATATTAACAACTTCGGTTCCGAGTAATGAATCCCAACACACAAGATTTCTGTCTTGGTTGTGCAAGGTAAGTAAAACTTGGAGCATGAGGAGGCAACTCTGGATAGACAGTGTGTTCCAGAAATCAAGACATTTTGATTTTATCACGCTAATCACCTGGTGAAGAACAAATAGATCAACTATAGGTTGCCTACAAAAAACAAGAAAAAGGTCGGGGGAACTGATTTTATTTTATTTATTTTTAATGACTAACTGGCGTCCGATCATGTAGCAAAATGTATTGCTACCACTGTTCCAAGGATCGTTCCATAGAAACAACCCATAAATCTTTTGAAGAAACAGATCTATGATGTTTCTTAAATCTGTCAGGTATTATAACAAGTGGGTCACAAGACATGTTGAAAGAAAAGGTTGAGTTGAAATCTATAAATCACCACTCCAAACATAAAAAACTACGAGGTATTTCAGTGAAGGGCCTCATTTTATGCTTCTCATGTACAAATCAAATATAATTGAGCAAGAAAAAGTTCATTTGTGAGACTATAGAAAACAGTGACTTCATATAAACTCAAGCATTGACAAAAAGGTTGGGAATGATTCATGAGGCAACATTTTCAGGATCTGGATCAACTGGACAGTATATTATGCATCCGAAATTAACTTTTACTTGTTAAAGCTAAAAAAAATAAGGCCCACATTCAATAGGCAAATCTAATACACTGACCTGATGGATCTCCTTTCTTGCACAACTTTAACCTGTCAGAAGGTCAAAAGCTTCTTTAAAATTTACACTTCATTAAGTCACAAGTTTATATGGAAGATTATTCAATCATGATCTAAGATATGCTATATAATTGTTAAAAGGAGAATGAACTTGCCGGAGGTAGGAACATCTTTGCAGTCGTATCTCATTTACTACTTTATTTAACTTTTTGGACAATGGATTATCAAATTGCTGCAACACAAACTGATCAGAGAGGAAAAAAAATTGTTAGAGATGAAATTGACAATTGAGTGAAAATGACCTGCAAATATTTTGCATACAAAATTAAGATGACTATTTGCTTTGACAATCAAAACAGTTACATGACCAAAAATAAGCCAGGGACCCGAGATAATTATTGTTATATAGAAATTGTAAATAGCATGATTTTAGGGATATGTTACAGCATGATTACAGGGATAGCTTGATTGTAGGGATTATTTAGGATTTTTGATTTGTTTGTATTTATATTTCATCCCTATGAATCAGAAAGACACACTTTTTCAATCAATCTTGTCTGATTAACATGGTATCAGAGCCTAGGTTTAAGTGTTTCATTTGTGGGGTCCCTGTTCCGTGAGGCTGTGAGTGTGCATGAGAAGGGAGCTCCCATCTCTGGTGGTCTTTGACTCTCACCACCCCTTCCATTGCGTTCAGAAGTTGCTAGCCGGCCGACCCTGAGAGTCCCGTGGCCATCGGCGGCCCGCGTGTTTCACGCGCCACTCGAGTTTTCTGCTACAGTGTCCACGCGCAGGCGCGTGGCTGCTCGTGGAGGCGCTTCCGGTACTCTCTTCGTCTCTAATCAGCCTTGACGGCATTTTCGGCCCTTTTCCGGCGTGATCCCGTGGTGTGGTCACTGATTCTCGGAGTTTGAATTTTTTTTGTTTAGATTTGGTTGTCACAGTATACAGCGTTCTTGCAATATTCGAAGTTTGAATTTTTTGTTTTGATTTGGACTTAGTTGTTCACGTAAACAGCGTTCTTACTCTCTGCGGGCTTGATATATTCTGATCATCTCTTTGGTGGTTGCCATGTGTATTGTTTCACATATGGCAGAATACGTTGTCTCATCTCTTCATCCTACTCCTACTACTGTGTTTGCTGATACAGGTAAATCTCCTACATGTTTCGTCATCCAGATGGGTTATTGATTCTGGTGCTTTAGATCATATGACAGGTAATCTTAACCTTTTTTCTACCTTCCATACCCAGGCTCCTTCATCTCATGTGACTATAGTTGATGGATCCACAACCCGTAACCTTGGTTTTGGCATGGTTAACTTAACCCCATCTTTATCTTTACCCTCAGTGTTGAGTTTACCTAATTTTTCATTTAATCTGATTTCTGTTAGTAAACTCACTCGTACCTTAAATTGTAGCGTCTCATTCTTTCCTACTTACTGTCTTTTTCAGGATCTTACGACGAATCAGATTATTGGTAGAGGACATGAATCTGGAGATCTATATATTCTTGATAATCAGGAATTGAGATCCTTGGCATGTTCTAGTTCATTGTCTGCGTTCGAGGTGCACTGTCGTTTGGGGCATCCGTCTCTCTCGGTTCTCAAGTAGGTTCAACCCCAGTTCCATGACTTATCCTTCTTACCTTGTGAGTCATGTCAGTTTGTCAAACACCATCATGTCCCTTTACAATATAGAGTTAATAAATGGGCTACATCCCCTTTTGAGTTAGTCCATTCTGATGTTTGGGTCCTTGCGCTATTGTCTCTAAGCCTGGTTTTAAATATTTTATTACTTTTGTTGATGATTACTCTCGTGTCACTTGGTTATATTTGATGGAAAGTCGCTCTGAGGTTTTTTCACATTTTCGGGCCTTCTGCGCTAAGATTAAAACACAATTTAACGTTTCTGTGCAAACTTTGAGAAGCGATAATGCCAAAGAGTACCTATCTGATGCTTTTCAGTCTTATATGCTTCAGCATGGCATTCTTCATTAGTCCTCTTGTGTTAACACACCTGCTCAAAATGGAGTCGTTGAACGAAAGAATAGACACTTACTTGAGATAGCTAGAGCTCTGTTATTTGAAATACATATTCCTAAACCTTTTTGGGCTGATGCTGTCTCGACAGCTTGTTTTTTAATCAATCCGATGCCATCTTCTGTTCTTGATCGAAGAATACCCTATTCTGTTCCCTTCTAATCTAAATTTGTTTTCCCTATCAAATCCCGTATCTTTGGTAGTACTTGTTTTGTTTGGGATACCCGACCACAGGTCACAAAGTTAGACCTTAAGTCCCTTAAATGTGTTTTTCTTGGTTATTCTCGTCTCTAGAAGGGATATAGGTGTTTCTCCCCTACCCTTTAGCGCTACCTTGTCTTTGCAGATGTTACCTTTCAAGAAGACATTCCCTTCTTCTCTCCTTCCTCCACTTCTCATGATCAGGGGGAGGATGATGATCTGTTAGTCTGTAGTGTCACTTGTTCTTCGTCTCTCCCATCTGTGTCTCCTTCAGAGTCTACTCGCTATTGTCCATGTCTACACTAGATGGCAACCTCTCACTGCCAGTTCAGATTCATGCCCTCCACTCTCTGATTCGTAGTCGGATCTTGGTTCAACTACTCTTGACCTCCCTATTGCTCTCCTCAAAGGTAAACGTCTATGTGCTTATCCTATTGCTTCTGTTGTTTCCTATGATCACTTGTCTTCGACTTCTTGTTCTTTTTTGGCCAAACTAGACTCTGTGTCTATTCCTAAAATTGTTGTGAAGCTTTGGCCCATCCAGGGTGGCATGATGCCATGGTAGACGAGATAAAAGCTCTCGATCATAACAACACTTGGACATTAGTGGATTTACTTGTTGGCAAGAAAACTATTGGGTGCAAGTGGGTATTTACAATTAAAGTCAATCCTAATAGTTCTGTGGCCCGTTTGAAAGCACGACTTGTTGCGTAAGGATATGCTCATACTTATGGGACTGATTACACAAACACTTTTTCTCTGGTTGCCAAACTTACCTCAATATGGTTGTTGATCTTCTTAGCAGTTACTCATAATTGGCCGTTGCACCAGTTGGATATTAAAAATGCTTTTCTTCATGGTACTGTTCAAGAAGAGGTCTATATGGAGCAACCACCTGGGTTTGTTGCTTAGGGGGAGTATGGGAAAATATGTCGACTTCGAAAATCATTGTATGGTCTAAAGCAGAGCCCTCGTGCATGGTTTGGTAGGTTTAGCCAAGTTGTTTTGGAATATGGAATGAAGAAAAGCAAGTCTAACCACACAGTGTTTTACAGGCGATCCAAAGATGACATTATTCTACTTGTGGTATATGTTGATGATATTGTGATTATTGGGAGTGATAGTTCAGGCATCTCTAGCCTCAAGACCTTCTTGTACTCTCATTTTCAGACAAAGAATTTGGGACCCTTGAAATACTTCCTAGGGGTTGAAGTTATGAGAAACAAGAAGGAGATTTTCCTGTCTCAAAGGAAGTATGCTCTTGACTTGTTGAAAGTGATAGGAAAGATAGGGGCCAAGCCGTCTAGTACTCCTATGATTCCTAACATACAGCTTGCAAAGGACGCCAGTGAGCCATTTCATGACCTTAAGAAGTATAGGAGACTCGTGGGACAATTGAATTATCTTACTATGACTCGCCCTGACATTTTATATTCAGTTGGTATAGTTAGCCGCTTTATGTCTTCTCCTACAATCAACCATTGGACACTTCTAGAGCAAATCCTTTGTTACTTAAAAGGGGTTCCAGGACGTGGATTATTTTATGGGTATCATGGACACACTAAGATTGAGGTCTATTTAGATGCAGATTATGCAGGGTGCAAGGATGATAGAAGATCCACTACCGGTTATTGTGTTTTTGTGGGAGGGAATCTAGTTTCATGGAAGAGCAAGAAGCAAAATGTAGTTTCCCGATTTACTGCAGAATCAGAATATAGAGCTATGGCAAACTCAGTATGTGAAATTGTATAGATATACCAACTATTGAAAGAAATTGGCTTCAAGCTCCAACTACCAACAAAACTATGGTGCGACAACCAAGCTGCCCTTCACATTGCTTCTAATCCTGTATTTCACGAACGAACTAAACATATTGAGATCGACTGTCACTTTATTCGAGAAAAGATCGAAGAAAATTTCATTACTACAGGATATGTTAGAACAGAAGATCAGTTGGGAGATATTTTCACAAAAGCATTAAATAGAGTCCGCATTAACTACATTTGTAACAAGTTGGGCATGATTAACATCTATGATCCAGCTTGAAGGGGAGTGTTATGATAGAAATTGTAAATAGTATGATTATAGGGATATGTTACAGCATGATTATAGGGATAGCTTGATTGTAGGGATTATTTAGGATTTTTGATTTGTTTGTATTTATGGATCTTCTGTATATATATTTCATCCCTATGAATGAGAAAGACACACTTTTCCAATCAATCTTGTCTGGTTAACAATTATGATCCCTTGAGGAAAGTTACAAGGAGTGAGGGAGTTATTTTGACGACATAGCCATTGGGGTAATGGGAACTTAAGGTCTTAAAGACACTAGTAAGGAGAGGAATTATCTATAGTGTTAAAAATTATAATAAAACTATTTATGAACCTTCACTTAACAGCGTAAACTAAGTTGAAACAGTCTTAAACATTGTATGAGAGTTGATAATTCAATAGGGACAAGTAAGGAGACAGTGATTTGCTCTCATGGTTGTTGTGTCCATGGAGAGGGGAGCTAAGTATAAGGCCCTAATAGAGTGGTAAGGTGTGGCTCTAGTTTATGACAGGTTTGTCATCCAGCCTGTGGATTGTGGAGATTGGCAGGTACAAGCTTAGGTGAAGAATGGTGAGCTCTTGTAAGCATGCTTGGGTGATACTTGTAGGTTAAGCTATTGTCAGGACTGAAAAATTCTCAGAAGAATTAAAAAAGGCTTCTAATTGAGGGGGAGATTGTTGGGGTTTAAGTATGAGTGGAAGTCTCCCAATTAAAGTGAAAGATTTTGTAGTTGAAACTGGAAGTATATCTCATTACTTGAATAATCACAGATTACAAGAGTTCAATATATAGACACTAGGACTAACTAACTTTCCTAATATTTAGGAAATAGTTGAAAAACAAATAACCCCTAAGTAACTTATCTATATCCCTATAAAGTAGGGATTTACATCAGTATTGAATATAATTAAAAGCTATTTATATTTATCTAGTATTAACAACAAATATATTCATATTTATCTAATATTAGTCGACACTCCCCCTCAAGTTGGTTTGTAGATGTCAAGCAAACCCAACTTGCTAACAAGCAATTCAAATTTCAAACCCCTTGGTCATAATATCAGCCACTTGATCTGTACTGGGAATAAAAGAAATACAGATTTCTCCTCCTTCAATTCTTTCTTTAATGAAATGTCTATCCACCTCCACATGTTGCGTTCTATCATGCTGAACTGGGTTATTTGCAATACTTATAGCAGCCTTGTTGTCACAAAATAATTTCATAGGATTCTTCTGTAATAATTTTAATTCAATCATAATCCTTTGCAACCATAGTAATTCAGCTACTCCATTTTCCATTGCTCGGTATTCAGCCTCAGCACTGCTTCTAGCCACAACGTTCTGTTTCTTGCTTCTCCATGTAACTAAGTTACCCCACACATGTGCAGTAACCACTTGTAGATCGCCTGTCAGTGATGGATCCTGCCCAATCAGCATCTGTATAGGCTTCAATTCCTCTATGCTCAGTTTTCTTGAAAATTAATCCCTTCCCAGGAGTACCTTTAAGGTACTTCAAGATTCTATATGCTACTTCAAGATGGTTTTTTCTTGGAGAATGCATAAACTGACTCAAGGCTCACAGCAAATGCGATGTTTGGGCGAGTGTGAGACAGTTATATTAATTTCCCAACAAGTCTCTGGTACATACTTGTATCGACTGGACTTTCTGACTTCCTACACCAAGTTTCACATTAGGATCAACCAAAATTTCAACTGGGTAACACCCCAACATCCCAATACTTTTTAACATATCCATAATATATTTTTGTTGGCTGACTATGATTCCTTTTTCTGATCTAGCAACTTCCATTCCTCAGAAATATTTGAGATTTCCTAGGTCTTTAATTTCAAAGTCTTTTGCTAGATTCTTTTTCAATCTATTCATCTCCTCCATATCACTACCAGTTAGGATAATATCATCAACATAAACTATCAACACAACTAACCTTTCTCCCTTCGTTCGTTTAAAGAACATTGTATGATCAGCCTGTCCTTGTTGATAATTTTGTTGCTTTAAAGACTCTGTAAATTTATCAAACCAAGCCCTCGGAGATTGTTTGAGTCCATACAAAGACTTTTTCAATTTGCATACCTGTGAATTAAATTTCTCCTCAAAACCGGCTGAGGGATCCATATATACCTCTTCCTCCAAATCTCCGTTAAGAAATGCATTCTTAACATCAAGTTGTTGAAGTGGCAAGTCCAGATTTACTGCCACATATAACAGCACTTGAATCGTATTTAATTTTGCCACTGGAGCAAATGTTTCCATGTAGTTTACTCCATAAGTTTGTGTAAACCCTTTTGCAACCAATCGAGCCTTGTATCTTTCAAGTGAGCCATCGGCATGGTATTTCACATTGAAGACCCACTTTCACCCGACGGTCTTCTTCCCCTTTGGTAAGTCAACAATTTCCCAAGTTTTGTTTTTTTCTACAGTCCTCATTTCTTCCAAAACTGCATTCTTCCATGCAGGAACTTGTAGTGCATCTTATATGTTTTTTGGAATCTCAATATTAACAAGTTTAGTCAGAAAGCATGAACAAGATGGGGAAATATTCTGATGAGACACAAAATTGGAAATTGGATGCTTAGTGGAGCATGATCTTACCCCTTTTCTAAGAGCAATAGGTTTAGACAGATCTGAATCAGAAGAATGAGGACTAGACTGATTCGGTTCTGACAACGGGTTAGAAGGTTGGCCGTGTTAAATTGCTTGAGATGGATTTCTCCTCTGGTAAGTCTATTCAAAGTATTCGAAGGGTAATCTTTCTTTTTCAGGCAATGCAGTTTCAATTTCTAAGGGTTGTTTTTCCATATTTAAATTCAGACTTGGACTGGTTTCAAAGTGATTTTTGTCATTTATAGAAATTTCTAGAAAATCCAGATCTACTACCGAATCTTCTTTACTCTTAATAACCATATCTGGATTTCTGAAATCTCCCCCTGAAGATGAGGAGTAAAAACAGGAATTTTTTCCAGAAAAAAAATCCATTGTGACCTAATACTTTTTCAGCTCTGGGATGTAGCATCTGAATCCTTTTTGAGATACAGAGTAACCAGCAAAAAAACCTTGTAAGCCCTAGTATCTAATTTACTTTTTTGTTTATCAGGATTATGCACAAATACTGTGCAGCCAAAAACTCTTAGAGGTAAATCAGATATTAGTTTAGAATTAGGTTTTAATTACTGAAAAACTTGTAGTGGAGTAGAAAAGTTTAACACCCTCGAAGGCATTCTATTTATTAAGAAAGCTGCATGAAGAACAGCATCCCCCCAAAACTGCTTTGGAACTGAATTTGTAAATAACAAAGCTTTGGTAATTTCCAAAAGAAGCTTATTTTTCCTTTCAGCAATGCCATTTTGCTGTGGTGTGTCAAAACATGAGCTTTGCTATACAATCCCCCATTTTTTGAAAAAAAATTCCCAAAGTTTTTGAAAAATATTCTCTTCCATTGTCACTTCTAAAAGTTTTTATTTTTTCATTAAATTGTGTCTTTATCATGGAAGAGAATTTTTGAAAATATCAACAACTTCAAATTTTTCTTTCATTAAAAATATCCAACTTAACCGGGTATGATCATCTACAAATGATACAAACCACCTTTTTCCTGTACTAGTAGGAACCCGAGAAGGTCCCCAAATGTCACTATGAACAGTGTTATCAGTATCGCATGAATCGTGGGATTCATATCGCGATAAGTCCCGGAAATCCAGCAGAAGGATACATATCGCAAGGTGACTCGTTTTTGATTCAAAATCGCAACTGGAATCGCGAATATAGTGCCTGAATCGTGCGAATCGTGATTGAGAATGAATCGTACAATTCCCGTTCCTCCAATGGCTCGCGAATTGCCGTCGGGTTTTCTTCCGGGTCGCGCGACCCGATTGTGGAGGATTCCTCAGATCACGGCATTTAACCAAAATTTTCTCTCTTAATTGGACAGAGATTGCCGAAAATGATTCCTCCCACTATCCAAGGCATAATCACAATATATAACACCTAGGCCACTGCTTTTTCAGTCCCATTGTGCGTGCGATTGCCTTCTTCACCATGCGTGCGTTTGCCTTCCACTGTCCGTGTGTGTTTGCTTCCTCCACTGACTGTATTTGCCTCCTCCCACTGTGTGTCCATGTATGTTTGCTTCCTCTGTATTTGCCTTCTCCCATGCATCTGCTTCCCACGCAGGCACACGCACTGGCGCACACCCAGACTGATCCTTTTTTGTTTCTAATTGTATTATTTTTTAATTTTTAAATTCTGTTCCTCTGTTGCATTTTCTTTTTTTTTTAATTTTTTAATTCCCTTCCATTCATTCCCTCATCACTTTATATTTTCTTTTATATTTTGTTCCTCTTGGTGGCCCTCCTCTCTTTGCAGATTTTTTTTTATTAGGGTAATGGGTCAAACAAAAAAGAAAAAAGAAGTTGATATTACATAGAATCATTGCGAGTCTGTTCCACCCCATAGACTTTTAGTTAAGTGCAAGTATTGTTCACATAATTGTTGGGGTGGTGTTGCAAGGATGAAGCATAATCTTGCTGGGACTAAAGAGAATGTTAGCGCCTGTTCATCTGTCCCCGATGAAGTTAAAGAGATGTTTTTGAAGCTCTTAGAAGACAAAGATAAAGCACTAAAGAAAATGTTAGCGCCTGTTCATCTATCCCCGATGAAGTTAAAGAGATGTTTTTGAAGCTCTTAGAAGACAGATAAAGCCAAAGAGGCAAACAGTCAGGAATGCTTTGAAGGAGTAGGCACCCAAGATAATACAAAAAAAGGAACAAAATTATTAAAGCAGCAAACAATGAATGAGGTGCTTAAAGATAGAGACTTAGTGATTCAAGACATTTGCAATTGCATCTATGGCAATGCTCTGCCATTTAATTTGGTAAGAAGTTCCTTATTTGTCCAAATACTAAAATCTGTTGGTGAATATGGAAGGGGTTTAAAACCTCCTACTTTTCATGAGGTGAGAGTATCTTACTTGAAAAAGGCAGTTGACAACATTCAAGCAAGTTTGGAGAAATACAAGATTGAATGGGAAAAATGGGACTGCACTTTGATGTGTGATGGTTGGACAGATGGAAAAGGCAGGTCACTTACCAACTTTTTGGTTAATAGCCCAAGTGGGACTGTTTTTTAAAATCTATTGACACTAGTGATGTGATTAAGGATGCTAAGCAAATGTTTAATTTATTGGATTCCATGGTAGAAGAAATTGGGGAAGACAATGTAGTGCAAGTTGTGACAGATGGTGCTGCTAATCTTGTGGCTGCTGGAAAGATGTTAGAGGAGAAGAGAACAAAATTATTTTGGTCTCCTTGTGCAGCTCACTGCCTTGATTTGATTCTTGAAGACATCGGGCAGCTTTCGGTATTTTTTAATACTATTACAAATGCCAAAAAAGTCACAACTTTCATTTATAGACACACATGGGTCCTAAACCTATATAGAAAGCATTCCAATGGAAGGGAATTAGCTAGACCAGCAGTCACAAGGTTTGCAACTGCTTTTCTCACCCTACAAGGTATTATGCTACAAAAGAATGCTCTTCGGTCTATGTTTGCTTAAGAGGAATGGGCTACTAGTAATTATGCTAGCAAAGATGAGGGTAAACAAGTGATGAATATTGTTCTATGTGATGTTAGATTTTGGAAATCCATCCAATATTGCTTGAAGTGTGTGACTCCCGTTGTGAAGGTTTTAAGGCTTGTAGATGGAGACTCAAAACCTGCCATGCCATATATCTATGAAGCAATGGATAGAGCTAAAGAACAAATAGCTGCAAACTTCAAGAAGCAAGAGTCAAAATATAAAAAGGTGTGGAAGATAATTGATACTCGTTGGAATTTGCAATTACACAGGCCTCTCCATTCTGCTGCTTACTATCTTAATCCTAAGTAAGTCATTCTTTAAGTTTTGAGATCAAATCATATTACTTTGGTAATTGAAAATTTACTAATTCCTTATTTTATTTTTTTATTAGGTTCCACTATGACAAAAACTTCAATGCGGATAGTGAAGTTTTATTTGGTTTATATGAGACCATTGAGAGAATGATCCCAGATAGAAGGATTAGATTTACTATTGATCAACAACTTGATAGATTCAAGACTGTCAAGGGACTTTTTGGAAGAAGCATGGCAATAGATACCAGGGATAAGAAGCAACCTGGTAAATTTTAGTATTTTACATTAATTTTCATGATTTTGAAAAGGCATAGGCAACATAGATATAGATTTGATTTTTATGTTGGCTTTTGTTTTTACAGCTCTTTGGTGGGAAAGTTATGGTGGAGAGGGCAAAGAGTTACAAAAACTAGCAATGAGAGTTTTAAGTCTCACTTGTAGTGCTACTGGATGTGAAAGAAATTGGAGCATATTTGATCAAGTCCATACCAAGAGAAGAAATCGCTTAGAGCAACAGAGATTAAATGCTCTTGTCTTTGTTAAGTATAATCTCCAACTTGAGATGAGACAGAAATCCAGAGAGGAGAAAGGAGATACTTATGATCCTATATGCTTATCTGATATTGAATCAGATGATGAGTGGATTACAAAAAAAGAGAATCCTTGCTTATCGGTTGATGCTTCATGGATGGATATACATGAGGCCTATACTCTTGAAGAAGGAGCTCCAAACAAGAAAAGGAAGAAAGGTATTTGTTTAAACTTTAAAACTTAGAAGTAACATTTAACTATAGTACTAGGTTGTCAGTGTCACTAATTAAGTGTTTTTTTTCTTTTATAGGTCCAAGAAACTTAAATGCCAAGGTTGATAAGGGAAAATCCATCTTAATAGGGGATGAGAATGAAATTGCAGAGATAGTTGGAAATGTTGAGGAAGAGGAAGAGCGTTTAATGCCAGAAGATGAGGATGAATTAAGTGACATTGATCTTGGGGATGATGAATGAGATGAGACCATTCATCATTGTTTTGTCATCTTTGTTTTGCCATCTTCTTGATTTTTTTTTTTGATATATGACTTGAATTTTGGAATTTTGATTATTTTGAAGTTTATATATGATATATTAGCTTATTTATTTTGAAGTTTTTATTGATCTTGTATCTTACGATTCATAATAAGATTCGATTCGCGATTCGAAAAATAAGTCTTTCGATTCACGATTTGAATCTCGATTTGATAACCATGACTATGAATGAGTTGAAAGGGTTTGGAGGGAAGATATGGTCTTGGAGCATAAGAACTACGATGATGTTTAGCCATGACACACAAATCACATTGAAAAATAGATAGATCTTTATTGATAAATAATTTTGAAAACAATTTTTTTAGATATTGAAAACTTGGATGCCCTAATCTATAATGCCATAACATGACATCTTGACTTCCTACCTTAGAAACAAAATTTGAAGAAAATTTGAGCCTGACAGAGAACTTTGAACAGGTTTACCCAGGTTGTATCCATCTTCAAAGAAGTATAAGCCTCCTCTTTGTTTAGCACTGCCAATCATCCTCCCTGAGGCCAAATCCTGAAATTCACAGCCAGAATGAGAAAAATCAGCCTTGCATTTTAATTCTCTGGTTATCTGACTAACAGACAACAGATTACATGACAATTTGGGAACATGAAGGACATTTTCAAGAATAAGAGAGGGTGAAATTCGGATTGAGCCATGATCAACAATTGCAGAAAAAGACCCATCAGCTATCTTAATTTTTTGGTTACCTGTTGCAGGTCTATAAGAGATAAAAAGATGATAATTACTGGACATATGATCAGTAGCCCCTGAATCTATGATCCAAGGGTTAACCACAGAATTGACAGTAAAAACTGAGTGAGATGAATTACCTTGATGAGCTAGGGAACAAGATGGTGTAGTTTGAGAATTTTGAGAGGTTAATAATTTATACAGATACTCAATTTGTTCCTTCATGGAAGGATAAATTTCGGAACCTGTAGAGGTAGAAGGCTTCTCATGAGTTTGATTTCCTTCATGGAAGGATAAATTTCGGAACCTGTAGAGGTAGAAGGCTTCTCATGAGTTTGATCAACAGTGGTAGTTAGTGCACGACCTTCCCCTTTTTTCTTTGCATTGGCTGGTTTCCCATGGAGCTTCCAGTAGTTCTCTTTGGTGTGCCATGGTTTGTTGCAATATTCACACCAAAATTTCTTCTGCCCTTGTCCCTCTGAACCACCTCGAGAAATCAGGGCAAAAGCAGAATTTTTCGCCCCTGGTCCAGATCAGCCTTGACACCTGGAGCAATCATCACACGCTTTTTCAGAGAAAACTTCTCTGATGGAGGGTAATGGTTTCCTTCCAAGAAGCCGTCCCTTAACTTCATCCAGATTGGGGTCAACGCCAGCCAAAAACATGAAGACACGGTCATTGTCTTCACGTTTTCGAAACCGTGCCAGGTCACGAGGATTCTCCCACACATCATTATAGCAAAGATCTAATTCTTGGCACAAAGACAGCATCTCACTGTAGTAAGTTGTGATATCACTATCCCCTTGCTTGGACAGCCATAATCTTCTTTTTAATTCAAAGACTTGTGATGAGTTATCAACATTAGAATATGTTTCATGGACTGCTTCCCAGATCTTTTGTGCATCCATGAACATATAAGGCCGACGAATAGACTCTTCCATTGAATTGAGAAGCCATGCCGTGATCAGAGATTTTTTCTGAACGCCACTTACGAAAACTCGGATCTGTCTCACTGGGTGGCTCTTCCTCGCCAGTCAAGAAGCCTAGTTTACCTCTACTATCAATTGCGAGTTTCACAAACTGGGCCCACTCTAAGAAATTGCTGCCATTTAGTCTAACAGAAGTAATCTGAAGAGAGGCATGGGTCCCAATCTCGACGTTAACTAACAGATAGGTAGGACTAGGAGAAGGAACAAGATTAGGGGAGGAATTGGTCGATACCGGTGAGGTAGTCATCCTGAGTGAAGGCTAATGTGTCGTAATGGTCAATAACACGTGCCCGAGGCCTCAGTTGAAGATGAAACGGTGCGGTGGATTAGCAACAAGGAGTTGAAAGTCAACTGGACGGTTGACGTTCGAAGCCGAAGCCAAAAACCTGAAGTCGCCAGAGGCAAAGAAACTGAAGTCGACACTTGATACCGGAGTGGAGGTCGACAGAGGCAAAGAACAATGTCAGCGAAAATTATGAAGGCTCTGATACCATGTAGTTGAAACTGGAAGTATATCTCATTACTTGAATAATCACAGATTACAAGAGTTCAATATATAGACACTAGGACTAACTAACTTACCTAATATTTAGGAAATAGTCGAAAAACAAATAACCACTAAGTAACTTATCTATATGCCTATAAAGTAGGGATTTACATCAGTATTGAATATAATTAAAAGCTATTTATATTTATCTAGTATTAACAACAAATATATTCATATTTATCTAATATTAGTCGACAGATTTTGATGGGGATTATATAAGTGGATTGACCCATAGACTTTGGCTTTGGGTTAAAAATACCTTAAGCTTTGGGTTAAAATGTGGTGTTGAGTCAACGAGTATAATATTTCACCAAAGCCCTATGGAAGAATATCTCGTGTGTTTTAGGCTCCACATGCCTTAACAAGTGGTATACAAGCCTTTATGGCTAAGTGGTCAGGAGTTCAATCCATGGAAGAATATTCCCTCCTTGACATACCGGATGCCTCTTGTCATTATCCTGAGATATTCTCTTATCTCTTCATTAATTCATATCTGTACAACCAGACTTCCTATATGTACATTGTGAAAGATTCTAAAGAGAGAGACATAATTATGTGACAGAAAAATATACACTCTGTAGACAACTATAAAGAAGAAAAAGTTGCAGACAACACCATGCTGGATTAGGTGGGAAAACATGCTGGATTAGGTGGGAGAATATTGGAAAAGAATATTTCAACACTCCCCCTCAAGCTGGTAAATGGATGGTTTCCATACCCAGCTTGCATATAATATTCTGGAAGTTTGAGCTATTCAATCCTTTGGTTAGAATATCAGCAAGTTGGTCATGTGTAGAGACATATGGTGTACAAATCAGTCCACTTTCCAATTTTTCTTTGATGAAATGCCTATCCACTTCAATATGTTTTGTGCGGTCATGTTGTACTGGATTATGGGCTATGTTGATGGCTGATTTATTGTCGCAATAGAGTCTCATAGGGCCATCCAACTTTATCTTTAAGTCTTGAAGAATAATCTTTAACCAGAGTAGTTCACATACACCGTGAGCCATTGCCCTAAATTCAGCTTCTGCACTTGAACGGGCTACTACGCTTTGTTTTTTACTTTTCCATGTCACAAGATTCCCACCAAGGAACGTACAATACCCTGATGTTGATCTTCTGTCAATAATTGATCCAGCATAATCAGCATCAGTATATGCTTCAAGTATTAAACCTCCATTTCTTCTAAACAAGATACCTTTTCCAAGCGTTCCTTTAAGATAATGTAATATTCTATGAGCAGCCTGTAGATGAGTTTCCCTTGGGTCATGCATGAATTGGCTGATCATACTCACAGCATATGCTATGTCTGGTTGAGTGTGAGAAAGGTAAATAAGCCTTCCTACCAAGCGTTGATATGACTCTCTGTCAACAGGGATGTCATCCTCAGCCTTTCCAAGTCTAAAGTTAGAATCTATTGGAGTGCTTGCTGGCTTGCATGCTGTTTTACCTGTTTCCTTGAGGAGATCTGTAGTATATTTTTGTTGACAGATAAAAATTCCTTTCTTAGAATGAGTCACTTCTATTCCAAGAAAGTACTTCAGTCTTCCCAACGCTTTGATCTCAAACTCCTTAGCTAGACATTGACCCACGGCCTGTTGCTCCTTTTTATCATTTCCAGTTACTATTATATCATCAAGATATACCAATAAGGCTGTAACTCCCCCTGAAGAAGAGTGTTTGATGAATAAAGTATGATCACCTTGGCTTTGTTTAAACCCCATAGTTATCATAACTTTTGTGAAACGTCCAAACCAAGCACGTGGAGATTGTTTAAGGCCATATAATGCCTTTTTCAATTTGCATACAGTATTTGTAGCCAAATTCTTTCCATATCCTGGTGGAATCTCCATGTAAATTTCTTCTTCTAGCTCTCCATGTAGAAAGGCATTCTTGACATCAAATTGCTGCAATTCCCAACCAAAATTAGCTGCAATTGATAGTAATACTCTAACACTGTTCATTTTTGCTACTGGGGCAAAAGTTTCTTGATAGTCAATTCCATAGGTTTGAGTATAACTTTTGGCTACCAACCTGGCCTTATATCTCTCAATTGATCCATCAGCTCTATACTTCACAGCATACACCCATTTGCATCCTACTGGTTTTTTTCCAGTAGGTAATTTTACTAATTCCCAAGTTTTATTCTTCTCCAAAGCTTCCATTTCTACATTCATAGCTTGTTTCCATTTTTTATTAGATAAAGCCTCGGATAAACTTTTAGGAATGGTGATAGCATTTAAGCTTGTCAGAAAAGCTTTGAAAGATGGTGAGTAGTTATCAAAGGATAAAAATTGTGCAAGGGGGTATAAAGGTTGTTTTGTACTTTTTCTGGTTCCTTTTCTAAGAGCAATGGGTAAATGAAGATCCTGGTCACTATTCTCAAAAATCTCATTTTTATTTTGTAATTGATGGTTAGAGATCACTACCTCATTTGAAGGATTTGAGTTGGATTCTTGGACATGCATAGGTTCTGGAATGACCATTTTCTTCCTTGTATACACCTTGCCTTTGCCAAATCTTACTTCCTCAGGAGCAGGGTTCAAAATATCCTCTTCTTTAGGCCTAGATTCTTGGACATTGGACATGGGTTCAGTTACTGTTTCAGATTCAGTTTCATGGTTATCATCCTGTGTTTCAGATCTGAACATGGATTCAGCCACTGTTTCTACTGTTTTTGGGGGTAAAGGTTTAGACCCTGTCAAGGGAATTGATGAAAAATCAAGGAGGCACCCATTTTCTTCGCACCCATTATCTTCCTCAAGTGTATTCCCCCTTTGAAGATAAGGGGTAGCAAAATATGAATCTTGCTCATTAAAAGTGACATCAACTGAGACATAGATTTTCTTTGTGGGTGGATGATAGCATTTATACCCTTTTTGAGTTGATGAATACCCTACAAAAACACATTTTAGAGCCCTCGGGTCTAATTTTCCTCTATTTTGATGATGGATATGAACAAAAGACACACACCCAAAAATTCTAGGGATGAGATTGTTTGTAGTTTTCAGATTCGGGTAGAAAGTTGAAAGGATGTCCATTGGACTTTTGAGACCCAAAGCTCTAGAAGGTAAACGATTTACTAGGTATGTCGCTGTAAGAACAGCTTCTCCCCAAAAAATTTTAGGCACATTCTTTTGAAATAACATTGACCGAGTTTGTTCAAGAAGATGACCATTTTTTCTTTCAGCCACTCCATTTTGTTGTGGCGTATAAACACATGAAGACTCGTGTATAATTCCTTCCTTTTCAAAAAACGAGTTAAGAATCTGATTGAAATAATCCCTAGCATTATCAGACCTAAGTCTTTTGATATTAACCCCAAATTGATTTTTTATCATAGAATAAAATTTAGGAAAAACATAGCTGACATCAGATTTTTGTTTGAGCAAGTATATCCATGTAACTCGGGTGCAATCATCAATAAAAGTAACAAACCATTTTGCCCCTGAAACATTAGAAACAGTAGCTGGTCCCCAAATGTCACTATGAACAAGGTAGAATGGAACAAGGCTTCTTTTATTGCTAATTGGAAAAGGTACACGTTTATGTTTGGCAAATTCACACACTTCACAATGAAGATTTTCAACATCTAAATCCTTGAATAATGAAGGAAACAAAGTTTTAATAATTGAAAAAGATGGATGTCCAAGACGATAATGATGAAGAAAAATTCTTTCTTTATTGGATGTGGCAAACTGTGAAACAAAAGTAAAAGGCATCTTGCTCTTAGTTGTATTTGACGTCTCAAGGTAGTAGAGGCCATTCCATTCCCTAGCATGTCCAATCATCTTCCCTTTGTCCTGAAATTCACAGTAATTTTTATGAAAAACCACATTACAATCTAAATCTTCAATGAGTTTTTTAATAGAGACCAGATTTGTGGTTAATTTAGGAACATGTAGGACATTTTTTAAAATAATAGTTGGGCTAATTTTGATATCACCTTGTCCTGCCACAGTGGTCAAAGACCCATCAGCGATAGCTATTTTCTTGTTACTGGGACATGGGGTATAAGTTGAGAAAAGTTTAAATGAATGAGTCATATGGTTGGTTGCTCCTGAATCCATGATCCAAGAGTTGGAAAAAGTAATATCTGAGGCATTTAATCCAATAGAGAATGGAAACTTACCAGAATAAGCCATGGAGCATGTACCTGAGAGTCCCTCTTGTTTTTCCATGTTGTTGATAAAAGCTTTTATCCTCTCAATCTCTTCTTGATTAAGGTTGTTCTGCTCTTGTGGTGTTACAACAACATGTGCTTGGTTTCTATTTCGTTGTTGCCCTCCTTTTTGACCCCATTCTTTACTTGGTGGTTTTCCATGAAGTTTCCAGCATTTTTCTCGTGTATGACGAGACTTTTTGCAGTATGTACACCATAACTCATCCCTATTCTGATTTTTCTGTTGGCCACTTTTTTCCCTTTCGAGGTTTGTAACCCTCTCTTGATTTGTAGTTGATTTAGCCACCATAGCAGAGCTATCAGTGACTTTAGGTTCAAGCATCAGCCCTCTCCTGCTTTCTTCACTTCGAATCAGGGTAATTACTTCATTAAAACATGGAACTTCTGATTTCCCTAGAATTTGGACTCTAACTTGGTCAAATTCTGGGTTGAGTCCCACCAAAAAATCATACACTCTGTCTTGTTCAATATACTCTTTTAGAACAGCAGCATCCTCAGGACATTTAGTTTTTATGACTCTATAATGATCTAGTTCCTGCCATAAAGATTTTAATTGATTTGCATATTCAGTAACAGTCTTGTTACCTTGTTTTGCAGCCATAGTTTTCACTTTTACTTCATATACTTGGGCAGCATCTCTAGTTTTGGAATATGTTTGTTGAATTGCTTCCCATATATCTTTGGCAGTAGCTAGAAACATACAGGTGTCACTGATCTCAGGTGTCATAGAGCTCCATAACCATGCCATAATCATGGAGTCTTCCTCATCCCATGCTTCAAACTTAGGATCTTCAGGTTTAGGACCCATACCTGTGAGATGTTTGATTTTTCCTTTTCCTTTTAGTACTGTACGTATAAGTTGAGACCACTTGAGATAATTCTTCCCATCCAATCTATAGGAAGCAAGAATATTTGGTAATTCCCCTATACGGGTAATCTCCTCAGGTTGAATTTTAACCTCAGTTTGTTCAACTCCAGACATAGCTAAAGGAAATAACTACAATGGGTATTTAAAAATTTGGTGAGATTAAAAGGAGATGGTAGTGAAGGCCACTCAAAGTTGACAATTAAGGTCAATAAATAAGCTGGCTCAGTAAAAAAAAATGGCAATTAAGGCCAAGGCACATTATTTCACAGGATTATCTGAGAGCCAGCAGCAACAGAGACGTGATCTTGCAAATACCAGAAATGCAAAAATGCTCTAATAACCAAACTGACACCAGGGATGCGCCGGAAATAGGGAGTCGACGCCGGAGGTACGAACACGAGCCTGAACGGCGGTCACACGCGCCCACACGCGCCGGCGCGTGATATTCACGTGAAAGATGGAAGTGGCGCGTGAAGCTCACGCGCGCCGGAATGGGCTGCCGGACTTCGGGGACGGGCCAGAATTGAGGAGGTGAGACTTCCTAAGGGGGCGGTGAGATGCCAAACCCACTTTTACAGATCACTCAAGATTTAATGGATTCAATCTTAGGCTTCTGATACCATGTCAGTTTTCCAGAGAAAAAAATATGCTCTTCATTAATTCATATCTGTACAACCAGACTTCCTATATATACATTGTGAAAGATTCTAAAGAGAGAGACATAATTATGTGACAGAAAAATATACACTCTGTAGACAACTATAAAGAAGAAAAAGTTGCAGACAACACCATGCTGGATTAGGTGGGAGAACATGCTGGATTAGGTGGGAGAATATTGGAAAAGAATATTTCAACAGTAGTGTTTCCATTATTTAGCAATGCAACTGATAAACAAGACCTACAACAATATAGAAGGTTAAATATTAGATAAATGACTGTGGAGATTTGAATCTGACTATCCAAAGCCCTCATCACCAGGCAACTCCTAGTGCCAGGCTTACAGAGAAAGAACTAGGCTACTCCTAGAGTGTTTGGAAGGGCTGGTTCAACCATATATGCTAGGTTTTACTTTCACTTTTAGGGGAAGATAAAAATTGAAAGTTTTCCTAGAATTGACGGGGCATAGTTTTACTTGGTTTCAATTTTATGGGAGATGTAATAGCTAGATAAACAGAATTGTTTTTAACTCCTCTTTACAAACAATAAATTGCAGCCCTGATGTTTCAAATCACTAGCTTTGTGAAAAGTTCACATTATAGGGATCATTCTCCAAAATTGTTCAATTATTAAGCCATAAACACCAGTAATAGGCTTACTTTCAGCTTCTATTAACACATAACTGTAAAATTTGATGGATTATAAGCCACCAGACAACCAGAAAGAAAAGAAAATGATAAACTTGAAATTACCAGAGTAGGAATTTCATCAACTGGGGCGACACCAAACAGTCTCTGCAGAATATCAGAACTCACAGTATCGCCAATATATATCAAACAATCATGGCCATTTTCAAGAAGATATATCCCCTCATTACTAATATGTTCACTTGAAAGAGGAAGAAAGGAAGGAATAACAGATTCTTGATCTTCCTGCAATTCATAAAAAGTTATCAGTGCTTCTATATGTGATCTTAATATATACATCATGTCTGAGTGACTTGAGATTGGTGTAAAACAAAATGAATCTTACACAATTTGTTAACATATCATAAGATGGATAAAATCCACCATTTAATTAGAAGTGTACATTATATAGATCATCGTCTTAGAAATTTATAAAATATTTCATAAAATAAAATTTCAATATAATTTTCAAAATTTGATCTTTAAATACAACTTATTGATGCGTACTTCACCTAATATTTATCATATAAACCCAATATCATAAGCTCATAAAATATACATTTTCAAACGTGATGCAAAAGAATACCTTAGAGTCAAGATCATGGATAGCCACCATTCTGGGATACACAAGTGGTATTGCCAATGGAGTAGAGAGAGAGAGGATACATAATTTATCCAGAATGACCGTTCATCAATTTTCCCCTCAGTTCGCAACCCAGTACTCTTATTTAATGCTGATAAAACAAAGAACAAAACGTCATCCATTTGCACTGTCCTTAAAAAGACCATATTATCAACATTCTGAATTTCCCCAATAAGATTGATAATCACAAATCAAGAATCAGTGAATTAGTTTTGACTATCATCCTCACTTCACTAGGTAAACAAGCATAAACTACCTTGAAATAGGACTAGAATAATGAACATAAATTAAATGATATAAAGTCAAATGACCTTTTTGAAAAGGCAACAAGTGAAAATCTATCCACAGTACATAAAATAAAATGCAGGAGAATAATCTTGCTATGCTAGGAAACAGGAAAAAAAATATTATAATTACATATAATGAGTTCAGCATGGAAGGAAAAAAATTTAACAGACATATATCACAGCACAGAATTGTTAACAAAACTTAACATAAAGTACAAAACCAGAGAATTCAAAAAAAGCTCAGACATACCAAGTGTGTACAGGGGCAGAAGTTTTAGTGCCTCTGGAAGAATAAGTTGTCCAGATGACGACACTGTAGCACAATATTTACGATATGAAAATAGTGCATTTATGCAAAGGTTTGTCACTTGTTCCCGGACTAGTGGTAGTGCTCTTGAAGGGATTTCACTTGCGGCTACAAAAGAAAAATGACAAGTGTTAAAATTCTCTACCTCAGTTCCACTAGCATTCTTTTGTTCTTAAGGAACTGTGATAATAGTGAAACCACCATCGAAACAGTCAACAACATACAAAGCAACAAATTCAAAAATACAGCAGCCCAAATCAATATTTGATATGGGCCGGCACATGTTGATTAAAGAAACATGCAATGACAATGTACATAGAGGAGAGTGACATGCCTTGTTTCAAGAAACAACAAAACTGGGTGTCTAAGTCAGCTGCACGGAATAGATTACTTAGCATGCTAGTCACAGGCAGAGATAAGGTTATGACACGTATTCTTCTTTGGCCATACACAGTTGTGTAAAGAAGAGCACACTGAGTGAAGACAGAGTTAAATAATCAGAAAAAAAGATAAACAGAATTTTTTTTTACCAATAGCAACTTAATGGTTTGTGAGAGTAATATGAGGAGATCTGAATATCGTGAACTCCATGGAATTGAGCAGTAAAATTGTATAATACCTGAAAAGAACATTCTGATCCATCCTGCAACTTATCATCATGTTTCAGGGCTACCATAAAAGTCTTGTCACAGTCAATCTGCACAACAAAATACTCAGGCAGTGAGCTGAACACACCATAGCAATGCAGGAAATGTGCTATAACAGAAGTGAACTGTAAAAAAACAATATTAAGTATAACACAAAACTGCTTTTGAAAACAGTTTTTTATTCTTTTGAAGATGCTGGATGTGTCGCATTTTCGGTGCGATACCACTCACTGATATATTACAATAAGAAATTGATGCATTCAACATAATATTCCCGCACCAGAACAAGGTTCTGGTCCAAAAAAATGTGTTCAAATCCCACTCTCAACACATAATTGATGGCAAATAAATTCATAAAAAACATAATATTCCCAAATGATTCTTTGAAGTTAAATATAACCAAAACAAGCTAAATTAACAGTAGAAAATAAGTAAACTAACAGAAAAGATACTAGTTGTGAACTCCAGAGCTTCACCAGTGAGATGGACAATATTATTGTCAGTGTTGTCTCAACTAGATATGCATTTCCCAACACAATAAATGGCATAAATGAGAGATTAGGTTCTTAGCAGGCATTGCCTCAGGAATACATACAAGGAATATTGATTTTAAAAATTGAAAAACTACAAAGGACTGATTATGAATTTTTGGACACTATATGCAAGGATGTTGCAATCTAATTCAGGTAATTTCCTTTAGTTAACTGTAACTTTAACAACCTTACTCAAAATAGATCCGGAAAGGTCAGATTAAGTAAAGAGAACCCATGCCAGAAGAATCTTTAAAATGGGAGGTCATAACCCTAGATCCAGAGCAGAATTGTTCTCGTTCTAAGTAATATCTTTCTGCATGATCAGAACCCTAAATCCAGAGCAGAATTGTTCTTGTTCTAGGTAATATCTTTGATAGGAATGGGGTTGAGAATTTAATTGTGGGCCAAGAATATGGGCCCAAGCCTAAAGTTTGGAGAGTGTATGAGAGAAAGAACAGAAAGGCAGGGGTAGCGGAGTAATTTGATGCATGAGTTAGTTAGAATGGATATAGGGGGATCTGTAGGTCAGGGGGGAAGTAGGCTGGACGACATTTTACTTTTGTGAGGAGTAGGATACCTTGTGCATTCTGTAGGAGCAGCAGCTCTGTGTAGGAGGGTTTCTACTGTAATCCTTCTTGTTATTAAATAATATTCAGTATTTTCCATTGAACCCATCAATTGGTTTGACCTGCCAGATTTGTGATGCCGCCAAAACCAGCAGAGAAGGGAGATGTGTTGGAGGCCATGGGTTCTCGAATGGGGAGTTTTGAAACGTCAATGGAAGACTTTTGTGCTGTGTTAGTGGAATTACAACAAACCAATGCTGTGACGCAACGAACAATGGAGGAACAAATGCAACAAGCACAGGAGAGCTTTCGTTAGATTCTTTTAAAAGAGCTGGAAAAGATGGGAGGTAAGAGGATAGAAGGGAATCAGGAGACCTCATTACCCGTTGATGGGTCTTCTTCGTCATCTGAGAGACAACCGAGCAGAGTACAAAGACCTTTCCCCATGAATCCGATGCAAGATGGATGGGATGAATACCGTGTCTCAGTAAAGAAAGTGGAGTTGCCGGGTTTTCAAGGGACGGACCCAATGGGTTGGATCCAGAGAGCAGAGGCGTACTTTGAGGTCTATAACACGCTAGAGGATTTGAAGGTTAAGCTGTCCAGATTATGCATGGAGGGAACACCATTCATTGGTTTACCTTACTGAGGGAAATGAAGAACCTCTAACATGGGGCAAACTGAAGCATGCTTTGCTATTACGATATGGGGGAACCATTTACGACAATCCTTTTGAAGAACTTTCAATATTGCATCAAACCAGAACAGTGGACGAATTCATTGAGCTCTTCGAATTGATTTCAGCGCAGGTGCCCAAGCTATCGGAGAATCAGTACCTTGGTTACTTCATGGCTGGTCTTCGTCTAGACATAAGGTAGCGCGTGAGGTCGTTTCATTCGGAAACCAGGTGGAAGGCGATGCAAGTGGCCGGGGACATGGAACGCAAGATTGAAGGTAGCATAATAAGCTCAAACATGGCCGCTTATCGTGCGAGACTAGGTCACACAACTGCGGGTCGAGTTTTTGGAGTTGGGTCGACCCGAAAGCCCAATGAATTATCCACCCAATCCAATTGGGTGAAGCCCAGTATCAATACATCTTCTGGAACGACGACGGCGAGACAAGAGAGCCATGTAGCGTCTTCTTTATCCAAGGGAGTTGCGTCTTCGAATGCGAGTACATCATTTCGACGATGGGAGAAGAACCGGAAAGGAGCATGGGAGAAATCAAGGGGGACGAAACACTTGACATATCAAGAGGTGATGGATCGCAATGTGGAGAGAAATTCCATCCCCCCCTTCATCAATGTGCCGAGAGGTCACTGAATGTTCTTATTCTGGGAGAGGAAGATAGTGATGAGCAAGCTGAAGTGTTGGCTCTGGAAGTGGAATTGGGTATAGAGGGTGAAGGTTTGGAGTGTAAATTGATGGGTCTAATGGGAGTTGTGGGACCTAAAATGAATTCTATAAAAACAATGAAGCTAGAAGGCAAGTTGAGTGGAGTTTCGGTTGTAGTGTTGATTGATAGTGGAGCTAGTCATAATTTCGTTGCTCCGCAAGTGGTGTCGACCCTGAATATTTCTGTAGACTCGTCCAAAAGTTTCGGTGTGAGGTTATGAGATAGGCATAAGTTATTTACAAAGGGGATCCATATATACCTCTTCCTCCAAATCTCCGTTAAGAAATGCATTCTTAACATCAAGTTGTTGAAGTGGCCAGTCCAGATTTACTACCACAGATAACAGCACTCGAATCGTATTTAATTTTGCCACTGGAGTAAATGTTTCCATGTAGTCTACTCCATAAGTTTGTGTGAACAGGCTTATACTTCTTTGAAGATGGATACAACCTGGGTAAACCTGTTCAGAGTTATCTCTCAGGCTCAAATTTTGTTTCAAATTCAGTTTCTAAGGTAGGAAGTCAAGATGTCATGTTATGGCATTATAGATTAGGGCATCCAAGTTTTCAATATTGAAAAAGATTGTTTCCAAAATTATTTACCAATAAAGATCCATCTATTTTCCAATGTGATTTTTGTGTCATGGCTAAACATCATCGTAGTTCTTATGCTCCAAAACCATATCTTCCCTCCAAATCCTTTCAACTCATTCATAGTGACATTTGGGGACCTTCTTGGGTTCCTACTAGTACAGGCAAAAGATGGTTTGTATCCTTTGTAGATGATCATACCCTGTTGAGTTGGATATTTTTAATGAAAGAAAAATCTGAAGTTGTTGATATTTTTCAGAACTTCTCTTCCATGATAGAGACACAATTTAATGAAAAAATAAAAATTTTTAGAAGTGACAATGGAAGAGAATATTTTTCAAAAACTTTGGGAATTTTTTTTCAAAAAAGGGGGATTGTACAACAAAGCTCATGTTTCGACACACCACAGCAAAATGGCATTGCTGAAAGGAAAAATAAGCATCTTTTGGAAATTACCAGAGCTTTGTTATTTACAAATTCAGTTCCTAAGCAATTTTGGGGGGATGCTGTTCTTCATGCAGCTTTCTTAATAAATAGAATGCCTTCTAGGGTGTTAAACTTTTCTACTCTACTACAAGTTTTTCAGCAATTAAAACCTAATTCTAAACTGATATCTGATTTACCTCTTAAGAGTTTTTCGCTGCACAGTATTTGTGCATAATCCTGATAAACAAAAAAGTAAATTAGATACTAGGGCGTACAAAGGTTTTTTTGCTAGTTACCCTGTATCTCAAAAAGGATTCAAATGCTACATCCCAGAGCTGAAAAAGTATTTGGTCACAATGGATGTTTCTTTTCTGGAAAAAATTCCTTTTTTTACTCCTCATCTTCAGGGGGAGATTCAAAATCCAGATATGGTTATTAAGAGTAAAGAAGATTCGGTAGTAGATCTGGATTTTCCAGAAATTTCTATAAATAGCGAAAATCACTTTGAAATTAGTCCAAGTCTGAATTTAAATATGGAAAAACAACCCTTAAAAATTGAAACTGCATTGCCTGAAAAAGAGAGATTACCCTTTGAATACTTTGAACAAACTTACCAGAGGAGAAATCCATCTCAAGCAATTCAGCACGGCCAATCTTCCAACCCGTCGTCAGAACCGAATCAATCTAGTACTCATCCTTCTGATTCAGATCTGTCCAAACCTATTGCTCTTAGAAAAGGGGTAAGATCATGCTCCAGTAAGTATCCAATTTCCAATTTTGTGTCTCATCAGAATATTTCCTCGTCTTTTTCATGCTTTATGACTAAACTTGTTAATATTGAGATTCCAAAAAATATACAAGATGCACTACAGGTTCCTGCATGGAAGAATGCAGTTTTGGAAGAGATGAGGGCTTTAGAGAAGAACAAAACTTGGGAAATCGTTGACTTACCAAAGGGGAAGAAGACCGTCGGGTGTAAGTGGGTCTTCAATGTGAAATACCATGCCGATGGCTCACTTGAAAGATACAAGGCTCGATTGGTTGCAAAAGGGTTCACACAAACTTATGGAGTAGACTACATGGAAACATTTGCTCCAGTGGCAAAATTAAATACGATTCGAGTGCTGTTATCTGTGGCAGTAAATCTGGACTGGCCACTTCAACAACTTGATGTTAAGAATGCTACTTGACGAAAGTCAATTGCTACTTGACGTTCGAAGCCGAAGCCAAAAAACAGAAGTCGACAGGGGCAGAGAACCTGAAGTCGAAGTCGGCAGAGGCAAAGGAACCTGACACCAATAACCTGAAGTCGACGGAGGCAAAGGAACGGAAGTCGAAGTCGGCAGAGGCAAAGGAATTGAAGTCGACACTGGACACTGGAGTTGAGGTCGATAGAGGTAAAGAGCGACGTCACCGAAGGTTATGAAGCCTCTGATACCATGTAGTTTAAAATGGAAGTATTCTAATTGCTTCAATAGTCGCAGATTACAAGGGTTCAATATATAGATACTAGGACTAACTAACTTTCCTATAAAGTAGGGATTTACATCAGTATTGAATATAATTAAAAGACTATTTATATCTATCTACTATTAACAAAAGAAATATCTATATTAATCTAATATTAGTCAACAGAGTGTATGAGAGAAAGAACAGAAAGGCAGGGGTAGTGGAGTAATTTGATGAATGAGTTAGTTAGAATGGATATAGGGGGATCTGTAGGTCAGAGGGAAAGCAGGCTGGACGACATTTACTTTTGTGAGGAGCAGGATACCTTGTGCATTCTGTAGGAGCAGCAGCTCTGTGTAGGAGGGTTTTACTCTAATCCTTCTTGTTATTAAATAATACTCAGTATTTTCCATTGAACCTATCAATCTTTCTGCATAATTTATACATATAGCCCAAAATATTATTAAATGTAAACAGACCTTCATTATCTTGTGGGCAGCAATCACTGATATCATGTACCCAACATAAAATTATTTTTTAATAGACCTTACTATCGAACATGAAGTCGGAAGCATCTAGCTTACGCAATTACAGATCACTCGTTCAAAATCCAAATTAGCATAGTTTTACCTGCAAGGACTGTGACTAGGAGTTTAAAGAACGCATAATTTTCTCACCTAATCTTTATCAACATGTCAGCTCTTACCAGTACATAAACTGCCAATAAATCTCACTAATCTGTCCACACACACACACATATCTATATATCCAGACTCAAACATATGCTCAAGCTTGTGTATATCCAATAACATGCATATAATTTTATACGCAGTACTTAGAAACGAATACAAACCCCAGGTAGGTCAACATCCGTTGGAATGCGCTTGCAGAAATTCCCCTGGTATCCCTGTACTTGGATCCCCTGTAAAAAAACAAAGATAAAATTGTAGATCCAATATATGTTGCATGAGGTAGAAAAAATAGTGAAATACTTCGCTGATTACCTGGCTGCATCTCACCCTCATTACAGCCTCAAAACCTTGTGGCCTAGTGATATTCCATCTAAGATCATTGTAAAGCTTTGCAGGATCAGAAAGAGCTGAGAATGGGTAATAGTAGTAGACCTGGAAAAAGGTAAGATGTTTGTGATCTCAAATCTGAAATACAGAAAATTTGATAATGTACAGCATACAGGTAATATTATATGCAAAATGCTTTACAGGAAAGAACTAAAATGGCATCTAAATAGACTTAGGGTATGGGTATGTTTAGTATGTGGTGAGGGAAAGGGAAACGGAAAAGGAATAAAAAGTGCGTATTTTACTAAAATACTCCAACTTTAAAAAAATATAAAAAACAAGTTTAGTGTTTTTGAGGAGGGTAATTTCGACAATTTTTTTCTATCTTTCTTTTTACTTCACAGATTCCAACATTGCATTCTTAGTACCAAACATGCCATTAGTGTAATTAATTAAAACACAACAAATAATTTCCTTCCCCCAAAAAATTAAAATATCCTGCTATCTCATAAAATAAAAGAAAAAAAAAATCTAATTTATGAGTGAAAGGTAAAAAAGAAAAGAAAAAGAAGGAAGCTAACAACAATAAGTTGTGGTGGTATCAACTTAGTTAATGCTTCCTCTTTCTTCAGATACAGTAACTGTTACATGCTTCTCAGTTCCTTTTATTTTTACCCCTTTTCTTCTCCTTCAGCACCACTTTTTTTCTTCTCTTTAATGCATCATTTTTTCACTCAAACATTCTCAATCCTCAGGTCAAAAGAAATCGTGAAAATGAGTGCATGAGATAAAGTTTGCACCAAGGATCAATTGGGGGAGAGAGAGAGAGTGAGAGAGAGAAAAACACGTGACAGTTACTGTATAATACTCTGGATGATATTATTGAATAAGTCTTGGTCTTATATAGGCAAGACCAAAGACTAACAGTAACTAAGAAAACAAGAAACGTTAAACAAAAAATATAAAAGTACAACAAAGAATAACGAACAAGCATAAAACACTAAAGCCTTTTAATAACAGATAAAGGCTAACTACTCTAACTATTTAACTGTCCCCTCAAACGAGAGGGTGTCCTCACAAGCCCAAGGTTGCCACGCATCTGAACAAATGTTCCCCCAATCACTGACTTAGTGAAAATGTCTGCTGGCTGCTCAAAGCTTGGAATGTATCCAATAGAAATTTCCTGACTTAGCACTTATCTCTAACAAAATGGTTGAAAACCGTTTAAGATGGTTTGGGCATGTGCAAAGAAGACCGTTGGAGGCGCCAGTTAGGAGAGTTGAGCAGATGGTTTGGAACCATGTGAAAAAAGGTCGAGGAAGATCAAAAAGGACACTTAGAGAAATTATTAAACGGGACCTTTTAGTAAATGAGATATCTAAAGAATTGGTCATTGATAGAGCTCAATGGCGTCGTGCGATCCCTGTAGCCGACCCCACTTAGTGGGATAAGGCTATGTTGTTGTTGTTGTTGTAGCACTTATCTCTAACAAAGTGGAGATCTATTTTCACATGTTTAGTCCTTGCATGCAAAACCGGATTAGTAGCTATTGCCTTTGCACTCAAGTTGTCACACCACAGCAAAGGCGCTCTGATTATAGGACAACCAATCTCACTCATAAGAGACTTCAGCCAAACAACCTCTCCTGTCAATGTTGCCAACGCTTTATATTCAGCCTCGGCACTAGATCTAGAAACAACACCTTGCGTTTTACTTGATCATGAAACCAAAGAATCTCCCAAAAATACACAAAAACCACCTACAGACCTTCTGTCAAGCTCGTCACTAGCCCAATCTGAATCTGAAAATCCAGTAAGAGTAAAATCAATTGAAGGCTTAATACGCAAGCTCAAATCCTCTGTTCCTTTGAGATACCTCAAGACTCTTTTTGCTTTTCTCCAATCTTGAGTTGTAGGCACACTCAATTGCTGACTTAGATTATTTACAGCAAAGGAAATGTCTGGTCCTGTACTGGTTAAGTATTGAAGATCTCCAACCAAGCTTCTATACATAGAGGGATTTTCCAAAACTTCATCTTTAACCTTGGTTTTGTGAATACCGAGAGTTAAAGGTGTTGGACAGGCTGAAACATCACACAAATTGAATTTTTCCAGCAAGCTCCTCACATAATTCTTCTGACATAAGACAATTCCATTCTCACCTCAAACAACTTCTATGCCCAAGAAGAAATGAATTTCTCCAAGATCCTTCAAAGAAAACACAGAATTCAGCCTTTGAATCCTTCAACAAACTTCTTGTTATCTCCTGTGATAAGCATATCATTGTAATTTCTGGATGTAAGTAATTTCTCTTGTACCATTTCATTCATAGGCAACAGATATATATACATGTGAATCCCTACAATCAAGCCTACAATCAAGCCTACAATCAAGCCTACAATCAAGCCTACAATCAAGCTATACAATCAAGCCTACAATCAAGCTATACAATCAAGCCTACAATCAAGCCTACAATCAAGCTACTATATCTTAACACTCCCCCTCAAGCTGGATCATAGATGTTAATCATGCCCAGCTTGTTACAAATATAATTAATGCGAGCTCCATTTAAGGCCTTAGTGAAAATATCTCCTAACTGGTCTTCAGTTCTAACATATCCTGGAGTAATGAAATGATCTTCAATCTTTTCACGAATGGTGTGACAATCGATCTCAATATGTTTAGTTCGTTCATGAAACACGGGATTAGAAGCAATGTGAAGAGCAGCTTGGTTGTCACACCATAATGTTACTGGTAATGGGGTCTCGAAGCCAACTTCTTTCAATAGTTGGTATATCCATACAATTTCACATACTGAGTTTGCCATAGCTCTGTATTCTGATTCTGCAGTAGATCGGGAAACAATATTTTGCTTCTTGCTCTTCCATGAAACTAGATTCCCTCCTACAAAGACACAATAACCAGTAGTAGATCTCCTATCATCTTTGCACCCTGCATAATCTGCATCAGAATAAACTTCAATCTTAGTGTGTCCATGATACCCATAAAATAATCCACGTCCTGGGGCTCCTTTTAAATAGCAAAGAATTTGTTCTAGGAGTGCCCAATGGTTGACAGTCGGGGAGGACATAAAGCGACTGGCCACACTAACAGAATATGCAATATCGGGGCGAGTCACAGTCAAATAATTCAATTTTCCCACAAGTCTCCTATACTTTTCAGGATCATGAAATGGCTCACTGTCATCCTTTGCAAGCTGTATGTTAGGAGTCATAGGGGTACTTGATGGCTTAGCCCCTATCTTTCCTGTTTCTGTCAATAAGTCAAGAACATACTTTCTTTGGGACAAGAAGACCCCCTTCTTATTTCTCAAAACTTCAACCCCTAAGAAATATTTCAAAGGTCCCAAATCCTTTGTCTGAAACTGTGACTGCAAGAAAGTTTTAAGGCCAAAGATACCAGAACTGTCACTCCCAGTTATCACAATATCATCAACGTATACCACAAGAAGAATGATACCATCCTTAGACTGCTTATAAAATACCGTGTGATCAGATTTGCTTTTCTTCATTCCATATTTCAAAACAACTTGGCTAAACTTGCCAAACCATGCACGAGGGCTCTGCTTCAGACCATATAGCGATTTCTGAAGTCGACATACTTTCCCATACTCCCCCTGAGCAACAAACCCAGGGGGTTGCTCCATATAGACCTCTTCTTGGAGAGTACCATGAAGAAAAGCATTTTTAATATCCAACTGGTGTAGTGGCCAGTTATGAGTGGCAGCCAAGGAGATCAACAAACGAACGGAGGTAAGTTTGGCAACTGGAGAAAAAGTATCGGAATAATCAGCACCATAAGTCTGAGCATATCCTTTCGCAACAAGACGAGCCTTCAACCGAGCCACAGACCCATCAGGGTTGACTTTAATTGTGAACACCCATTTGCACCCAATAGCTTTCTTCCCAGCAGGTAAATTCATTAATGTCCAAGTATTGTTATAGTCAAGTGCATTTATCTCTTCCATCATAGCATCACGCCACCCAGGATGGGCCAAAGCTTCATGGACAGTCTTAGGAATGGACACAGAGTCAAGGTTGGCCAAAAAAGAGCAAGAGGTAGAGGATAAATGATCATAAGAAACAACTGAGGCAATAGGATAAGTACAAAGACGTTTACCTTTGCGAAGGGCAATAGGGAGGTCCGGAGAAGCGAAATCAGGATCCGGCAACGAAACAGAAGGTGGAGGGCATGAATCTGAACCTGCAGGCAATGGACGTCGAGTGTAGACATGAACAATTGGTGGCCGAGTGGGTGCCAGAGAAGGGGTAGGAGTACTTGTGGATGGCTGAGAAAAAGGTACAGTGTAGATGAGCAGATCATCATCGTCCCTCGGAACATGAGAAGAAGAAGAAGTAGAAAAGAACGGAATGTCTTCTTGGAAGGTAACATCAACAGAAACAAGATAACGCTGAAGAGTAGGAGAGAAACACCTGTATCCCTTTTGGAGACGAGAATAACCAAGGAAAACACATTTAAGAGACTTAGGGTCTAACTTTGTGACCTGGGGTCTAGTGTCCCTGACAAAACAAGTGCTGCCAAAGATACGAGGCTCAATAGGAAATACAGCTGTGGATGGGAACAAAACAGAATATGGAATCTCTCCCCCAAGAACAGAAGATGGCATGCGGTTAATCAAAAAACAAGCTGTGGAGACAGCATCAGCCCAAAAAGGTTTAGGAACATGCATTTGAAACAAAAGAGCTCGAGCAACTTCAAGTAAATGTCGATTCTTACGTTCAGCAACTCCATTTTGGGCGGGTGTGTCAACACACGAGGATTGATGCAAGATACCACGTTGAATCATGTAAGACTGGAACGGCTCAGAGAGATACTCTTTAGCATTGTCACTCCTCAAGGTTTGAACAGAAATTTTAAATCGTGTTTTAATTTCAGTATAGAAAGCACAAAAATGTGAAAAAACTTCAGAGCGACTTTTCATTAAATATAACCAGGTAACACGAGAGTAATCATCAACAAAGGTAACAAAATACTTAAAACCTGCCTTGGCCACAATAGGACAAGGACCCCAAACATCAGAATGAACTAATTCAAAAGGGGACGTAGCCCGTTTATTAACTCGAGACCCTAAGGGAACACGATGGTGTTTGGCAAACTGACAGGACTCACAAGGCAAAGATGATAAATGTCGAAATTGGGGATAGAGCTGCTTGAGAACTGGGAGAGACGGATGACCCATTCGACAGTGCAAATCAAAAGGAGAAAGCGAACTAGAACATGCCAAAGATCTTGGTGTCTTAGTATCAAGAGTGTAGAGGCCACCAGACTCATGCCCGCTACCAATAATCTGCTTCGTCGTAAGATCCTGAAAAATACAATGAGTAGGAAAGAATGAGACACTACAATTTAGGGCACGAGTGAGTTTACTAACAGAAATCAGATTAAATGAAAAATTAGGTAAACTCAGTACTGAAGGTAGAGATAAAGATGGGGTCAGGTTAATGGTGCCAGAACCAAGGACACGGGGTGTAGAGCCATCAGCTATAGTCACATGAGACGAATGGACATGAGTATCAAAAGTAGAGAAAAGACTAGGATTACCTGTCATATGGTCTGAGGCACCAGAATCTATAACCCAGCTGGACGATGAAGAGATGAGACATGTGGGGGATTTACCTGTATCAGCGAAGGCAGCAGTGGGAGTAGAAGTTTTAAGTGATTCTTGATATTGAGTGAACTTGGCAAAGTCATCAGCAGAAACCATAATAGTCTTATCAGCAGATGAGGCAACATGGGCAGATCGTCCTGTCTGATTCTTGTTGAGAAGTTTCTTACAAGTGCGTTTTGTATGCCCCAGCTCATGACAGTAATAGCACTCAACTTCACCAGACTCCTGACTCCGATGTTCTATATTTTTGTTACGATTGTGCGATCCTCCCCGTGAGCCACTTCGAGATCCACCACGACTAACAAGAGCACTGCTATTATGAGTAGTGATTTGAGAAGGTTGTGAGTTTTCTGTACGAAGAACTCTAGCAAAAACTTCTTGCAAAGGAGAAATATCAGATGCTGAGAGAATTTGAGATTTGACTGCTTCGAAATCTGAGAGCAGACCTGTCAGGAAACTCATAACTGCCATTTTCTCTCTTTGAGCTTGCTGAACCTTAATATCAGAACTAAAAGGGAGAAGCATATTTAGTTCTTCATAGGTTTTCTTAAATTCCATGAAATAAGCAGTAAGAGACTTGTCTTGCTGCTCTCCTCGATAAAATGACTTACATACCTCGTAGATGCGAGATATGTTTCCTCGTCCAGAATACAAAAAATCCAAATATTCCATTAATTCTTTCACAAATTCACAATGGTTAATCAGACCGAGTACCTCTATGTCAATAGAGTTCCGAATTTGCAAGAATAGTCTCGCATCATCACGCAACCACGCTTTTCGAGTGTCGTCACTAGGGGGATCAGAGATGAGATGATCATCCTTCTCAATGCTCCGCAAATATACACGAATGGTTTTACTCCAATCTAAATAGTTGGAGCCATTGAGTTTGTGTTCGGTAATCTTCGTCATCACAGGGACGACCTCAGCCATAACTGTAGTTTTACTGTCTGCCATAGGTGGGAAAAGTACACAGCACACAAACACAACCAAAAATAAATGGATTCAGCCTAAAACAGTAAACCAAAGAGAACCAAACCAAACCAGAAGGAAGGTCAAACAGCAGGGAAGACGCCGGAAAGGACAGGAAGTCGCCGGAAAACGGACGAAAATGCCGACGAAACAAAACAGAGAGGAAGATGACGTCGGACGCGCCCTCACGCGCCGGCGCGTGGATCCGCTGGCAGAAAGAACGAGTGGCGCGTGGAGGTCACACGCGCCGCCGATGGCTTCCGGACTCTCGGGGTCCGCCGGCCGGGGAAGTCTGAACGTTGTTGGGGGGGTGGTGAGAACCAACAACCACCGTAGAGGGTTGGGCTCTTCTCACGCACACATAAGCAGTACCGAGAACGCCAACAGCCTCTGATACCATGTAATTTCTGGATGTAAGTAATTTCTCTTGTACCATTTCATTCATAGGCAACAGATATATATACATGTGAATCCCTACAATCAAGCCTATAATCAAGCTATACAATCAAGCCTACAATCAAGCCTACAATCAAGCTATACAATCAAGCCTACAATCAAGCTATACAATCAAGCCTACAATCAAGCCTACAATCAAGCTACTATATCTTAACAATCATCAACATATACAAGAGTAATAATCACATGATTTTCAGTTCGTAAAACAAATAGAGAATGGTCACTTTTCGTGTGTTGAAAACCTCATTGAACAAAGGTAGTTCTAAGACTTTCCTACCAAGCTCTAGGGGCTTGTTATAGCCCATAAAGAGCCTTTTTTAACATTCAAACATGTCTTGGCAGTTTAGGATTTTCAAAACACAAGGGCTGCCTCATATAAACAGGTTTCTTTAAGCTTCCATTCAAAAAGGCGTTATCAATATCTACTTGTCTAATAGACCAATTTAAAGAGACGGCAATGGACAATATTACCTGTACTGTGGTTAGTTTTCTTCAACATTTATTCCGGGATATTGTTGGAAACCTTTAGCAACTAACCTTGCTTTGTGCTTTAAGATAGAGCCATCCGCTCCTATTTTTGTCTTAAACACCCATTTGCTGTCCACAAGAGGCTGTCCTTTATATGGAACAAGGCTCCAGGTGTCATTTTTCATCAATGCCCTATATTCAATTTCCATAGCCTTTTTCCAGTGGGGTATCTTCCATGCATCTCCAGTGCTGTTTGGGACAGCAGTATCTCCAAGCTTTGTGAGGCCAGCAAAGACATGTTTAGGCTGAATGGCCCCACTTCTAAGCCTGGTTACCACAGGGTGAGAAGAACTGGGTTGATTCAAGGGCTGATTAATTGTTGAAGAGTCATGAGTTTCATGTGAAGCATCTACCGTTTCAACAGAGGCCTGATGCTGCAGCTGTTCACTGTTCAGAGGATTAGAAGTTGCTTCTTCCATGGAAGCAGAGTCTTCAATTCTCTGCAAAAGAGGGGAGTGTTCATTTGAATTAAGATCAGTTTTCAAAAGAGGTGGTGGCTGTATGTAAATAACTTCCCTTGATTCCTCTGTTTTCTTTTCTCCAAAGAAATTATCATAGAAAGGAAAATCAATCTCATTAAAGACAACATGCCTTGAGATATAGATTTTTCTTGTAGGAGACAAGCACTTATAACCCTTATGAGAAATACTAGGTCCCAAATAGACACACTTAACAGAATGATAGTTTAATTTGAGCTAATTGTAAGGCCTCAAACAGGGAAAGCATGCACATCCAAATACCCTAATGTTGTCATAGCCAGGGTGAGGTTTGGTAAGGAATCTAGATAAAAAAATCTGTCAAAATTGTAAAGTTATTCCTGGAGAACTCGTGGCAACTCAACATAGGGTTTTGGTCCTTGACGTGCTTATTAAGGGTCCGAAACAAAAGTATCGACAGGTGATGAACCTTAGGATCAAGTGGTGACAACTAAAGGGGGAGAATCAACAAACTTTCAAGAGAAAACTGTTGGAGGAAGAGTCCTGGGAGTTACGAGAAAATGCTAACATCATATGGGATGAGATGGCTAAGAGGATTAGAAAGGTAGTTAAAGCACTTTTAAGAGAATCAAAAAGTTTGGACAAAGAGATAAGGAATCTTGGTAGTGGAATGAGACCGTTTAAGAGAAGATCAAATTTAAAACAGAATGCTTTAAAGCTATTGTCACGACCCTCAAAATGGTACGTGACCGGCACAACTTAGAGATACTCTCTAGTTGTAAGCCTAATGCTTTTAGCTCCATATAATAATCATTCTAAAATGTGAGAGTAATAATATAACAAAGACTTATCTTAGTTAAATACTCCGATTTTGCTTAATAAGCTACAATCTTACAAAACATACAGTAAACTTAAAGTACTGTAATAACATAAATATGTACAATAACCACTTCCTCCTAGATGTCCTATTTGACTGCAGAGCTTTCTAGAATTTAAAACTGAAGAAACAGCTTTAATAAACACCAACCCTTGAAGCAAAGAGGGTTAGGATATTGAACTTGCGCTACTCCTCAGACAGATGTTTTTCGTTAATCTCAGGATCTGAAAAAAATATATCCACCACAATATGAGATAATAATCTCAATGAATAGATAACGTTACAAGGATAGAAACTTAATTACAGATAATCATCAAGTGATTAACAATACACAAGTATATGTATAAAATGCATAAGTAAAATCATATCATACTTATAATCGACAAACAGCCATAGAATATGACCATAATCATATTCGGCACACAGCTATCTCCACATTTGGCATACAGCCATAGCATATGACCATAATCATATTTGGCACACAGCCATATTCATATTCGGCACACAGCCATCTTCACATTCGGCACACAGCCATAAATATGACCATAATCATATTCGGCACACAGCCATATTCACATTCGGCACACAGCCATAGCATATGACCATAATCATATTCGGCACACAGCCATATTAATTAAAATATTCAGTCAAAGGTAATAGTAGATATACTCTGAATATGTAAATTACTTGGACTATTCATATAATTAAATAAGTATCCAAATAGGTTAGCTACTCACCTGAAATCCAAGTTACTATATCTTCTTTAAATCTACACAATTACATTTAATGGATTCAATTAATATAATTCTTTAATACACGTATATGTACTATTTAAAAATACATATAAATACTATTTATATATAGTTACTATTCATTTATACATATAGTTACTATTCATATATACGGTTACTATTCATATGTACGGTTACTATTCATACGTACGGTTACTATTCATACATACAAGTATTATTCATACCAGAAATAGAGAATATAATCTGTAAAAGAGTACACCAGGTAAGTTCCCAGGAAAGAGTGGAGAGTCCCAATGGACACACTTAACAACCATGTCTTTCCTTAGCCAGAACTTTCCTAGACATGTATTCTTCACAGTTTACATTCTATTTCGGTAATCAGAGAATCAAAACATATAGGTAGCTAAGGACAGTTTTTCTGATGTGGAAGATCGGCCAAAGCCGCAACCACAGAGCATACTTAAGAAAATAACTTTTAAAAATCTGAATGGCACAGAAAAGGGGCATAGTATTCTTACCTTGGATCTAGGCTAAGGAAGAAAGACCTAGAATCTCAGAGCCCTAACGCCGGAGTAAGAGAAGTTTTGAGGAAAGGAGAGAAGAGAAACTGAAGGTGTGTGTTTTGAATTGAAATGGAAGGGCCTATTTATAGGAGAAATTATGGTACTATTTGCCACTATTCCATCTACCATTCTCCTATACTATTTCATCTACCAGTTTCACTTACCAGTTTTCATCTACCATTCTCCTATACTATTTCATCTACCAGTTTCACTTACCAGTTTTCATCTACCATTCTCCTATACTATTTCATCTACTAGTCTCACTTACCAGTTTTCATTCTAGATTCCACTTTTGAACTGTATATTTACTTAATGGGATTAATTCCATATCATATCATCCATTATATCCCATAATTTATAGAATCTATAATTAAAAATTTATATTTTCAACAATATGCACAAACGAGTATGCAAAAATTCAACTGATAGGGAATTTATTTTCTTCAAAATAAATTTATCGAAATTCTTAAATACTTATAACTTAAAAAAAAAATAATAATAATAATGGGTATTACAGCTATCCATTTGTGCAATAATACGGAAAATTAGGAAAGGTATCGAAAGGCTAATAAGGAGACTAAAAAAGCAGTAAGTGAAGCACGATCTAAAGCGTTTTAAGAGTTTTACAAGGACTTAGGAACGAAAAAGGAGAACAAAAGATTTACAAGATTGTGAAGACTAGAGAAAAGAAATCTAGAGATTTGGATCAAGATGTGTTAAGGATGAAGAAGGAAAAGTTTTGGTTATAGATGGAGATATTAAAAACAGATGGTAAGGTTACTTTTACAAGCTCTTTAATGACGGAGCAGGGTCGACTAGTGATTTGGAAGATTTAACTACCCTGGAGAGAGAACAAAATTTGGCATATTATCGCAGGATTAAGGTTGATAAGGTCGAGGAAGCTCTTAGAAGAATGGATAATGGTAAAGCCGTTGGTCTTGATGGTATTCCTATTGAAGTTTGGAAGTGTTTACAAGAGGATGGTACTATCTGGCTAACTAAACTCTTTAATGCCTATATACAAAAACAAAGGGGACATCCAGAACTATGCAAATTACCGAGGGATTAAGCTTATGAGTCACACTCTGAAAGTATGGGAAATAGTGATTGAACGTAAGTTAAGAATTGAGACGAGTATTTCTTAAAATCAATTTGGATTCATGCCAGGACGGATTACTATGGAAGCTATTTATCTACTAAGAGGGTTGATCGAAAGGTATCGGAGTAAACAAAAAGACTTGTATATAGCATTTATTGATTTGAAAAAAGCTTATGATCGAGTCCCAAGAGAAGTGCTGTGGAAGCCTTGGAAAAGAAAGGTGTATGGATTCCGTATATTAGAGCTATAAAAGATATGTATGAGGGGCTACAACTAGTGTGAGAATGTCTGGAGGGGAGACAAGAGAGTTTCTTATTAAGATTGGCCTGCATCAAGGATCATTTTTGAACCCTTATTTATTTGACTTGGTTTTAGATGTTTTGATGAAACACATCTAAGAAGAAATCCCCAAATGCATGTTTTTTGCCGATGATATTGTTCTCATAGCAGAGTCAAGGAAAGAGATTAATTTCAACCTCGTGTTATGGAGAGCTACTTTGGAATCGATGGGTTTTCGACTGAGCAGGAGTAAGACAGAATATATGCATTGTAAGTTTAACAAGCGATAAGTTAGAAACGAGTTGGAGGTTAAAATTAGAAATTAGGTTTTATCACAAGTGTCAAAGTTTAGGTATCTGGGATCAGTTATACAAGATAACGGCGAAATTATTGGAGATGTGGCACATAAGATACAAGTTGGGTGGTTGAAGTGGAGAATGGCATCAGGAGTTGTTTGTGATCGGAAAGTACCTGATAAGCTCAAAGGAAAGTTTTATCATATTGCTATAAGACCAACAACTTTATATGGGAGTGAATGTTGGGCGATGAAAAGACAACATGGACAAAAAATTAGGGTAGCAAAGATAAGAATGTTGCGATGGATGTGTGGTCATACAAAAAGAGATATGATCCGTAATGATCATATATGAAGTAGAGTTAGAGTGGTACCTATCGAGAAAAAAATAGTTGAAAACCGTTTAAGGTGGTTTGGGCATGTCTAAAGAAGACCGTTGGAAGCGCCAGTAAAGAGAGTTGAGCAGATGGTTTGGAGTCTTGTGAAAAAAGGTCGAGAAAGATCAAGAAGGACATTTAGAGAAGTTATTGAACGAAATCTTTTGGTAAATGAGATACCTAAAGAGTTGGTTATTGATATAGCTCAATAGCGTCATGCGATTCATGTAGCCGATCCCACCTCGTAGAATAAGGCTTTGTTGTTGTTGTTGTTGTTGCTGCTGTCATAGCCAGGGTCTTTCTTAAATAAACAGTAAAAGGGAATTTTCCCTCGCAAAGCAGAAGTAGGAAGAGAGTTAATCAGATTAGCAGTAGTTACAAAAGCATTTGACCAATAGCACATAGTAACCTTTGCTTGAGCAAGCATATTTAATCCTTTTTCCACTACTTCCCTGTGTTTCCTCTCAGTTCTTCCATTTTGGACAGAAGTATATGGGCAAGAATGCCTTAAAACAATTCCTGATTCTTGAACAATTTGATTAAAAGGTTTAAATTCTATAACTCTATCACACTGAATTATTTTAATCTTTCTCTCCAATTGATTTTTAATCATCTTTTTGAAGTGTACAAATGCTTGTACAATATCTCCTTTGGTTTTAAAAGGGAAAAGCCATAAAAATCTACTATGATCATCAAGGAAAAATACATAGTATTTAAAGCCAGAATGTGATTCAAAAGGGGTCCCCCAAGGTCAGTACAAATGATGTCAAGGGGATTCTCAGCTCTAGAATTTGAATTTTTAAAAGGCAAGGCATGCATTTTCCTAGGGACATAGGCATCACAAAAAATCTTTTCTTTATTGATCAAAACTTCCTTCTTACAATATCTAAACACATCATTCAAAATTTACTCAGAAGGGTGGCGAAGTCTTCTATGCCACATTTGTCTTTCTGAACATCTTTTATTCTCTTTGGTTAAAAGACATTTTGCCTCTACCTCTGAATTGGGGTTGCCTTTGACTCTGTACAGACCTTTAGTCTTGATTCCTCTCATTAGTATTTTTCCTGTCTGATTGTCCTTCACAATACAACTATATGAGTCAAAAATTACAGATACATTATTATCAGAAGCCAATTGGTACACACTAATAAGATTTTTGTTGATTTTGGGAGCAACCAACATCTCACTTAGCTCTAAAGGAGAATCTCGAATGTATGAATTACCAGTACTCTTGACATCCACCTTTTGACCATTTCCAACAACAATAAATTTTCTAGAGAGAGAAGGGGTACCTTTATCCAAAGTAGTACGATCATTGGTGATGTGGTGAGATGCACCACTATCCACATACCAATCTTGATTCTCAAGATTGTCTTGAGTGACAATATAGGCAGAGTAAGTGGTGTTTTTTTTTACTATTTTCACCTAAACCACCTGAGACACTAAAGTAGGTTTGATCAAACCTATAAAAGCAATTATGGACAGTGTGACTGACCTTAGTACACAATTGGCACATAGGTTTATTGGAATGGCCTCCTTTGCCTTTGGAAGGTTGACCTCTCCAATTCTGATTGGAATTGGAGAAATTGGAATTATTCCTCTGTTTCCCTGTAGCTATATTCGCATAAAGGGATTGAAATTGGGACATGGTATTCCAATGCTCCAGTTGACTTTCAAAAGTCAGTAAGGCAGCTTGGAGATTGAACCAAGAAAGAGATTCTTTCTCGGCTAATTGAACGACGATAGGGCCGTAATCTGACTCCAAACCAGCCAATGCTTGAGTAACCACATCATCGTTGCTGAGAGGACTTCCAGCGAGAGCAAGATTATCTGTTAACGCCTTCACCTTTTTTTAAGTATTCCTTCATTTTGAGACTTCCTTTTTGAAGTCTCTGTAATTCATTCTTGTAAAGAGAGACTCTCGAACGAGTCTGACTACTAGCCAGGGATTTAACAGGTTTCTACAAATCTTGAGAAGTCTTGCATCCTATCACTTGAGATGTGACGTCGATCGAGATGCTGTTATACAGCTAGCCCAATAGCATTTGTTCTAGCATTACCCACTCTTCGAAGAGTAGGTTGATCTTTCTCTCGTTCTCGGTGAAAATGTAAACATCTGGACAAGGTTTTGTCCCCAGGATGAAGCCGTCAAGCTTGTTTCCTCTAATAACGGGAAGAACCATTGAACTCCAGAGAAGGTAATTGTCCTCGTCCAACTTGACGGAACAAAACTGATTAAGGGTCGTCATCGAATTCGACATCTTTGTTTGCGATAGCGAGGAAGAGCCTAAATCATTAGAACGATTTCCTGAATCGCTTGTTGCAGATGAACCCGAGTGTGGCTCCATGGCAGACAACAACGTGGAAGGATCTTGGCTCTAATACCAAGATAAAGTTTGCACCAAGGATCGATAAGGGGGAGAGAGAAACACGTGACACAGTTACTGTATAATACTTTGGATGATATTATTCAATAAGTCTTAGCCTGATATAGGCAAGACCAAAGACTAACAGTAACTAACAAAACAAGAAACATTAAAGAAAAAATATAAAAGTACAACAAAGAATAACGAACAAGCATAAAACACTAAAGCCTAACTACTCTAACTATTTAACTGCATGCAAGTGAGGAAGCATACCATAGTATCAGACCACATGCAGAAAGCAAACACAGAAAGGAGTTCAAGCACCCTCAAGTATCTCCAGCTTTTCAAGAAATATTTTTATGTAAGTAGTATAACAGGTCAAAAGATAACGAGTTCACGCTTTTGTCATTACCACAAAGAATTGATCAACTGCAAAAACATTAGTACTTAGTTCTTTTCCACCTTTCTTAGCACAAGCGACAATTCCAATAGCTTCAAATCTCTACTACAAATCACGCACAAACAAAAGCCAGAAAGACATTAATGTATACCTGTCCGCCAGTAGTTCTTGGGATGACTGATATGGAAGCAATGTCAACATAAGTCTGGGTAGAGATAAATACGTCAACGCAAACCTACATTGTCACAAAACAATTATATTTAGTTGATCTCTATCCAGCTGATCATTGAACAATGCTCACCACAAAAACCAACCAGTAATGTTGGCCAGATTTGTTTGGAATTAAAAAAAAAAATCTGAATATCTTCACCTGATACTCGGCAAATTCAATTGCCAATTCCTTGAATGATTTATCAGCAGGTTGAAGTAATTTATGGGCCTCCTAAATTTCAACGTAGAATTTCATTAGAGAAAATGGTAAACTTACATTCTGAGTGAAGACATATTGTACTTTACTGTAATGGTCAACAAACAAGATGAACAAACTAACATGTTAATAGATATTAACAAGATCAATTATAGGCTTCTCTCATTAGATTCAAATTTTGAGTTGAAATGGACCTTGTCCTTGACATGGTGCAATATCCTTGATGAAAGACTGAAAGTGATAATTGACATAGTACCAAAGCTAGTAGTAAGACTCCTTTCTCTTAATTAGCAATCAAGTTTCAGCACAAAGTATGGTGGGCCTATGCTTTGTCCAAACTTCAAGCCCAAATGGCTTTAATGTGAGGGGTATGTTGAGATATTAATAGTACCAATTATGTGCCTCACTTAACAGGGTAAGCTGATGGGTGAAAGTGGTACTTGACATGTCAGGGACCATTACCTATAAGTCATCCGATCCATCCTCTGTATTGTCCAATCCATTAACAGTATAAGTTTAATTGATAGGGTCAAATTGAACCCATCTTTTTAACAAATGGTGTTAGCAACCCTCCCTTCTGTATACAGGGCACCTAAGCACCCAGCATACAGAGAGCAGTTCTGGTTTGGCACTGTACTGGGTGCCTAAGCGCCCAAAAGGAGCTAGGGGCAGTTATTTCTAACTTTTTTTTTTTTAATTTTTTATCTTTTCTTGTTATTTCTAAAATATTCATGTTTTAATGTATTCTAGTTTCAAGTGGGTAGTTATTAGGAGTAGTTTCCTACCACTTCCATGTTTTAAGGAAGTTATGCTGGTTAGGGGAAGTTATGCTTCCATAGGTTGTATTTAAACCTTTCTAAGAATTAATGAAATATATCAGATCAGTTCAGTTATTATCTAAACCTGGTGTGGAGCACTAGAGATCTTGGTTCTCTCTAATTTGAACCAACAAAGTAGGTAGCAGAAAGAAATCAAATTCTTCTCTCCCTCTCACTGATTCTACTTCATTTAAACCCATAACCAGATCCTATAATAGGGACCATAACAATTTGGTATCAGAGCCAGCGGTTATGGAGCAACTACAGTGACAGATCAACACTTTGCTCTGCATTGTGCAGGAGTAACGTGAGACTAATGCTGCAGAAAGAGAGAAGATGAATGCAAGACTCGATGCCTTGCCACATGAGTTAGTTGCACAGACTGAAAGGGATAGAACTGAACAAGGAAGTCAGAATCATGGAGGTCAGATTCATTCCAATACATCCAGAACAGAGGCCTCAGGAGCAGGAGGCAGTTTGACAGTGCCCAAGATAGCGAAGCTTGATTCCCAAAGTTTAAAGGCCATGAGGATCCATTGGGATGGTTCAACCGTTGAGAGCATTTCTTTCGACACCAACAAACTGCCGAGGATCCATTGGGATGGTTCAAACGTTAGAGGGCAATGCTCAAATATGGTTTCTTCAACTGGAAGTGGATCTGTGTCACCTTAGATTTGGTCCTCCCATTCAAAGCCATAAATTGAGGGAATTATCTAAATTAAGACAGCAAGGTTCTGTGGCAGATTACCAGGAGAAATTTGAACAATTAGCCTTACGTGCTGGTATGTTAACCCAATAGCAGAAGATAGAGTTATACATTAGTGGGCTGCAGGACTATATTTCGGTTAAGGTTGAATTGCATAATCCAATAGATTTGGCCACGGCGATAAGCCTTTCTAGACTTTATGAACACAAGAGTTATTCTCCTTTTCATTCGACCCCAAAGAAACTAAACCACCGGATCCCTCACTACTGCAACCACAGTCAACAAAGTTGGAGGAGAGAAGACACAAGGGCCTTTGTTTTAATTGTGAAGAACTATACACTAAAGGCCATAGATGCAAAAAGCTATTTTGGCTTGAATTAGTTGAAGACGAAGTTGAAGAGGGACTCCATGATCAAGAGCCTCATATGGACCCTGCAGCACCACACGTTTGAGGGCAAGTCTGTATTGAAAAAAAAAGGGGGGGGGGGGGGAGTATATGTTAGCAACCCTCCCTTCTGTCTGCTGGGCGCCTAGGCACCCAGCATACAGAGAGTAGTTCTGGTTTGGCCTTTTACTGGCCAGGGGCAGTTATTTTAGACCTTTTTCATTTTGTCATTTCTGACATTTTTTTGATAGAAAAAGAAATATTATTACTGAAGAAAGAGAGATACAAAAGAAAGAGAAAAACAAAAAGAGAAAAGGAGGACAAGAAATCTTCCTAAGAAAATAAAGCTAAAACCAAAACTCCCCACACAAAGCCCCTGAATCCAAATAGGGCTAATACAACAAGGCCCTCCAATCCTTATAAATATCTACAAAAGGCACCCCTTTAAACATTCCATTGGCCGAAACCCAAAGAGTAGTGACATAGCGAATTCTATCCCACAGCAAATGAGGAGGTAGAGCCCGTTCATTAAAAACTTCGTCATAACCTGTTCCAAATATCTTAGATCACCTTGCAATGTAAGAACAAATGGCTATTTGTCTCTGAACTCCGTCAACACATCACGCAACCATCAGAAGATAAAGCATTTGAAGACTATTTGATCTGACGTAGATCATTAGTATTAATTCTACTGAGAATTGTTGTCCAAATAAAGGCCTTCACCTTTGAAGGCACCTTTACTTTCCAAAAAGACCTTTTAAAAGACGAAGAAACATGTAGATTACGAATCATAAAATTGTAAAAAGAAGCACAAGTGTATGAGCCCGAGGAATCCAACTTCCACAGCCTCTTATAAGGTAAAGAGGAGATGTGGAACAGAGCCAAAATGTCCAGCATCGAAGTAAGGACAGCCACAAGTCTATCATTGACATTTCTGGAAAAAAGAAAATTCCAACAAAATTGGCCCTGGGGAGGGGGGAGGGGAATCATTGGAGATGACCAATCTAACAATCCTCCCAAAACATAAACCATCTCTAACACACAACGACAACATTGGAGAAAAGGAATGGTATACCTGAGAAATCGCCTTCCAGGGACTTGCATGCGTAACGACACCTTCCGAATTTGCATCCCATTGATTCTGATGTAACCCAAACTTGGCCTTAATCACCTTATAACAGAGGGAATTAGATTCAAGAGTGAATCTCCACAACCACTTGGCCAAAAGAGAGATGTTTTTAGACACCAAATTACCAAGACTCGACCCCTCATCTTCCTCTCTCCTCCATCAGACCATAAAAAGTGCCTCATAATCTTCTCAATCCTATGAGCCACCCCAACTGGAATCTTGAACAGGGAAAGAAAATAAAGAGGCATACTAGATAAAGATGCTTGAACTAACGTTATTCTCCCCCCAAAAGAAAAATAAGATCCTTTCCAACTATCAAGCTTTCAAGATATTCTTTGAACCATAGGATTCTAAAAGGACTCCATATGAGAGTTACCACCTAAAGGATCACCTAGATAGTTAAGAGGCCAACTCAACACCACACAACTTGCGAGCTCAGCTAACTCATACAGAGAGCCATCCTGAATGTTAACACAAGCTAAACCACTCTTACCCAAGTTAACGCGAAGCCTCGACACCACCTCAAAAACTTGTAGATGCGAAAGAACTCGATGAAAATTCTACTTACAGGCAAGAAAAGAATAGTGTCATTTGCAAACTGCAAATGAGACACTCCACAACCATTACTCCCTACCGACAAGCCTCGCAGAACCCTTCTATCAGAACCCCTTCTCAACATACGACTTAAGACATCAATCACCAGAGTAACGAGAAAAGGAGACAATGGATCACCTTACCTAACCCCATGTTGCCCCTTAAACCAAACTCTAGGCTGCCCATTAACAATGACCGAGAAAGCCACCGAGGAAAGACAACCCCTAATCCAAAGCCTCCATCTATCTCCAAACCCTTTACGACACATAACCTTTCCAAAAAATCCCAATTAACCATATCATAAGCCTTTTCAAAATCCAACTTGAACACAAACCCTTTTGCTTTCTACGCTTGCTATCCTCCACTAACTCGTTAGCAATTAGACTAGCATTACGAATTTGATGCTTAACAATGAAAGCACTCTCAGAGATAGTGTCCCCTGGAATTTTTGACATATTTATGTTTATTTATGTTTTAATGTATTCTAGTTTTAAGTGAGTAGTTATTAGGAGTAGTTTTCTACAACTTATGTTTTAAGGAAGTTATGTTGGTTAGGGGAAGTTATGCTTCCTTAGGTTGTACTTAAACCTTTCTAAAAATTAATGAAATATATCATATCAGTTCAGTTATTATCGAAACCTGGCGTGGAGCACTAGAAATTTTGGTTTTCTCTATAATTTGAACAAACAAAATAGGTAAGAGAAAGAAATCAAATTCTTATCTCTCTCGCTGATTCTACTTCATCTGAATCATCTAATCATCTAGCACTTTAAAGTACATATATTATATTTTGTGTCAAATTAAGTATACTAAGTCAAATTAAGTACATATATTATATTTTAGCTATAATAATTGAATTATAGATTTTAATATAATATCAAGTAATTCACTATGTAATATTAGTCATAGCGATTGAAAGGCTTTGTTGTCTTAGGTTATTTCAGTTTGGCCGTTTGGTTTTTTTCCTTGTTGTCTGTCTTTTTTCTTCTTGGAGGATCCCTTGTCCTTTTTTCTTTGTATTTGTTTCTGTTGTAATTCTCTTCTTCTCTAATAAATTTTTTTTCTTATTAAAAAAAAAAGAAATATGATATTAATAGGCAAAACTATACTGCACGTCTCTAACATTTACATCGATTTTCACTTATGCCCGTAACGTTTATTTTTGGTCAAATATGTCCCACATGTTTTATTTTTATCAGATATGCCTCAAAATACCAAAAATACTCTCCCTCTCTCTCTCTCTCTCTCTTCTTCTACGCTCTCTCTCGTCACCTTCTCTGCTCTCTCTCTCTCTCATCTCCTTCTCTCCATCTCCTTCTCTGCTCTCTCTCGCATCATTGATGGTAATGATTGAGGTTTGTTCAAGAGAGAAATTGTGGTAGCTTGATAACATATTGGTGGAACTTGGTAAAGGGTCACTCTGCAACCTCGAAATAGGATTAAATGGATTCTTCACTCCATTATTAGAGCCTTAGTGGATAGCAGCAAAGTTTACATGTGCAGCTTCTACCAGAGCCAAAAGATCAGCAAAGCACAAAATTTCATAGCATGAAACAGTATCAAAGGTTGGCATTACACAAGTTTCCTCACTGTCACTCCAATTGCTCATAACTCTGGCAGCAGATTCCACCAGCTCCTATGGCTTCATGTTAAAACCTTCACCAGATGATGACTGAACACATGCAACTACTCTATTACTGTAACAGTCATCAGAGAGAGAGAGAGAGCATAGAAGGAGAGAGGAGACGAGAGACAAGGAGTAGAGAATGAGAGAGAGCGAGGAGAGAGAAGGAGAAGAGAGCAAAGAAGATGAGACAGAGAGCATAGAAGGGGAGAGAGAGCGGAGAGAGTGGGAGGGAGAGTATTTTTGATATTTTCGGACATATTTGATAAAAAATAAAACATGTTTGACATATTTGACCAAAAATAAACGTTACGGGCATAAGTGAAAATCAATGTAAATGTTAGGGATATGAAGTATACTTTTGCCTAAGTAATAAAATAATTAGGCATATCGGATATCTATCAAAATATATCGGACAAGGATGGATTGGATTAAATTAAAAGTTTCTAAATTAACTCTAAATGGGCGAATGGATCAATTTTTGACTATCCATTATAATCTAATCCACAAATCACTGATTTTAAATTTTACCGTTATACCTTGCACAACCACTCTCAAAACCCAACTACTCAAGAAATCAACAAGAAGGGTGACCAAATGGAGACAAATGATCTTGCCTAACCCTGCATTGTCCACTAAAACATGACTTTGGCTCGACTTTAACAACAAAGAAGATAAAGAGAAAACTACTAAATTGATGTGATTTACAAATATATGGTGATAATTACATGTCACCATCTAATCAAATAAGTTCAAGGCTACATGAAGAACAATACCATAAAAGTTTAAAAGCATAGCATAAAAAACAAACAAATTGATATGGATACCTTTTCCCCTGCAGAGACATTTGTTCTACCCTCAGCCTCCCTAGCAGAGAGGGCTCCAATGCCTATTGATGGCAAGACTGGAAGCAACAGAATACAATCATGAGGGACAGTGAATGCGCTCACTGATGAATCAGATAATAAACCAAAAATACAGTTTCAGAAAAGACAAAAGACACAATAAATGAGCAGAGAAGATAAACAGAAAGAAGAGAAAACTAGAGATAGCAAAAAGATATATTTATCAGGGGAAAAAATTAAAACAAAAATAAGGATGAAGTAGAGGTAAGGAATGACTGAGCTCAACATAGAAATGAAAACTGAACAACCAGATTCAAAACTAAAGTATATCAATCAAACGTGGGCACTTCTCCTAGCTAGAATTCAAACAAGAGACTAGCTCCTTCGTCTAGACTCAACTCCCGTTGGTAACCAAGGCAAGGTTTCGTCCAATAAAAAGAAACTGCTAAGTTTCATATTTTTCTACATCTCTAGCACCAGTACCAGCCAATGCCTACCAGGAGTTACAGCCTTTTGTTTTGTCTTTTTTATAAGAAAACTCGTGTTTTATTAGTCTAAGGGTAACATCATACATGGTCATATGGCCAAATGCTACCATTTGCTCAGCAGGGCGCAATCATTTTGTTTGGTTATATTTTGTTCTGTGGCTCCTACAGCTCAGCATCTTTAGTATAATCAGTTTTCTGAAAGAAAAATCCCTGTATATTGTTGGTCAAAGGGTCACATCACAAAAGGGCATATGCTACAGGGACTTGGAATTGGACAACTACTGACTTCTAACAGAAATCATAAAATTCCATGTAGACAAGAATTTCATTTGGAACACATTGCAACAGGTATATGCTCCAGCAAATAGAATCAAAAAATTTCTGAAGGTTTCTCCCCCACAGCATGCTAAAAGTATTTACAAATTATCAGATATTTTGATCTTGACGATTAAGTAATATCAATAAGTGAAGATGCAAGAGCCACCAAGCTTACCAGACTGGAAAACCAACAGCTTTCCTCCAGTTCCCTTCATGGCCAAGAAAGCTGCCTAAATGAAGACAACCGTGATATAACCATCAACTTCTTACTTCTTTATGCGTATAATTTATGTGCCTTGATAAAAAGAAGAAAAGGATATATATGCAGCAGATAAGGCATCCCCAAAGACCATACCAAAAAAAAAAAAAAAAACTGCCATGTAACATGACCAGACGCTGTAATCCCAATGCATTCCATATGAAAGACACTCCTTTAAACTTCAGAGTTGGATTACCACCACCAATAGCATTGCTTGAGTCATCCATGTTTAATAATTTATTGAATAAGAAAAACCATTGTCTATATGGTTGTCTACTTATGGCCGTTGTTTCAACAAACTATGTTATGTTAACTATATTTTTTTTTTTTTAAAGAAAAGAGAGTTCATCAGAATTTCTTGTATATATATTTTATTTAAAAAGAATTTATTGATGAGATTAGTGATTAGTACAAAAAAAGGTAGAACATAGGGCAAGAAATCTTCCCCAAACAAAAGTTAAAAAGAAAAAATACCCAGATTTTAACTTGGGAGTCTTCCAATCCCCTGAAGCACCCCCCTCTTAAAAAAAAACATTTGCTGAAACCCACACAGAGGACATATAATTAATCCTCTCCCAAATAAGAGGTGGCGGAGAGAAGCTTATATTATACATGCTCGCATTTTAATCTCAGCAAAGATTCCATAAATCAGCAAAAACTGCACCCTGTTGCCTCCTGAAACCTGTAACCTTAATAACTAGAAAAGCCCAAATATTAGCTGGTCAAACCCAGCTCTCATCAAAAACACCAGACAGTGTGTGCCAAATTTGCCAAGCTATTTCACAATGCAAAAAAAGATGGTTATATTTCTCTAAACTTCTGAAGCACGTCACACAAATATCAAGTGATAAAGCCTTAATAAATAATATTTAACAAAATTTAACTTCAGTAAAGATATAGTATCAGTATTAGAATGCTCAAGTGCCAAAAATAATCAGGTGTATGTTTAAACAAAATACAATAACCAATTCCTAAGTGCTTTATACTTATGACCACTTAAAGGTAGTTTTAGTGATACCTATCTTAGCACCAAAGGACAGATAAACAAACAATAATATTGCAAAAATCAAGGACAAGTCTAAATATCAGCATGAGCAAACTGAAAAGCAATTACTTCAAACAAAATGTCATACCTTGATTGCTGCACCAAAGGCCGACTCAGAGGTCAAATTATTTTGAAACATGGTAGGAATGTTTTCCAGAAGTAATTCTAAGTGTTGACGGCACTAACCACAGGAGAGATAAACAAATTATTTTTTAAAAAAAGCATATAGCTAAAGCATGAGTCAAACTCACCTCAGAAAGCGGAACAATAACATCCGTTTGCAAAGGAGTATACACATCTTGTACATCAGGAACAATGAGCATCAATGGCTAGAGACAAATAAATTTCAAAATCAGTTTGAGACTCAATTATTTTGAACCATGTAGAGTTTCTTTTTCTTTTTCTTTTTTTTCCCTGATGATTCTGGAACCATGCAGAGTTAAAACTAACTGTCAAAGAATATTTAAGATAACTGCAGTTTTGAGAGAATAAGTATTTGAATTAATTATTCACAAAGTACATGAGTTTGATATATAGACCTCTAGGACTAACTAACTTCCCTAATATTTAGGAAATAGCCGAAAAATAAATAATAATAATAACAGCAACCTATCTATATCCCTATAAAGTAGGGATTTACATTAGAATTAAAAACTATCTACATTTTTCTATTATTAACAAACAATTTTATTTACATTTATCTATTATTAACAAACAATTTTATTTACATTTATCTATTATTAATTGACACTCCCCCTCAAGTTGGTTTGTAGACGTCGAGCAAACCCAACTTGCTAACAAGTAACTCAAAGGTAGGTTTGAATAACCCCTTGGTCAGGATATCAGCCACTTGTTTTGTACTTGGAATAAAAGGAACACAGATTTCTCCTCCTTCCATTCTTTCCTTAATGAAATGTCTATCCACCTCCACATGTTTCATTCTATCATGCTGAACTGGGTTATTCGCAATCCTTACAGCAACCTTGTTATCACAAAACAATTTCATAGGATTCCTCTAAGATAACTTTAATTCATTCATAATCATTTGCAACCACAATAATTCACCTACTCCATTTGTCGTTGCTCGGTATTCAGCCTCAGCTCTGCTTCTAGCAACAACATTCTGTTTCTTTCTTCTCCATGTAACTAAGTTACCCCGTGCAGTAGCCACTTGTAGACTACCTATTAGTGATGGATCCTGCCCAATCCGCATCTGTATAGGCTTTAATTCCTCTGTGTTCAATTTTCTTGAAGATTAATCCCTTCCCAGGAGTACCTTTAAGGTACTTCAAAATCCTATATGCTGCCTCAAGATGATTTTTTCTTGGGGAATGCACTGAGTGTGAGACAAGTATATTAATTTCCCAACAAGTCTCTGGTACATACTTGTATCAACTGGATTTTCTGACTCTCCTGCACCGAGTTTCACATTAGGATCAACTGGAATGTCTATTGGCTTACGCCCTAATATCCTAGTATTTTTCAACATATCCATAATATATTTTTGTTGGCTGACTATGATTCCTTTTTCTGATCTAGCAACTTCCATTCCTAAGAAATATTTGAGATTTCCTAGGTCTTTAATTTCAAACTCTTTTGCTAGAATCTTTTTTAATCTATTCATCTCTCCATATCACTGCCAGTTATGCTAATATCATCAACATAAACTATCAACACAACTAACCTTTCTCCCTTCGTTAATTTAAAAAACATTGTATGATCATCCTGCCCTTGTTGATAATTTTGCTGTTTTAAAGACCTTGTAAACTTCTCAAACCAAGCCCTTGGAGATTGCTTGAGTCCATACAAAGATTCTTCAATTTGCACACCTGTGAATCAAATTTCTCCTCAAAGCTGGCTGGAGGATCCATGTGTACCTCTTCCTCCAAATATCTGTTAAGAAATACATTCTTAACATCGAGTTGTTAAAGTGGCCAATCCAGATTTACTGCCACAGATAACAACACTCGAATAGTGTTTAGTTTCGCCACAAGAGCAAATGTTTCCATGTAGTCTACTTCATAAGTTTGTGTGAATCCTATTGCAACCAATGGAGCCTTATATCTTTCAAGTGAGCCATCAGCATTGTATTTTATATTGAAGACCTACTGACACCCAATAGTCTTCTTCCAATTTGGTAGGTCAACAATTTCCTAGGTTTTGTTTTTTTTCTAGGGCCCTCATTTCTTCTAAAACTGCATCCTTCCATGTAGGAACCTGTAGTGCATCTTGTATATTTTTTGGAATCTCAATATTAACAAGTTTGGTCAGAAGACATGAAAAAGATGGAAAAATATTCTGATGTGAAACAAAATTGGAAATTGGATGCTTGGTGGAGCATGATCTTACCCCTTTTCTAAGAGCAGACAAATCTGAATCAGAAGAAGGATCATGAGTACTAGATTGATTTGGTTCTAATAGTGGGCCGGAAGGCTGATCGTGCTGAGTTGCGTAAGATGGATTTCTCCTATGGTAAGTCTATTCAAAGTATTCAAAGGGTGATTTCTCTTTTTTAGGAAGTTCAGTTTTAGTTTCCAAGGGTTCAAAGGGTTGTTTTTTCCATATTTAAATCCAAATTTGGACTTGTTTCAAAGTGATTTTTGTTGTTCATAGCATCAAAATTTTTTGGAACTAGAAACTCTAGACCAATGGTTGATACTACTGAATCTTCTTTGCCCTTAATGACCATATCTGAATTTTAAATCTCCTTCTAAAGATGAGGAGTAAAAAATGGAATTTTTTTCAAAAAAGGAAACATCCATCGTGACAAAATACTTTTTTAACTATAGGATGTAACATCTGAACTCTTTTTGTGATACATAGTAACAAGCAAAAAAACCTTTGTAAGCCCTAGTATCTAATTTACTCTTCTGTTTATCAGGATTATGCACAAAGATTGTGCACCCAAAAATTCTTAGAGGTAAATTAGATATTATTTTGGAATTAGGTTTTAATTTTTGAAAAATTTGTAGTGGAGCAGAACAATTTAACACCCTGGAAGGCATTCTATTTATTAAAAAGGCTGCATGAAGAACAGCATCCCCCTATAAATGTTTCGGAATAGAATTTGTAAAAAATAAAGCTCTAGTAATTTCCAGAAGATGTTTATTTTTTCTTTCAGCAATGCCATTTTGCTATGGTGTATCAAAACATGAGCTTTGCTGTACAATCCCTTTTTTTGAAAAAAAGTCCCCCAACGGAATTACTCTCTTCCATTGTCATTTTTAAAAATTTTTATTTTTTCATTAAGTTGTCTCAATCATGGAAGAGAATTTTTGAAAAATATCAACAACGGATTTTTCTTTCATAAAAAAAATCCAACTTAAGTAGGTATGATCATTTACAAATGATACAAACCACCTTTTCCTTGTACTAGTAGGAACCCGAGAAGGTCCCCAAATGTCACTATGAATAAGTTAAAAAGGTTTAAAGGGGTGATATGTTCGTGGAGCATAGGAAGTACGATGATGTTTAGCCATAACACAAAAATCACATTGAAAAGTAGAAGAATCTTTATTGATAAATAATTTTGGAAACAATTTTTTAAGATACTGAAAACTTGGATGTCCTAATCTATAATGCCATAACATGACGTCTTGACTTCCTACCTTAGAAATAGAATTTGAAACAAAATTTGAGCCTGAAAGAGAACTTTAAACAACTTTACCCAGGCTGGATCCATCTTCAAAGAAGTATAAGCCTCCTCTTTGTTTAGCACTGCCAATCATCCTCCCTGAGGCCAAATCTTGAAATTCACTGCCAACATGAGAAAAATCAGCCTTGCATTTTAGTTCTCTTGTTATCTAAATAACAGATAACAGATTACACGAAAGCTTGGGAACACGAAGAACATTTTCAAAAGTGACGAAAGGTGAGATTCGAATTGAGCCACAACCAGCAATTGCAAAAAAAGACCCATCAATTTTCTTAATTTTTTGGTTACCTGCTGCAGGTCTATAGGAGATAAATATATGAGAATTACTGGACATATGATCAGTAGCCCCTAAATCTATGATCCAAGGATTGACCACATACTTGACTGAAAACACTGAGTGAGATAAATTACCTTGATGAGCTAGGGAACAAGATGGAGTAGTTTGAGAAGTTTGACAAGTCAATAATTTATACAGATGCTCAATTTGTTCCTTCATGGAAGGAGAAATTTCAGAATCTTTAGAAGCAGAGGCCTTTTCCTGAGTTTGATCAGTGGTAGTATTCAACGCCCTAACTTCACCCTTTATTTTTGAGTTTCTTGGTTTCCCATGGAGCTTCCAGCAACTTTCTTTGGTGTGCCATGGTTTCTTGCAATATTCACACCAAAATTTCTTTTTCCCTTCTTCCTCTGAACCTCCTTGAGAAATTAGAGCAAAGGCAGAGTTTTCTGTTCCTGTCCCAGCATCAGTGTTAACACCTAGAGTTGCCATCACATGTTTTCTTCCTTCTTCTTGTCTTAATTCAGAGAAAACTTCTCGGATGGAAGGTAATGGTTTCCTTCCAAGAAGTCTTCCCTTGACTTCATCCAGACTATGGTGGACGCCAGCCAAGAACATGAAGACACAATCATTGTCTTTACATTTTTGAAAACGTGCCAAGTCACGAGGATTCTCCCACACATCATTATAACAAAGGTCCAATTCTTGCCACAAAGCCAGCATCTCACTGCAGTATGTTGTGATATCTCGATCCCCTTGCTTAGACTGCCACAACTTTCTCTTTAAATCGAAGACTTGTAAAGAGTTCTCAACATTGGAATATGTTTCATGGACTGCCTCCCAGATTCCCTTTGCATCCATGAATATATAGGGCTGACGAATAGACTCCCCCATAGAATTTAGAAGCCATGCCGTGATTAGAGACATCTTTGAACGCCATCTTCGAAAATTTGGATCATTCTCACTTGGTTGCTCCTCCTCACCTGTCAAGAATCCCACTTTGCTTCTGCAATCAATGGCAAGCTTGAAAGCCCACTCCAAAAATTTCCTGCCGTTGAGCCTGACAACGGTTATTTGAAGGGAGGCATGGGTTCCAATCTCCACAGAACTATGGGAAGAAATAGGTTTAGGTGAGGTATTGGTGTATTCCAATGAGGTAGACATCTTGAGAACAAAGGGAAGAAAAGTTTAGACCTATGGGTTTAGGATTTCTCTCGAAGGAAAAACAGATCAGATAGGTTATCGGTTCAAAAGGAACCTGGCTTTGATACCATGTAGTTTTGAGAGAATAAGAAGTATTTGAATTACTTAATCATTCACAAAGTACAAGAGTTTGATATATAGACCTCCCTAGGAAATAGCCGAAAAATAAATAATAATAACAACAACCTATCTATATCCCTATAAAGTAGGGATTTACGTCAAAATTAAAAACTATTTACATTTATCTATTATTAATCGACAACCTACAATTCACGAGATATAGTAAAAAGACTCATAAGTAACAAACATTAAATGTAAACAAATGACATTAGAAAACAAATTCGTCCTCTGCCACAGCATTAAAAAAATTGACACAGACAATGCACATTATATTCTTTTAATTTGATTCTTTCACCAATTTACTGTAGCAAAAAAAACCCTACTATCATTCACCCTGTTAAAGGAAGTAAAATTCAAATTCATGCATAAGACAATATTGGCCATAATTACGAAATTTTATGATTTTTCACAATACTAACTTACTGTTCCCCAAAAAAAAAAAAAAAGAAACCCAACTTTATACATAACAACGGTGTACACAATATGTATTGCCAAATCGTAGCTTGGTCCTTCATATATAACTATCTCATGGAAATACTTAATAGGTAACAATTTTTTACGATTAGTTCAACCAAAATTTGTAAATGACTGCCACCTGCCGCCAGGGTATGGAAGTAATGGAAAGGATAACAAATAGGGTCTTACACTACCCAAAAAGATTCAATACAGGCCCAATTCTAGATTACAAGACTGAATGATTAATCCCTCTTATGCCAAGCATACGGCCCCGTTTGGTAACTAAAAAAATGCTGTAAAGGAACATGCCATTCCTGTACGGACATGATAGTCACGCATTTGGTAGCTTTTTACTACAGTAAACAACCTGGCGTCTTTCCTTCCGTCCTCCCTTTTTTCCATCCATCTTTTTTTCCATCCAAAAAGGTAAGGAAAATAGGTTTTCCCTATGGAAAACCAGCTGAAAAGTCCATCTAGTCCTTCCCGTCATCATTGTCCTCCTCAAGCCTCTCTATTCTCCATTCTCAAGCTTTAGAATTGAATCAAAAATGGGGAAAAACACTGAATGGAAATGGGGAACAAAAGCACCAATTAAGCAGTGAAAATGCAGAACAAAAATTCAAGATCAGATCGCGATGATGACGAAAAACCGTTGGATGAAGAGGTTTCTAGAAGCTAGAGTGATCAATCAGTGAAATCGAAGGACAGATTGGAGATGGTTTGCCGGGTGTGAGTTTTCAACACTGCCACTCTCATGACAGTGAACGCGCACATTGACAGCTGTCTTGCATAGACAATTAGGGAGGAGAGGTGGCAGATGAGGATGATGAGTCTGAAGTCGAAATCGTGAGCACAAGAGCGATAAGAGTGACTGAGAGCACTGCCGGAGGGAGACGTGAGTCTTGAGAGCGACTGAGAGAGTTAAGAGAGAGAGAGAGATGAGCTGACAAAGTTGAGAAAAGGATGAGAGCTAAGAGAGTTGAGAGAGGGATGAGAGCTGCAAGAGTTGAGAGAAGGATGAGAGCTGCAAGAGTTGAGAGAGGGGTGAGAGCTGAGAGAGTTGAGAGAGAGAGAGGGGCAAAGAAAAAGATTCACAGGAGGGGTAATTTAGTAAATTATCCCACATATCAAATACATTTTTTCACTTTTCCATTATTCTTTTTCATTTCATACCAAACATATTTTTTTCCCTTTTTCTTTTCTATTCTCTTTTCCTTTTCCCTTTTCCTACCATAATGTGCTATAGAACTCCAAGTATCTACACCCATTTAAAAATAAAAATAATGAAACAGAATACTTGTCAAAGAGAAGCTGATATACACATGCACAGAAATAATCATGCTAGTGTCTGTTAAAGATTAGATAAAGCTACTCATGGGCCTTCACTTAGAATCTTAAGCTTTTAAATTGAAGTGGCCTTTGATAAGGAACCAAAGCCTCTATGACCATGTGGTGAGGAGTTCAATCCTCGCCATCCACATATCCGTAATTAAAACTAAGTTTTAGCACAAAATATCATGGACATGTCCTTTGTCTGTATTTCAAGCCCAAAGGACTTCTTTGTGAGGATGTGTGCCAGAGATTATGATAGAGCTACTCATGGATCTTCCCTTCAAACCTTAAGCTTTTGAGTTGAAGTGGCCTTGACAATGCAGAAAAAGTATGCAATGACCCAACAGATGCAAACAGACAAGTATAATATGTACTAATAACTAATGTACTCCTCACCTTCATCTTCACATAGTTTATAAATATTATCTTGGAAAAAAAGAAAAGGCAATGTACTAAACTGAATTTAAACAGCAATTCCAAATTTAAACTTCTGATAGGCAAAGGCAAATAATATTTTGTAAAATACTGTACTTATTTTACCTGCTGCAATGCACGTTTCAAGTTGTAAAAATGGATCGTTGAGTCAAATGTTGCAACTCCCACCATTGTGTGAGGACCTTCCTGCATAACAAGACCATAGATAGTTAGAAATGTCCTCTCTCAAATGTGCATGTAAAAGGAAGTATGTAATGCAACACAAAAGGCAGAAATCAACAAGGCCTCCAAAGTAACATGTCATTCAGCTTCATGTTCAACAACATAAACTAGAAAGCAATTGAAATCTACTTGCTCAGTATCAGATTTTCCCATGATAAAAAAAGGTGTTTGTTATCATGTCAAAATCACTGATCCCCTAAGACTCCTATACTTTGTTTATCATGATCGGAAATAGGTTTGTTGGGCCATGAAACACATTGATAGTGCTTAACCACCAAGTAATTGTGGAAAATTGATCTGATAGTCACAATGTCACAGTATGGGTTCACTTGTTGAATGAGGAAGAACAACCAACATATAACATATATTTCTAGGTTTTAGTTCCCAAGTCTCTCAGTCAACTCTGACCAAGAATTTAAGCTTAAGCTCTGCACTTTGTTGCAAAAAGCATGTTTGGTACATGAGATCGACATTTTTTCTTCTATAGATGAGAAAATTTTATGAGAAAGAAGAATTTACAACTATTAAGAGGATAAGAAATCCTCAAACAAGAAAAGCTACCAGCAGAACACAGCAACAATTCCTACAAAGACTAATAATGTAAAAGATCTTCCAGAAATTTAAGGGGATCATTTTTGAAGGGGATCTTTTTTCTTAGAATTTTCACTTTTCCAAAAATTTAAATGATAGACTTGTAGGTGAGGCTTGTTCGATGCTGGACATTTTGGCTCCGTTCCGTATCTCCTCTCTCTTTGATAAGAGATTGTGGAGGTTCCTACACTTGTGCCTCTTTCTATAATTTTTTGACTTGTAGCCCTCATGCGACGTCCCTTTTCAAAAAGTCGTTTTGGAAAGTGAAGGTGCCTTCAAAGGTGAAGGCTTTTGTTTGGATTGCTTTGCTCAATAGAATTAGTACAAATGATCTGCATCAGATTAGGCAATTTTCTAACGCTTTATCCTCTGATGTTTGTGTTTTGTGTTTTAAGAACTCAGAGACTAATAGTTATTTGTTCTTACATTGTGAGATGACTTGGGATATTTGGAGCAAATTATTTGATCTCATTGAGGAGAGTTGGATTTGCCCTATTGATAAGACCCCGGGTATATTGGGAGAAGAGGACGAGTTATTGGATTCGGATACAAGGCCTAAGGTTTGGAAAGTTTATTCGAGGAGCGGTAGGCACATGTCAAATAATAAGTCAGCACGTATTGGTGAGTCTGCGGAAGTATGGGAGAGTTAGTTAAGTGTCTGGTGTATTTTGTTGTAAGGGGGGAAGGGGGTTAGTTAGTCAGTTAGGAAGATCATTGAACGTTGTAGACAGACCTCACGGGAGGGTCTGAGGAGTCTTTGACTCTGGACTAGTTTGGGTGTATCTCTTTGTTCTTGTTTGTCTTTTTTCAATTCTATCAATAAAGATTACAATCTCTGAGTATTGTTCTTGAGTAATTATCTGGAATATTCTATCAATTGGTCCGATGCTGCTTGGATTGAAGAAAATGGCACCAAAACCAGCCGAAAGAATGGAAGGGATGGAATCACGCTTAGCCACAGTTGAATCCTCGATTGAGGAATTCAAAGCAACGTTACTGGAAATGCAAAATAAACAATATGAAGATCAACAAATGTTGTTGAGGGAGATAGGAAAGATCAATGGGAAGAATGGTACCATGGAACCAATTGGGGAGACACCACAGCGTGTTTCTTCCCCATCTTCGAATAGATTTATGGACACTTCTGTTAAAACGAAATGGGATCCCATGAAGGAATCCATTGATGAATTCAAACTCTCAGTGAAAAAAGTGGAATTACTGGGTTTCTCAAGTTTCAACCCAGTTGGATGGATATCACGTGTAGAAACTTACTTTGAAGTGTACAATACAGATGATTCGATGAAGATTAAGTTGTCATGTTTGTGTATGGAGGGGAGTACAATCCATTGGTTTAACCTTTGGAGGGAGTCAGAGGCAAATTTGACTTAGAGCGGGTTGAAGCAAGGACTAGTGTTGAGGTTTAGGGGGACACACTATGATAATCCGTTCGAAGCTTTGAAAATCTTACAACAACATGGAACCATGGAGGATTACATAGAAACTTTTGAATTCGTTTCTTAACAGGTCCTAAGCTTCCTGAATAGTAGTATATAGGGTATTTCATGGGGGGTCTCAAGATAGAAATTAGGCAGCGAGTCCACACTTTCCGACCTACATCAAGATGGCAAGTGATGCAATTGGCCCGGGATGTGGAAACATAAATAAAGGGGACGGATTGAATTGAAGATCACATTATGGGGCGATTTGGTTCGGGAACTTATGCAAGGAGATTTGGTGGAAGTCAATCGAAAGAGAAAGGTGTGAGTCATACGATGCAAAGAGACCCGCGGGTTATGCCAAATCGGGTTCGAGTTGGATCGAACCGACCCGCAGAACACAAGCTGATGGATTCGGGTCAAGAACGGGTGGGATAAATAATTCAGCAACGTCGCCGTTTAGAGCTTTTGCTTCTCATGCAACGTCGTCGTTTGGGTCGTCTATACCTCTCACTTCAATCACGACGTCATTTGGATCAGGCCAAAGCAAGTCAAGCATCACGTCGTCTCCGAGGAATGACCGGGGTAAGGCATATCTCTGAAGTAGATGGTGGTTGATAGAGTAATCCTTGATCATAATTGCCAGTATGAGTACTGCGTCCAACATGAAACTTGTGGTTGGTAGTAAAACACTTATTCTCCTGTTGAGACCTAATTTGATCTTCCTGGATTTCTCGAGATATTTTCTTACGAAGTTTTGTTATAGCATCTATAACGGCCTCTGGTTTAGGTGGACAACCCGGCAAATAGACATCCACAGGAATTAGCTTATCCACGCCCCGAACAGTACTATAAGAATCAGTACTGAACATCCCCCTTTAATTGTACAGGCTCCCATAGCAATAACATATTTTGGTTCAGGCATTTGCTCATATAATCTCACTAAAGAAGGAGCCATTTTCATTGTTACTGTGCCTGCTGTTAAAATTAGGTTATCGAAACCAGACAAAGCCAGAGGTGTTCGTCACCTATCTTATTCAGAGCTGATGCGTCGGAAGGCTCAGGGCCTTTGCTTCAGTTGCATCGAACGTTACCACCCGCTTCACCAATACACAGCATGGTCCCTACGACTGCTTATCCTCAGTGATGAAGAGTCGAGCGAGATGATTAAGGAAGGCAATGAAGTTTCGACAGAGGAAGGATGAGAAACAGAGGGTGACGGATTGGAATGTCGCACTGTTAGGTTGATGGGGATAGCGTCAGGTGACACCTCTGATTATAGAACAATGCAACTGGAGGGTATTGTCATGGGAGCATCGGTGTTGGTGTTAATTGATAGTGGGGCCAGTCAAAACTTTGTGTCCCCACAAGTGTTATTGTCTCTGGGATTAGAGGTGGATCACTCCAAAAAGCTCGCTATCAGATTAGGTGATGAACACTGTATTTGCACTGCTAGAAAATGTTTAGGCGTGTCATTAAAAATGAGTGGAGTCAACATTACCATAGATGCATATATACTGGAGTTGGGAGGAGTTGACATAATATTGGGAGTGGCTTGGTTACAATCTCTGGGTAACATTGTCATGGATTACATAGAGATGTCAATGTCTTTTGTATTTCAAAGTCAACCTGTGGTATTAATGGGCATTGGATAGAAGGCATCACAGTCAAATGTTTATGATCTGAATGCTCTTTCTCTTCAAGGGTTTAAGGAGATGGCCTTCAGAGAGGCAGAGGGATAGTTATGGCATACTAAGGTCTCTATTCAGGCTGTTGGTGACTTTGATCTGAGTTCAGGGCAACAGAGGGACTTGATACAGTTGCTAGAAAGGTTCCCAGAGGTTTTCCAAGACATTTCAGGCCTTCCTCCTAGGCGTAACATTGAGCACTCAATCATTCTACATGAAGGGATAGCACCCATTAGTGTGAGACCATATCACTATCCGCATCACCACAAATCAGAAATTGAACGGCAAGTTAACGAGCTGCGTAGACTTGGGATCATTCGTCACAGTTCAAGCCCTTTTTCAAATCCTATTATTCTGGTAAAAAGAAGGATAATACATGGCGCATGTGTGTAGACTACAAAGCCTTAAATAAGGCCACTATACAGGACAAATTTCCCATTTCGGTGGTGGATGAGTTATTGGATGAACTACATGGAGCGTGTTATTTTTCGAAGTTGGATTTAAAATTCAGCTACCACCAGATACATATACGAGAAGACAACATTGCTAAAACCGCTTTTTGCACACATGAAGGGCATTATGAGTACTTAGTAATGCCATTTGGATTGATGAATGCCCCAGCAACTTTCCAAGCGACGCTGAATTACATTTTTAGACCTTATTTGCGCAAGTTTGTATTGGTCTTTTTCGATGACATTTTAGTCTACAATACAGAGTGGGAGGCGCATTTAAAACACCTTGAGACAATATTAAAGTTCTTAAGTTGTTCCCAATTTGTGGCAAATTTAAAAAAGTGCAATTTTGGTAAAAGGCAGGTTGAGTATCTTGGCCATGTGATTTCACAAGAAAGGGTCTTGGTTGATCTTGCTAAGGTAGCCAATGCAAGGAGTTGGCCCATTCCTAAGAACGTCAAGGGAGTACGGGGTTTCTTAGGATTGACCAGGTACTATAGAAAATTCATCCATGGCTATGGGAAGGTGGCAAAACCTTTGACTGATGTGACCAAGAAGGAGGGTTTTCAGTGGAATGAAGAGGCAACAAGGGCATTTGAACTTTTAAAGACAGTAGTAACAACAGCCCTGGCACTGGCTCTTCCTGACTTTACACAGGAATTCGAATTGAGTGCGATGCTTCTGCAGGCAGGTTAGGTGCTATTTTAATGCAAAATGGAAGACCAATCGCTTATTATAGCAAGGCTTTATCACCTTGTAACTTATCAAAATCCATTTACGAAAAGGAGTTGATGGCTGTGGCTCTAGCTATACAGCACTGGCGTCAATACCTTATGGGCAGAAAATTTGTGGTGTTTTCTGACTAAAAAAGTTTAAGATATTTGATGGAGCAAGCAGTGGTGTTTGCAGACCAGCAAAATTGGCTTTCATGACGGTTGGGTTTTAAATTTGAAGTGATTTACAAGCCGGGACTGCAAAATAAAGCAGCTGATTCGCTGTCCCGCGTACATGAGGAGAATGCAGAATGTGCTACTATTGTTTACTCACCATTTTGGAAGCAAAATGAGGAACTTCAAAAGGAGATAAATGATGATAAAGAATTACAAAAGATTATTGTTGGGTTGCAACAACAACAAACAGTACCATCAGCTTTCACATTTCATAAAGGAGTATTACTGTATAAAAATAGACTGGTTTTATCCTCTAAGTCATCTTTCATTCCTACTCTTTTACACGAGTTCCACACTACACTGTTGGGGAGTCATTCTGGTTTTTTTCGCACATATAGGCGTTTGGCAGCAAACTTATTTTGGGTTGGAATGAAAAAAATGGTGCAGCAGTTTGTGAAGGAATGTGACATCTGTCAGCGAAATAAATATGCGGCTACTACTCCTTATGGGCTTCTTCAACCTTTTCCTATCACAAAAAAAAATATGAGAAGACATTTCTATTGATTTCATCACTGGATTACCATGCTCAAAAGGATACGACGCAATTTTGGTGGTGGTAGATAGGCTTTCGAAATATGCTCACTTCATCATGCTCAAACATCCATACGCTGCAAAAAGTATAGCTACCATTTTTGTTAAGGAGGTGATTAGGCTACATGGGATTCCTTTGTCTATTCTCAGTGACAGAGATCCGATTTTTGTCAGTTTATTTTTTGGAAGGAGCTATTTAAAATGTGTGGGACTTCTGTTAAGATGAGCTCAGCCTATCATCCTGAAATGACGGACAAACTGAGGTAATAAATCGCTGTTTGGAATCATATCTCCGCTATTTTGCTTCGGAGCAGCCCAAGAATTGGCCTTTGTAGGTTCCTTGGGCAGAGTTTTGGTATAACTCTCCATTTCATGTATCTACAGGAACTACACCATTTGAAATAGTCTATGGCAGAACTACACCATTTGAAATAGTCTATGGCAGAAAAGCCCCTTCAGTGGTTCGTTTTATGATTGGGGAGACTAAAGTGGGAGCTGTAGAGCGTGAGCCATTAGATAGAGATGAAGCACTGAAGCAACTTAAATCTATCCTCCTAAGAGCACAACAACAGATGTGTAAATATGCTAATAAAAGAAGGCAGCACATGGAGTTTTCAGTTGGTGAATGGGTCTTTCTTAAACTTCGTCTGCATTGACAAGTGTCAGCGACTCAGCGTATCCACTTGAAGTTATCTCCTAAATTCTTTGGGCCTTTTCAAGTTTTGGAGAAAATAGGGACTGTTGTGTATAAGCTAAAATTGCCCCCTACGTCTAGAATTCATCCTGTTTTCCATGTTTCTTTGTTAAAGCGGGCAGTAGGGAATTATTCGGTGGAGAAAGATTTACCTACAGAGTTGGCAGTAGAAGATGTAGTGGAACCTCAACAAATTTTGGGTACTCGGGTGAAGTGGGCAAATGGTCGGCAAATTACTGAACACTTAGTTCAGTAGCAAGGGTTGACTACTGATGAAGCAACATGGGAAGAAGAATACACGCTTCAAAGTCAGTTTCCTACTTTCAGCCTTAAGGACAAGGCTACTATTTCAGAGGTGGTATTGATAGGACCTCGGGTATGTTGGGAGAACAGGACGAGTTATTGGATTCGGATACAAGGCCTAAGGTTTGGAAAGTTTATTTGAGGAGGGGTAGGCACGTGTCAGATAATAAGTCAGCACGTGTTGGTGAGTATGCGGGAGTATGGGAGAGTTAGTTAGGTGTCTGGTGTATTTTGTTGTAAAAGGGGAAGGGGGTTAGTCAGTCAGTCAGGAAGATCATTGAATCTTGTAGACAGACCTCACGAGAGGATCTGAGGAGTCTTTGACTCTGGATCAGTTTGGGTGTATCTCTTTGTTCTTCTTTGTCTTTATTCAATTCTATCAATAAAGATTACAGTCTCTGAGTAATGTTCTTGAGTAATTATCTGAAATATTCTATCACCTGTGGATCTTGGTGCCTTCATGGACATTAACTTTTCGGGTTTTGGTTTGAGAAAGGACAATAAGATTTTGTGGAAGGCGGCTGTGTTTGCAACTGTGTGGTGTCTTTGTCTGGAGAGATGCTAGGGTGTTTAAACAAAGCTTTCTTCCTTCTCGACTGTTGTGGGATAGAGTTCGTTTCGTTACTTCTCTTGGGATTTCAGCTAATAGGTTTTTTAAAGGGATGCCCTTTGAAAATGTTTATAAAGATTGGAGGGCTTTGTTGTACTAACCTTGTTTTTGGGCTCTTCGCTTTTGTTTTGTTTTTCTAGGAGGACATCTTATCCTCCTTTTTCACTTTGTCTCCTCTTTGTCTCCCCCTTTCTTTCTTAATAATATTTCTTTTTCTATCAAAAAAATAATGTAAAAGAGGTTCCCAATCTCTTTGCATATCAAATAAAGTGGTCCCCTTAGTAAACCATGTGTCAATCACCGAAAGGAAGCCATATACAAAGTTCCATCCCATAAAACAATTAAAGAATATAATCACTTGCGATGCGTTCATTCCTCTCCAACAATACAAAGCACAGGATCACTAGACTCTGCATTGCCACAAAGTTTTATTTTCTTTCTTATTACCAAACTCTTTAACTGAATAAGGAGGAACTGCTCCAGTGTACTAGGGCTGAACTCCCACTAAAAAAAAATTAAAGAGCTTATACCATTTGTGAACTGCAAGTGGAAACCATGATCTCTACAGAAACAACTGGAAGACCCTACAGCATCTGACAAAGATGTCCACGACTAAGGTGCACCAAAAAGTAAAAAAGGGAATCTGGCCTAACTCCTCTCAGACCTCAAAATGAAGATTTATGTTCACCAAGAATGACCATTGAAAAAGTAACAATAGATAGACAACCTGCAATCCATCTTTGCCATCTATCACTAAAACACCCCAGCTCACCCTCTCAAGCTTTGTCAGTCTAATTTAAAAACTATAACATAACCACTCTGTCTCTTCACATCATCCATAACCTCTGAGGAGGGTTAACTGAGGATTAGAAAATTGTTTTTCTTTTTTTTCGGGGGGGGGGGGGGGGGGGGGTGGAGAATTTACAAATAGCTAGAGGATAAGATATCCTCAAAGTATAAGATCCAAGGAAAATTCAAATCCTAACACAGTAAAGTATACCACAAAGAAAAAGAACAAGAGATTCTATAAGAAGTATTATTACTGAGGAGAGAGAGATACAAAGGAAAAAAGATAAACAGAAAAAAGAAAAGGAGGACAAGAGGTACTCCAAAGAAAAAACAGCCAAAACAAAAACCTCCCCTCAAAAACAAAACTAAAACAATAAAGTCCTCCAGTCCATATAAACAACAGAGAAAGACACCCCTCTAAAAAGACACCCCTTTAAACATCCCGTTAGCTGAAACCCAAAGGGAAGCAACAAAACGAATACGATCTCACAGCAAGTGAGATGGCAAAGATCGCTTATTAAAAACTTTGGCATTTCTTTCCATCCAGATACACCACACAATCGCAAAAATTGCTGCTTTCCACAAAATTTTGTTCTCCTTCCTCTAACCAAAGCCACTAAAATTAGTCACAAGAAGAGTACCAAGGTCAACGGGGAAACCCAATACTCATCAACAAAACCAAATAACCTATTCCAAATATCCCAGGCCACCTTGCAATGTAAGAACAGATTGTTATTAGTCTCAGAGTTCCTCATACACATCACGCAAACATTAGGAGATAAAGTCTTAAAAAGCCACCTAACTTAAAGCAGATCATTAGTATTAATTCTATTGAGAACTACAGTCCACAAAAAGGCCTTAACTTTTAAAGACACCTTAACTTTCCAATCTAAAGAAATAGCCCTAGATCTAGGACAAAAGTGCTTTCCAATCTATTTGAAAATCCATAAGAGACATCCCCATGAATAACCATTGGCAGAAGCCCATAAAGGAGAAGTAAAAATAAACCTACCCCAGAAAATATGTGAAGGAAGGAACTACTGCTTAAAAATTCTAGTCCTTTCAAGCCAGACACACACAAAGCTATGCACATTGCACAATGCCAAAAAGACTTGTTTTCCTTTTCCCTTCCAAAACCCCTAAATTTGATAGCTAAAAAAGCCCCAAGGACAGCTGTGCAAACCCAATTTTCGTCTAAGAGGCCAAATAATCTATTCCAAACATTCCAAGCCACTTCATAATGCAATGGGTCAAGGAAGGAGTTTCCTTTAAAGAGGGCATTAGTTAGTAACAAAAATCTAGAGTGCAAGTGGATCAAGGAAAGGGATGTTAATTTTAAGCTTCCCATAAAGTGGCTTACAGTAAAAGGAGAAGTTTGATTAACAAATTAGAGCTTGAGAATGGGAGTGTGATTAGGGATATAAAATCCCAAAGAAAATCACCGTTTTTTATACAAACCTTTACATAAGTGAATTCCTAGTATGCCTTTTTCAAAGGGATTGGTTGGTGTGCTATTAACATTAATCAAGAACAAATAGTTGGCTGGAGAGGCTGTTAAAGAAGAGGAAATTGAGGGAGCGGTTTGGAGTATGGTTACAGAAAAGTCCTCAGGACCAGGTAAATTTACTATGTCTTCCAATAAAAATTGCATAGAAGAGGACATTTTGGAGCTGTTCATGGAATTCCATAATAATGGCATGATTAATTTTAGCATGAATTCAAATCTCTTTGTAGCTAGCTTCACAATACAAATTATTTTGTACATCTACGTATTATTTTTTTATTCAAGTACATAAAATATTGACATGTTGTACCATATATACTGCTTTCAGTAAAATGACAATACTCGTGGTGGCAATATTATTCCCCATTATGCTAAGCATATTAAGATGCTCAACAGTTTCCAAGAACCAGTGCTGGATCACTGATTCTTGGAGACTTGGCCAGTTCAGTCCGATTTGAGGCAGTTTAAAGGCTAAAACAGGTTTGTGATGTGACCAGACCATATGCCAGGCAAGTTACTGGATGGTCCCATCCAGGTTTCCAAATACTTATAAAGATAAAAACTCCAGCTATTAAAAGAAGGTCATGAAAAGTTTTAATATAATCTATCATAAGGTCTAAGTTTGTTAGCCGTAATCATAAGCAGATTTGATGATGTATCTACAAGCTTCCACAATGAACTGTGTTCCCAGATTTCCATAAAACACATGTATCACAAAGACGGTCAAACAATAATACATCACTAATTACAAAGTTGATGATCAAATTTAAGGTCCAACATGATGGGATTTGGTCATGGTTCAGGAAGCCCGTCTGGTCCATTAAAAACTAAATATGAGCTTTTAAATTACAACCCAAGTGGGAAAAAAAACATTTTAAAAAAGGTTGCACCACAAATGGGCTGGGCTTGGGCTTTTTCCAAGGCTAGCCCAAAGCCCATTTAAGTTTAAGCATTCTTTTTAAAAAGATTTTTATATATAGATTATAGAATATATTATAAATAACAAATTTATAATATTTTAGTAGAAGAAAGGAATGAAACCCTAGATCTTCTCTTGCCATTTCACCTAGCTAATCTCTGGCTTGATCTCTGTCTCTGTTCTACTAGGGAAGCAGTCATCACTTACCATTTCATCAAACCATTTGCAGGCCAACGAGACCTGCTTTGCAAAAGCTATCAATTAAAATAGTATGTGTAAGCACTAGGAAGAACACCATTTCCCTCTCACTTCTTCAAACAACAAAAGGTTACAAAGGAAACCAATCACTTTGGAATATGTACTGTCATGAGGAATGAGACCCTTTCTCATCATTTCATGGATAACCTTAAAAGCTTTATCAAATTCTCCAGCCTCAAAAAGACAATGGAAAGTTGCTAACATTGACCTTATTTAATATAACCCCGGCATCAACCATCTCACTGCAAGCTTTTTAGGCCACTTCTAAAACATTTGAAGTAGATAGTTCTTCATTGCCACATGCGAGTTTCCGTGAATAACAATAGCAATAGAAGGAAAAGAACACAAGGAACGAGAAAAATAAAGTAGATGAATTATTAGATATATGAATAATTTCAAGGGATAATTTATTCTGTTGGTGGAGCTGAACATAAATAGAGGAAGGAGGCCACAAAGTAAGCCACTCAATCCTTCTCAGATAAGGGAAAATAAATATTAAACTAATCTTTATCCTAATCTAATATATTAAACTTATTCCTAATTAGACTGGGAAAAATAAATAGATTTCTAACTTAACTACAACAACAACAACAACAACAACATAGCCTTATCCCACAAAGTGGGGTCGGCTACATGGATCGCACGACGCCTTTGAGCTCTATCAATGACCAACTCTTTAGATATCTCATTTACTAAAAGATCCCGTTCAATAATTTCTCTAAGTGTCCTTTTTGGTCTTCCTCGACTTTTTTTCATAGGGCTCCAAACTATCTGCTCAACTCTCCTAACTGGCGCTTCCAACGGTCTCCTTTGCACATGCCCAAACCATCTTAAACGATTTTCAACCATTTTTTCCTCAATAGGTGCCACCCCAACTCTACCTCGTATATGATCATTACGGATCTTATCTCTTCGTGTATGACCACACATCCAACGCAACATCCTCATCTCCGCCACTCCAATTTTATGTTCTTGTTGTCCTTTCATTGCCCAACATTCACTCCCATATAAAATCGCTGGTCTTATAGCAGTACGATAAAACTTTCCTTTGAGTTTATCAGGTACTTTCCGATCACAAACAACCCCTGATGCCATTCTCCACTTCAACCACCCAGCTTGTATCCTATGTTCCACATCTCTAATAACTTCGCCATCATCTTGTATAATTGATCCCAAATACCTAAACGTTGACACTTGTGATACGACCTGATCACCAAGTTTAACCTCCAGCTCGTTCCTAGCTTGTCGCTTGTTAAACTTACAATGCATATATTCGGTCTTACTCCTGCTCAGACGAAAACCCTTCGATTCCAAAGTAGCTCTCCATAACTCAAGTTTAGAATTAATCTCTTCCCTTGTCTCTGCTATGAAATAAATAAAATAAAATAACATAATTTAAAAAACGTTAATATCTAAAGAGTTGGTCATTGATAGAGCTCAATGGCGTCGTGCGATCCATGTAGCCGACCCCACTTAGTGGGATAAGGCTATGTTGTTGTTGTTGTTGTTGTTGTTAATATCTTCCACACTTCCCCTCAAGCTTGACTATAGATGTTGATGAGTCCAAGCTTGCCTTCTAGAAACATGTGGTTCTGTTCTGAGAGTCCCTTTGTGAGAATATCAGCCAACTAGTGAGATGTAGGGATATATTCAATCTTGATAATGTCTCCATCAAGCTTTTCTTTAATAAAGTGTCTATCTATCTCTACGTGTTTAGTTTTGTCATGACGAACTGGATTGTGAGCTATGCAGATTGTTGACTTATTATCACAGTAAAGAAGCATAGGTTCTTCACATTTAACTTTTAATTCTTCCAGCACACTTCTAACCCAAATTACTTCACATACTCCTTGAGCCATAGCTCTAAACTCTACTTCTGCACTGCTTCTAGCAACTACTGTCTGTTTTTTGCTACGCCAAGTGATCAAATTTCCCCACAGCATAGTACAATATCCGGAAGTTGACTTACGATCATCAATTGACTCGGCCCAATCAGCATCTATGTATGCTTTCACCTTTCGATCGTTGGTTTTTTTAAAGAATAAGCCTTTTCCAGGAGTTCGTTTTAAGTATCTTAAGATTCTATAAACAGCATTGAGATGACCTTGACATGGTGCAGTATATACTGACTTACCAGACTTACTGCAAAAGAAATATCTGGTCTCGTGTGTGATAGATAAATTAGTCTTCCAACTAGGTGTTGATACTGTTCTTGATTGACTGGTTCTCCTTCAAGTAATTTTCCTTTGTTGCCAAGCTCAATTGGAGTCTTACTTGGTTTACAGCCTAGCATCCCTATTTCTTCTAATAAGTCTAAGGTATATTTCCTTTGAGACACGAAAATTCCCTTTTTACTCCTTGCAATTTCCATTCCAAGAAAGTATTTTAGTGCTCCTAGATCTTTAATTTCGAATTACTTTGCCATCATCTTTTTGACTCTTTCTAACTCGATAATGTTGTTTCCTGTAATAATAATATCATCAACATACACTATCAAAATAGTAATCTTCTCATCTTTGTCATGCTTCACAAATATAGTGTGGTCAGCTTGTCCTTGGACATATCTTATTTCTTTGATGACTTTGGAGAATCTCTCAAACCATGCCCACGGAGATTGCTTTAATCCGTAGAGGGATTTGCTGAGTTTACACATGGTGTTGCTGCCTATTTCTTCAAATCCTAGAGGTTGATACATATAGACTTCCTCCTCAAGTTCCCCATTCAAAAAAGCGTTCTTTATATCAAGTTGATGTAGAGGCCAATCAGAGTTTACTGCCAAGGATAAGATGATCCAGATAGTGTTGAGTATTGCAACAGGCGCAAAGGTTTCTGTATAGTCAATCCCATATGTTTGAGTGAAGCCTTTGGCCACTAGACGAACCATCAGCCTTATATTTGATAGTAAACACCCATTTACACCCTATTGCATTTTTTCCTTGTGGCAATTCTACCAGGGTCTATGTATTGTTTTGTTTAAGGGCATGCATCTCTTTAAGAACAGCAACCTTCCATTCACGGATAGATAGGGCTTTTTCAATGGATCTAGAGATTGTGACACTTGATAAATTTGAGGTAAAAGCACGGAATGAAGGAGACAAGTTTGAGTAAGATATGAAATTTGAACTAGGGTGATGTGTACAAGACCTAACATCCTTTCTGAGGGCTATTGGCATACCTAAATCAATAGTACGAATAGAATTACCTGAGTGAGGCTTTATCATCGGGTCTTCTTGAGTAGGGTCAGTAGAATTCATGATGTAAGATCTTTTCTTTCTAGTGTAGACTTTCAACTCTTGCCTTTTTGGAGTCAACGTTGTTGATTCTCCCCCTGTTTCCAATACTGGAGAAATATCAACTATGGGAAGGCCAAGATCATTTAGATTATTACCAATAGTAGATTGGTCAGTGGTATCCCATAAACAAGCTTCATCCCATTTCTCCCCCTGAAGCGATGTTGAGGAAAAATATCGTGAGTTTTCAAAAAAGGTGACATCACATGAGACAAATATTTTTCTGGTTTTTGGACAATAACATTTGTACCCTTTTTGAGTAGGAGAATATCCTATAAATACAGTTTTGATAGCCCAAGGGTCAAGTTTACTTTTATTATGATCTTGATTGTGAACAATGGCTGTGCAACCAAAAACCCTCAATGGAAGAGCACTAATTTTAGAGATCTGAGGATATGTTTTTGATAGTACAGATAACGGGGTTTCAAAGTTTATAGGGCGACTTGGCAGACGGTTTATGAGATAAGTGGCAGTCAAGATGGCATCCCCTAATAAGTATTTTGGAGTATTCATAGTAAACATGAGTGCCCTAGCTACTTCTAATAGGTGACGATTCTTTCTTTCTGGTATTCCATTTTGTTGGGGAGTGTTAGCATAAGAAATTTGATGTTGAATACCATTTTCTAATAAATAATCCCCAAGAATGGAGTTGAAGTATTCTTTTTCATTGTCAGTTCTTAAAATACAGATCTGGGTTTGAACCTGAGTTTGAATCATTTTGTAAAAAAATTTGAATATATGACTAGTCTCAAATTTATGATTCAGTAAGTACACCCATGTAACCCGTGTATGATCATCAATAAAGGTTAAAACCCATCTTTTACCCTAACAAGTAAAGATTTTTTAAGGCCCCCATATGTCACTATGAATTAAAGAAAATGGTGTAGATGGAGAATAAATTTTTGGAGAAAAAGATGAACGAGTATGTTTAGCTAATTGGCAAATTTCACATTCAAGCTTAATGGAATTATTATTATTATTAAAAAAAGATGGAAAAAGACGCTTTAGATACAAAAATCTAGGATGCCCAAACCTGTGGTGCCATAACATTATTTCACTAGTATTAGAAACAGACGCAACATTAGACAATAGAGTTGACTGGTTTTTTTTATCAAAATAATAGAGACCATCATGAATTCTAGCATTGCCAATCATCTTCCCCCCTGAAAAAGACAAGAGGAAGATAGAAAATTAGCAACACAGTGATTGTCAAGTGTGATTTTATTGACAAAAATCAAATTGCACTTTAAGGTAGGCACATGAAAAACATATTTAAGAATCAAGTTTTGAGATATTTGTATATCACCAATCCCAACAACAGGAGTCAAGGAACCGTCAACAATTTTAACAGTAATATGTGAGAGACAAGGGGTATAGGATTGAAAGAGATTAGAACTTCCGGTCATATGATCCGAGGCTTCAGAATCAATTATCCAAAGATTAGATTAAGAATCTAAGACAGAGTAGAGTTTACTAGATTATGCAAGGGAGCAAGATCCATTGGACGGGGAAGTAGTTTGAGGAATACTGATAGAAGACTGGTTTTGAAGTTTGTATATTTGGTCAAATTGCTCTTTGCTGAATGGAAGGGAGTTGTTAGAGTGAACCTGATTTGGCTGAGCATTATATGCCCATCCTTCAATCTTTTTACGTGGTTACCAATTTGCTGGTTTGCCATGAATTTCCCAGCACTTCTCCCAATTGTGTCCAGGTCGATTGCAGTGATCACACCAAGGTCGTTTACTTGACCGATTGTTGGAGTGTTGTTGACCAAATCAGTGGGCTTTGTCAACTATCAAGGCAAACCCTTCTGGAGTAGGTGACACTACTGCCTTGTCATCTGAGAGCATTACCTTTCGTCGGGCGTCCTCTCGTCGCACCTCTGCAAATGCTTCTTCAGTGGACGAGAAGGGATCACGAGCCATCACTCGACCTCGTACTCATCAAGGTCTCGGTTAAGACCAGCAAGAAAGTCAAATGCTCTCTCTTTTTCTATATGTTTCCTCTGTTTGCAATTACACTCAGCACAAAATGAATCCTCTTCAAAGAACAAATCAAGTTCTTGCCAGAGGTATTGGAGATCAGAAAAATATTGGGTTATAGTTTTTGAACCCTGTTTCATCTCCTTTAATTTTGAACAAATTTCAAAAATTTGAGAAGCATTTCCAAGGTCAGAATACATACGTCTAGCAGCATCCTATACCTCTTGTGCTGTTTTGAACCATAGATATCTGCAACTAATCTAAGGTTCCATGGAATTGATAGGCCATGCCAGTACTGTGTAGTTCTCGGCCAACCAGGTCTTGTAAGTTTGGTCTACAGCTCTTGGAGATGGCAGTTCACCGATGAGGTAGCCCAACTTCCCACGTCCGCAAATGACAATCTTCACGGACTGAGCCCATTGTAGATAATTTCTCCCGTTTAATCTGTGGGAGGTAATATGGAGTGATACATCACTCCTGAAAAAAGGAGCGAAGGACGATGAAGTCGTCTCGGTCACTGTCGGACCAGACGAAGGTGATCTGGAATCATCACCCGAAGTCGCATCGCTGTTCCTCGCAGCCATGGAGGATGTCAACCATGGAGCTTTAATACCATGTGAGTTTCCGTGAATAACAGTAGCGATAGAAGGAAAAGAACGTAGGGAACGAGAAAAACAGAATAGATGAATTATTAGATATATGAATAACTTCAAGGGATAATTTATTCTGTTCGTGGAGCTAAATATAAATAGAGGAACGAGGCCACAAAGTAAGCCACTCAATCCTTCTCAGATAAGGGAAAATAAATATCAACCTAATCTTTATCCTAATCTAATATATCAAACTTATTCCTAATTGGACTAGAAAAAATAAATAGATAATAAAATAAAATTCTAACTTAACTAATTGAAATAAATAAACTAACTTCCAGAATCTAAATTAAATAAATAAAATAAAATAACATAATTTAAAAAACGTTAATATCTTCCACACCACATATATCACCAATTAATATAATATAAAGAAAATAACCAAGCTACCACCCACGTTTAATCATTTTCTCAAACAACTTAATAGGTATAAAGTAATCCCTTGATTTGCAATAAACCAAATTCAAGCCAGACTAGGCCTTTCACTTCCTAAATAGGCCAGCCCAACCCCATATACTAGAGACTGAAAATGGGCTCCGGCTCAGGCCCATATATCAGAGGCATGCACATTAAAAAACCCCAGCAGCAATTAGGCCAAAGGGACGTAGTTCTTTGATGTCAGTATCACCTCATTTAACACCAATAATTCTGTTTCTTCTTTTTTTCCTTCTTTCCACCTAGTGGGATGAGGCTTTGTTGTTATTGTTTGAGATAGGTGGAAGAAATGGGGAAGTTTGTTGTTATTGTTTGAGATAGGTGGAAGAAATGGGGAAGGATATTAAAGGTCTCAACACAAGCCTTTATTTCCATGGTACAAGGTTGTTGTTGTTGTTGTTGTGTTTGTGTGTATTAATCTACTATCCACATGAAGTGTTATAAAGTAACATAAGTGAAGAATTGAAGAGTATTATTTCTACTCAATCTGATAATTACAAGAGAGTAGACTAGGGTTTATATACACCTAGCTAGGGCAAAAGAAAAGGAAAAAATAAACCCTAATAAATACAAATTAATCCTAATTAATCATAATATTGAATAGGAAACAAATCAGAAAGCAAATATTTACAATAAGAGAAATATATCAATTATCATAATAACAGAGTAAAATTAAAATCCCACACTCCCCCTCAAGCTGAGGAGTAAATGTCAATCATTCCCAACTTGGATAAGAGATTGTCAAACAAAGTTCTAGGAATAGCTTTAGTCAGGATATCAGCCGTTTGCTGATAGGAGTATATATTATCTCAATAACCCCTTGCACCAACTTCTCTTTGATGAAATGACGATTGATTTCCACATGCTTGGTTCTGTCATGATGAACTGGATTCTTTGCAATCTGGATTGCTGCTTGATTGTCACAATGGAGTCTCATGGAGGCAGTGATTGGAAGCTAAAGCTTTTCCAATACTCTTCTCAACCATATTACTTCACAGATTCCATATGCCATAGCACGAAATTCTGCTTCAGCACTATTTCTAGACACCACAAACTGCTTTTTACTTCTCCAGGTAACAAGATTACCCCAAACATAGGTACAATACCCTGAAGTGGACCTCCTATCTGTTAGGGAGCCAACCCAATCAGCATCCGAGAAAACTTCAACACTTCTATTGGCCCCTTTTTTAAAAAATAGGCCCTTTTCGAGTGTCATCTTCAAGTATCTGATTATCCGATTAACAACCTTAAGATGTTATTTAGTAGGATTATTCATGTACTGACTTACTACACTAACAGAAAAAATGATGTTAGGTCGAGTATGAGAGAAAGATATATGAGTTTTCCCACAAGACGTTGTCAACAGGTTTACACCCTAGCATTCCTGTTTCTCTCAGAAGATCTAAGGTGTACTTCTTCTGTGAAATAGAGATTCCTCTACTAGATTAGGCTACTTCCATCCCAAGGAAATATTTTAAAGGACCAAGGTCCTTGATTTCAAATTCCTTACTTAAGAACTTCTTTAAGTTTGTTGCCTCTTCTTCATTATTTCCAGTGACTACTATGTAGTCCACATATACAATGAGGATAGTGGTTTTCCCCCCAGGGAATGTTTGATAAACAAAGTATGATCTGTCTGTCCTTAAACATATCCCAACCTTTTAATTACTTGGGAGAACCTTTCAAACCAGACCCTTGGAGACTATTTAAGGCCATAAAGAGATTTATGAAGTTTACACACCATATGAGAGTTATATTTGGATTTTTCAAACCAGGAGGTATCTCCATGTAGACCTCTTCTTCAAGATCATCATTAAGAAATGCATTCTTGACATCAAATTGGTGAAGCTTCCAGTCAAGGTTTGCAACAATAGACAGGAGAATACAAATGGTGTTTACCTTTGCTACAGGAGCAAATGACTCCTGATAATCTATACCATAAGTCTGAGTGAATCTTTTGCCACTAATCTCACCTTGTATCTATCAATGCTCCCATCAGCTTTGTACTTGACTGTGAACACCCACTTACATCCCACAGGTTGCTTTCCTGAAGGTTTTTCAGTAAGAATTCAGTTGCCATTTTTCTTCAAGGCATTCAACTCCTTGTTTACAGCCTCCCTCCATTTTGGGTGTTGTAGAGCTTCTTCTATGCAAGTTGGAAGCTTTGTGCTATCCAAATTTGTTGTAAAAGCCTTGAAGGTACTGGATAATTTCTCATATGAGACATGAGTAGCAATGGGATGTTTGGTGCATGACCTAACTCCCTTTCTCCAAGCAACAGGAAGGTAGAGATCAGATATAATATCAGTATAGTTCAGATTCAAGTATAACTCGAGTGTCTTGATTGTTCTCCCCAGGAGTTGGATATGGGTAAGATTGACAATCTTCATGAATTATCTGATGTTGCTCATTCTGATTCTGCTTCAGACGACTTGAGTATACCTTCAACTCTGTATTGCCTTCCTATTTATGAGTACTGGGAGCCTCTAATTCAGGTGGGTAGGTAGGTAACCTTTCAAAGTCAGGTGCAACAATTCTAGGTAAGGTAGCCCAAGATTGTTATTCTCCGGGTGTCAAGTTCTCCCTCTTAATATGAGTTTTGGGGTAGAAAGAAGTGTGTTCAAGGAAAGAGGCATCCATGGAGATATAAAACTTCTGTGATGTTGGGGAATAACATTTGTAACCTTTCTAGCTAGGGGCATACCCAACAAAAGATGCATTTATCTGATTTAGGATCTAACTTCCCTTTATTCTGAGATGGAACATGTACAAAAACACAACAGTCAAAGACCTTAAAAGGAAGATGGATAACAAGTCTATTGACAGGAAAATGCTTTGAAAGGACCTGACATGGTGTGTCAAATTTCAAGGGACGAGATAGCATTCTATTAATTAAATAGGTAGCGGTCAACACAGCTTCACCCCAAAATTGATGGGAAACATTATAGGTGAGCATTAAGGATCTAGCCACTTCAATGAGATGTCTATTTTTACGTTCCGCATTCCCATTCTATTGAGGCGTGTAAGTGCAAGAACTCTTATGCAAAATCCCTTGCTCAAGGAAAAAATTCTTAAGGATCAAATTGAAATAGTACTTAGCATTGTCAGACCGAAAATTTGAATTTTGGTTTGCCACTGGGTTTGGATCATGGTGTAGAAATTTTTGAAAATCTATGAGGCTCCTAACTTATCTTTCATAAGAAAAACCCAAGTAAGACGAGTGTGATCATCAATAAAAGATATGAACCAACGTGCCCCAGATATATTTTGGATCCGGGATGGACTCCAAATATCACTATGAATGATGGAAAAAGGGTGGGATGGTTTATATGTATGACCAGGATACGAATTTCGACAATGCTTAGAAAGCTGACACGCTTCACATTCAAAAAACTTTGGATGTTTACTAATGAAAAGAGAGGGAAACATTTTTGATAAATATATAAAATTCAGATGACCAAGACGATGATGCTACAACATAGCCTTATCATTATCAGGGCTACAAGGACTATCCACAACATGGCATATCAAAGGTATTTGATTCCCGGCTTGATCAACCTCCTTAGCATTGCCAATCGTCCTCCCCAAATCCAAATCCTGTAATAAACAACCGGAAGGGGAGAATTTAGTAATACAATTCATATCTCTAGTCAGCTTACTAATTGAAAGTAAGTTGCAAGATAAATTTAGAACTAATAGAACAAAATCAAGGGTGAGAGAGTCTGAAATTTCCACTTTTCCAACATTAGTTACAGTGAAGAGGAATCCATCAGCAATTTTGACCTTGATATTTGTATTACAAGGTTTGACATCTAGGAGTAGGGAGGCATTACCAGTCATATGATCAGAAGTCCCAGAATCAACAATCCACACTATCGGATTTGAAATTTTACCTTGAAAAGCATTTATAAAAATACCTTTCTGAGCACTGGTCGCAATATGTATAGGTTTTTCAGGCATTGAGGTGAACGATCCATAAGCAGCCATGGTTAGAGAAAAAAAAATCGACAAAAATCGGTTCTAGAATACCGAGATTGATGAAGGACAGCATGGATATGAGCCTGAATGAGCAAAACAGTACTCTATTTTAGAGAATACTAAAGCTTCAGAAGCTGCAATGGTCTTGGTTGATGAACAACACACGGACAGGTGCCTAAATGGACAAAACAACGATTGGGTAATGCTTTACGGTGGCCAACGACCGTTTCTATGAAGACCAAGGGCGAAAGAATGGCTCCACGCGCTCTCACGAGCCGGCGCGTAGAAGACGTGGCTGAGGAGGCGATGGCGTGTAGCGACGAGTGTACAGTCCGATGATGCTCCATTAGACGGGGACGCGTCGGCAATGGTGATCTGAGGCTAACCCTAGGGTGGTCCAGCCAAGATAGAGACTTTGCAAGGTTTCTAGGTTTTTGCACAGCAGACCAACGAAAGAAAACCAAAGGAAGGATCAGAATAATGCTTCTGATACCATGAAGAATTGAAGAGTATTATTTCTACTCAATTTGATAATTACAAGAGAGTAGACTAGGGTTTATATACACCTAGCTAGGGCAAAAGAAAAGGAAAAAATAAACTCTAATAAATACAAATTAATCCTAATCAATCATAATAATGAATAGGAAACAAATCAGAAAGCAAATATTTACAAGAGAAATAAATCAATCATCATAATAATAGAGTAAAATTAGAATCCCACAATAAGCCTTGATCGAATCTAACAAATAAAAAGCATTGAGCATCATATGAAATATATCCACTGTTACGAGTAAGCTTAATTGTAGGATTGTAATTTATTGTAATTAATTTTGTAATTATCTTCTTTCCTAGTATAGGATTTCTTTTGTGTTTAAATACCTTCACAATAGTTGAATAATATACAATAGTATTTTTTCAATCTTTCTGATTACATGGTATCAAAGCCTATCAAATTGATTCTGAGAGGGAATTATTTTTTTCTTTTCCTTTTTCGAAGTTCTGGGTGTTGGGTGTGAGAGGGAGAGTCACCGGAATCAGATCATCGTCGCCAGAGCGTCCCCAGTTGACACCGCCGTCCCAGGAAGAAGCACCTACTGCCGATCAACTGTCTGCTTGAAGCCAGTCACCAGATTCCGCATTTGTGAGTCACATGCGACATCTGAAGATTTCTGCTACAATACCACGCGCCGGAGCGTGAGACACGTCCATCACCGAAAAATTTTTCAATTTCCGTCAGAGTGCTTGCGTTCGTGTAGGCTTTCTGTTTCCATACCTAGTTGGCCAATATTCGGTACAGTGCAAGGCTATTTGTGCGAAAGGTTTGAGTTTGTGTTCAATTTTTGTTAACTCAAGTCCCCAAAATTAGTCTTCATTTGTCTTTTGGGTTGTTGGTTGGAAATTATGGCTGAGAAGAAGGCTGCTATCTTTAATGTGGTTCCAGTAGTTTGTCACTATTGTCACAAACCAGGTCATATTAAACAAGATTGTCGAAAGTTACAATATAAGAAAGCTCAGTCTGATCATATTGCATCCATTACTAAAATCACTAAAAAGTTTGTTACAATATCTACAGAGGAGTATGCCCGATTGACACAGCATTCATCTCAATCTAATTCCATTACTACCATTGCTGAGTCAGGTAAAACCAAAACATGTCTTATTTCCTCCTAGTCAAATGGATCATTGATTCTGGTGCTACAGATCATATGACAATTAACTCTACTCTTTTTTCTACCTTTCAATCACAAAAATCTACCAATCCTGTTACTTTAGCTGATGGTTCAACATCTTATCCTGTTGGTTCTAGAACAATTAATCCTACATCATCACTTTATTTGTCATCTATTCTCAATCTGCCTCAATTATCATTCAATTTGATTTTTGTCAGTAAAATTACTCATGATCTCAATTGTTGTGCCTCTTTTTTTCTTGGTTATTGTTTATTTCAAGGTCTTTTGACGAAGAAAATTATTGGTAAAGGACATGACTCTAGCGGTCTCTACATCCTTGATCCACACATACCAAAATCCATAGCTTGTGCTGGAGTTGTCACCCTTTTTGAAGCACACTGTAAGTTGGGTCATCCTTCGCTTCCAATGTTAAAGAAGCTTTGCCCTCAGTTTTCCACTATGTCTTCTTTCGATTGTCAGTCTTGTCAGTTTGCTCAACACCACCGTCTTAGTTCTAGTCCTAGAGTTAATAAACGAGCTACGTCTCCTTTCGAATTAGTACATTCTGATGTTTGGGGTCTGTGTCCAGTTGTTTCCAAAACTGGATTTAGATATTTTGTTACTTTTGTTAATAACTATTCTCGAATGACATGGTTGTATTTGATGAAAAATCATTCTGAATTGTTCTTGCATTTCTCTACCTTCTGTGCTGAAATTCGAACTCAATTTGGTATGCCTGTACAAACTTTGAGGAGTGATAACGCTAAAGAACATTTATCAAAAAATTTCCAAAAGTATATGCTCCAAAATAGTATTCTTCACCAAACATCTTGTGTAGACACACCATCTCAAAATGGTGTTTCTAAAAGAAAAAATAGGCATCTTCTTGAAACTGCTAGAGCATTGTTATTTCAAATACAGGTTCCCTCTAGGCTGATGCTGTTTCTACAGCTTGTTTCTTGATCAATAGAATGCCCTCCTCAGTTCTATCTGGTGAGACCCCTTTTTCTGTTTTTTTTCCTAATAAAGCCTTGTTTCCCATTGAACCTAAAATATTTGGTTGTACTTGCTTTGTTAGAGATGTCCGTCCCCAAGTTACAAAACTTGATCCTAAATCTTTGAAATTTGTCTTCTTGGGATATTCTCGTGTGCAAAAGGGATATAGGTGTTATTGTCCTAGTCTTAACAGGTATCTTGTGTCAGCTGACGTTACCTTTTGGTAGCACAACCCTTTTTCATCACCTACCAGTCCTATTCCTCAGGAGGAAGATGATGATTTGCTAATCTATACTGTTACCTCTTCTTCAGATCCTCCTCCGTCGGTTCCTATAAGACCTCCCATAATACATACATATACTCGTCGGCCACATCCTTCTAATCCTGCTCCTGAGCCTATTGTTGCACCTGTTCTGGATCTTCCTAATTCATGTCCTGATGAACCAACTTTTTCGCCATCTGATCCGACTCCGAGTGATGATCTTCCTATTGCTCTTCATAAAGGTAAATGTACGTGCACATATCTTGTATCCACTTTTGTTTCCTATGACCATTTGTCATCTTCTTATTCCTTTAATGCATCTCTCGATTCTGTCTCTGTTCCTAAAACTGATCATGAAGCATTAGCTCATTCTAGCTGGCGTAATGCTATGATTGAGGAGAAGAATGCTTTGGATGATAATAGAACTTGGATCTTGGAAGATCTACTTGCAGGAAAACAGACTATTGGGTGTAAATGGGTGTTTCCAATTAAAGTTACTCCTGATGGCTCTGTTGCTAGATTGAAAGCCCGCCTTATTGCTAAAGGATATGCTCAGACATATGGAGTGGACTACTTTGATACATTTTCTCCTGTTGCTAAGCTTACTTCCATGAGACTATTTATTTCGATGGCAGCCACTCAAAATTGGCCTCTGCATCAATTGGATATTAAAAATGCCTTTCTTTATGGTGATCTTCAGGAGGAAGTATACATGGAGCAACCACTAGGTTTCGTTGCTCAAGGGGAGTATGGGGAAATATGTCGCCTCTGTAAGTCTCTATATGGCCTGAAACAAAGCCCTCGTACATGGTTTGGTAAGTTTAGTCAGGCTGTTGAGAATTTTGGCATGAATAAAAGTAAGTCTGATCACTTTGTTTTCTACAAACACTCTAATAGTGGCATCATTATATTAGTTGTGTATGTGAATGATATTGTCATCACTGGTAGTGACTCTGCAGGGATTTCATCTATTAAATCCTTCCTCCATACTCAGTTTCATACCAAAGACTTGGGAATGCTACAATATTTCTTAGGTGTTGAAGTAACTAGGAGTAAAAAGGAAATCTTTTTGTCTCAAAGGAAATATGTACTTGACTTATTGTCTGAAACAGGAAAGTTGGGAGCTAAACCATGCAATGCTCTAATGATTCCTGGTATTCAACTTACCGAAGCTAGTGATTTATTTGAAGACCCTGAAAGATATAGGAGATTGGTAGAAATGTTAAACTATCTTACTGTTACTCGTCTAGATATTGCCTACTCAGTTAGTGTGATAAGTCAATATATGTCATCTCCAACTATTGATCACTAGAAGGAAGTGGAACAAATTTTGTGCTATTTAAAAGGATCTCCTGGGCGTAGGATCTTGTATGCCAATCATGGCCACACTAGGATTGAATATTTTTCAGATGCTGATTGGACAGGATCTAAGGAAGATTGAAAATCAACTTCAGGATATTGTGTTTTTATTGGCCATAGCTTGGTCTCATGGAAAAGCAAGAAACAAAGTGTACTTTCACGATCAAGTGCTGAGTCTAAATACAGGGCCATGGCTAAATTTATATGTGAAATTTTGTGAATATATCAACTTCTCAGAGAAGTGGGTTTTGAGGTTTCAATGCTAGCTAAGCCGTGGTGTGACAATCAAGCTACACTTCACATTGCATCTAATCCGGTCTTTCATGAACGAACCAAAAACATTGAGATTGATTATCACTTTGTTCACGAGAAGATTCAGCAAGGTTTGATTTCTACAAGCTATGTGAAAACTGGAGAACAATTAGGAGATATTTTCACAAAAGCTCTTAATGGAGTTAGGGTTGATTATCTTTGTAATAAGCTAGGCATGATTAACATCTATGCTCCAGCTTGAGGGGGAGTGTTACGAGATTATAGGCTTAATTGTAGGATTGTAATTGATTGTAATTAATTTTGTAATTATCGTCTTTCCTAGTATAGGATTTCTTTTGTGTTTAAATACCTTCATAATAGTTGAATAATATACAAGAGCATTCTTTCAATCTTTCTGATTACATCCACAAATAGAACTCACAGGAAGATCAGTGATAACTTGACTGATTGCACTGCAAGCAGCAGCTGTTGCACCAGTTTGTATGGCGTTCATGGATACATCAATGAGGAAGAAATACACAGCTGGCATTGGCTCACGGACCTACAAAAAATGAAATGAATCATATGCCATTCGTCATTGGCACACCCTTTCCCCTGCCACATGGCATGATCCCCTTGTAATATGCCCCATTTCCATCAGAAGATAAATACAAGATAACAAATGAAACAAAACCAGTGTCTTCTATGCAGAATGCAGTGTATGTGGTGTAGGTAGCAGCAATAATTTTTTTTTTAAATAAAAGAAGCAATTATATTAAGAAGGAAAAAAATACACAGGAGTGGGACAAGCTATCCTCCTAGGATGTAAGATGAAGACAAAACATGGCATAAATGGAAAATGAAAAAAGAAATTTAGATGTACACCAAAGCTGCTCAATCCCTCCACACATCTAAGAGAGACAACCAGCAACAATAAATGAAGAGAGATAAAAGGAGCATGCATTAAAGGACTTTTTAAAGCAGCTAGGTTTCTTTGTTTTTAAAAAATGACAATAAAAAAAAAAATCCAAACATTTTTTTTTTGGTTTTTTGTTTTTAAATCATTAAACTGCTTTCAGAAACAGAAAACAAAAGGGCCCAAACATCTAATGCATATTTCAAAGAGTGCATTGGGATAAGGATAGTCTTTTAATATTTTAGAAACATGTCTCATGGGAATCCAACAATTCAACTCTCAAAATGAGGGGCTGTGAGAATATTGCATTTCCCAGGAATTTTTGTCCCCTGAACACTGTATTAAACATGGGTAAATGTCATTCCCATACAAAAACATTTTGCAAATCAAAATGCCCCCTCAATATGGCATTGATCCAATGCATCCTAGCATAGAAACATCCAAAAACTCAAATCCTAGCCAAAAAGTTTGATTTCTTTCCTATACTACATCATTGAGGCAAATATTTGATTAAGAAAGCTATCATCAGAAGTATATTTCGAACCCAAGTTTTATCACTTATAAGACAAACTAAATCCCAGCAGACCCATTAGCAGATATTACTCTAAATTATCAACAATTTTACTAATTATATTTCAATTTTTGCTATTTTTAAAGAAAAAGAAATTGTATTAGAAAGAGAAGAAAGTATAAACTATGGGTGATAAGAAAACCTCAAAAAAGCACAAAACAGAACAAATTAGCAAAAGCCCAATAAAGCTAATTGTGGAAATTATGTATATTCAGTCTTGTCATTTATTTTCAAATTTCTTGCCATTACTTCTATGTTATTGTTTGACAAAGTCAGTGAACCCTCACTGCTGGCTGTAAAGCCCTTCAACTTCTTCATAAATGCTTTCTGATTACCATTGCTTTCCTTGAACATGGATATATCAATTTCAGTAAAGGAGTGCCACTCCTACAATTATAAGGACTGGTAAGTTCTTCAGGCTGCAAATTTTTTGAGCAACAAATCAAATATAAGATTTCAGCTTACATTACAGGGTGACAGTGCCAGGTTTATTTACAAAGGTCAGCGTTTTAACGTACAAAGATCAGATACTAGTCAAACTTTCAACAAAAGTTACTCATATAAATGCTCAAAGTTGTGTAAATTGTTATTCTTAGAGATCAATTTCACACACCTTCAACACCACCAATTTGCAATGTGTAAGTTTCACTCAATAATATGGACTGTTAGCTGAGATAGTGTTCTCCGAACTGTCAGCATATCAGATATGCTATATTTGCAGCCAACATCAAATATAAACGAATATCCTTCTGACAACAAACAACCAATAAGAGCAATGAACACTCAAAAAGCATATTCATTAACTTTGTATAGTCTGAATAAACTAACCATGAACTCCTTGGTAGCGACAAATTCAACTGTTCCTCTACACAGTTCAGCCCTTTCATCGGCATCTCTACGTCGACCATCAGGACCTAGATTGCAGTGGTAGTCACGTGGAGTATCATCAGTAAATCCTGTAAAACAGACATACATGTCAGAGCCATATGGTTAACTGTGTAACAAAGCCAAATATTGAAGGATCCCATTAATATTTTTTGATAGAAAAAGAATAATTTCATCAAAGAGAAAAGAAGTACAAAAAGATGGCATAAGATACAAAGAAAAGGCAGAGGACAAGGATTGCTTTCTCAAAAAAAGATGACTAAACAAACAGCTTAAATTCCAAAAAAGGAAAGCACGCCAACCTTTGGAGGCCCACACAAGACACCCTCTTGAAAAAATTTGCAAATACCCATTGAGAAGACATGAAAATAAGTCTATCCCATACGAGGTGTGATGGGAGAAACTATTGTTTAAAAATGCTAGCATTACTTTCTAACCAAATGCACCACAAAACTGCAGTTATTGCACTATGCCACAATACGTTATTCTCCTTCCCCTTCCGAAGCCCCTATATTTGAAGACTAAAAAGGTCTAAAGGCTGTTAGTACAAATCCAATTTTCCTCCAAGGCACATAACACAAACATCAAGTAAAAGAACCTTAGAAGGGACCTTAATTTTCCAAAAAACACCTAGGGAGAGGAAGAGAACTCTTTGGGCTAGGAATCAAGAAATTAAAAAAAGATGAGCAAGTGTGGAGCCCGATGAATTAAAATTCCAAATCCTTCTATCAAGCACAAATGAAACACAAAATGGTTAGCAAAAAAGCAAGATCATCAAAGAGTCTTTCATTTCGATTTCTATAAAATAAAAAATTTCATGAAAGGGTACGAGTTATTTCTCTCAAGTCATCTCTACCCCACTGGTAGGGATTTATCAATGAAACAATATTCCCAAGTTTCTGGCATGAATTACTTGTGTTTGTAAGTTTTGTTTTCTTTTGGGGTGGTTGTTATTCGCTGATCATGCGTATCTGCCGGCCAGCTATTGAAGCTAAAACCTTTGATCTCCTTGTGGAGAAGTCAAAGGATCTCTTTAAGTGTACCATTACTGAAACAGGGAAACGTTTCCTGCACTCCATTAATTTGGGACGAAACTCTGCCTGCTGGTTGAGCACTATTTTTCAGGATTTGGGTGAAGGTAGATGGAGGGGCTCACCTGTGAAAAGACGTAGAGCGAAGGATAAATTTGATCTTGATGAGGTTGGAAAGAACGTTAGAGGAGTTTCTTACTGTCACGAAATTTTTTCAAGGTGGAAGAAAGGCCTCAAACATGATTCCCAAAGGATTAAAAGGTAAGGAGTGGTGTTCTTTTGGAAGAGCTTTGGAAGCCTTACTGCATTTTGAGGGCAAGAACGACGTCAAAGGATTTGGTGGGGCAGCCTCTAGAATCTCAGGATGCCTTGTTGATGAGAGAAGATCTTTTGCTGATGTTGTCAAAAGCAGGGAGGCTGTGGCCATGAAGGGCGGTTCTACTGGCTGTGGTGGTTCTAGTGCCCGTGGGAGGAACGTTTCAGCTTCCTAAGGCGATTTTTCAAAAATCACATTTAATAAGAAATTAATGACAGCATTTAAGAGTCATGATGAGCAGGAGAGATTAGTAGAGAATGAGGTTGGTTTAAAGTTTAAAAAATCATTAAGAGTTTTTTTTTTTGGACAATTGGAAATAGAATTCATTAAAGGCATATAGCCTAAGATACATGAGATAATACAGGATCTAGAAATAAACCATTACATATAAGACTTGAACTCATGGGATAACAGGTACATAAAGTACCTAAGCCTTAAAAGAGGCAACATACCCCTAGACTAAGTGAGTTAAAAGCTAAAAAGCCTAACCCAAACAAGATGACTATTTTTAAAGACACAACCTAAGTGGGCTATAAAGCCCAACAAGCTTTTTTTATAAAAAAACAAAAAACTAGAGATCCCTCCTTCACACCCTCTGACTCTGAGGCCAAAGGAGGCAAGCTAGTGGTGAGACGAAGACAGCAACAGGAAGAGGAACAAGAGACGACCGAAATCTTCTGAAACTCCTCACCAGTGGCGTCGGACAGCAACGGGATTCTCCAGCGCCCTTGATTTAGCTGTGTCAATTCCTATCGATGCTCCCCACAAGCGATGCCTTCCAACGATTGTAAATCGTAGCTATTCATTGCTCCATACTGCTTCTTTCGCCATCGCCATCGCCGCCACCACCAGATGAGTCACTTCAAACTCCTCCACAACCCTCAATGTCTTCTTCACCTCAAACCTCCCCATCAGCATCACCGTCTGCCTTCAGCGACAGAAAGGAGAGGGAGAACGATGGCGGCGCAGGGGAGGAGGAAAACGCCAACGACGGTCGAACCCCTATTACTTCAGGAAGGCAGTCAACATCGGGAAGACAGTCGCCGATGGTGGTCGAACCCTTCTTTGCTCCTTCGTCAACGACACTGAAGCCCCATGCAAGGGAGCAAGCTTCTACAGCAAAAGGAAAAAAGGATCTCTGCTTCAAAAATCGATGCACCATTTTGGCCAGCACTGTTGCACCTCTGAGGATCCACCTTCAGGAACGCACAAGCAAAAGACTACGACAAAGGGAAGGGAAAATTTCTCCAAAGGAGAAGAGGAGAACTCCCACAATGGAGAGGGGGAAAAACAAAAGGAAAAAAGAGGGGGTGAAAGATGCCCGAGGCAACCCTCACCACCAGTGACGCACAAGGAAAGGAAACCCTAGTAGAAGAAAAAACCCTAGCAGAAAACTGAGTCAAAACTTTTATCTATATCCTATATCTTTTAGAGAGTTCCCCATCAAGAGTTGAGTTAAAGGCTAATGGTATGAGATATTTTGGGCCTTAATCATAAGGCCTGTTAGTGATTTTGAAGATATGGCCTTTGGGAAGGATAGATATAATAAGAAGAATTTAGGCCCATTTAGATGGGTCCCTACAAGGAAAGGAGGATAGATGTAGGGAAGGAGGATAAATGGCCCATCATGTTAGAAGGAGGGAGGAGGATTGGGCTTCCTTTAGTAACCCGACCCAGCAAACCAAAAGGAGAGAGGCGGGTAAGGCTTCCTTAAGTAACCCAACCCAACAACCCAGTAAGAGAGAGGTGGGTAGGCATTCTCGCAGCAACCTGACCCACCCTCGAGTCTAGGTTCACAACAAGCAAGTAGGGTTGCGATGCTCCCTCTTTTCTTCCTAGTCATAGGCGACTGTTGCAGGTGGCCGACCTTGGACAAAACTCTCCGACGGCCTATCAGGAGGGTCAGAGGAGGCGTAAATGCTTCCTAACGGTCGTTCGTCGGCTAGTGTAGGTGTGGAAGCCTCGATGGGTATTTCTTTTTGCAGTGGTCAACTCATGCCCAACACCCCCTCGTCTTCCAAGTCGCAAGGGACAGCAATTGGTGGCTAGGGTGAAACAAATATGGGGGAAGGGCTATCAGGAAGGGTGGAGAAGGTGGCGATGGCCCTTAATGGCAGTGGGCCAGTTGTCGCTGATGCTGGAGAAGTATTATATTTGAACAACGCATTATGTGGCAATGTTAGGGGTGTGATTAGATATGATCAGGGTAGGGTTCTAGAGGGTAGCCCAAGAATGAATTTAAATAATATATATCAAAGGAACAATGGAAAAGGTCCTTTGGAGCCCCTTAGTGAGAAGGAAGTTGATTCAGAGGCTTCAGACAGTATCAAATGGGGAAGAAGAAGGTTGCATGGAAGAAGATTTGTCTAATTTTGAGGATGATGAAGGCCTGCTTATTGGGCAACTTGAGGAGATTAGTGATAAGGAGAACAATGGGGGTGATTGGAGGGAGGTGCAAGTTGGCTTAGAGGGTGTCTCTAATCTTTCTTTGATAATAAGGAGGATGAGGTTAAGGAAGATCCTTCGAAGTTGGAGCAAAATAGTATTAATCTTTTGAGCAATAATATTGTCCAAGGGACACCTTTTCTCTCCTTATCTTCTCAAAATGTTTGCCTTGAGTCCTCCCATTCAAAGTTTTCTGATTCTTATAATCATGGCTTACTTGATATTGTTTGTAGGGAATCTTGTGTGCAACGACACTCCTCGGGATGGTATCCTTCCCTTACCTGATGTTTACCAACCGCTTTATGGCGTTAGGGGGCAAACGATTCTGAGGGAGGGTTAGTTCACTTGAGTCATCTTGGAGGTGAGAGGGACAACCAAGATACTCAAGCTTTGCTGGATTCTCTTAACTTCCAATTCAGAGATATGTTTGGGAAAGAGGTTAGGGTGTAGGTCATGCCTACGATCTATGAGAGGAAGAAGAAAGTTGAGATTGAGCTGAAATGACTTTCTTCTTTGATAAACTACGATATCCCCAAGGATGAGAAGGGTAAGTCTATTAAATTATGAAGATTTTAAGTTGGAATGTTAACAAATTAGGTAACTCTTCTAAAAGAAATAAAGTGAAAGAGGTTATTAGAAGGGTTGACCCAGACATTGTTTTGCTTCAGAAGAGGTGGATAGGTTTTACCCAAGAAAGAGATTCTTTCTCAGCCAATTGGACAACAATTAGTCAGTATTCAGCATCCAAACAGGCCAACGTCTGGGTAACAACATCATCATTACTGACTGGGCTTCCAGTGAGAGCGAGATTGTTTGTCAGTGTCTTTGCCTTCCTTAGATACTCTTTCATTTTCAGATTCCCTTTTCGAAGTCTTTGTAACTCATTATTGTAGAAAGTGACTCTCAAACGAGTCTAGTTGCCTGAGAGCTCTTTCATGACATTCCATAATTCTTGGAAGGTTTTACACCCAATCACTTGAGATGCTATTATACAGCCAACCCAAGGATCAAGTGTTATCCACTATTCCAAGAGTGGGTTAATCTTTCTTTCGTTTTTGCTGAAGATGAAAACATCTGGACAAGGTTTCATCCCCAGGAGAAAGCCATCGAGCTTGTTTCCTCTGATGACAGAGAGAACCATCAAACTCCAGAGAAGGTAATTGTTCTCGTCCAACTTTACTGAACAAAATTGATTGAGAGTCGTCAATGATGGAGACGACTTGGTTTGCGATAGCAAAGACGAGTCTTGCCCAGCGAAATGATTGCCTGAACCATTTGTTGCAGATGAAACAGAGGTTCGCTCCATGACAGATCACAATGACGAGGATCTCGGGCTCTGATACCAAGATATGGATAGGGAACAAAAGAATTGAGAGAAATGAAACAAGAGGGAAATTCTTGAATAATACGCACTAATGTTATTAATGAAGTCATGACTATATATAAGCCTGACTCTACAATAACGGTCATAACAACCAAAGAAACACCAAACCAGAAAAACAAAAGAACATACAACTGAAAACATAACCAACCACAATAAAAACGTAAAGCCAATAAAACTACTGTACTAAAGCCTATTATTTAACTCACATACTAACAAACAATTCAACAACCTAAAAACTACTAAGTAAAATGAGTAATAGAATAGCAGAAAAAAAGTTGTACTAACCACACAAGTTGCAGATGAAACGCCTTCCCTGATCAACGAACTTCATGAAAGGATTTATGTAGGCCTTACACCGTGAGCAACGGACAGGACCACTCTCCCCAAAATCCACAACCTACAAGACAACTATGTTACAAGATAGCAGATGTATATATCACAATTTACATGAACTCTTCATTAAAGGCAATTTTATTTTTAAAAAAAAAAAGGTCAACTTACCTAACTCTAAATCTGTGGGATTCTAATTTTATTATGTTATTATGATTGATTTATTTCCTTTTCTGTAAATATTTGTTCTCTGATTTGTTTCCTTTTTCATTATTATGATTGATTAGGATTAATTTGTATTTATTAGGGTTCATTATTTTTCCTTTTCTATTGTCCTAGCTAGGTGTATATAAACCATAGACTACTCTCTTGCAATTATCAGATTTTGACTAAAAATAATACTCTTCAATTCTTCATTGTATCAGAGCCAAGTTTCTGAACCTTTATCTATCTATCTATATAAACCCTAGACTACTCTCTTTGTAATTATCAGATTTTGAGTAAAAATAATACTCTTCAATTCTTCATGGTATCAGAGCCAAGTTTCTATCTATCTATCTATATAAACCCTAGACTACTCTCTTATAATTATCAGATTTTGAGTAAAAATAATACTCTTCAATTCTTCATGCTATCAGAGCCAAGTTTCTGAACCTCTATCTATCTATCTATCTATCTATCTATCTATCTATCTATCTATCTATCTATCTATACCGTTGTGCCTCTGAAATACACGTCCAGCTTCTTCTCATCACGCACAACCTTAGTCTTGGCAGAACCACCCCAAGGTTCACCTCAAGAGGTCATCACTAGCCCATCCCCGTCAATTGGGACCTCGCCAAATGTCGCACGTGCCGCCACGATCGACCTCTAGTTTCTGCAGCAATTTCTCACGCGTCAATGCATGAAGGCGGGTGTCATCGTCGTTCTTTTCGCCGCTTGGACAAAGTTGGTCACTGGCCACCGTAGAACATCACCTAGTCTTTGTTCAATTTGTTAGGGCCCATATCTATGTTGTCCTTCATTAATCTCGTTATTCTCCGACCGCTTTTGGCTCCTTTTTTGTTTTTCTAACCATGGATGCTTCTAGTTCAGTCACCTCAATGCTTGAAAAACCCTAACCATGTTGGGATTACTATCCAAAAAGGTATATTCTTAAACGCTCTTCAAGTTAAAAAATAAAAACCCGACAACATAGATTGTTGATTATAGGGCTTCAGATCATATGATTGGTAATGCCTCCCTACTCCTAGATGTCAAACCGTGTAATACAAATATCAATGTCAAAATTGTTGATAGACCCTCTCCACTATAACTGGTGTTGGAAAAATGAACATTTCATACTCTCCCACCCTTGATTTCGTTCTCTTAGTTCCAAACTTATATTGCAACTTACTTTCAATTAGTAAGTTGACAAGGGATATGAATTGTATTGCTAAATTCTCCCCTTCTAGTTGCTTATTACAGGATTTGGATTTGGGAAAAACGTTTGGCAATGCTAAGGAGGTTGATGGATTATATCAAATTCAAGCTGGGAATCAAGTAACTCTAACATGAAATGTTGCGGTTAGTCTTAACAGCCTTGATAATGATAACGTTATGTTGTGGCATCAATCTTCCTTTTAAGGTCTTTGACTGTTGTGTTTTTGTACATGTTCCATCTCAGAATAAAGGGAAGTTAGATCCTAAATCAGATAAATGCATCTTTTGTTGGGTATGCCCCTAGCTAGAAAGGTTACAAATGTTATTCCCCAACATCACAGAAGTTTTATATCTCCATGGATGCCTCTTTCCTTGAACACACTTCTTTCTACCCCAAAACTCATATTAAGAGGGAGAACTTGACACCCGGAGAATAACAATCTTGGGCTACCTTACCTAGAATTGTTGCACCTGACTTTGAAAGGTTACCTACCTACCCACCTGAATTAGAGGCTCCCAGTACTCATAAATAGGAAGGCAATACAGAGTTGAAGGTATACTCAAGTCGTCTGAAGCAGAATCAGAATGAGCAACATCAGATAATTCATGAAGATTGTCAATCTTACCCATATCCAACTCCTGGGGAGAACAATCAAGACACTCGAGTTATACTTGAATCTGAACTATACTGATATTATATCTGATCTCTACCTTCCTGTTGCTTGGAGAAAGGGAGTTAGGTCATGCACCAAACATCCCATTGCTACTCATGTCTCATATGAGAAATTATCCAGTACCTTCAAGGCTTTTACAACAAATTTGGATAGCACAAAGCTTCCAACTTGCATAGAAGAAGCTCTACAACACCCAAAATGGAGGGAGGCTGTAAACAAGGAGTTGAATGCCTTGAAGAAAAATGGCAACTGAATTCTTACTGAAAAACCTTCAGGAAAGCAACCTGTGGGATGTAAGTGGGTGTTCACAGTCAAGTACAAAGCTGATGGGAGCATTGATAGATACAAGGTGAGATTAGTGGCAAAAGATTCACTCAGACTTATGGTATAGATTATCAGGAGTCATTTGCTCCTGTAGCAAAGGTAAACACCATTTGTATTCTCCTGTCTATTGTTGCAAACCTTGACTGGAAGCTTCACCAATTTGATGTCAAGAATGCATTTCTTAATGATGATCTTGAAGAAGAGGTCTACATGGAGATACCTCCTGGTTTGAAAAATCCAAATATAACTCTCATATGGTGTGTAAACTTCATAAATCTCTTTATGGCCTTAAATAGTCTCCAAGGGTCTGGTTTGAAAGGTTCTCCCAAGTAATTAAAAGGTTGGGATATGTTTAAGGACAGACAGATCATACTTTGTTTATCCAACATTCTCCTGGGGGGAAAATCACGATCCTCATTATATATATGGACGACATAGTAGTCACTGGAAATAATAAAGAGGTGACACACTTAAAGAAGTTCTTAAATAAGGAATTTGAAATCAAGGATATTGGTCCTTTAAAATATTTCCTTGGGATGGAAATAGCTCAATCTAAAAAGAAATCTCTATTTCATAGAGGAAGTACACCTTAGATCTTTTGAGAGAAACACGAATGTTAGGGTGTAAACCTGCTGACACCCCTATGGATCTGTTCAAAAAAATAGGCTCAAAGAAGTCCTCTAATCCTGTTGATAAAAGGATGTATTAACGTCTTGTGAGGATATCTCTCTCATACTCGACCTCACATCAGTTTTGCAATAAGTGTAGTAAGTCAATACATGAATAATCTTACTGAAGAACATCTTGAAGCTGCTAATCGAATACTCACATACTTGAAGATAACACCCGAAAAGGGTTTATTTTTTAGGAAAGGGACCAATAGAAGTGTTGAAGTTTTCTCGAATACTAATTGGGCTGGTTCCCTTGGAGAAGTAAAAAGCAATCTGTGGTGTCTAGAAGTAGTGCTGAAGCAGAATTTCATGCTATGGCACATGGGATATGTGAAGTAATATAGATGAGAAGAGTATTGGAAGAGCTTCAGCTTCCAATCAGCGCCTCATTGCGACTCCATTGTGACAATCAAGCAGTAATTTAGATTGTAAAGAATCCAGTTCATCATGACAAAACCAAGCATGTAGAGATCGATCGTCATTTCATCAAAGAGAAATTGGAGTAAAGGGTCATTGAGATAATTTATACTCCTACACATCAACAAGGTTGATATCTTTACCAAGGCTATTCCCATAACTCAGTTTGACAATCTCTTATCTAAGCTGGGAATGATAGATATTTACTCCCCAAATACTTTTTCAATATGACCTGCTCCACTCAACCCAACATAACATGTATGGTGAAATCGAGTGTGGGATTTTAATTTTATTTTGTTATTATGGTTGATTATAATTTATTTATTTCCTTTCCTATAAATATTTGATCTCTGATTTGTTTCCTTTTTCATTTTTATGATTGGATTATGATTAATTTGTATTTATTAGGGTTCATTATTTTTCCTTTTCGATTGCCCTAGCCAGGTGTACATAAACCCTAGACTACTCTCTTGTAATTATCAGGTTTTGAGTAAAAATAATACTCTTCAATTCTTGAAAATCTTTTCCTCTACCAAGGAGGGAAACCAAAAAAAAACAAGAGACATGGGACAAAGTAAATTATTCACATTTAAAACAAGCATAGATATGCCATTTATACTATAATATATCGCTTTGGGGCTTTCCCATCAATGATCCCAAACCATATATTAGCACTTGTATAAAATAAAATATGAATTATAATATTAAAAAAAATTAAAATGTATATGGAAGAGTGAGAAATTATTTAACTTCCACTATTTCTTAATTTTAAATTATAAGAATTACTATAATTTAAATTTATATTAAAAAATGATTTAAAATTATATTCAAGAGAAAATTGGTATGCACTTCAGTGCATGACAAGACTAGTATATTATATGAGGAAAACAGTTAATGGGCTACACAGTCCCTTATTTTAAGTAATATAAAATACCAACAGTAAATAGACTTCAAAAGAGGAGAGGGTCACTTCATTGGGATAGCTAGAGTTCTTTTCTCCAAGTGAACTCTGTAAAAAAGAAGAGAAGGCAAACTACAATATGAATAAAAAAACCTAATAAGGGCTAGTTGATGAATCTTTAAAATTGAAGAAACACTTCTCATTCAATAGATGAGTACCTGGATAGAGTTCAAGTAGACACACCATTAAACAGCTAGCCGGCCAAGCAACATTTGAACTTAAAAGCTTAAGCCCTTAAGTGAAGGCTTTTGGCCAAACACTAAAATGCTTCTTTGTTACAGCACTTTTACTACTTAGTTAATATGATAATACAATGTGGATTATGTCCATTCACTGAACTATAGGATCTCTACTTGAAAAATTTAGAAGTTAGAATAAATGATACTGTTGTAAAATACGCGTGTGGGATTATGTTGTATCCTAGGATTCTTCTCCCTTAATTTCTCTAGCTAGGTGTATATATACCTTAGGCCTCCTTTTGTAAATCTCAGAGTTTTGCGAATAAAATTTTCTGGGTTCAAATGCCACAGAAGTCACCAGAATCAATTAAACTATAAGTTCAACATTTCAAAACTTAGCTAAACAAACTACTGCAATAAAAATTTAAAAAAAAATGATGAGACTGATAAATTCTAAATCTATCATTCAATTCAAATATGACAGATGGAGAAACTTCAAATTTAGGAAACATTAGCCATTACTTGGACAGGTTCCTCAGATGGGTGAGGAAGGGCCAGAGGTTGGACTAACAAGGCCAATTGCATTCCTGATGTTGCCAAGAGGTCAGCAGTGAAAGGAATCTGTTACATTTACCAAAAAGAACAAAGCAAACGAAAAAAAATGAATATGACATGATGGAAATTTTATAATTTTAAGAACTTCAAGAACCCAGCCTCATGAAGATTGTTGTAGAGCTAAAAAGATCTTTTAAGAAAATATCAGGAGGAGGAAATAGTACAATGCCAGAGATTAGACATAATTTTAAGTAAAAATGTAAATAATAAGATAAAAATGCACAAAGCATTATAAATACATAGAAAGAATAAAGCCTTCCAATCCTTCGATATCTGACCATGCAATCCACAAAAATAACCATTAAGTGAGCACCACAAAGAAGCCAATAAAACAAATCTATGCAAACAAACGGCAAAAGCAAAAGCTTGGCCTTGAAAATCCTAGCATTTCTCATGATTAGATCAAAGATTTAAAAATAAGTTGTACTTTTCAAACCTGACCTGATTAATTGTGCACCTCATGTAACGTGGACTGCAATTCCCTGTATCCCTTACAATATAATCACTTGTAGCAGGCTGGACCCAAAAAAAAAAAAATTCATAAGAACATGCAGAATAAGGGCGACTAATATTATATACATCACTTTGCAAGAAATATATAAATATTACATTGCATAAAAACGCAGATATAAAATTGTTCGAAAAACAGATTAGAGGACAAAGATGATTATGTGGAAAGGAAGTGAAAAATTAATGATATCAGACCAAGGATACGGAGGTACATTTAGCAGCAAGCCATTTTAATAGAATTTTCAGATAAATACCGGAGGAATGGTTGCCTGATTTCCTTGACGAGTTTCATGCAATATCACTGAGGAACTTGGAGTGGGCCTAGGAATTTGATTGGGATCAATTTTTGATGGCCCCGCCATTGGGGCTCCCGTTTGACCAACAGCAGGTGATATGGTAGTAGTCATAGATTGGTTTGGCAGTGGAGGATGCATCCCAAACATCTGAGGGGTTTGTGGAAGACCAGGAACAGGGGGAGGTGGTGCCGCCTGAGGAATTCATTGATTTCCAATTAGATAAATAGATGCATATAAGAAAATAGCTCAATACAATTTTAATCTGGATACCAGATATAGTAGGATATCAGAAAGCACACAGATAATGAACTGAACATTGACAACAATACATATATATGGAAGGTTTACCACAGCTGGTATGTCCATTCATCCGTTTAAATTTTTACAATAAAATACTAATTTCTCAAAAATCATGTGAAAATTACAGCTTAATTTACAATAGTTATTAGACACATTAGAGAATAGAAATGACTCCAAGCCCTCACCTAAAGCATGTACAGTAATTTAAATAAACATAGATATATTAACACAAAAAGAGCTATGTCATATAACAGAAAGAGCTCAATAATTTCGCATTCTTGTATTTATTTTTTTATAGAAAATAATGAATTTATTAAGGAAAGAACAAAGGAAGGTAGAAAAAGATACAAAGGGAGTGGAGGACAAGAAATTCTCCCTAATACAGAGAAGAAATCTGAAAAGAAAATATAAAAAAAAAAAAAAAAGTATTTTGAGTGAACAAGACCTTTGAAAATCCACAAGGGAGACCCCCTTGATGAAAAAAAAATTGCCAAAACCCATAAAGAGGACATAAATAGAATCCATTTTTTTATAAGAAAAAAATTCATTAATAATCAAAAAAGTACACGAATACCAGGAATAGAGGACAAGAAATCCTCCCAAACCTGTGCTGAATAAGGATAGAAAAGTTAAAAGAAAAAAAGGATGGTTCAGAAGACAAAGAAAATCCCTATATTAACTCAGTACAGCATTCCGATCCCTGTGGAGATCTACTAGAGCCATCCCACTAAAGAAACCATTCACCAACACCCACTTAGAAGCCATAAAACAAATCCTATCCCAAAGAAGACATGGAGGGAGGTAATGTTGTTTAAAGACACCCTTTCGTTTCTCCTCACCACAACATTGCCATGGCGCTTGGTTATCCTTTCTCCTTCCAAAACCTCTGAACTTAATAGACAGTAGTGTTCCAAGCCCCTTTAGACTCACCCAATTTTCCTCTAGAATACCAAATAGTTCGTTTCACAAATTCCTTTTTTTTTTATAGAAAAATAAATATTATTACTGTAGGGAGAGAGATACAAAATTTAAGAGAAAACCAAAAAGAAAAAAAGGAGGACAAGAGATCCTCCTAGGAAATACAAAACTGAAACAAAACCAACCTACAAATCCCCCAAATAGGGTTAATACAACAAAGCCCTCCAATCCCTATAAACATCTACAAAAGGCAATCCCTTAAACAGCCCATTAGTCGAAACCCAAAGAGTAGCAACAAAGCAAATTCTATCCCACAACAAATGAGGAAGCAAAGACTGTTGCTTAAAAACCATGGCATTTCTTTCCATCCAAAGACACCACAAAGCTGCTTTCCACAAAATCTTGTTCTCCTTCCTAATACCAAAACCAGTAAAGTTAGTCACAAAGAAAGCACCAAGGTCAATTGGGCAAACCCAACTCTCATCAAAAAGACTAAATAATCTGTTCTGCATATTCCTCACTATTACACTATGCAAGAAAAGAAGGGTTACTAGTCTCTAAACTGTTATGGCACGTCACACAGACATCCAATGAAAGAGCCCTATTAGGTATCCTATTTTGGAGCATATCATTTATGTTAATCCTATTTAGTACAGCCGTCCAACCAAAAGGCTTTACCTTAGAAGGGACCTTGTCTTTGCAAAAAGACTAAGTGACAGGAGTTAGTGCTTGGATTACATATCAAGAAATGAAAGAAAGATAAATAAATATAAGAGCAGTCCAAATTCTCCTACCAGGCATAGAGTAGGTTGAAATGAACCCAACAAGTCAAGCAAAAGAACAAGCTCATCAACCAGCCTATTATTTATGTTTCTTTGAAAATGAAAGTTCCAAGACACATTATTATTTTGCTCATTTGGAAAAAAAAAATCAGAAAATGAGGAATTATGTAAGGAAGAGAGCTGGTATAGATGTGGAAAGATTACACAAATCTCAAAAACAAAGCCGATCTCCATTTCACAAAATTGGGACATAAATAGAATCCTATCCCACAAAAGGTGTGGTGGAAGAAATTTATGTTTAAAAACTCTTGCATTCCTTCCTAGCCAAATGCACCACAAAACTACAAACACGGCACTATGCCATAAAATTCTAGACAGTACCAATTAAATATTTTTCAACTGTTGTTCTACGAAAATATGTTCTAGAAGATGCCAAAAAGTAGCCAAGTGCACAAAGTTAGAATTTATTAAACATGTGCAAAAGGCAAGAGGTGAGAAAGACAAGATTAGATAACACACACTAGGCAGATACGAACAATACTTTTTCTTTTATAGAAAAAGAAATATTATTACTGAGAAGAGAGATAAACAAAGGAAAAGGAAAAATAAAACAAAGAAAGGGAGGACAAGAGATCCTCCAAAGAAAAGACAAACCACCGAAACAAAATAGCTCCTCTCAAAGCCCCAAAACAAAGCTAGTACGGCAAAGCCCTCCAATCCCTATAAACATCTGAAAAAAGCACCCCCTTAAACATCCCATTAGCTGAAACCCAAAGGGAAGCAACATAGCGAATTCAATCCCGCAACAAGTGAGGAGGCAAAAACCGATCATTAAAAACTCTGCCATTTCTTTCCATCCAAATACTCCACACATTTGCGAGCACAACTACTATGCACAAAATTTTGTTCTCCTTCCTATAACCAAAGCCAATAAAATTAGTCACAAGAAGAGCACCAAAGTCATCTGGGCAAACCCAATTCTCATCAAAGAGCCCAAATAACCTGTGTAGAGAAATGAAAAATAATATTTACTCAAAATCTGATTTTACAAGAGAGTAGTCTAGGGTTTATATACACCTAGCTAGGGAAATAAGAAAGGAAAATAATCACCCCTAATGAATACAAATCAATCCTAATGAATACAAATCAATTCTAATCAATCACAATAATGAAAAAAGGAAATTAATCAAAGACCAAATAGATGGAAATAAATTAGGCATAATGATAGAATAAAGATGGAATCCCACACTCCCCCTCAAGCTGGGGAGTAAATGTCAATCATTCCAAGCTTGGATAAAAGATTATCAAACTGAGTTCTAAGAAGAGCCTTGGTAAGGATATCAGTTGTTTGTTGGAGTGAAGGAGTATAAATTATCTCAATGACCCCTTGCTCCAACTTCTTGTTGATGAAATGACGATCGATCTTCACATTTTTGGTCCTATCATAATGGACAAGACTTTGCAATTAGAATTGTTACTTGATTGTCACAATTAAGTTTAATGGAGGTGGTGATTGGAAGGTGAAGCTCTTCCAACACTCTTCTCAACCATATTACTTCAAAGATTCTATATGCCATAGCACGAAATTCTGCTTCTGCACTACTCCTAGACACCACAGACTGCTTTTTACTTCTCCAAGTAACAAGATTTCCCCCTACATAGATACAATATCCTGAAGTAGACCTCCTATCTATTAGGTAACCAGCCCAATCAACATCCGAGACTACTTCAATACTTCTGTTGGCCCCCTTTTTAAAGAATAGATCCTTTTCGAGTGTCATTTTAAGTATCTGAGTATCTAATTAACAGCCTCGAGATGTTCTTCAGTAGGATTATTCATGTACTGACTTGCTACACTTACTGCAAAATTGATGTCAAGTCTAGTATGAGAGAGATATATGAGTTTTCTCATAAGACGTTGATACATGCCTTTATCAACAGGACTAGATGTCTCCTTTGAGCTTATTTTGTTGAATGGATCCATGGAAGTGTCAACAGATTTACACCCTAGCATCCCAGTTTCTTTCAAAAGATCTAGGGTGTACTTCCTCTGTGAAATAAAGATTCCGCTGCTAGAACGAGCTATTTCCATCCCAAGGAAGTATTTCAAAGGACCAAGATCCTCCCCAGGAGAAGGTTTAATAAACAGAGTGTGATCTGTCTGCCCTTGAACATATCCTAGCCTTTTAACTGCCCGGAAAAAATGTTCAAACCAAGCCCTTGGAGACTATTTGAGACCATATAGAGATTTCTGAAGTTTACACACCATATAAGAGTTTTTTGGATTTCTCAGACCAGGAGGTATCTCCATGTAAACCTCATCTTCAAGATCTCCATTAAGAAATGCATCCTTGACGTCAAGTTGATGAAGTTTGCAGTCAAGGTTTGTAGCAACAGACAAGAAAACACGAATAATGTTTAACTTTTCTCCAAGTAATCTATCCCATAGGTCTAAGTGAATCCTTTTGCCACTAATATCGCCTTGTATCTGTCAATGCTCCCATCAGCTTTGTAATTGATAGTGAACACCCACTTACATTCTACAGGTTGCTTTCCTGGAGGTCTTTCAGTAAGAATCCACCTGCCATTCTTCTTCAATGCATTTAACTCCTCGTTTGTGGCCTCCCTTCATTGAGGGTGTTGTAGAGCTTCCTCTATGTTCTTTGGCAACCCAATGTTGTCAAGTTTTGCTATGTAATTGAGAACAATCTGATAATGCAATGTTCTAATTTATTACTCTAAGAAAACAAGTATTTTAGGCTAAATTACACAAGTATTAACCCTCAATCTCTCCTGAAATCACTCCACCGTATGCCTAAGTCAATCCTCAAGGAAACCAAGTCAAATTGCTCAAGCTATACACATGCTAAGTTCAGGCTATACATTGACATATATATAGGCTATACTTTGACATATACAGGCTATTTGACACTCCCCCTCAAGCTGGTGCATAGATGTTAATCATGCCCAGCTTGTTACAAAAATAATCAAGCTGAGTCTCATTCAAAGACTTTGTAAATAAGTCAACAAGTTGCTCTCCTGTCTTCACATATCCAGTAGTGATTAAGTTCTCTTCAATCTTTTCACAAACAAAATGACAATCAACCTCAATGTGTTTAGTTCTTTCATGGTAAACTGGATTTGAAGCAATATGGCGAGCGGCTTGATTATCACATCACACTTTTGCTGGCATTGAATACTTCACTCCCATCTCATCTAACAAGTGGTGTATCCACAAGATCTCACAAGTGGATTGTGCCATAGCTCTATTTTCGAATTCAGCACTTGATCGAGATACAACAACTTGTTTCTTACTTTTCCATGATATTAAGTTTCCTCCAACAAAGACACAGAATCCAATGATGGATCGCTTGTCAATCTTACAACTAGCCCAATCAGCATCTGCAAAGCACGCAATTCTAGTATGCCCATGGTTGTTGTACCATATACCAATACCAGGAGCTCCTTTCAGATAGCGTAGGATCTGTTCTAGAGCCTCCCAATGTTTGACAGTAGGTGCAGACATGAATTGACTGACGACACTTATTGCAAAAGCAATATCTGGTCGTGTTAGAGTAAGATAGTTCAATTTTCCGACCAACCTCCTGTATTTTTCTGGATCATCGAAGAGATCTGCATCATCTTTTGCAAGATGTGCATTTGGGATCATTGGGGAACTACAAGGTTTAGCAGCTAGCTTTCCAATTTCTGCAAACATGTCAAGGACATACTTTCTTTGGGACAGAAGTATTCCTTTCTTACTTCTTATTACTTCAATTCCCAAGAAGTACTTTAGTTGGCCCAAGTCTTTTTTCTAAAAATTGATATGCAAGAATAATTTGAGGGATGAAATTCCTACACAATCATTCCCTGTAATGACAATATCATCAACATAAACAATAAGAATGATACTATCCTTTGATTGCTTGTAGAATACGGAGTGATCACATTTACTTTTCTTTAACCCAAACTCCTGAACTGCCATGCTGAACTTACCAAACCATACTCCGGGACTTTGCTTCAAACCATACAATGATTTTTTTAAATGACAGACTTCCCTATACTCTACCTGAGCAACAAATCCAGGTGGTTGCTCCATATATACTTCTTCGTGAAGGTCACCACGCAAGAAAGTATTTTTTATATCTAATTGATACAATGGCCAATTTTCGGATGCAGTGAGAGAAATGAACAGACAGATTGAGGTTAGTTTGGCCACAGGACAGAATGTATCAGAATAATCTACCCCATAAGTCTGTGCATATCCTTTAGCTACTAATCTGGCTTTAAGTCGAGAACTTGAACCATCTGTATTAAATTTAATGGCAAAGACCCATTTGCATCCGACAGCTTTCTTTCCTGCAGGTAAGTCTACAAGGTCCCATGTTCAGTTGGCATCTAGTGCTTCTATTTCTTCAAGCATAGCAGCACGCCATCCTGGATGGGCCCAGGCTTCCTTAACAGTTCTAGGAACAGAAAAAGAGTCTAGAGAGGCAATCAAAGCACTAGACAACGGTGATAAATGATTATAGGATATAAAATTAGTAATGGGATAATTGGACTTAGGGATGGTGCATTGACGTTTACCTTTGCGAAGAGCGATAGGTAGGTCATGATCGTTTGGTGGAGGATCCGATGACGAAGTGGCTGGTGCAGGACATGTATCACCGGTTGCTCGTCTCTGAGAATACACTTGAGTAATCGACGGTCTTGCTGTAGCATGAAGGATATCAGTGTCCGTCTGTTCTGCAGCTGAGTACTCTTCAACTGGACTACTTCAGATAGACTGGTAGAGGCATTCGAGGATGTGGTATTATAGATTAACCACTCTTCATCCTCCCCCTGACTTGGTGTTAAGGGTAGTGAGGAGAAGAAAGGTTGTTTCTCTGGGAAGACTACATCAGTTGAGACCAAATGTCTATTTAGATCTGGAGAGTAGCATCGATAACCCTTCTGAAGACGAGAATATCCCAAGAATACACACTTCAAGGCTTTGGGATCAAGTTTAGTAATATGGGGCTTAACATCACGAACATAACATGTACTTCCAAACACCCGAGGTTCCACATGAAACAATGGCTTATTGGGAAACAGAATTCTGTAAGGTGCGGCACCATCAAGGACAGTAGAAGGCATCCGATTGATTAAAAAACTTGCTGTGGAAACAGCACTATCCCAGAATTGTTTGGGAACTTTCATATGAAACATTAAGGCACGGGCAATCTCAAGAAGATGCCTATATTTTCTTTTAGCTACCCCATTTTGAGCGAGTGTATCAACACATGAAGTCTGGTGAATTATCCCCTGTTGGGTTAAATAGTTTTGAAATGTTTCTAACATATATTCTTTAGCATTATCACTCCTTAAGATATGTACAGAAACATTAAACTGGGTCTTAATTTTAGCAGAAAAGGCAGAAAAATGGGAAAACACCTCAGAATGATTATTCATAAAATAAATCCATGTCATTCAAGAAAAATCATCCACAAATGTAACAAAATATCTAAAACCAAATTTAGACAATACGGGACATGGTCCACAAATATCTGAATGCACTAATTCAAAGGCTGATGCAGCCCGTTTATTAATTCTAGGACTTAACGTACCCCGATGATGTTTTTGCAAAATAACAAGATTCACATTCAACTGATGTTACATCATGAAATTGAGGGCATAACTTCTTCAAGGTAGGCAGAGAAAGATGTCCTAACTGACAATGTGCATCAAATGGAGAGGTGGCCCTAGCACAAGCAGCTAACCGAGGTTCCCAAGTATCAAGGATGTAAAGACCATTAGATATATGTCCTTTACCAACAATCTGCTTCGTTATGAGATCCTAAAAAAGACAGTGATCAGGAAAAAATGAGACACAACAATTTAGATCTTTAGTGAGTCGACTTACAGAAATTAGGTTAGAGGAAAGATTTGGTAGACTTAGAACAGATGACAAAGTAATAGAAGAAGTGGGTTTAGCGGTCCCTAGACCCTTAATGTTATACGTAGACCCATCTGCTATGGTAACAGGAGATGGAGATTTGTGTGACTTGAAATTTGGAAGAGTGTTGCGATTACCTGTCATATGATCTGTGGCACCAGAATCGATAACCCATTTGTTTAAAGAAGAGATAAGGCATGTTTTACCTTGTTCAGCAAGACCAGTGACTGAAGTAGACTCCTTTAAGAAAGCTTGATATTTAACATACTTATCAGCTAAAATTGTAATACCCTTCTCAGAAGAACTAGAAACAGCAGCAACATTGGTGGTTTGAAACCTCTGGTTGCGGTTCTGTAATTTCTTACAATTACGCTTTGTATGGCCGGGCTCTTTCCAGTAATAGCACACAATATCACTAGTCTTTCCAGTGGCCGAAGTTCCTCCTTTGTTTAGCCTTCTTTCAACATCTCCTCCTCTGGTAATGAGGGCGTTAGGTTGTTGAGTTGATGGGGTATTTTTTGTACGTAGAACCCTATTGAATACTTCTTGAAGTGAGGTAATTTCAGTATTGGCAAGAATCCGAGATTTGGCAGTCTCAAATTCTGAAAGAAGGCCTACCAGAAAACTCATGGTTGCCATCTGATCGCTTTGAAACTTTTGTACCTTGATATTAGTACTAAATGGTAAAAGCACATTCAATTCTTCATAGATTTTCTTGAATTCCATGAAGCTGTAAGTGACTTACCTTCTTTCTCAGTACAATAAAAAGCTTTACAGACATCATATATACGAGAAATATTTCCCTTACCAGAGTACAAGAACTCTAAACATTCCATCAATTCCTTGACAAATTCACAATGATTAATTAGCCCAATTACTTCACTGTCAATTGAGTTCGTAATCTGTAAGAACAAATGTGCATCATCTCTAAGCTAAGTTTGTCTAGTTTCATCCGTAGGAGGTTCCTTTTCCAAGTGGTCATTTTTTTAACACTCCGTAGATAAATTCTAATAGTTCTACCCCATTCTAAATAGTTAGACCCATTTAACTTATGTTCAGTTATTTTTGACATTGTAGGTACTAACTCATTAACAGAGGGCTTAGTATCTGACATTTTCCTTGCAATAAAAACAAAGAAATAATATATGAATTAAGAAATTTTAGATTATATAAACCTGAACCTGAATATTCACCAAGCTGTCATTGAGAGTTGAAAATGTGAATATCCACTAAGCCAACACGTTACTGATATTTTAGAATATATAAATCTAAAATTGACTTGGCTTCCAAATTAAAAACACAGACTCAACACGCACAACTTCTCCTATGAATGATGCCCAGTACCCAAAAAACTTCTGATGACAAAGATGCCGCCGGAGATAGACCGGAAATGACGAGTCGACGCCGTCAAACCAAACTGCGATTGGAAATTCCGCCGCACGCTCCTTCACACGCTAGCTCGTGAGAGACGATCCGAAATGTATCAACAGCGCGTGAGCCTCACGCGCTTAGAGTTATGCCGCCAGACTTCGGGGACTGGCCGGACTTGCCACTACACACCTCCCTGGACCGGCGGTGTCAACTAACAGTCACTTCTAAGTGACCAACAAAGATGTAACGTGAAGAATAACTCTTCCCTTCACTGAAAAACCTAGAAAACCGAAAGCCAACAGAGGCTTTGATACCATGTAATTGAGAACAATCTGATAATGCAATGTCCTAATTTATTACTCTAAGCAAACAAGTATTTATAGGCTAAATTACACAAGTATTAACCCTTAATCTCTCCTGAAATCACTCCACCGTATGCCTAAGTCAATCCTCAAGGAAACCAAGTCAAATTGCTCAAGCTATACATATGCTAAGTTCAGGCTATACATTAACATATATACAGACTATACTTTGACATATACAGGCTATACTTTGACATGCTATAAAAGGCCTATATTCTGGAGACAACTTCTCATATGAAATATAGTAAGCAATAGGATGTTGAGTACATGATCTAACCCCTTTCCTCTAAGCAATAGGTAGTAGAAGGTCAGTATAAGAATCCACATTTTCAGTAAACGATTGAGTATCAGTATTACCTCGAGGGCTTTTATTTGGAGTTGGATTTGAGTCAGATTGGCAATGCTCAGGAGTTGCATTCTGTTGTTCAACATGCTTAGGACACCTGGAATACACCCTTAGATCTCTGTCACCTCCTTCAAATCATATGTAAGTTTGCTAATTGACAACAAGTTGCAGGATAGGTTGGGAACCAATAAGATAGAGTCTAAAGTTAGGATATTGGAGATAACCACTTCCCCAACATTTATGACTGTAGACAACGAACCATCTGCAATTGTAACTTTGAAATTCTCCTGACATGGTTTGCAATCGACCAATAAAGATGCATTACCAGTCATGTGATCTGATGCCCCCGAATCAACGATCCAGGTAAAAACCTCTTCAATCTTTAGATGAAATGCATCAAGGAAAATACTTTTCTGAGCTGAGTTCCTAGAGATGGTCACACCCATTTTGATGCAGTCACCAGACATTTTTGAAGCCTTTAAAGGATGATGAGAATACAAACACCACAAATAGGTCTCCAAACGATGAAGAGAAGGTCCAAGATGGGCTCTACAGTGGCCGGCGACCGTTTTTGGGAAGACGCGTGGCAGAGGAACGGTATCACGCGCCGGCGTGTGGAAGACACAGTAGAGAAGACAAGTGGCACATGACGGTGCGTGTGAAGTCTAGTGACAATGATTTGAGACAAACCCAAGGGTAGTCCAGCCAAGACTGAGGCGCTTATGAGTGTTCCAGTACAACACACAAGGAAAAAGAAGAGAAAGGGAGATTTTGAGTGGGAGAAAAAAAAATTCAAAACACTGGCTCTAATACCATGTAGAGAAATGAAAAATATTATTTACACAAAATCTGATTTTACAAGAGTAGTCTAGGGTTTATATACACCTAACTAGGGAAATAAAAAAGGAAAAAAAATCAACCCTAATGAATACAAATCAATTCTAATCAATCATAATAATGAAAAAGGGAAATAAATCAAAGACCAAATAGAGGGAAACAAATAAGACATAATGATAGAATAAAGATGGAATCCCACAACCTGTTCCAAATATCCCAAGCCACCTCGCAATGCAAGAACAGATGGTTATTTGTCTCAGAATTCCTCATACACATCACACAAACATCAAGAGATAAGGTCTTAAAAAACTGCCCGACTTGTCGCTGATTATTAGTATTAATTTTATTGATAACTGCAATTCACAAAAAAGCCTTAACCTTTAAAAGCATCTTAACTTTTGAAAAAGATCTTTTAAAATACGAAGAAACAAGTGGATTACGGGTCAAAAAATGAGAAATGAAGCACAAGTATATGAGCCTGAGGAATCCAACTTCCACAATCTCTTATCAGGAAAAGAGGAAATGCGAAACGAAGCCAAAATGTCCAGCAACGAAGTAAGGTCAGCCACAAGTTTATCATTTACATTTCTAGAAAAGTGGTAGATCCAACAAGATTGGTCCCCTTGCAAATAAAAGAAATCAACAATGGGAGCATCATGTAAAGAAGACAAAGAAAAAAGGCAAGGGAACCTTTCTTTAAAAGGGATAAGACCAATCCAACAATCCTTCCAAAAGCAAAGCCGAGAGCCATTTCCGACTTGCGAAGACAACAAAGGAGAGAAAGAATGGTAAACTAGAGAAATCACCTTCCAAGGATTTGCATGCATAACAAAACCTCCCGAACCAGCATCCCAACCAATTTGATGAAGCCCAAACTTGGCCTTAATCACCTTATGCCAAAGGGAGTTAGGCCCAAGAAGGAACCTCCATAACCACTTAGCCAAAAAGGAGATGTCTTAGACACCAAATTACCAAGACTCAATCCCCTATCAACTTTCGATCTATAGCACACCTCCCAAACAACCAATGATTCCTCTTTCTCTCCCCTCCATCAGACCATAAAAAATCGCTCATAATTTTTTCAATCCTACAAGCCACCCCAATTGGAATCTTGAATAAGGACAGAAAATACAGAGACATACTAAATAAAAACGCCTGAACTAAGGTAATTCTCCCCCTAAGGAAAAGTAGGATCCTTTCCAACTCTCTAGCTTTCGAGAAATTCTTTGGATCATAGGGTCCCAAAAAGACTTCGCACACGGGTTACCCCCCAAAGGAATATCTAGATAAGTAAAAGGCCAATTTAGCACAACACAACCTGCAAGCTCAACTAACTCACCAAGAAAGTATTCATGAATGTTAATACCAGCTAAACCACTCTTGCCCAAGTTAACACGAAGCCCCGACATCAACTCAAAAATCTGAAGCAGCGAAAGCACATGGAGAAAATTTTCCCTATCATCAGGCAGGAAAAGAATAATGTCATCTACAAACTGCAAATGAGACACTGCACAACCATTATCCCCAACCAGTAAGCCTCTAAGAATCCCTCTATTGGAACCTTTTTTCAACATACAGCATAAGACACCAGCTGCCAAAGTAAAGTGTAAAAGGGACAGAGGGTCATCCTGTATAATCCCACGTTGCCCCTTAAACCAAGCTTCAGGCTGTCCATTAATAATAACCAAAAAAGCCACTAAAAAAAGACAACCCCTCATGCATCGCTTCCATCTATCACCAAAACCCTTACGACTAAAAACCCAATCCAAAAAATCCCAATTAACCATATCATAGGCCTTCTCAAAATCCAACTTAAACACAAGGCCCTTTTGCTTTCTATGCTTGACACCCTCAACTAACTCATTAGCAATTAAGCTAGCATCAAGAATTTGACGCTCAGCAATGAAAGTACTTTGATTCTCATAGATAGAGTCCCCAATAACCTCACTCATCCTCACAGAGAGCACCTTGGTCATAAAGGTTCTGATACCATTCCAAGCAGCATTTGAACTTAAAAAGGTTAGACCTAAACATCTTAATGTTCCTAAGGCACTGTCTCCGTTGGATACTTTTGCAGATCAGGACACTTTCAAAGAAGCTTTTAACGCTATACCAGCATAAAGATATATTTATATTACAAAGAATACAACAACAGGAGTTATGAAGACAATAGATAAATAGATAACAGTTGGTTTAAATACTATGGACTTGCAATCAAAGATGGTCTAAAGATGAAGCAAATTTAGTGGATGCTTGAATATGCAACCTGAATGTGTTGGTAGCAGTTTCTATGTAGAGACTATTGTGCAAGGTTGAAGTCCATGTTTCTTCTTTTTGGTATATATATAATATATATGAGCATAAACAAAAATACAATAACAATGAATTATTTTACTTTAAAAAAAAAAAGCTTAAACCATTAAGTGAAGGGTTCTGGCCAAACACTAAAATGCTTCTTTGTTACAGAACTTTTACAATAAGTAATTTAACACAGTCATCAAAGAAGCAGAAATTTTGCTGTAGAGCCAAACAAGGCCAACAAAGCTGTGGAAAAGGTTCTTTTTTCAGGAATCCTTTTGTGCTTGGCATATAAGACTGCTACGGAATTGTATCATTAGCTGTAATAAGAGGATTTCTCACCCTGTGTTTCTTTTTTTTGATAGAAAAAGAAATTTTATTAATGAGAAGAGAGAGAAACAAAGGCAAAAGAAAAAGAAAAATACATCAGAAGGAGGACAAGGGATCCTCCTAAGATAGAACTAAAAGGATAGAAAAAAAACTAAAACCAAAAGACGTCCCATAAGGCCCCTAAAAAAAAAGGGGAATTTAGTACAACAACGCCCTCCAGTCCCTATAAACATCAGAAAGAGGCACCCCCTTGAAAGACCCATTGGCCGAAACCCACAAAGATGCCACATAACGAATGCGGTCCCATAACAAATGAGTAGGTAGACCCCGATCATTAAATATTCTGGCGTTTCTTTCCAACCAAATGCACCACACAATTGCGAACAAAGCTGTTTTCCAAAGAATTTTGTTCTCCTTCCTAGAACCAAAACCAGTAAAATTGGTCGCAAGGAATGCAGCAAGGTCAGTTGGGAAAACCCAATTCTCATCAAAAAGACCAAAAAGTCTGTTCCAAATGCTCCAAGCCACATCACAATGAAGGAACAAATGATTGTTTGTCTCTGAATGTCTCAAGCACATCACGTAAACATTAGGAGATAAAGCCATAAGAGGTCGTCTGATTTGCCACAGATCATTTGTATTAATTCTATTGAGCACTGCAGACCACAAAAAAACCTTTACCTTTAAAGGCGCCTTAACTTTCCAATAAGACCTTTGAAAATGCGAAGAAACAACAGGGTTACGGACGAGATGATTAAGAAAGGAGGCACAAGTGTACGAACCTGAGGAATCCAACTTCCAAATTCTCACCCTGTGTTTCTTAATTTTCGCCTTTGACTGCTTTAAACAGAATGTCACATAAATTCAATTTTACATGGTTGTGAGTGCCTTAATTAATACTGTACGAAATACTCCATAATGAATATGTTCTTTAGCTTGTTTGCAGCAAGAGTTATAAGTGGTAAATAGTAATGTGATTTCATCAGTAAACTCAGGAGAACTTTATTGCCTTCAACTAATTTTTTTCTTAAAAAAAAAAAGTGAATTAAGAAGAGAAGAAAGTACAGAATATTAAAGGATATGAAATTCTCAAACCAAAGAAAACAAGTAAAATCTCAAAACATAATAAAATAACACAAACCTAGAGAGAAACTAATATCTGAAGAAGAGCTGTCAAAATCAGTGCCCTTAACTATGTCTTCTTACATTTTAATATAAACTTCTACAGGTCTTGGCCCGTATCAAGATATCTAAAACCTGTTCTTCAGCAATGTTCATGTCTCTCAGTCACTCAGATATGACAGAAAGGGCACTTATGCTCATAAAAACCACTATAATTTTAGAATCCAATAATTCTAATGAACCATCTCTACTGGCGAACCAACTAAAGAACCACAATTAAAATCACATGACCATTTTCCTTTCTTTGGCATAAGACATGACCATGTAATCTCTCTTATTTTCCCATGATAAGCAATATTGTAGCTCAAGCATCCATTCTTCTACCCTAAAACCCAACTATATGAGCAAAAACCAAGCAGCCATCCAAAAAAAAAAAAAATTCTCTAAGCATGCAGAGCAGCCTAATCCTTGTACAAGGTACAGGAGTATCGCATTATTTTTCTCAGTGGATTCAACAAAATGTCATAAGAAAAACTTAGATTACAATTTTTGAGGAAAAAAAGAACTCTGCAGATATGGAGAAGGGCTACCTGCTGGGATTGCATTTGCCATGAAGGTGCTCCAAAAGGTGAACCTGTAGATGGCATTATACCTTGAGGTGTAGTAGAAGATGGCAGCTGAGATTGCACAACTGAGGCTGGCCTCGTTCTAACTGCTGGGGGTCCAACAGGTAATTGTGGAGCACTGTTGACTGGAGGAAAACGAGGGCGACCAGGCAATGCCCCTGAAGAAAAGACTGGTGGCCCATTACCCATCACATTACCTGACGCAATTGAGGGAGGCATGGCCTGGGTTGTACTCAATTGTGGGGAAGCATGAGTATTAGGACGAGCACCTATAGTTGGTGGTGGAAGCCCAGCTAGATGGGTTGGTGGAGAACCACCAGTAAAAGGTGGCCCAGAAACCGGGGCTGCAGGACTAGTCGTAGATGATGGCAGAGTACCAGGAGGGGGTCTTGACCCAAAAGGCAAAGGTTGACTAGTTGGAGGCCCAGTTGGCCTTCCAAAGACAGCGTTTGGGGGTAATGTGGATGATGGCGGTCCATATGCAGGCATTGCAGGTCTCACCTGTGCACCTGGAGGTGGACCAGGTCGTGTAAATGGAGGTGAGGGACCAGGAAACCCCGGGGAAGGTGATGAAGATGGAAATGGCGGCGATTGCCCAAATGGGGAAGGTCTAGCAGCAAGACTGGATGTCGTAGGAGGCCTATTAAGATTCATATTCTGCATACTATCTGCTAGTGAATCGGGAGTGCCTATAAAATTAGGATTGTAATTTGGGGGTGGTGATGGGTTATTGCCGGGCCGAGGTGCCCCGGGAGGCACAGGAGCAGCCATTGATGAAATCAAACCCAATCTCGCCCTCTAGTTCTCTTTCTTCATCAACAACTGCAGAATATCAGACATAACAAAGGATCCAAAGCAACAACAAACCGTCATATTCAGAATTACAGTAATAGTCCAACAAAATAAGAAGATCAACCACAAAAAAAAAATACAGAGATATACATACTCGACGCAGCAATCAGTCAATCAAAACAAAATGATGCTAGGTATTAGCGTATGTAAACATATTACCGTGAAGAAAACTGCAAAGCCAGCGATCGTGTCGCTTAAATCCGCTAATCCACCACAAATTGGATTAGATCGGAGATAAATCAAGAGGGTTTAAGAGCGGGAGGAAAGAGAGTAAAAGCTGGTAAAATATAATAAATTTCCTTTTTTTTTTTTGGTCGAAAAATTTCCTTATGTTATCAGCGCTTATTCCGCTTGTCTGTTTTGCCTATTACCAGTAGCTACGTACTTTTCAGTTTTCATACACAGGAATATTACTGTCCTGAACCCAAAAGCACAAAGTCATCAAGGGCCAAACGCATCTCATCCCTATAGCTGTCAAAACGGGTTGGCGGGTCAGGTTTGAGCTGGTTCACGGCGGGTTCAATGTTATGCGGGCTGAGTCCGGCCAACCCGTTTATAAAACGGGCTGATAAATTGACAACCCGGCCCACCTAGGTGCGGACTTGTGGGCTAAACGAGCTAGCCCAACAGCCCGCACTAAATTTTTTTTTTTTTGTAAAATTAGCTAGAAATTCCTTTTTTTTTACTTTTTTTATTCAAATTTCAATATTTATTTGTTCATTTGTTGTAACCAAAATACCAATCACTAGAAATTTTGATAATCAATATATAATTAGTTATCATTTTATGAAGAATAGCAATTATCAAATAAAAAATATAAAACACCTACAATTTCCCTATCTTAAACTATTATGTTACAAAATAACCTTTGGAAGATAGGAATGAAAATGGCATTAAAGCACCAATTTATTTTAACATTTGACAAGTTTTTAAGGCTCTAATCTTCCTATATTATAAAAAATAATAACACATTTTCATCGTTATAACAGAAAAATAGTAAATATATAAAGTAAGACAATAAGTAATGTAATAATAGTATAGAATATAGATTATAAAATATTTGAAATTCTAAATAAGTGAACATGTAATATGTATTAAAAATATTTATTTTAAAAAAAAAATTTAAGTGGGTTAAACGGGTAACTCGCGGGTTATCCGGGTTGAACCCGTATAACCCGCGGGTTGGCAGGCCGGGCCGCCTAGGCCCAGATTTAAACGGACCAAAAATTTATAAACCCAACCCTCCTTTTTAGTGGGTTAAACGGGCTCGACCCGGCGGGCCGAACCCATTTTGACAGCTCTACTCATCCCTACCACTCAAATAGTCACATCTGGAATAAATATTTGTTTATATTATAACTCTAAGCCATTTTACATATTGGTCCCACCTATCAAAACATACTAGCTCAAAAAAATGAAAAAATGGCTTGGACTGAACCGAGACCGCCCATTATTAAACGATCTTAAAAATGGGCAGCTCGACCCTACGGGCTAGCCTGCACTTTTTTTGTTGACACAATTGGGCCAGCCCTTTTTTTTAAAATCTGCTAGACAAGTTAGCTAAAACAAAATGGGCTTGTCATACCCCATAAATCAGACATGTGAATAAAGCATAAACATTAGAGGATACTTTCGTGGGAGCCTAGAAATTCATCGAAACAATCCTAATATCTACAACATGCAATCTTAATATTTACAATTATGCAAATTATAAGTTTTCCAAGAAAAGAGATTTACATTGATATTCAAAAAAGTTTAAACATTCATATCTTTTTCCATATTCCAAAACAACGAGAAATATAAATAATTGAGTACAATAGTAAATTACAGTCGACTATAATACATCTAACCCTAGGTAGCCTACAGGACTACAGAGTGTTCCCTAATCTTATACAGAATTTGGTTCCACGAACCCACCAGTCAAAAGTGGAGTATATCTCTAAATGGCCGTTAATCCAATAGTGGGTACTCCTCCTCCTTAACTACCGTATCTGAAAAATGATAACCACAGAGAGTATGAGTTTATCAAAACTCAGTGAGTAAATAACTATGCAATAAATTAATATACGGTATAAGTACAAATATCATAATCACTATCATAATTAGAACAAATATATTAAGCATGTACCGACAAAAATAAATACACATACACTAAGTGTATTATGCAACAGTGACATGATATTTTCTCCCTGTGAGTCTATGTTCTCACATATATCACATTGAGTCACAACTCAATAGAAAGTTGCTAAGGGTCTACGTTTCGCTAATTTTAGTTTTCCTGGGGTTCATTCATGAGGATTTAACCATCCTACGACTTACTATCCGGTTTGTGCCGCAGGTCTACATTCCCACCATAATTTCTCTTTCTCATGCAACTCATGTATAACCACAACACAACAAATAATTAAACAATTCACAATTCATATATACATTTCTCACTATAATTTTCCCAATTCACATATAATATTCCATTATCTAGTTAATAGCACTGACTAAAGAATTTAATTCATTTAATTCCAATTATGATGTGAATGAAATTTATATTATACTTAAATAATTAAAAATTTGGTTAGCAAGGTCACTCACTCACATTGATGCCGATAAGGATTTACTGTGGAAGAAACCTGAGAAACTAAGCCAACGAATCTTCCAAAACCACCTAAAAACCAATCCAACATTTCCCTTAGAAATTACACAATTTTTTTTCCCATTTCTCCATTTCTGCCTAGCCCAGAGCACCTGGGCCCCCCAAAGCTCCAAGAGAGGCAAACACCTCTGTTTAGATGAGGCTACTGTCTCAAGGGCGCCTGGGTGCCCTAAACCCTGTTTCACACTATCCCATAGTCATGACCTGGGCGCTTGGGTGCCCCAGGTCCTGGAGCTATTGCCCTTCACGATTTCATACCCAAAAATTCTCTTAAAAAAAACCTCATTTATCCTTTGCTTCTCCCACTTGTTCCTAAGTTTCAAATATAGTCTCTAGGACCTTTAGAAAGGTTGGAAATATGTTCTTAAAACAAAGATATAGTTGGTTCATGATTTCCTCAAATTTTTCCAAAAATTACATAAATGGGTTTTACCCAAAAAAATGAAACCATAGAGCCAACTTCCTTTAGAACATTTTCCTCCAACACCCTCAGCAAAGTAACAAGAGAAGGAAGCAAAGAAATCCAATACTTCAGCACAACCAATAAAAACCAATTTTTCTACACTTAGGGCATTAATGGTGGAAATGGAGGGAAAAGAGGAAGATTATGCTTACCTTTAGCCTTAGCAACTCCAATGACTGGAAAGTAACCGAGAAACAATAGATCACCGGAAGAAAATGGATATGGGAAGATGAAGTTAAGAGAAAAACCAAGTTTCTCCTTTTTGCTCCAAACTCCTCTTACATGACAAATGTGAGGAAAGAGAAGAAGACTTAAAACCAAATTGGTCATCACCATACCCAATTACCCAAAACCCACTTGACCAAACAAAAGAAATTCCACAATAATTATATTATTTCTATTAAATTTCCTCTTTCTCATATTTTTCACAATTCACAGAAAAATACAACACATTGTTAAAAAACACTCAGTCTAGTCACATATCACAAATTACACAATCAATATTCAAATAAAATAAATTAATCACCAAAAATAAAATGACTAATTTAAAAAAATAAATAATGATAATTTTAACGCTGTAAATATCATAATACCCCAAAGCATGTGATCCCAATTTTGACAGATATTACATTCTCCCCCTTAAAAGAATTTGGTCCGCTGAATTTAAATATCACCTCAAGACTCAAACAAGTGTGAATATTTTGTCCATATCTCATCCTCCGCTTCCCATATGGCTTCCTCGTGAGAATGGATCCTCCACATAATTTTAACAGAAGAAATTTTTTTGGTGCAAAGCTTCTTGACCTGTTTATCGATAATGGCTACCAGCACCTCCTTATAAGTGAGAGTCTCATCAAACTAAGCCTCCTACGGTCAGATAACATGGGAGGAGTCAAGAAGATACTTCCATAGCATCAACATGTGGGACATTAGGTGCACTCCCTCCAAATCCAAAGGTAAGGCCAGGCGGTATGCCACGTTATCCACTCTTTCCATGATCTAGTAAGGACGTTGTATTTCGGACTGAGCTTCCATTTCTTCCCGAATCTCATCACTCCCTTCATTGGTGAGATTTGCAGGAAAACTATGTCTCCCTAACATGGTGAAAGTAATGGTCTTGTCCCTTCTGGCGACAATAGTGCCTCGGGTCGCCGAAGAACAAGAACCCTTCTTATCCTCCCAGCATGAAATTTGACGATTCTAGCCAGCAGTACACCATGCTGTATAGTAGAATCATGAGCAATAGCGAGTGTAATACCCATGAAAAATAAAATATAAATGCGTATTTGCAAACTAAGATTACTATGCTAGTATACGGTACTGTTTATCAGTATAATACTATTTACATATACGATACTGTGCACTTATACAATCGAAATGTCAAGGAAATAGGATGTAAACTATGAAGAATACATGTCTAGGAAAGTTCTGGCTAAGGAAAGACCTGATTTTTAAGTGTGTCTATTGTGACCCTCCACTCTTTCCTAGGAACTTACCTGGTGTACTCTTTTACAGATTGTATTCTCTATTTCTGGTATAAACAGTCTATGTATATATAAATAGTGACCGTATATATAAATAGTATTCGTACATATAAATAGTAACCGTATATATGAATAGTGACCGTATGTATGAACAGTGTCTGTATGAAAACAATCTTAACTTGTTTTCTCTAATCTTTCATGAAAATCTCTGTAGCGGAATACTGAAATTTATCTGTGTACTCTTGTCCGTAACGATTTAGAGAAGTGATACTCGTACGGAATCCAGGTGAGTGAAACGACCCCGTTTTAATGGAGTTTTAGCATTACTGGTGATAAAAAGTATGTCGTATGACACTCTCAAGATTCATAGGGGGAAATTGGATTCAGAATCACGAATCTAATGAGATAATTAATCCATGTATGGATAAAATGAAATAAGTATCTTATGATGATGTGAAGTTTGAATGTTTTCAAAAACGGATTAATTGTTATCTTGATTTGTGGTTTATAAATCTATAATATAGTTATATACTATACCTGTTATATGGATGAATATTATATTGTGCTTCTGATTATGATATGAAATACTGTACTATTGATTGTGATTGAGCGGGACAGTACCCCATCTCACGGCAAGGCGGAAAACCCGGTTGAAAGGGTTCTTGACCAATGAGTGTGGAGACAACGATTCCCTCAGTAGGGATATAGCCCGAATTGGTGATAAATCCGTGAGGCGCCCTAGGTAAGAGGATGAGGTTGTGCGTCATGGCGAAAATATACAGAATTGGTGAGCTGGCCTGTGTGCGCTTTCTGGGATATATTGTCATTGATGAGTACTAGTAACGTTTATTGAATTGGTTGTGCGTCATGGCAGAAATATACAGAATTGGTGAGCTGGCCTGTGTGCGCTCTCCGGGATATATTGTCATTGACGAGTACTAGTAACGTTTGTTGAATTGGATGAATTTTTATCTTCTTGTATGTAATTTCTAACTATGTCTATTGGTTGAGTATGAGCCTTCTGGTATACTTGCATGACTGGTGATGTATTTGAATTTTATTAACGCGAGGCCGATTCGCTCACGGAGTTTAAAAGCTCACACTCTCAGTACAAATTTTTTTCTTCAGATCAGGTTGACAGCGAAAAATATCCGCTAGAAGAGTAGATCACTTTGGACCCTCCCGCTGTCGGGTAAGCCCCTCTATTGTTATAGATTATGTTGCTCTGTAATCGTCTAGGACATCTAGATCAGGGGTTTGGCATTTGGCTTGTATGTCAATAATGTATTTTATATTGATAATCTATTATTACATGCAAATCATCTCTATGATTTTCAGATAAGAAAATTTGATATATTTTCTTCATATTTATTAAGGAATTGTTATTTTTATAACATAGATAATTTAAAATCACGGGTAGAATTTATCGAAAGGCTTACAGTGATGAAAAATTCATCATTGTGCCGGTCATGTGCCTAGAAAACGGGTCGTGACAGCGAGCTCATGTTTCTCACTGCATACAACACTCCCCTAAACCCCGTCCATCTACTTGTCAAGGTGTAAACCTTGCTTCCCTACTCTGTCACTCTTCTTCTACAACACCTATAGTGGGCATAATGAAGAAGGTGGATAAGATTTGCCAAATTGTCCATCTGAAGTAGGTCCTTCTTTGCTAGAAGCACCTCAGCCTTCAACGCCTCTCCGTCCTCTCCTTGTTCGATTCCGAATTTGAACCCCATCCTCATCGTTGCGCCCTCTCCGACTTCCTCTTTGTCTACATTGGTCTTAAGCGATGTCTTTTCCTCATCCCTGCACGCTTCCTCAACCTCCCTTATCTTCGTGGGCCTCCTCAACAAGGCCAAGGAGGAATTTAGATATTGGAGCAATTGGGGCTTGGTTCTACCTTGCGACATCCCTTTCTTCACCAAGGCCATCAGATTTCTCCACAAAGACGAGCACGGATTTGGGAAATTCTCCTTGGACGAGTTTGTCAAGTTTGTTTCCGAGGTGGGTCACAATTCTTGTAAGGTAAACAACCTAGCCTTTGCGCCTCTGCTTCAGAAAGTCGGGGTCTGAAGTTCAAGATTTGGCTTGGGAATACCGTATGCACTTGTGGCTTGGACATGGCAGGCTTCCCAGAGCTTGGAGCTCCAGTCCATGTACTTGTCGAGCCACTTATCACCCATAGGAAGATGAAGCTTTTGAACAAGTAGAGTCAACTGAGTGAGGAAGGATCAGAGAAGTAAGAGTACTCTTTAGAGGATGAGGGAGAGGAGGAGGTAAGAGGCGGCAGGCATGGCGAAGTTCTCACTGAGCCGACTCTGGAGCAGCAACTTGAGGCACTATTGTCGTTGAAGAGAAGGGACAGTCAGAGATGATGATGGAGGGAGGAGAGAGAGTGAAAGAAGGAGAAAATAGAAAAGAAAAGAAAAACTAATAATGTGGCGCGCCATGTCAGCATTACAATGTGTCACGTGTGGTGCTGAAGTGGCACTGACATAGTGTTTAATATTGATGTATGCATTTTAGTCAACGCCACGTATCCTAGATTAACCTTTGACTGACTGTTGACTAACACCAATAACAATTTTTTAGGATTTTGGAAACTATAGGAACCAAATCCTTCATTGAGTGAAACTATAGGGACCTGAGTTATATTTTAACCTTTATAATATAAATTATTGTAATTTAATTTTATATTAAAAATCATTTAAAATTATATTGAAGAAGAAATCAGTATATAATTAATTTATTACATAGATTTAATGAGCGTTTTGATATAACTTTTTTTTAAAATAACTTATAAGTGTTCTTATAAATTGAAAACAACCCAAATTTTGAAAAACACTCAATTCATCCTTTGTATGTGTTGACTACATTGTCTAATAATTACCAATAGTCTTAGTTTATTCAAAACGAGTGTCAAACAAAAATATTTCTTCTAGCTTGTGCATTTTTCTTAATCCTTCTTTGTACGTATGTTTAAAACTTATAAAGAAAGCTTAAATCTACATATGATCTCTCAAATTTCACTATAGTTTTGATTTAATTCTCATAATTCAAAAACAAACAATTATGTCCTCTATTTAATAATAATCCAATTCAATACTTTTATCTCATAATTCGTCTTCAATTTTGGATGCTAAATTTTAAAATTTGATGATTTTATATTTATTTTTATTTAGACAAAATAATATTATATGTCCCTAATGTTTACTTTGATTTTTATTTATACTCCTGAAGTTTTTTTTTCGCCTGATTATGTTCCTCTTTTTCAATTTTTATCATATATTTTCTTTTTTGTTAACTCCGTCAATAGGTTAACAGAAAATATTAACTGAGATCCTATGTGGCAAAACTCTCCCGCCACAATACCTACCACGTAGACCTATATTCCAAAATTACAAAAATGTCTTTGCTAAAATTTAAAAAAAAATACCTTTGCTAAAATTAAAAAAAAAAAAACTTTCTTCTCCCTCATGCTCTCTCTCTCTTCACCTCCTCCCTCTCTATCTTCCTCCTCCCCCTTCTCTCTCTTCACCTTTGCCAGATTCCTCTCCATTTTCTTTGCTACTTTCTTTCCAAGCCTAAACACTCCACAGACAATTCTACACTACAAAAAGCTAAGATCAACCAACCAGTCATCTTCACTCTATTATGCGGTGAGGGGAGACTAAAGCTAGATCTTCAGCTACCATGGATTATTTGCAGAGAAATTAAGACAAGGAAGGAGCTTGGCTCTACAAACCGGACATAAAGGGTGCTTGAAGAGCCAAGCGTCGACGCATTCCACATGGAAGCCATAGCTGTAATAAGGAACCAGCAAAGCCGACTACTCGCTCTCGATCTCGTCAATGCACACCGCGCATTTGCTTCCCAGCACAAGTTCCTTTATGGTGATCATTAGTAGCTTCTCCAGCTCCGACGTCGACAGGCCTTTCTGTTGGGAATGGGATTCGTTCCAATTTGACATTGGTTCTGATTGGGTGAAGGGGATGCCAATTAATGAGACAAAGGCAGTTGGTAGAGAAGAGAAGGAGACAAAGAAGAGCAGTGGCCATAATCGCACACCAAAGCGAAGGGGTTAAGTGTTCTGCATGTTAGATGGAGTTATCGAAAGTGGTGTCACCACTAACAGCACCGTTTGAAGAGTGGGAAAAGGGTCCATTCGCGAATGAAGAAGACAGAGGAGAAGTGGACCACAAAGAAGGGTAGCAGAGCTCGTGGTTCATGGAAGAAAGGATCTAGAAAGTGTACTCTATTATTTCTTCGAGATACTTCAGGCTCTCCATTACCAGCTCGTGTTGATTTGGGAGAGAGAAAGAGGAGATAAGAAAGGTGGGGAAAGGGAAAGGATATGGTAAATGTGAAGAGAGGAGGTGAAGAGAGAGAGAGAGAGAGAGAGAGAGAGAAAGTCGGAGGGAGATGAATTTATTTTTTTAATTGTAGCAAGGGTAGTTTTGTAATTTTAGAATATAAGTCTACGTGACAAGTGATGTAATAAAAGAGTTTTGCCATGTAAGATCTCAGTCAGCATTTTCTATTAACTTATTAATGGAGTTAACAAAAATAAAACATAATGATAAAAATTAAAAAAAGAAGGGCATAATCAGAGAAATTTTTTTTTTAAGGGCATATATGTGAAAATCAAAGTAAACATTAAGAGCATATAGTACCATTTTGCCTTTTATTTACTTAGTATCATTAACACACTCAGATTTTGCATTTAAATTAACAAATTGTTAAATTTGATGTTAAATTTTGAATAAATATATGATAAAAGGACAGGATTAGATCATCATAGAAAATAAAAGAACCTTCCTACCTTGTTTCTAAACGATGAAAAGTGAACCAATTGAAGGGACATATACAAGCCTATAAAAAGAAGGGGGGGAAAATACACTGATGGTAGTTATCAAGAGCCAACAGAATAAAGGTCTTGTTGGTAGTTTAACGAATTTAAGTAAAAATGAATAGATAAAATTGTGAAAATAAGCTTCTAAACTATTGTTATAAACAAATCATCTCATCCATGTATATTAACAACACAAAAATAGCAAAACTGCAGTCGTCTTTTATTCTTGATACAACTGGCGGGGCAGGTGATTGCGCAAATATAACCAAAGTATCTCACTTATCCTTGGAGTTTCCTCTACCATGAAGGTGAAAAAGCTTTCCGCAACTATTGCAGCCATATACTCGTCATGATGACATTTTATGCTGGATTTGCCGGTGAACATGGATAAGGAACTCTACATAGGAGAAGCCACCAGCGCTCTTGTCTTCTATCATGTAGGAGAAGAATGACATTCCTGATGCACAGCAGATTTAGAAAAGTACAGTTAAATAACTAGAAAATGGAACGTATACCCAACAATTTCCCCCACCATTTAAGACTTCCTGTCCTAAACTTGCCCAGCATAACACCCAAACAAATACAGCATGTTGCTGAATGCATATCTATGAGCCTAGTCTGATACACAAGGCAGAAACTAAACAGCTCGATAGATTAACAACTTGGGTTCTGGGTAACATGAATCCCAACACAAACCAAAATTTTTATGTGTTGGTCGTGCGAGGGAAGTAAATACCAAACATGGAGCTTGAGGAGGCGACTCTATAGACACTAGATTCCCACAATTAACCACTTTGATTCTATTACACTAATCACCTGGTGAAGAACAAATAAGTTAACAAGAGGATGCCTACAAAAAACAAGAAAGGGGCCAGGGCAACCGAATTTTTAATAAACTGACTATTTGCATCCAGTCATGTAACATGTATTGCTACCACTGTTACAAGGATCGTTCCACGGAAACCAGCTCATAAATCATTTAAAGAAACAGGAAATTATCAATGATGTCTCTTCAATCTGTCAGATACCGGAGTAGGAGGTCACAAGACATGATGAAAGAAAAGGTTGAGCTGAAAATTAACTATAAACCACCGCTCCAAATGTAAAGCATTAGGACGTGTATACGTTATCAGGGAATGGCCTCACTTCATGCTTCTCATGTACAAAGCAGATATAATTGACAAGAAAAAGTACATTTGTGAGACTATGCAATTAAAAACAGTGACTTTAAATAAACTCAAGCATTCACAAAAGGGTTGGGAATAAATTTATGTGGTGTCATCTTCACAATTAACTTGTTAATACTAAAAAAATCTGGCTCACATTCAATATGCAATTCTAATGCACTAACCTGATGAATCTCCTTTCTTGCACAACTTTAACCTGCCAGAAGGTCAAAAGCTTATTAAAAAATTTATACTCAAGTTACCAGATTATTGGGAAGATTATTCAATCATGATAAAAGATGACCTAAAATTGTAAAAGGAAGATAATCTCACCGGAGATAGGAACATCGTTGTCGCCGTATCTCATTTACCACTTCATTTAATCTCTTCGACAGTAAATTATCAAATTGCTGCAATACAAACTGATGAAAAAGGGGGAAAAAGATCGTTTCACATCACCAGTTGAGTGAAAATGCACCGCAAATATTTTGTTTACAAGATTAAGATGACTATTTGCTTTCACAATCAAAACATTTAAATGATCTAAAACAAGAAAAGAATAAACTTGAAATTACCAAAGTAGGAATTTTATCAACTGTGGTGACGCCAAACAGTCTCTGCAGAACATCAGAACTCACAGTGTCTCCAATATATATCAAACAATCAAGACCATTTTCAAGAAGATATATTCCCTCGTTACTGATATGTTCACTAGAAAGTGGAAGAAAGGAAGGAATAATAGATTCTTGATCTTCCTGCAATTCATAGAAAGTTATTAGTGCTTTAATATATATCAGGTCAGAGTGACTTGCAATTTGTGTAAAACAGAATCAATTTTACACAGTACAATAACTTTTCATAAGATTGACAAAATCCACCATTGAATTCGAAGTTTACATTATATAGATCATGCTCTTAAATATTCATAAAATAAAACTTCACTATCATTTTCAAAATTTGATAGATTGTCTTGTTGTAATTAAAAACTTATTGATGCATACTTGACCTAATATTTATCAAATAGAATCAATATCATAACCTCATAAAATATACATTTCCAAAATTCCTAGCGCAATGAATAAGAGTACCTTAGAGTCAAGATCATGGATAGCCACCATTCTGGGATACACAAGCGGTATTGCCAGTGGCGTAGAGAGAGAGGAAGCATAACTTATCCAGAATGACCGTTCATCAATTTTCCCCTCAGTTCGCAACCCAGTGCTCTTACTTAATGCTGAAAAAAACAAAAAACAAAACCATAATCCATTTGCACTGAATTTCAAAAGATTCCCAATCTGACCAATAAGACCCATTATCAGATCCACAAATCAAGAAAAAGTGGATTAGCTTTGACTATCATACTCAGTTCACCAGGTCAACAAGCATAAACTACCTCAAAATAGGACTAGAATAAGGAAAATAAATAAAATAATACAAAGTCAAATGACCTTTCTTCAAAGGAAACAAGTAAAAATCTATCCACAGCATATAAAATAAAATGCAGAACCATTATGCAAGGAAACAGAAAATAAAAAAATTATAATTACATAACAGTGAGTTCAGCATGGAAGGAAAAAAATATAACAGATGTATAATATCACTAGCAGCACAGAATTTTTAAAAAAACATTAAGTACAATTTCAGAGAATTCTAGAAAGCTCACACATACCAAGCGTATACAGGGGAAGAAGCTTCAGAGCCTCTGGAAGAATAAGTTGTCCAGATGATGACACGGTAGCACAAAATTTACGATATGAATATAGTGCATTGATGCAAAGGTTTGTCACATGTTCCTGGACTAGCGGGAGTGGCTTTGAAGGAACTTCCATTGCAGCTACAACAGAAAAATAGGAATAGTGTTAAAATTCTCCCTCCCCTAGTTCCACTGGCACCCCCATGTTCTTACGAAAATGGGATGATGCTATACCACCATGGAAACCAGTTATAAAGCAACAAATTCAAAAATACAGCTGTCCAAGTCAATATTTGATATGGGCAGAAGTACATGCCAATTAAAGAAATATGCAATGACAAAGTAAATGAGAAGTGGCATACCTTGCTTCAAGAAACAACAAAATTGAGTGTCTAAGTCAGCTGCACGGAATAGATTACTTAGCATGCTAGTCACAGGGAGAGATAAGGTTATGACACGTATTCTTCTTTGGCCATACACAGTTGTGTAAAGAAGAGCACACTGAGTCATGACAAAGAATAAAATAATCAGAAAAATAAAAAAAGTTCTTCTAAATAAAGCAACTTCAAGGTCTCTGAAAGTAATATAAAGTGATCTGAACAAATTAAACTCCATGAAACTAAGCAGAAAATCGTTACCTGAAAAGAACATTCCGATCCATCTGGCAACTTATCATCATGTTTCAGGGTTACCATGAAAGTCTTGTCACAGTCAATCTGCACAACAGAAAATTCAACCCGTCTTTTGAACACACCATGGAAATACAGGAAATGTACTTTAAAAAAAAAATGAACTATAAAAAAACACTACTAACTAAAAACCAAAACTACTGACTGATATATGACAAAAAGAAATTGATGCATCCAACATAATATTCCAAATTGATAACGCTTTCACAATAAATATAACAAAAACATGCTCAAGTAACCATAAATATCAGACACCAGGTTCTTTGCCGGCATTGGTTCAGGAGTAGAAAACCACAAAGCACCAGTTATGAAAATTTGGTAACCATATGCAAGCATGTTGACATCTCTATTTCAAGTAAACTCCCCCAGTTAGATGTTAACTTTAACAAACTCACTCAAAATGGAATGTCAGATTAAGTAAAGAAAACCTGATCCACAAGAACCTTTAACAGTCAGCACCTTAGATCGAGAACAAATTGTTCTTGTTCTAAGAGATACCTTTCTGCTTAATTGACTCTCAAAGACCGTGACTAGGAATTTAAAGAACGCTTATAATTATCTGCCATACAATCTTTCACCATTTTAAGACTCAGTATATAACCTAAACTGCCAATAAATCTAAATAATCTGTTCATGCATGCTCAAGCTTGTGTATATTCACAAACAAGCATAAAATTATAGTCAGAAAGAATACAAACCCCAGGTAGGTCAACATCAGTTGGAATGCGTTTACAGAAATTGCCATGGTATTCCTGTACTTGGATCCCCTGTAAAAATTGAAAACAAAATTGTAAACTCAATATATGTTGCATGAGTAGGCGGCAAAACTAGCGAAATACTTCATAGATTACCTGGCTGCATCTCACACGCATTACAGCTTCAAAACCCTGTGGCCTAGTGATATTCCATCTAAGATCATTGTAAAGCTTTGCAGGATCAGATAGAGCTGAAAATGGGTAATAGTAGTAGACCTGGAAAAAGTAAGCTTGTCAAGATCAAGATATCACGTAGGATTAGATGAGGCACGGCATATCAAATCACAAGATTGGATCAAATATCATAAGATATTATCACTTTTGACCAAAATAATATTTAAAACATTATATAGTAACGTAAAATTTTTACACAAGCATAAAGCCATCAAAATCTGATCATATTTGAATAAAACAAGTAACAAATGTCATACGTAAACAATAAAACACAGCCCATAAGTCACTAAAATGACAATATCCATATATTATTAAACAATTCATAAGAATTACATGTTACAAGATTAACAATACTTCACTAAAAAACAAAACATATATAACATAACATAGGTACACAGAATTGCAAATTTCATAGAACCAAAAATTGCATGCAATTGAGAAGGCGAATAATACTATCAGACCATATGCAGAAAGCAAATAAAGAAAGCAGTTCAAAATTTAACAGGTCAAAACATGTTGTATATAAGTAGTACAACAGGAAAAAAAATTAATACATGCTTTCATCATCAACACAAAGATCTGATCAACTTCACAAACATTAGTGATTAGCCCTTTTTGACCTTTTTAAGAACATGCCATGATACCAAGAGCTTCAAACCTTCAATACACATCTTGCACATACAAAAGCCATAAGACATTAATGTATACCTGTCCGCCAGTAGTTCTTGGGATGACAGATATGGAAGCAATGTCTACATAAGTCTGGGTAGTGAGAAATACATCAACACAGACCTACAGCATGAAAAAACAATTATACCTAATCCATCTCTGTCATGCTGCTCATTAAATGACGCTCATGAGAAAAACCAACCAGTAATACTGACCAGATTTATACAACAATAATAATAAAAAGAATCTAAATCTCTTCACCTGAAACTCAGCACATTCAATTGCCAGTTCCTTGAATGTTTTATCAGCAGGTTGAAGTAATTTATGGGCCTCCTAAAGTTCAACAAATTAGAATTTAATTAGAGGAAATGGTAAAACTTAAATGCACAGTGATAAAGTATCTTTACTTTAATGATCAACAAACTAGATCGACAAACCAACATGTTAGAGATATTAACAAATCCCATCATGGGATTCACTTAATAGATATACGGCTTGGACAAATCAGATATCCATCCAAAAATATAGGTCAATAAAAGGAAGAATTCCGGCCCACCAAATGGGTGATGGAAGGATTGGATTATTTTAAGAGCTTCTTGATGGATTCTAAACGGGCTAACAGCTAAATATTGAGCTTTCCATTATAATTTAATCCAAAATCCACCCATTTTCCACCCCTTGGAAATTCCTACCACTCATAGATAGTTATAAGGGTGAATGGTTAGAGAGACCCTTTGAGGAGGAAGAAGTTAGAGGTGCTATTTGGATGATGGAGAAAGAGAAAGCTCCTGGGCCTGATGGCTTTAATATGGCTTTCTTCCAAGCTTGTTGGTCTATAGTTAAGGAAGATTTGATGAAGGTTTTTGAAGAATTCCACCACCGCACTGGTCGTATAAACACTAGTATGAACTCTACCTTTATTAGTCTCACTCCTAAAAAAGATAGGTCCATTAAGGTGAGCGATTTTAGGCCTATTAGTTTGGTCACTAGTGTTTATAATATCATTGCTAAGGTGCTTTCGATTAGATTGGGTGAGGTGCTTGGAGACACTATTTCTGAAAACCAAAGTGCCTTCATTGCTAAGCGTCAAATTCTTGATGCTAGTTTGATTACTAATGAGTTAGTGGAGGACACTAAACGTAGAAAGCACAAGGGCTTGGTCTTCAAGTTGGATTTTGAAAAGGCCTACGTCAGAGTTAACTAGGGTTTTCTGGATAGAGATTTAAGTCGAAAGGGTTTTGGTGTTAGATGGAGGTCTTGCATTAGGGGTTGCCTTTCCTCAGTGTCTAATCTTGTGCCTCTTTCTATAATTTTTTGACTCGTAACCATCGCGTGGTGTCCCCTTTCAGAAAGTCGTTTTGGAAAGTGAAGGTACCTTCAAAGGTAAAGGCTTTTGTTTGGACTGCTTTGCTTAATAGATTTACAAAAAATGATCTGCATCAGATTAGACAACCTTCTAACGCTTTATCTCCTGATGTTTGTGTTATGTGTTTTAAGAACTCAAAGACTAATAATCATTTGTTCTTACATTGTGAGATAGCTTGGGATATATGGAACAGATTATTTGGTCTCATTGAGAAGAGTTGGATTTTCCCTGTGGATCTTGGTGTCTGATTTGACATTAACTTTTCGGGTTTTCGGCAATGTTTGCGATTGTTTGGTGTCTTTGGCTAGAGAGAAATGCTAGGGTGTTTAAACAAAGTTTTCTTCCTCCTCAACTATTGTGGGATAGAGTTCATTAAGTTGCTTTTCTATGGGTTTCAACTAATGGTTTTTTTAAAAGGGATGCCCTTTGAAAATGTTTATAGAGACTGAAAGACTTCGTTGTACTAGCCTTGATTTTGGGCTTTTTGTTTCTTTTTTCTTTTTTGTTTTGTTTTTCTAGGAGGATATCTTATCTTCCTTTTTCCCCTTGTTTCCTCTTTTTCTCTTTCTTTGTATCCCTCTTTTTTCTTAATAATATTTCTTTTTCTATCAAAAAAAAAAAAGAACAATGCCATAAAATTCAAAAAACATAGACACAAAAGGTAAAACAATAACCAAGTTCATATGGATACCTTTTCCCCTGCAGAGACATTTGTTCTCCCCTCAGCCTCCCTAGCAGAGAGGGATCCAATGCCTATTGATGGCAGGACTGAAAACAACAGAATACAATCATGAGGGACATTCAATGCACTTACTGATGAATCAAAGAATAAAACAAATATACTATTTTGGGGAAGACAAGGGACACAATAAATGAACAGAGAAGGCAAACAGAAATAAGAGGAAAAGCAAAAAGAAATAAGAAAATCTGGCTAAAAGAACCAGTTTATCAGGGGAGAATGAAGAGAAAAAGAAAAATGATGTGAACAAAAGAAATGAAAGAGAAGATTGAAAACCAGATTCAAAAGTAAACTACATCAAAGAAACTGTAAATTTATAGCTTCAGGAGAAGTTAACACTAGGTAGCTACCAGCACAAGCCAAAGACCCCAGGAGTTACAGCCTTTTTCTTTGCCATTTTTATAAGAAAATCCCAGTGCTATTTTGGTCCAAAGGTTAGATCATACAAGGCCATAAGGCCATATGCTACCAGAATTTTTGCCTTCAGCTCAGCAGGAGGCAGGGCTCCTACTCAGTATCAACTCCATTTTTCTGAAAGAAAATTCCTGTGTTTTGTTGGTCCAATGATCAAATCATAAAAGGCATATGCTACCTGGATTGGCCTACATGGATCACACGACGCTATTGAACTCTATCAATGACCAACTCTTTCGGGTGAATGAGATACCTAAAGAATTGGTCATTGATAGAGCTCAATGGCGTCGTGTGATTCATGTAGTCAACCTCACTTAATGGGAGAACGCTTCTTGTTGTATATTTTGTGCTGTGGTTCCTCTTGCTCAATTCCATTAAGAATTCCATGGGTTATCTTCTTCAGTCAGGGATTGTTTGGCTTGCTGGAACAGGAAGTCAATGTGAAGTTTTGTCCACTTAGCTAGCAGTACATATTACTATTGAATGAGGAGACTTTAGAGGTAACAGAAGATATTGGAGGAAGTCAAGGGGGCTTGGGCACTTTCAGAAAGAATACAACAAACCTTGTTAGTGGAACAGATCACACATGCTTGTTTTGAATACTTTTATATTTTAATCTTACAATCTGATTTGTGCAATATATTCTTCTAATCTTATTCTCTAATTTTGTTATTCTTTCTAGACTTAAGTTATGCTTCTTGCAGCCTTTCCATGAATGTTTTTGGATATTTGGAATAGGAGTTAAAATACAAACTTCTAACTGAAATCATATAATTTCAAGAAGACAAGAGTTGGGGAAGCAACAAATTGCAATGTGTGCTTAAGCAAGAAAACTAGCATGAATTTCAAAGGCTTCCCCTTCAAAGTACACTAAGGGAAATGTATTTACAAATTATCAAACATTTTGATATCAACAATTATGTAATATCAATAAGTGACAAAATATAAGAGTTACACAGCTCACCTGACTGGAAGACCAACAGCTTCCCTCCAGTTCCCTTCATTGCCAGAAAAGCTGCCTACAAGATGGCAACCATGGTGTAGGCATCAACATCATATTTTCATATGCATATAATATATGTGCCTTGAATATGTCATATTGTAAATCCAATGAGAAAATACCAAACAATGACCATGCCAGCAAAATTCTAACAGGAAAAAACACTTTTTCTTTTAATAAAACAAGAAACACTATTAGAAACAAGAAAAGGCATACATATGCAGCCAGCAAGGAAGAGGTTGACTACCAACAACGCTCAATTCAGCCACGTCTAAAAATTCATTGGACAACAAAGGCCATGCCTATAAGGTTGCTTAAGTATGGTCATTGTTTAAATAAGCACGTTAATTTTTTTAAATACAAGAGAAAGTGCCTCAGAACAGAGTACAAGAGATCCTCCCCAAACAAAAGAAAAAACAAAAGAAAATGAATGAGATTCTATCTTAAAATGTGGTCCAATCCCTTTGAAATCCACAAGGGACAACGCCCCCCAAAAGAAAACCTTCGCTGAAACCTACATAGACGACATAAAAATAAACCTCTACCAAAGAAGATGTGGCAGAAACAATCCTCTAACTAAATACATCAAAAACCAGCAAAAACTCCACAATGCCAAAGAATTTTATGCACCTTCTTCCTCAAGAAGTCTGTAAACTTCATAGATAGATAACGCAAAGACTTGCTGGACAAACCTAGCTCTAGTTAAAGCAACCAAACAGCCTACTCCTATTTTTGAAGCAACCTCAAAATGTGGAAAAAAATAAAATAAGATGGTAATCCATAACTGAACTTCTAAAGCACAGCACACAAATAACAAGTGATAAAGCCTTAATAAATAATATCTAAAAAAATTCAACTTCTATCAAGACATAGTGTAAAAGGTGTTTCTTTTGCTACTTTCTCAAGTGCCAAAAAGTAATCATGTGTTTGTTGTTCTGTGTATCTTGTCATTTACTTTTAATGACAGGTGTTGTTGTGGTTAGTTGGTGTTGTTTTAGTTATAGTCGAGTTTTCTTTTGTGGCCGTTAGGTTGACAGGTTGTCTATAAAGATGTATGATATGTTTTCGTCAATAATCAAGAAGTATCAGAGATTATTCTGTTTATCTTCTTCCATTTCTATCGTCTTGTTTCTCTACAAACATTTTGGTATCAAAGCCAAAAAGGCAAGTGCCATGGAATCAAGAATCCCAAGCTCATTGTCTACGTTGGAACAAGTCAGCAACAGAGCCCCTGAAAATTCTGCAGCGCTGATGAACAGTCAGAATAAGGTCACACCACTAATCACCACGCTAAACCAGATGTGTTCTGTCAAGTTGGATAGAACCAATTATTTGCAGTGGTTGACGATGGTCCTCCCCGTAATTAAAGGGAACAAGTTTGATGGATTTATTTTCAAAACGAAGCAATGCCCAGAAATGTTCATCCGAGAATGGGATGAAGAAAGGTTGAATCCTGCATATGAGGATTGGGCTACAATAGACCAACTCCTATTAGGGGGTTTATACAATACAATGACTGTCGAAATTGCCTCTCCAGTCATTGAATGTCAAACCTCTGCAGAGCTATAGTGTGCAGTTAAAGATCTTGTTGGAGCCAATATTACAATGTATAGAAGTGAGTTACAAATATTACGCAAAGGAAGCCTCAAGATTGAGGAATATCTCAACAAATTAAAGAATATTTCAGATAATTTGTATATGGCAGGAAGCCCAATTTCAATGGAAGACGTAATTGCTCAAGCTCTCGCTGGCCTATATGGGGAATATAACCCCATTGTCGTGCAATTGACTAACAAGATGGGTCTAATGTTGATGGAACTTCAAGCCATGCCACTAGCATAAGAAAGCCATCTTGTGCGGCTGAATGCAATTACAAATATAAGTCTGAATCAGGTAGCACAAATCTTACACCAAACAGACCTAGGAACAGGAGCAATGGTCCTTTTGAGCCTAACAAAAATTGGCATGGATGAGGAAATATAATAACAATCGTCCTACCTATCAGGTCTATTCCAAGGTAGGACACACTCCATTAAACTGTTATTTTAGATTTGATCAAGGACAAAATGCCTCTTCTGCCTCTTTTGTTTCACCCAACAACACTAAGCTAAACTGGTGGATATTGGTGCCACACACTACATGATTAATGATCCTACAAAGACAGAACAGGGGACAGCAAGCCAAGGTATGGAGAAGTTAATGGTAGGAAATGGGCAAGAATTAGCTATTAAACAAGTTGGTAATTCTTTTATTATGTGTGAATAAGGAAGATCAAGTTTAAAACTTAAACAAGCATGAAATTTCAAGAAATCTTGTCAGTATTTCTAAATTAGCTGCTGATAACAACATTATGGTTGCAATGTGAAGGACAAACAAACGGGGCAAGTTCTGGTACAGGGAATGCAGAAAGAGAGGCTGTATGAGCTCAGTCAAATGAAGCCAAGGTGCTACAATGTGAAGGGTGAAGAATCAATAAAGATGCAGTGGCATAAGAAATTAGGTCACCCATCGGAAAAAGTCTTATGTCAAGTTCTGAAAAGTTGTAATATCAATTTTGAAAATAAAGAGAAAATGTTTTGTGAAGCATATCAGTTTTCTAAAGCACATAGTTTTCCCTTTAAACAATCCATGTCTCATGCCTCAAGTCCTCTTGATCTTATACATACTGACCTTTGGGGTCCAGCCCCTATTCAATCTACAACTGGTCATAAATACTATATTTCTTTTATGGATGATAACAGCAGATATTTTTGACTTTATCCCCTGAGGAATAAGGGTGAGGCTTTGCAATCATTCATACAGTTTAAGTCTATGATTGAAAGACAATTTGAAAGAAAGATCAAAACTCTCCATAGTGATTGGAGAGGAGAATACAGATCATTCACAGATCTTGTTCAAAGATAAGGCATTGTCTTCAGACATTCTTGCCCTTATACTTCCTTGCAAAACGGGAGGATAGAAAGGAAGCTCAGGCAAATTGTAAAAGTAGGGCTGACTCTTTTAGCACAAGCTAAAATGCCTCTACAGTATTGGATAGATGCCTTTCAAACTGCAGTCTATTTAATCAATAGACTACCAACCACAGCTTTGCAAGGAAAAGTTCCTTATATTGGTAAACAGCCAGACTATGCAGAACTTACGGTGTTTGGTTGTGCCTGCTATCCCTATTTAAGACCCTACAACCAACACAAGATGAGTTTTCAGTTAGTGAAGTGGGTGTTTTTGGGATACAATCAGGCTCACAAAGGGTTTAAATGCCTCTCATCAATAGGAAGGATCTACATTTCACGGCATGTTGTGTTCAATTAACTTAATTTTCCCTTTGGGGGTGACTTCCTAAATACTAAAGCACCAGAAAAACAATCTGATGAGGTTGTTCATTTCTTTCCCTTGTTCCCTCATTATAATGCACATACTGATACTGTTACTAATGTCAGTTGTGATAATCAGGGAAATTTAGCAGGAGAAGCACAAGCAAAAGGCCAAGATAGCAATCATGAACCTTCTGTTCATGAACCACACTCAGAAGCAGATTAGCAGCAGGTTGAAAATGAGAATAGTGGTGCTTCAGAAGCTGAAAAGAACATTCTTGAAGGCCAGGATACAAGGGAGATCACTCAAAATAGATTTTTTTTTTTCTGGATAAAATTTAAGAGTCACCCTTTTCTTTTTCTTTTTCTTTTTTTTCATCGAAAAAGAAATATTATTAAGGAAGAGAGAAGGACACAAAAAAAAAATGGAAAACAGAAAAACACACAAAAGGAGGACAAGATATCCTCCTAAAAACAAGAGAAAAACACAAGACCAACCCAAAAGCCTAACAACAAGGCTAATACATCAAAGCCCGCCAATCCCTAAAAGCATCATTGAAGGGCACCCCCTTAAAAAAACCATTAGCCAACACCTAAAGAGTAGCAATGCAGCGGATTCTATCCCACAACAAAAGAGGAGACAGCTGCCACTGCTTAAAAATTCTGGCATTTCTTTCCATCGAAAGGCACCACACGGTAGCAAACAAAGCCAACTTCCACAAAGCCTTATTATCCTTTCTCAAACCGAAACTTGTAAAATTAGTGGCGAAGAAAGCACCAAGTTCAAATGGACAAACTCAACTCTCCTCGAAGAAGACAAATAACCTATTCCACATCTCCCTAGCCATCTCACAGTGTAAGAACAAGTCACTATTTGTCTCTGAGTTCTTCAAACACATCACACAAATATCGAGAGATAAAACCATAGAAGGCCGCCTGATCTGACGCAAATTATTAGTATTAATTCTATTGAGAACTGCAGTCAAGACAAAAGCCTTAACCTTAGAAGGCACCTTCACTTTCTAAAATAAATTTTTAAAAGGCAACGAACAATGGGGATTACAAATCAAGAACTTCAAAAAAAAAAAAACACAAGAATAAGAACCCAAGGAGTCCAAAGACCACAACCTAGAGAAGAAATACTAAATAGATCCAAAATGTCCAGGAAACAGAGTAAGCTCGTCCACAAATCTATCATTGATATTTCTGGAAAAATGAAAATTCCAAAAAAATTGGTCCCCTTGAGAACATAAAAAAATCAACTATGGGAGCTTCATGCAAAGACAAGTAATAAAGGCGAGGGAACCTTTCCATGAAAGGGGACTGACCCATCCAACAATCCTCCCAAAGACGAAAGTGAGACCCATCTCCAACATGTATAGACAGCAAAGGAGAAAAAGAATGATATACTTGAGAGATTGCCTTTCAAGGACTAGCATATGTAGCAACACCTCCCGAGTTTGCATCCCAACCAATCCGATGTAAGTCAAACTAGGCTTTAATCAGCTTATGTCAAAGGAAATTAGGCTCTAAAAGAAAGCGCTATAACCACTTAGCCAAAAGGAAAATGTTTTTAAATACCAAATTACCAAGACCTAAACTCCCATCTTCCTTCGATCTACAACACATCTCCCGGCTAACTAGATGGTCCCTTTTACTCTCCCCTCCATCTAACCATAAAAAAATCACTCATAATCTTCTTGATTTTGGCCACCCCAATTGGAATCTTGAACAAAGATAGAACATACAATAGCACATTCGATAAGGAGGCATGGACTAACGTAATTCTCCCTCCCAAAGAAAAATAGGCTCCTTTCCAGTTATCAAGCTTTTTAGAAATTTTTTGAATCAAAGGGTCCCAAAAAGACTCCACACGAGGATTACCACCTAAAGAAACACCAAGATAGGTAAGAGGCCACCTCAAAACCTCACAGCCTGCTAACGCAACTAACTCACGCAGGGAACCCTCCTCCTAAATGTTAATACCAGCTAGACCACACTTATCTAAATTGATACGAAGCCTAGATACCAACTCAAAAACGTGTAAGATTGTCAACCCATGCAGGAAATTCTACTTATCATCAGGCAGGAAAAGGATAGTATCATCCGCGAATTGCAAATAGGAATAGATACCACATGATTACTAGATCTAAAAGTGGTGCTTTTAAGCCCAAAACAATTTTTGCTGGAGTTGTGTCAAGCTTAGTTGAACATGCTTCAGTGCAAAAAGCTATGAAATTAGAGGAGTGGAAACAAGCTATGCAGTAGGAGTTTGAGGCTTTTAACTCAGAATGACACCAAGAAATTGGTCCCCTACAAAGGTCAAAAGCTAGTGCAGTGTAAATGGGTCTATAAAACTAAGCTAAAGGACAATGGCACTATGGAAAGGCATAAGGCCCGCTTAGTTGCTAAAGGATTTCAGCAATATCCAGGAGTGAATGATGGGGAATCTTTTAGCCCTGTTTCTAAAATGACTACCATTAGAACCGTTCTTGCAGTGGCTGTATCTTTAAACTGGAAAATAAGGCAGATTGACATGAACAATGCCTTTTTAAATGGAGAGTTGAAAGAGAAGATATTTATGCTACAACTCGAAGGCTTTGTGGATAAACAACATCATGATCATGTATGTAAGCTAAATAAAGCTATCTATGGGCTTAAACAAGTTCCTCGAGCTTGGGATGACAAGTTAAGGAGTACTTGTTGAGTTAGGGATTTGTGCATTTCTTCTTTAAAATAGAGACATTGATTTTGATTGTGCTCATCTATGTAGATGACATTTTAGTCACAGGAAATGACAGAATTTGTGAGAATTTTTACTGAAGGTTGAATAAAGTCTTCTCTCTAAAGGAACTAGGAGAGCTGCATTATTTCTTGGGGTTGGAAGTTCACAGAGACGACACTGGCATTGTTCTCAGCCAGAAGTACATACAGGAGCTGTTGTGTCAGTGCAATATGCTAGAGGCTAAACCCTATTCAACTCCTATGGTCTTTGGTAAACAGTTGTCTTCAAGTCAAGGAGAGCTGCCAGAAAATCCCACTGCTTATAGGAGTATTGCGGATAGTCTGCACTATTTGGTTAAGACTCGCCCTGCCAGAGCCTTGGGTCAGTTCCTCAGTAAACCGACCTCAGATCATTGGGTATTTGTCAAGAGGGTGCTGAGGTACCTAGAAGGGACGATTAATCTTGGTTTACATATCAGGCCCCATGTGAATTTGCATGTGACAGGCTATTCTGATATTGACTGAGCTGCCAATGCAGATGATTGAAGGTCTGTTGCAGGCTACTGTGTTTTCCTAGGAAATTCTCTAGTGTCATGGTCTTCTAAGAAGCAAGGGTTGTGTCTCGCTCCAGCACTCTGTGTCATTCTCTGGCCTGTCTAGCAGCAGAAGTGTCCTGGATTAATTCTTTACTGCAAGAGATTCATTTCCCTGTACAGCAAAGGCCATTGTTGTGGTGTGATAATATGAGTGCAGGATGTTGGCTAATAATACTGCTTTCCACGCTCGAATGAAGCACAAAGAAATTAATGTTCACTTCGTTCAAGATAAAGTTCTTTCTCAAAAAATCAGAGTGGGCTATGTACCGACTACAGCAGACATTCTCACTAAAGCCCTCACAAGTTCATGGTTTTCTATCCTAAGAAACAAACTTAGGTTGTGTGTTACACCCACTAGTTTGAGTGGGGATGGTAAGGATATTAAGGAAGATTAGAGTTTGTTATTAGAAGTTTTGTTTTCTGTGTTTGTTCTGTGTATCTTGTCATTTACTTTTAATGACGGGTGTTGTTGTGCTTAGTTGGTGTCGTTTTAGTTAGAGTTCTATTGTGGTTGTTAAGGCAGTTAGTTACTGTTAGGTTGATGGGATGTCTATAAAGATGTATGATATGTTTTTGTCAATAATCAAGAAGTATCAGAGATTATTCAGTTTATCTTCTTTCATTTCTATCATCTTGTTTCTCCGCAAACGTTTTTTGATAATACAATAATTGCTAAGCACTTAATACTAATGACAATTTCGAGGAAGCTTTTATGATTGTTACACCAAAAAGGTACTATTTTCCAAATCATGTACAATTACACGCATGAATTCTTATAAAAACATAATTTTATTTTCATTCCCTTCCTCTTGACATGAATTTAAAGGAAAAAAAAAAAGTTATAAAGAGTTTGGCAAGAGGCATAGAAAGTTTGCAAGTAGAAACACTAAAATTACTGTTTTAAGAGAGAAATTAAATGGACATGAATAGTTCATAAGGTTGTGCCTACATCTATATTTTCCTGAGCACCAAACTGCCAAATAAATGCACGGCACAATAATATTGCAAAAGCCAATGACAAGTCTAAATATCTGCAGGAGCAAACTGAAAAACAATTACTCCAACCAAAATGTCATACCTTAATTGCTGCACCAAAGGCCGAGTCAGAGGTCATATTATTTTGAAACATGGTAGGGATGCTCTCCAGAAGTAATTCTAAGTGTTGATGGCACTAACCACCAGAAAAATAAACCAATTTAGTTTTTTTTTCTCTTAAAAAAAAAAGAGGAAAAGAAAAGGCAAAGCATATGGCTAAACCATGAATAAGAAAGATAAAACACTGTAACATCAATTCATTGAATAGAATAATACAAGAAAAAGCGTGAAACTCACCTCAGGTAATGGAACAATAACATCCGTTTGCAAAGGGGTATACACATCTTGTACATCAGGAACAATGAGCATCAATGGCTGCAGACATTATAAATTCCAAAATCAGCCAGAGACTCAATTAGCTGAATCGATGTAAAGTTAAAACTAGTTGTCAAAGAATATTTTAGATAACCTACAATTCACTGGACAAAGTCAAAAGACTCAAAAAGAAACAAACATTAAATTAAATGTAAACTAATAACAACAGAAAACAAATTTATCCTCTACCACAACATTAAAAAATAAAATAAAATAAAATTGAAACAAACAATGCATATTTAATTCCTTTAATTTGATCCCCTTATACAATTTACTGTGGTAAATAAAGACCCCACTATCATTCACCCTGCTTAATCAAGTAAAAATCATATTCATGCATAAAAACAACATTGGCCACCATTACGTTATTTTGTGATTTCTTGTGAGACCTAAGGTATTGTCGGAGAAAAAGAAAAATGAAAACAAACTGACAAGGGTACACAATTTATTTGACCAAATCATCAATTGGTCCATACACAAGTATATCATAGCAATTACTCCATTGGTAACAATTATATACAATTAGATCAACTAAACCATTCCATACAGCTCATCTGAATTTCTAAATTATTGCCACCTGCCACCAAGATATGGTAGCAATGAAAAGGCTAAGCAAACGGGATATACACTAACAACAAAAATTGAATACAGGCCTAATTCTGGATTATAAGAAGGGGTTTTATACTGAACGGTTTAGCCCAATTTGATATGCCAAGCATACTATAATCCTCTAATGAGCTCCAGATATCTACATTTGCAGATAAAAAATATAAAATATAATACTTGTTGAAGAGAATCTAATAGATATATGCACAGAAATAATGATGCAAATGTTTGTACATAGTATAATGCATGTTAGAGATTATAATAAAGCTACTCATGGGCCTTCACTTAAAAGCTTAAGCTTTTGAGTTGAAGTGACCTTTGACAATGCAGAAATAATGCAACAACTCAAGAGATGGCAACAGAAAATTACAATTTGAACTGATCACTCATTAAATCCCCACCTTCATTTTGATATAGTTTTGTAAATATTATGCTGAAGGAAAAAAAAACAATTATTAAAAAAATCAACTACTCTAAATTTAAACTTCCAATAGGAACATCAAAATTTGTAAAGTACTGTGCTTATTTTTTACCTGCTGCAAATCACGTTTCAAGTTGTAAAAGTGGACTGTGGAATCAAATGTTGCAACTCCCACCATTGTGCGAGGACCTTCCTGCATTAACAAGGCAATAAATAGTTAAGAAATGCACTTCTCTCTCAGATGTGCATGTAAAAGGATGTAATGCAACACAACAAGAAAAAATCCCCGAAGCCTCCAAACAAATTTCAGTAAGCTTGCTTGATATTAGACTTGCCCAAGATTTTAAATTAAAACAAAATTTTGGGGGGGGGGGGGGGGAAGGTATTTGTTATCATGTCAAGATTTCTCCTAAGCCCCTATAATTTGTTTATCTTGATCAGAAATAGATTTCTTGGGCCATGAAACACATTGATAGTTTATACACCAAGCAATTGCAGGAAATTGGTCCGAGTTTGCCAGCATTCAGCAAAACCACAGAAATATGGATACACTTATTGAATGAAGGACAACCAGAAAATACCATATATTTCTAGCTTTTAGTCTTCTAGCCTCTCAGCCAATTCTAACCAAGGATTTAAACTTAAGCTCTGTACTGTGTTTCCAAGAGCATTTTTTTAATTAAAAAAAAAGAATTAATTAAGGAAAGAAGGAATTACAGATGGAAAGAAAAAAAAAACATGGAAAGGGAGGACAAGAGATCCTCTGAGGAAAACAAAACCAACCCAAGAAGCCCAATAAGGAGCGAGTACAATGAAGTCTTCCAATCCCTATAGATATCTGCAAGGGGCATCCCCTTAAAAAAAACCATTAGCTAACACCCAAAGGGAAGCAACAAAACAAATCCTATCCCAGTGCATATAAGGAGGAAGTAACCAATCCTTAAAAACTCTAGCATTACTTTCAATCCAAAGACACCACGAAACCACAAACATTACCAAGAGCATGTTTAGAACATGAAATCAACTTTAGTTTGTACGAGGCTTATAAGACATAGTTATCACAGTGTATGATTAAGAAGGCATTTGCCAGCTAAAGCAACAATTTTTAGACACTTTTAGACAAAATACTTGGGTAGACCCATGTATTTCAAGCACATTGAAGTCTATAAAATCATTGCCAAAGTGCTCTATGTGAGATTGAGTGAAGTGTTGGGGGATACTATCTCTGAGAAACAACCCTATCGTCTCCCCCTTTTTTAAAAAATCTTATTGGAAAGTTAAGGCTCCTTCAAAGGTTAAAGCTTTTTTGTGGCTTGCAGTGCTCAATAAAATTAATACAAACGATCTGTGTCAAATCAGAAGGCCACTTAAGGCTTTATCCCCGGACGTTTGCATTATGTGCTTCAAACATTCAGAGACAAGTAATCATTTATTCCTGCACTGCGACGTGGCTTGGAGTATTTGGAATAGGTTATTTGATCTCTTTGACGAGAGTTGGGTTTGCCCAAAGGACCTTGGTGATTTCCTTGCGACCAAATTTATTGGCTTTGGCCATAGGAAGGACAACAGAACTCTTTGGAATACGGCTTTGTTCGCAACTGTGTGGTGCATATGGCTGGAAAGAAATGCCAGAGTTTTTAATGATCGGTGTATGCCTACTCAAATGTTATGGGATCGAATTCGTTACGTAGCTTCACTGTGGGTTTCAGCCAATGGGCTGTTCAAGGGGATGCCTATATCTGATGTTTATAGGGACTGGAGGGCGTTATTGCATTAATACGTTGTTAGGGGCTATGTGGGGTGTCTGTGCTGTCTGTTAGTTTTTCTTACTTTATGTTCTTGTTTTTTTAGGAGGATCTCTTGTCCTCCACCTTTTGTAACCATTCCCTTTGTATCTCTCTTTTCTCCTTAATAATACTTCTTTTTCTATCAAAAAAAAACTATCTCTGAGAAACAAAGCGCTTTCATTGCTGAGCGTCAAATCCTCGATGCTAGCTTGTTTGCTAATGAGTTAGTTGAGGATCTTTTTTGTAGAAAGCATAAGGGCTTAGTTTTCAAGTTGGATTTTGAAAAGGCTTATGTCATGGTTAATTGGGGTTTTCTGGATAAGGTTTTAAGTAGGAAAGGGTTTGGTGATACATGGAGGTGTTGGGTTAGGAGTTGTCTTTCTTCAATGGCCTTTTCAGTCATTATCAATGGCCTTTTCAGTCATTATCAATGGCCAACCCCAATAGTGGTTTAAAGGGCAACGCGGGTTAGGGCAGGGTGACCCCTTGTCTCCCTTTCTCTTTACGCTTGTGGTTGATGTGTTAAGTCATATGTTGAGTAGGGGCTTTGATAGAGGGGTTATTTGTGGTTTGTTGGTTAGGTTGGATGGGTGTCATATGTCCTATTTGCAGTTTTCAGATGATACTATCCTCTTCTTGCCTGATGATAGACAGAATTTCAATCATGTGATGACGATCTTGTAGGTTTTTGAGTTGGTGTCTAGGCTTAGTATTAATTTAGGTAAGTGTGGTCTAGCTGGGATTAACGCTCAAGATGATTCCTTGTGCAAGTTAACTATGTTAGCTAGCTGTGAGATTCTGAGTTGACCTCTTACCTATCTTGATGTTCCCTTAGGTGGTAATCCTCATGTGGAATCTTATTGGGACCCTGTGATTCAAAGAATTACTAGGAAGCTTGATAGCTGGAAAGGGGCTTAATTCTCTATGGGAAGGAGAATCACTTTAGTTCAGGCCTCCTTATCTAACATGCCTTTGTATTCTTTGTCCTTGTTCATGATTCCGGTGGCCAAATATGATTGAGAAGATTATGAGGGATTTTTTATGGTCAGATGGTGGGGGGAGAGAAAGGGACCAACTAGTTAGTTGGGAGTTGTGCTGTAAATCGAAGGAAGATGGGGGTTTGGCTCTTGGTAATTTGGTGTCTGAAAAACACCTCCCTCCTGGCTAAGTGGTTGTGGCATTTCCCTTTGGAGCCTAATTCCCTTTAGCATAAGATGATTAAAGCCAAGTTTGGCTTACATCAGACCGTTTGGGATGCAAACTTGAGGGGAGTTGCTACTCATACAAGTCCCTGGAAGGCAATATCTCATGTATATCATTCTTTTTCTCCAATGCATTCTCTACGTGTTGGAGATGGATCCTACTTTCGCTTTTGGAAGGATTGTTGGATTGGTCATTCCCCTTAAAGGTTCCCTCGACTCTATTCTGTCTTCCTTTCATGAAGCCCCCATTGTTGATTTTTTATGTTCTCAAGGAGACCAATTTTCTTGGAATTTTCACTTTTCCATAAATATTAATAAAAGACTTGTGGGCGAGCTCACTTTGTTACTGGACATTTTGGATCCGTTCCGCATCTCTTCTTTCCCTAATAGGAATCTCCTTTGGCTCTTATTCTTGTGCTTCTTTTTTTAATTTCTTGATTCGTAGCCCACATGGTTCATTGCCTTTTATAAAATCGTTCTGGAAAGTGAAGCTGCCTTCAAAGGTGAAGGCCTTTGTTACTGCAATACTCAATAAAATTAATACTAATTATTTGCGCTAGATTAGGTAGCCTTTTATGGCTTTATCTCCTGAAATTTGCGTGTTGTGTTTGAGGAACTCTAAGACAAATAGTCACTTATTCTTACATTGTCAGGTGGCTCGGGATATGTAAAATAGGTTATTTAATATCTTCAAGGAGGTTTGGGCTTGCTCGAATGACCTTGGTGCTTTATTAGCCAATAACTTTAAGGGTTTTGGATCGAGAAACGAGAATAAGGCTTTGTGGACGGCAGCTTTGTTTGTTATTGTGTGGTGTCTTTAGATGGAAAAATATTCCAGAGTCTTTAAGCAACAGGTTTTTCCTCCTCATTTGCTTAGGGATAGAATGGGTTTCAACTAATGGTTTTTTAAGGGGGTGTCCTTCGAAGATGCTATTAGGAATAGGAGGGCTTTGATGTAGTATATGTTTGGGAGAACGTTACTTTGGACTAAACCCACGTTTGCAACACTTAAACATGGTTTGGAAGAATTCTGAAATGTTTGGGACTCCGTTGAAGCAACCCACGTTGGAAGGCATTCAACCGTGGGTTACTCCAATGCTCCACAAGATAGCTTCTGGTCCAGATTAAATGTGATTGGCTTAACATTAATCCTGATTTCCTCCAATACCCCACTACTAAGGAGAGAAGAAGCAACCAAATGTCAAAACAAAGACTTTGTTTCCATATGAGAAAAACAGAGCATGTCTATTGAAGGTGATTTTTGAAGTCAACCAATCATCAAAGTGACGTTGTGCTGGACACCAAGGTACATGGATGGGTCGAAGGCGGATATATGGTCGTGTGGTGTAATTCTATATGCTTTGGTTTCTAGGTATCTTCCATGAATTTATGTTTGCAAAGTGATTTACCAGTAAGATGAAACACAGCTTGTTGAAGTCCGAAAGCCACATTTATACTCTGTTTTATGCACTAAGAACAGAGAGAAAACCGAGAGAGAGTGAGAGCTAAACACCAGTTCTTCTAGCCCAAAGTTTTAGGCAACCTTGAGGCATCAAAGTGTAGTCTACGGTGACAATATAGTAGTGGCATTTTGGGGTGTTTAGGAGTCCTTTTACAGCAGCAAGAAGAGAACACGAAGTGCAGAAAATAACCTAGGATTTGGGTAAGTTTTGGAACTAAACTTTTGATTCTTAAGTCTCTTTGGCTTAGTTTATAAATGGAAATGATCAAACAGGTTCTAAAAACATCTAAGAAAAAATTCTGGACATGTTTGGGATCAAACTCATGAGAAAAGAACGTAATATGCATGGCAGGGACTAAAATGAAAGAAATGAAAAGTTTACAGGGATTGAATTAATTTCAGAAAAAAAATATATTCTAGGACTAGGGATCTAGATTAAACTGAATATGATCTGGGATCCTACAAAAGACAAAGGAAAAATATTAGCTAAGGACCTAAGTGAATAAAATGAAAAATTATAGGTTCGAAGTAAAATATTTGAAAATGAATTATAGGGATTTTAATTAATATTAAAAGGAGTTTATCAAATTTTGAGTGTTGTTGTATGGTTGAATAATGGGTTTGAACTAGTTAAGTAAAAAGTTAAAGAAATTTAGAAGTCAAATTATAAAGTTAAAACAAAATTGGTTTAAATTATTAATTCATTTTGTTTTAAATAATGGATAGTTCATTTTTTTAAAATTATTATTTTATTTTGTTAAAACTTAATTATAATGAATACTTAGTTATTTAGTTTAAAACTTAATTATTAATAAAAAATTAGTCAATAATTTATTTATAATTTGCAATTTATTAACACTTTAATTATAATTATTATTAACACTATAACTATAAAATTCAGACTATACATCCAAAACATCATGGTATATCAAAAAATGAAATATAAAATTCATGTCCTTTCTAATAATTACAGATTCAAAACTACGTTTGCAAATTAACATCCAAATATTATACTCTATCTCAAAACACGTCAGTCCAACTGTCTTTCAAACATAAATCACGTTCATCTAATCTAGTTTTTCTCCAACTATATTCAATCAAACCTAGTTTATCCCACCCACATTTGCCCATCGAGTTACCAAACACACTCGTATTAGCCTTGTTTTAGGGTTTTTGGATTGGTTTGTGCTTTTTTTTCCCCCTCTTCTAGGAGGATATCTAGTCCTCCACTTGTATTTTTGTTTTCTTTTTTCTTTGTATCCTTCTCTCTTCCTTAACAAATTTTTTTTTTCGATTAAAAAAAAAAAAGAACGGTCAAACACAGGTGTTACTATATTTCAATCAACTTAAGCCTGGAGATACAACCATGGACCCAAATGTTAAACTTATCTAAGGACACATGGAGCCTCTTTCAAATCTACATGCAGATACTCTAGACTTGTAGGAAAGTTGAATTATCTCCTCACGATAACTAGGCTCAATACATACTATAAGTGTGGTAAGTCAACTCATGCAGATACTCTAGACTTGTAGGAAAGTTGAATTATCTCCTCACGATAACTAGGCTCGATATATACTAGGAGTGTGGTAAGTCAACTTGTGCAATTCCCAATTAAGTGCATCAAACTGCTCACCAGGTTTCAAGAGCCATAAGGCCCAGGTAGTTCAGTCTGGTTTGAGGCAGTTTAAAGGCTAAACTGGGTCAGCTGGGTCAGTGATGCAACCAGACCAGACGCCAGGCAGGTTTTAGAATAGTCTGATCCAGGTTTAAAAACACTTATAAAACTCAGAAGCTTTGGATATTAACTGAAAGCCCATGAATAGTTTTAATATAATCTGTCGTAAGGGCTAGGTTTGTTAGCTGGAAACCATAGAAAACAGGTTTCATGATGTACCTAAGCTTCCAGAATTAACTTTGCGTTCACAGATTTCCATAGAATATGAATACCACAAACTCAGTCAAACAATAACAGAATACATCACTAGATTACAAAATTGATAATAAAATTTTAAGGTCTAACATGAAGGGATATAGTTTTCGAATATCGGTATCACCTCATTCAATTCCAAAAATTCTGTTTTTCTTCTTTTTTTTTTCCTTCTTTGAGACAGTTGTACAACAACAACAACAACATAGCCTTATCCCACTAAGTGGGGTCGGCTACATAGATCGCACGACGCCATTGAGCTCTATCAATGACCAACTCTTTAGATATCTCATTTACTAAAAGGTCCCGTTCAATAATTTCTCCAAGTGTCCTTCTTTGAGACAGTTGTAAAAGTGAAAAATCTTAAAGGTCTTCTGACTTGACCTTTATATGTGTGTGTGTGTGTGTTGAAGCAAATTAGGCTTCAATCCAATCAAACAAATAAAAAGCATCAAGCATCATAGAACTCACAGGAAGATCAGTTATAACTTGACTGATTGCACTGCAAGCAGCAGCAGTTGCACCCGTTTGTACTGCATTCACGGATACATCAATGAGGAAGAAATACACAGCTGGCATTGGCTCACGGACCTACAAAAAAAAAATGGAATGAAATCATAAGCCAGTCATCATGGAACACTGTTTCCCTTGCTTATGCTTATTGACAATAAATGAAACAAAACCATTGTCCTCCTCTAGAGGTCTATTTAAAATGCAGTATTTGTGTGTAGGCAGCAACATTAAATTTTCCAATAAAAGAAGCAATTAAATAAACAAGGAAAAATACAGAAGAGAAGGACAGGGTATCCAAGATGTAAAACCAAAATCAAAACACAACATCAATCGAAAGTAAAAAGGGAAACTTCAATGTACAGCAAAGCTGCTCGATCCCTCTGCACATCTATGAGACAACCAGCAAGAATAAATGAAGAGACATAAATGGAGCAAAAGTGCATTAAAGGGCTTTTATAAATGTCCAGTTGGATAGCCACTGCTATTGAACAGTAAATAGTACAAATAACAAGAAGTCAAGTCAACAATACTGGAACCATCATGAGCTTATTGTCACTTTTAAAAACAACTAGATTTTTTGTTTTAAAAATGACAATCAAAAACAAAAATCATTAAACTACCTTCAGAAACAGAAAATAAACAGGCCAAACATCTAAATATATTAGGATAAGAATGGGAGTACAAGTCACATTAATATGCAATCCATCAGTTTCACTCAATAATATGGACTGCTTGGTGAGATTGTGTTCTACAAAATGTTAACATATCAAATGCGCCATATTTGCAACCAACATCATCAATAAATGAATATCCTTCTTAAACAACCAATAAGAGCAATAAACACTCATGCATATTCATTTGTTCTGTATATTTAAAATAAACTAACCATAAACTCCTTTGTAGCAACAAATTCAACTGTTCCTCTACACAGTTCAGGCCTTTCATCAGCATCTCTACGCCGACCATCCGGACCTAGATTGCAGTGGTAGTCACGTGGAGTTTCATCAGCAAACCCTGTAAAACCGATATATGAGTCACACCTAGATGGTTGACTGTGTAACAAAGGAAATAATTTAAGGATTTTGCCAAGAGATAATAGAATCACAAGGAGGACTTACAAAAAAACCAGCCACACAAATTTCAAAAGCCGAGATAGTTTACATTTTCCATATTTCACCAAGCCATACATCATGTAACACACACAACCTTTTCTAATAATAGTTTTACTGAAATGAGAAGAGATTATACAATTGGAGGATAAGAAATCCTAAAATAAATTTATGGACACAAACCACAGAAAACAAAACATGTACAGGCTCAAAGCAGAGCAACATAAGACTGGTCCAACTAAGAAACCAGTCAGTGAAGAAATGCTGTCCGATCTCTTTGCTTCTCAGAAATGGTGCATCCCACAGTAAGACCATACACGAACACCAAAGAGAACCATGAATGTAATACACTTATACACACAATTTGACATCACAATTAAATATTTAAAATTTACCATCAAGTAAAAAGTGCATCAAATCAAGCACATACAATTGACAAAATGATTCATGACAGTCAAAAGCCACGCAAACTCTGCCCGTCAATCAAAGAAAAGCTCTGATTTCTTTCCTAAATCCCCAACCTTGACTTTAAGGGGAAATTAACCAAAGTAGATACTCATGCCATTGGCAATTTCCATAGTACATACTGACAAACATTGAACAACCTAAAAACTACTCAATAAGAGAGTAATTGTATAGAAGAAATAAGTTGTACTGACCACACAAATTGCAGATGAATTGCCTTCCCTGGTCAACGAATTTCATGAAAGGATTTATGTAGGCCTTGCACCGTGAGCAACGGACAGGACCACTCTCCCCAAAATCGACAACCTATGAGATAATTAGGCAATAAGATAGCAGATGTATTTATCACAATTTACATTAATTTTCCATTACAGGCAACATGTTAGATCTAACTCTAAATTTTTTTTGGTTTACCAGGAAAAAAAAAAGGAAATAGGCCAAAGCAAGTTATCCATAATTATACAACAAGCATAGATGTGCTATATATTATTTGAAGAAAACAGTTAATGGATCAAACAGTCGCTTACTTTAATTATACAAAATTTTAACAGTCAAATGACTTCAAAAGAAGAGAGGCTGCCTTCAATGGGATAGTTACAGTTCTATTCTCATCATTCCTTATGTGAATACTGCCAATAGAAGGAAGAGAAAGGGAGCTACACTATAAGCAAAAAATCCCTATAGGGGCTAGTTGATGAATCTTTAAAAATGAAGGAATACTTTCCTCAATCAATAGACAGAGTACTTGAAAGTTCAAGCAGAGACATCATTAAACAGCTAGCAGGCCATCAAACATTTTACATAACAGCAACAATCTCCTAACCATTTGTTCGCTTAGTTAGTATGATGATACAATGTGGATTGTGTACTAATTATAGTTAGGATCCATGCTCAAAAAACTTTTAACATGATAATATATTATAATCCATGTGCAACTCGCCAAAGTCTGCCACTTTAAGAAAAATATGATGAGACTGTGAAGCTTCTAAATCTATCATTTTAATAAAAGCTAATAACAGATGAAAAAACTTCAAACTTAGGAAACATTAGCCATACTTGGATGGATTCCTCAGATGGGTGAGGAAGGACCAAAGGTTGGACTAACAAGGCCAATTGCATTCCTGATGTTGCCAAGAGGTCAGCAGTGAAAGGAATCTGTTACGTTCACCAAAGAGAACAAAGTAAAGGAAAAGAAATCAACATAACATGATGGAAATTTTAAAAATTATCGAACTTCAAGAAATGGGGTATGAAGATTGTCATAAAGATAAAAATTCTTTTAAATAAAAGAAAATATCGGAAAGAGAAAATAGTGCAGTGCTAGAGAATTGCACATTAAGTTATGTAAAATCTAATAAAATAAAACTACACAAAGCATAATAAATACATTAAAAGAATAAATCCTTCCAATCCTTCAATATCTGACCATGCAATCCACAAAAGTAGCCATTAATCAAGCACCACAAAGATGGCACAAATTCAACTCTATCCAAACAATTTGTGAAGGCAAGAGCTGGGCCTTAAAAGCTTTTTACATGATTAGGTACAAAGCTAAAATTAAATTGTACATTACAAACCCGACCTGATTAATTGTGCACCTCATGTAACGCGGACTGCAATTCCCTGTATCTCTTGCAATATAATCACTTGTAGCAGGCTGGAGCAAAAAAAAAAAATATCCACAAGAACAACCAGAATGAGGGTGATAGCGCTACATACATCACTTTCCAGATAATATAAAAAATTACGTTGTTTATGAAAATTCTTCAAAAAGAGATTTAAATTTTCAAAAATAGATTAAAAGACCAGATGGTGATGGGAAAGGAAGTCAAAAACTAATGATAACAGAGACCAAAAATATGGAGGCATATTTGGCAAGCTGTTTAATAGAATTTTCAGATGAATACCGGAGGAATGGTCGCCTGATTTCCTTGACGAGTTTCATGCAATACCACTGAGGAACTTGGAGTAGGCCTAGGAATTTGATTGGGATCAATTTTTGATGGCCCTGCCATTGGGGCTCCTGTTTGACCAACTGCAGGTGATATGGTAGTAGTCATAGATTGATTTGGAAGTGGAGGTTGCATCCCAAACATCTGAGGAGTTTGTGGAGGTTGCATCCCAAACATCTGAGGAGTTTGTGGAGGTTGCATCCCAAACATCTGAGGAGTTTGTGGAGGACCAGGAACTGAAGGAGGTGGTGCCATCTAAGGAAAGTCCAAATATTCAAAAATCAGATTGATTTTCAATTAGATGAATAAACGCATATAAGAACATAGCTGAGTACAATTTTAATTTGGATACATTATTATGTAGGAAACTAGAAAGCACACAAATAGTGAACATTCACAAACAATACATATGGAAAGTTAGCCACTGCTGAAATGTTGATTCACCTATATAATTTTTTACAAAAGGATACTAATTTCACAAACATCATTTGCCAATTACTATTTTTTATCATAGGAATATGTGATACAACTTAATTTACAATAGTTATTTGACACACACATTAGAGAATAAAAATGATTCCAAGCCCCCATCTGAAGCAAGTATAGGGATATAAAGGATATAAGATGTCACATAACAGAAAGAGCTCACAGTTTTATTTGATCCAATCTAAGCAATTAAACGAAAGCAAAGAATTTATGTTTTCAATTAAGGCATTCCCTTTATAATTGACACTAATACTCTCATTCTCGTTCAACATAAAGCAAATTGTCAGAATCTTAACCTGGTTGTTTGTATATTCTCTCACTAAGATTTCAGGTTTGCCCAAAATGATGATAAAAGGTCATTATCAAAATTATTTACTCCCCCCCCCCCCCCAACAAAAAAAAAAAAACAAAGGGTCGAAACTTCAAGGATTTTAGACAAGACTTAGGAAGCACCATCACCATCGCATAACAATATATACATTTCTCTCATATCCAAGAACAATGACCTTTTACCCCAACATTATAACTCCAACTTTTACAGAAGCTAAGGGCTTCTGCTTATTCCCATCATTGCATGCTATCAATTTTTCTTATAAAAATGAAGAAGCTTATATGAAGACTGATAAAAAGGGTACAAATATAGCAGATAAGAAATCTTTCTCAAGCAGATAATATAATAAAAAGATAGTATCATTGCATTTATGTAATAAAGCCTTCATGCCATCTGCATGCCCAAAAAAGCTAATCATAATTAGAGAGTTTAAACAGTGATATGTACTATGTAAAAGAATTTTGACACATCCTCCTAACATACTGACTAAGATATCATTGGAAAAAAAATGCATGGGACCTTCAACAAACTCATATGTTAAGTGATCACAAAGTTCATAACTTATTTCTGAATAATCATATCTTCAGGTCATATAAATCTGAATCATTGAATTAAATGTAGGAATTATAAAAATTTTTTCTCCCTCGCATGAATGACACAAGTACCTAAGGATACCAATTAATTATTTTTCCATAATTCTTCTACAGAAAGATGTTTTAGAAGATACTAAAAAGTAGTCAAGTGCAGAGAATGTATCATACAAGTGAAAACGGGGAGAGGTAAGAGAGAAAATTTTGACTCAGAAGATCAGATAAGACACAATCTAGCCAAATACCCCCTCCCCTCCCCCCCCCCCCAAAAAAAATAATAATAATAATAATCCTTTCTCAAATAATAACAGTGTCCCTTGACAGTGTCCAGGCACTAATACCTTTCTCATCCACATATTCCTCCCATGATCCTTATACACATAGTATGCACTTTTAATACAATAAAAATCATCGCAAAAAGATCATAAGGCAAGCCTAAATCATCAAGTCAGAAAGTATTGAAGGAAAAGGTGATTGAGAGATCACATTCCACAGATAATCGTTGGACAAGCCATAGCAGATAATTATTGTCACCCGTCACTACCAAAAACATATTCAAAGAAGCATGATACCCCATAACTTCACATTTGTTTCCGAGGAGAATGTACTGGGCAATTCAAGATTCATAATATCTCTCAGTTAGAATTGAAAGAAGAAAAAACACTTGAATCCCTTTCAAGTGCAATTGTCAGTATCACCCTGACATTCCTTTAGTAAAAGTAGAGGAAAAAGGCACTCAAAATGAATTCATTGTCAAAAAGAATAATGGAAAACTACCCAAAACCTAGTTTGCTGCTGAGCAGATTATATCATAAGCAACGGAAAACAGATACAAAAACTATTCCCGTACAGAGCCTCATAAAACCAAGCAACAGTCCAATTACCCCACATAACCACCGTTGCCTAGAATCCTGATCAAAGAGGGGATGAACAAAAGCAAAGTAAAAAACCAATTAAACTTCCAAAAAAGTAACAACCTCCACCCTTCCAAAACACCTATCAGAAATGTAAATCCGGACTACCCCTGCATTTCTGTGACACAGGGCTTCATTTCAAACATCCAAACATCCAATCCCCAAGCTACCACATAACATTACACAAACATCACAAGTAGAGGAAAGTAAAATTCTATCCCAATGATTTTTTTTATAGAAAAAGAAATATTATTACTGAAGAGAGAGAGAGAGAGAGAGACAATGCAAAGGGTGTGTAGAGGAAAGTAAAATTCTATCCCAATGAGTTTTAAGGACAATGCAAAATGCAAACTAAGACTGACCAAAAATTGCGAAGTGAACAACAGGCATCCTAGCCGTTATACATATCAAACCCTGAAAACTCAAGTATATGTTTACGTAAATTTGCTCAATCCACAATTCAAAAGAACTTCCCAAGCCTTATAAGTAAATTTTGACATATCAGTTTGGTGTGCAGAGCAGCAATCATAAAGTTAACTTAAGCAAACTAAATCCTGCACTGTCATTAGAATAAACACGGATAATTTTTTACAGACAAAACATGCAAATCATCGAATCAAGACAAATAGAGAAATATGTAACTATCCACCACCAACCCCTCAACCCCACCCTTTGATTCTATATCATTATGAAATACCAAAGGAAATTCAGAAGCCAAAAAAAAAAAAAGATTATTCATATTCATAATGCAAGGTGAGGAAAAACTGTAAATGGCACTTTTGAAGTTCTATTGACAGTTCCAGCTACAATTATATTATGTGCAAGACATGTGCTAAATTAAATAGTCATAATAGTATAGGGAAATTTGATACAGCCAATTGCAAGAAATTTAGAGCAGCAATAATGCCATTGCATGCCTGCCTAGCAATGCAGGGAAAGAGGAAAAAGCTGCTTTCATAAAATTTTAAATTAAAAATAATAATAATAATAACTATCTGTCTGTGTTTGGCCAACGTTAAAGAATACTTTTAAATGCGACAAACTCAAGCCACTAGATGGCATTCTAGTAGTGAAAGGTGTTGGTAGTCAAGCAAGTTGTCTTAGGTTTAAACCCTTGTTTCATCATGTACCAAAACAAAAATGGCAACAAACCCCTTTATTTTTTTTTTTGGCTATATAAGATCAGAGAAGCAAGGAATTGGAGTTATTCCTATAAGCATAATCAAAAGTGGAAACCAAATAACTAATAGCTTCTAGACAAAAACACAAATATTAACCTCAAAATTAATAAAGTTGCTAAAAGCACTTCTTGGAAAATGTGGCCAAATGCTAATATGTTTCTTCATGATAGCACTTTTAAGAAAAGTAAATCTTAAAAAAGCAGTTACCGAAGAAGCAGAAATTTTGCAACACAGCCAAACAGGCCCTGCATAACCATGGGAAAAGGTTCTTTTCCAGGAACCCTTATGGTGACTGGCTTATAAGACAGTTAGGGAAATTCTCATCTTTTGCTGTAATCAAACAATATCTTACCATATTTTCTTTATTTTCTCCTCTGAACACTTTAGTCCGAATGTCACTTACTCACTATATACAATTTTACACTCTAATTATGTAATCCCTTTTTCCCCCCATAATAAGCAAAACTATAGCTCAGGCATCCATCTTCTATGCTAAAACCCACTTACACGAGCAAAAACTAAGCAGTCATGAAAAAAAAAATTTATTTATACATGCAGAAAAAGCCTAATCCTTGTACACTGTACGAGAGTAGTAGACTACATTACTTATATCAACCAATTCAACAAAACGTGATAAGCAACATTAAGATTACAATTTATGAGGAAAAACATACACTGCAGAAATGGTGAAGAGTTACCTGCTGGGGTTGCATTGGCCATGAAGGTGCCCCAAAAGGTGAAACAGAAGGTGGCATTATGTTTTGAGGTGCAGCAGAAGATGGCAGCTGAGATTGCACAACAGGAGGAGTTCTAACTGTCGGAGGTCCAACGGGCAATTGTGGAGCACTGTTGACTGGAGGAAAACGAGGGCGACCAGGCAAAGCCCCTGAAGAAAATACCGGTGGCCCATTACTCATCAAATTACCTGATGCATGTGAAGGAGGTATAACTGGGGTTGTGCTCACTGGTGGGGAAGTAAGAGTATTAGGGCGAGAACCCTGAGTTGATGCTGGAGGCCCAACTTGATGGGTTGGTGGAGAACTACCAGGATAAGCTGCCCCAGTAGCTGGTGCTGCAGGATTGCCCATAGATGATGGCAGAGTACTAGGTGGGGGTCTTGACCCAAAAGGCAAAGGTTGACTTGTAGGAGGCCCAGTTGGCCTTCCCGGAACAACATTTGGGGGTAATGTAGATGACGGTGGTCCGTATGCAGGCACTGCAGGTCTCACCTGCGCACCCGGAGGCGGACCAGGTCGTGAAAATGGAGGTGTGGGACCGGGAAACCCCGGGGAAGGTGATGAAGATGGAAAAGGCGGCGATTGGCTAAATGGGGGAGGTCTTGCAGCAAGACTGGAGGCCATGGGAGGCCGATTAAGATTCAAATTCTGCACATTATCTGCTAGTGAATCGGGAGTGCCTCTAAAATTAGGATTGTAATTTGGGGGTGGTGGTGGGTTATTGCCGGGTCTAGGTGCCCCTGGAGGCACAGGAGCAGCCATTGATCAGTCAAATCAAATCAAATCAAATCCAATCTCGCCCTCTGTTCCTCTTACTTCATCAACAACTGTAGAATATCAAACATATACAACAAGGGATCAGATGCAACAACAAAACCCAAATTCAGAATGACAGTAATAGTCCATAAAAATGAGAAGACCAAGGGGAAAAATACACATATATAAACGTACTCAATATCAATCGATCAACCAAACAAAGATGATGAAAGCTAGTGTTAGAAAACATATTACCATAAAGAAACGGCAAAAACAGAGATCGAGGCTCTAGAATCCGCTAATCCGCCACGGAATTGGGTTAGATCGGAGATAAATCAAGAGAGGGTTTAAGAGAGGGGAAAAGGGAGTGAGAGCTGGGAAAAATATATTTCCTTATATTTATATATTTGACAGCGCCGATTTCGTTTGCCTGTTTCGCGTATACAATTAGCCATACATTTTTCTCTCATACCTAGGACGAGAATAATACTTTAGTCCTATGTCATCGAGACTTCTGATTGAAAAAATAAAATAAAATAAAATAAAACAAAACCAGCGCTTTTCATCACTGAAACCGGATTATATCTTTGTTCTTCAAATCTAAATTAATGATTATAAAAATTAACGATACAAATAGATTTAATATTTTATTTAATTTTAAAAACCAAATAGAGGATGAATTTCGTTCATCCCTACTCTCGAAAATGACGAAAACTGAAAAAGAAAAAATGTGTATAACTATTCTCTAACATTATTCTCTTAATAACATTAATCGTTTTACTTAAATTTACACATTTCTAAACTCAATGTAACAACTTTTGTTACACAGAACTGAAAAATAGTGATTAAAAATCAGATATTGGATAACTTTAACAAATATTATATAGTTAAATACTGTACAAATTTCAATGAATTATTTTAATATTAATAAACTATTATTTGACTTGCAACATATTGGTTTTTTAAAATTTTATTTTTCAAATAATAAAAATAATATCCTCCCCCACTGTCAATCGATTTTTTTTCGTTGTTATGTACTGTATTTAGTTAATATATGCTATTATATGATTTTGAAGACCAATAAGGCAGTAACTATAAAACTTGAAAGTTATACATAATATATAATAACTACGCTTATTTTTAATATAATTTTAAATAATTTTTTGAATACATGATTAAGATAAAAGTATATTTTTCATTTATAACATTTAATTCAAATTTTAATTTCATCTCGGGTATTTTTTTGTGCAAATTTCATTACACATTTCTAATTTATTTTAATTTCGTAACGAAAAAATGTTAATATTCGCCTCACTTCCAACATATCACACAAGTATCCAAGAGACAGGAGGTAAGAGAGAAGAGAGAGCAAGGTGAAACATTGAATGGTAAATTTGTCATTTGATCATCTGTTTATGTGTCCACCACATGTGCAACGGGTAATAATGTGTTAGTACATCAATATTTTTCATTTCTATATTAACTAGTCATGACAAAGTTGGCAGTAAAAAAACATTAGTCATGAAATTAAAATTCAAGTCAAATATTAATTAACGATGAAAAATTACTTTTTCTTATAACTAAACTATAATAATGTTCATATTTTAAAATAAATAAAAAAGAAATAAGAGAAGTTAAGGGTCATATTAGATGTGTTTTTGTTTTTGTATTTTGAAAACAAGGATTGTGAAATTCTTTTAGAAACTAACTTTTAAAATTAAAAAAAATTGTTTGAGTGATTTATTTTGAAAACAGATTTTGAAGATTTAAAAAAAGATTTAATAATTATTTTATATAAAAAATTCTATGTAATTTTGTGATAAATTAAATACAATAAAATCATTAATAGCAATATTTTAAAAGAGAATAAGAATAAATACAGTCAAATATATTAATTGTGACTTTCATTTTAATTAGTGTAGTTACTTATGCGAGACACGACGTTTCATTTATATATAGACATAACACATGTTTAAATTTATATATTTACTTACTTCAGCACATATTATTAAAAACTTATTTATATGCTACATTTGATGCTGTTGTGGTATAATCATCATTTTTGTCAAAAATCAAAATTTTCAAACTATTTATACTCATCACTCTTGAAACTGCCACATATAGTTGTCTATGTATAAAGAATGAACTTCTCAGATACAAACCAACTCCTGAAAGTGATTGATCATAATTTTTGTTAATTGTCATTGCAAAACACAATATTATTAGAAACTAACATATTCTAAGTTAAAAAGTCAATCTTGAATATGATGGAGTAATTATTACCATAGGAATCATGACTTTTTTCTCTAATATTTTTTCCAAAAACAATTATTGCTTCGATGACATGCTTATTAAGTCAAGATACAATCAGTCTATTACCATTACAAAGATCCATTGATTTTCAATATTTCTAACTAATATTATTGGAGCATTAATCTTCAACTTTAGTTCATGGTTTAGAACACCAGACAATTTGATACTATTTAGAAATTCTCATATGTAGAGATCGTTCATTGCATAAGTATTTGCATCAATTTTACAAACATTATCATAGCTTAAATATTCTTGTTCTTCTCCCAACAGTGAAGATAATATGTATTTATTTATGGTGTCAACATCTTTCAGCCTTAGAGTAAGGATTGCTTGTTCTTTGAAGTAACTTAAACTGTTTAGATTATTCATGAAATTAGGACATGTGCTTTCACGATCGAAGATACAAGATCATCAATAACGCTGATTAATAAGTCATTAGGAATTTCAATAGTTGACTCACTAATATTTTCATAATTTATAGTCCATTCACTAACACTAATGATCCATTTAGAAAATGACTCGACTTGTTCAATATTAACTATTGATTCAGATGTCTAGAGTCACATGTTCTAAGTCAAATACATAACTTTGTAATAATTCCAAATGTAAGAGGAATTAATTGTGGAGAATACAATCTCTTGTCTACTTGCTCTTGGTATGATTGACAATATTTGTCCCAAAGTCTCCACCAAACACAGTGACTTTGCCACCAAAAGGTTGAGTAGAATTCTTATTATTAAAAAATCTCATTAAATCTCTTGGAGTTCTATTAAGAGCTTCAAAACACATTTTATTCATCATGTGTGTCACATCTCATATAATTAATTTTGTCTCACCTCCTTGTTTAATATTACCGCTTGAGTCTTCAGTAATTTGTAAGGGAATGCATAATTGAGAATGAGCAGTTCTTCCACTTGGAAGCAAGAAATATGTTATCTCACTTGATACAACATTTAAAATAATCATCCCTTTTGATTTAAATACAGCTGATAATATTTTTCACATGAATGTTTTTCCAGTACCTCTATATCTATATTCAAAAAAAAAATATTCCATTGTCTGCATTAACAGTAATAGTGACTTATGTATATAATGTAACTTATCTCTATTTAACATTTTAATTGAATCAAGATGCTCATTTTTTTCTAAAAGAGACTATCATATGACATCTCATATATAAGTATATTTTCATATTTATGACTTCTGACTATATCTATAAATGACATAGATTCAAATTCACTGAAAAATCTTTCATTACTCTTGAGTACGTTTTCAATCTTGATTAACACATAGTTTTTTAATTAATCATTAGTGAGTTGTGAATATGTTTCAAATGATTCATTTTATTGGAATTTGATATATTAATTTCAAATTAGTAGGTAATTATAAGTCATTAATATTTATCTTAATTACAAGGTTAACAAATATGTGATGATCTCCAATATTCTGTATTAAATATGGAATTCATAATTAAATCAAATATATTAATTAGAAAGTTGATAAATTTGTGAAGATTTTTTTATATTTTGCATTAAATATGAATTAAGTACATTTAATATGACAGCAAGATTTAATTGAAAATTTAAAATATTAATTTCAATTTAGTAGGCACTTATAAGCCATTACTATTTACATTAATTACATGGTTGACAAATCTGTGAAGATTTCCTATATTATGCATTAAATATGAAATTGATATTAATATGGAAAAAAATTTAAGAGACATTTAATTATTGTAGGAGACATTTCTGATTACAGAGTTGACAAATATGTGAAGATTTCCTATATTCTTCATTAAATATGAAATTAATATTAATATTGATAAAGAAGAAAACATTTAATAGACATTTAACTATTGTAAGAGCCATTTCTGGTTACAAGGTTGATAAATCTATAAAAGTTTTCTATATTCTACGATAAATAAGTTTGGGCAAATTGCATAAACCCCTTCAACTTTGGGTCATGTGCAATAAAACCTAACGTTAAGAAAACAAGACCGGACCAGCCAATCGGACCGAAAAATTAGCGAACTGGCCAGTCGTCCGGTCTGAAATATGCCTAAAAACAGAGAAGGAGTTGAACCGATCAAAAACCGGTCAGATCAGTCACAAATTAGGAAAATCGAAAAAATCAGTCGGTTGCCTCGGTTGGCCGGCTTAAAAACAAAAAAAGCCACGGTCCATGGATTCAGAAGAAGATGATGAAGACTCCTCGTCCGACCGGCATCATCTGTAGGCATTGCCAGATCTAGTTCATTTTGTAACCGAAGAAGACACACAGAACTTACAAAAACGACAGAAGAGGAAGGCGGAACGAGAGATTCGAAAAATAGTGAAAGACTAAAAAAAATAATTGAGGCAGAGGAAGAGGAGAGCAGGATAGATCTGAGAAGTGAATTGATTCGACTAATGAAGCTGAAAGACTCTGTGAGAATGAAAGAGAGTGTGTGTGTGTGAGAAAATTGATGAGAAGTAACATTTCTACTCCTCTTTCCAGACCCTTCACATGCTCTCTTTCTTTTTGTTTGCCAACTGTCCAACATCTCTTCTAAGTTTTAATAAAGTTGAAGGTAAAAATGTGAAAAATCAAAAATAAGAGTAAAATGAATATGATATAGCATTAAAAAGTTAAAAACTAATATTTAAATGAACAGAAAGTTTAATATTTTAATTATGTAAGGTAGTACTTTAATATTTTTAATTATGTAAAGTAATATTTTAATATTTTTAAATATTTTATTTTTAATAGTTTTTAATTACTTTGAACACAGTTCGACCATTGAACTTTAAACCGGTGCTTCTACCGGTTCAATGACCGGTCTAGTTTTTTGAACCTTGATAAAACCCCAGCAACTTTAAATTGTTGCAATTAATACATTTAACTTTCATTTTTTGACAATTAACTTCTTATGTTACTAACACAATTAAAATTACTTACATATCATTTAAATTGTACACATCATCATTTTCATGTCAAATATATTTTCCATGTCATCCATTACACCTCATATATATTTTTTTTCACATTCTTTGGCAGCAATTGTGTGAGCAGCGAGGAGGCCTAACGGAGAGTCTCTGAAGACAATGTAGTTGTTGTTGCCAGCTTCAACGAGAGTGTCTTTGAAGATGAAAGATGCAGGAACGTTACTTGCAAAGAAAATCTTAAACATTAGAGAGGTTGTCAAAGCTTGATATGTGATCCAAAACATGATTAGTGGTTTTCTCAAATTAATGACCATTGTGAAAGAAATAATGGAGAAGGACAAATTATGATCAACTTTGCAAAATATGTATTGAATGAATGGGAAGTGGCATATATAGTGAAAATTGTTTAACTGATAGAAAAGTGTGACAAACTCTCAAGTTCTTTGTGAGTGCTACACATACACAAAAGCATTGTCATGAAAGGTAACAACAGGTAGAGGAAGTCTTCTTCAGGTTTTATCTGTTTCAGCCTCTTCAAATCTAAGAAGCATAAGGGGTACTATGATAAGGATGCTTATGGTGATAGAATGAAATTCCAGAAAGTGTGGCCCAGCACATTATTTAGTATCATAATATGCGAAACGAGTGATTTCATCAAAATTTTGCAAGTAACTGAGTGACATGTGCAGAAACAGAGAACTGAGATGAAGCAAAACAAATTGAATCTCAAGCATAGTGCAAAAAAGAAAAACAAAGATGAGGCAACAATACCTCCTCAAACACTTAACCCTACAGAATCGAAGCTCAAATTCTTGGTGTTAATCTGTCTCTCTATTGCCCTTGCAATTGCTACCAAAGAATGTGAAAAATAAATATATGAGGTGTAATGGATGACATAGAAAATAGATTTGACATGAAAATGATGATGTGGACAATTTAAATGACATGTATACAACTTTAACGGTGTTAGTAACAAAAGGAGTTAATTGTTAAAAAATGAAAGTTAAAGGGGGTTAATTGCAACAATTTAAAGTTGAGGAGGTTTTATTGTACATGACCCAAAGTTAAAGGAGGTTTTACACAATTTGCCCATTAAGTTTATCATTTTCAAATGAAGTAAAAGAAATTATATGATAGAGAAAATTTGTTAATATCTCCTATTGTGAGAAATTATCAAGATGAAATTTGACAAGAGGTGATCATTCGTATATTTAGGAGTTTAACTTTTTTTTTTCATATTTGGTTTTGGAGATTTAGTACAAGATGTGGAAAATGTTATAAATATTATTTATATCTCCCGATTCCATAGTCAAAAATCTCTTTAAATCCGATTATAATGAATATTATGATAACATTTTTTATTTAATTACATAATTAATAGATCAATATTAATTGTCACATCCCAAAAATTGAACATGTGAAAAGATACTACTCATTTGATAAAATTCTCAAACATACGTTATTTACATATATTTTGTAAGGTTTTACATTCAACCTTAATCATTCATTCCACACTACAGAATTATATTCATCTGATAAGCAAATATAGACATACATAATCTGATGTTTCTATCTCATCGCAAGCCTAGGAGACCTATAGAAAGTATAGAGCGTTCCTAGTATCCACATTAAGTATTGGTATCCCACCAGACAGAAATAGAGGATAATTCCAAGGGGCTTCTACTCTTCAAACGGATACTCTTCTTCCTTATTTTTTGTATCTGAAAAGATAATCATAGTGAGTGTGAGTTTATTTAAAAACTCAGTAAGTAAATAACTGTACTATATAAAATATCAAAAGTACAAATACCACATTTACTCCTATAATTAATTGTCTTATACATCAAGTAGTATGGGACTCTAACCCTTTCAAACTCGTGAATAAGATTTCATAGATATACACCGAGTAGTATGGGACTCTAACCCTTTCAAACTCGTGTATAGGTTTCATAGATATACACCGAGTAGTATGGGACTCTAACCCTTTCAAACTCGTGTATAGGTTTCATAGATATACACCGAGTAGTATGAGACTCTAACCCTTTCAAACTCGTGTATAGGTTTCATAGATATACACTGAGTAGTATGGGACTCTAACCCTTTCAAACTCGTGTATAGGTTTCATAGATATACACTGAGTAGTATGGGACTCTAACCCTTTCAAACTCGTGTATAGGTTTCATAGATATACACTGAGTAGTATGGGACTCTAACCCTTTCAAACTCATGTATTAAATCCCGTAGATCTTTACTCATTAATAAGATAGTGAGAATTTATCACATAGTACAATTGCCATGAAATAAAATAATTTCTACATACTCTTATTTCTACCGATCATCATATACTCTTATATGAAAAATTGATTGCTTAATATCCAAATAATATTGTAAATGGGACTTATATTGTACTTTGACTAGTAATATCAAATTAGCTTAGCAAGGTTATTCACTTACCTTGATGTTTGTCCAAGTTTACCTTGTTCCACACTAGAATTTGTGTAGGAAAATTTCCTAGTAAAATATATTACAAGGAAACATAAGAAAGGAAACAAAATCACGAAAATATGCAAAATTTTCTGATTGCTACAGTAACGGTTCGCTACAGTACGTTGACTGCTACAGTACGTTGACTGCCGACACTACAGTAACTGCTACAGTAACTCAAAAAATTTTCCGAAATTTTCTTGTCGCTACAGTAAATTCGAGTTTGCAGAAGAGTTTGCAGAAAATTTCATCCTTTCCTTTCTTGATTCAAAACCAGAATTTCAACTCTTTTAACCGACTATAACTCAATCCTAACTCAAATATAACCTCTAAAACAACTAATATTCATGAATTATCATCAAAATCTTCAAGAACAAAACCTCCTCTGATCTTCTATATAAACTGAAATTTAAGGAAAATAATGAGATTAAAGCTTACCTTTGATCCTTACAAAGCTTTTGAACCGAACAAATAATCGAAATTATGAAGATCAAGGAAAGGATTTGAGAAGAGGATAAAGAAACGAGAAAAAGCGAATTTACTATTCACTTCAGCCTTTGCTTCGATGCGTGAGAAATGAGGGGGTACTATTGAAGCTTTATATTAAATATTTCTAATGGGTTATTGAATAACCCATGGGTATCCATAACCCAACATCCAAACCCATCCAGTCAATTTACAATAAATGGACTAATTGACCATTCTTAAACCACTTTTCCATGAATTTCACCATTCTTAGAATATATCCCACATGGTGCAAATATTCAGTCTAGTCATTTAACTCAATTTTCATAAATAATATTCAAAGAGAACAATTAAATATGAAAATTAAAAATGACCAAAATAAATAACTAAAGTAACGTTGTAAAATTCTAAAATACTCTTAGGCGAATTATATTCCAAAATTAACGGGTATTACATTAATTAAGCATTTTTTTAAATTAGAAAGTTACAAAATTTGAATTTAAAATTTTTAATTCATGTATTAATCATGAAATCATCATGCAATCAAATCCTAATTTATAAAATTTTAATTGTATAACGTAATACCCCAGGTATTACATAGTAGGTAAGAGAAAGCATTTTTTTCACATGTGAAAAAATTGTGTTTGTATGAGTACTTGAAAGAAATTTGAGGGTTGTAAAGGCTATGTTGAGTATGAGTTGTATATGGGCATGTTTGTATGTAGATGTGTTGCCTTCAATCTTGTTATGGGTGCTTGTTGGGATGATGGAACCTTTAGAAAAAGGGACCACAATGAATAAATATTACATCTTCAACTATGGTGTTAAAGTGTGGAAATTGGGATGATTCCATGTGGAAAGTTGTCTTGACATAGTATTTTGGTGTGATGTAAGAGTAGTGTTTTAAAATAAGTATATTTAAGAGTTTTTCCCAATGCCTTGAGTCCATGGAGTAATATGATAAACCATGAGGGGTAAAATTGGGAAAGAAGGACATTTTAATTTTTGCTGACCACTCTTTCTTACTCCATTCACGCCCCTAATCTCTCTCTCTCTCTCTCTCATGCATCTTCACTTTCACGCTATTTCCTCACTTTCCCTCAACCAAAACTCTATCTCCAAGGATCCTCCAAGCTCCCATTACCATTCCCACAGTAACAAGGCTCCACATTCGGCCTAGAGCAATAGATTTGGAGGTAAGAATGTAGGGTTTTTGAATTTCTTGAATGCTATGAGTTATGGTGGAACCCTAGCTGAAATCTTGTTGGAATGTGCGTGTTTGAGGCTCTAAGATACTCCTAAGCTTCCCTACCTACTTGTTGATTAGTTATTGAGTTAATTTGGTTGGTTTTGAAGTGATTTAAGGTTTGAAAATTAGAAATTTCTTTCATGCAATAGATAGGTGTGATTTTCTCACTTTAAATCCATGAACTTGATTCAATATTTTCAAAGTATCCTTGAAGGGGGTTTTTAAGAGTTAAATGAGTTGGATTTACTGTGGGAAAGTTGGAATCTATTGCCTTAATGATCAAGTGGGTTAGGAGGAAGTTTGGGAAGCAGCCATTTTTCGTGTGACAACAAAGTTCCTCATTGTAGGTTGCTGTTATAGCACTAGCATTGCTGCCTGCAGTTGTGGAGTCCTGTGATGGTGCAGCATTGACTATTACAGTAGTGACTAAGGCCGCTGCAACGACCAATGGCAGAGAGCTTGCAGCACTACAGTAGCAGAACAGAGCATTTTCTTTGGGATTAGCTCCAAGGCTTCATGAGCTAGTAAGTCCCCTTTAACAACGTAAGGAAATATAGGAATTATGCTCAGATTCCAAGTAAGTAGTTAACTCTACTTAAGTAAACATAAGATATTATTGTGTTGTGGTCCATTTAAATGAGTTGTGTATAATTGCTAACATTCCATACTAGAAGAGAAATCTCTCAATGAGATTAGTTAATGACATCTATGATGTGCATAGAAGAGTCTTATAAAACAACTTGTGTGAATACGCAATGATCAAGACTGTGTAGAGTGTAAGATGGTATATGAGAACATATGAGACCTTGTGAAAGGAGTAAACTTCTTAGTAATTCTAGTTAGCACTTCAAAAAAGTAGGAAGTTAGCATAAAATATATGCATATATCTTGGTTGTAATTGTATAGATCTATGTTACAAACCCATAGGATAGGGGTTAGATTCATATTTTGAGAATGACATGAGTTTGAGTTGCAATGGGTAGTTATGCATGCATAGAGGTGTCAAGCACTATGAGTAAAGTGTCACTAAGGTGTGTTAACCGAGAAGGTAAAGAGAAACCACATGTATGGCAACACAGTCATTATATTGCCTAGGAAAAAGGAAAAGAGATGCGTGCAAATAGCATGCTGTCTAGTGTTGAGGAAAAGTGCATTGCTAGAGTATATAAGTAAGTGGGGTAACTTAGGAATAAAGTTGCTTAAGATTTGAGAGTTAAATGACTATATCCATATTTAAGTACCGTAATATGGAAAGTATGTCGCTTCAAGTTATCACAGAGATAGAGAGTTTATGCACAAGCTTAGCAGTGTGGGTAGCACAACACCTAGGGTGGGAAATCCACTTAGGTATGTCGTGGACAAAGAGAGAGCATATCTATAATACCCACCGATTGATTTTCCTATAATTGTTAAACTTGATGTTCACAAGTATCAAATTGTATGTGCAATTTTTGTGTATAATATGATGTTGTGATGTGATGATGATATTATGGTATGCGATTTCAGGCTGTATGCTTGCTATATGTGGTGCTAAGCTATACAATGACTAAAGTGAAAATCACATGGACTAAAATGAAAAACTAAAAATTTTGTTGGGGTGTAGCGAAATGTCTGTAAAAGGTAAAAATAGGAAGGGAATATTATAGGGAACCTAGATGTAAAATAAAAAGGTAAAAATGACAATTAAAACTTAAAATATTATTTTTGAAATAAATAGTTATAATTAATAAATAATTAAATACAAGAAAACGAATAAAATGAAAAACTAATAAATTAAGAAAATAAATAAAAGGATAATCTGAATAATGGAATTTAAATTAATAATGTTGGTAGAGGATAATGCATTAATTAAAATAAAATAAATTAGTAATTATCCAAATTAACCCAAATCTAATACTAGATTTAAGGATAAATAATTCTAGATAAACAAATCTGAAAATATATCTTCCGAGATCTAAATTAAATCTTATATTTTATTCACACAAATCCATGATTGGATATTTAAGCTAATTTTTGAAAATTAGCCAAAAGAAAAGATGAAGATAAATGAGAATAAAACATTAAGAATATAATTAATAAATAGTCAAGCAAAATCTTAAGTTAACTACTTTAGAAAAATCAAAAATATTAAAATAAAATATAAAAACATAGCACAAATATAATATAAAATAATAATAATAGAGATAGTAATGCTATTTGATTAATTATAGTTAACTAAAATAAACATTTAAGATCTCTTTAACTAGCAAATCTTATATAATAAGATATCTCTTAATTAATTCAATTATTTAATACTTTATCAAATATTCAGCCAATTAAATTATTATTAACAAAGTTATAATTCAATTAAACCAAAGAATTATCTACCATATAATATAACATCAAATCTTTTCAAATCAAATTGTTTCAATTCAAACTAAACAAACATCTATCTAAAAACAATTAAACCAAAACTCTAAAACCCTAATTTATCACCTTAGTCATCGGCCTTCTCTCCCTTTCTATCTCTTCACGAGGAATTCTCTCTCACATCCTCTTTTTCGTCGCCTTCTCTCCCTCCTATTTTCTTTTTCAAAACCTTAGGCTAAACACAAACACTCAAAGCTCACGAAGAACACACTCCCACAACCACACACCCCCCTCAACTAAAACACTCCCCTAAACACAATAGACTCCACACATTGCATCCTTCAAAAATCTAAAGGAGACTAATATCAAGGGAACCAAAGAAGAAGATTAAGGTAAGTGTGATTAAACTTTGTTTGTGCTTTGAAGGAGTTTAAGTGGCAAAACTAGAAAAAAAACCTAACATAAACTCTCACTTTCTCGAAAACACAACAATCACCATAGCTCACGAGTTAGCTCTCACATCAAGGGAGCTTGACCGGATTTGATCGAAAGGATTCATCAGAATCTAGCTGAGTGACATTAACCCTTCCTTAATGTTATCTTAGCATTAAAATAATAGAGTAGTAAGGTAGGCGAAATCATAAACACTTGGGAAGGGAGAATTCGGTTTAGAATTCGGGAAGGGAAATTTGAGAGAACCTGAATTCAAAGTATAATCTTATGGTGCTAATGGTAAACATTAGGGGAAAGGATGTTCTTTTGGCATGATTGTGATTATTTTGTATGTTATGATTCAATAATGATGATTTCGAATAATGTTTGATCAATGGATGAAATTGGTCAATTAATTGTATACGTGGTGCTTGATTATGAATTTCGTGATTGTTTTTAAGTAGAATAGTACATCCTCTCATGTCAAGGTTGAAACCTGGGTGATAGGGTGTCTTGACCTCTAAGAGTGGAGACAGTGACTTCCTAGGTAGGGAGATGAGCCTAGATCCAGAATTAAGACACGTGAGGTGTCCTGATCATACTGGAAGAGGTTGTGCGTCATGGCAGATTTTGATGATTGGTGATATGGCCTATGTACACTCTCAGGTATGATAGCCATTGACAAGTACTCATTCCATTGGTGTGATGTTTGGACTTAGATTTACTTCTCTCTGATATATGTTTCTTCGCTTTGTGTTTATGATAAGGGCCTCCGAGTGTACTTTATTATTATTGATATATTTAAATTTTATTAGGGCGGGGATTAACTTGTTCACTGAGATGTGTATCTCATGCTCTCTTTTCCATGTTTTTCATATCAAGTAGCGAATGAGATGTATCCGTAAGAGGACTACAAGCCGTTGGACTTTCCCATTGTTTGGTAGGTCCCTAAGTCGAGTTTATTTGCTTAAGTTGGATGCTCAATTGTCAACTAGGACATCTAAGGGGTCTTGGGCAATTAAACCATTTATTTTGATATTGTATTTGATTTAGTCGACTATTTGTGATTTATTTCGGAGACTTTTATTCAATAGACTTTATTGGAATTTCGAGGATGTTTGAATGATTTATAAACTTGATGATTGCTTGGATGAATGCATGAATGAATAATTCTCTTTTATTTAAACATTAAACTTAAATTGTGAGACATTGCGAAGGGGTAAGTCTCCCTTTTTCTTTGGTGTTTATATTAATTTGGGTGAATTGGATTGCATGGAATCCAGGTATGTACTCCCATGAAACTCCCTTTGTGGGTGTTTGGATGTGGTTGCCAAATTTTCAGAAAAACAAAGGTTTTATAAAGTGTACAGCGTTGTCTGCGAAGCTAGCGTTAAGCGCCACTGGTGGATAGCATATGTTGGCCTCGTGAAGGCCAGCACTGAGTGTCATAGATCGGCTCTCAACATTGGTCATGGGCACTCAGCGCCAATAGGGCAGAGGAGTATCCTTCTTTGCTAAGTCAGAGCGCAGCGTTGGGGCACTGGTGGTTACCTTTATGTGTTGTTTTGTTTGCTGGACATGTTGTTTTCCTAGAATATTAAAAGTAATATTTAAATTTACATTATGTCTTATGTCTAAATAAAAGGAGTATGTTAATAACCCTACATAAATAATTAAAAAGGATTTAATTATATGACATTGGGTAGGCTTACAGTGGTAGGAGGTTTGTGCCATCGTGCCGGTCACATGTCCAAAGTTGGGTCGTGACAATATTTTTGTGTAGCAAGAAGTGTTATACGTATGTGTAGGTGAAAGTATGTATGTCACATATAGTGTCACGTCCCAAAATCTAAGCATGTGACCGGCACGAAAGGTGAATTTCACCTCACCTCTATAAGCTTAAGTAAGAGAACTATTTCTATTCTCACAAAATGATAAGAAATTATGGCTAAACCGAGTTTCTTATTCACGTTACAATTATACACATTACATCACCGAACAAACCTATCAGATTATAGAGCTTTTCTAAATTTATACAACTTATAATAAGACCTAAACATATACCTTTACCCTAGACAAATGAAAAGGTAATCTTAGCGTGAACGTCATTGGACTAGGAAGTTTCCACACCTGAAACTGAAGACAGTTTTTCACTTGAGAGAATCCTACCACATTCACACACAATATAGGTATATATATATATATATATAATGTATGTGTGTCACATATAGTGTCATGTCCCAAAATCTAAGCACGTAAACGGCACGAAAGGTGAATTTCACTTCACCTCTATCAGCTTAATTTTTTCTCTTATACATAATACTAATCCTTATTTTGGTTATTCTTTTAAATGCAATTAATTTAAATTACATAATTTAAGAATTAAAGTAAGAGAACTATTTCTCTTCTCACAAAATGATAAGAGATTATGGCTAAACTGAGTTTCTCATACACGTTACAATTATACACATTACATCGCTGAACAAATCTACCCGATTACAGAGCTTTTCTAGATTTATACAACTTAGAATAAGACCTAAACATTATACCTTTACCCTAGACAAATAAAAAGGTAATCTTAACGTGAACGTCATTGGACTAGGAAGTTTCCACACCTGAAACTGAAGACAGCTTTCACTTGAGAGAATCCTACCACATTCACACATAATATAGGTATATATATAATTGATCAACAGTACAGTCATCTAAGTTTTGGTGTTCAAGATATCAAGACACACACATTAAAATCACCTCGCAATTATTAACAAATACATTTAATATCAAGCCAAATCGCATTTCAAACAATTCAAACAATTCACATAATTCCAATTTAAGTTCTCAGATATTTTTCGGGTCCCGTCCATAAATAAGTGGTCGTTGCCCCACGGCCCTTGTCGCATCCTCCTTTATTTCACCCCTGTCCTCAAAGAGACAAATCTGTAATCCAACCTTATTACACCCTGTCCTTAAAAGGACGAATATCATATTCAATATTACGTGGCTATAGTGATTTCATTCCACCCTTATTTCATCTCATGGGATCTCATAAACTCTATTTTCGTTTCTCTCAAGATCAAACACAATCACATTACACCATTATAGGCAACCATATGCATCTTATTTCAAGAAAAATTTACAATAGTCTTATATTTGCACATTTCAACACATAACATGAATGCATGAATTTCATGTCATATATATATATATATATTTATAGTATATTTTTAATATATACATTAAATAAGCAAACAAGGTAAGGTAGGATCTCTCACCTTGATATTTACCCAATTTTACCTTGAGTCTTTCTCGAAGATGTGTAAGATGATGGAATGTAATTTCCTCTACATCCAAACTAATCACAACATTCCAAAATATGTGGATAATGCATTAAAGAATCCATCCCTCTTTGCCTCTAAAACTGCTGAGAATCGAAAGTATGGTCAGAAAATACAAGATCATCAGAAGAAAATTAGAGAAAGGATTGAAAGAGATGAGAGAAAATGGTAGATGAAGGAGAAAGTGGAGAGCTACGGGGAGGAAAGAGAATGAATGAATAGGAAAAGAAGAAGATAAGTGTTTTGAGTGAATGTCTGGGCCCTACTAATTTTCTTAGATAAAATTGCTCATAGCCATTCTAACTTGTAAGATTTGTTCACTTAAGTCCTTGAAAATTTGTAAAAATTCCCAAATTAAAAATGTGAAATTGCTATTCCCAAATTTCCTTTACTAATTCAAAAAGAACATTTTTCACGTAATTAAATTTTTCAATAAACTTCAAAATAGATTTTAAATATTTATATAAATTCTTGGGATATTACATATAGGCTTAGTTGCTTGCATAGAAGGCTTAAGACCAAGTGACCCTAGAGTAAGGGTGTGGCCAAAAACTCGAGCTAATAAGAGCATACGACCAGGAAACCCAAGAGTAAGGGTGTGGTCAAGAGCTAAAGTTAGTAGGAGCATGAACCCAAGGGACCCGAGAGTAAGGGCACAATCTAGAGTCAATATTGAGAGAATATAGGGCCAAGAGACCCTGGAGCTAGGATACAACCTAAGGTTGGTAAGTATACGAGTTTTAGACCATAGGATGAACATGGTCTAGTTTAGAGTAATTGATTTACCAAGTATATAGGAATGTATATGTTTATGTATGGATGATCACCTAGGAATGATATGCTTAGAATTAATGTAAAGCTTATATGGTGACATACCCCATGATTATGATGTTAAGCTTATAAGGTTTGGTGGTCAAGGTAACCAGAGTGCTAGGTGACCATGGAGACCAATGATGCATAGTTATCTATAGAGGCCATGAGGTTCAGTGGAATAGAAAGTTGATGTGTCACCATCCATAGAGGCCTCCAGGCTCGGTGGCTATAAGAATTAAGGTGACTAGTTGAGTTATAGAGGTCAGGAAGGCTCGATGAATCCTAATCACTATAGAGGCTTTTCGATTCATAGAGATCTATGAGGTTCGGTAGATCCTAGAAGTCTAGAGATCCGATGATGCATAGAGGCCATGAGGCTCGGTGTATCTCAAATACCCGATTTTTGAGGATTGATGAATTTAAGCCACCCTTGGGGGTAAGGATTCATAGAGACCTATATGTATGGATGAGTAGGTTAGGTTTTAAGATTGAATGCATATGTGCTTGCATAGATGAACTAAGTGTTTGAGGGGTCTGTTGAACCATGAGAACCAAATGCAGTAAGGGTTCATAGGGATATATATATATATATAAGTGTAAGATTACCTGGTATAGTTTTACACGTATGTCGTGTTGAATTGAATGATTTACTTTTAACGTTTTGTAAGGATATGTTAGTCTTAGTTTTGAAACCAGATGATTCCAGCTTCAGCTAAGGGCCTATGGGCAAATTATTCTAGGTTCGATTGAGGGCCTACAAGCATATTATTCTAGCTTCGGCTGAGGGCCTTCGAGCAGATGATCTAACTTCAATTGAGGACCTACAAGCATATGATTCTAACTTCGACTAAGGGCCTACTGGTAGATGATCCAACTTCGGTTAGTGGCCATGGTTGAGAGACTCACTAGTCAGAAGAGGCAAAAGGCTAGTCATGTAACGCCCTAAAAAAAGGCATATGGCTTAACATATAAATTAGGATGTACCTCAATAGTAGCTCATAATTTTCTCGAACAGCCCTAATATCCACAACTATGCAAATTATAAATTACATAATTTACAAACCAAATTAATAAAATCCCTAAAACATCATAGGACTTAGGTGGTCTATAGGATTACAAAACATTTTACTAGGCATATAGCCCAAAAATTAGTTTCACAAACCCTCTAACAAAAATGGAGTATATCTACATAAGCCGCTAACCTCTAGCGGTTTCCCATTCTCCCTAGCTACTAAATTTGAAAAAGATAACAATAGAGAGTGTGAGTTTATCAAAATTCAGTGAGTAGGTAATTGTGCAATAAAATAAAGCACAAGTACAAATACTAGCATCACTACCATAATCAAAGTGCACACCATGAGCACATATCAGTACAAAAGAATATATATAAAATGTACCATACCACATAACCATAACCCGCGACCTCTATACGAGTCTACATTCTCATAACACAATTCGTAAAATAATTTTCAAGCACATAAAAAATATAAATAAACATCTACACTGAAGTACAATATGCAACAAACATATGCAATGTGTTTTCACATCCTCCCGCACTTATCACATTGAGACTTAATCCATAATTTTCCCCTCGAACTGTTATTGCTCAATGGGTTTATTTCACAGGTCCACCCTTCTGTTCCCACTCTTCGACATTCTTCTCAAGAATAACTACATCCTTGGGTGATATGTCCTTTATTTTGGTTATTTTCCTATGGTTTTATTGGGTTTTTTCTTTCCCTTGCTTCTATTTTGCTTTCCTTTTTGCACTCTTTATCTTAGTTCTTGCATTTCTATTTATATTTTGTAGTTCTCCTTGTTCTTTCTCTTTTTATGCCCTTTTTCCCTATATTTTGGAGTAATCTTTGTGTATTTCCTTGTAGGTGTATATTTTGGTATGATACAAGTTGGGGAGCTGAAGAAGGTTAAAGAAAAGACAAAATTCGAAGGTTGACGCCTCAGGTGCCATGCCCTGAACTCTCTGTCTATGAATTAAGGTTGGCGCCGCAGGCACCACACAAGACGCCTGGGGCCTCCAGCCCCCTAACTCTCTATCTCGAGATTGAAGGTGGCGCTTAGGTGCCAATACGTGTTATTTCCAGCCATTTTCTGTATGGCGCCTAGGCGCCAAGATCCTGACCTATGCATGACTCAGCCTATAAATAGGATTTTTGAAGCATTTTTAGGGATCTTTTGGCTGGATAAGGAAGAGCTCTACTACGACACAATTGGAGGAGAAGGGAAACCTATTCTTCATTGAGTTTGATACTTATTTCTTTCTCTCCTTCCTCTTGTTCATGTTTATTTATGTATTTGTAATGTTTTTCTCTTCTCCCACCATGTGTAACTAATTTTTTAAAGTTAGGGGATTGATGTAATTGACTCCTATGAAGCGTTGTTATTGAATGCTTTAATATAATTGCAATTTCGATTATTGGAGTAGACTTTACCGCTTTTTATTACTCTTGGATGCTTAGCTACCATCTTCAATGAACCTAGGGTTTATATTAATGCTAGACATAGCTTGATATAGACTTGACTTTGTAATTTCTACCATAATTTGGGTTAGTCTAAACATAGATAACCTTAATTGCGTGATTTTTATGAGTTCTTAAGCTAAAACTCCGAATCAATTAATTTGTCTAAGACATTAGCTAATTAATTGAGTGAGGAAGATTTGTTTCACCAAGACATTGGGTTCAAATATCTTTGTGAACTTAATCAACATTAAGAGGAATTTGCAAGTATATCGAAGTATTCTCTAATGACTCAAATATTAGTTTGTCTATGAATTAATCAGATTAGGAGTTAAGTAAAATCAATCCCTTACACCCGCTTCATGATCATATAGTTTTTCGTTGTGTTGGTTTATTCCTTGTCTTAATTTAGTTTAGTTTAGTTAAATCTAGACTCAATCACTCAACCTATTCAATTGTGCAAATATAACTTAAGCTAGTGAAATTGGTAATTGTTAAAGTCAATCCTTGATGACGATAACTTTTTCTCTCACTTTACTACTTGTGAGACTTAATCCATAATTTTCCCCTCGAACTGTTATTGCTCAATGGGTTTATCTCACAGGTCCACCCTTCTGTTCCCACTCTTCGACGTTCTTCTCAAGAATAACTATATTCTTGGGTTACTAGCTGGTTCCCTCTCGTGGGTCTATATTTCCACATGATTCTTTTCTTTTCCCTTTTCCTTTGTTTATGAAATGCATTTATACAAACACCAAATGCATTTACACAAATACCGCACAACACATACCACATCAACTTACCACTTTAAGTACAAATAAACATTAAACTCTCAATCTCACAAAGTAAATCCCATTATCATTCAAAGAAATTCCCTAATATAATTAATTTCACTAACTAGGGAATTTCATTATTTTATTTCCAACTAGGGTGTGAATATGGTTTATATTGAACTTGGCCAATTTTTAATAAAAACTTAAATGGTAAGGTCACCCACTCACCTCGATGTTGACAAGGTTATCGTATAAGAAATCCCAATAGACGAAGCCAATGAAGCTCTCAAGTCACCTAGAACAAACCAAAATCAATAATTAAACAAAACAAGGAAAATCCTCACCATTAATTCTAATCTTTAGTCACTCATTTGGTTATAACTCTTATATGGTAAGTAATTTCCAAATGAAACTTATACCATTGAAAACAAGACTCGAATAGCTTTCCAATGATATAAAGTTTGTTAACAATAGAGTCTGGATGAAAGAGTTATAGTCATTTGAAAATGGACCAAGAACTTCAGTACACACACACTTGGCGCCTGGGCGCCAAGGCCTTTTCTTCCTTTCCCCTTCGAAGTGTGGCATCTAGCGTGAGCGCCATGATCGCGACTTGCACGATTTAGCCTTGGTTTTTTACTAGACCTGGTTAGATCTTCACCGTTTTTCATTATTTCTTCCATGGATTCTCTTCTTTGATGTCTAAGGAGTGTTTAGACACAAAAACCCTCAATTTTAACCAACAAACAAAGCCGAAAACTCAATTTTACCCCAAATAGCCTTAAAACTAGAAAATAGGAAATTTTCAAAAAATCAGAATTCCCTATCTCGATTCCTTGCTTTCCTTATGTTGCTTGGCCACCGATGACTCGTCCTACTGCCAAATAACCAATCATCGAAACTTTATTGGATTTGGGGTGGAAAGGGTGAGGTAGAGAGAAGGAAGAGAGAAAGAAAAGGAAGAGTAAGGAGAGAGAGAAGAGCAAGAAATGAGGAAAAATGAGTGGAGTTGCTTATATATACTCGCCTAAAGTGAAATTACTACTTTGCCCCCAGGTCAATCCCAGTTAACCTCAATAGTGACAAATCCGTAGTTTCTTCAATTTGGGTATTTCTCACACTCTAGGTATCATCCTAATTCTTCATTTCACTTTAGTCCTTCTCTGAACCCCATAGGTACTCGACTTCCTCTGTGCTCCATAATTACTCTCTCTCCGTCCCGTGTCCTCCAACACTATTTCCATCAAATTTCCTTTTCCTTTAGTCTTTCCTCAAATCTCAAAAATATCATCTACAATAAAATATGCGGTCCAGTCATTTATCTCTATTTCCATAAATAATATTCAAAATGAATAAATTAAATATGAAAATTTTAAAAATGACCAAATAATTTTCATTAAAAATAATGGAAATTTTCATTATAAAAATGTAACACCGCTAATCACGTGATCCCAAAATTTGGTGGGTATTATAAGTCAACCGTAGAAACTTAAAGATGGAGATCCGTTGAACCTTAGTCACCTTTGCATGGTGGTTCATAGATACTTAGATAAATACTAAAAGAAGAAAGTCAAAGTGTGTAATCATGTAGCAAATTGAAGACACAAGAGATTGTGTAGCTCATCGTTTGCACACATGAGTTGTGTAGGCAACATAGATAATTACACACTCACACACATGAGATGTGTAGAAAGTCATATGGCTTTGTTTAATGAGCTAGGTAGTATCCAAGTGACCATAGACCATTATGTGATTAGCTATGCATCCAAAGTGCTAGGATGCGACCGACTGGCTTAGTGGATATCCTCTCAAGCGTTGGGAATATAACAAGAAATATGTATAGCTAAGGAAACTAGACTAGTGCCTGTGAGTGAGGAAAACATGAATTTAAAGAGTTTGAGATGTTGTTCAGTGCCCATACGAGTTTTGTTATTGGTGGTGGTAACCACCGTGTATGCATATAGATGTCTGATATTAGTTTTATCTACTTACTGTGTCTTATACTCACTCCGTATTTAACTTTTCAGTTGCAGTTTAGAAGATGAGTAATCGCATAAGAAGCAGCAGAGGTTCTGTGATATCCTTTCTCCTTGGTAAGTTCCTAGTCTTTCCAAAATAATATGTTGTATGCTCTGTATTCGCTTAGGTCACCCAGATCCTGATGTTTGCTGTTGGTTAGTGAAATATTAGATATGCTAGTAGAATAGCATAGTAGACTTGCAGTCTAGGGAAGGCATAGCCCTAGTATCGCACCGGCCACGTGTCCAAATCGGGACATGACAAAAAGAATAGGAAATTAAATATTTTTTCACTATTTTTTATAATATAAAGAAAAGCATTAAATTTGTTTTAATAAAACATTTAAAAATAAATTAAAGAAAATTTGACACATATTTTAGTGCATGCCAAATCACTAGTTTTTAAGATTAAAATGATTGCACTTAAGTGAATGTGAATCTGATACATTGATACTTTAGTCTATCAAATATGTTTTAATTACCCTAAATACATCTAATGATCTCATAAAAAGTATTAAAATGTTTCACACGTATCTTACACAAATGTTGAAAAATATTTCACCGACATGTATTTAATACCTACATTTGTAGGAAAATAATCTTAATTATTTATATTAAATTTAAAGATAATATCTCAATATTTAAATTTATATCTAAATTTAAACTTCTTATTCTTAAAAAAAAAACAGTGCGATTTAATGTTTTATATATGGGCTAATGTATGATTTAGAAATCATTTGCCCCCTAAATTTATATATAATAATAGATAAATAAATGATAGACAGGTTGATAGAATGCAAATAATGCGATATAATAATAATAATAATAATTATTATTATTATTATTATATATATATATATATATATTTTAGCAACTGTATGGTTCCAATTTTATTGAATGTTCCCAAAGAGATATTTTCTTAACAACTGATGTCTATACTCACGTACTCTCATATTAGTTTATCATTTTTTTTACTCACCTATCATGGTCTTTAATTAAAACAACAAGCATCAGGAAATTTTTAAATTAATTTATTTAAATGTGTAATAGTCTTTTATTGATTTAGACAAGAATTTCTAGGTCTTAAAATAATGAAATTAAAAACTCAACTCTATATTTATTTTTTCCTTTAAAATTAAAAAATACACATTGCTACAACACCTCATGCCTCAGTAATTATGAAGTATAGACAAGAGAATTAGATCAAACTAGCCACTTCAATATACTTCAATACATCAATTAGAAGTGGACATAGGGTAGGTTCGGTTCGATTTTGGGCATGATCCAAATCGAACTGATCTAGTCAGTTTACCAAAAAATTGAACCTATTCGACTTTTATTTTTGGACAACTTAAAACGATTTTAGTTGAGAGGTTTGGTTTGATTTCTCGTCATTTTGTTTACAATAATTTTTAATTTTTAATTTTAATAAAATATATGTAAATATTAAGAAAATACCATATTAATTAAAAAAATAGACTAAGTTAATTATAAAATATATAAAAATAATTTTATTGATATGAAAATATATAAATATAATATTAAATGTATACAAAATATAATTTTTTTATATATAAACTATAAAGTTAGTTTGGTAAAATCGAATCAAACCAAACCAACAACCGAATCGAACCAATTAAAATTTACATTTTTAAAATCGATTTGGACCTCATTTTTCAATTTTGATCGGTTTGGTTCGGTTTTAAACACTCCTAACTTCAATCATAGCGCCAAGCAAAGTGAAGCATGAACCAGCTACAAGGGATTTTATTCTTTTTTTATCAAAACCAACCATAAACTTTAGATTGGATATCTTGTTTGTCTCCATGATTATCTCTATATGGATCGTTAGATCTAATATCTAAATACTCATATTTCAAGTGAATTTTTTTGAAAAAAAAACTAAAATATGGATTTTTAAATTTCAAATTTAATGATTCACAAAGAGACAAAAAACAAGTAAAAAAATCTAATTTCTATAAACTTATAAGTAGGGTTTGATTAATGTAGTTTAAACCATATTAGACTACAAATAGATAAAACTCTTATAATGATGATTTATTCAACTTAAACTCAAAACTTTATTAAAAAAATAATTGTTGATTAAACTCAAAACTTTATTAAAAAAAATAATTGTTGAACCAATCACCATTGATCTAAGAGAAGCTTCTAAATGTTGAACTATGTTATATTTTTACCATTATTTGATTGACCCCATTGACATTTTAAGTGTAAAATTGTTCTGATGTACACGGAACTATAAATTTTTAATGAGTAAAGCTCCTACCTACCTCACTAACAACTCAATACTTTGCATTTCATATTTACACCAAAAGAAGTGAGAGAAAGAAGAGATGTAAAAGGAAGGAAGGAAAAGGCAATAAAAGCTTTGCATAAACTATTTCATTGACCAATAAATTGGTCGGTGGAAGGGAAAATTATGGGTGTTGTTTTAAGTAGATCTTTTGGGTTAATTCTTAGGCCTTAGATTGATATATGTTGTAGAGTAATTTTTTTTTAATTTTTAATTATTAGAATTTTAGATCACTAATATCTAAAAATCCATTGAATTTCAACTAATGTAATTTAAGTCAGGTAAAAATACATAGGCGTGCTTCAAATTTTCTCATTGCATTTCAAATACAAAGGTTGAAGAACAAAGGTGACGTGGCATTGTAGTTGATGTTGCATGAGATAATGCTGGATAGATGGATATGATACACGTACTTTACTTTGCAGTCACGTTGGAGAATCCCAACTCTGGTAAGGAGTGCATTTTTTGTATATGATCCGATGTTATGTTAGTAATTTTCAAAAAGTTCAAACGCTAAATTAAACACACCCAATTTTATTTATTTTTATACTTTTTTTATTTTACAAAAAGTATTTATCATCCAATAGGATGGACAAATCTCTTTCCAGTCTTTTGAACTTGAAAAAGTAGAGTCATTCTTAAGTTAAAGTTTTCAAAAATCGAATATTTGTTATTGTTGAGATTTCCAAGCGTGATCAACCAATTTTGGGTTAGTTTTTTTTATTTGTATTTTTATAATTAGGTTCTCTATTAAAAACAAAACATGTGTAAATAATTTTTTAAGAAAATTAATTACTAATGAGTGGTAAAAAATATATAATTATTTAAAAAAATACATTTATCCTATTATTACAAATCTAATAACAAAGGATAATAAAACTGCACCTAAATTTTCTCTATTTATTTTATATACCTAGTCATCTTATATTTGTTAAAATAATTTGTTATCCTCCGTAAATTGTGAGATACAACTCCGTAAATCACATGTATTGTTGGCGTTTAAACTAAAACTTTAGATGTCAAGAATACCACGTCATCTAGCTAGCAGTTACAAATTCCGCCTAATTGAAACCCACGATTTTTCGCGGCCGACGCCAAAAAAAAAGTCCCAAAAAAAAAAAAGAGAAAACCTTAAATGCGTTCATAACTAATTTGCCACGATTTTCGAGCTCTCCACCGATCAATCTTCCTTCTGCTCACCCTTCAGTCCTCACTGTTCGTGTTGGTTTCGTATTATATAGTCTGAATTCTGAAACTGCCGGCAATGACCTTCTCATCGAAGAAGCCTTATGTCCACCGCGCTCCGTGTTGCATCTCACCGGATACGATCCCCAACGACGCCGCGCCGCAGGTCCGCCTTTGATAGTGCCGCTGACATGTCGCCGGAGTCCACTGTCGCCCTCTTTCGGCGGACTCTCGCCGTCGCGCTTTTCTTCGCCATTGTCTCTCTCTCTTGCTTGATTGTCCTCAGAGATGTTGATTCCACCCGATTCCTCTCTCGCTTTCCCTCCTCTTATTCTCTGTCTGCCTTTCCGGACATTTTTCCCTCGGGTTCTAACGATTCCAATGCTGTGAGTTCGATTGCTTCATGCTCTTCATTTGAATTACGGAGTATTTTTACCTTTTCTCATTTTTTTGACGCCATGAATGTAGTTGGCAGTGCTCGTGTTTGCATCACTGTCGGAATGCAATTTAAACTCTAATTTCTTCTGGGATTTTGGTTTATTCTGAACATAGCGGTTTAGCAAGTATTGATCAACTGAATTTGAACTGTTTCTGTATCAAACTAAGAGACTGAACAGTTAAGTAAAACTTCTAAGGGTTAAACTCTGTCAAGCCCAATTAGACGCAGGGATATCACATAAATTTGTGCTAAATTTTGAGCTATCAGCTTTTCGTATGTGACAATCTATTCCCCCCCCCCCCCCCCCCTCGTCCTCCTCCTCCTCGGTTTTTTTTGGTGATACCCGATAACATTCAGTTTTGAAGTGACTTATTGGTTTCAATATTCCAATATTACTGATTGAGAGTGAGGAGTGCTTACAATGAAATCAGATTAACTGACGTTTATGATATTAGATCATTCTGAGTTGTGGAAGCATTTGGGTGTGATATGATATTTCAATGGTAACAGTTTGTCAATGAAATTTAAATTCTGCTATATGCTACGCGCCTATGGTTGTCTTCCCACCCCCTCCCTCCGAGTATATCCTATCAGAAAGGCTTATGTAAATTGGAGAAGGACGGAGTAATGTTTTTCATTCTTTTTTTTGGGCCTTTTTTTGTGTTTGTTACTTGCTTGTTGAGTAGTCAAGGGAGGAAGGATGGAAGGCGTTCAACAAAAATATTTGGAATATCAATGGACGTGCTTTGACAAGTAATTGTGGGTATGCTATAGTTTTTTACTGCATTTTGAGATCGTCTTTGTCAAGGTGCATGTGTGGTTAGATTTTCTGAGCCCTATATTGTGCAAACTTCTGCATATATATGCCTTTATATTAAAAAATAAAGGCCGACTGCAGTTTTGGAAAAGGCTTCTTCCTTTATTAAAAAAGTTTGAGAAAGCCTATAGGCTTTCTCCCCCCTTCCTTACTGTTGTAAGATACATGTATATACTAACTAGTGAGCTATATAAAGTTCTTGAAATTTGTTAATATGGAATGGCTGCTCTGTATGACAAAAAATTAACAGTTTGTTGACTGCTACTGCTACCAGTGACAATGACTTTCACACTTATCTGCCACTTAAAAGGATTACTTAATTTACTCTTGTGATGTCTTTATAGAAAACCAATTTCTAATTTTTTTTTTCTTTCTAATTTGACTATTCTGCAGGTTAGCAATGAATATCCTCTTGAAAAGATATTGAATGAGGCTGCCATGGAAGACAAAACTGTCATCTTGACCACTTTAAATGAAGCATGGGCAGCTCCAAATTCAGTAATTGATCTTTTCCTGGAGAGCTTTAGAATAGGGCATCGCACTCGTAGGCTTTTGAACCATTTGGTAATTATAGCATTGGATGAAAAGGCATTTCTACGCTGTCAGGCTATACATAGCTATTGCTTCTCTCTTGTTAGTGAAGGAGCTGATTTTCGTGAAGAGGCATACTTTATGACTCCTCGCTACTTGGAGATGATGTGGAGAAGGATTGATTTCCTACGTTCTATTCTTGAGATGGGGTACAGTTTTGTGTTCACTGTAAGTTCTTCTCATCACTGCCTTCTTCAATTTCACGGTGACTAGATTTTGAAGGTCTTATTTGTTGTCTTTCATTTTATGACCCTGTAATACAGATTTCAAAATCAATGGCTGTGATGTTTGTTGGGTTTTGGACTGGTTTTCCCTGTGATACGTCATAGTTTATAATTGTGAAATTTGTTTGTTACATGGATGAGGGAATAAGCTGCTTATATTTTAACTCAGTACTTCTATCAATGAGTTAAACTAAAGTTCCAAAGGGAAATATTATGTTCCATTTTAGCAACATGAAAGGATATTGTTAAATGAAACCTTTAAGCGAAGACTGGGAGCGTGGTGCTACTGCATTTTTTGTTTAGTTTGATCAGGAAATGTACATTTAGATTGCAATGGAGGCTAACAATGTCGCTGCCCTTTTTATTTGTCAACTATGCTGGGGAATGCATTATTCTTAATTTATTCATTGGAAACTGAGTTACCCTCCAATACCCTCCAAAGTTTCAAAATTTCGTCAATATTGCAACGTTTGTTCTGGAAATTGCAGTCAGAGAAGATGTAAAATTTGACTGTTTGCTTGATCTAAAGATCCATCTTGTACTTCGAATTGTAATCTTATACCAGTAATAGAAGCTTTTATAGATTTCCTTTAAAAACGAATTAGTTGTATTCCAATTGGTAGGATCAGCCATAGATAGTAGTACATGCATCTATTTCAGCTAAGTTTTAGCTAAGTGTTCTATGTCTGCTGTTACGGTTGTGTTCATCTATATTTATATATTTATTTATGTGAACAAAAGATAATAGTTTTGCAAAAGAAAAATAAAGAAGACTTAAATAAGCTAATATAAGTAGTCTAAGGACTAATATAAGTAGTCTAAGGACTCTTAGATTAAGTACATACTTATGTATTTTGCTTCCAGGATGCCGACATCATGTGGTTCAGAGACCCATTTCCGTATTTTCATCTTGATGCAGATTTTCAGATAGCATGTGACCATTTCACAGGTAGCTATGACGATTTACAGAACAGACCGAATGGAGGGTTCAACTTTGTAAAGTCCAATAATAGGTCAATAGAGTTTTACAAATTCTGGTACTCTTCACGGGAAGCGTATCCTGGATACCATGATCAGGATGTCCTAAATTTTATCAAGGGTCACCCTTTTCTCACTGATATAGGACTGAAGATTAGATTCTTGGATACAGCTAATTTTGGGGGGCTTTGTGAACCTAGCAAAGATTTCAACGAAGTTTGTACGATGCATGCCAATTGTTGCTTTGGTATGGTTAGCAAGCTTCACGATCTTAGAATTATGCTTCAGGATTGGAAGCATTATTTGTCCCTGCCCCCAAGTTTGAAGAGATTCTCAGTTATCTCCTGGAGGGTTCCACAGAAGTGCAGGTTGGCCATACTCCAGCTTTTCAAGTCATATTATAATATTTTGTTTAATATTCTCCAATCACTCTTTTATTCTTTTTTTTTTTGTTTTTTTATTTCTTATTGGTGTTAAATTCCTATGCAGCCTTGATTCTCTTAATCACACTGGTTCACCAGAGAACAATGTTCAAGAAGAATAGAAGATAAGGCTCTTCATATGCCACATACGTGATACATCAAGGTGGAGTTCAACCAATACACTGACATATGTAAAAGTGTATGTTTGACCAGCTCACCTGCTGTCTGCATTTGGGCAAAAGCTTAAAGAATGAGAATCTGACCTAGTTGCTGGATATGGCTTTAGCAGATATAGTTTTGAACTTTGAAGAGGAAAATAAACTTTTCCAAGTTACCCTTCTAAGGAATTACATTTCCAAGCAAAGTCCAAATTAGGCAGCATTATAGATCTAACACGTTTCATTCGTAAATTTGAAGTGTTACTCGGTGGAATTTTTGGTTCTTTGCACAAGTTTGTAAAAGCAGTAAGGTATATTCTTGTTTATTTTATTTCCAATCCCTCAACACTATATCTCTTCTTCCCTCAATTATGAAGTGTTCTTAAGTTGTCACGAATTGATGATTATGCGGCAAAAGGGACATTGGCAATTATTTTCTCTTTACCCCTTCCCTTTTGTTTATTTTCTTTTCTAACTTCTGAAGCTGTACTAGTTTTGGCCGTTTGAGGCAATAATGATTTTGTTCAGCCGTTCAACCTTGTCAGATTGGACTGTAAGTTAGGCAAACCATCTAACGAATTGTTTGTTGTTGAAGTTGGTGAGATTAGAATAGAATGTGGAAGGACATGTGTATGCGTTTTTTTTTTTGGAGTTACGTTGTTGAGCCTAGTTTTGGAGCTATGTCTTTCTTTAGCAGCAAGTTCCATTATTTGCCACTACACCTCCTCTTTCTTTCTTTCTTTCTTTCTTTCTTCTTTTTTTTTTTTGGGTGCCTTTGTGTGTCTGTTTGTATTTGTTTTTTTTGTTTGTGTTTTTTTTGTTGTGTTTGTGGGGGGGGGGGGGGGGGAGATAAGAAATCATTGAGTCTATCTGTTTCTTGACATCTAATTCTCAACCCTACTTGTTTTTCCCCTCAATAGACAGCAAGTTGTTTTCTTGATGTTATTCACCTTGGTGCTATTTTTCTATTCAATGACACAGGAATTGGTATTGTTTTAAGGAATCATACATTTAAATGGGCGAAAGGCAATGCCCCTTGAAAGGGTTTGCTGGTATAGAATTGATTATGTATAATTGTGTAAGTAAATTCTTAATTGCTCAATTAACACATCATAACAATTAACACATCATAATCTATTTCATCGCTTTACTCAGGATATCAAAGAAACGTCATCTGATATTTAATCATGTATAAATATTTCCAAAAACTATTACAATTGTACTCAAAGCAATTCGTAACTAGGATCACTTGCCCCTGTACATAAAACATATTCTAACCACAACAGTACTCAACAGAAAGTCATATTTAGTCATACTAGCCTTTGTACAATAGTTACTCAAACCACTTATAACTAAAGACATACATAGACACTGGTCACAAGATCCTGCCCATAGACTAGCAGAGCATAATATCTAGAGTCAATATACACATATTTACAACAACAAACACATATACCAGCCCAAGAATCAATTTAGGCCTCAACTGACCGGTACATTTCTTCAGTTACTCAGCATAAGGGATTTCTGGCTCGGCTCTAATATTGGGGGAAAAAATAAGGAATAGAATGAGCTAGAAAGTCCAGTGAGTACTAATACTCATAATATGATAAGTACAAAGGAAATAACTCAGAGATAAAAATAAGTAGCAATGGTTCATATATAAATTCAAATCATGCAAACTCATAATCAAAAGATTTTAGAAAATAAGTAGAATCAAATTTATAAAGTAATAAAACCATGTAACAGTATAAATATGATACGTTCGAGGAACCATAATCAGAATATCAGTCCAAGTACCCTCCATATTAGCCTGCTACAACACCATAATCACCACAACTACCATCCGGTTACCTGACATGACCCTCACATACTATCTCTGCATATTATTTAGCCGCCCTCCTGTGAGTGGCCTTTGGTTGGGACTAGCACGCTCCTTAATCCCCTGTTAGCTGGGGTTTTCGAATACCAAGGCGCACTAAGGACTACAATGCCGTTATAGTATCGTCGTTCCAAAATGGGTTCCTCTTCATGCATGTATAATAACATCATACAGATATCTCATATTTCAAAGTCATTTGTCAAAATCTCAAATAACACATTCTTCCATGATATCACAAATTATAACTTATAAAGTATCATATCAGGAAATTCTCAAATAAAACCATTTTTTCAAAACAATGATATCGATGAACCATTGCACATAAGTATTAAATCAATAGAACTCATGTCAAATAATCTTTCATATCATCATGAATTTTCAAAAAGTGCCTCAAAATACATATATATTTCATAACTTTGATTCACATGGGGGAAAATCTTTCTCTTTTCTAAAATTCAGTAACAAGTACCTCAATCTCATTCAAATCTTCAATCAAAGATCTTCAGAATAACTTATGTATTCATTTCAATGAGAACATATTATTTGCAAAGGAAAAAGAGAATTTCTTTTAGAAAACATTTTCGTGAAATAGGAAAATATTTCAAGCTAAGCCACTTCCATAAGACTTACACTTACGTGAGTAGAGTACTCACTTGAAACACGACTTAGACACTTTTCTTGACACTTATCTGAACTCTTCCGAAAAGGACCCGACAAGCTTTGAGATCACCTGGAGACTATGGCTGAAAGAAGGAGTTTTGGCGTTAAGACATGAATAAATTTTAAAAGAAGTTTTACTGCATAAAGTAGAGGTTTTAATCTACTGCTACCCGCCACACATGCTACAACTATATTCTGCACTTTCTCTCACATTCTCTTGCTGTCCAATCATTCCCAGCATTATTACAACTCATAAACCATTTTCTTAAAGCTTCCACAACCTTTATACTAGTAGCTTAAGGTTTAAAAGACTTAGGTTTCAAAACTCAATATATGTCATACTATATTATTATAACTCATCTCTCTCTTTCACGTAGTTTACACTCTTTCTTTTTTGGACATATTTGTGTACCACTATTTTAAAACTTCTTAAGAAGAATTGACAATTCCAAAAATCACCAAAACTGTAGGAGTTCTTATTTACATGTTAAGTAACTAAATTTCAAAAGTTAATTCCATCATTTGACCCATATGAACAACCAGTCATCAGAGTAGTTTCAGATTTGCTGAGGTTCTGATAATCACGCCATAAGTCCACTAAATCATTTCCAAATGTTATGAAATTTGGTAGAGAGCTGCCTTGATGCCTTCTCTAAGTGACATAAAAATGTTGGGGCAAATTATAGTCATTAGGGTAGTGAAACAGAACTTTAAGTTACAAATCTTCCAACCTTGTTCTGTTTGAGGCTGATTTTGGGTTCTTGTTTTAGAAAAATTTCTGGGATTAATCTATAACTTCAAAATTGATGAAATTTGGCACTAAGCTGTAACCACATGTTGGAAAGCTAGGGTAAAAGCTCAAAAATCTACTTTTTGGCCCCTCTAATGGTCACATAAGTGACCATATATCAGAACTGTCTATATTTCCTCATAGGTTCTGTCTTCTATTTGGTATATCAATCAAAACATATCAAAATGCAATAAAATTTCGCAGACTAGTAGAGTGATGTCTTGGCCAGGTGACCTAAAAACTTCATGCTAAAATGAGATCGTTTAACACCCGAAAAAGAACTAAAATTCACATCCGTTCATATTGGGCTCTGCCATAACATCAGATTTTGTTTTCTTGGGTTTGGCTAATTAAATTCTCTCTATTGTTTTCCATGTTCTGATTTACAATGTCTAAGCCAAACTAAAACTTCAATATTTAAAATCATATCTTTAGACCTTATGAACTAAATTGCAGAAATCAATCCAATGTAACAAAGAACACATCATAATTCTTCAGAGAAGCTCAAACTGTTACATTTATTTCTTTTACAATAATCCCTAAGTCATTGAACAGCCATCAAATGCCTCAATTAATCCTCTAATTTTTGTGTTTTCAACCATGGTAGTTAACAATATCAATTTCTTTAGTTCAGCAAAATAACATCACTAAATTCTTAAATTTCCAAGTCGCGAACATAGCAACCAGCATTACAGAATTACAGCAGAAGTGACATTATAACATGCCTCAATCCTATAACAATTTTCCATGTTTAAGTCAAGCTTATTTGCAACAACTTAATCCTTAATCTTTGTCATAATTCTTTAATTTCTTTTGTTAGAGACAACTTAGTTTCTTGGAATTAAAATGTCTAACAACAGCATAAAAAAGTTTTATTCACAGAGAAAATACCAAAAACTGTCAATTTCTGCACCAAGATCAATCAGTCCAATTTTTGTTGTTCTGTTCAACTCCAAACCCAAAATTTCAATCTTAAAACAGTTTCAAGACTTCCCTTTTATAGGTCAGAAAATAAATTAGTCACGATGTGCAGAAATTTCTCGGTTCTTACCTCTCGTGCTCTGTTCTTTCCTTTGTTTTCTCTATGTCTCGGTTCTGACTTCCCATTCCGAATTATGCTCTGTTTTCTCCTCTTTTCTGTCATTTTCAGGTTCTTCATCACGTCTTCAACTTCAATATTCTCTTTTTGAACTCACGATTTCAGTCTCCCAGCTTCCATTAATTCTAGTTAGAGGAAGAAAATCAATTACTCTCTCGGTTAAAGTCGCTCAAACACGCAGAGAAGAGAAAAATGGGTTCTAAACTTCAATTAAATCCTCTTACCAACTTCACCGGAACATTAGCCACCGTGAACCACCATAGTCCTACCAGCCCACAGACGACAGTGGTGCTGAGAGAATTTCCAAGTTAAACTGAGTGAGGAGGAACGTATATACGATGAAGCCTTCTGGAGTCTCCAAAGGTGAGGTGGCGAAGGGAAATGCTTACACGTGTATTCCACTAACTCAATCTGTATGGTAATTCGTTGGCTAAATTCTCTCAAAACTCTTTCTTCCGAGATTCCTCATTCTCTTTGGTCCTTCTTGTAATTTTTTTAAAAAAAATTGAAATTCACCTTCTCTACAATTTCATTGAATGTATGCCCTTTATTTAACTCAGTAATATCTGAAGAGTCCTTATATAATTCATCTAATTTTTTTTACTAGTGCTTTAAAATTTTATACTTTGCAAAATAGTCCTTTGTCTAATCCAAAAAAATTAAATTTCAACCCAAAAATAAAAATATTTTTGCACAAAAATATCCTTATCTAGGTTTTTAAGTAATATCTCTCTTTTCCATTTTGCTTTGATCCCAAAAGACTTAACTTCAAATTTTTCATTTAATTTCTCGGTTATTACACTTACGAGGCCTCCGAATTGATTTTTATTCAAGATCTTTTTATCCCTTTGGCGATTATTTGTTCAAGTTTGGCGTATACTTGACAAATTTGAAAATGTCTCGATTGATGCCATAATGTTTGCTGATCCATCTTGACGATTATTTGTTCAAGTTTTGTGTAGATTTAAGATGTCTCGATTGATACAATTGCTCATCCATCGTTTCTGCTGTTTCTCTGAGAAAACTTATATACAATTTTTTAATGGTACAACAATGAGTTATAAAAAATAAAAAAATATATTTTAAAAATATTATATTTTGATTAAAAAATTATATACTAATCATATTTTATTTGAAGAATTTAATAGTAAATATACAATTCATTCTACCTAAATTTGTTCCTTGCTCCGATGCCACTTCTGACTCCGTTCTTCACACAAATTGTGATCCAAGTTAACAGCGGATTTTGAGAATGTGTGAATTGTGATTTGGTTTGACTCGGAAGTACGAACTTCAACTCCCGAATCATCTTTTTATATCAATATGAAGTCATCAATGAAAGTAAATCTTCTTCAATCAAATATTATTTTATACAATAATATATTAAAAATTCTAGATACTATTATGCAGGTTGCATATAGGAGCATCCTTTTTTATGACGTTGGATCAAATTAATTTTATAGTTGTTTTTTTTTCACCTTTTGACTTTATTTTTATCAAAAATCACAAAAAGTTTTTTTTAAAAAAAAGATTTGACAGTCAGTAAATTAAATTAAATATTATTTTATATTCTAAATTTTAAATTTTAATTCTAATAAATTAAATTAAATATTATTGTAAACCCTAAACCCTAAATTTTAAATTCTAAACTCTAAATATTAAATGAAATATTATTGCAAACCCTAAATTATAAATCTTAAACTCTAAATCCTAATCATAAATGAAATATTTCTGTAAATCTTAAACCATAAATTCTAGATCTTAAATTTTAAATTAAATATTATTGTAAATATTAAAAAATAAATTGTAACTTTTTAAAAAACAATAATAAAACTCAAAAAAAAAAAAAGCGTAACATTCTTCCGGAGAACCGTACCCAAAAAATCTATAGTTGGAAGAATAATTTTTGTTGTAGTTATTTAAATTGGATGAACTGGCGGACTAAAAAATTGGTAGAGTGGCAATCTGAGCACAATTGGAGGAGTTTCACGTTATTGGGAAAGTGAGAGAGAATGTGGTCGGAAACGACGAATGGTAAGAGAGAGAGAGAGAGAGATATGAAGAGAATGAAATAAAGAGAAGCTGCAACTTCCAACTTCGAAGGCGAACAGGCGGCATGACTTTGTTGCTTTAAATTGGTAAAGCTGCAAATGGCTTCCAAGGTAGATTGTAGGTTTTGGTTTGCCTGCCACACTCCAGATTCGTGTCTGATGGATTAACGTTGCGTGGCATGTCATGGTGACTTGGCAACCACTTCAATTTGGGAACACTCCATTCCAACTTATTTTTTTTTGTTTTTACAAAAATATTATAGAACTATATGATCTGTATGATTCTTCTTCTTTTTTTTTTTCAGTAATTTTGTCTGATTATTTTCAAAAATAAGTTTTGAGAATAAAAGAATAAAAAATATTTGAATTATTTGTATTTAAAATGTGTTTAAAAATATATAATATAGGAAATTATTTTAAAAAATGTGTTTTAGAAACAAAATTAAAAATACAAAAATAAAAATATGTTAGAGAGAGGGAGAGGAGATAGTGCATGGAGAGGAGGGAAGAGAGAAAGAAGAGAAGAGAGAAGAGAAGAGAGGGAGGAAAGAGAGAATAAGAGATAGCACATTACAACTTATAAGAACATCTCTAGTAATAGGGATTCCTAAAAATAAAAATAAGTTTTTAGTGAGTTTTACCATTGGAGTGCGCTAGCGTAGCTGTCACAACCCATATGCAAGAACCGATTTTATATAAGAAATTGGTTTTTAAAGCAAAAAATTAATAAAAAAATCATAAATTAACTATTTTGTAGGATCTATTTGTGATTTATTTAGAATTGCACTATTAGAGTAAAGAGTTGCTTAGAACATCTCTAATGAGGGTTCTTAAATTTGAGAACAGGTTCTTATGAGACTTATCACTGGAGTTCGCCACGCTAGCTGTCACGGGTAAAAATGGTTTTTATACAAGAACGGTTCTTATGCAAAAAATAATAAAAAAATAATCAACTTATAATAAATTTTAAAATAGTGGATAATTGTTTGTGAGATCCATTTATAAATTCTTAAGAGTTACACTATTGGAGTATAGAATTACTTAAAATAGTGGAGAGTTGCTTAAAGCTAAAAGTAGTGATGTAATATTGTAGGAACTACAATAAACAACTCAAATGAGATTCACAATTGGAGATGTTCTTAAAGTACTAGAGAGTTGCTTAAAGTAAAAAGTGGTAATGTAACATTGTGAGATTCACAATAAACAACTTATTAAAGTTGTACCATTGAAGATGCTCTAAGATTACAAAATTGCTATATATGAAAATAGAAAATTGCTATAATTTTTATTTTTTTAAAACATCTATTTTATTTTTTGAATAATCTATTTTATTGTTTTAAAAACATCTATTTATTACATGTTTATAAAACTAGTTAATTTAGGTACTAGATCCAGTAATAAAGTCTCACAATAGTCAATTTAAGAGATATAAGATAATACTTAAATTATAAGACACTCCTATAGACTAGTCTTTTGAATAATTTTTTTTTCATAACTTAAGCCACGTAAATTTGTACCAAGTCAATCCACAATGGTCTTACACTCTTAGTTGCAATCGAGTGACATAAGTAGTGATGTTATATAGGAATCTAGTGCAAAGCTAGCCTACATGAGCACCGATATTGTGAAACAAGGTCTTGAGACCAAACCCAAGTCGTCTCAAATGATGCTTTCATTGGGTTGTGGGGGGGGGGGGGGGGGGGGACCTAATGTGGTGGTGCGTCATGCTCAATTCTGGCAGTCAAGTGGAGCCATCAAAAGAGAAAGAGTTACTAAGTCGTTGCAGACACTAGTTTTTGAATGGGTGTGCAATGATAAAGAATTTCACATCCACCAATTCAAAATATATAATATAATACTTAAATAGTGAGTACGCTAATTCAAATATTTTCATTTAATAAACTAGTTTTTTGAAATAAATTTTTCTCATAGTTTAAATCACTTCAATCAATACCAAGACAATTCATACCACTCCCAATTGCAATATAAGTAATAATATTGATATTATAATATTCACCTCGAGTTAAAAAAATAACGCAAAACTAACCTACATAAGTATTAAAATCGTGAAACGTGGTAAAATATTTAAGACCCGAAGTTATTTGACTGTGATGATACAATATCCACGAAATGTGTAATATATGGAGGAAAGAATGCAAAGACAAAAACTGCTATAGCAACTAAAATTTTTATAATTAGACTGGTTATTAAATTAAAAAATGTACTAATTTAAAATTTAATAATTAAATTGCGGTTGAATCAATAATAATTAAAAAAATAAAAAAAAATCGTTCTAATTATCAAAACAATAATAGCAACGCACACATGGGCAGTTGCTTTGCCATACCAAGTTACAATCGTTGTAATTATTATTTATTTATATTATCATATATGATTTTAAGACTTTTTAACTAATGATCTTTATATATATATATATATATATAATTAAAATGCCATTGAAAGAGAGAAATTGAGAAGTTAATTAATTTTTACTATTTTACTATTTTAATAAATTATTAAAATTTATTTGTATAATAAAAATGATTGAAAAATGATATCTCATTAGTTTATTTTATTCAAATACAAAACAAACCTCTTAAAATAAATGACTTATATATGCGTGTGTACAGACTACAGACCAAAAAGAAAGCATCAAACAAACCTGCATATAGCTGACATAGAAATGATGCGCTGTCAAAGAATGCATCCACTTCGATGGCAGAGCATTGGGATCATAGAAGAAAAGCTATACTTTTAAATATTTATTTCTTCGAGAAAGTTTATGAGGAGTTAAAATATTAAATTTTTTATTAATAAATGATTAAAAACTTTATACAAAGTACATTTTTATTACCATATATAAAATATAGGTCATCATATGATTCAATAGTGAAAGAATCGATAAACTTCCTTTCACTTACACATGTAAGTTTAGAGAGAGCATAATTTTTAGAAGATTAAATTTTTTACTGTTAAATTATTTTATGATTTATATAAAATATTTTTTTGTTATTATACATAGAAATTTAAGATAATTTAATAATAAAAAAATTTGACTTTTCTAAAAGTTGAACTCGTCGCTAACTTTTCCAATCACTTAACATGGCTGAAAAAGTCCTTAACCCATTACATGAGAATCTATATATCAATCATTTCTATAATTTTTTTATGAAGATAAAAAATAAAAATTTGGTGAAAATATTTGATTCTTAAAAATGTTACTTTCTCAAGGATCACTTTTCAAAGCCGCCTAACAAATATAGGAATAGAACATTCTCTTATAATATTCCTGATAATGATTTCATATTTTCGTGCACTGAAATTTCTGAAGCATACTTTTCAATGCAATGATTTTCAATTAGTACATAAATTTTGGTAGAATAAAAATAGGCAAAGTTACAAACATTTAAAAACGTAACTATTACCGATTCCGAAAGCTCATAAAATAATTTGAAAAACACCTAAAACTTTTGTTAGAAAAAAGTTGATTTGTATCTTCACCTTTTGCTAAAACAATTGAATATTAATGAAGAGAGTGGTGTATTTCTCTCAGCTTCATTGGGTTAAAACTGAGGTTTGACCCAGAGATGACCTAAAACCTAAGTATTTGGCCACTTTGAATCCACGGATTGTTATACTGTTACTACCCTTACGTTAAGGCTAAGTAGAGAGAGAGAGAGATAACGAATTGTAAAGAAATATGACAAAAAACAAGGGCTTCTGTTTGTACATTTCAAAATGCCGCCAATGTTGGCAAAACTTTTCAGCGCCCATTGATTTTTTTGTTGAGCGCCGTACGTCTGATAAGATATTAAATTTATTAGCACTGTCTAATATTAGTATGGTTTATGGGGAATCTAAGTCGAGCAAGATTGATTGAAGTAGTGGAGTGAATGATGTAATATGTAAGACAGTCAAAATTTGTTTAAATTTTAAATTATTCTTCTAAAAAATATTAATTTTTTTTAAAAAAATTAAGGTATTTTAATAAAATATTTTATTTTTTATTTTCATTCATTTTCCTTTTTTCATTCTCTTTATGCATACCTTTTATTCCCTTAATTCCCCTTTCTTCAGGGGATATAATGGCCTTTTGGGACTAAAATGTTTGTTTTCAAAGATTAAATATTGGCAAAATTTATTTACTTAAATTTTCATATAAAGATTAAAAAATAGCTCAAAGATGTATGTGCATTTCTAATATTGCAATCAATAAAGAATTATAAGAGCCCTTGGAGGACTGTTTGATTGTGATTGATAAGTAAGGGCCATATAGGGTCTATTTGATTGAATAAACTTGGTCAAGTAAAAGATCTATAAGTTTCTTTTTAAGTCTCATATCGTATTAATTATTAGAGAAAAATGTATTTTATTCTTATGAAATTTGTTCTATATGTAAAAAATGCTCATAAAGTTTAAAATTAAGTAAAAGACTTATATGAATTTTTATATTGTGCCAAAAATTATCTATCGGTTAGTTGATCGTTAGTCAATTGATGATCGATACTGACATGGACATTGAAGGGCCACGTCAGTAGATGATTCATGTGCCACATCAACCTTCTTCCACTCAGTCATTGTATCCAATAGAATTGCAACACGTGGCTTATGCTTAACTTTGAAGAAAAATCAAAATAGCGCATACATAGCAATATTCGAACTTGGGCTTGGATAAAAAAAAGAAGAGTTTTCCACCATCTAGCCACTGATACACATTCAATATATACTTGCGAAATTTAATATATATAGGAACCTTTGTTATAGTATTCAAAATTCAAAACAATATACACTAATTATTATAATTATAAAAACAATAACAAATTTTATAATAAAAAAATGCTATTATTTTACATAACTCATTTTAAATTATATAAAAATTAAAAAATTTTAATAACAAATCTTATAATATAAATTTTATTTTTATTAAGTAAAATAATTATAAAAATATACTGTACATATTAAAATTGTTTTTTAATATAAGATTTGCTATTATAATTTTTAGTAATAATTAAATTTTATAATATCTAATCTTATACTAAAATTTTATATTATAATGTCAAACCATTTTAAATTATATTAAAATTTAGTTATTATTAAAAAAATATACTTTTCAAATATTATATGAAAAAATAATTTTAATATGCATAGTATATTTTCATAATTATTTTTAATATAAATTTTATTTTTATTAAGTATAAATAATAATTAAATTTATATTATGAGATTTGTTATTAAAATTTTTTAATTTTTATATAATTTAAAATAAGTTATGTAAAATAATAGCATATTTTCTTATTATAAGATTTTTTATTTTTTATAAGATATAATAATTTGTGTATATTGTTTTGAATTTTGAATATAATAACAAATATTTCTATATATATTAAATTTCTCATATATATGTTGAATGTGCATCAGTGGCTAAATGGTGGAGAGTTCTTCCCTCTTTTATTCAAGTCCAAGTGCAAATCTTGCTGTATATGTGTTACTTTGATTTTTCTTCAAAGCTAAGCATATGTCACGTGTCACAATTTTATTGAATATGGCGATTGAGTAGAAGAGAGCTGATGTGAGACATAATCATCTGTTGACTTGGCGCTTCAGTGTCCATGTCAGCATTAACTGTCAGTTGACTAATAGTCAACTAACCGACATGTGATTTTTGGTACAATATAAAAGTTCATAAGGTTTTTTGCACATAGAACAAACTTTATTGGGGTAAAGTATATTTTTCCCTAATTATTATTGTCACATCCCAAAACTAACATGTGATATAAACATAAAATACCTAGGGTGTACCTCCGTGGTACCCCATAATCTCTGTGAACATTCTTAATATCCATAATTATGTGAATCATAAATATTCCAAGAAAGATATTTTGTATATATATTCAGAAAATGTTCAACCTTCATACACTATACAGTACTATACAACCTCCCAAGCCTAGGTGGCCTACTAGATTACAGAGCGTTTCCTAATCCTTACCAATTGTTTACCAGACAAAAGTGGAGTATATCCTTAAAGGCTATAAATTCTTCTCCTCAACCACTGTATCTGAAAAGATAATCATGGAGAGTGTGAGTTTATCATAACTCAGTGAGTAAACAACTGTACATGAAAATATCATAAGCAAAAACACCACATTTACTAATACAATCCATCTATCATTTATTGTAAATAATTATAGTATTACACTTGTCTGAATTTGCGTATGATTTCTTGGGTGATCAATCCCTCAATCACTTTGCATTATATGCCATAGATACTTGCACTGAGTGACTTGGGAGTTCAACCCTCAAACTCTTGGTGCATAAGTTTTCACAGTTATACACTGAATGGTATGAGACTCTAACCCTTTCAAACTCGTGCATAGGTCTTCACATTTATACACCGAGTAGTATGAGACTCTAACCCTTTCAAACTCGTGCATAGGTTTTCACATTTATACACCGAGTAGTATGGGACTCTAACCCTTTCAAACTCGTGCATAGGTTTTCACATTTATACACCGAGTAGTATGGGACTCTAACCCTTTCAAACTCGTGCATAGGTTTTCACATTTATACACCGAGTAGTATGAGACTCTAACCCTTTCAAACTCGTGTATTAGATCTCGTAGATCTATTGCTCATCAATAAAATAGTGACAATTTATCACAATATAATTACTATGAAATAAATGAATTTACACATACTTTTATTCCCTTGAATGTCTATCGTCAACCATAACAATCATCATATATTATCAACAGCGAGATTGATTATTTCTCACTTCAATAATGTTATAAACAAGACTTGTATTGTACTTTTTCTCAACCTGAACACACACTGATAATCTTCTCAATTTCACAAATAGCGCAAATGGGATTTATATTGTGCTTTGACTAATTTATTAAATTAATTTTGCAAGGTTGCCTACTCACCTGGATTTCACGCTCTCAGCGCTCCCACCTTGCGCCCCAAACATCCCTATTGTAACCAGGTAAAAACCATTAGGGTTACAAAATAGAGAAATTTTCTATCACTACTCTCGACCTTTACTCACATCTTAAGTCATAACTCCTAACCGGTAATGAATTTCTAAATGACATTTATACCATTGAAAACTAGACTCAAAGAGCTTTCCAACGATATAAAGTGTAATACCCGTTAATTTCAGAATATAATTCGCTTAAGAGTATTTTAGAATTCTACAACGTTACTTTAGTTATTTACTTTGGTCATTTTTAATTTTCATATTTAATTGTTCTCTTTGAATATTATTTATGAAAATTGAGTTAAATGACTGGACTAAATATTTGCACAATGAGGGATATATTCTAAGAATGGTGAAATTCATGGAAAAGTGGTTGCAGAATGGTCAATTAATCCATTTATTGTAAATTGACTGGATGGGTTTGGATGTTGGGTTATGGATACCCATGGGTTATTGAATAACCCATTAGAAATATTTAATATAAAGTTTCAATAGTAACCTCATTTTTTCATTCAGCCGAAGGAAGCAGAAAAGATTTCTTTCTCAGTTCTTCATTTTCTTCTCAAATCCTTTCCTTGATCTTCAGAAGTTCGATTATTTGTTCGGTTCAAAAGCTTTGTAAGGATCAAAGGTAAGCTTTAATCCGATTATTTTCCTTAAATTTCAGTTTATGTAGAAGATCAGAGGAGGTTTTGTTCTTGAAGATTTTGATGATAATTCATGAATCTCAGTTGTTTTAGAAGTTATATTTGAGTTATAATCGGTTAAAAGAGTTGAAATTCTGGTTTTGAAACAAGAAAGGAAAGGATGAATTTTTGAAAGATTTTTCTGCAAAACCGAGTTACTGTAGCGACCAGAGATTTCGAAACAAAATCTGGAAAATTTTCGTCGGGTTACTGTAGCAGTACTGTAGTGTCGGCAGTCAACGGTACTGTAGCAGTCAACGTTACTGTAGCGAACCGGTACTGTAGTGAACCGTTACTGTAGCGAACCGACACTGTAGCAAACCGTTACTGTAGCAAACCGTACTGTAGCAACCCGTTACTGTAGCAGTCAGAAAATTTTACGTATTTTCGTGATTTTGTTTCCTTTCTTATGATTCCTTGTAATATATTTTACTAGGAAATTTTCCTACACAAATTCTAGTGTGGAACAAGGTAAACTTGGACAAACATCAAGGTGAGTGAATAACCTTGCTCAGCTACTTTGATATTACTAGTCAAAGTACAATATAAGTCCCATTTACAATATTATTTGGATAATAAGCAATTAATTTTTCATATGGGAGTATATGATGATCAGTAGAAATAAAAGTATGAAGAAACTATTTATTTCATGACAATTGTACTATGTGATGAATTCTCACTATTTTATTAATGAGTAAAGATCTACGGGATCTAATACACGAGTGTGAAAGGGTTAAAGTCCCATACTACTCGGTGTATATCTAAGAAATCTAATACACGAGTGTGAAAGGGTTAAAGTCCCATACTACTCGGTGTATATCTAAGAAATCTTATACACGAGTGTGAAAGGGTTAAAGTCCCATACTACTCGGTGTATATCTAAGAAATCTTATACACGAGTGTGAAAGGGTTAAAGTCCCATACTACTCAGTGCATATCTATGAAATCTATACACGAGTTGAAAGGGTTAAAGTCCCATACTACTCGGTGTATATCTATGAAATCTTATTCATGAGTTTGAAAGGGTTAGAGTCCCATACTACTCGATGTATAAGATAATTAATTATATGAGTAAATGTGGTATTTGTACTTTTGATATTTTATATAGTACAGTTATTTACTTACTGAGTTTTTAAATAAACTCACACTCCCTATGATTATTTTTTTCAGATACAGAAAACAGAGAAGAAGAGAATCTGTTTGAAGATTAGAAGCCCCTTGGGATTATTCTCTATTTCTGTCTGGTGGGACACCAGTACTTATTAATGTGGATATTAGAAACGCTCTGTACTTTTTATAGGTCTCCTAGGCTTGCGATGAGATAGAAATATCAGACTATGTATGTCTATATTTGCTTATCAGATGAATATAATTCTGTAGTGTGGAATGAATGATTAAGGTTGAATGTAAAACCTTACAGAATATATGTATATAACGTATGTTTGAGAATTATATCAAATGAGTAGTATCTTTTCACATACTCAATTTTTGGGATGTGACAAATTTGGTATCAGAGGAAAGGTTTTATAGGTCCCCTATAGAGTACAGAGCAAAGTGATCTTTGTGGGCCCTTCCCTATTGTCATGAGCCGCGGCATGACCATAGGATTAGGTTCCATAAAAGACCTTGTAGAGTATAACGTCATTTTATAGATAACTTCTCAGTGGGGCTAGTAAGTGATATTTTGTTTATGTCTGAAAATTGTTTGTTATGTGTGTAGATCTGTGACAGATCAATGTCAGAAGGATCTTCTAATAATAATGAGCATATGGGTCCAAGGAGGGCCATAAATCCACCAGTACATGTGCAAGATGATCCTAACCGTGGTGATAGTTTACATGCTCAAAGTACTGAGGGCGCAACTAGTGAGCAAGCAAGAAGAGTCGAACCTGATGCTCATGTCGGTAATGCAACTATTGCACATGTGATTCATTTGATGAATGAACGATTTGACCGATTTGAGGCTGAAATGAGAGGTCGAGCTGCACAAGCTAACCTGCCAGTGGATCCTCCTATTGTTGAAGCTGAAAATGTACCACCAGCTCCGTTAGCGGGAGGAGTTAATATAAGAGAGGTAAGAATGTCTGAATTCCAGAAAATGAGGCCTCCTACTTTTTCAGGGGAAGATCCCAAAGAGGACCCACAATATTTTCTTGAAGATTGTGAAGCAATCTGTGATGCTATAGGGTGTTCTCCTACTCAAAAGGTAGAATTCACTTCCTTTCAGTTAAAAGGTAGGGCTGGTAAATGGTGGAGGAACTGGAAGAAAGCTAGAATTCAAGGCGCACCGCCAGTTATGTGGACAGAATTTTACAGATTGGTTATGGATGAATTTCTTCCGGCAAGTGAACGATCATCCAGGGCCAGAGATTTTCTGTATCTACGGCAGGGAACCATGACTATTGATGAATATTCAGCTCAGTTTGTTAAATTATCTGAATATGCCCCTGAAATCATTCCTTCTGAAAGGAAGAAAATAGAAAAGTTTGTGGAAGGGCTTCGTGATGCCTTATATGATCAAGTGGGTTCTAATATGAATGATTACTCTTCGTACTCAGAAGCTGTTGATGTGGCCCGAAGAATGGAAAGGAGGTCAAAGAATAAAGAAGAATATCGTCAAAAGAAGAAGGCCAGATATAGGAGATCTTTTAATCAAGGGGAAGACTCAGGGACTTTTACTGCACCACAACATGCTCCAGCCACTCCTACTAAGTCATCTTATTCTATAGCCAGTGTGGCTAAGCCTCGTTCAGAGAGCAGGGGTGGTTTTAGCTCTTCTAGTAGAGGAGGTACTCAAGGTAGAAGGGAAAAACCTCAATGTCCTGAAAGTGGAAAGTTTCACTTCGGAGAATGCAGGTTAAACACTGTTGGTACAGGCTGTTTTCACTGTGGACAAAAAGGACATTTTATAAGGGAGTGCCCTCAGCTCATGACAAGACCAGGTCAAGGGTCTACTTTGCCACCTCGACCACAATCTATTACTCAAACACCAACCCCTTCAACAGGGGGTAGTATGGGAAGAGGTTCTGGAAGAGGCCAAGGTGACCGTGGAAAACAAGCTGCTGGCAGAGGAAATGCAAGAATATATGCTCTAACCCGACAGGATGCTCAAACATCCAATGCTGTAGTTACAGGTATATTATCTGTTAATACTTTTGCTGCACGTATTTTGTTTGACCCCGGTTCTACTCACTCATATGTGTCACCCCTATTTGCCAAGAGATTTGCAATTGATTCGATTATGCTTAAAGAACCATTCTTGGTTTCCACACCGATGAGAGAGACTTTGATGGTTAAAACATGTTATCGTTCTTGTAAAATAATCGTTGGAGGCATGGAAACTGAGATAGATCTTATGGTTCTCAATATGTTAGATTTTGATGTGATTCTAGGGATGGACTGGCTATCTTCTTGTCATGCTACTATAAATTGTCGTGACAAAGTTATTTCCTTTAATATACCGGGGAGGAGTAATTTTGTGTTTCAAGGAGATCGAAGTGATGTACCTTGCAACATGATATCTATGTTAAGTGCCCAGCGTATGTTGCGAAAGGGATGTCAGGGATTTCTAGCTTTTATCAAAGATTTAGAAAAGAAAGAACAGAAGTTAGAAGACATTCATGTGGTTAATGAATTCCCAGATGTGTTCCCAGAAGATTTACCTGGATTACCGCCAGAAAGAGATATTGAGTTCAGTATTGATTTGGTCCCAGACACAAGACCAATTTCTATTCCACCTTATCGTATGGCTCCTGTTGAGCTAAAAGAACTTAAAGAACAATTGGAAGATTTGTTAAACAAAGGGTTCATTCGCCCAAGTTTTTCACCTTGGGGTGCTCCTGTTCTTTTTGTGAAAAAGAAAGATGGTTCTATGAGATTATGTATAGATTATCGTCAACTGAATAAAGTCACAGTGAAGAATAAGTATCCTTTACCAAGGATAGATGATTTGTTTGATCAGCTTCAAGGAGCAAAATACTTCTCAAAGATTGATCTAAGGTCTGGATATCATCAGTTACGAATTAAGAGTGATGATATACCTAAGACTGCTTTTCGTACACGGTATGGACATTATGAGTTTCTTGTGATGTCTTTTGGGTTGACAAATGCACCAGCAGCATTTATGGATTTAATGAACAGAGTGTTCAAATCATTCCTTGATAAGTTTGTAATTGTGTTTATTGATGATATTTTGGTATATTCAAAGAGTCATGAAGAACATACTGAACATTTGAGAAAAGTGCTTCAGACTTTGAGAGAGCATCAGTTGTACGCAAAGCTCTCAAAATGTGAATTCTGGATGAGTCATGTAACATTTTTGGGACATGTTATTTCCCAAGAAGGTATTCATGTAGATCCAAGTAAAATTGAAGCAGTAAAACAATGGCCTCGACCAACAACTGTGTCTGAAGTACGTAGTTTTCTTGGCTTAGCAGGGTATTACCGTCGCTTTGTCAAAGATTTCTCTAAGACGGCTCTTCCATTAAATAAGTTAACCCGAAAGAATGTTAAATACATTTGGGATGATTCATGTGAACAAAGTTTCACCCAATTGAAAGAGTGTTTAACTTCTGCACCAGTCTTAATTCTACCATCAGGACCAGGGGGTTACTCTGTATTCTGTGATGCCTCAAAGATAGGCTTAGGGTGTGTGTTGATGCAACATGGTAAAGTCATAGCTTATGGCTCACGTCAGCTTAAAAAGCATGAATTGAATTACCCCACTCATGATTTGGAAATGGCAGCTGTAGTGTTTGCCCTAAAGATATGGAGACATTACTTGTATGGGGAAACTTGTAAAATTTTTACAGATCACAAAAGCCTTAAGTACATTTTTGAGCAGAGAGATCTCAATCTAAGGCAACGAAGGTGGATGGAACTTCTGAAAGATTATGATTGTACTATCCTTTACCATCCGGGTAAAGCAAATGTAGTGGCTGATGCTCTAAGTCGAAAGTCTATGGGAAGTTTAGCTCACATTGCCACTATAAGGAGGTCTCTAATACATGAACTACAAGAATTGGAAGCTGATGGAGTATTCTTCGAGATCACTGAGTCAGGTACATTTCTGGCTCATTTAACAGTTAGATCATCCCTTGTTGAAAAAGTAAAAGCAACTTTAGAAGGTGACATTGATATGGTCAAAATAAGAGATAAGGCAAGGCAAGGTCTAGCACCAAGTTTCTTGGTAGATGAAGAAGGAGTCTTATGGTTTAATGGTAGACTCTGTGTCCCCAACATTGAATCTTTGAAGCATGAAATCTTAATGGAAGCTCATGGTTCACCCTACGTTGTACATCCTGGTGCTGTGAAAATGTATCAGGACTTGAAACAAGTTTATTGGTGGGAGGGCATGAAGCGAGACGTGACTGACTTTGTAGCTCGATGTTTGACTTGTCAGCAAGTTAAAGCTGAACATCGACGACCACCTGGATTGATGCAAAAACTAGATATTCCCGAATGGAAGTGGGAAAGGATCACCATGGATTTTGTAGTAGGTTTACCTCGGTCAACAAAAGGAAATGATTCAATATGGGTCATAGTGGATCGACTTACTAAGTCAGCACATTTTCTTCCTGTTCATACCACTTTCAGTGTAGCAAAACTTGCTCGACTTTATGTTAAAGAAATAGTGAAACTTCATGGTGTACCAATATCCATTATATCAGACCGAGGACCTCAGTTTACTTCTCGGTTCTGGAAAGTCTTTCAAGAGGCTTTGGGTACCAAAGTGAATCTTAGCACAGCATTCCATCCTCAGACTGATGGACAGTCCGAAAGGACAATTCAGACTTTAGAGGATATGCTAAGAGCTTGTGTGATGGATTTCAGTGGAAGTTGGGAAGATCATTTGTCTCTTATTGAATTTGCTTATAATAACAGTTACCAAGCCAGTATTCAGATGGCACCTTTTGAGGCTTTGTATGGGAGACGGTGTCGATCTCCTATAGGTTGGTTTGAACTTGGTGAAACCAAAATATTTGGACCTGAGATGATACAGGAAGATATAAATAAAGTTAAACTGATCAGAGAGAAGTTGTTAACTGCTCAGAGTAGACAGAAGTCTTATGCGGACAACCGACGACGTGACCTTGCATTTGCAATAGGTGATATGGTTTTCTTACGAATCTCACCTATGAAGGGAGTAATGAGATTCGGGAAGAAAGGCAAGCTTAGTCCGAGGTATGTTGGCCCATATGAGGTTGTAGACAGAGTGGGTAATGTGGCATATCGCCTAGACCTACCTTCCAACCTAGAGGGAGTTCATCCAATATTTCATGTGTCCATGCTACGGAAGTATCTTCCTGATCCTTCTCATGTCATTCAACCCCAAGAAGTTCATTTTGATGAAACTCTCACCTACGAAGAGGTACCAGTAGCTATCCTTGATAGAAAAGTCAAGAAATTGCGTACCAAAGAAATTCCTACTGTCAAGGTTCTTTGGAGAAATCATTCTCGCGAGGAAGCTACGTGGGAGGCAGAAGATGAGATGTGGAAAAACTATCCACATTTATTTGAAACTTGAGGTAAGATTTTAATTCGGAGGACCGAATTCTTTTAAGGGGGGTAGAATGTAATACCCGTTAATTTCAGAATATAATTCGCTTAAGAGTATTTTAGAATTCTACAACGTTACTTTAGTTATTTACTTTGGTCATTTTTAATTTTCATATTTAATTGTTCTCTTTGAATATTATTTATGAAAATTGAGTTAAATGACTGGACTAAATATTTGCACAATGAGGGATATATTCTAAGAATGGTGAAATTCATGGAAAAGTGGTTGCAGAATGGTCAATTAATCCATTTATTGTAAATTGACTGGATGGGTTTGGATGTTGGGTTATGGATACCCATGGGTTATTGAATAACCCATTAGAAATATTTAATATAAAGTTTCAATAGTAACCTCATTTTTTCATTCAGCCGAAGGAAGCAGAAAAGATTTCTTTCTCAGTTCTTCATTTTCTTCTCAAATCCTTTCCTTGATCTTCAGAAGTTCGATTATTTGTTCGGTTCAAAAGCTTTGTAAGGATCAAAGGTAAGCTTTAATCCGATTATTTTCCTTAAATTTCAGTTTATGTAGAAGATCAGAGGAGGTTTTGTTCTTGAAGATTTTGATGATAATTCATGAATCTCAGTTGTTTTAGAAGTTATATTTGAGTTATAATCGGTTAAAAGAGTTGAAATTCTGGTTTTGAAACAAGAAAGGAAAGGATGAATTTTTGAAAGATTTTTCTGCAAAACCGAGTTACTGTAGCGACCAGAGATTTCGAAACAAAATCTGGAAAATTTTCGTCGGGTTACTGTAGCAGTACTGTAGTGTCGGCAGTCAACGGTACTGTAGCAGTCAACGTTACTGTAGCGAACCGGTACTGTAGTGAACCGTTACTGTAGCGAACCGACACTGTAGCAAACCGTTACTGTAGCAAACCGTACTGTAGCAACCCGTTACTGTAGCAGTCAGAAAATTTTACGTATTTTCGTGATTTTGTTTCCTTTCTTATGATTCCTTGTAATATATTTTACTAGGAAATTTTCCTACACAAATTCTAGTGTGGAACAAGGTAAACTTGGACAAACATCAAGGTGAGTGAATAACCTTGCTCAGCTACTTTGATATTACTAGTCAAAGTACAATATAAGTCCCATTTACAATATTATTTGGATAATAAGCAATTAATTTTTCATATGGGAGTATATGATGATCAGTAGAAATAAAAGTATGAAGAAACTATTTATTTCATGACAATTGTACTATGTGATGAATTCTCACTATTTTATTAATGAGTAAAGATCTACGGGATCTAATACACGAGTGTGAAAGGGTTAAAGTCCCATACTACTCGGTGTATATCTAAGAAATCTAATACACGAGTGTGAAAGGGTTAAAGTCCCATACTACTCGGTGTATATCTAAGAAATCTTATACACGAGTGTGAAAGGGTTAAAGTCCCATACTACTCGGTGTATATCTAAGAAATCTTATACACGAGTGTGAAAGGGTTAAAGTCCCATACTACTCAGTGCATATCTATGAAATCTATACACGAGTTGAAAGGGTTAAAGTCCCATACTACTCGGTGTATATCTATGAAATCTTATTCATGAGTTTGAAAGGGTTAGAGTCCCATACTACTCGATGTATAAGATAATTAATTATATGAGTAAATGTGGTATTTGTACTTTTGATATTTTATATAGTACAGTTATTTACTTACTGAGTTTTTAAATAAACTCACACTCCCTATGATTATTTTTTTCAGATACAGAAAACAGAGAAGAAGAGAATCTGTTTGAAGATTAGAAGCCCCTTGGGATTATTCTCTATTTCTGTCTGGTGGGACACCAGTACTTATTAATGTGGATATTAGAAACGCTCTGTACTTTTTATAGGTCTCCTAGGCTTGCGATGAGATAGAAATATCAGACTATGTATGTCTATATTTGCTTATCAGATGAATATAATTCTGTAGTGTGGAATGAATGATTAAGGTTGAATGTAAAACCTTACAGAATATATGTATATAACGTATGTTTGAGAATTATATCAAATGAGTAGTATCTTTTCACATACTCAATTTTTGGGATGTGACAAATTTGGTATCAGAGGAAAGGTTTTATAGGTCCCCTATAGAGTACAGAGCAAAGTGATCTTTGTGGGCCCTTCCCTATTGTCATGAGCCGCGGCATGACCATAGGATTAGGTTCCATAAAAGACCTTGTAGAGTATAACGTCATTTTATAGATAACTTCTCAGTGGGGCTAGTAAGTGATATTTTGTTTATGTCTGAAAATTGTTTGTTATGTGTGTAGATCTGTGACAGATCAATGTCAGAAGGATCTTCTAATAATAATGAGCATATGGGTCCAAGGAGGGCCATAAATCCACCAGTACATGTGCAAGATGATCCTAACCGTGGTGATAGTTTACATGCTCAAAGTACTGAGGGCGCAACTAGTGAGCAAGCAAGAAGAGTCGAACCTGATGCTCATGTCGGTAATGCAACTATTGCACATGTGATTCATTTGATGAATGAACGATTTGACCGATTTGAGGCTGAAATGAGAGGTCGAGCTGCACAAGCTAACCTGCCAGTGGATCCTCCTATTGTTGAAGCTGAAAATGTACCACCAGCTCCGTTAGCGGGAGGAGTTAATATAAGAGAGGTAAGAATGTCTGAATTCCAGAAAATGAGGCCTCCTACTTTTTCAGGGGAAGATCCCAAAGAGGACCCACAATATTTTCTTGAAGATTGTGAAGCAATCTGTGATGCTATAGGGTGTTCTCCTACTCAAAAGGTAGAATTCACTTCCTTTCAGTTAAAAGGTAGGGCTGGTAAATGGTGGAGGAACTGGAAGAAAGCTAGAATTCAAGGCGCACCGCCAGTTATGTGGACAGAATTTTACAGATTGGTTATGGATGAATTTCTTCCGGCAAGTGAACGATCATCCAGGGCCAGAGATTTTCTGTATCTACGGCAGGGAACCATGACTATTGATGAATATTCAGCTCAGTTTGTTAAATTATCTGAATATGCCCCTGAAATCATTCCTTCTGAAAGGAAGAAAATAGAAAAGTTTGTGGAAGGGCTTCGTGATGCCTTATATGATCAAGTGGGTTCTAATATGAATGATTACTCTTCGTACTCAGAAGCTGTTGATGTGGCCCGAAGAATGGAAAGGAGGTCAAAGAATAAAGAAGAATATCGTCAAAAGAAGAAGGCCAGATATAGGAGATCTTTTAATCAAGGGGAAGACTCAGGGACTTTTACTGCACCACAACATGCTCCAGCCACTCCTACTAAGTCATCTTATTCTATAGCCAGTGTGGCTAAGCCTCGTTCAGAGAGCAGGGGTGGTTTTAGCTCTTCTAGTAGAGGAGGTACTCAAGGTAGAAGGGAAAAACCTCAATGTCCTGAAAGTGGAAAGTTTCACTTCGGAGAATGCAGGTTAAACACTGTTGGTACAGGCTGTTTTCACTGTGGACAAAAAGGACATTTTATAAGGGAGTGCCCTCAGCTCATGACAAGACCAGGTCAAGGGTCTACTTTGCCACCTCGACCACAATCTATTACTCAAACACCAACCCCTTCAACAGGGGGTAGTATGGGAAGAGGTTCTGGAAGAGGCCAAGGTGACCGTGGAAAACAAGCTGCTGGCAGAGGAAATGCAAGAATATATGCTCTAACCCGACAGGATGCTCAAACATCCAATGCTGTAGTTACAGGTATATTATCTGTTAATACTTTTGCTGCACGTATTTTGTTTGACCCCGGTTCTACTCACTCATATGTGTCACCCCTATTTGCCAAGAGATTTGCAATTGATTCGATTATGCTTAAAGAACCATTCTTGGTTTCCACACCGATGAGAGAGACTTTGATGGTTAAAACATGTTATCGTTCTTGTAAAATAATCGTTGGAGGCATGGAAACTGAGATAGATCTTATGGTTCTCAATATGTTAGATTTTGATGTGATTCTAGGGATGGACTGGCTATCTTCTTGTCATGCTACTATAAATTGTCGTGACAAAGTTATTTCCTTTAATATACCGGGGAGGAGTAATTTTGTGTTTCAAGGAGATCGAAGTGATGTACCTTGCAACATGATATCTATGTTAAGTGCCCAGCGTATGTTGCGAAAGGGATGTCAGGGATTTCTAGCTTTTATCAAAGATTTAGAAAAGAAAGAACAGAAGTTAGAAGACATTCATGTGGTTAATGAATTCCCAGATGTGTTCCCAGAAGATTTACCTGGATTACCGCCAGAAAGAGATATTGAGTTCAGTATTGATTTGGTCCCAGACACAAGACCAATTTCTATTCCACCTTATCGTATGGCTCCTGTTGAGCTAAAAGAACTTAAAGAACAATTGGAAGATTTGTTAAACAAAGGGTTCATTCGCCCAAGTTTTTCACCTTGGGGTGCTCCTGTTCTTTTTGTGAAAAAGAAAGATGGTTCTATGAGATTATGTATAGATTATCGTCAACTGAATAAAGTCACAGTGAAGAATAAGTATCCTTTACCAAGGATAGATGATTTGTTTGATCAGCTTCAAGGAGCAAAATACTTCTCAAAGATTGATCTAAGGTCTGGATATCATCAGTTACGAATTAAGAGTGATGATATACCTAAGACTGCTTTTCGTACACGGTATGGACATTATGAGTTTCTTGTGATGTCTTTTGGGTTGACAAATGCACCAGCAGCATTTATGGATTTAATGAACAGAGTGTTCAAATCATTCCTTGATAAGTTTGTAATTGTGTTTATTGATGATATTTTGGTATATTCAAAGAGTCATGAAGAACATACTGAACATTTGAGAAAAGTGCTTCAGACTTTGAGAGAGCATCAGTTGTACGCAAAGCTCTCAAAATGTGAATTCTGGATGAGTCATGTAACATTTTTGGGACATGTTATTTCCCAAGAAGGTATTCATGTAGATCCAAGTAAAATTGAAGCAGTAAAACAATGGCCTCGACCAACAACTGTGTCTGAAGTACGTAGTTTTCTTGGCTTAGCAGGGTATTACCGTCGCTTTGTCAAAGATTTCTCTAAGACGGCTCTTCCATTAAATAAGTTAACCCGAAAGAATGTTAAATACATTTGGGATGATTCATGTGAACAAAGTTTCACCCAATTGAAAGAGTGTTTAACTTCTGCACCAGTCTTAATTCTACCATCAGGACCAGGGGGTTACTCTGTATTCTGTGATGCCTCAAAGATAGGCTTAGGGTGTGTGTTGATGCAACATGGTAAAGTCATAGCTTATGGCTCACGTCAGCTTAAAAAGCATGAATTGAATTACCCCACTCATGATTTGGAAATGGCAGCTGTAGTGTTTGCCCTAAAGATATGGAGACATTACTTGTATGGGGAAACTTGTAAAATTTTTACAGATCACAAAAGCCTTAAGTACATTTTTGAGCAGAGAGATCTCAATCTAAGGCAACGAAGGTGGATGGAACTTCTGAAAGATTATGATTGTACTATCCTTTACCATCCGGGTAAAGCAAATGTAGTGGCTGATGCTCTAAGTCGAAAGTCTATGGGAAGTTTAGCTCACATTGCCACTATAAGGAGGTCTCTAATACATGAACTACAAGAATTGGAAGCTGATGGAGTATTCTTCGAGATCACTGAGTCAGGTACATTTCTGGCTCATTTAACAGTTAGATCATCCCTTGTTGAAAAAGTAAAAGCAACTTTAGAAGGTGACATTGATATGGTCAAAATAAGAGATAAGGCAAGGCAAGGTCTAGCACCAAGTTTCTTGGTAGATGAAGAAGGAGTCTTATGGTTTAATGGTAGACTCTGTGTCCCCAACATTGAATCTTTGAAGCATGAAATCTTAATGGAAGCTCATGGTTCACCCTACGTTGTACATCCTGGTGCTGTGAAAATGTATCAGGACTTGAAACAAGTTTATTGGTGGGAGGGCATGAAGCGAGACGTGACTGACTTTGTAGCTCGATGTTTGACTTGTCAGCAAGTTAAAGCTGAACATCGACGACCACCTGGATTGATGCAAAAACTAGATATTCCCGAATGGAAGTGGGAAAGGATCACCATGGATTTTGTAGTAGGTTTACCTCGGTCAACAAAAGGAAATGATTCAATATGGGTCATAGTGGATCGACTTACTAAGTCAGCACATTTTCTTCCTGTTCATACCACTTTCAGTGTAGCAAAACTTGCTCGACTTTATGTTAAAGAAATAGTGAAACTTCATGGTGTACCAATATCCATTATATCAGACCGAGGACCTCAGTTTACTTCTCGGTTCTGGAAAGTCTTTCAAGAGGCTTTGGGTACCAAAGTGAATCTTAGCACAGCATTCCATCCTCAGACTGATGGACAGTCCGAAAGGACAATTCAGACTTTAGAGGATATGCTAAGAGCTTGTGTGATGGATTTCAGTGGAAGTTGGGAAGATCATTTGTCTCTTATTGAATTTGCTTATAATAACAGTTACCAAGCCAGTATTCAGATGGCACCTTTTGAGGCTTTGTATGGGAGACGGTGTCGATCTCCTATAGGTTGGTTTGAACTTGGTGAAACCAAAATATTTGGACCTGAGATGATACAGGAAGATATAAATAAAGTTAAACTGATCAGAGAGAAGTTGTTAACTGCTCAGAGTAGACAGAAGTCTTATGCGGACAACCGACGACGTGACCTTGCATTTGCAATAGGTGATATGGTTTTCTTACGAATCTCACCTATGAAGGGAGTAATGAGATTCGGGAAGAAAGGCAAGCTTAGTCCGAGGTATGTTGGCCCATATGAGGTTGTAGACAGAGTGGGTAATGTGGCATATCGCCTAGACCTACCTTCCAACCTAGAGGGAGTTCATCCAATATTTCATGTGTCCATGCTACGGAAGTATCTTCCTGATCCTTCTCATGTCATTCAACCCCAAGAAGTTCATTTTGATGAAACTCTCACCTACGAAGAGGTACCAGTAGCTATCCTTGATAGAAAAGTCAAGAAATTGCGTACCAAAGAAATTCCTACTGTCAAGGTTCTTTGGAGAAATCATTCTCGCGAGGAAGCTACGTGGGAGGCAGAAGATGAGATGTGGAAAAACTATCCACATTTATTTGAAACTTGAGGTAAGATTTTAATTCGGAGGACCGAATTCTTTTAAGGGGGGTAGAATGTAATACCCGTTAATTTCAGAATATAATTCGCTTAAGAGTATTTTAGAATTCTACAACGTTACTTTAGTTATTTACTTTGGTCATTTTTAATTTTCATATTTAATTGTTCTCTTTGAATATTATTTATGAAAATTGAGTTAAATGACTGGACTAAATATTTGCACAATGAGGGATATATTCTAAGAATGGTGAAATTCATGGAAAAGTGGTTGCAGAATGGTCAATTAATCCATTTATTGTAAATTGACTGGATGGGTTTGGATGTTGGGTTATGGATACCCATGGGTTATTGAATAACCCATTAGAAATATTTAATATAAAGTTTCAATAGTAACCTCATTTTTTCATTCAGCCGAAGGAAGCAGAAAAGATTTCTTTCTCAGTTCTTCATTTTCTTCTCAAATCCTTTCCTTGATCTTCAGAAGTTCGATTATTTGTTCGGTTCAAAAGCTTTGTAAGGATCAAAGGTAAGCTTTAATCCGATTATTTTCCTTAAATTTCAGTTTATGTAGAAGATCAGAGGAGGTTTTGTTCTTGAAGATTTTGATGATAATTCATGAATCTCAGTTGTTTTAGAAGTTATATTTGAGTTATAATCGGTTAAAAGAGTTGAAATTCTGGTTTTGAAACAAGAAAGGAAAGGATGAATTTTTGAAAGATTTTTCTGCAAAACCGAGTTACTGTAGCGACCAGAGATTTCGAAACAAAATCTGGAAAATTTTCGTCGGGTTACTGTAGCAGTACTGTAGTGTCGGCAGTCAACGGTACTGTAGCAGTCAACGTTACTGTAGCGAACCGGTACTGTAGTGAACCGTTACTGTAGCGAACCGACACTGTAGCAAACCGTTACTGTAGCAAACCGTACTGTAGCAACCCGTTACTGTAGCAGTCAGAAAATTTTACGTATTTTCGTGATTTTGTTTCCTTTCTTATGATTCCTTGTAATATATTTTACTAGGAAATTTTCCTACACAAATTCTAGTGTGGAACAAGGTAAACTTGGACAAACATCAAGGTGAGTGAATAACCTTGCTCAGCTACTTTGATATTACTAGTCAAAGTACAATATAAGTCCCATTTACAATATTATTTGGATAATAAGCAATTAATTTTTCATATGGGAGTATATGATGATCAGTAGAAATAAAAGTATGAAGAAACTATTTATTTCATGACAATTGTACTATGTGATGAATTCTCACTATTTTATTAATGAGTAAAGATCTACGGGATCTAATACACGAGTGTGAAAGGGTTAAAGTCCCATACTACTCGGTGTATATCTAAGAAATCTAATACACGAGTGTGAAAGGGTTAAAGTCCCATACTACTCGGTGTATATCTAAGAAATCTTATACACGAGTGTGAAAGGGTTAAAGTCCCATACTACTCGGTGTATATCTAAGAAATCTTATACACGAGTGTGAAAGGGTTAAAGTCCCATACTACTCAGTGCATATCTATGAAATCTATACACGAGTTGAAAGGGTTAAAGTCCCATACTACTCGGTGTATATCTATGAAATCTTATTCATGAGTTTGAAAGGGTTAGAGTCCCATACTACTCGATGTATAAGATAATTAATTATATGAGTAAATGTGGTATTTGTACTTTTGATATTTTATATAGTACAGTTATTTACTTACTGAGTTTTTAAATAAACTCACACTCCCTATGATTATTTTTTTCAGATACAGAAAACAGAGAAGAAGAGAATCTGTTTGAAGATTAGAAGCCCCTTGGGATTATTCTCTATTTCTGTCTGGTGGGACACCAGTACTTATTAATGTGGATATTAGAAACGCTCTGTACTTTTTATAGGTCTCCTAGGCTTGCGATGAGATAGAAATATCAGACTATGTATGTCTATATTTGCTTATCAGATGAATATAATTCTGTAGTGTGGAATGAATGATTAAGGTTGAATGTAAAACCTTACAGAATATATGTATATAACGTATGTTTGAGAATTATATCAAATGAGTAGTATCTTTTCACATACTCAATTTTTGGGATGTGACATAAAGTTTGCCCAAAACGGAGTCCGGATGAAGAAGTTATGACTGATTGAAAATAAGCTAAGGCTTTTCAGCATACCTGGCGCCTGGGCGTCACATATGGGGCCTAGGCGCCAACACAAGCCTGGCGCCTGGGCGCCAAGCCCCTTTTCTTCCCAAAATCTTCTGAACCTTGGCGCCAGGATCGCGACCTTTCGCGATTCCTCTCGGTTTTGGCTCAGATCCGGCCAAATCTTCACCGTTTTCCATGATTTCTTCCATAGGATCTCACCCTTAATGTCTAAGGAGCTTTTAGACACCAAAAACACCAATTTTAATCGAGAAACGAAGTCGGAATCTCGATTTTTACCCCAAACTTCTGAAAACTATAAAATAGGGAAAAGCTTGAGAAATAGAAATTTCTACCTCAATTCCTTGCTTTCCCTACGTTGCTTGGCTCCTAGAGGCTCGTCTCGTAGCCCAAGATCCACCCTCCAAGCCCGATTGTGGAGTTGGAGTGTAGAGAGAGAAAGAGAGGAGAGAAAGTGAAGAGAGAGAGAGGAAAGGAGAAAATGAAGAAAAATTAGGTGAGGCCGCCTATTTACTCGCCCGGGGTGAAATTATCACTTGCTATTCAGTTGACCCTCAGTCAAGACTAGTAAAAGCAAATTCATAAAATCTCACCTCGGGTGATTCTAAATCCTAATTGCCCCACAATTTTCTTATTTCACTTTAGTCCCTCTCAGAGTCTCAAACTCCACTTTAACCTCGAATCCATCATCCTTTTGGTACCGTACTCATAATTCATTCCCATAAGCTCTATTCTTCTTCTCAGGTTCCTACTTAGTCATTTCTCAAAAGTACTCCATACTTTCTTTTCTTTTCATTTTAGTCCTTAAGAATTTGTAAAATGTCCCAAATTAAAATTTTTTTTTTGAAATTTCTATTTCCAAATTTCCTTCACTAATTCAAAAAGAACATTTCTCATGTAATTACATTTTTTTTCAATAAACTTCAAATAGACTTTAAATATTCATGAAAATTCTTGGGATATTACATTCTTCCCCCCTTAATAGAATTCGGTCCTCCGAATTCAAAACTTAACTCAAGATTGAAACAAATGCAGATATTTTGTCAAAATCTCGTTCTCTCTTTTAGAATTTTCACAATCAAGTACAAAATATAACAAGTTCAACATATTTTTATCTCTCGAGCTTCTTCAGTACAAGAATTGCCTTATTTCTAGTACATAAGTTACAGGTAACAAACTGAACTTGATTTACAAAACAGATAATCTTAATACGCGAAGCTCAGATCAAATATTAGCTTAAGGTACAAATAAAAGAAAAAATAAATTAAGGACGAGTAGGCTTTTGAAATGCAGAAAGTGCTCCAGGTCTAGAAGAGGAAGGTGCTTCAGATCTTAAGGAGGAGGCTAATCGTTGCAGCCTAGAAAGAGTTTCTGGAGGAAACGTTTGGGAAATTTGGCGAAGTGTAGAGGTCACTCCATTCATACAGTCAATACACCTCGCTTGTTGATCACGAAAATTTTGAGTTGCAAACATCGAATGTCTATCAACTCTATTCGCCAATTCCCTAAAATGACGATTCAAGAGCTTCTCTTGTTCTACAAAGAGACGATTTATCAATCTTCCCTGGTCCTCAAAGTGGCGGTTTATCAACCTTTCCAAGTCCTCCATCTTTTTTCTCATAAGCGAAAGCTCATCATTTGAAGATGTTGCTGTGCTAACATCCTCTAGCTCTACTACATCCCTTTTTCTTTTCTTAGCTTCTGATGACTCTTCCATGGATCTCTTATTCTTATAGTTCTCCAGACTAAGATTTAGATCCAGCTCTACCTTGCCAGCCTCAAAGTTTAAATTGAAAGATTTATTGCCGGCCATATTTTTCTGAGCTATAAAGGTTGTATAGAATGAGAGGTTTGATGCTAGAAAGCTTATAAGTAATGAACTCTTAGTGTAGTAAGCGGCGTAATGGGGCATCCATTATTTATAGACGAAATTTAGGGCTACCAAAACCCTTACATCACACTCTAAAGATGGCCTCCAGACCTTATCCGTCGCAATGCCAACGGTCTATAATAAGTATGCTAGAAAATAATAAATATAATCTCATGCAAAAGATTTTCTCAAAAAATTCGGCTAACTTTTGACTCTTGCTCAAATCATTCAACTAATCGCCGCTTCAATCTATGACTTCATAACTCTGTATTTGTCTTATCAAATAATCCTAGATCGAGATATTACTCGATGAACGGGTAACTTCATACTAGCCTTATCTAGGTTTCTAATCCGTGGCTTTGCTCTAGGCTTACACATTTTCAAAAAAAATACATATTAAAATAAAAACTTCTCATATTTACACATATCAAGTGTTACCATAAAGTGAGAAAAATTTTTACCTTTCTCTTGCCTCTACGAGCATATATGTACGTATGTATCAACATAGAGATACATCATTATCTATATATTTTCATCTATTCAAGTCCTTTTTAAACTTCAGACTTCTCATTCTCTGAATGTATGTAGAATCATTACATATTATTCCTGGCCATAACAAATAGCCTTCACTCTCAATGCATGGATAACATACATACATGTCATATGTATTTAAATACATATAATCATAATATAATTCAATCAATCATGTATATTATACTCAATTGAAGGCTTTCAAGAACAATACAAGAAAGCAGAGAAATACATTTTAGTTCATCATAAAAGCATCCAAGGCAATCTTTAATGGCTACGCTGTCGGCTTCTTAGAATTTCAGAAAATGCCAACAAGAGAAATAAAAAATAAACAAGTATAAATCGGCCGCAAATCTACCGAATATTGACTTACGTGGTTTTGCCATTTATGTGACACACTGTTGACACGCATGCCTACCCTAGACTTCTGGTTTCCAGCTTGCAGAAATCCATAGGTTGAGCGTGTAGGAGTGCGGCGAAGAGATATCTTCTTTGGCTCTAAGTCTAAATTTTTCTCTATAAAAACTGCCCCGGAGTTCTCAGTTACTACATCACAAAGAGTAATCATCTCTGAGCCTACAATTTCTCAGCATTTCTCTCTCATCATACTCCTGCAAAAACCTCAAAATTTTCTAAACCATGGCCACCAGGAAGTACATTGATCTCACAGTGGAGGCCAAGGAAGAAGAGCTCGACTTAAACTTAAGTCTGGGCAAAGACAAGGGCAAGAGACCTTTTGAGGGGTCTTAAGAGGATCAAAAGGAGAAGAAGATAAAAATTGAGGAAGCTGAGGAGATTAGCACTGGCCACACGTCAGAAAACAAAATCACTTGTCTAGAGAAGGAGGTGAAAAATCTGAAAAAGATGATAGAAGACCTGGAGAAGTTAACTAAACGCAATAATGCGGCAATGACTTCAAGAATAGACAGGTTCTTCTATTGGTCTACCCAATCCTTCTGCAATCAACAACAAAGAAGTGTTGATTGTATGAATGGGATTTACACTACCCTTCGTGACATTGCTCAGTCTCTTGTTCCAAGAAATGGTCGAGGGGTGATGATACAATACAACCCTCCTAATCCGATACCACCTCGCTTTTAGATTACTCATGCATGAGTAATTTCTCTTTTTTTTTTTGCAATGTAATCCTTCCGCTTTTAATGCCAATAGTTTCTTTTACTAGATGGTACTCTAAATAATAATAATAATAATAATAATAATAATAATAATAATAATAATAATAATAATAAAATGAAGAAAGATAAAAGAAATTAGCCACACAAAATCAATAACAAATTCAGCTTATAAAGCCAATCACATAAAAATTTAATGACCCTATAAGCTGTCACAGAGACAAACAGAAGTTCTGTACAAGTCTCGTTGTCTTTCCTCTTATCATACAGGAGTAGATGAAGGCATCACGTGTAGATCAATTAAACTCAATATTATGCCCTTGAATTGTCATGAATTCTTGCTTAAGAGCCTCGACTCGCAAGCTTTCCTTAAACTAACACTCTGAGGCACGAACTACTATAAGAACGTCTTTTTAGACCATTCCAATCATACATCACGTTTAACAATTATGAATGTTCATACGCCAACAGCCTACCTATAACATGCTTTAATTGTTCCAATGTTACAAAACTTCTACATTGTATATATATATATATATATTTTTTGAAACACTTCTATCACATAGTACCATCATGCCAATCCCTAACTAAACAAATGCAACTTTGGCGAGTCGCCCCTAGAGAAGACTTATAACGTACCTCAATATCTCTTATGCTAGGTTCCATTTTACCGTAGTATCTCCCTTAGGGAAAAACTACCTAGCCCACATCTATTTTCTCAACCAAGCTTTTATCAAAGAACATATTATTTAGGACTTACATCCTCTTCCATAAATTACATCTGTCTGGCATCTATCAAAATCAAATCTTGATCTGCCTCACAAGGGTTCTTTCCCATTCTTGCATTAGTAATCTGCGCTATATTCTTTGCAAAAATCTTTCTTGAACTCTAGCCCATGCCTCATAATCAACTTTACCCCATCTAATACATCACTCTTCGCCCAGCCCTCAAGCCATATTCTAGTAATTACTAATCCTCAGCTTTCAGAGTACACTACAGAGTTATGTTCCCAATTTCTCAAAAAGAAAAATTTCATACAGAGATCACCTTTTCCATCGGTATAAAGATCATACCTCCCACAAGTTCCAAAGTTTCACATATGAAATCAATTATCTCATATTGTAACAAAATTATCACTAACTAACTCCATCGAAGGGTAAGTTATGACAAGAACACTCAACTTTACAAGGTCTTTTATGGAACCTAATCCCATGGTCATGCCGCGGTTCATGACAATGGAAAAGGACCCACAAAGAACACTTTGCTCTGTAATCTATAGGGGACCTAAAAACCACCTCTGATACCAATTTGTCACATCCCAAAACTAACATGTGATATAAACATAAAATACCTAGGGTGTACCTCCGTGGTACCCCATAATCTCTGTGAACATTCTTAATATTCATAATTATGTGAATCATAAATATTCCAAGAAAGATATTTTATATACATATTCAGAAAATGTTCAACCTTCATACACTATACAGTACTATACAACCTCCCAAGCCTAGGTGGCCTACTAGATTACAGAGCGTTTCCTAATCCTTACCAATTGTTTACCAGACAAAAGTGGAGTATATCCTTAAAGGTTATAAATTCTTCTCCTCAACCACTGTATCTGAAAAGATAATCATGGAGAGTGTGAGTTTATCATAACTCAGTGAGTAAACAACTGTACATGAAAATATCATAAGCACAAACACCACATTTACTAATACAATCCATCTATCATTTATTGTAAGTAATTATAGTATTACACTTGTCTGAACTTGCGTATGATTTCTTGGGTGATCAATCCCTCAATCACTTTGCATTATATGCCATAGATACTTGCACTGAGTGACTTGGGAGTTCAACCCTCAAACTCTTGGTGCATAAGTTTTCACAGTTATACACTGAGTGGTATGGGACTCTAACCCTTTCAAACTCGTGTATAGGTCTTCACATTTATACACCGAGTAGTATGGGACTCTAACCCTTTTAAACTCGTGCATAGGTTTTCACATTTATACACCGAGTAGTATGAGACTCTAACCCTTTCAAACTCGTGCATAGGTTTTCACATTTATACACCGAGTAGTATGAGACTCTAACCCTTTCAAACTCGTGTATTAGATCTCGTAGATCTATTGCTCATCAATAAAATAGTGACAATTTATCACAATATAATTACTATGAAATAAATGAATTTACACATACTTTTATTTCCTTGAATGTCTATCATCAACCATAACAATCATCATATATTATCAACAGCGAGATTGATTATTTCTCACTTCAATAATGTTATAAACAAGACTTGTATTGTACTTTTTCTCAACCTGAACACACACTGATAATCTTCTCAATTTCACAAATAGCGCAAATGGGATTTATATTGTGCTTTGACTAATTTATTAAATTAATTTTGCAAGGTTGCCTACTCACCTGGATTCCACGCTCTCAGCGCTCCCACCTTGCGCCCCAAACATCCCTATTGTAACCAGGTAAAAACCATTAGGGTTACAAAATAGAGAAATTTTCTATCACTACTCTCGACCTTTACTCACATCTTAAGTCATAACTCCTAACCGGTAATGAATTTCTAAATGACATTTATACCATTGAAAACTAGACTCAAAGAGCTTTCCAACGATATAAAGTTTGCCCAAAACGGAGTCCGGATGAAGAAGTTATGACTGATTGAAAATAAGATAAGGTTTTTCAGCATACCTGGCGCCTGGGCGTCACATATGGGGCCTAGGCGCCAACACAAGCCTGGCGCCTGGGCGCCAAGCCCCTTTTCTTCCCAAAATCTTCTGAACCTTGGCGCCTGGGCACTAGGATCGCGACCTTTCGCGATTCCTCTCGGTTTTGGCTCAGATTCGGCCAAATCTTCACCGTTTTCCATGATTTCTTCCATAGGATCTCACCCTTAATGTCTAAGGAGCTTTTAGACACCAAAAACACCAATTTTAATCGAGAAACGAAGCCGGAATCTCAATTTTTACCCCAAACTTCTGAAAACTATAAAATAGGGAAAAGCTTGAGAAATAGAAATTTCTACCTCAATTCCTTGCTTTCCCTACGTTGCTTGGCTCCTAGAGGCTCGCCCCGTAGCCCAAGATCCACCCTCCAAGCCCAGTTGTGGAGTTGGAGTGTAGAGAGAGAAAGAGAGGAGAGCAAGTGAAGAGAGAGAGAGGAAAGGAGAAAATGAAAAAAAATTAGGTGAGGCCGCCTATTTACTCGCCCGGGGTGAAATTATCACTTGCTCTTCAGTTGACCCTCAGTCAAGACTAGTAAAAGCAAATTCATAAAATCTCACCTCGAGTGATTCTAAATCCTAATTGCCCCACAATTTTCTTATTTCACTTTAGTCCCTCTCAGAGTCTCAAACTCCACTTTAACCTCGAATCCATCATCCTTTTGGTACCGGACTCATAATTCATTCCCATAAGCTCTATTCTTCTTCTCAGGTTCCTACTTGGTCATTTCTCAAAAGTACTCCATACTTTCTTTTCTTTTCATTTTAGTCCTTGAGAATTTGTAAAATGTCCCAAATTAAAATTTTTTTTTGAAATTTCTATTTTCAAATTTCCTTCACTAATTCAAAAAGAACATTTCTCATGTAATTACATTTTTTTTAATAAACTTCAAATAGACTTTAAATATTCATGAAAATTCTTGGGATATTACAATTATTGCCTACACTAATGGGTTCATGTGATTCAACATTTATGTATCTATTTATTTATTTTAGTTAAGGCACTAAATTCAAATTTTGTGAATAGAAAAAATGTTCAACATTTACAGATTTGTAATCCAATTCGGCTTGAACCAAATTGATTAGTTATAGTGTTTCAGATATATTTAAAGATAAATATTATCAAAACTAAATTATTTTTAATTATACTAATTATGTGTTTTGAGATATTTTTTATAAGGAATGTGTAGTTTGTTATATTTTTGCTACTAGATTCTTCAATTAAAAATAACTAGTATATAATTTTTCAGTCAAAATATGAGAAATTTATGGCCTTTAAAAAATAATTGCTTATTTTTTACAACTTAACATTGCATGATTAGTTTTTTAATGAACTTTTTACATATGTTTTATTTTTAGTGAAAAATTTAATAACAAAGATATAAAGAATTGTATATAGTGTTGTCTGTATTATAATTTTATGTGAATTAAGTTCCGACAAACATATTTTAATTTGATAAAAGTTGTTCATTTTAAAATCTCTTCAAGTAGACGAGTATGAAAAATTATGAATTTAATTATTGCAACTTGAGTGATAATTGAATTTATTATCCACTGAAATATCGATCTAAAAATAAAAAGAATATTTTTCTTCGAATCTTAATATGAAAACTACAATACCTTGGTGACAACTTGACTCTTGAACACTCTCACCATTGGCGAGTCTCTTTCTAATTCCGCTGAAAAGTATGGCTTTTCTTTTGAAGTGGTATTTTCAAAAGAACAAAATTTAAATATGATTTTTAAATATTTGTTAACCGTTTTCATTAAAAAAATAAATAAATAGTTCATGTTGTATATTTTATAATTTTACTTAGAAATAAAATTTGTCTAATTAATCTTATTTTGAACTGATATGTTAGTTCAAATTTTAATATAGTTGGTTTTTAAATAATTCAAACCAATATGTTAGTTGAATTTTAATTATTTTAAGTTTTCAATAATTATGTTGTTTAATTTAAATATAAAATATAAACTAATACATCCGTTAGAGATTGAATAGACACAATTGTTTAAATTAATGTGTCTATTAGAAATTGGAAAGAGCAACTATTTAACTTTTATATATATATATATATATATATCCTTTTAGATTCTACACATAAGTATTTTAGAGGGATAGTTTATATCCAAAGGTTTCAAATGACTTTATTGTATCTCGAAGAGTTTGTCTGTGATTTTTCAATATACAGATATAAGCTTTTTAAAAAAAGTAATTTATCACTCTTCAAAGCCAATTTAACTTGCGTTATTTCTAACAATTCAGAGCTATATAATTCCTTTTTAAAAAAATATTTGCATAGTCTTTTTTTATGCATATTCAAGTGTTGTTAATTTAGCATAAAATAGTTAACTAATTGATTACATAAACGACTTTGCACTAAAATAATTTTTTATATATAAAATTATGAAATTTAATAATTTCAAAATTAGAACACTTATTTTAATGGGTACGTTAGGATTCCAAGCGGTGTTAAAAATCGGCGAGACTCTTTCTCTTAAATCCTCTTCATATGATTAGATTATATTTGAATTCTCTGCTTTTTGTTTCTTTCTTTACAAAAATTTACAGTGCGTAATTGTAAAATCTTAGATTTATTGTACAACAATGTCAATCAGTTGATTTAGTTGACAGCTTGATAAATTTTTACTTATCAGTGTAATGTTCAATATATTGTCGTGATTTAATTTGTTAGATTGTTTGTATCTAAAAATTTCACATGAAATGTTCCTCAAGAATATTGAATTTAAACATTTGCATTTTCATGAATCAAACTTAATATTTCATAAACATTTACGTAATTGTGGTCACTTTCAAGTGCCACGTAAACATCTTTTTATTAAACTTTGCAAGTGATTGTTTTTTTATAATTGTTTTGGATTATGTGATGAACTGAATTATAATCTGATCCGGTATTTTGGGAAAGTAACTTAATCCTATGAAGATACCCAGTTTTGATTAGTTATGCATTTTTCAAATATAAGTTAAATTTACAGTTTTTACCAGGCATGTATGAAAAAGTTTTTGTCAGTGAAACAATAGAAATTATCTTTATCTGTAAATGTAAGTCACATTGACCAAATTAAGTTAAATCTGTGTGTTTTCAGCGTTTTCTTTCTATTCATCTTATTTGTTGTGTGTGTTTAATTTATTTCATAACATATTTCTCCCTAATTTCTATTTAGAAGATGAATTTTTTTTGTTGTTTAAACTTAGGGTAGCCCCAAATCATTTTATACTTGAGATTAATATCTGTTCAAGCTAGAAGTATTAAGATTTTAGTCCTTCTAACAAGTGCATTTTTTGATATTTAAATTTGTGTTTTCCTTGTCGGTGGAAGATGAAATTTTTACAGTTTGTTAAAAGTGACAAAATTTCTTGACAAAATTGTGACAATAACAACTACATTTTTCTAAAAAATTATGTTGGACTGTGAACGCATATGCTTGGTTTTTTAAATGTTTAAACAACGAAGCAGCCACTGTTATTGCAGGCTCTTATTTTATTACACTACAAAATTAAAGTTTAGTGTTTGGTTTTATGTAGTTTGGAATTTTGTCTAAAAGAATGACAACAGAATAGAAACCAACAAAGAAAGAAGATGATTGGAAAATCATTTAAAAGAAATCAAAATATATATATATATATATATATATATATATATATATATATATATATTCCTTATATATAGTTATAAGATGCAGTAACACAGCGAAACCTGATCTCCAATATTTCTACAGAAGAGTCCATCATCGTCAAAGAGTATCCTAACAAACTGGATTCTCCAGTAAACATCATATATACATATAAAGACAGAGATATACACTAAAACTTATTTGAGTTGTAAGTTGTCAAGAAAAAAATACACAAATGAGAGAAGATAAACAAAATATAATCAAACGTAGAAACATATATAGATTTATATAGTTTGGTCAATGTAACTTACATTTATATAAAAAAGTATTATATTTTTTTCAGACAGAAGTGTTTCATTCAGTTATGGAACCAAAAAACATGTTTATAAATATACATAACCGTTTCAAAACATAAAACAGGCCACTCTATTCACTTATAGACTTGGGCTTATCGGCCTTCATTTTAATTGTAAGTTGTTAAGAAAAAACACATATAATAAAGAAGATAAACGGATTAAAATCAAACGTAAAAACACACAAATTTATGTGGTTCGGTCAATATAACCTATATTCATAAGTAGAGAGAAATATTATATTTTTTCAGAAAAAAGTGTTTCATTCAGTACATAATGAAATCGAAAAACATGTTTATAAAAATACATAACGGCTTCAAAACATAAAAATACACAACTGCTTCAATATATAAAATTGGCCCTCATCTTAATCTTTCCATAGACCTCTAATTTTTTCTTCCTTTCGAGTTGCGTTCTTGCGAGTCAAATCATAATCTGGTTCATCAAATAATTCAAGTCACTCAATAAGTCTTATTTGAATGAAAGATACACTGTGTTTATATATATATATATATATATTATTTTTTTCATTCATGAATCTTTACTTTATGTATCTATATTTGCCTTATAAAGTTAAAATATTCGTAGAAGTATAATATTAAAAAGTGTGTGTATATCTATTCTATAATATATGACTTTAACTAGGACTTTCTGATGATCATTAATTTCTAAAGCAATTAATTAATATATTATACACTGTTATATGATATAGAATAAATGAAATAAAATATAAATTATAAAAATCAAAAGATAAGTTAAAATGTATGTTGATAGTATATATGAAAGTAAAATAACTACTTACTACTTCTTTTTTATTATTTTAAAAATATAATAAAATTTACCAT